>CM069863.1:144093253-145498253 GCA_036172795.1 Pelodytes ibericus | reverse complement strand
TGCTGATAATTGAAAAGGAAACCATTGGACACTATGGGGGATTAAATATAAATATTCCCACATATTAAAGTGTTGGGCATTTAAAGGAAAATACACAATTGCCATGTGTTCTGTATAATGGAGATTGTTCCTTTCTTTTATACACCACAACATTTTAGTGACACTAATCAGGGGATGAAAAGCACACAGCGTTGGAGCAACCCAGACGGTCACGTCTGGCGCAAGTGATGCAGACTCCAGACATTTGTGCTAATGTTGGACAATAGTATCCTGTGTGCCTTTGTTCTAAATAACCCCCTTTTTGGCATCATGTTCAAACATTTCATATTATTACTTCTCAAAAATGAGCATTAATTATCCTCTTTTGTTGCCTTAAAAATAAAATTCTGGATCGAGTCTTCGTTTAACATTGAACTTGGCACAGTAATCCTCTGGACACAACTAGCGAGAACAGGGAAATTGCTGATGCATTCATTTTAATCAACCCCCATTTTTACAATGAAAGCTTTTTTATTATAAACATGCAGTACTTTGGCTGAGGTGTCTCCAACTAACTTGAAGAAGCTTAGCAGCATTCAGAAGCTTATTAGACATATTTAGCATTACAAATGCACCAAGGAATCACTACATGTGGATCTAGAAATCACTACACATCTGTTACTTAGCGCTTTTTGTTTTTATTTTTGGGTATTAAGTAGCTGACCTCAACATTTTTAAAATCAATGTATATCCATAGAGGTCATGTGCTTAGCAACTGCAGTGTAAACCTAAATGGGAGAAAGAATAGTGACAAAAATGTCTGTTTATTTGCAGTTTGCACAACTCTATTAGATGTGGGCGGTGGGCCATGTACTGGGTGTGCAATGTGGGTGATGGGACATGTGCTGGTGCAGGTCCTGAGTCTGTAATGTGGGTGATGGTTGATGGGGCATGTGCTGGGGCAAGTCCTGGGACTGTAATGTGGATACTGTGGCAAATCCTGGGGTAAGTTCTGGTGTGTAATTTGGGTGATGGGACATGTGCTGGGGTAAGTCTTGGGTCTGCAGTCATGGTCTGGGGCATGTTCTGGGTATGAAATGTGGGTGATGAGCATATGCTGCAGCATGTCCAGTGGGTGTTGGGGCATGTCTGTGGGTGCTTGCTGGTCCTGGGTGTGCAATGTGGGTGCTTCCACATGTTCTGTGTATGAAATGTGGTGCTTAGCAAGGAATGTGGAGGCAATAAGGGAAGGAGAATTGGAGTGGGGGAGGTGAAGGCCCAGACCATTTAGTCTGTAAGGGGCCCATCAATTTCTGACTGCGGCCCTGAGTTCCTCCCATAAAAAAGTAGAAATATACATGCACAAAATATGTTCGCATTAAACAGGTTTCCTAAAAGATTTCAGCAAATTGTTTATAATTGGTGTTTTATTTAGAGGAGCCTGATATGCAGAACCTTTTTTTTATCTTTTGCTATGTGATTATTTATGCATAATGGATTGAGCTGCAACTTAGAACATTTTTAGACGTATCTAAAAACCTTTCTAATTGGATTATTAGTGCCAGGCACATGCTCAGCAAAGGCAGTGCATTAGTTTGTTAAACTGGCACATTATAAACTTTCTGAGATTTGTTTTATGCCCTTTGTAATAAATGGGAAATGTGTGCATGATATATATATTTGTAGGGCAGCAACTAGATGTCAAAAAATCTGCTGCACAAATTGCTGTGGTTTCTACTTACGTCTGTTTCTTTAATAATGTATTTATTTATTAGATGTGGATATATATATATATATATATATATATATATATAAACTGTACACAAAAAAAACAGTTTAATTGAAAGATTGCACCAGGAGCATCTGATTGTTTCCGGAAGGCTATTCCACATATGAGAAGTTGTGTAAGATAAGGCAGCATTTCACCCCTCTTTGCAATGTGGGGCTGCTAATAGGCTGCTGCCTCTTGACCTGACTTTGTAAGATTTCATAGGTTTGTCGGCTGTGGTAAACATATGGGTCCGTTAGTGAGGGAGCTTCACATTAAAGTGGTTATGAAATATGCAACCTTCATGAATACTGTCCCTGAAAGGGAACATCAGCCAGTTTTATTCTTTGAATATATTACAGTGGTGTTTATTATAATCTCATGGAAGGACATATTGAATTATACAAAATGTCCACTTTCCCAAGCTGAGCTTGTGACGTTGATGCAAAAACTACATCCCCTTGGTCTGTGACCAGCCTTGGCAATAGCCCGTACTGTTTATAAAAAGTTGCTGCCTTTGTACGAAAATGCTATTTAAAAAAAAAAAAAAGATAAGAAAGAAAATTCAAACATTTCCCTAACTGTGATCTTTGTTAGGGGACGGCTGCTCAGTTGTAGAACGCTTGTGTTGAAAGAGGCCAAATCAATACACACTGTTTTGACAAAAAAGTGTAAAATATACTATTCAAAAAGCAATAGGAAATGATTAAAGTCTGTGCAGGAAGCTCAGGACATGTCCATTGTTTTCTTGGACGAATGTTTAGACTACACTTCTTTTCCCTGGCTTGTAAAGAAAGAAAGAAAAACATACTAAACAGATAATACAACTAATCAACTAATCAAGTCATTACTAGTTATTACAAAAATGTGAATGGTAGGGCAGCGGTGTTTTCAATGCTGCCCTAAAATAGACATTTTCTATACATTTTCCTTGTTGAAAGAATGTATTATTTACCTACTATGACAATCTAATATGCATGTCCAAATTTTAAATTATGTAAAGGTTTGGTTGTATAACATAGAAACATAGAATGTGTCGGCAGATAAGAACCAATCGGTCCATCATGCCTGCCCAATTTTCTAAATACTTTTATTAGTCCGCAGTTCCCTTTCTTATATGTAGGATAGCAGTGTGCCTGTCCCACACATGTTTAAACACCTTCACTCTGTTTACCTCTACCACTTCTGCTGGAAGGCTATTCCATAGATCTACTACCCTCTCAGTACAGTAATACGTCCTGGAATTACTTTTAAATCTTTGCACCTCAGATTTAAGTCTATGTCCTCTAGCTGTGGTAGTTTTTCTTTGTTTAAATATACTCTCCTCCTTTACTATGTTGATTCCCTTTAGCCTTTATGTATTTAAGTGTTTCTATCAAATCGTCTTTGCAGCATTCCTTTATCCTTTCAGTGCAGTCTGAATGTATGTGTGAATATAATATACATTGTCAGACAATCTGCATGTGCTATTATTATATGGCATTTTGGTTGTTTTATGGAACATAAATAAGAAACAAAGGATACTAAGTCATGTGTCTTCTGTTTTTTTTTAAACATATAAAGTTATACATAGTAAGTTGTTTCCAAATTCGACTTGTGCATTCAGGAGACAAAATAATTTTCAACAAAATATGTTAATTTATTACAAAACCTGGATAAATACCAGGTCTGTCTGCACAGCTTTGGTAAGCATTTCAGGTCACACTTCTGGCACTAAAAGGCTTAAAGCTAGTAGGTGAAATATTCCTTTGTAGTTGGATGGACTGCATGCTCTTCACCACCAGCTGCCTTCACGCTTCTTAGTACTGCACTTTAGAAGCAGAAATCTCTGTTCAGGAGAGCTCACAGATGAATGCTGTTGTATATTTGATGGGTATATTTTATTATTAAACATGTTGCTGGCCTGGATTTTCCTCCATTCTTCTGTTGGCTTCACCTTTTCTAAACTGCTGTGATAGTAATGGTAAAGAGCAATAACACTGTAATTCTCAGGTTGCGTAAGAGTGTTCTAATTTCTTTCCATTGGGGTTTCTAAATCCTGTCCACAAGCACCCCAGCACCATGCACATGAACTGCCAGACTAGTGATTATCCTATGTGCACAATCCATATTGTCAGTCTTTTGATCTGTAAATGATATTGGATATCCAAAGAAAAAGGGTTAATTTAAGGTGCTTAAGACTGCATTTGAGATACAGGTATCAAGAAGCAACAGTGTAGAACATAGGACCTTCCTGCACCATGGGGGCCCATTCTGTACTAATGATCGTTTTTGTACTGCAGTTTAAGCCATTTATGTGCCATGTAATGAATAGTCCATATTGAAGAGCAAACATCCCTGTGAAAATTATTAAAATGCTCAAAAGTCTCCATTTTTATCGTTCATTGAATAAATACATTAAAGGTCAACTGACGGCAAAATATTAAGTTATGTTTCATTCAAAGATTGCATCAACTCTAGGCATCTGAAATAGAAATGATTTAATGAAACAAAGTGCCATAATGATCCCTCTTTGGTTGTATAGCTCTACCAGGGGGCAGCCATGTTGTTTAGGTCAGGTCTTTTCTGAGCCAGGATGACAGCCTCTAGTAGAGCAATACAAGCAAATGGCGCTCAAAAATGTACTATATATATATATATATATATTTAAAGTACTCAAAAAAAATTGGGTAGACTAGATGGACCGAATGGTTCTTATCTGCCGACACATTCTATGTTTCTATATATATTAGTAATCCAGCAATAGTATAAATGCACTCACGGGACTTGTAGAAAATATCAAAAAAGTGTAATCTGTTTATTCCATCATTCTAGCGATTGTTTCGGGCGACACACTGAATATTTTCTCCAAGTCCCGTGAGTGCATTTATACTATTGTTGGATTACTTTATGAAGATTGGAATTGCACCCGGGCAGATCTAGGAAAACTGACTTACTATAGATGCTGGTATGTTGGGGGTATATATATATATATATATTCATTCATCAAAGAATTTATATTTAAAATATCTACACATAATGCAATATTTTAGTTAAACATAACTTATTTTTTTCTGATAATTGTCCTTTAACATTCACACTGTCCTTCATTTTGCTGATTCGATTTTAATTGTCGTATATTCACATAAACCAGTCCAGAGGGAAATTCAGGATTCAGCTAACCCTTTAATGTGAAGCATCAGTATGAAAATCATTGTGCAAATCATTATTACAATTGCATGAGAAATAATTCAATACTTCCAGTTGTAACGTGTCCTCTTACCTTTCAACCTAAAAATACTTCACATACATGTCCACTTGTTTTAAAAATAGTTTCTAAAACTTATATTCATGGCACTGTAAGCTCAAGGGTAAGCAACCTTTGCACTCCAAATATTTTTTTGCACTGCTTCAATCATCTTCACTCAGCAACTGGTTGCTGTTTAAAGGTTTTTTTTCCCCCATGTTCTGCTATTTAAGTCCTAGTATAATGCATTACTGGTTCTTAGAAAATAGAGCTGTGCAGCCAGTCCAACAAGGCCAGTACAAGTGTTTCTCTCAAATCAGTTGTACTGTAAAACAGGGTTTGGAAAATCCCAGGAGCCCGGGCCCTACAACCCTAGTGCTGGCATGTAAACGTTGAAGATCTGTCTGTTTGGCTCCTGAAGTCCACACACATTTGTTACGCACTGAAGTAAAGTTTGAGCATTAACTATTAAACACAAACCGTATGAGAATGTGAATGCAATTTTTTTTTATGTTCTTGCCAGAAAGCCTAAAACAACTACTGTATAACACTGAGCTCCAGGCAAATGGTAAATGTACAGATCTCCTTGCCACACATTTTTGTAGTATTTCATATTATTCCCTAAAGGTCTGGCAGAGAACAAAGAGCATGCACTAGGAACTATTCAATTACCATTCTTAAAAATGACAAGGCTATGGAATGATTTAGCACTAAAATTGGTAGGTGTATATATGCACGCTATGAATCATTGACCCTGAATGTTTTATTTCGTATCTTCAGCTTTTCTTCCTCTAAATAATTGCAAGCGTAACATTTGTCTTAACATGTAGTTTTAATTTACCCCCCCTGCAGCAAATCATTTCTATTCATTTCTTTGATATATTCAGCACCATATCATTAACATACTGCACTTATCACTTGTAGAATATACTTCTGCAGCTATACACGGCCTCCTGGTTACAATACCCCAAATCAATCCTCTTGACAGTAAGGCTAAAATGATAGACTGATGTTTTATCGGATACCCTACAGAGCAACAAAGTTTCAAAAAGACCAAAAAAAAAAAAAAGGAAAGGTAAAAGTGAACTGTACAAGCACAGTTAGAATATCTAAATTCACTGTGCATACAAAACCCACAAGCGATATCTGCCTTATGACAGCTCTGCGTGAAATGAGCATGTCATTTCAAATTCTGGCGTTGTGATAATTTGCTACAAACTTGGCAAACAAGAAATTGGCAGAAATGGGAAATTCATCTGTGTTGTCAGTGCAGAACTGGGGGAAAAAATATGCTGAGCTATCACGAACAATCTCTTCTTGATAAGCGGTTTATGTTTGCATTGGTAGATTTTTTTGCTTTTTCGTTAAGCTATCTGGCTATATATGTTGTTTTATATCTATGGGAATACTCATTACCTTTCAGCAAGGGTAGCAATGGTATGTGTTAAAAAAATTGAAAAAAAAACTTTGAACATTAATGTGTGTATTAGAAAGTAATTTATAGCCACCTGACATCCGCGAGCACACAGGAATTGTCCAGCAATTAAATTGAAGCACTTGAGAAACTGGCACTTTATTGGCTTAATGATATTAGCTGATTTTCTGCACAGCATGCAGTTATATGATTGGTGCTGTGAGACAATCGTTTGTGACTCTTAGCATCTACTCTTAAAAGACTCTACAAAGGATATGTTAAGTTCGTCTGGGACTTTTGGTCTTTCTCATCTGGTTAGAAATCAATTAGTTAGAGGAGGTGAAAAATGTAGTTGACATTTTTCTGTTTTAATTTTAAACTGATGCATTTTGCTTTTGAATACTAAAACATTATATTACACTGTGTTATAATATTATTATGAAAACTAACTTAACATTCGCAAATGCTTCTATTTTTACACTTAAATCACCCGCATTGCAATAATATAATAATTTGCCTTCCACTTATGTTTTATTTTGGTAAACCAATTTGTATTTTATTATTACATCACATTTTAACTTTGTATTTTTTTTTTTGTCTTTCAGGTGATTTGTGCTCTTTGTCCAACATGGGACCATACTTGATCATGCTGCTGTTATTGCTATTACTGCATCATATGGGGAATTGTGAAATCCCTTCTCCCTCACTGCAGTTTACTCAGCACCAATACAGTGCCACTGTGTACGAAAACTCAGCTGCAAAGACTTATGTTGATCACCCAAGAAAGATGGGTATTGAACTCCGAAACCCTTCATGGGATATAAAGTACAAAATTATCTCTGGGGACAATGAAAATATTTTCAAAGCTGAAGATTATGTTTTGGGAGATTTTTGTTTTCTGAGGATACGAACCAAGGGTGGTAATACAGCAATTCTTAACAGAGAGGTTAAAGACCACTACCTCCTTGTTGTTAAAGCAGTAGAGAAGTACTCAAATGCTGAAACGCGCACAAAAGTTAGTGTCCAAGTACTGGATACAAATGACCTGAGGCCGTTGTTTTCACCAACGTCATACAGTGTCAGTTTGCCTGAAAACAAAGCAATAAGGTCCAGTGTCGCAAAAGTTAGTGCTACAGATGCAGACATAGGAACCAATGGCGAGTTCTACTACAGCTTTAAAGATAGAACAGATATGTTTGCTATCCATCCCACCAGTGGTGCTATAATATTGACTGGAAAACTTGACTATTCGGAGACTGACAAGTACGAGATGGAAATTCTTGCAGTTGACCGTGGCATGAAATTGTATGGAACCAGTGGTATTAGTAGTATGGCAAGACTTACTGTTCACGTGGAGCAAGCAAATGAATATGCACCTGTCATCTCTGCCATTACACTCACTCCATCTGAGCTTGATAAAGATTTAACATATGCAATTGTAACTGTAGATGACCATGACCAAGGATCCAATGGTGAAATTGCCTCTCTAAGCATAATTGCCGGTGACCCATTACAGCTTTTCAAGACCGTAAGAACTGCTCCTGGTAGTAAGGAGTATAAAATTATGTCTGTAGGAGAGGTTGATTGGGAGACTTTACCAAATGGTTCCAACTTAACTCTACAAGCGAAAGACAAAGGATCTCCACCACAATTTTCTACAACCAAGGTCATTCATTTGACATCTTCACGATTTAAACGAGGTCCAGTTAAGTTTGAAAAAGATGTATACAGGGCTGAAGTTAGTGAATTTTCTCCTCCCAGTACACCCATAGTTATTGTAAAAGCTATACCAAGCCACCCACAGCTGAAATATGTTTTTAAAAATAGTGCAGACAAAACCAGATTCAGCCTAAATCCCAGCACAGGCCTGATCAGCACTTTACTTCCCATCAAAGCTAAACAAGCATCACATATTGAACTAGACATTATCACGGGTGACAAAAGGGCTTTCACAAAAGTGATGATCAAAGTGCTTGGTACAAACAGCCATGCCCCAGAATTTACACAGAACTCTTACAAAGCTATAGTGGATGAGAATATGCCAATTGGCAGCAGTGTCTTGCAGGTTAAAGCCAGTGATCAGGATGAAGGGGAGAATGGCTATGTAACCTACAGCATTGCCAACCTAAGTCCAGTACCATTTGTCATTGATTCCTTCTCTGGTGTGATTACTACAGCCGAAGAGCTAGACTATGAGTTGATGCCAAGGATCTATACAGTGAAAATCAGAGCATCTGATTGGGGTTTGCCTTATCGCAGAGAAGTTGAAACTTCTGCTACAATTACTTTAAATAATTTGAATGACAACACACCACTGTTTGAGAAGATAAATTGTGAAGGCACTGTCCCCAAAGACCTTGGAGTTGGAGAACAAATAACCACTGTTTCTGCTATTGATGCTGATGAACTTCAGTTGGTAAGATACAGAATAGAATCTGGAAACGAGTTTGATTTATTTACAATTAATCCCAATTCTGGAGTGCTTTCTTTGAAACAGTCTCTTTCAGATGGCCTTGGGGGTAAAGTGTCTTTTCACAGTTTGAGGATTACAGCTACAGATGGAGAAAACCTAGCCAAATCAATTTATATCAATATTACTGTGACGTCTAGCCGAAAGACTGTTCACTTAGAGTGTGAGGAAACTGGAGTTGCCAAAATGCTAGCAGAGAAACTTCTACAAGCAAATAAGTTATTTAACCGTGGAACACCAGAGGAGGTTGATTTTGACACTCACTTGGCAAACTTACATGCTCCTGAGTTTAAAAGTATGCTTCCTAGCAGAATTGTAATTAAGGAAAATGTACCCGTAGGTAGCAGCATAATTCATATGGAAGCCAACGACCTTGACACAGGTTTTAGTGGAAAACTAGTATATGCTCTTTCTGAGGGGAACAATGATAGCTGTTTCAGCATAGACATGGAAAATGGCTGGCTAAGCATTTTATCGCCACTTGACAGAGAACTTAAGGATCAGTATACTTTGAATATTACTGTGTACGACCTTGGATTACCACAGAAGTCTGCCTGGCGTCTTATAGATATTGGTATTCTTGATGTAAATGACAATGCTCCAGAATATTTGCAGGACAGTTACTTTGTTGAAGTGAAGGAAAATGAAGAAGGGGATCTGGAAATAATTCAAATAGAAGCAATAGACAAAGACTTGGGGATGAATGGTGAGGTGACATATGCCATGATTACGGACACTGATATCTTTACCATAGACCGTACAACTGGAGTAGTCAGAGCGATAGCACCATTAGATCGTGAAAAACAGCCAGTGCATTTTCTCAAGATAGAAGCTAGAGACCAAGCAGAAAGTGAACCACAATTGTTTTCTACTGTGGTCTTAAAAGTATCAGTTGAAGATGTAAATGATAATCCTCCATCATTCTTTCCATCAAACTACCATGTTAAAGCCAGAGAAGATCTTCCTTTGGGAACTGTTATTTCTTGGTTAGAAGCTTATGACCCTGACATTGGACTTTCCAGCCAAATTCGATACAGTCTTTTAGAAAATGCTGATGGAATTTTTGAGGTGGATAAATTGAGTGGAGCCATACGGATAATAAAAGAGCTGGACTTTGAAGAAAAACAGGTTTACAACTTGACTGCAAGAGCTAAAGACAGAGGGAAACCCATTTCTTTGTCATCTACTTGTTACATTGAGATTGAAGTTGTTGATGTGAATGAGAACTTACATTCTCCGAGCTTTTCAAACTTTGTAAACAAAGGTTTGGTACGAGAAGATGCCCCAATTGGGACTTCAGTACTGACTGTTTCAGCTCATGATGAGGATACAGGACGAGATGGGGAAATCAGATATTCAATAAGGGATGGTTCTGGAGTTGGTGTCTTCACAATCAATGAAGAAAAAGGTAAGACTTGTTTTTTTTTTTGCGCATACACAATATGCTCAGGAGGAAATACAGGACCTTAAATTACAACAATAATATAAGGCACCAATAATGCCATCACATAGTATTGTACTAAAAATACATCAGAAAAACCTCCTAATAGACATTAGTATTAAACAAATAGTTACTTAATAAATATAAATATGATTACATAATATAAAAATTTCCTAGCTTGCTTTCAATCATTCCAGCTGATACTTTCCCGTATATGAAACTTTTATGACCTAATGTCCATTAGCTCATCGCAGCCCCTCATGTTGAACTGTGATGCGGATTCCACCACAGAGGAATACAGCAGGATCCCACCTATCATATGAAACCACTTATAGTGGCCTCAGTCTGATGGTGAGAGTGTAACTGATGTTCAAAGTTACCTAAAGTTATGGGTTCAGGCATGCCTCCTCAGACATCATGAGGTCTTGCGATCTTATGACTGTGATCCACAGGATTAGTGAAGATCCTGATCGGATCTCTGCCTTGTTGTGTTTCTGACCCCCTATCACACACACTATCACCTGTAGCTGTAACATGGTTAAGTACCAGGTTTAATTTAAATGAGACAACCACTGAGTGGAGTTAGTACTACAACTAATGTGAATACGTCATGCATTTTTATGGCAAAATAAATAACAAGCAGCATATAATAATGCTTTAACATTTTTAAAGTACATTTAGGTGTGTCCCTTTAATATTCATAAACTGCTCTGCTACAAGTGGTCTAGTCTATCCAATTTTATCAATACTTTAAATAGTCCCTGGAAAGTCTTATATCTAGGATAGCCTTATGCATATTCCATGCATGCTTAAACTCCTTCACTGTGTTAATCTCTACTGCTTCTGCTGAAAGACTATTCCATGCATCCACTACTCTCTTAAAAAAGGAATACTTCTTGATATTACTTTTAAACTTTTGCCCCTCTACTTCGTGACAATAGCCTATTGTTTTGGTTGTTTTTTCCTTTTAAATTTACTCCCATCCTTTACTGTGTTGTTTCCCTTTATTGATTTAAATGTTTTATATCAAATCACCTGTCTCACCTGCTAATGTGAACTGATGTTATTCCAGTCTCAATATTTTCACATCAGCAGTAAAGAAATCTATAACACTGCATTCTACTAAAATGAAAATGATATTGCTTAAACATTTTTATATTAGTTGTCATATCAAGATCTAAAGATCATTTCTGTAGATAGTCTGACTTCAGTTAGTTACAATCACCTCTTGTTCCACATTTAATCATTTACACCAATTCTATTTTAGGTGTCTAGGAAACCATGATTTATTTTAGGTGGAAGGAAATCTTTATTATAAATATTATTATTAATATTATTATTATTTTTATTATTATTCAGGGCTGATTCGGTTAGGTGTGCCACCTTTTTCCTCCAAAAAATATCAGCCATGGTATTGCTTCCATATACTTAACATTGGCAGTAAGTCATTTTTTTTAGCGACCTGCCCAGTGGCAACCCTAGCTTCGGTTTCAGTATTTTAGTGGGATTTACTTGAAGGCACACTTTCCATATTTTCCAACTTAGTAGAGCTAATGACACAGGCATCCCTAAATAAAGCTGCAATGTAGTAACCATATGGCCTCAGTACTGCAGTGTACACACTTTACAAAAATGATGTGATAGTTGGCTGCCAGATGAGCACCTTTGATTAACAGAGGTAGCCTTGTCTCTCAGTAGTCCATAGAATTATAGTTGTAGTCAGAGGTAAATAAGTTGTCCAGCTCTGTGGAAGAAGTGTTCTTTAATTAACATTTAACCCTTTGGAGGTGAACCTTGCATTACTCCCACTCACCCACTAGCTGCCAAAGTCTTCTAAAAGGCAGCAGTTTCTTTCATCTAAAGCAAACATATTTGTTTTGCTGCTGGCTGGGAATCTGCTGAAGTAGCCTAAGCATTCTTCTACAGCGTGCTGAGAGAATCAGGCTGACGGGTATATAAATTAAATAATAAAGATTTGCCCACATCTTTCTACTGTGATATAATTATATTGGAAATGGTGTTTGTTCAGAAATTCAATTGAACTAGTTCTAATTCTTTTAGTTCCCGAGTACTGTAGAAACCCATATAAAGCTCAGTAGCACTGGTTCTAACTATTTAAGAAGCTAATGTGTATGTATACACGTGTATACCCGGCCATTCACCCCAACAGAATCCTTTGCGAATAGTTACAAGATTTCTAAGGATTTCCTAAGTGGCTTCTTGTAACTATGGATGGCATGTCAAGTATAGGGTTGCCACCTTTTCTTCAAAAAAATACCGGCCTTTGTACTGTCTCCATAGACTTAACATTGGCCTGGTGCCAATTTTTTACCGGCCTGCCGGTAAAATACCGGGCAGGTGGCAACCGTAGTCTAGTGTTAGAGGTGACAGGTGTCTGGTACTGAACGTCCAGGAAATTAAAGTAATAACAGACAATTGCTTTGCTGTCTATATCAATTTTGTTTTTATGGGTGTCCTTTTGTTAGTCTGAAGCATAGAGCAAGCATGTTTATTAATATAATGGCTCCAACACAGTAAAGGAAGATAGTATATTTAAAAGAGGAAAAACTACCACAACTAGAGGACATAGTCTTAAATTAGAGGGGCAACGATTTAAAAGTAATATCAGGAAGTATTACTTTACTGAGAGGGTAGTGGATGTATGGAATAGCCTTCCAGCAGAAGTGGTAGAGGTAAAAACAGTCAAGGATTTTAAGCATGCGTGGGATAGACACAAGGCTATCCTAGATATAAGACCGGGAACTGGGAACTAATACAAATATTTAGAAAAATTGGGCAGACTAGATTGACCGAATGGTTTTTATCTGCCGACACATTCTATGGTTCTATGTTTCTATGGTTGCTTGCTTTCCCTGCCAACCCATTGCAGACATTTCTGTTGCCTATATGGTATGGTGGTCACTACTCAAAGGTTAATGGCAGAATTGTGCTAAAGCACATTTGAGCATTAGGATTAAAACACGTGTATTATAGAATTCTAAACAAAAAGGAAAAACCAATCTTTTTCCCTTTTTTTTTTTTTTTCATTATTAAACTGAACAAAGGTTGTAAAATTCCAGAAAAAATCTAAACTAACAGAGGGTTCCGCTCTCAGGGTGGCTGCCTTATTTTATTGGCTTTGTTTTGATCTAGGACATCTGCTTTGCTTTAAAGGTGCTTTCTCAGGTCAAAGGGAAGAGTTTGAAAATGATTAGACAATGTTTACACTTTGCTTTGATCCTGCTGTGCATTCACATATGTAACAAAAGACATACTGCTAAGCAAGCATCTATAGTTTTCACATTTCTCAACAAAAATGGATTTGATAAACTGTCTCCACTTATTTTGCATTTGTTCATAGATTTCTTGAATTTTGTTGAAATCAACTTGGTTTTAATGGCGTGCATTTGTAACAAGACTTTTTGAATATTTTTGGTTGTTCTGAACAATTCTGCAGTGTTTGTGTTTAGCTGTAATATTTCTTTCTCATTTTATGTACCCACACAAATTAAATATATTTTTTAGGGGGGTTAAAATGGGCTTTATTTAGATACCATTATTTTGATCATATCGTATAATTTACTAAAATATAAAGTAATAAAGTATGATGGAAAAACTTTTTATAACTTTTACTTGAAAAATCTTATACACATCTACAAATGCTAATAAAAAAATCTGCTAAATAGATTCTATTATTTGTCCTGTGTTTGGAAATACCCCACATTTTTAGTTAGTCATTATTTTTTTTTGCAAGCTACAAGCCAATAAATGAAAGTAGAAGAAAGGTGTTCCCCATAAGGGGATAGCCGGCTCCACCCGGAGGAGTGTGGGTGTAATTCCTATGTCAGGTGGTGCTCTGAATATGTTGTGGACTCAGCAGGTAAAGTAGCAAGGTAAAAGGGTTGATTCGAGCACTCACCGGTTTTAGACAAAAGGAATATCCATGAAGTGATGGTAGAAAAAGATGTGATTTATTCGGTAAAAATGCAGGGAAACATGGAGACGTAGGACATAGAAAGGCAGACAGGTCGCCTTACGCGTTTCGTGCCTGGATGGCACTTAATCATAGGCTAAAGTGCTGACATATGTGGCTAGTTTAAATACAAAATTGAACCAATCGTGTGTTTTTTTTCAACATGCTGTGTTGTGTCAATCTTAATCACCGCTGACCTTTCACACGATTGGTTCAATTTTTTGTATTTAAACATGAAAGTAGCGCATTGCTTTTTGCTAATCATATTTTTTTACAGAATTCAGTGACATGGTAGCCCTAGCCCAAATTAAAATAAAAAATATAAATGTGTTTTAGTTTTTATTTCTTAAAATATGTAGAGCTGTGGGGTATTTGGATGAGATGTGCGAGCCCATACTGTGATTAGCCCACAATTTCTGGTTTTGACAGCCAAACACATTTGGTCGCTGTAATAGACAGCGATTGGATGTGACTGAGGGTGCCTCCGCACACACTGCTGATTGCCTCCGTCCCCAGGCACTCAGCCATGTCTGTTTTAGCCAGATCGCAGTATGCCAGTGGGCATACTGCGATCGGAACTTCAGGACATGCCAGGTACGTCCATTGTCACTAGCTGGATGGTTTCCCGTGATGTGCCTGGCACATCCATTGTCATGAAGGGGTTCACAAAGTATTGTTTACATTGTGAATGCAGAGAATACAAAAGGGTAAAACAACTCAATAAATTGTGTTAACGGAAATGCAAGCAAGTGCATAAAATGTGGTTTATATGTGTTGTGTTTATTATGTGCCCTGTGGCTTGATATGCAGCTGAACTACTTTCAATAAACAATTTGCAAATCTAGCATATTTCTCTCATTCTATACATTTGCTTGCAATTCTGCTAACAATCTATAGATCATTGTTTTAACCATTTTTAATTCTTTACACACAATGTAAATAATGTTTAGATGACAGAGTGCCTTTACGTATTCCCATAGAAGATAAATACTATTAATCGTGGATTGTAAACATCTAGCGATGTTTTGCATGCATGTGAACTAAGAATAGCTCCAATATTTAGTTACATGATTTCATTTTTTTCATCTTTATTACCTTTAATATTATAGTTAAAAGGGTGTTGCATCATGTGACCATTTTCCTTTGTCTCTTTAAGTAAAAATAATTTATACTAAATATCTGTAAATGTGTTTAAATATAGAAATTTAAATATGCACACCTATATTAAATAATAGTAATGACACTGTATTCTACACATTTTATCATTTTATAGCACACTGCTTCCCATGGGTAGTGTTATGCTTGGGGCTAAACAGTGTAGCTTAGAAAATGCAAGCTCCTGGGTGTCAAGAAGGCCATCTCCGCACTGAAAAGCTGTCTCCATATGACAATTACAGCTAAATTAACTAGGTGGTTAGGAAAAATGATTAAACAGTTTAAAATGTTGTTTTATACTGATTAATGTAAATAACATGAGCTTTTCAGTGGGGAAGTGGCAACATCACCTTACACATTTTTACACTCTATTTCCCATCATATTTGAAAATATTTATCTTGTATTATAAAATTAGAAGTAAATATATAAATATTCAAAACACAGTGATGTATTTTCTTTACCTTTAAAGGGACACTACCACTTGGATAAGAAGTAACTAGATAACCTGGTCATAAATAAATGATATGCCACTGTTTGTTTGTTTTTAATATGATTAAATTAATTGCATATAAAAGCAAAATAAAATTAGGTGTTTATCTCCTGGCTCCATTTTGTGAATATTTCCCAATGATGCAACATTGTCCAAAATCTTTCAGCCAGTCTCACTTTACAACTCTGGCCAAAGCCTGCATGATGATGTCATAAGATACTCCCCTGCTCTCCTACTGGCTCCTGTGTATCATAGTGGGCAGGACTAGGTGGATGCATACAACTTTTTTTTGACCTACCTTCCAACACAAAGATATTTTCCTGATCAAACAGGATCGAAACTCCACCCCCTTGTGTTGTAATAGTTACATTACCCTCCCATTCAATGCAAGTCTATGATCAGAATTCTGACTTATAGACTGCATTCTGTGTCCCCAGACCCAACGTGAGAAATTTGCACTGTAAAGTCACTAGGGGGTGGCACCCAAAACACTATTTCACAAAATGGTGGTGCCAAGTCACACTTGTTTACTTAAATGTTTTATTAACTACAGTCACAGAACAAAAACAAAAGACATATCTGAAATCAACAATACAAAATAAATAAAATAAAACATTTTCATTTTTTGGTGGTAGTGTCTCTTTAAGTGCACAGACATCCACCAGCTGCCTGCTAGTAGGAGCCAGGACCCCTGCAGCTCTGTGATGGACATGGATCTTAGTCTTAGAATGAGACCTCTATTTAAGGTCTGATTATAAGACAACCTTCAATGGAAGGGGACTTTTTCAGAGTAAATCGACAAATATGTTTCATCAACAACCTTAATGTCTGTTTTCCTGTAATAAAAAAAAAATGTTTTTTAAAAAAAAAAAATCATAGTGATGACAGATAATGGAATGTACCTGTATCCATTACTTGGCTTGAGGAATTTCTTAAAGGGGCAGTTCCACCTAGTGTCCAAATAAAATATGTTTTTATACTTTTTAGTACTGCTCATATAAAGAATACAAGTATAAATAGATTTATTATTGTTGATATAGTCCTGCCTATTCCTAGTCCTCCTTACTGGATGCCCCTACAAAATGATTTTCAATGTGTATATAACTACAGGATAACTGTAAAAATAAGTGCCTTTAGGGTTTACACCATAGAAACATAGAATGTGTCGGCAGATAAGAACCATTCGGTCCATCTAGTCTGCCCAATTTTTTTTGTGAGTACTTTTATTAGTTCCCCGTTCCCGGTCTTATATCTAGGATAGCCTTGTGTCTATCCCACGCATGCTTAAAATCCTTGACTGTGTTTACCTCTACCACTTCTGCTGGCAGGCTATTCTATACATCCACTACCCTCTCAGTAAAGTAATTCTTCCTGATATTACTTTTAAATCGTTGCCCCTCTAATTTAAGACTATGTCCTCTAGTTGTGGTAGTTTTCTTCTTTTAATGTTTTCTTCTATGTTTCTATAAAATAAGCTAGATGGAATTGCCCTTAGGTGGCTTATAAAAAGTACCCACTTTTAATTTTTTCAACCTATGACAGCTAGGGTTGCCACCTTTTCCACAAAAAAATTCAGGCCTTGCTATTGCCTCCATAGACTTAACATTGGCAGCAAGCCATTTTTTTTTACCAGCGTGCCCGGAAAATATCGGCTGGCTGACAACCCTAATGACAGCAGGTTTCAGTTATCTATGTATTTTTATTGTTCTGAAAACTTAGATACTGGTGTGACTACAAATCTTGGGGGAAGAAAGGTTCCCATGGTGATAATGGCTGGCATGTTAATTTTCTCAGTGACGTAAATACAATTATATATCCCATGTATGCATTCCTTCTTCTGTTGTGTAGTCTAGCTGTCCACAAGGCAGTAGAGTTCTGAATTCCTTTGTGTGGTAGAAAGTCTTGTTTAATGAATAACCAATGTTGAGTTAGTTACCTAAAGAATGTTTTTATAGTGTTTTGCAGAAAATATTTTAAGATAGAAATTGTTTTAGAGCCATAATCAATTGCAGTTTTGAGTTCCAGAAATTAATACATTATTTCAATAATTGTATTTGTAAGCAGCTTTCCATTAGGTTAACATAGGAAACAATTTAACCCCTTAACGACAGGTGACGTGCCAGGCACGTCACGGCAAATCGAGGACTTGCCGACAGGTGACGTGCCTGGCACGTCATGCACTAAATGGAGTAAAGAAAGCGACCAGCGGTCGCTTTCTTTACTCTAACGGTGTTGCTACAATGCCTCTAGGTAGAGGCATTGTGCAACACCCCCCAAATGTGCAGGGGCGCGCTACGATCACTCCACGGAGTGATCGTAGCAGCCATTTAAAAATGGCTGCGCCCGCTGCACACATGTGCTTAGAAAGCGAACGATCGTTCGCTTTCTAAGCATCTCCGGTGTTGTTAAAGTGCCTCGCCAGCGAGGCACTTAACAACACCGTTCTGCTCCCCAGAGCCGATGGTGGTCGCTCTCCTGAGCGACCCCATCGGCTCAGTAGAAGGGAACGCTGCCTGTACAGGCAGCGTTTCCCTTCTAATGGCAAGAGCATCGGAAGTGAAAGTATTTCACTTCCGATGCTCTAGGGGGAGCCAATCGATGCCGGCACAGCAGATCTATGTGATCTGTGTGCAGGCATGTATGGTAAGTGCTCTGATGAGCACTTACCATACTGTCAAAGGCAATATTACTAAATATTGCCTTTGACAAGTATTGATCTGCCTCCCTCACCTTACTACTTTTAGTAAGGGAGAGAGACAGATCAGATCAAGTAAAAAAAATAAAATAAAATAATAAAAAAAATATTTAATAAAATTTTAAACACCAAGGGCTTTTATAAAAGCCATTTAACCCCTTCCCTGCCATTGATCGCTGTGTACGCAGTGATCATACACAGCAGCACATTTTTTGCTGTCTGTGCATTTTTTAGAGGTTATTTTTTTTTTACTGTAATTCATTACAGGATAAAAAAACCTCTTTTAAGAGAGATTAACCCCTTTCTTGCCGTAGATCACTGCCTAATCAGCGATCTGACGCAAATGCAGCAATCTTGCTGCAGAAGCATTTTTCATTTTTTTTTAAACTTTTTTATTACACCCGTCACGTGTTAATTATACCCGCTAGGGGACTACGTTTAACGTAAAAAATTTTTTTTAGCTGTCTGAGCGCATGTATAGCGATCAGTAACAGCTGATAAGTGACAATGGCGGGTTGGCGTTTGCTCAGATGAGCATCACCATTCGTCTGGTTAGATCAATATGTGTAAATATTTGATCTGACCCGTGTAGATCTGCCTCCCTCTCACTTGAGTTTTAGTGAGGGAGGGAGACAGAGCTGTATAATGTAATTTTTTAATTATAATATATTTAATAGAATTGAGACCCAAAGGCTTTTATAAAAGCCGTTTCCAGTATTTAACCCCTTCCCTGCAATTGATCGCTGTGTACGCAGTGATCTTACACAGCAGCACATTTTTTGCTGTCTGTTATTTTTTTAGGGGTTATTTTTTTTTACTTTGATTTATTACAGTATATCAAAGGCTCTTTTAAGAGCTATTAACCCCTTCCTTGCCGAATATCACTTCCTAAGCATCACATATGGTCACTGCCTAAGCAGTGCATATGGTCACTGCCTAAGCAGCGCATATGGAGCAATCTAGTCGCCGAAGGATTTTTTTTTGCTATCAGCATTTTTTTTTGTCAGACTCACTAGGGGTTAATTATACCCACTAGGGGATTACGTGTATTCCTTTTGAAGCTGTCTGAACGCGTGTATAGCGATCAGTAACAGCCGATCAGTGGCAAAGGTGGTTTGGTGATTTCTCAGATGAGCATCACCATTCGTCTGGTTCGTAAATATTGTTCTGACCCATATGGATCTGCCTCCCTCTCCTCACTTGAGTTTTAATGAGGGAAAGAGACAGATCTGTATAACATAATTTTTAAATTGTAATAAATTAAATAAAATGTTAATAAATTGTGAGTCCCAAGGGCTTTTATAAAAGCCATTTCTTTTGTATAGTGTAGTGTATTAACCCCTTCCCTGCCACTGATCACTGCACAGCAGAACATTTTTTCTTGTCTGTGCATTTGTAGGGGTTAATTTTTTTGTACAGTACTACAAAGGCTCTTATAAGAGCTATTAACCCCTTCCTTGCTCTACATGTTCAAATTCCAAGTTTGAAAATCAAAAAGCGCACCTCTCAAATGTAGCCTTTCAACCCCTAACAAAGCTGACAAAGCTATGCATGGGTGGTATCCCTGTGCTCGGGAGATGTTGCTGAACATATATTGTGGTATTGTTTGTCAGTGACACATACCGAAATATGTGAATTTGTGTCTAAAGTGCAATGTATGTGGGAAAAAATACACAATAAAATTACTACCACAAACTTTGACAAAGGCTGGTGGTAGAATTGGTGCATGGAAAGTGTTAAAATAACACCATTTAAAATAGCCTAGGGTGTCTACTTTTACAAAATATATACTTTTTGGGGTAAAATACACTGTCCTACTTAAAAAAAAGTCCCAAATGAAAGATGGGCTCAGGCTGACTACACGTCAATATTCCAAGTTGAAAATGCGCACCTTCACAATGTGGCCCTTTAGCCCCCAAACAACCCAACAAACCTATGCATGGGTGGTATCCCTGTACTCAGGATATGTTGTTGAACACATATTGGGTTATTGTTTGGCAGTGACACATACCAAAATCTGTGAATTTATGTCTAAAATACAATATTTGTGAAAAAAAACCACACAAAAATTACTACCACAAACTTTGACAAAGGCTGGTGGTAGAATTAGTGCATGGAAAGTGTTAAAATACCACCATTTGAAATAGCGTAGGGTGTCTACTTTTAAAAAATATATGGGTTGATGGGGTAAAATACACTGGCTGGTTTCAAATATGTCCCAAATGGGACATGGGTTCAGGCGGTCTGCATGTCAAAATTTTAATTTGGAAAACCAAAAACTGCACCTACCAAATTTGGCCTTTTACTCCCCAAACAACCCAACAAACCTATGCATGGGTGGTATCCCTGTACTCAAGAGATGTTGCTGAACACTTATTGGGGTGTTATTTGGCAGTGACACATACCAAAATCTGTGAATTCATGTCTGAAGTACAAGGTTTGTGAAAAAAAAACACAAAAAAATTACTACCACAAAGTTTGACAAAGGCTGGTGGTAGAATTAGTGCATGGAAAGTGTAAAAATACCACCATTTGAGATAGCCTAAGGTGTCTTCTTTTAAAAAATATATGGGTTGATGGGGTAAAATACACTGGCCGGTTTCAAATATGTCCCAAATGTGACATGGGTGCAGGCGGTCTGCATGTCAAAATTTTAATTTGGAAAACCAAAAACTGCACCTACCAAATTTGGCCTTTTACCCCCCAAACAACCCAACAAACCTATGCATGGGTGGTATCCCTGTACTCAAGAGATGTTGCTGAACACTTATTAGGGTGTTATTTGGCAGTGACACATACCAAAATCTGTGAATTCATGTCTGAAGTACAAGGTTTGTGAAAAAAAACCACAAAAAAATTACTACCACAAAGTTTGACAAAGGCTGGTGGTAGAATTAGTGCATGGAAAGTGTAAAAATACCACCATTTGAGATAGCCTAAGGTGTCTTCTTTTAAAAAATATATGGGTTGATGGGGTAAAATACACTAGCTGGCTTCAAATATGTCCCAAATGGGACATGGGTGCAGGCTGTCTGCATGTAAAAATTTCAAGTTGGAAAGCAAAAAACTGCACCTCACAAATTTGGCATTTTAGCCCCCAAACAACCCAACAAACCTATGCATGGGTGGTATCCCTGTACTCAGGAGAAATAGTAGAATCTATTTAGCATGTTTTTTCGTTCGCTATTGTCGATGAGGAGAAGTTGTTTCAAATAAAAACAAAGAAATTTGTGTATTTTTTTTTTTTTACCATATTTTATTATTTTTTTTAATAATATGATAAGATATGATCAAAAAGATGGCATCCATAGAAAGCCCTTCTTGTCCCGATAAAAACAATATATAATATGTGTGGGTACAGCAAATGACAAAGAAGAAAATTACTGCTAAACACAAACAGCACAGAAATGTTAAAATAGGCATTGTCCAGAAAGGACAAAAATGTTTCAAAGGCTCTGTCCTTAAGGGGTTAAAGGGACTGTCTAGTGCCCAAAAAGCATTTTCCAAATGTTAATGCATATTAAAGGACTGAAATAGTGCTTTAATATGCACATCTTGTAATTTCCATAACTTAAAAAATGATAAACTTACATTTAAAGGTAGTTAGCATTTCTTGAGGCTTTTGAAGCAATCAGACACTCCCACCTCCTCATTCCAAAAGCCTTAAGATTTTTCTTTCTCTTTCTCTGCTTCAGCCAATCAGATCCATTCCCATTGAAGTGAATGGGGATGAATACTGAGCATGCTACCTGCCACTGAGATCTCCCAAGCACCCCCCATAAACGCTCCCGATGTGTGTGACGCCATCAATGACATCACCAAGCTCCGCCCACCCATTCAACAGGGCCAATAAAGGATTTTGACTGACCAGCAGCAAGGAAGAAATGTTGTTGGATTCTTCCTTGTTGCTAAGCAGCCAGCTCTTCTGTTCCTCCCTGTGCTGACAAGCTTATAGCTCTATCTGTATGTATTCAGTGCTATTCACATCCACTCTCCTCTGCTTCTTTCTCTCTCTGACTCTCTGTCTGTCTCTATCTGTCTCTCTGTCTCTGTCTCTGTCTCTCTGTCTCTCTCTCTCTGTCTCTCTCTGTATGTCTCTCTTCCTCCTCTCTCTCTCTCAAGAGTAGGAATTGCTGTGTAAATGGTAACAGTGGTGTCCCCCCATCTGAATAGGAGAAAATGTAGTGATGATCAGCTGTCACTGTAATTCCCATCATACTCACACAGACTCTGCTATTCCCATTATACTTATATTGGTATTAAATAAACAGCAACTCCCATCATACTTATTGTTTTAGACAGTTGAGCACTAAAATATCTAAAATATATTTTTGTGTATATATATATATAATTTTTTTAATAAAAATATGCACAAAAATACATTTTATATAGTGCTTATTAGTATTATGGGAGTTCGTTTATTTAATACCAAAATTATTATGATGGTAAGTTCAGAGCCTGTGTGAGTATGATAGGAATTATAGTTATAGTGTGATGGGAATTTAGTTATTAAATGTAGATACTGGTGCTTTTTTTATTTATATTAATATTATACTTCATGTCCCCCAGTCCAATGTTCTCCCTCATGTAAACAGAAAGGAACTTTTATTATCACAAAAAGGACTCATTCTCCAGGACTAGCAGAATAACTCACAGGCTTGTTGTCAGCTCTATCAAAGCGTAAATAAAATATAATACTTACTGCCTTGCTGACAAACCATGATTTATTGTGCTCCACAGAGAATAAGTCCTTTTTGTGATAATAAAAGTTCCTATGATCCCCCCCCTCCTGCTCACTCTGCAGGAACAGAAAGTAAACAGACCTTCCTGTTTCCATGGAGACACTTGTGCACGAGTGTCTGAGAGCAGGAGATTAGAGCAGGCCTGGGGGATGCTGGGAAATCCTTCAGACAGCCCAGTGATTGATGGCAGAAGTAGCAACTGAGCATGTGTTAAGGCATACATATGTATGGATGTAGTACCTGAAAATGGCCACTAGTGGCCACTCTTTCAATGCTAAGTATAATCTCTTTTAACTAAAGTAAAAGAAAAAAAAAACTGGAAAATGACAGTCTGCTCTAAATTAAGCTTCCTACAAGTTGCACCAAAGTTAACCCCTTCGCCACCGATGACAGTCCTGGACCGTCATGGGGAAAAACTCCCTTCGTGACCGATGACGGTCCAGGACCGTCATGCAGGTCTGATCGCGGTATGCATGCTGGCATACCGCGATCGGGCTACCAACGACATGGCTAAGTGTCTCGATACCGAGACACTTCAGCCATGTCGGTTGAGGACCCCCCGGAAACCTCCGGGCACTGTGACAGCCAATCACAGCGCCCGGATGTTAATAACTGTCAAATCAGGTGCCTGTTTTGACAGCTATAGTCTCTCCCTGCTCCACAGTGATCGTGGGGCAGAGAGAGACTAAATATAGTGTGTGAAGTCTCCCCCTGGTCCCCCCCAGTAACAACCAGCCCCCCAAAGGATTTTTTTAATTTAAAAAAAAAAAATGTTTACATTTTTTTTTTTTTTCCTATTGTGCTAATCCTAACTCTTGGGTTAGGGTTAGAGTTCATCAAAACCCTAATCCTAGAGTTAGAATTAGGGTTTGTACTAACCCTAACCAAAGGGTTAAATAAAAATAAAAAAAAATGTAAAAAAATAAAAAATGTAATAAATTAAACAAATTGAACAAAATAATGTCATGAAAAGAAAGCCCTTCTTGTCCTGAAAAAAACAATATATAATATGTGTGGGTACAGCAACTGACAAAGAAGAAAATTAAAGCTAAACACAAACACCTCAGAAGTGTTAAAACAGCCTCGGTCACTAACGCACAACATTCCAAAAACAGTCTGGTCATGAAGGGGTTAAAAGGGTGACTAGCCTGCCTCTTTAAGTTTTCAGTATTCAAAAGAAGACACAACAAAAGCAAACACTGTGGGGGCTATTTATTAAAACTGAAAAACAAATCAGACCTTTAGCTAACTTTGAAAGGTAGGCAAGATGGAGATTTTTTCCAACTTCACTATCAATGTTTGATATTTGCAGCTCACTTTCGGTATATTTTTAGTGAAACACTGTGCATCAATAAAGATATATCATAAAAGGTTAAAGACTGTTTTCCCCCACTTAGCATTTATTTCACAGCGTCCCATTCGTACAGTAGAAAGTGATAGTACTATTTCAATTTGAACACTATTTTCAATTTCTTATCTTTGGCTATAAAATATATATATTTTTCTGGTTCTGTGATTGCCGTTATCTGCTAATAACCATTCAGTAAGCCATGCAAGGCAGATTTCTAACAAATCACTAAAAAAAGAATTTACAAATAATTTATACTTAGACAAAATATTTAAGACATCTGTGATTACTTTTTTTTTTATCTTTTGGTATGTGAATATATACATCCTATCTCCTTAGCAACTTGGGTTGTTGGAATGTAATTATTGATGTTATAATACATCTTAACTGCAGGTAATATTGTGACTTTCACCTTTATTCAGATTGGACACAAACTTACACTGTTGCTTTTAAGCTTTAAAAAGTGACCAAGCCCTATATTTTTCTTTTAACTTTTAGTGTCATCAATTTTTTGGCTGTGTCTTACCCTTTGTCTTCCCATATACTGTACCAACACACATTTTATAAGGGCTTTCTTTAGATTCCATTATTTTCATTATATTATCTCACTGAATATAAACAAAATCATAAACTATGATGAGAAAATGTAAATAAAACACAAAACTTTTTCTTTGATACACAATGGCAAATGTAAAAACGACTGTCTTAATCGTTTCTAAATTTTCTGTTGTTATTGCAAGTTATAGGGCAATAACACAAAGTAGTGTGCTTGTTTTTATTTCCTAACCATTTTCTCCTACAGTGACCTTTTGATCCTAATCCTAAATCTAACCTTTTTGCAAACCATAACCATATTGTTAACACTAACCCTTAGGTTAGGTTTAAATAAGGCTAAGTTAGGTTGTCCTTAGCTAACTAGGAGCATAGGTTGGGACTGTCTGATCAGGCAAGACACTCCAGTCTACTTTTGGTTATTGACCAAAACAAGCACTTTCAGTTTTGATCTCTTCCATCAGGGGGTGGGCCTTCTGTCTGATATAAGAATGTAAAGAGGGTTTAGTCCCAGTCAATTCCCGTGTTGGAATGTAAATAGTTTGTGACATCTATCTCCTTCATTGCTAGAGTTTACTTACTAACTTGAAAAGATCGACAAGCTGGATAATTTTTCTAACTCCGCTATCAATGTCTTATATTTGCTGCTGACTTTTTCAGTAAATTCGGGTAAATTGTTGGGTTGGACAGTAAGTGGAATTCACTTAGTTAAAGGACTCTACTTGTAATTATGCTGATAAAATCCGAAAAGCTCCCGTTTATGATGAACAATGCATTATGGTTCTCAAAGGGTAAATATCGTTTTATTCAGTGTTAGTCACAGTACCTTTTCTGGGCATGACACCTTCCCCAGAATAAAATACATATTTAGCACAACTAACTGCAGGAAAGCTTTACCAGTCAAACTCCTTTTTGTCCCCTATGTACAGCAATTATAGCACTTATTCAAAAGTTCTGACAGAAGCGACAGGATGACAGAAATAAGTTCACGCTATTAAAAATAGGCATCAATGGGGATGATGGTGGAAGCTGTCTGCCTTTTCTTTTCCAAAAGGTTTTGTGGACTGGAAATAACATGCTGAATCGAGGTGCAGCTTCTGTACAGATTCTCTAATTGCATCATCTCTTCCCATTTATCTGCCGTATACACAATACAGCCATTACTTTCCATTAGACAAAGATATATACATACACACACTCTCCTTTTGAAAAGAGAAGAACAAAAATTACAGAAAAAGAATTGGCAAGTTTCAGATAAAAGCTTTTCCGTTTTTTTCCTTTTACATTTAAACCCCTGATGACTCCCCTTCTAAATGATGCAGAGATGCGATTTTTGAAACCCATCAGGTTTGCCATGTTTTCTAGTTGAGCAGATATGATCCTGCTGAAGGTGCTGCTCTCTATGAAGATAGTTTAATTAGCTGGAGCTACAAGACCGTGACTTGCACTATTGCTTCATATTTACCTTGAAAACGGAGCAGGCCTAAAGGAAATTTTCACAGTGGAAGATCTGGATCTCAATTAACAGCCAGCTTTTCAAGGTCACGATTGATGTTTTCATGCTTTAAAAGTGGAAGAGAAGAGCAGGAGTGTAAAAAAAAAAAAAAAAAGAAAGAAATAAATAAAAAAAACTAGACAGATGACTGATTTTTCGTAGATAACTTTGCTCATTTCTAGGGATTTTTTATCATGTTCTATACGGGATGGTGGAAATGGGGTGGATTAGGTGAGTGCAGTGATTGGGTATAATGAGTTTCATGGCTTCTGTGTCGAATTATATTATTAAAGAGCGACTAAACCCTTCAGATAGACTCCAGATAGATGCATGTAGCTTTGATTGGTGCATGGCGTCTGTGACATCTAACGCACCTCGCAGCAGGCAGTGAGATGCTTTTGCAAAGATTATAGATGAATATCTTTTGAATGGCACACCATTGCCATAAGTGGCCTTCTTCCTCATCCAAAGACAAATTTAGGGTTTTGTCCCTCTTTAAATTTGTATTAAAAATTGCTGAACCATTACATTTTTTTTTTAAATATAAGAAGGTTTAATGGGCCTGGGTATATACTTCTTTTGGTGACCTCTCCACTTTAAGTAATTTCTTATTATGTTTAAGGGACACACACTATCATTGTTCTCCAAATGTTAACTTTATTTGACATACATAAATATTATAGTTCCCCAAACACATGATAATTTAAATGAAAAGTTTTCATTTGATTCAAATATTATGTAAATGGATCTCCCATTGTAACTTCATTTTAAGGATCTCTTTTAATTTGTGCATCACTGTGTCCAGCAAACATTGCTAGCTTGTGGGCTTAAATTAATTTTGTAAGCAGTGCCTTCAATGAGAGCACTGAAAAGCTGGCATGAGACACAATTGTAAATGTGAAGTCTTGTCTTAATTATCATTATTTTACCTAATTTTATTTTATTTTTTGGATTTCAGTGGTGTATTGCAATCAAAACATTTGGTGCATATGTCGTATATCATTCATAATATCTTATGTATATTTTGTTAATTAAATCTCTAAATATTCTCCCATCCTGCCATGGTCTCTGCAATTTTATTTATGAATCTTTGTTTATTTTTAAGGTACAATACGGACGTTGGATGTTCTTGACCGTGAAACTACTTCTCACTACTGGCTCACTGTTTATGCCACTGATCGGGGGGTTGTCCCTCTTTCATCTTTTATCGAGGTGTACATTGAGATAGAGGATGTAAACGATAATGCCCCTCAAACAACTGCACCTGTCTACTATCCGCAAATTATGGAAAATTCTCCAAAGGATTTGTCTGTCGTTCAGATTGCTGCATTTGATCCAGACTCCAGTTCGCATGACAAGCTAACCTACAAAATTTCAAGCGGAAACCCTCAGGGATTCTTTGCAATAAATCCCAAGACAGGTACGTCAAGATGTAAAATGTGTATGTATTTATTGTAATGAAAAATCTATACTGTAATCAGGGAGATGGCACATCTCCAGCCATCCATTTGTAAAGCTATTCACGCTTGAGTGACTACAAGGGACACTGCATTCATTGCGCTCCGTTTCCAAGTAAGAAATGGTAAATATAAAATTAGTCACATATTTGCTGGAAGAAACCAGCATTCCCGTTCATATCGTAAAATTGGTTCATTGTAGACAGTCTGGTCACAGAAGAAACTTTACAACCAGTACTCCTTAGAATGCTGAATAATGACATGTGTGTGTCATAACAGACATAAACTGTAGTTTTCCGATTGCTCGTTGTCTCCAAGCTCTTCATTCCCAGTAAATCAGTGTGTAACGAAAGGTAATGGGAATTTTTGTCAAGTAGCCACTTTATGCTGCTACAAAACACAGACATTATACGGCCACGTTTATATGCTATTTTAGTCACTGCTTTTGAGTGCAAATATAAATAGTTGTGAAAAAAAATGTTTCTCTGAAGTTAAAATAATGTTACATTTTGTTCTTAGGATCTTATCATGCCATCCTTTCCTCATTTGTGGTCAGAGCACTCACATGGCTAATGTGTCAACTCTAGAATCTGAGTTCTAGGTTTGATTTCTGGTGAGATCGACTCAGCTCTGATGCAGATAAAATTAGTACCATTAAATTGTGCAATAGGAACACCACAGGATATACTTGAAAACAAGAGACTATATGTATATACCTTTCCTGGTTAAATACTACATTATTATTATTTGACACCTTTTCCCCCCTTTTTTATCTTTAGTGTATCATCACAGTGGAGTTGTCCATGTGTAGAACTGCTTTCTATTTTATTCCTTTTGCAAAAGAAATATGTGTTTGGGACTGGACCCTAATTATTATACTAATTGTCTTTGCTTCCACACAGTTGTGTGATGGTTAATTGGGGTAAAGAGCAGTAAGGTTTGCGTTAAATCCATCTGAAACTTAATGTGTATGGAAATATTTTGCCTGCATTATGTAGTTTGTTTTTTTAAAATAAAAAAAAATGTATTGTAAATTCTTAACTATAATTTAAGTAGTATTTTTGTAAAGTGTTTTTTATGAAGTTCAAAAACTCAGTTAATCACACAAATACAATAAAGGCAGACATGAAAATTCTACAAAGCCCTGACAGGGGTACTGAAGTGTAAAATGTTTCAGAACAATCTAGAGCCAGGTTTTGAAAACATGCTCAATGAACACATGAATTTAAAGGTCACCCATGTCATTTGTACACAGTGGGAAATAGGCAAAAGATCAGCTTATGTCTTTTGCAAAGAAAGCTTCTTGTAATGGCTGTTGTTGTTCTTTAACCAACATGAACTGCAAAGGATATATCATCTTGACCTCTACAAATAATGCTTATTTCCAGCTTGAACGAAAGACCTTTTCTTTAACAAAAACATGCCAAGACAGCTGTACCTGAAGCAGTATGTGTGTGTGTGTGCGTGTGTGTGTGTGTGTGTGTGTGTGTGTGTGTGTGTGTGTGTGTGTGTAATATATATATATATATATATATATATATATATATATATATATAAAAAATATTGTTCGGGGTTACAGTGCTTTTTAAGAATTAGTGGGCATTAGGACATCCAGGGTTAAGGATTTGCTTTAGGGGCTACCATAATTCTTATCTGTAGTGACAGAATATTGATGTGCATCATTATACCAGCGCACTCTAATGTGTAGTCAAAATTCTAGAATGTTGGCTTTTAGGGAATCTCTCCTTTTATATAGCTTGCTTCATCTGCTCCCACTGATCAAATTAATTGCATTTGAATCTGTAATAGGACAACTAAACTTGTAGTTTTACAAGACTCTGTTATTAATTAACCTATTTTTCACGTCACTTCATCCAGAGAGACCCCTCCAACTTGTGTTCCTGACCGCTCTGGCTCATTTGTGAACGTCGCCAACAAATTATTTGAAGATGGCAGACGGTGACAAGTGCGCGAATAAGGCTTTTCAAATCATTTCCCATGATTCTGTGGTGGAGGAAGCTTTGCTGTATCCTCACAGATTTTAAAAGTCCTTACAGAGTTTAAAATCATACGCGCGCACTGGTCACCATTGGCCATCTTCCGAATAAGCATTGCTGACACTGTGTTAGCAATGCAATTCAGATGCCTCATTTGGCCCCTCTAGAGCCAAGGGGTCAGCGTAGGAGAGGCTGGGGACTATGGCTGAAGTAAAGTGAAAAGTAGCGTACCCCAGCCCCCCCCCCCGCAAAAAAAAGGTAGATTTAGTTAATTAACAACTCAAAAAACTGTAGTTGTCCTTTAACAGGTCAAGCCCCAGCAGTAGGCTGGAGTCACTGTAACATTTCTGAGACCGTTCCTGGACAGTTGTGGCATTATCCTGCTGAAGATATCTGTCAACATTACTGCTATGAAGAGGCTGTTTTTGACTAATTATACCTAACTTGAAATCTAGCTTTCGGGGTGGATTCACTTTGACATAATCGACTCCTTTTCATGGAAATAGCAAATGTTCCTAATATTTTGTAAAAATGAACCTACATGGATGTTTTTCCTAAACGTAAGTTTAAAGTCACGCAAGTATAAAGTATATATGGAATTTCCCTTTTTCTTATCTACAGAGTGAAAACTGTAAATATTTATTCTGTCCTTTGAACATCGCCATCCCAGGCAGTGACTCACACTTGTGCGATTTTTATGATTTCCTGTTACATAGTGTGCAAACCAAATGTTAATAATAAATCTAGATCAGATGCAAAAATAATCTTTTGTATTCTGCTTGATACCTACATAGAAATAATCAAACCTCACCCATCTGAAGGGTGCTTGTCTGTTTTTACCAACTGCATTATTTTGGCTTGATTTTTGAAGCCTAGTCAGTGTTGGTATTTATAATAAGAATAATATTAATTTGTGATTTTTTTTTTTTATAGCGTTTTTCTCCCAGTATGTGTCCAATTTTGGAATAAATATATAAACAGACATAAAAGTTAAGAGTTTCTGATGGTCAGTTGAGCTGACTGAAAAGAGGTGGGTCTCTAACTCATTTATAAAAGTCTGTAAGGATTGTACTTCTCTGATTGAGTATAGTAAAGAGTTCCAGAATTTCGTCCCAGGGTGACTGAATGACGGGTGAACATAAGTCTGTCTTTATTCCGGGCACTGACAGGAGTGATTCGTTGGCTGACCAACACGACCAAGGTCTAATATGTCAGGAGCTCTTTTCACGTACTTGATTGTTTAAAGCTTTGACGGTCAGTAAGAATTGAAATAAGAAGCCAATTTAGGGAGTGGAGAACAGGTGTTATGTGACACATGCGAGTTTTGACTGGTCAAAAGTCTTTTTCTGGAAGGCCCAAGTTAAGTACTTTACAATAACCTGAAGGAGAGGACACAACTGCATGGATTAATGTTGGCATATCATCCGGCTGATTACGTTTTGTATCCTGGCTATGCTTTTCAGATGAAATTAGGAAGATTTTATTACTGAAGAAATTTGCTGTTTTAATGACGGTCCAGAGTCACTAATGAGTTCAGAGCCTCTAAGCTCCAGGCCAGTTGGGTATCATGAGATATTTTTCTTGCCCGGGGTCCCCTCACCAAGAGTAATTGTCTTGCCCAGGTTCATTTTAAGCCAAGTAGCAATCATCCAGTCTATGATGTCTATAAACAACTGTTGATGAGCAGGGTGACCAGATGCCCTGGTTTTACTAGGACAGTGCCTGTTTTGGCCACTATGTCACTGACTGAGGTGGGTGTGTTTGACACACATACCTGATGCTGTCTGTTGCTCCCCAAGGTAAAAATGGAGAAAAGAGGAACAGCAGACATGGAGAGAGAGAGGAGAGAGACACCAGACATGGAGGGGGAGAAGAAAGAGACAGCAGACATGGAGGGTAAAAGGAGAGACAGCAGACATGGAGGGTAAAAGGAGAGACAGCAGACATATGAGGAATAAATAAAAAATATTTTGCTCATATGAATTTTTTTATTGCTAATGTGTGTCCCTGTTTTTTATTTTCCATGATCTGGTCACCCTGTTGACGAGGCATATCGACTCTTTAGTATCTTGAGGAAAGGAGAAGTAGAGTTGTGTGTCACTAGCATATATATTTTTTATTTTTTCGAATGACTGTATATTTCTTAAATACAACGATTAGCCATAACATCAAGACCACCTGCCTAATATTGTGTAGGTCCCCAAAACAGCCCTGACCCGTCAAGGCATAGACTCCACTAGACCTTTAAAGGTGTGCTGTGGTATCTGGCACCAAGACGTTGGCAGCAGAGCCTTTAAGTATTAAGTTGCAAGGTGGGACCCCATGGATTGGACTTTTTTTGTCCAGCACATCCCACAGATGGTATGGATTGATATTTGGAGGCCAATTCAACATCTTGAACTCGTTGTTGTGTTCCTCAAACTATTCCTGAACTACGTTTTGCTTTGTGGCAGGGCGCATTATCCTACTGAAATATGGCCAATGCCTTCAGGGAATACTATTTCCATGAAAGAGTGTATATGGTCTGCAACAATGCTTAGGTAGGTGTTACGTGTCAAAGTAACATTCACATGAATGACAGACAAACAGAACATTGGCCAAAATATCACAATGCCTCCGTCAGGCTTACCACCTATAAGTGGTCATAATGTTATGGCTGATCGGTGTATGTATGTGTACATTTATGTATGTGTGTGTGTGTATATATGAAAACTTAAATTAAAAAATAACTTTAAGCCTCTGGGGGTGCATAAAGTTAGCTTGCTGGTAAAAAAAAAAATTACATTCCTAGAAATAATAACTTGATTGTCTGCAGACTAGGTCAGGTTGGTTATAGAGTATGTGTGTGTGTATATCTATTACCCGGTGCGGTCTTCTGACTTCGAAAGAGCACTCACAGGACTTTTAAATATTTAAATGTTAATGCTTTATTGATGTTTCAGTTCTGTTCAGACTTTTATTAAGACATTTTGATAAGAGTCCTCAATGGAGACTGAACTGTCGATTTAAACATTAAAATATATAACGTACGTTAATTCATCTAAGTCCTGTGATGGGTCATTATTTTTATATATATTATACAGAATACATGAAAAAGCACATTGAAACAGTTCTATATGGTGAGTGTCATCATATCCTTTTCCCTTTCTCGGAAATGTATTTTGTACGTAGACTTGTAAAAGTATTCTGTGAAGCATGTAAAACGATTACTTCCTGGAGCTGAGAGATAAAGAACAGATTTATTTTTGGCAGTTAATTTGATGCACAGAACCCCCCGCCCCCCCCCCCAAAAAAAACCTGGAGTTAGTTTAAATAAAATGCATTTCTTTAAATGTATTTTTTTATTTTAATGGCATAGTGGCAATGAGAAATAAATGAAAAGTAAGAGAAAGAAAAAAAAAATAGAAGCATAATGAATACAAACTGCATTGAGCCATATAAAACTGAACATATCTTTATCCTGTTAATCACATTTAAGTTTCTCAAGTTAGAGTACACCATGGTTGATCAGATAATACAAAAGATGAATAGAAGCATATTTACTCTAGCATATTGAAATCTTTTATATGATCTAAGATGTTCTAATGGTGGTGTGCGCTTGATTGAATTATTCATTTGCATGTGAAAGCATGCTGTGATTGAAGCGTGTTAGGAGGAGAAAGGAAAACAATACGTGTTTTGTTCAATGTAGTAAATCTGTTCTATACAAACACGAATCGTGCTTAAGTTTGCAGCATCTTTGGAGCATTGCCCCCACTTGTTGAAATGGCTTTAATTTTAGTGGACAATTAACTGCAGAAAGCACAAAGGCATGCCTAGCATACTAAACACATCTCAATATTTATTCATGAATTCAGGTGTGCCTAGATTCTCTACTCAAAGACAAACAACAAATAAATTCAATTAAAGAGGAAGAAAATGATCCATGTCCTGCTAAATGTTGTGCAAGTAGAGGAGAATAGTTGAGTGTTGCAAATAAAAGTTTGATTTGTTTACATCATACTCCACTTTTGAGCTGGCCTGTAATTAACTATTTGTACCTTGCCTGCTTTCTCTCTGCCAGGAACTACAGCTTGATCTGATTTTGTCTGGCTCTATGGGGTTGATGCAAAAAGTCAGGATATTTGTTTACAGGAATTTGCTATCCATTTGCACTTCTGCTTAACCTCACCAGCATCCTATCAGGTGCAGTTTCGTGAGGTAGGGTGTGCAAAATGATTTTTGGCTCTCTTAATTTATCCACACACTGTTTTCACTAAAATAATTGGATAACATATTCAGTGTGTGGCATGAGTTTTGGAAACACATTTTTGTAACCTGTTTATTCAGTGGCAAAAAATTGTTACTCCTCATCCATCTGTTCTCTTGTTAGGTCCCCTGCATACATTTATCACTCATTAGATTTGCAAGTAATGCACAATAAGTGTAAGGCACTGAGGTTGAACTTAGTAGATTCAGCTGTGGCTGGTTGTATGAGTCACCACTTATATACAGGGCCTGGGAGAATAACTTGCAAAGATGGTGAAACTCCCCTTCAGTTACAGTCATCCTGCCTTGTTCGGAAGCAAACCCAGGACTTTGATGAATATAGTTTTTGCTTGTTTGACTTTTTCTTGGCAGCTCTGTATCTTTGACATGTTTGCCCTAGGTGTTTTAACCTAGGTGTTGTGCAGTGTTCCCAATTTTAGGTTCTTTAATCTCAACAGACTGACAATAACTCAACACCTAATAATACTTCTAATTAAAGGTAATGCACATTCTCTTTGTTGGCTGCAATGTACACTGTATCTATCCCAATCACTAGGTGTTTATGCCTCTCTCTTAGTATGTAAAACATACTGAGGAAATAAAAAGTTAATAGTGCCCATTACACAACTGTCTAAACAAATATATGAAATACCTAATAAAGCGTTTGGTGCTGTAGTTTGATCATTTGATTCAGTTAAACCACTTAGCCATCATGACAAGTTAGCTTTATTTTGGTGAGAAACATGTGCATTGGCACATCATTCAGTTGTTCTTGTTGTGATAGGTGAGCCTTTGTACTTTTTGATCAGATTACAGTAGTAGATGCTTCCCAGTTATTTAATATACTTGCAAGGATTTGCATTGAGCACTTGTACCTTGTTTAACATGTCTGTTAATTATTTGCGGAATTATTTGTTGTAGCTGCTTTGAACACCAGCAGAATTTTGTCCCTGTAGAACACGCTAAATCTCATCTTTCTAAAGGAAACTTTAGCCAGCCTCTCCTACACTTCTGTGACACACACTGTACTCTTCACACTGTATTCAATTTATAACAGCAGGTTGTGAAGCACACTGTACACAATCACGTTGTAAAATGTAAGTGTATTGCTTTTATACTCTTTGTGTGTATTATTTTGTTAGCTGGGCATTATTTTTTTGTCAATACAAACATAAATGGTGGCAGTTATTAGCATATTCTACAGAACATCATAGGCTAGTTGTGCATATCATACATTGAGCTTTTGATTTTTGAGTCGTTCCTGAGATGTGACCTCAGTATTTTGGTGATACCAAAGTAGTTGCCGATTCAGAATCAATTGCCAAGATCATAGAGATGCTACTACAGTGGTTCTGTAACAGTTTCCTCTGGTTGTATTTCAATGTTTTTATTGTATTGTTATCCCTACCATGTTTTATATGTATTTGTTTAGTTTCTTTTGCACTTAATAACAAAAAAAAAAAAGTTTCAAGACCTACTCATCAGATCAATTATCAAGTATCTGTAGCTTTGTTTCTGGATTAGTAGCTAGTTTTGAGCATTGCCATTTCTTTAAACATCCTAGTGTGTAATCAAGGAGTCAGAAAATCTATCTGGAGCTGCATGCACATGCATGGAATAGTAATGGACATATTGATGTTTTGAGAAATATATCTTAAAAGTGTAATAATTAAGCAGTGTTAGAAATACATTTGGAATAACACTGCATGATAACCATCACAAAATAAAAGATTATTGGCCAGTTAGACGGGACTGTGTAGAAATGCGGTGCAAGATAATCGCTATCCAGGCAAATCTGATATAGCAGGTATATAAACCTGCCAGAAATCATGTTCTTTAGATCAATTACTCTATCTCAAGGAAATAATACTTCCTCTTTATAACATTGGCACTCATGCAATGTTCTTGGATAAACAATAGTCTGCAAAGATTCTCACAGATGCTAATTGCTGGTTTGTAATCTGGTGACAAGAAAAGAAACCCACAGGCTGTTTCAAACAGGCTTCTGATTTATTTTAGGAATGATTTCAAGCATTGAATTCAACGTGTTTTTTGCCATCTAACAAATGAACACATACAATGTTCAAATCCCAGTAACTTAGCTCATATAGACAGCCTTTAGATTAGAAGCTTAGGTAAGAGGTTTTTTTTTTTTTAACATAGACTGATTCTGTGCAAGGTATGAAAATAGGATAATGGAACCTATTTTGTTCTTAGGTATGCCTAGGAGCCTTTAAAAAGCACACGAACACCACACATTGTAGTTGGGCCTCCAGTAAATAGGGTGAAAAATGTATTGGTTCTTCGAAACAACCACATTAGCTGCATATAGTGGGTCTCTGCTTTCCATAGCTGATGATAAATATGGAAAGTTAGTTAAATCAGTCATTATTTGTTCTGTACAGGCAGCTATCTTCTGTATATTTATGGGCTGGGCAAAAAATGGTTGTACAGTAAGTGTTAAAATGTGGCAGTATCCAAAAATCCTCAAACACAAATATACAATAAAGTAAAAAAAAAAAAAAAAGTGATGGTGCTGATACATAAGAGAGAGAATACATAGTCTTAAATTAGGCAACGATTTAAAAGTAATATCAGGAAGTATTACTTTACTGAGAGGGTAGGGGATGTATGGAATAGCCTTCCAGCAGAAGTGGTAGAGGTAAACACAGTCTAATAAAAGTTTTTAGAAAAATTGGGCAGACTAGATGGACCGAATGGTTCTTATCTGCCGACTGGTTCTTATCTGCCGACACATTCTATGTTTCTAGAATAAAAAAACGAGGCGCAACAAGAGACCCTCGCATTCTTCAGTCAGAGCATAGCAAGCCCCCGCTCTGATTGGCTGTGCGCATGCTGACGTTAGCACGCGTCAACCAGGAACTGCTGTGTCTCGCATGTGAGACACAGCAGATAGTAAACCCGCGTGTATCAATTACACGTCAGGTTTACTTAAAAGACCCGGGTCATGTTTTGTGTAAGCAAGGTTTGATTTTCCTTTAAGTTGATACATGTGATGCAGTGACATTGCTCATCTCTGAAGTGTTAAATTAGGTGTCTGTGTTAAATTAGGGTCTTGATTCCCTGAATAAAGCCAGGGACCTGTGTGTGAGATACTTTATATGAAGTAATAGTTCATAGTGGGCATACTCCGGGGATCATTCAAACATGATCAACGTATCTGCAGAGTAGAAAGAATGCTGTTGGAAATATATATTCTTAAAGGCCAACTGTAGCACTATTTTACAATTTAAAGAAAAATACACATTCTTTAAAGAAAATACATTTTTTTATTTAATTGATAAAAATATAATTCTTTGCCCTCAAATTTTCCTCCCCAGCAACATCCTCTGCATGGAGAGGAAGCAGCCATTTTAGTCCTCCTTTGGTCAGATCAAACCTGACATGACAGCCAACTCTTTAGTAGGTGGGTGTATACTAAGAGCTCTGTGTCGGTGACCCGTGCAGCATTTCTCATCTGTCAGATTAGGCTTTATCTAACTGAAGAGGGAATACAATGACTGCTTTCTGCCTGTGCAGAGAACACCGCTATCAAGGGAAATTGTGAAAGATCTCTTTCTTGGCAATTATAAAATGCATGTAAAAATGTGTATTTTGGTAAAACAGTACTCACTCACTTTTTTGATGCTTGCACTTCTTCTGATTTCACTGTGTTCCACAAACTTTTCAAATGATTTATTTTTTACTCACCACCTTTCCTTCTAAAGAGGAGTTCCGTGTTTTATGAGGACAAACCTCCAAGGTGTTTTGTAAATCAATTCATCCAAGACACAGGAGAAAACAAGGCTATTTGGGGTAAATTCAGGTGATCGTACCTGACAAGCATTTGAATCCAGAGTCCTTTTGGTGTCAGGACCATTTATCTATTTATAATTCATGAACGCATCTGTCGTTTTGTTTCTACTTATGCAGCATTTATTATGATGCATGCTTGTTGTGCTTTGACGGCCAATAATTAAAAAGAACATTTGTGTTTTACGCCAACAAGCTTTTTTAACCCTTTAACCCATAACCTTGAATTAAGAAGGCAAATATATTTTGAACGCTGCTCCCTGCGTTCGAGTTAACTTCTGCCTGATTAATTTTTTGGGGAGGGAGTTTAATCCTTCTTTAAGGATATCCCTTATTCAGTCTCCTGCACTCAAGCAGGGATATCCACTATGACATGTTCATAAAAAAAAAATCTATTTAAAGTAGGAAGATCTGCTAAGGATCTGTCCATTCCCCTATGAGAATGGAATATATTTTATCTTACTTTTGGTGCTTTCTGTTCAAGGATTGTCCGGCAATGTACTTTTGGCAGGAGCTGGAGGCTCTTTTGCACAATTAAATAATGTTAAAGGAACACATTTCTCTTGACTCTGCTAGTGGCAGCTTTCACTAAGTACAATATGTCTCCAGAAAAACCACAAAAAAGGCTCCTTAAAATGACTGTAACATAGGAAAGTTGCACATTACTGAATGACGTTTAAATTTAGGGTATAATTTCCCTAAGTGTGCAGTTCATTTGATTACTCATTTGAAGGAGGTGTTTTTTGAGGGTATTTGTTATCTGAAAATTATACATTTCAGAAATAAATCATGCTGCTCGTGGATTTTTATTAAATCAATTGCAGATTTTACACTGTTTTCAAACACTGCCTAATAATTGTACATGTGAGGAAATTAATTTACATAGCAATGTACACAAGGAGGGAAAAAGAAAACATATATCGAACATTAGGGTGTTTACGCTTACAAAGACAACATCTTGACATTCAGATTTTTCTCGAAAGCACCGTTCGCCTCCACAAAGATGGTCTTAGCGTAGATGATAGATGACCACTTCCTGCTAAAGTGCTAGACAAATCCCAGTTGCCGGTTGTTTTATTTTAGCGCAGCACAAGGGGGCTAAGTCTGTTCTGGCTGCACAGACTGTCAACTCTGCCCCCTTGTGCCTTGTGCTTTAGTGTTGTAGCGCTTGGTGTCACATGAAATCCAACAGGACGACTAGTGAAGATGGTCTGTTCCTGTGTGGGAGGCACAGAACGAGCTGTAGCCGCAATGCGGTAATGCAGTAGGGAGGGGAAAAACATTGAAAGATTAACTTTTTCTATTGTTTTCTTTAAAAAGAAACTAACCCAAAACTGCTGGCCTGTGTGTGACTGTGCGTTTGTTTGTGACTGTGTTCTCGCATTTGTGTGCATATGTCTGCATGATTGTTGTGCCATTGTCTGGTTCCTACATTTTTTTGCTACTGCACTTAAAAAAAATCAAAGGGGTCCAATGGTTTGGTACACAAGTATAAAAGGGTTACACGGCGAAATTAGATTGGGAAACCCTGCTATAGACACAATGTCTAGCTCAGTGGTAGTGGAAAGGTATTTGAAACATTTAGGGCCTCACTTCCGGATGGATAACAAGCCGATCCATCTGTTCATCTTTTCAAAGGCTGTCCTTTGTTGTGATATAACGTGCTTTTTGTAATGCTTCATAATACAAGAGCCTTTAAATCACATCAACAAGCATTTTATTTGACATTTCGTTAAATGGCTGGTGTTTGTTTTCAGGGTTTTATAGAACATTAATGCAGGATATTTATGCTGTAACTTAAGCAGGTCATGTTTTTAAAGGCACAATCAGTTATGTAATTTGGTAGCAACTGGGTACTTTTTCTTTATGTGAGAAATTATAGCAAAATACATTGTTCTGAAGGTTTTTTTTTCTTTTTTAATTCCTTTCTGTTCTAGCAATTGTTTTGTACTCTAATTGTTGTCCCTGATGCTTCTGAGTCATAAAACACAAAAGTAGTTCTGTCTGGGGAAAAACAATGGAAAAGTCTAAAATCAATTTCCAGATTGTAACAAAATTGGCTTGCAAATCCTGCTCTGTTCAGATCTCAAACTGTCGGTTCCTCTCTGTCTGTCACTGCCAGCTACAAAACCTGTAGGATTAAAGTTCTCAGACTGTTTGCACAATGATGAGTGGTCACCGTAAAATGCCATGTCTGAATTTATCATCTATGTGATTGTGCTTTTGGAAGTAATGTTTCTCCAGAAGAAAATCTAAATCCAAAATATGTAATATACATTTGATGTGTTTTTCCTTCATCTTCATACTTAACTCTGCGAATTAACCTCATCAGTGACTGTTCTTATCGAATGTATTATTAGTTAATAAAATAAATACAATATTTACATTAAAAGCAACATAGTTCATTGCATTATTCATCTCATACTATTAGCATAGTATAATTGAAAATTTTAATCGTCAGAATGTTAAATCTCTAGGTGGTGAGTAGAAATTTTTACTAATCTGTTTCTCACCCGATCTTTATAATGTCAAAAAACTCATCTGATAACTTTATTACTCTATGACTGAGAATCTGGCCATGTACTGTGAGACCATAAAAGTCAGATGTTTACTGTTTACTGTCAGGATATGTCATCAATCTAGGTATTGGTCAGAGACATGTTGTAAATAACTGCATCAGTTTGAATTTGTATTAAATTAATTTGTCTGGGTGTTTATTTTACTTAACTAAAGACACGTTTGTGGTGGAAAACTAGGTGCGATGCTGTGGTGAATGGTTTGGGGTTGGATGTGGTACCTATTGCCCTCCAGGCAGAAAATGGGTTTAAAGGGACTCTGTGAACCTCAACATTGCTTATACTGTAGAGAATAAAACAAGATAAAACATGATCTATAAATTGTGTTAGCAGAATTGCAAGCAAATGCATAAAATAAGAGAAATATATGTTTTAACCCCTTCAGGATAATGGTATTCTTTGTTTTGATGTCTGTTCTGGACAATAGCTTTGTTTCTACTTTAGCTATGTGTGCGTTTAAATTAAAGTATAAGCATGCTATTTTAATGAATCCCCACATATAATATATTGTTTTTTTTTTAAGGAAAGATAGGACTTTCTTTTGCAACCATTTTTTTAAGATTCAACCCTTTGTGTATTGTATACAATTTAATAAAGAGTCTAAAAATGGGACACATTATATTTCTCTCCTCTCTCTCTCTGACACAAGAAAAAATGTATCAGGGAGAGAGAGGGAAGATTTTGACAATCAGTGTTCTTGCAGCATGGGTTGTCATTTAATGGATTTTTTGCATTTATTGCATATGATCAATATGATTGCTTTTCACAGTGGTCACATAAACAAATGCAAAAAATAATGGTTGATCCCGGTCTGCCTAACTGTTAAGGCAACCAGGATCAACTTTCCCCATCTTTCCACCAAAATACTTACATAGGGTGAGGGGGTGTGATTGACAGGTCAGTGACTATTGTCACTGGCCTGTCACTTTAAGACCGCCCATGGGCCGTCCTGACGGCTATTTATTTTTTTCCTTTGCCGAATGCCTTCACTCATTGAAGCTGAGTGCGTATAAAGCGTCAGGTGATGTCAAAAACAGGAGACACGAAAGGCGCATTTAAAATATAAATTTCTCTTATTTTATTTACTTGCAGTTCTTTTAACACAATTTTTGTATTCTCTACATTCACAGTAAAAGTACTGTTTAGGGTGGCACACCTTTTGTTCTTTGGATCCTTGTTTTATTACTGGGGGAACGTTTGTATCTGAGGCTTAACGAGCTGAAATACTTAACAGAATTTGTCCTTGATTAAACATTATAAGTGGCTTGATATGAAAGGAATGAAAAGTTCTCTGTTGTATATCCATGTAGAATATATCTTTTGAAATTGTGAATTATATTGACTTGGTATTCCACCAGTTCTACATGTGAGCAACATTTCTCTAGCTCCAGCAACCTGCTCTGCACAAATTATAGTCTCTGAAAAGATTGTCCCACCGATGAGCGGACTCTCTTGCTTATTTCCCTGTAGGTTACAATTTCTCTCCTTTTTTCAAGTATGGCATGTAGAGTCCAATATAATGTAACACATCTACAATTCTAGAAAAAAAACAACAAAAAACAACTATTAATTGATAGAAGATATGCATGTTTAATTTATGACTTCTCATTGTAAATTATACAGAATTACTTATAACATTGAAGGCCTGTCACTGAACAAATGTCACTGGCTTCCACTTCTTTCCACTGCTTTTGGGTGTAGACTAATTTCTTGGAACTCTGCTTTGGTGGAATGGGATTTGAGCTAACGACTTGTCACTGTGTTCTGGCTGGCCATGGTTTGGACATTTTTTAAATTTTTTTTTATACATTTTACATCATTACCCGGCGCACATTTAGACTGGGGACAGTTATCTTAATCTGGGGACTATCCCATGTAACCAGGGACATCTGGTCACCCTTATGTAATATAAAGTTTGATTAGTGAAATATCAGTATGTTCACAATTGGATGCACAAACTTGCATAAGAAAATATGTCTACAAAATGCAGCCAATATTGATATGCACTAGATAATGCTTGTGTTTTTTTTTTGGTGTAAAGGCAAAGTAGTTTTAAGCAAAGTGGATTTTGGCCACTGTTAAGAGTGAATGTACTGTTAAGTAAATGGTATTTTTTCACCTGAAGATTGCCAGTAACTGTCACACAAGAGAAATTTGCACTTAGCATTGATTTCTGCAGTGACTTTTTCCCCAGCCATTGATTGGGTGTGGCTAGACTGTCAGAATAACTGCATTTTTAGTCGTACAGCAAACAAAGTGAGCAATTCTCCCATTAAAATAAGATTTTTACCTTTCCTTTTTGACATTGTATTTTTCCTTAAAAATCTATAGCATTTTTTTTGTAGTTACTGCAAACTTTGCACTTAAATAGCACATTAAGGTTCGCCATGTATTATGTACACATTTGAACAGGGCTCGACAAACCCCGGGCGCCAGGTCGCCATGGCGACCTGGAAATGGAGCCTGGCGCCCGGGTGCCGTTGCCCTAATGTTCCCCTTGCCGCTGCCATCCGTCTTTTGCAGCGCGAGGGGACAGACAGCAAGCTCCGCCCCCTCGCGCAACACGTGTGTTAGTGTTCAGCCGAAAGAGCCATGAGGATCGGCTGCGGCACGAATGTTCCCCCTCCCCAGCAATGAGGTAAGGCAGCAGGGAGGGGAAACATTCGTGCCGCAGCCGATCTTCATGGCACTTTCGGCTAAGTGCTGGGTTGTCAAGAGACGACACCCAGCACTCAGAAGTTAAGAAGGGAAAAAAAACTTGTGTATGTTTGAGTTGTATATGTGAAGTGGGGGGGAGGGATGTATATGTGAAGTGTGGGGGGGAGATGTATATGTGAAGGGGGGGTATATATGTGAAGTGTGGGGGGGGGAGGTGTATATGTGAAGGGGAGGTATATATGTGTGTGAAGTGTGGGGGGAGGTGTATATGTGAAGGGGGGGTATATATGTGAAGTGTGGGGGAGGTGTATATGTGAAGGGGGGGTATATATGTGAAGTGTGGGGGGAGGTGTATATGTGAAGTGGGGGGGGATATATATGTGAAGTGTGGGGGGGAGGTGTATATGTGAAGGGGGGGTATATATGTGTAAAGTGTGGGGGGAGGTGTATATGTGAAGGGGGGAGGGATGTATATGTGGGGGGGAGTTGTATATGTGAAGGGGGGTATATATGTGAGGTGTGGGGGGAGGTGTATATGTGAAGTGTGTGTGTGTATATGTGAAGTGGGTTGGTGTGTGGGGTGTATATGTGACGTGGGTTGGTGTGTGTGGGGTGTATATGTGACGTGGGTTGGTGTGTGTGGGGTGTATATGTGACGTGGGTTGGTGTGTGTGGGGTGTATATGTGACGTGGGTTGGTGTGTGTGTGTTTATGAATTGCGTGTATGTTTGCGTGATTGTCTGGCTCCTAAAATTTTTTGCTGGCTCCTAGAATAAAATTAAATTTGTCAAGCCCTGCATTTGAATATGCATTTCAAAGACTAAAGGCATTTTAAAGCTTTTCTATTATTTGATTTGAAATTATTTGTGCTTTTTCCAGGTGCACTGTACTATCTATAAAGAGAAGTGTGCAGATAAACTGAACAAAATGAAGAAGTTTTAGTTTGTCAACAATTTATTAATAAAAGTTTATTTCATACAGATTTTATATTTAAATATCTAACACTTTCATGCTCTTTGTCTGGGCTTGACAGACTAGGACAGGAGCAAGCCAGAAAAATTCACTCAAACTTCATTTTAATTGACAATTGTATTATTTGGGTATTCAAAATGTGGTATAATATTTTGTTTATTATATTTACCACATTTTGTAATATAACATGTATTGGTAAGCATCAATTTTCTGTGTGTATGGCTGTACCAGGAACAATGCATTATAGTTTTTTCTCAAACCTGTACTTTCTCAAATTTTTCTTTGAATATGGTGGAAATAGTGCAATATTTTCAACTTTTTTTGCACAATGAAATGCTATGGGCAAGTTCTGACTGGCTGCTGACAGACCTTTTTCCTATTCCAGCATTCCAGTGTTCAGCTTTTGTGGCTCAGGGTCCAGGTGGCATTGTGACCTTATTAGATTTGTTGAGCCCTTATGTAAGTAATACTAAATAGAGTAATTCCGTTGTTTAGATAGTTCGGTACCTCCATCAGGGCAGGTGTTCAGATTCTCATAGATTTTAAATACAAGTGGTCCTTTCATTGGCACAAGTGGATCTGTCAGAAATATAGCCTATGAAAAAAATAACCTTGTTTTTGTAAGTAAAGCTACCAAATAAAATTCCTCATATCGAATGTGCGATGCAAAATTAACTCTTTAAATAAGAAGCATACATTTAAAAAAACAAGGCGAGTAAGCTACCATTATTTCCTCAAACTGTTTGTTATTTTGGAAGCCTTAACCTATTGATGCTGTGTAGTGCTTTTTTGTGCTAGGCCAAAAACACCAAAACAGAAATTTTGCATTCTTGACCCCGATAAGTGTTCTTAGGAGCCAGGGACACAGAGGCAGAAACCTTATCATGGTCCTTAGAGATGCTGTAGGATCACAATGACAGATCATGAGACCTTGAAATGGCACTTGTTCAGCCATGGCGCAATTTTGTCAAATGTAACCGATGCTCTCTTTGAACGTCGATTTCATGACTGAGGCCATCATTAGCTGTTTAAAAACATGGTGTTGTATGCTGTCTTAAGGGTGTTTGAGCCCTGTATTTTATTATGGTATAGAACATTCTTATGCGGGACTGGATTAATGAATGAGAGTGCAAGTCTTGTGGATTCCAATAAATTTGGCTACAAATTTGAAAACAAGGCAATAAAATACATACATTGAGTGTCAGAGTTATTGTAAGGCCTTAGTAATAGAAGAGCTACACTGCTTTCTTGGCATACCAATGTACAGAATATATATATTACATCATGGCTGTAAAGCAAGGAAGACACACATCAATCCCTCCATGATATGTTGTACCTATGTGCAGAACTGGGATTGTCCATCTTCTTTTCTACACAAGCACACTTTTTGATGTGTGAATTCATTGACATAGAAAGACAATTTTAATATAGTTAATTCTGTGTACTTGAATTATGTATATCTGCACACCAGCAAGCAAAGCGAAGGTTCTGACTGGAACACGTTGCAGCCATAGGTAATGTAGTGTAGAGATGTGAGAGATCATGTGATGCTATGGAACCCATGCAATAGAGGTATCGTGCTTTCTCAGCTCTACAGTATCATAGCTTAAAGGAACACTAAACGTTATATTTCATCATTCTCTTTAAAGTAAAGCTTAATCATGTCTGACAAATATTCCATGTTTTTCTTTCCCTTAATAAGGGTATTATTCAATCTACCTTTCTCCCTTGAAGGGAGCAAAGGTTAAAAAAGGTGCAGTGTACCTTTAAACTTTGTATTTTATAAAGCTGTGGCCAAAATTGATGGGACAGTATCCCAAAAAAGGACTGACTTGGAATCCAGATGTATTGGCAAGTAGTTTCTGAAAGATTTTGTGAGTTGCAGATCCAAAAACCTCAAGATTGAGTTTTCTGGGTTTCTGTGCATACGAGAACCATTAAATGATCCTTTCAGGTTCTCTACGTTCACATACATTGCCATTTAGGAGCTTGTATAAGACAGCTAGCTAGTAGGACACATAATTGCTAGTCGAATAAGCAAGCAGTGTTAAACATGGGTGGTCTGGCAGAGTATGAAGTGTATAGTTGACTTCATAGAGGGGCTTTCCAAACACCTCGGTGATGATATCTTTGAAAAGGATGGCTAAGAAGAACAAACAAAATGAAAAGAAAGCCAAGTACAGCTGCAGCCTGGGAAAAGAGACGTTAGGATAGCTTTTTATTATGATTATTATTAATAGTTTAATAACCCACTGTCAGTCTGAAATCATTATTTAGGAAACAATGAACGTTTAGATTTGAAGATTGTGGGAACGTTGATTTATCAAGTCTGACATTATGCTCTGTGCTGTTCTTCCTTTAAAGAAAGGTTTACATGTCCATGCATGTCAAAAGCAATGCATCTTGTGAAATTCCGAAAAAGTTTATTGGCCTCACAGAATAGCATTCCACACTGACAACTTTATTAGAAAAACCTCTATAGTAAATTCTCTGAAGCTGCCCTCCTACCCGTAAAACAGCAGGGCTTCAATAAGTTATGGTAACTGTCCTGGGTAAGATTTCAGAACAGATGTGTGTGTCACATGGATGCCACAAAGTATTACAGGCTATATGGGGGGAGGACGCAATCTTTTGGGAAGGAATATGGTTTTACAAAAGCTGCAGAACAAAAGCATGGCTTGTCCAAGGAATTGGCAAAGAGGCAAAAGTGTAGCGGAACAACGCTGCATTATGCTGTGCTGTGAGGTAAGTAAGCGGTTCTGTATTATTGATGTTGTATTCCGTTTTAGAATCTCATTTCCATTTCTAGACCTTTCACATGGGATATGAAGGTTGGAGAACTGATATGTCATTGTAATTAAGGAAACCTTGTTCCATAACCATGCAGCACTTTCAAACATTTAAAGCACTACATAATGAAGCCTTTCATACTAAAAACTAACAAGTAAAAATGCAATTTAAAAGAAAATGTAAGACCAGAGGTATACCTCTCTGGGATATTTGTTTCATTCCCCAGATGAAAAGTGGTAGTATAATAGGCCAAAGAAAATTGCATAAAGAAACAATAATTGTGCCAGTTATGGCCAATTGTTAACTATCTCATTATAGTGGGCCTTTCACTGGCTAAAATCAGCTTATACCATCTGATTTGCATGAGTATTTCTCCCATTAGTTTATTTTTTTATAGAACCTCTTTGATAGAACCAGTGCAAAATAGTCTGGCACAGCACATACTACATTTAGAAGAGGATGGATAAATTAGGTCAATTAAATGAAATAAACCCAAATAGCAACTGTTGCTATGGCAGGCTCTTATTGGGTGGTAACCTTTAAAATCTATCATTTTGTCAGTCCTATCCATTGGACCCTCGCTTAATCTCAGGGGAGGACTGGATGGCAGGCTATCATACTGTATATGTTTTTTATGTTTTGTTCTTTAATTTTTATTTTTATTTTACATGATTCTTACAGTGTGTGAGTATACAGTTAACATCTATTGAGGACACCTATCAAAGAATAAATATTAAAAATAAAAACCTTTGCTATTATTTATAGAAGTGGCTGATCCAACTAAAGTTCATGTAGAGTGAACATGTTTGATACCAGAGCAGTGTGCAGCATTTCAGCTATTGTTCATACCTCCCTATTAAAACTGTAACAGTTTCTCTTGCATCTAATTTTCACCACACTTCTTTCTCTTTTGTTCCATTTATGTTTTATGCTACCTTGAGCTGGACAAGTGAAGATTGACTGTAAATTGTGATACAGCTTGTTGTGCCAGTAAGAATCCTTTCTGGGAGTAAAATGTATTACAGAAGCTTTTATAGCCTGTAAAGCATGTTCTTCATGGAACTGCAACTCGTGTGAAGTCTGTTATAATGCCTCTGCACCACAGAAACCTAATTTTCCACTTTTAAAGTGGCTCCATGTGTTTGCTTTTGTTGTGAGGAGTTTGACCACCTGGTCTCAAATTAAAGGAAAGTGTTTTGTAAGTCTAAACTGGCTCAATCTGTCCTGAAAAATCCATGATATTAACAGGACAGACCCAGCCAATTCGAATCTACATTTCCTTCCAAACATAAAACCAATTACAGGCTAAAGCTGTTTATTCTGGGGTCAGGTTAGATCCCAACATAATTGCATTTTTCATTACTATGTATTGAAAGTGCTGCATAGCCTACAATGTAATCAAATATTTAGTAAATGAGAGAATGAGAATCAAAAGTGGTGTTTTTTTTTTTTTATTTAACTTTTTTCTGCTGGCTTTCTCAGTTTAGGAATTGATGATGCTGAAAAAGGTCTTACTAATATCCTTATGTGTTTATACATAGTTGCCAACATTGGCCATGTTTCCAGGGACACAAATTTGTTCCACATGCTGCAGAAAGAGCATGCAAAGTGCAGCCCGCCAATCTGTAGGATGCATATATGCACAGGCACAATCAAATTAATTAATCATGGTAGGTCCTATGAGATCTCCACCCCGATTAATTCATTGGATTGTGTCTGTGTGTATATCCATCCTACATACTGCTGGGCTGCACTTGGCATGCTCTTTCTGCAGCATGTAAAACAAATGTGTCCCTGGAAACATGGCCGATGTTGGCAAGTATGCATACAATCTCTGATCCAGCACAAGCCTTTTACTATCTGTACCTCACTTCAAATACAAAGTAGCTTGAGGTGTATTCTCTTTCAGAGCTACTCATGTGGAATAGTCTCTCAGATTCTGTTAAATCATACACTATGAATGCCTCCTGACTTTTCAAAACAGAAAGTACCTACTATTAGAATACAACTTTCTAAATATATACTATATGTTTACTATTGTTTTCTCTATTTATCTCTAATAAATAATTGTATATCCTGCATGTTCTCTCCACAACTTTGCTGTTTAAAAATGTTTGTATGGATGTATATATGTTTGTATTGCACTAAAGGTGACTATCTGGTCTGGACATGGTCCCCTGGATTTTCTGTGAGAGAAATCACATTGTATTTGTCCTGGTAAAACACTTTATGAATAAAGAAATAAGAAACACATTAATTTCTGATACATTGGGATAAATATGTAAAAGCAATTTCAGTGTGAAGTGAGCAAACCAATTATGCCTTAAGAGATGTAAGAAAAGCTGATTTAGCTATGTATCCAAACCGGCAGCTAACAGGTGATAGAGCTAGTAGTACAAGGAAGTTAACCTACCACTGCACAGTGTATGGACACCAAATACAGGTGGATGATATATAAAAACAAATATTTACCAGTATAAGTTACAAAACAATAGTCACACAGTGATCTGACCTGTTAATGGTCTTAATAAACTGTGCATAAAATATATGAGCATAAAAAGTACAAACAATGAATAAAAAGTGATTGCAAAATAGGAAAATTGAAAATAAGGTGCATATAAAATAGTGCATACCAGTGAATGAACTAGAAAAATATAAAAAAAATCAATAAATGCACTCCACTTGGGATCTATAAGTGGTGTTCAGTGAATACACCAAAAACCAAATACATGTGCATAAATAATCAGAGTGTAAGAATCCAGAATCTTTTAGAAACAATTCTGGATCTGAAATATAAATACACACACAACTCCCTAGTGCAACACATACAAAGTTAGAACAGAATATTTTTTTTTTGGGGGGGGGGTTTAAAAAACACTCACAAAGAATGCTTCTATAAGGTTAGAAGAACAGTGTTCAATCATATAGGGGCATACTTGCTGCACAGGGGTATAACATGCATGGAAGAGAGCTCGTTGTCAAGTGATCTGTCCTAGATTCGTCCAAGCTCTGAGTAGACTAGGCTTCCTGCTTGTATGTCACACTTGGACACTTGGAGTAGTACAGTGGCTCACACCTCAGACTTCATCATGGGGATGTTCAATGTCCATTTATATATCACGAATTGACATAAAACCGCACCTTACGCGTTTCGCGTATTACAACGCTTAACCATAGGCGTTTAAGCGTTGTAATACGCGAAACGCGTAAGGTGCGGTTTTCTGTTTGTTCGTTTTGCTGTACATGTACCTCCTTTTTGGTCTCATGTTCATTGTTTGAATAAAGCACTTTATTGGATCGCTCACTGGAGTGGAGTTCACATCAATTTTTCGTCTTTTTTGCCTTAATAAAACTTTTGTTGAAAAAAACATATTACAAATGGCCCCAAAAACCCTGAAATTATGCAAGAATAAAAAAAGATAAAATACACGTGTATATCTTAGAGTATGAAATCCCGCATATGGGCCAATTAAAATACCTCTGACATATATAAAAAAATTAGACTTGTGATGATTAAATGTAAACAAATAAAGTAGATCAAAAGAAAAAAGGATTTAATGCAAATTGCCTACTGATTGTTTTGTCGTGTCTTGCTGTTTTTTATTTACTCATTTATTTTAGTTTGAGATTTAAGACTTTAATTCAAACTGTCTGACTGCAGATCTATTGCTGTTTGAGTACAGAAGAAAAAGTGTTAGAATGTGATCTACTTTGTGGAATATTCCGAACATAAAATAGCTCTTTCTGCCTGAGCATCATATCTCGCATTAGTAGCCCTTTCAGAATGAATAGGCTTACTGGAATGGGCTGCAGTTTTTTCTCTCCAAGTTACCATCTTGTGATTTGTCTGCATTTTAAGCTGCTTGTCATGCAGGTTTTTTCCCCCCAAAGCAAATACATTTTGTCCGAGGAAGACTGCATGTACATTACTTGCTCTGTGCACAGAATCATTACAATGATTAATGCCTACAGGGAGCACTAACTCCCATTTTCCTTTGCTTTTTGTTAAAGTTTTCCCATGAACACCTTTTTTTTTAAATTCACATGGGAAAAAGAGAAATAGAGACTCAGTGGGAGAAAATGGTTAATCATTATTATTCATACTGAATGTGCTAATCAAGTGTGAAAATAAAAAAATACTATCATCTCATATTATATTTATTTTCACATTTGATTATCACATTCAATATGAATAACCATGATTAAACACATGTTCTCTCAGATATGCAACAGTATTATTTAGTACATGCCACAAAACAAATTAACTAGTTAAACCCTAAGAAACTTTGCTCAATAGTATTATGTCCTATTAATTAAATGGATGGAGAAGGCACCGCATGGCAACATCCCATCACATTAATATTGAGGTATCCATTAAGTCAGTCCAGGGCACGGTAAATCTGGGTTCACCCACCACCTTGGCATTAAAGGAAAGTAAAAATACTATGTTTAAATATAATAACATTCATATACCTGGGTCTAGGTGGCTTAATCGGTGTCTGACTGGGCTTGTTTATTTTTGTAGTTTGTGTCAACTCTCCAGCAATATATTTAGGGGTGGGGGAGGCAAGAGGTAGAGTGACCACGCACAGATACACACACACACACACACACACACACACACACACACACACACACACACACACACACATACACACATACACACATACACACACATACACACAGTGACTCAGAGATACACACACACTCACATATACCCAGTCACTTCCAGATACACACTCACATATACCCAGTCACTTCCAGGCACTTTTTTTTATACTCTTTTATATATCTTTATTTAGATTTATTAGGTTGTAAACTTATATTCTAAATATTACATTGTGTCAATGACATTTATATATATATATATATATATTTTTTTTTTTAATGTGCCATGAAAGTCTGATTACATTTTAGGATAATAACTTTAACATTGTTAATTCCTGTAGTCTTGTTTTATCTATTACTGATGGATAATAATGGGCCAGGATCCAATCTAGATAGAGGTTTTCCACAAACAGTTCATTCTAGAAAAAGATAAAAACGGTTGAAAGAGAACATTCAGAGTGTTATCCATTGATTGTATAACCCTAATAAGAACACAATTGTTCTTTTGTGGAACTGATACAAGTAGCAATGAAACCTAAATGTATTTTCCCTCTTTTTTGGAGGCATTTTTTTCAAGTGAAAATTTTTGATAAGCAAATTAATATATGCAGTCCCACAGCTGTTACTGTGACATTAAGTTCTTCAAATACCTTAGTGGGTTTATGTTCCAGATGTAGAATCAGTTCAATTCCCAGGAATGCAAGTTCGATGCCCAGTGGTGTTGACTCCACTTTATCCTTCCGAAGTAGATAAACTAAGTACCAATTAATCCGGTAATATTGGGCAAATAGCAACATCCTTGAGATGTACTTGAAAACATGAACATATTTAAACATACCTTTCCTGGTTATATACATTACTACAGGGCTTGACAAATTTAATTTGATTCTAGGAGCCAGCAAAAATTTTTAGGAGCCAGACAATCACGCAAACATACACGCAATTCATAAACACACACACCAACCAACTTCACATATACACCACACACACACCACTTCACATATACACACACACACACACACCATATACATATACACACACACACACACCCCAACCCACTTCACATATACACCCCCCCCCACTTCACATATACACCCCCCCACTTCACATATACACCCCACATATACACCCCCCCCACTTCACATATACACCCCACATATACACCCCCCCCACTTCACATATACACCCCACATATACACCCCCCCCACTTCACATATACACCCCACATATACACCCACCCCCCACTTCACATATACACCCCACATATACACCCCCCCACTTCACATATACACCTCACATATACACCCCCCCACTTCACATATACACCTCACATACACACCTCACACACCTCACACACATATACACCCCCCCACTTCACATATACACCCCACATATACACCCCCCCACTTCACATATACACCCCCCCCACTTCACATATACACCCCACATATACCCCCCCCACTACACATATACACCTCACATATACGCCCCCCCCACTTCACATATACACCTCACATATACACCCCCCCCACTTCACATACACACCTCACACACATATACACCTCACACACACACCTCACACACATATACACCCCCCCCCCCACTTCACATACACACCTCACACACATATACACCTCACACACATATACACCTCACACATACAAAAGTTGATTTTTTTTCCCACCTGTCTTAAGTTGTGAGTGCTGGGTGTCGTCACTTGTCAACCCAGCACTCATCCGAAATAGCAAGGAAGAACGGCTGCAGCACGAATGTTCCTTCCCTGCTGCCTTACCTGAGGGGAGGGGGAACATTCGTGCTGCAGCCGTTCTTCCTTGCTATTTCGGATGAGTGCTGGGTTGACAAGTGACGACACCCAGCACTCACACACGCTGCGCGAGGGGACGGAGCTTGCCGTCTGTGCGATCCGCACAGACTTCTCCCCCTCGCGCTGCAAAAATCCACAAACACACGAACGGCAGCAGCAAGGGGGTAATGTAGGAAACGGCACCCGGGCGCCAGGCTTAATTTCCAGGTCTCCATGGCGACCTGGCGCCCGGGGTTTGTCGAGCCCTGCATTACTACATACATTATTATCATCCAAACATTTTTGCATTGTGGAAGCTGGTGTGTACCATTTTGGTTGAGTAACACAGTTTATACATAAAAACGTATAGATTGAAGGCAACATATCATTTTGCCATGACAGGTGACTTTGTCACCTATTATTAGGTGACAAAATCACCTAATTATTAGAATATATGTATATATATATTCTAATACTATGATATAAATCAGCGGTACGCTGAGCCCTCATTTGTGGCACGTGGTCAGGTTCAGCTCTCACCACTTGTCTGCTCCATCCGGAAGGAGCAGGCATCAGTGGTTGAAAGACGGGCACTGCCTGCAAACGCGCTAAATGAAGAAGCGTTCAAGTCGGAAAGCTATTAACTGTTTGCTTTCCGACTTGAATGCTTTTTCACATAGCGCACATGTGCCTGATTACCAGAAGAAGAAGCAGATGACCTGTGGCACTCTTCTCTTACACTGATGCCTGCTCCTCTCGGACGGAGTAGACAAGTGATGAGAGCTGAACCTGTATGTGTGTGTGAGTATGAATGTGTATATGTGAGTATGAATATGTGTGTATATGTGAGTATGAATATGTGTGTGTGTGTATATGTGAGTATGACTATAAGTGTGTGTGTGTATATATGTGAGTATGACTATAAGTGTGTGTGTGTGTGTGTGTATACACACACAAAAATTGGGCCCTTGGGCCAAAAACATATGCCATTATTGCTATATATGGTAAATGAACAACACATTTTATCACTATAATATAATTGATTTGTTTTAATAAAATATACTCTTTATGAGTAATATATACATAATCAATACATATTTGAATAAATATCTAAATACTACAGGACATTTCACCACTAAATACATAATCACTGTGCCTTGCTGTTTCCTCTTTTTTCACAATGGTCATGCAGTAGAGATATCGAACGATTATGAGAAATACAACTGATTAGTACATATTTGAGAGCTATTGCAAGTTCTTTAACAGTGCCAGCCAATATTTAGAGCATCAATGTCCCACTGCCAAGGATTAAAACCTCAAATTGTTTACCAGAGGTGTCACTGGGGTCCACTTATTCATATACCGGTTATAGTGTGGGCAGGCAACGGAATTAAAAAGCTCTGTGTGTCTCCACTCAACACTTATTACCAGACTTTTCACTTGCTACTACTGATTCTGTCTCCTGCCAAGTCTGTTTCACTGGCAGTGTCAGGTGGCTGATTAAGTCCCCATGGGTCAGGCATCCAAGTTGCCAGCCGAACAGCTCTGGTTTAGTGAATGGACATTTACTTTAAAAGAATTGTGAAGAATTATAGCTTTACCTGCTTTTAGAACACAGCGGTCAAAGTCATTTTCGCTAAAACGTCCCTGGAGGAGAACTTTGTGTTTTGCGTCCCTTCTTGCAGACCAGGCACATGGAGGTTTGTGTGTAATAATAAGCTTGCCTTGTCTGTTGTAAACCCCAGATGGTCATTTAAATGTTGTTACTTAACAGAACAAATTGAAAAATTCATATAAATATATTTTTATTTTTGTCATTGTAGGTTTGATAACCACTACATCAAGAAGGTTAGACCGAGAACAGCAAGCGGAGCATGTACTTGAGGTATGTAATTTGTCCGATTTGTCTAGAATTGTGTCATTACCGCAGCTACTGGCAATGTTTGTCAAATTACTTCTTTCGAGAAAAAAAACTAAAGCTGAAGGCTAAAACATATAAGTGATATTACTTTAAAATAAAACTCAATTTTGTTTCCAGATTCCCCAAGTGTTATGTTAATATAATCTCTTTCCTACTATGTGCTAGCTCTCTGATAAATGTGCTGAGGTCCAAATTAAAGTCATTTGTTATATTATAGTCATGAATTCTAATCGTATTTTTATAATTATTGTAATTTTTCCCCCGCTAGTATAGTTATTTACAAGCATTTATTTTGTTTTATCATTAGCTAGAACGTTTTCAATGCTTTGTCCTGCAACACAAAAAGATTGAACTATTGATGCCTATGGGGTTAAACTCCAGCAAAAAATAAACACACCACAGAGACACACTGTGAACATTGGTATGCCATAATGCAACCTATATGGCATCTCTTTATAGTGTGTTCTATTGGATCATGCCAGTGACACTAAAACTAATGTTGATAAACCTTGCCTTTTGCATTTTTAAAACTTGACTTCCAGTCCAGCCATCTATAAATATTGTAGAAGATGGAACATATCATTCTTGATGTTTATTTACAGATTTCAGTCATATTTTCAGATTCCAGCTTTCATATTAAGAACAAAAAAAATTGCCCCTAGTTGTCTCACTTAGGGGTTAATGTACTGAGATGTTGCTGCTCTGCTCTGCAATTGCTGTTTTTATTAGCTTTTTTTTTTTGTTTTATTCCAACCCCCAAGCTGGTCTCTGTTGCACAGCTCTGTTTATTACCAGCTCAATGATACAGCAAAGACACCATAAAGGACTGTTATACAGTGTAATGCAAGCTTTAATGGCTTTAATGGTCCTGTTCCTATTTGTCGGTTTAATGGAGGTAAGCTTGAAAACAGTTTGGGAAAAAACCCAGAACCATAGTGGTATTTAGCTCCAAGAAGCTTTCGCCAAGTGCTGGATGCATCTGGCAAATTAATTTAACATTGAAATGTTGACCAGATGGGTTAGTGGATTTCTGCCTTGTTTACAAGTAAATTTGATCTTTCACTGCTCCATGGCTGCAGATATTTTGACGCCTATTTGCAAAGTATTTTCTTTGCCTAGTGAAATTTGCATTTATTCCCCCCCAACCCCCAGAATGTGTTGTTAGCTTGCCTTCCATGTCACAATTGGAATTACATATCTGTTTGTTTACTCCTGTTTGTCAATTACGGACTGACATTGCACAGCAGAAAAAACTTGAAAACCATGAAATATTTCCTTTGAAAATCAAGATTACTGTGTTATTGTATTTTAATGAAGCCGCTTCTAACACAATGTTTCCCAGCATGATACTGGCATTTCTAGAATAAGAACTTCACCATAATTGTTTTTTTCAGCATGCATATATATATATATATATTATTTTGTATGTATTACTTTTAGAGTTTGTTTTATACAACAACATGTTTAACTTGTGACAATATTATTTGCAAAGAATTGTGAATTCCGTGTATACCTGTATTTACTGCGACTAAAGATATGATATGACATAAGAGTAGCAATTCACCATTAAACTATACTTTAATCACTATTTTGGCCTTATGTTTGCAGTTCTCTTTTTAATTCCATGCAGTTCTCTCTTTTCATAAATAAAGCCCTTAGTCTCACAAACCTGCCAATACTTCCCTCATTGAAAAGATTTGCTGTCAACATTCTCAGATCAGTGGTATTTGAGACTAAGCTTAACTTGACCACCCCTGTTTTAGTGAATACCCATTTTCTATGCATTGATTCTATGGTAGGTTGAGTTAGGAAGTCGAGATAAACTTTGGTGAAGGGAGACAGAGATGCATTTAATGAATGGCCCAATGTGATTGTAGGTCGAGTTCACTGTGGAGGTTAAGTTGAACATGGCCTACCCATCTCGACCATCTTGTTTGAAGCTCAATTTGTTTTGTGAATAGACCAACCTGACTCTTTGTATCTTGAATGTCTGTGACAATTATTGTGAACCTTTGTCCTGGAAATTTCACAAAACTTTTTCACTATTGCTTGTCCAGTTATATATTGATATAACCTTCACAGCCATAAGTGGAGAAGATAGAAATCCATTAAAAAAAAGTCATATGTACAGGTTTGGAACACTGGGAAATTAACGTTCATGTGTTATCTGTGAGGTGTGGTTTGAGAAATAAAATAAGTGAAAAGCTAAAAAATCAGATGTAATGCTGTCAGTAGAAAAAGATTTACAAACACAAAGTGCTTGTAATAATAATGCTGATTAAACTGGGTTTGTGCTGTCCAGAAAATTGATGTGAAAAGTGACTGCACTTTAACTTAACTGTACCTTCCTTGCCCCCAAATAAAGCACGTTGAGGAAGATAGGTGAAAAATACTGTATTTATAATTCATTACTGGATTGTGTTGGCTAGGATGCTTTTTGTTTGGAGTGTCCTCACTACTAATTGTTTCCTACACAATAGTTGAGATAATCCTGTCCCCCAACAGCAAGTTTACAGGAATCAATAAAGCATTAAAAAAAACCTATATTGATTGCATTTAGGTGACATTTTCACACTGACATGATTATTAGTATACAGTACTACTTAAAGCACCGGCTGAGGTGACTCAAACTAAGTTCAAAAATGAGAGGAATCCATTAATTAAAAAAACACAAGACCCCAGTGATTCATGGCTTAAATACAGGAATAGATAAAGGGGCAACTGTAAACTCCCTGTTGAATACTCATTGTGTGCTTGTAGGGCAGTATATTTCCCCCTTTAAAAGAGTTTCAATAAGACTTACAAAGGCTGTATTAATAAAGAGTTGCAATCTGGATCCAAGGATGAGTTTAGAATGTAGTTATCCTGCAATGTTCTCTACGAATAACACCAACACATTTGCATTATCTTTTTTAGACGCCTTAGGTCATAAAGTTTACAGTTTATTAAGCCAAAACAGTGCTCAATTTTATAAGCACTTTGACTTTTTCACCCATTTCTTTAAGTATGACTACACACACTAGGGCCTGGAATTTTAATTGACATCCTGTGTGCAGAGTAGAATAGAAATGCAGATTACATTTAATCAGGGATTTGTGTTACATTTCTCCAGTTTTACAAGAGGTGCACCACAAAATTATACTCCCCTTTCAAAAAATAAATCCCTGGCATAGTACATTTTTTTTTCTAAACAAGAGATTAATTTTTATGAATGTAACTTCAGCTCTGAGAGAATGTGATTATAATGTATGTAAACAGACACACAGGGTTTGATGGCTGATAAGAAGCCAGTGGTAGCATTTGTCCATTTGCTTCAAAACGTGCAAACTATTTGTTAACTAGTATACTGTTTTATATACAGGAAATAGCATTGCACACTTTCCATACATCCCCTGTGCATTCAAATTCTATTACACAAATATGTTCACTAAAAAGTGAACTGCAAAAATCAGCCATTTAATAGAGTTGGAAAAATGATCCAATGGTTTGATTTTCAAAGTTCACTTTTTAGCGAAGAGACCTTCCCATATGTTTCCTGACCACTTTAGCTGGAAGGTTACTCTATGAATCAACCACCCTTGAGTGAGTCATTTTTATTCACATACAACATACAACATTTTTATATAACTTCTGATTTAGGTCTAAACACTGCATTTTGTTCTACTCTCTAACAAATGGTTTTATATCGGATCTAAAAAGTGCTCCGTGCGTTCCCACGCTTTTTTTCCCCAGTCTTCTTCATTTTGTTTTTCATGCAGTAATGTTACTGTTCCAGTGTTTGCACTTATGAATAAACTCTAGATAGTAGCATGAAATGTTTCAAGTGTGGCCCCTCCAAGCCATGGTTAAATTGGTTTACATGCGGTAACTCAGTGCCCTCCTCATATTTTCGAATTTTTTAATTCGACTGTCCCCAAAACCGATTACAAGATTTTATGTAATTGTAATTCACTTATAGTGTTGAATATTTTGTTCTGTTGATCCTTATCTGCTCCTGATCATGGAGTCCATAAGGTGACATCAAGTTCTTATCTTTATTTTTTATTATTTTATCCTCTTTCTTTCTCATCAGAGGCTGGTTCTTGTAGCATCAATACACGTCTTTACATGCAGGAATACCATATCAATGAAATGCTTTCAAATGACATAGCTCTCATTTTACCGGTTGTAATGCTAATACCTTAAATTGTCTTGGAATTTGTTGCTGTGTGTGTTTGACTGTCAATTTATGCTTTGTAATTTACTGTATTCATTCAAATGATATACTGTTTTTTGCATGTTTTTTTTTTTAGGACAACTAAACTATTTTTTTTTTTGAGGGGGGGGCTTTATTTCATTCATAAAGTACCCAAACTGTGCTAGGGACTTTTGGCTTCTTCCACTGCAGAATCATGGGAAATGTAGTTTCTATTGATTCTGCTTTCGTTTCAAAGCCGCGATCACATACAGTTTGAACATCATCCAGAACTGCCTTCCAGACACAGGCAGTGTCAGAAATGTAACTCGAATGCCACATTTCCGAATGCCAACCCATCCCCCCAACACCCCCCCCCCCCCAAAAAAAAAAAGTTTAATTAAGTTAATTATTGACTGTGTGGTACACACACATTAACATGACATCCCATATAATGATAGCTATGTCATTTTCAAAACATTTCATTGATATGGTGTGCCTGCATGTAAAGACTTGTATTGATGCTAAAAGAACCATCTGCTGTTTATTGGTCTTATGTGACAAAGCCTGCATTGGTAATTATTGTATTGCCCTGAACTTACCTCTGTTTTGCAATGTTAAGCACAGTTAATGTCACATAGTTTAGAGTAATATAGATGCAAATTATCAGATTCTAATTTCAAATTACTTAATGTTTAGATCTCATTAGCACTTATAAACTGCCCAGAAAATCCATTCAAATCTTGTTTGACATACATTTTATCACCAAACACATATATTTACTGAATACATTGTCCAGCCCACCTATAAATATTTAGTTAGGCTCTTAAAGTTAAATACTATCAAACGCTGAAGCCCTTTCCTAATCAAAAAATATTTTACATTAAGTAAGTCAATGGTGGTTATGTATGAAGGTCAGTTGTGCAAAGTTATAAAAGTGGTCCAGTCACAATGTAATGTGTAATTTATACATAAGCTCAAAGTTTTTTTTTTTTATTCATACAGTTTTATAAAGCCCCTGCATTACATAAAATCACATGCCCACATGGTTGCATTGGTTTTTCCTAGATACTGAACAACTCACACTCACTAAGGATTGTTTTTAACACAAATATGGACACATATTTAATTATTTTAAAAACAAGGACATTTCCAAGTGACCTCAATCTTTTGAATGGTAGTGTATATTAACTATAAAATTGTCCATTACAATAATTCTTAATTAACAACTAACTAGTAGCTTCTGATGCCAGTCCTGATATTCTGATATGTAATACAAATTTCCAAGTACATCCAGTACAATCGAAGAACCTGTTTTAAAGCAGAGTTTTGAAGTTAGGATACAGTAGATCAGAACAATCAGGAAGCTTGAACATCATTAACTCAGTGTTCAAGAGTGACCTGAGTATGGCTGGCTGCACCCAGCGTTCCTTTGTATGGTAAAAACATGTACTACATATTACACAGACAAATTGTAAGTTCTGATTGAAGGCCACTGTTCATCAAAAAAAAAAAAAGGACCATCTTGCAGTAAAATCTTGATTTTGCTCTCTTGGACCCAGTATTTCCCTAAATTTGAAACTTGTAGCTCTGAACTCTGCCCAGTTCAAGGGAAACTAAAATTCTGTGATTTAGTAAATGCAAAAAATGTGCGCCTGTTCTGCAGACCACTCAGGTGACTTATCGCTATGTTACGGCTGATGAATTTGTTGCAATGACACAAAACAGGCTGCCGTAAGAGAGGTTTCTCTTTATTCTTTTACTCCATGCATATTGCATGAATGTGTTTCCTGCTGTGCGTGTGATTTCAGTTTTGTGTTACTAGCGTTTGGTGTACGTGTGTGTAATGCATAAAATGTTTAAAAGTACAAAACACATTTATTAATATTTAAAATTTTTGGGGGGGGGGGGGAATCTGATTTTTATGGGATATGAGCAACAAAGCAGCAACAGTATACTGTCACAATAATACATGGTTATTGAAAAAGGTGTAACATTATAGATTTGGCTTCCAAATCAAACCTTTACAGCAATTAATCGGGGATTAAAAGGGTGGAAGAGTGGGCAGAGTAGGCCAGAAAGCACAAGGATGCATCTTGAAAATTAGTAGACCATACATTCATTTTAATTATTTAAGATTTTCAGCTATGTTACTGCAGTAGCTGCAGAGTAACAATTTCGTTTACACTTTCATTTTCTCTTTGAATATCCGTTCCAATTTGTTTTTACTTGCATTAAATGAATGATATGCCACTACTTGACAAACTCCTTTTTATATGATTTGTATCTTTTCCTGATATGCCCGCATTGATGGTAAGATGCTCTTAAAAGAATGGCAGGTGATTGGCAGGATTTGAGCAGCTAATGGTAGCACATATCATGCATTTGTTTTTCTGATTTATACAATTGAATCTGAAGAGATTGAGTTTCACTTGACAAGGCAACTCATTATGGACCTTTGCAGTGACAAGTATTTTGAGATTAGTCCTTCTGAACACCCAATCACTTGCTATACATCTCTCTGTACTGAATTGTATAGATTTCATAAACTCATTTAATTTTGAATTTTGTGATCTTTCCAATAAGAACCCTTCAAGCTATGCAGTTTACACTGTATCATTCTAACCATCATTTCATTCAGAGGGTGACAATTACATTAAAGTAAAAGGATCAGTCTGTTGTATTATTACTGGTGTTGTTTAAGATTTTTATATTTTTTAGATGGCATTGTGTAAAATGTGTTCTTCTTCTTCTTCCTTGAAGGTCACTATTACAGACAATGGACATCCACCAAAATCTACTGTTACTAGAGTCATTGTAAAGGTATTGGATGAGAATGACAACAGACCCATTTTTCTGCAAAAAGTCTACAAGATAAAACTTCCAGAGCTAGAAAAGCCAGAGAGGGAGAAGAATGCCAAAAAGGAGCAAATCTACAGAGTGACTGCTCTAGATAAGGATGCTGGACCAAACTCAGAGATATCATACAGCATCGAGGATGGAAATGATCAGGGCAAATTTTTTGTTGACCCTAAAACCGGGGCAGTTTCATCCAAAAAGTTTTCTGCAGCAGGAGAGTATGATATTCTTACGGTAAGTTCAGTTCTGACTTGGTTTAGCAGATAAGTTCCTGGGTCTCAATAATTACTTCTTAAGACAAACTGACTGCAACCTGGTTCTCTAGAGATGATTATATGTATTTAAAATCTGTCTGCCATGAATCCATAGTAGATTTTGTGTCAAAAGGTGAATGTTATATCGGCTTTGCCTACCCCCAATAATGTATAGAGTATATTATACATTTGTAAGTTGTCATACAAAGAAAAAGATATAACGTGCATTAATGATTGCGTTCTCACTCTTCATTATCAACAACCAAGTGAATGGTTTATGTCAAGTGACTTTTACATTAACTTAAATGTTCAAGAAAAAAAAACTGGAATTATGGCTGAAAAAAATAATGTCATTATCTTTTGTATACCATATATTTAATTGCATTGTTTTAGTTTTCAGTGAAAGACATTTGAACTAGTCTATAAACAAATGTCAGGTGTCATGCTTGATGGGTATGCACTTAATTATATCATGCACTCATGCTCTGCTACTGTACATTAAGGATTTTTTTTTTAAACCAGACCATACTGTTTTGAATAATTCGTGTGTGTTTATTAACCAATGCACTGATCACCCTTCTGGTATATAGATATATAAATACACACACCTGTTCTCGGTGGCCACATTAGGGACACCTAATGTCCTGCTAAATCCCCCACTGTAGCCTCATGGACCATTTCTACTGTGGCTGAAACTATCCTTAAAATACTAATAAAAAACTGCTTTCTGAATAATTAGAGATTAATTGTGCACTCTTCTGGGACCTAAAGGGTTAAATACAATGAGACAAGTGCACCTTATAATATCTGTGTAACCTCTCTCAGAATATTAATATGAGCTTCATGTGGTATACCCATTGTGTATTTCAGCATACCACCAGTGCTATGGGTGTAAGTTTTGCATTTTTGGCTAATAAGGCTACACTTGCTCTTAGGCTAAAAGTTATCAGTTCTCTCCTTTAAGGGGTTGTTTAAAAAAAAAAAAAAAAAAAAACTGACTATAAGACTAACCACTTTTCATTGTGTATTGTACATTTACATTGCCAAGAAAGCCACAGGTAGTCTGTTTTGTTTCCAAATTCAACATGATGCTGATTGGTAAAATGAATTAATTCACCCCCAGCTGGGAATGAATGTCTTTACAGGCTTCCAGGAAACACACACACAGAGAAAAAGAGGTTATGCATGTAGTTTGTACTGTTACATAACACACTACAATGTATCAAATGTATTATGTCCACACCACAATAGGTCTATACAGAGCAAAGATATCTTGATAACATACTTAATTTGGATCTTTTCATAAAAAAAAAATGAATAAAAAAAAAAAGACTTTCAATTTAATAGAAGTTAATTGTTTCTGCCTACTGTTTTTTTTTTTAATTCATACACTTCCTACCTGCAAGATTCCATTATCTTTTCTATTTACTCACACATTAAATTTGCAGCTAACCACTGATTGGTCTGGGCTACCATATAAGCCAGTGATGGTGAACATTTTTGAACTTGAGTGCCCAATTCTCTACAGCAAGCCAAGATGAAGTTCTCAAAGGGCCATGTTATTTTAGACATTTATCTGCCCATCAGTAATAGCCAAATTGCTCATTCTTGTTCTCTAACCCATCCTATAATGTTTCTTGCACCAATGAGTGCGGTTCATGTAAAATCTGTGCATTAAAGTGCTTAATATCCACAAGTGTCAGTCTTAGATCATTACTGGGTGCGCCATAATTGTAGACATAAGCTGAGTGTCATCTCAGAGGTCTCTGAGTGCCACAGGTTGTGGAAATGCCTTAGTCACTGTAGCTGTAGTTAATATAGTATACATTGAGTATCTGTAGACAGTTCAAAATTCCAGAACTACATAAATCATACTGTCTTAAAACCAAAATTAACATAATATATTATATAACATTGTCAGTAAGAATGGATTAATTTAAATACAAGTAATTTGTGGCTCTTCACCTACTATGCATGTCCCATAACTGATTTACAGCCAGGCAACTGCAGGTTGACTACACATACTATTTTTGGACATCATTGCCTTTTAATTGTAAATATAACTGTAGTGTATTTATCTTTTTATTATTATCATGCAATATACTACTTTAAATTCCCATTCCCCCCCCCCCCCCCCCCATCATTTGTGGACGATTACACAGATTTAGTGCTGTGACGACAGCTATTTCCTATCCATAAATATTGTTTATCTTTGTTTCATTATTGCTGTTGCCGATTGATTCTGTTTTGATTTATACTCTTTATTTCATGCCCCTAGATTAAAGCTGTTGATAACGGAAGACCGCAGAAATCATCAAGTGTTCGATTACATATAGAATGGATTACTAAACCAACACCATTAAAAGAACCAATTTCCTTTGAAGAACCATTTTTCACCTTTACTGTAATGGAAAGTGATCCTGTTGCTCATATGATTGGCGTGATAACTGCTGAACCCATGGGCTCACCGTTGTGGTTTGACATTACTGGTATGTATGTACAATTATTTCAGAAGCATGAAGACAAAGCTCAGTCTGCCAGTCTGTTCGAGAAACACAAGAGTGAAACATTATTATTGAATTTAGAATAGGCTTTTATTATGGTGATTAGTCGTGTCATATTTTATTGCCTTATTATACAGTAGAAATTGGAAGCCCTGTTCCAGTTTAGAAGGGTCAAATAAGGTTCCTTATTTCTATAGTTTATGGTTAAATCTGGCATCCAGAGACCTATTGCTATAAAATATTTATTTTCTTCCAATAAATACTGATTTTAACACTTAAAATATTAAAGGCCAATTTATGGCAATATTGAAAAATACTAAATTACTATAAATACTACTATTTTTTTTTTTTATAATTTTTTATTGATTTTCTTAAGTGATACAGAGTATACGAATACAGGATAAAATTAAGAGAGCATGATACAATAATATAGAAGCAAACTGATCATTTTCCTTACTAACATATACAAAGTATATATACTACTAAGTATATAGATAGATTTACATGTATATCTCTATATATGTGTGTGTGTGTGTATCAATAATTGTTAAGATACATTCTAGACCACTGTTCAAAATCAGAAATACAATGTAGCCATTTGTTAATGTTGTAAATGACTGATCTGTAATGGAATATCTATATAGGCATACAGAGGCCCATTATCAGCAACCATCACTTCTGTGTTCCAGTGGCATGTTGTGTTAGCTAATCCAAGTTTGATCATTACAAAATGTTATTGGAATTATGTTATCACAGCTGAAAGCGGTTATGCTGATTAAAGAACAAATAAAACTGGCCTTCTTTAGATTGTGCAATACTCCCTTCACAGAAGAGAGCAAACTGACTAACCAGAATAGAAAGATCAGTGGGAGAGCTCTCTGCCTTCTTGCTCGTCTAATTTAGTGTATAGTCCCCCTCTAGGTTGTGTACCTAGCGATTATGTAAATTGTTGGCGCAATATAAATAAGTGTTAATGCAAAATGAGTGTATGACACCATCTCTCAAGCATGGTGGACACAATGTGATGGTCTGGGGGTGCTCTGGTGGTGGTAACATTGGAAATTTATACAGGGTAAAAGGGATCTTGAAGAAGGAAGGCTAACATTTCATTTTGCAAAGCCATCTCATACCTTGTGGACAGCGCTCAGTTGTAGCCAACACATAGACTTTCAACTTTTGGGGCGGTGCTTCAGGAAGCATAGAGGGAAACCTTTTAAACTTACCTCAACAAATTAACAGCTATAATGCTTAAGGTCTTTTATTGCTGCAAATAGAGGACTCTTCAGTGAAAGCAAAGTTTGATGGTATTACTTAAATTAAAAATCATTATATCTTGTCAGTGTATTGATTACATTTCCTAATTATTTTGCAAATCATTTGATGTATGTTTTCATGGAAAACAAATACATTTCTAAGTGACCATGAACTTTTGAGTGGTAGTGTATGTAGCAATTAATAAATATTGATAGGTAAATACAAAGATGAAAAGTACTTAGTGCAACATTCTGAGAGGAATATTGATGTATAAAGCCTTCAGTTGTAATTATATTCTTCATAACTTGGTGTATTTCTTTTTTTATGGAGTGTGCTCTTTTTTATGCTTCATAAAGATGGTAGTGATTTAGTGTTATATTGGGTGCTTAAAGAGATGGCATGGAAGGCCTACAATTATAGCAGAGTCCATAATACCCATTACGAAATGTCCCATATTTGCTTGATTATCAAACACAGTTTTGTCAGAAATAGTCATTCTCGTCTCCCACCACCAGCTGAAGCAGCATCTGTTCAAAGTAAGGACTGCTCTACGATAGCAGAAGGAATGAGAGGAAGCACATAATTTTAAATATTATTATGGTGTGTGTAGGGGGTGGAGATGGGGATGGACCGAGGGGTAGAAGGGATCTAGGAAATGAAGAGAGCGTGAAGTAAGAAGATACTGTAAGTGGAGAAAGGGGGGTATTGAAATGCTGGAAGGGAAGTAAGCCAATCTTTGGAATGCTGGACGGCAGGAGAAAGTCTAGTGGAGTCTCCTGATAATATGGGTTGCCCTGTATTCAAGCAAATATGGTATATATGGCACAAACATATCAGCACAATATCTCTTGGAAACAATTTATAATAAAAGGACTGATAGTCAAAAAATAAATAAAAGAAACACTCCCCTATACATCCAAAAATATTCTGCAGCTCAAAGAGGTTTTACCACACTCTTGTAATAGATTATTGCCTAATAAAGCGTTCATTATTTGTAATAACCACATTTTTCATTGTGTTTTTCATGGTTTGCTCTGTTATAGATTGCTTTTCCTAGCATAATAATTTTTTTCTGTGTCATAAGGACATCATTTTTATGAGGATAAAAGCAGAGCAGTGCCCCTTCTAACTTTAAAACTCTGTTGTCCATGAAAGTTACGAGCATGCATTTGATGTGTATGGAGCCTTTACTTAAAATATAATTGTCCAGGTGCTGCGTTAATTAATAGCACAAGATGAATTGCAGCACATTAGGCAGTATGCTTGCAAACGCATGAACGGGAGGTGATTCCTTTTGTGGATCATATTACATAAAGGGCTCTCAGGAATTCCAATCATGCGGGAACATGGGTGAGGAAGTGTCATCTATCTTAACGGGGAAAAGATTAGTCTATCTTTAAGTTGTAATAAAAAAAAAAGTGCTTCCATCTACTCCCAGTTTATGCAGACGGGTTGCTGGCTATCTTCCATATCCGTATCTTTCTCCTGTTACTTGTGTGGCACCATGGCAGCCTGTTGAAGTCATTTACCAATTTGGATAATTACTGTTCCCTGCAATAATATTCTCACCGATGGTGATTTAAGTAGTTTTCATTTACTCATATAAAAAGGGTTTTTAGCCTACAAAGTAACTGTTGTGGAGTTTCCCGCCATATAATACATTTAGATATATAGACTTGATCAGAGGATCATACATTAAAGGGACATCTCCTTCAAAATGTTTAAATTATAAGTGGAGAAAAAAAAGTCAGTACATTGTATTAGAAGAATTACAAACAAATTCATAAGATAAGAGAAAAAAATGTGTTTTGTATGTGTCTGCTGTGTCTCCTATTTATGACATCACATTTTTTTAATATGCAAATGAACTACTTTCAGTGGGACATGGGTAAAGGATCTGATATAGTTTAATGGGAAAGCCCAGTGATCATGCAGAATGTCGCAGGTATGCTCCTGTACATTGCTATTCTCAGGGAAGCATTTGCAATGAGCAATTCTTGGCGTACAGCTTTACATCTTTTTTTTTTTTTTTTTAAAGGAAAAAGGATCGAGGATCTCATGACCCTCTTTTAAAATCACATTTTGCAAAGTAAACCCTATAATTTATAATCGTCCTGTTTTTCATGTTTTGGTAAAAGTAAAAAAAGGTTCAGCTGCTGAAGACAACATTGTAACTGAATGAAAGCCAAGCCTGAGGGTATATTGATATAATGCACAGTACAGGTTACAATGTTATCCTTTTTATTCCCTTCCTGAAATTCATATTTTTGCAAATCTAGAATGTGGGAGATTAGCTTTTAGACAATTATGAGTAAGTTAATGTATGTAATATGTCAAAGCAAGACACACTGAAAGTAGAACATTTCTCTCTATATACCATATAACACGGGTACAAATATGATTATATATATAGATATATATATCAAGATTTTATACACTGCTTATTGGATTGTGTATATGATATGTGCGTGTGTGTATTTGTCAGTACCAAGTCACACTTGTATGTTTGTGGTGTTACTATATCTGACTGAGCACCAGTGCAAATAGACATAGTTTGTAGTGCTCACTCATTTGTGTGTGTTTGTTACATCATATGTGACTTAAATGCTTATATGAACACCCATCAATTGTTTCCACTCCATGTCTAACCGATTTTTGCCCAGTTTTCCGTACGTTTCTGTTTTGCTATGATTTGTCTGTTGACACTGCGTGTTTTCTGTGCTTTTTCTCTTTGTGATGGCCGCTGCCAGGAGACCCTAGTGAAGTATTTAACATCTTTCAGATGGCTTGTGACCCCAGCTGTATAGCAGAAGGTATCTGCTACAAATTTACTATCACCATGATTGTGAAATATCTTATCACAGTAGTCACAGGGGCAGTATTGTGTGTATGTTTATTGCATTTGTATTTTCCAACAGATTTCTTATTGGGAAACTTCATATTTATTCTGACCAGAATAAGCAAGAATGTCCTATTCCTTTTGATCCAAATTAAAATCAAATTATTATTCATTTTTTTGCATAAGCAGACATTTTTATGTCTTCATGTAATAATCACTGATCTTGTTTGAAAGAATGGTCAAGTTTAAGTGGAGTTCCTACATAATAATATGTTTACTATGGATGTAGCAGTCAGCACCAGTGTTGGATTTTTTTGTTTGTTTTGCTGTGTAAGTTGTGTAACTGTATAGTAAAGTGCTGTAGTTCACATCATCTATTACTATTCTGTCCACCTCTTTTTTTCTGTTGAATGTTTATAAATCTAGTACACAAACAGCGTTTGTTCTGAACATTTTTTTCATTCCCCCCCCCCCCTTCCCCCCCACCAGGTGGGAACTACGACAGCAGGTTCGATGTGGACAAGGGCACTGGAACCATCATTGTTGCTGGACCTCTCGATGCAGAACAGAAATCTAATTACAACTTGACAGTGGCGGCAACAGATGGGACAAGATCTATCAGTACACAGGTAATTGAATTGCTAATGAAGTGTTTAAAAGGAGTATTTTATATGCTCCAAGTTATGTAACAGACGTTACAGCAGTAGACTTCCTTAAAATGCTCCAGGAGCAGGCTCGTTTAATGAGTTTTAATAATAATGTTATATTCATTGTGCTGTTGGATTGCTGAATCAAGATAATATGCAAGAAGGATTTTGTGCCAAATATTTGTAGTGCCTTTTTCAAAGCAAAAATGTCTATGTGATGGCATATGAGGTGCTTTTTAGTAATGCAATTTTAATTGTTTATTAAGGGACACTTTGTGAAGGGAAATTGTCAGGAGTGTGTACTATCCTATGCCGTAATTTAATTTCATACTGTGCATATATTAGGAAATGATGATCACATGGGGGCACGCATTAAAGGGCAAGCTATACAATACAATTGCTGAAAAAACTATTACAATAATTTAGACTTTTAAAGTCATTCTGTCAATCGAACATTGTATATACTGTGAACATAAGAATACCTAAATGATCAAAAATGGTTTATACATTGTGTTAACAGAATTGCAAACAAATTCCTAAATTAGAAGAAAGTTTCTACATTTTTTTTGTTACAGTCTTACAAACAATGATAGAGTCCCTTTAAAGTTAAATATGATTAGTGTCTCTTTAGATATATATTAAATTTTTCTCCATGACTTTTTAAATACATTGCCATACCTCTCTGCAGTGTTCTTGGAGCTTTATTGATCCCCTTCCCTGATGTTTGTGTGATAGTCTGGACATTCAGACTATCAGGACATTCAGACTATGCAGGTGTCTGCAATGGTTCTATGTATGGGCTGAACCTTTCAACCATAGAGGGTGCATTCTACTGATGAGCTGTGCGTATACACATGACCTCATGTGAGCATGAGCAGTGCACTGCTCTCCATCACTTTCAAGGAGTTTGCTACTCTGTGACAATGGAAGAAGCTGCTAGGTAAAGAAAAAAAATGAAACAAAAATATCTCCTCGGTGTGTCTATCATTCATTGATCTCAGAACAAAACATTTATTGTTGTTAACAATCATCAAACACCGCCCTTCACCCAGGGATACAGTGGGTATAGTTGGTGTCACACACACCAGCATCAATTGTGGGTTGAACACAATTAGAGGAGTGTTTATTCTTCAAATGCGTATTGACTTGCCACATCACTTGGACATTAGGTTAGGTTAATGTGGTTTAACACGGCTAATGTACTATTGATGGTGGGAGGAAGGATACCTGCTGCTATTCAGTATTTTGGAAATAGAATTATACGCTGTTGCCTCATTTATGTCATAATGGGTCGACCACATCCAATGGAATACTTAAAACATTTTGGACTACATCACTTGGGGAAGGCGGGGCGTTCCTAAACCAAGCAGTTGCTGTGGGCTGGGAATCCTACATCTTCCAGTAATTTTTCCAAAGGCTTTAATTCAGTGGTTGAATGCTGTGATCGGAAGTTCTATTTTATCCTATATTGAGACATTAAGTACAGTGAAGAGAACAGTTTTGCAGTATTTAACATGAAAACATACTAAATCCGCACAGTACATAATTCATAATTAAACATAAAGTGGACACTTTTGGAGACCACATAAATAGGTTGATGTCATTTGCTTCATTTTATTGGGCTGTATTTTATTTCACCCTTTCATTTGATTTTGCCTGTAATGCAAATAATCCATTATTTATATGAAAACCACAAGCCTTCAGACACGGCTGCCTGTTTTCTTGGGCTTTTTTTTAGCCTGCATCTTCGGTAATACTGCTTCTGTGGCACCAGAGACAATAACACATATTTTGAAACATTGCTGGAGTGTGTAGATTAATCCCCCAGTTAGGCTTTCCTTGACATTTTGAGTTATTTGTACAACCCTCAAACCCCTGAAGCACATAAGCTGGGACTTGGTGACTGTAAGGGAAGAAGCAGGTTTAGTGGAGTGCTAAAACAATGAGCCAGCAAGGGAGGAAATATACAGGATGAAGTGGTGCATTGCTTCTTGTATTATAAATGAAAAAGCTGACAATTCCCAGTAAATTCCTGCTTGTATATCCACTTGTGACATATCATAAAGTGCTTGACCTTTGGTCTTGCGTTTGATGCTGTCTCAGTGTAATTGCAGACTTTTATGATGCACTTGGGAATACTTAATCAATTCACCATACCTCTCTTTGCCCCTTTGGACAATGTCATTCTGGTACTTTTGTGCACAGTTCGTTTTTAGAATTGACAAAACACAGAACTCAGAAGTGTGATCTGTTGATGTTCAATACTAAATATAGAAATATAGAAATAACTGTTAGAACAGCCCTGCACCTGAATGTAAACGGTGTTTTTTTTGTTCACTAAGAATTGAATCGAAAGAATTGTGCTTTAATAGCAGAGTTAAAAAAACTATCGAGTCACCTTGGCTTTTAATGCCTAATTTTTGCAATCCACATGTCCGTTCACCCAAGTTCACTTCTAGTGAATAAACCCCATTGTGTTATTTGCATTTCAAATGGACACAGTGTGATATGTATGTTTTTTAAATATTGATTTATTGAAACTCTGTCAAGGGCAAGAAATATCTATGACAGAAGGTGTTACTTGTGTTGCTTACTGATTAATCACATTGGTTTGTTGATAAACAGAATTTGTCCTGACTATGTCTAGTAAAGGAAATTATTCTAGTCTAGCAATATTTTGTACTAGCAGCACTCATAGCCGCTAATATATCATTAACTGGGGTTTCTCTAAAGGTTTTAACACTGATTGCTGCTGAGTCATCCACCATTTTTTGAATGGCCCTGCACACCTTAGGGCCCCATGCATTTTTCTAGGCCTGCCAACACCTGTGGTCCATTGCTCCCAAAATTAAGCCTCATATCTCTGGACAACAGAAATATCTCTGAGCAGCTGAAATATCAAAGTTTGATATAATTTTCCAGTGGACATAACTTTCACTGGAAGTACTTTAATGTGTATGCACAATAATACCTCATTAAACAGAACATGTTTGTGTTGGCAGACTTCATATTAAACAATACACTAATATTTTGTTTTATATATTTTCCCCTCACCTTATTTGGAACTGGGGTAATGTCCAAACGACGAGGAAAGATTTGAGTGGTTTCCCCTAAGTGTAAAATTCATTTTTTAACATTGCTCTAGCAAAGTTGTTGATGAGTTTTTTTCCCTTTCCCCCATAGTAAGATGTGTAGTGCTTGGCTCACTTTTTTCTGCACAGGAGCTTTGTTTGTCTTTTAAAACGCCGTACCCAAGGCAATGCTCTGAATTCTGAAGTGAAATATTTTACATATATACAAATATTTTATGAAATATCAAAAAATCTATCACACAATTATTAAATCGGTCAATACTTTTCTTTACTACGCCAAACAATAATGGGAACCTCTATTGGAACCTATATCCCACATAAATCTATAGTTGAACAATATAATTATACACATTTCTATGATGGTTTGCTTTTTAAGCAATTTGCCCATACATTTTGCTAAGTGTTACCACTCTTTGCGCATAAATATGTATATATTTTAAGTGGTTACTATGTTTTTAAGTCAATTTTATTTATATAGAAACTTAGTACATTCAGTGGCAACCACATCACACTGAACTGAAGGTTTAATCGTGGGGATTTATACTAGAAAGAATTCAGAGAATGTGCTCTGTGTTTAAGAATCTTAATACCCATTCCTTATAACCAGGCTGTGTAAGACCCAATTGTAGGTCATTGCAATAGTTGTTGAATTGTTTAAATATTCTGTTTTTGTTTTTCCATTTCCTTTAAATTAAATTTGGAAGGTCAAGGCTGAATCATGTTAATTTTAAGAAAAAAAAAATACAATCAAGTAAATCTTACTATAAGTTATCTTGTGGCTTCAGCTAAATTGCCTGAGTTGTGTGTATATAGTTGCAGCTTATATTCCCTGGTGTGTTATGCATTTCCTAACCACTAACTAAGCATGAATCTAACATTTACCTAAGGGATTTGACATCCGTTTTGTGTCTGCCAGTCAGCCTCCTATTTAATCAGCAGTGTTTTGATCCCAGTTTAACGGGAAAAAAAGACAAATTGGCTGTACTTTGCATGTTTTTCCCCTACTTGGAAAACAAAACCTTATATATATATATACCTCACACATGTGTACTTCAGTCCTTTGGGTGGGAGTACTACTTTGCCTCACTCTCATAAATCCTAATTTTTAATACATTCTTTAAAATGTGGCTAAAATGAAGAGAATTTGTTGAAACATTTTTATCAGAAAAACTGCTATCAGTGGCATTTTGCAAGGGTTACAAGCAGCATGAGTTAAAATGGATGATTAAAAACCCCCCAAAAAATCTGATTTTTTTTAAAATGTAAATTGTAATTTAAATTAAGTTTATTTCATTGAAAAATATCTAAACAGTGTTTTCTATTTAAGAGACAGAGTATTAAGCATGAAATAGAGCTTAGTTGTGTAGCACAAGGCTGTATAGTCATGCAATATTTACATTTTTGGTAAACTAATTAAATTTATCCAAGTTGAAATACCATGCACCTTTTCACAGTATAAATGGTATAAAATAAACCAAGTTCAGGAAAGGACCTTTAGTCCTATTGTTCTACAAATCTGTGTACAAACAAAGAACACATTACCTTAGAACACGCATAACCTCTTCAGTTAATAAGCAAATACAAGAATATGTATGCTATATGTTATTGTTTTCTCTCCCCCCGGGGGGGGGGGGGGGGGAGAGAAACAAGGGGAGAGAAAGACAATCGGAGGGGGGAGAGAAAGACAATCGGAGGGGGGGAGAGAAAGACAAAGGGATGGAGGAGGGAGAGAAAGACAAGGGGAGGGGGGGGGAGAGAAAGACAAGGGGAGGGGGAGAGAGACAAGGGGAGGAAGGAGGGAAGGGAGAGAGAAAAGTTTGGGGGCGAGAGAGAAGTTGTTGAGGGAGAGACAATGTGGGAGGGGGAGAGAGATAACACTGGGGGAGAGAGAGAAACAACGCAGTGGGGGGGGGGGGAGAGGCAGCATTGGCACATAAAAGGAAATAAAAACAAAAAATGCATTTGTTTAACATCATAATTTTTATTAAATATTAAAAAGCAATTTACATGTGAATATATAAAGTTAAACTTTTTTCCTATAGGGTAGTCTTATATTCAGGCTAAAGGAATATCCAAAGTTTGGGGGGTCGTCTTATAATCAGGGTAGTCTTAAATTCGAGCAAATACTGTAGTAAAAACAAAAATAACTACATTAGTGTAAAACATGTGGGTATTGAAATCATATCTTTAGAAATCTTTCTGCTGGATTCTTGTCTGACTATAATGGAAAATGCAGGTTGGAGGGGAACATTGTAATACAGCTGTTATAGGATACATTGTTGTGATGAAAAAGAACCTAAAGGCTTATTGCATTTCATTGCTTTATATATCAGGATGTATAGCTATAAAGAACAGGGCAGATGTAGTTGAAATCATACATACACATGGATCCTTGGTTTGGTCACCTCACACAGCCTCCTTAGTAATTGAAGTTAGCAGTTTGATATGCAGTCGGAGTGCAGCTTTTGCCTGTGTTCCTAGCATTCTCTGTGGCTATGCTTTTAAAGTCTACTGAATAACGATTGAAGATTGTACTTTTTGACTTCTCACTGCTATTTCTTTTGTAACCGTAGCTGAAACGAGGTGTGCTGGTTTTCTTAACTCACTATATATGTAATTTGTCTGCGGTTCAAAACATAAACATTGGGTAAATTGGTACATAGGTTTCTTTGTTGGTACTTACCATTCCATACTCCACCAATATTTCAACTGGAAAACTTTCCCCACTGTTAAACGGAATCCAGTGATTGCCTGATTTGCCAGATGTATAAAATAAAAAAAATGCTTCCACCAGCAAAGAATGCCAATCTGTGTTTAAATTGAAAAGCTCAGATCTATAAGGATTTTTTTTTATTTTTTATTTATATTTTATTGAAATTTTTAGGAATACAGAAATGAGAGTTGGTGAAATATATACATAAATATGCCACAGCTATATTAAATAATAATACAATATTAAATAATACTAAATTCAAAGATTAAGAAAAGATGTGGCAAGAAGCTGTAACTCTCCCAGGCCAATAGACATTTGCTTCCTTTTAGTATACAGGGAATTAAGTAAAATATAGAACACACAATTGTTAAACTGAAGCAAATGATATAGTGAATGTACAACCCCCCCCCCCCCCCCCTCCTCGTCTGAGCGCCGGGGACACTTTATTATGGTTGTTATTCATGAAAGAGGAAATTATAAGTATTCTGGTTTAGACCTGTGCCAGTAAAATCATAGAAAAGAAGAGAGCAGAAAAAAAAAAGAGAGAGAGAGAGAAAGACAAACTGCTAAAACCACCAAAAAGGTACAATGTGGTCTTAAGTGGTCTGACACTCGGAGCTCTAATTTTTTGGATGAAAATCAGCTACCCAAGTAGACCCCATAGTAATACAATGTCATTGCTCATAGCTTGAAAGTACAAAGAAAAGCACACAAATGTAATGCACTTGCCTTCTGATTTTCTTACATATCATCGGTCCAGGTTTACATTCACATTCGAGTCAAGCTGTGTTATTTTAAAACATCTCCTTTTTACAGTTACAGAATATTGCTCTGTAAAATGTTTCACACCTGAGGGGGAATTTTTTTTTAACAGCTTGCTCTATGGTCCTCATCCAATGCCATGCATATTTCATATGTACCCGTGGCCCGACAAACTCTCAATGTTAGCCTCTTCTGAGCCTGATTAGTGAAGTATGGTTAAGTACAGAGCAAATGCAGTCTGTTTCTGGGATTGCTGTCCCTCTTGGTTACCCACCGTCGTAATATTTAAATAAGCAAAAGGGAGATTGTGGTTAAAGTATACATCTTGTCTCAGAGTTTAAAAGAGAGAGGGCTAAATAAGAGAATCCGGTTCTGCAAACATTGGCCGAGTAATGCCAGTTTACTGGTATGGTACACATGTATAAGATTAAAACAAATATACGCTGGTAAAGAATTTGCAACATATTACTGATCAGTTTAACAAATGAGATACAAATGGTAAAGTTTATGACAAAATACCAAAAACCTAACACAAATATAAGTGCCAATTTCCAGTATATACACAAACCATTTGTAATTAATAATTTGTCTCTCTTTTTATGTAAACAGGTACTAATTAAAGTGATTGATACAAATGATCACAGGCCGGAATTTTCTACCTCAAAATATGAAGTTCTTATTCCTGAAGATATTACACCTGAGACTGAAATTTTGCAAGTCACTGCTACTGACAGAGATGAGAAGAACAAATTGATTTACACTTTGCAGAGCAGCACTGACCCTGCTAGTCTTAAGAAGTTCCGAATAGATCCTGCCACCGGCTCATTATACATTGTTGAAAAATTGGACCATGAAACAATGCAGCAGCATATCCTCACCGTGATGGTAGGCCATAATCCCATTTGTCTCTGTCTGTACTAACAAGCTAAGGATTTTTGCACTGTGAAAGGACTGCATCAGTGTACTGACCGTGCATTCATTTTTCAGGTACGCGATCAAGATGTTCCTGTTTTACGCAACTTTGCCAGAATTGTTATTAATGTGACTGACACCAATGACCATGCCCCATGGTTTACAAGCCCATTCTACGAAGGTCGAGTCTTTGAATCAGCTGCTGTTGGCTCGGCCGTACTCCAGGTCACTGCATTAGATAAAGACAAAGGAAAGAATGGGGAAGTTGTTTATTCTATTGAATCTGGTAGGTAGAATTAATTGGTTTTATCAGTAACTGGAGGCTTTTACTTCCCTGAATACATAAAATAAATATGCATTATAGAGTACATTGAAATTGCAATTATTATTATATGTTTATAAGGCACCAGCATATCCAGAACTGGGTTACCACCTTTTCTACAAAAAAAAAAAAAACCCCAGCTTGTTCTGAATTATATATATATATATATATATATATATATATATATATATATATATATATATATATATACTGTTCTTTAAATATATATATACACACATATTAAATGCATCTAAAAATGATTCTAAAATAAAAAGAAACATCTCTGTCTTACCAGTTTTTTCTTCAGTTCTTCCTAAAAACTTCCAATACAGTGAAATAGATTTATTACAACAGTCCTCCTATTTCTCCAAGCCCTCCGTGTTGGATGTCACTGTCTAAAGAGGCCCTAGTTAAATTATTTGCAATGCAAAACTACAGGAGAACTGTAAACATGGAACACACTGACTAAAGATACTCCTCCATTAAGCAGCTGCTTGTTTTAGCTGTATACATAATCACTTTTCATTCAATACACTTTATAGTGCTAATCTGCCTCTTATGCTTGCATTTTATATTACTTTCATCTGTACATTGTTTTAACCAAAGTGTTAATTTAAAGAATGCTTGCAAAGCCCTAAAATGAGGATTTTGAATAAGCCGTATTAGCATAATAATTTCATTTAATTATTCACAGCAAGCATGCTCACAGCCCATTTGGCAGACAGGAGGAAATCTTGTGTTAGGGCGATAATTTAATCTCTGCTATGTAGGTAATACAATATATAAATGTTAAATGATATTTCTTAAATGGAAAACAAATTTCATCCGCACAGGTTATAGTCAGTTATAGTTTCTTTTCAGCTCTGCTTGTGTCTTTGAAGGTAACCAGTGCTAAACACTTTCTGTAATCATGTGAATTGGTTTGGCTTGTAAATCTCTTGTTGTATTAAAGTATAACATTCCTGTACTAATGGAATTGTTTGTGCATATCTGTCATTCTATACATTTTCGGAGAGCAAAGACTTTAATTCATGCTGTATTTAGTGTAAAAACACATATTTTTTCATGGCCTTGCAGACTTTGTAAAATGTTCTCTTAGGGAGTTTTGTTTTTGTGTTCTTAATGTGAGCTCAGTGTCTTTTATTTTGTGTATATAATTTGTTTTCCGTTGATCCCATCTACCTAAGAGAGCAAATGAAATTGATACGCAGAATCTAAGCGTTTTAGTTCGGCTTATGTTCAAAATAACTTTTCAGACTGCGAATCCGTAAGGCTACTTAAATCAGAATTCATCAAGCACATTTATCTTGAGCCCATAGACTGATAAACTAATTTGGTTGTATTAGCTTTATATACCATTGTGTTCCCTGTACTATTAAGAGCCATTAGTGTGGTCACAGCTATTAAATATGACTGACATTTTCATTAATTCACAGACGGTGGTAAAAAAAATAATCTATGAATTAGTATTGTATATAACAGTAGAAGACAGACTGCGTGTTATCCAATAGCAATAACAAGGACTGGTTCAGAAAATATAATGATTAATAAATAGAGGAAAAGCCCATGACTGTGCAAATTACAGTTCTAGCAGAAAGTTCCTTTTGTGTACCATATAAATGTCTTCAACACAAAAACAAAAAGTCAAGCGCTCTGGACTCCGAGGGGTCAATTGCCCCGGTACTAACCTGGATCTTGCACAAAAAAACAGTAATGAAGGAGCAATTCAGTGAATCTTCAATTCATGTAGCTTTGATAATTTATTACATAACTGCAAAGACCAGCATCCGTGTTTCAGTCCCAATCCGGAACTATAGATGGATAGATAAGTAGAGATATTAGCTGATTCATGTAGAATTCTCTTGACAGCTCTACTTTAAGTTGTGAAATGCTATGGGTCAGTGAATGAGTATCATGAGACCCATTGGCTTTAAATAAGATGAGACTCCTTAAGTGTCAGGGTCAGTGCTATATGAAAGGCCCTAGTTGTAACAACTGTAGAGGGGTACACAAACCTATATTTTTTATGGTAGCTTTAGTGTTTAGTAAAGCACTTTCCAATCAGTTACTGTGAATTAAGGAATTTAAATATTTCTGAATAAATACAATATAAAATTAATTTATTAAGAAAAGTTGCCTTAAATAGCTTAGAGAATCTAATGGAAACATTTATTTTGTGCGTCTTTTGTGTATACCAGCACATCTCATGAAAAAGAGACACACTTATACTTATAAATTGTTTGGCCAAGTTAATTGCCTAGTGACATTTGTCTTCATAATATATTAGTAGCATATATAGCAACATTGTAATTTAAGTTGAAAAATGACTATCAAATTCAATGTTTTGCCTTCCTTTTGCCTACTTTTGAACCATATAGAAGTATGCCCAAGCCACACATACTGCATGCTTTTCTAATGTCCTTCCAATCACGGTACACATAGAATTCCCACCATTGGCTCTGAAGTATGGGTTAACGTGTTACAAAACAAACATTCATGTTACATTATATATTAAAATCCATATTAATTAAGATCTTCATACATAGGTTAGTTAGTGTGGTCAGGATTCAGGGGTATACATAACATATATGTTGATCAGGTCAGCTGTTCAGTATTCCCAACATTATCCTTCCATATGAGATACCTGTTAATGTCTGTTCCCAACAGTGGGTAACAGATTTTATCTTGTTATTTGTAAGTATGGGTACCAGTCTCACGTTATACATTCACATTCATACTTCTTTCAAACACTCATACTTCTATCACATCTAGTTGGCTGTTCTGGTTTTATTTCCTTTTTTCACGTCTTTTCTCTCTCTCTTGCCTTTACTTTTGGGGAGGAGCTAGCGCCTGAGGGGGTCTCAACTATGGTCTGCAATCTCAGCCCAGGCATCCCATATTTCGTGCTTTTTGATTAACATTACTGAAAATTGCTCTCTCCATGATTCTTTGGTAATTTACTTGTGTCACTATTTCTATCCATGGGGGGCATATAGTTGTCTTCCAGTGTTTAGCGACACAGGATGTGAATTATGAGCATTCTGATTGGCATTCTAAATGGGGGTAACTCCAGATGGAAGAGGAATGTTTGTGGGGATAAGATTTTATATAATTTTATATTTCTGAATCTGATCATTCTTGCTATCCAGTCATGTGATATGTGTCCGATTCCAATGTGAAAGGATAAGAAGTGACTATGGATGTTTCTGAATAACTTTATAGCAAAGCCACGATATGAGATTCAAGGTTTTATTTGAGAAATTTGAGAACTGTAAAGGAACCACAGATCAAGTACAATGATTCTTAGAGCAATTTTAAATATTTAGTATTGTATTAAAAAATAATAAGCGATAGCAAATGAAGAAATCTGAAGAAAACCACCACACTATTAATTCATAATAGAAAATATGTTGGGACAAATGTATTTGTTTGGTTTTATTGATGCTAAAGTAATAGTGACTATGATTTCAAAATTAGAAAAAAAAAATGAAATAACCTTATGCTCTTTACTTGATAAAAAAAAAAAAACATACTTTTTCAGCACTATGGAATAGTTTTTAAATGTCAACTCTATCCCATCAAAATTCTGGAGGAATAAATTATAACTGTCCATCAAAACAGAATAGCAGAGGGATTCCGGGAATGCTTGTGATATTTCCCTGGTTATGTAATGTTCTATTCTAAGAATGACATAGTGTTCAAAACAGTGAAGGCAGAGGAGGTCTTATTATCTTCCAACTCACAACTGGAGTGCAATTTCTTATTCTCTTGTCTGTCTGTCTGTCTATCTTCCTTCCCCTTGTTTCTTTCTTTGTCTTCCTCACTCTGTTTTTTTTCTCACCCTTTATATGACCTGCTGCATTCTTTTGCAAGGTTCTTCTTTTAAAAATCTGCTAGAAGAACCTAATTATATTCTTTAAGTAGAATTGATACCAAATAGCCTCTTGTTAACACACAGCACATACTTGTCATCAGAGAGCTCAAACACATACTGTGTGATGAGATTGTTATAATCGCATTTGATTCACTAAGGGGTTATGTAATAGTATAATCAAAATTTTAAGAACTTCTTGTGGACAACTGAAATCTCATTTTGAAAAACTTTACCGCTGGGCTCCATAGTGCATTATATTGTTGATATATAATGTTATATGTTTTATTGTAACATATAGATTTTTTTAAATATTTGATAGGATAGAGCACTGTAATACATTGAAGGACCTCTCTAGGGAATCATAGCTTACTGCAGTTGACTGTTCCAGAGACATTACCAAAAAAACATCTGTACCAGTGATAACATTTTTCCCATACATACTGTCAATCTGTGTGTATGTTTGTCTATACCATGTTGCAACCCATTACAATCTAAACACTAGAAATGATGATTCCCTGAGATCTGCAAATGTGTGATAGTTTAACACTTGCTCATCTTTTTTCATTTTTTTAACTCATTGAAAGGCAGAGAACATTCTAACCCACAGAAGGTCAAATAAGCTAAGCAGATTTTTAGATTTCTTTTAAATCAAAATAGTTCTGTTTTTTTTGTAATGTCAGGGAATGATAGGTTTTGTTCCAGCAGCTAACCTAAGTTTGTAGTATATATGAGCCATAGTGAGCATGCTCATCAGGTACTGCTTTAATAGAGGTGGTCCAAAACTAGCCAAGCAAGATAAGCAGTAAGGATGTGTAGTGTAAATATATTGGAGAACAAATCGGCATAATGACTGATACAGATTATGAGATGTTTCTATTTGCTCAGATAGTCAATGGTCAGCATTATCAAGTATTGCACAATTGTTTTGTCATCACTTTTTATTTAATCATTGATTGATCTGCAACTAGAACACATCCATATGAAAGTATTTACATTTTCGGTTATATTGTAATCTTATACAGCATAGTTGCTTACTTTTACTTTTTTCTCTCTTCCTTTTAGGGAACACTGGAAGTGCATTTACAATTGACCCAGTTATGGGTATTATTAAGACGGCAAATGAACTTGATCGAACTAGTCATGGTCAATATGAGTTAGTTGTTAGAGCGTTGGATCATGGCATTCCTCCAATGAGCCACATAGCATCCGTCTATATCTATGTTACAATGTCAGACAATGCAGCACCCAAGTTTACGAAGAAAGAGTTCTCAGCAGAAATCAGTGAAGCTGCTCGCATTGGTACCTTTGTCGCACTGCTTTCCATTCACAGCCAGTCCTCTGTGACATATGAAATAAAGGATGGAAATATAGGAAACACCTTTGATATCAACCCCAGCTCTGGATTTCTCATTACACAAAAGCAACTGGACTATGAAACCATTCCTTCATACTCACTTACTGTTCAAGCAACTAACATGGCTGGCTTGTCGACAAACACGACACTGACTGTACATGTACGTGATGAAAATGACAACTTTCCAGTTTTTGTCCGAACAGACTACACTGGATTAATTGGTGAATCCGCACCAGCTAACAGTGTTGTCCTCACGGAGACAAATGTCCCATTAGTGATTCGGGCCACGGATATTGACAGGCAATCCAATGCTTTGCTTGTTTATCAAATTGTCGAGCCGTCTGTGCACAAATATTTTGCTATTGACTCCAGTACTGGTGCAATACGTACATTGGTCAGTTTGGATTATGAACAGACAAACATATTTCATTTCACAGTACAAGTGCATGACACGGGCTATCCACGGTTATTTGCAGAACATGCTGCTAATGTTTCCATATATGTGATAGATATTAACGACTGCCCTCCAGTGTTTACAAAAGATGTCTATGAAGCCTCCATTTTGATACCAACCTACAAAGGAGTGAGGGTTATCACAGTAAATGCAACAGATGATGATTCGGGATCTTTTTCGGAGCTAATGTATACCATCATTGAAGGCAACATTGGAGAGAAGTTTGCAATTGATCCTTTGAAAGGAACAATTACCGTGCAAAACACCAGTCCACTAAGAAGCAGATACGAGTTGACAGTGCGAGCTTCTGATGGCAGGTTTTCTAGCCTAGCGTCTGTTAAAATTAATGTAAAAGAAAGCAAAGAAAGCTCATTGAAATTCACACAGCGTTTTTACACTGCAGAAGTACAGGAAAACACAACTAAAATAAAAACCTTGACTATCATTACTCTAGTAGGCAACCGTATCAATGAACCCTTGTTCTTTCGCATTATTAACCCAGATGCTAGATTTAAAATTACACCTACCTCTGGGGTACTTTCCACAACGGGAATACCATTTGACCGAGAGCAGCAAGATTTATTTGAACTGGTAGTAGAAATTACTGATGAACACAAGCCTCTGAAAGTTGCCCATGTCTTGGTGAAAGTAACCATAGAAGATGTCAATGATAACATCCCAATTTTTGTCAACCTCCCTTATTATGCCATGGTACAGGTGGATGCTGAAGTGGGTCATGTTATCAGACATGTCACTGCTGTGGATCGAGATATTGGTCGAAATGGAGAAATACACTACTACCTTAAGGAGCATTCACAAAACTTCCAGATGGGGCCATCTGGCGAGATATCATTGAAAAAGCAGTTTGATCCTGAGGCATTTAATAAAGAATACTTTATAACTGTAGTGGCCAAAGATGGTGGAAACCCATCCTTTTCTGCAGAAGCTATGGTCCCAGTTACTGTAATGAATAAAGCCATGCCAGTTTTTGAAAAACCTTTTTATAGTTCTGAAATAGCTGAAAATGCACAGCTCCACAGTCCAGTTGTACACGTTCAAGCCAATAGCCCAGAAGGACTTAGAATCATTTACAGTATCATAGATGGCGATCCATTCAGTCAGTTCAATATCAACTATAACACCGGTGTAATATATGTTTTTGCTCCACTTGATTTTGAATCCCACCCAGCCTACAAACTAAGAGTACGAGCAACGGACTCCCTCACTGGGGCACATGCTGAAGTTTTTGTTGACATAATCTTGGAGGATATTAATGATAATCCACCTGTGTTCCAAGACAAAACATATGCTGCTACCTTGTCTGAGGCCTCCATAATTGGAACATCTGTTGTGAGAGTAAGTGCTGTAGATGCAGATTCTGAGCAGAACAACATGATTTCATTTCACCTTATTGGCAATGGAAATATTTCCCAGTATTTTCAGATAGACACCAGTAGTGGGCTCATAGTGACTGCAAAGGCATTGGATTATGAGCAGTTTCAAGAATACAGTTTGTTAATAAGGGCTGTTGACAGTGGAAACCCACCATTAAGAAGCGACACTGTTGTACATGTTGGCGTTACTGACCTTAACGATAACCCACCAATATTTACGCAACAACTTTATGAAGCTAAAGTTAGTGAACTTGCGAGTCCTGGACACTTTGTCACTTGTGTCAAAGCCACTGACAAAGACCACTCAGATGCAGAAATTTTAGAATATTCCATCCTGTCTGGAAATGACGATATGAATTTTGTTATCGATGGTAAAAGCGGTATAATAACTGTCTCTAACCTTTGGAAAATGGTTCTCCATCCACACTACAACCTTAATGTTTCTGTTTCTGATGGGGTTTTCAGAAGTTTTGCTCAGGTTCGTATTGCTGTAATGTTTGCCAACTTGCACAGCCCTAGTTTTTCACAGAACGAATATGAAGTGGAACTTTCTGAAAGTTCTCCAGCGCATACCCTTGTTACCGAAGTTAGAGCATTGGATGAGGATAAAGGTCTCTATGGGCAGATCACTTACCATATTCTTAATGAGTTTGCCAAGGACAACTTTTATATTAACGACAGAGGGCAGTTATTTACTAATGAAAGACTTGACCGTGAAAACCCAAGCAATAAGGTTATTCCTATAAGTTTAATGGCAAAGGATACAGGTGGAAAAGTTGGTTTCTGCATTGTGAATGTTATTCTTACAGACTACAATGATAATGATCCCAGGTTCCGCTCTGCAGAGTACAAAGTAAGTGTAGCATCTAATCTACCCCGAGGTTCTACAGTTGTCAGAGTTCTTGCATCGGATTGTGATGAAGGAGCAAATGCTGATATATCCTATACCATTGAAGCAACGTCTGAAAGTGTTGAGGAAAATTTTGAAATCAATCAATTTTCTGGCACCATTACAACAAAAGAAAGTTTAGTTGGGTTAGAAGATGAAGTCTATTCTTTCTTTGTGAAAGCAATTGATGCAGGATCACCACAAAGAGAGACTGTTGCTCCTGTCTTCATCAAAATAATTTCACCTGATGTGATGCTACCAGCATTCTCCGAGCCATTTTATACATTAACTATCTCTGAAGACACCTCAATTGGTACAGAGCTTGATATTATCCGAGCAGAAAGTGGCCAATCCATAATATACTCTTTGGTGAAAGGGAATACACCTGAAAGTAATGTCAATGAGATTTTTGTAATTGACAAACAAAATGGGCGCTTAAAACTAGAGAAAGCATTGGATCACGAAACCACAAAATGGTACCAGTTTTCAGTGTTGGCTCAAAACACTCATGGGGATCAAGAGATTTTCCACACTGTAGATGTCAGTATTCAAGTCAAAGATGTTAATGACAATAAACCAGTTTTTGAGGCAAACCCATATGCAGCCTTCGTTGTTGAAAATCTTCCTGGAGGAAGCAAAGTTATCCAAGTGAAAGCTGTTGATCATGATTCAGATGCCAATGGTCATGTCTCATACAGGTTGGCAGACTCTCAGGAACCACCAGAAATTAAACAGCTTTTCTCAGTAGATTTAGAAACTGGATGGGTCACGACTGTCGGGGAGCTTGACCATGAGAAAATGAACAAGTACAGCATCGTAGTCATTGCATATGATCATGGCGATGCAGTGCTCTCAACTAGTACGGTGGTTGAAGTAACCGTTACTGATGTGAATGACAATCCTCCACGCTTTACTGCAGAAATTTATAAGGGCACAGTGAGTGAGGATGATCCTCCTGGTGGTGTGATTGCCATTTTGAGTACCACAGATGATGATTTTGAAGAGGTCCATAAAGAAGTCACCTACTACATAACAGGCAAGTACAGCTGGAATTCGTGCTATGAGACCTTTATTCAAGCAATTTTTTTTTTTTAATTATATTAGTTATTGTTATGATTATTTGTTCTACATAACATTAAACTAATGAAACACACATTTCTAAATGTATTTGAGGATTAAAAACATGTTTTTATTTTGCTTATACGTGTACTGATCTATGCTTATAGACTATAATAATAATCATTGTTTTCTGAGTAGTAGAAACTTGTAACTAAAAAAAGTATAAAATAACCATTGAAGTCTAGCATAAAATGATTAAGTATAATATGGGATAGTTTTAAGGTTTTAGAATAGTTTAGCATAACAGAAAAAAATGAAATTCTGTGTAAATGTAATATAAGATATTCCTACTTATAGGAGTTGTATGATAATTGCAAGCATTGCTTTTCATATTTTGTAAATTACTAGCTGTTTCCAGATATAAAATGTATGCTGTTTAGCATAATTGTAAAAAAATGAATACTTCTCGTAGACATTATATAAGGTACTAGCCCAAATAATTGATTTCTTTTTCACTCTTAAATGGACAAAAAGGTCTTTTTTTTGTACAATGTTTTCCTGGAAATGGCTTAAGCTAATGTACAGTTCCTCAGCTCTCACTGAAGCACTCTGGTTTAGGGTTATATAAATTGTAGATTAACAACAGCTGGAAGAATTCAGCTTGCTGCCAGATTATCAATAAAATATGTCGTATATGTTCTGTTTTTACCATATCCCCTTGTATGCGTATATGTTTATAAATATTCATCTGGTGCATTTGCTTCAGAACAAAATTACATAATTTGCTGAAAGTATAATAAAGTAAGGAAATGCATTATTGGTCTAAAATAAATTAGTGCTAATTTATGCAACCTTATGTGCATTGCTTTCTTCCATCCAGTAAGGGTATGCCTTTGCAGCTTAATTACCTAAAGCAATTCCAAATGATACTATTCAGAGGAAAGAAGGGGAACATTTTAATTGCTAATAATGCAAATAATGAAATAACTGTGAGATTCTTCTCACAAACATCTGTGAAAATTCAAATAGAAATGCTTCTTTATAACAAATTAATACCTAATTATTCTACATTTTTTTGTTGCTATGGTCCTCAATTTTTTGTTGATGTTACAGGAGGAGACCCGCTAGGGCAGTTTGCCATTGAAGACATGCAGCACGAATGCAAAGTCTACGTGAAGAAGCCCCTTGACAGGGAAGTGAAGGACAGCTATCTTCTAAATATAACGGCAACAGATGGGACCTTTGCAAGCAGAGCTATTGTGGAGGTGAAAGTCCTTGATGCCAACGACAATAGTCCGGTGTGCGAGAAGGTAGGCATCCTTGTTCAAGTTATCTGTAATGTAGTGTATACAAGTTTCATATGCTATGGATGAAACCAATGTAGTACTTTAAGTATACTAATATGTCAATACATAGTTGCCGTCAGTCCTCGATTTGACATGACAGTGCCATATTTTGGTGTCCTGTCAAATTCAGGTCTGTTATGGTGAAAGATGTGAGCACCAGACACCCGGTACCCATACTCGCGAGACTGGATCTCCTTCTCACTGGCAACTACATATGATGTCACACAATATCACATAAACCCTCCCCTTTCTGGCATCTTTGCCATAATGTTGGCAGGTATGTGACAAGTTCTATAATCTATAAATCCTGCAAGCAAAATCAAATCTATACAATATATTCTATATGATTTAACATATGGTGATGGATATCTCAAATGATCAATTTTCCTTTTTTCAATGTATTCCCTTCTTAAGATTTTCCATTATTTCGCTGGTGCGTGTAGCTACTCTGTGATAATATTTATTTCTGAATATTTCTGAATCTAGTTATGCATATTTGTAAATGTATGAAGTGTCTTTTTTTTTTTTTGTATTGTTGTATGGCGTGTGTTTTTACCCATTATTAGTTTTTAGACAGAAAAGATCACATATTGTAGCATCGACACAGAATTAAGCGTTAGCAGGTGTCAAAATGGTAAAGCAAATTCTTTTTTTTTAAGGCTGTTTAAATTGACATTTAGTGTATATACATTCAGCTCAATTCCCCTTGATACGCGTCATTTAGTCTCATCTACATTTCTAGGAAGTGTAGATGAATAATTGCTCTCTGCAGATGCTGAATAAAATCATTTTTTCCACCTGAACAAAACTGTTACTGAGTGCTCTATCTAATGGAGGGTGGAGCCTATTTAGGGGTATGGAGCACAATTATCCCTTTTAAATACTGTGAAGGTGTTTAATATATTGTTTAGCAATGAATTGCACCTGCTCATGTATTAAAGGGCCGGTGCAAGGATCTTTTCCATTCTCACCCAGGCATTGTTTTCTCCTTTCATAACTTTATTATAATAATAATATTTTTCCTTCCAGCACATCCTTTGCTATTTGTCTCCTCTTCCAGTATTTTCCCACCGCATTCCCTTATCCTCTCCTCCTCATGCTAAATATTTATTACACAAAGGGAAGTGAACCCTTTGCTCCCCAGTGTAATGTTGATCCCATGATGCTCAGCCAACCAAATTATTCACTGAGCATTTTGAGAACTGCACTTAGCATTGTCCGCTGGGATTTCAAAGGTTAGCAATTTCTTGAATAGTAGAGAAATGAATGGGGCTGTCTGCTGAGTGATTATCTACAGCCCTACACAGAAGGTTAACATCTCCTTGTTATTTAGCTATACAAAATTTAAAAAAATGTAAAATGAAATTGCTTTTACCAAATGTTAAGATTGCTGAGCGATGCATTTTCCTTGGTGTCGAGAGCATTAAAGACATTCTAAATGCTAAAGATTCCGTATAATTGCTTAATTGATTAAGGAGTATAAATTAATGTATTTTCCTTCTTTTGTGCCCATTGAAGAATTTCTATGAGGAAACCATCGCCGAAGACGCCCTTCCTGGAAAAGTGATTCTGCAGGTTTTTGCCACGGACGCTGATATCCGCTCTAATGCTGAAATCAGTTACACTCTACACGGAGCAGGCTCTGAGAAATTCCACCTCCACACAATTACAGGTGAGTTCTTAAAAACGGAATAGTTTAAATAAATCCAGTGCTCTTAGCTGTGACCTTTTAATAATGTCTTACAGACCTCATTATTTTTAATTCTTTTTCGGAGACGAGCCAGACAGCATTTCCAGCTGCAAGAGCAGTCACTTAATTGCTACAATTATATTAATTGAAGACGTTCCCAGACTAGGGTAAAATAGACATTAAAATAACAATGCTACATGGGAAATGTTTTTCAACCTATGGATTAAAACAAGCGCTTGTCGTGGCCGCTATCATACATCTCACCCTGCATTTCATTTGCATAAAGTGCCAGAGAATTATGTCATGCTATTAAACAAGTGTTAAAGTTAATTCAATTAATATTTATTATATTTCGTATCATTCTTTTGAAGGTATGAACTTTATTAATATTCTCTTTCTCACCTAGGGGTCGATAGGTTCATTCAATTCGCAGGACAGGGAAATTCAAATCTTTATTTCACAGACTCCACAGCAATAAAACTCACTGTATAAAAAAAACACTTCACATTAAATACACACAGTCATATATACACAAATACACACACAGCCACACATGCATACACAAATCCACACACATACAGAAAGACAGTCACACTTACACACACAGACACAGAGTCACACTTACACGCACACAGAGGCACATTTACACAAACACACAGAAGTCTGAACACACTGAGACTTTATGCAGTGAGTGGCATTTCTACTTCACTTGTTTACTGGCATGAACTAATTAGACACAGACTTATCTGACTTTCTTAATGTGAGCTTCATAGAAAGCTAAACTCAGTGAAATTATTCCTTACGTAGCTGCTATTTAGAGTATAGTAAATTCATTAGCTTTCTTATCTGTGTTCATTACATAGAGGAAAAGTTATAATGCCGTAGGGTATTCTTAAATATGAATTATTTATTTTGTGACCAAGTCACTTCAAAAGTAAGAATTCTAGAAATATGAGCTGTGAATGCTCCTGGGAGTGTTCAGTGCAATTGCCCCTATGCTCTGAAACATTATTATTACAAATAGATGTTAACACCTGGCTGGTCAGAGAAAGAGCCCTGACGATACACATCCTGGTAAGCGCAAAATTATTGATAGCAAGAAACTGGAAAACAGAATACCAACATGGCTGGAGATAAAACATTCAGTAGTCCAAAATCTGCAGGTGGAGAATGGTATAACTTTCCAATTTCAGTTTGGGGGAGAGAGGAGTGGCTCAGATGGATACATAAAATGCAATAGGGGGACCAATAACAAAGGGCATGAAGGAACAAAAAATTAGATATGGAAATATGGAATATAGTGGCCAGGTCCTCCCCTCGATAGCCCAACCCACACAAAAATTGTTGTTGATGTTGATGTGTGTTTATTTATGTATATCTGTTCATGTGGACTTCATTTAAGAGGAGATTTTGGATGCTACCTTGATATAAGGGGGAGGAGGTCAGTGTATAATTATTTTTGATCGCATCTATGGGTTTAGATGGCATTTTGTTATATATTTTATATTTAAATTGAAAATAAAGTATTTATTTAAAAAAAGACCCTGTCTATATAGTTTCTAAATGTTGTCCCAAGTTCAGAAATATGCTTGTTTCCATTTTTTTCTGCAGTTTTATAGGGCAAAAACCAAAAATAGTGTTATTTGTTTTTTCCAACATTGATCTTTTGACCCCAAACCGAACCCTACATTTAACCCTAACACTAAATTTAACCCCAACTCTAACCCTTATGCTAACCCTTAATATATTTTAATTTAATTGTAACCCTATCCCTTATGCTAACCCTAATTTAATTGTAACCCTACTAACTATTCTAACCCTAACCATAGATTTAAGCTAATTAAGTGTTTTTTTTCATTGCAGTGTTGTTGACTGCCTCTAGGGGCAGTCAAGCAACAGATTCAGAGCATCAGAAGTGATTTTTTTTTTCACTTCCTACACTCTAACCACAAGAGGGCACACCCTGCAATGGAGCTATCGTGGGCGCCTCAGAGCTGGAATTTCAGTGCTGCCTATTGCCTCAACATCGAGGCAATAGAGCAGCACCATCAGAGCGGTTTTCACGATCATTGATTGTGAAAACCGCTTGTTCCACCTCAGAATGTGTCAGGCACGTCCAATGTTGGCAACGGAGTTGCCTGCTGAACGTGCCTGCCATGTCCTTTGTCGCGAAGGGGTTAAAACACCTGCAGTGCAAAAGGAGGTTAAATTCAAAACTATACAAAAGCCTTTATGTGTCTGTTATTCTCACCCCGTACACCTATGTAGGAAGCAGTCATTTACCCACTCCATAAACCACATGAAAAATTAAAATGTCTCTTATTTAAAGTAAATTCTGTAATGTCAAATATTGCACATACCAAATATTTAATATCTGTTGATATTTGAGTCCATGATGTTGTGTATCCTAACATAATGTCCAGGTCCTCTGGCAAAAAACAGCCCCACAATATTAACCCCTTCACGTCACATGGTCTTTTGGTCCTTAACGACCAAAGCACCATCCGACGTCTGTGTGTTTCTTGCCGACGGATCATGAAGTGACCGGAGCCAGTAACACGAAAGCAGGGACCCGATCAGGGTCTCTATGGACTCTGTCGGTTCCTGCCAGCATCCCGCGATATTTTGTGATGTCACGCCAGTTTTCCAGTTGACTGGAACCTCTAAATAATTTCCCTAATAATGTAATTTGCTATTTTCTTTTAGCCACTTCCTATTTTGTGAACCTTTTGAAATACATCACAGCTATATTCCATAGAGTTAAATGACCAAGGGAGTTTAGCCTATGTGTTATATCATATTTATACCCCTGTGAAACAGGAAGTCATGGTTGAACAAGTTCCTATATTTTGATAAAAATGTATTGTGTTTGCAATTGTTTGAAATCCATGAGAGCACTGGCATATTTGTGTATTTTTCGAAAGAAAAGAGCAAAAGTTTTAAACATTAAAGATGTTTTCACAGCCTTTTTTGCTCATATTTACTAAGGGTGCCAACATTAGTGGAGGGCACTGTGTCCATGTGTGTCCGTATGTATATATATATATATGTATATATTTTTATTATATGATATTATTTTGTGTGTATGTGCTCACATGATTTTTAGTTTAAATATCTAAAATTTGATTGGCATTTGAATATAATCTTTCCAATTAACTATGGATTGGTTCTGAAAATGCAATTAATTTCAGTGTTTAAATCATTATCCGGCAAGTACCCATTCTGATTGAAAACATGAAAATGTCACAGTTTAATTTCCTAGTGTGGTTTTACTGCAGTAAAATTTGTCAAGCTACACCTTTTTGTTGGAAAACATACTACACTATTTGACCTTATCAAAATACACGATAATCTGCACATAAAAAGATTATTGCTTTGGGATAGTTCCATTATTCTTTGCACTGCTGATAGTGGTGTTACACTAATGGTACAGTGCACTATTATTTCTTCTTGCCTATGCTTTCTCCAAGTATTAAGTATAGTATGGTTTCCTTTAGTAAGGTTGTGCTCAGGGAGGGTGTTGGAGTTCACCCTTTTTAAGTCAGTATGTGATATTAGGGTATTATTGACTGTTTGTTTATGTAGTTGATGGGACCCTTAGCTACAGGTTAGTGGGGGCACATCTCTTCATACAAAGAATGACAATGTTGCATCATTTATGGCTTAAATAAATTTGTTTTTAGGGCACTCAAGATGGGAATTATATTCTCGGTCAGAGTAAGTTATTTTGACAGGTTTTGTTAAATTAAAGAAATGGTTGGTTATCTTTGCAGAAAGCACAGACATAGAAGTTTATGACATTTACATAGAAACATAGAATGTGTCGGCAGATAAGAACCATAAGGTCCATCTAGTCTGCCCAATGTAATTTAAATTTATTTTGCCCCAAACTGATCCATGCACTTTCCAATGCAACCTTTTCTTAACAGAAAAATACTGGCCAAGCTATAACCTCTGTTTATTTCTTTCTTTATTTTTTTTACGTACTAAAAGTGTCAAGCAAGTGTTTTTTGGGGGTTTTGTGTGCGTTCATTTTGTTTACAACTGTGAATTGCTGAAGAGATTCATAGTTATGTATGTCGCTTTATTTAAATCTAATTAAGTATGTTAATATTTGAGGGTTTTATGAAGATGAATAAAAATCACTTGATGTTCCTTTTTTTACAGGTCTAATCTAACATCATGAATTTATTAACAAACATCTTTGAATTGGCATCTCCAGTGGCGTGCTTATATTTTGGTATCTTATGGTAGCATTTTGTGCTGAAAGTCTTTGCTTTTTTCTAGGTGAACTGAAAACGTCATCACTTCTTGATCGTGAGATTCAGGAGATATACCACCTCCTGGTGAAAGCCACCGATGCAGGTGGAAAATTCTGCGAAGCTGATGTTGAGCTGACTCTGGAAGACGTAAACGATAATCCCCCTGAGTTCTCTGCCGATCCCTACACTGTCACTGTATTTGAAAACACTGAGCCTAAAACTCCACTGACCAGGGTTCAGGCCATCGATGCTGATATAGGTATTGCATAATACTTTAATAGTTTTTTTTGTACAGCAATAATTGAAGTGTAAATCATACAAATTCATCTTTGCGTTACACAAGAGGAATCATTATCAAATGTTCCGCTCTTCGGAATGAACCACTAACATTCGTGAAAACACAATGACCTAAAAAGCACTCACTGACTAAAATCGCTATGCCTAGGACCAGCCAAACATACGCCCAACCTGCTAAGTGAAGCAAGATTTTGCCCAAGTCTATGTTTTCACTAAACGTTGAGTTGCAGGTGAGATGAGGTGAAATGAACTTTCGCTAACCACTATAGCTATACATTGTGCAGGAACAAACCTGGTTTGTTTCCCCCGCTAAGTGAACTAACCAGGTTTGTCCCTGCACAATGTATAGCTGAATCAATTCCCTTGCTACTCACCATTTAGGGAAAAGCTTAAATGGTGTTCTCTTTTTATGTGATCTCTTTTTAATAGTAGTTAATAGACATATTTACCTGTTTACTTCCAATTGCATGTTTGATATTAGAAGCTAATTAACTTATAGAAGCAGCTATGTACACATATATAAAAGTAAACATTTGTTGAAAAACAAAGTGCTGCTAGTCTACTGCACACTGTTAATTTTTTTTGAATACTACCTATTCTGGCTCATACACAATTTTCTTGTTATGGATGTTTTCATGTTAATTTGTCATTATTTTACAGTTCATCTCCCATTAAATCTTAAAAACATGATTATATTTAATCCATTTGGATTAACTTTTGTGGTTTTCATTGTAGGACTTAATCAAAAACTGCAATATTCATTAGTCAACTCGGCAGAAGGTCAATTCTCAATTGATGAGTTGTCTGGAACAATTATCTTGGAGAAGCCATTGGATCGAGAGTTGCAAGGAGTTTATACCCTGACTGTCAAAGCCACAGATCAAGGTTTACCTCGAAAACTTTCTTCTGTTGCAAATGTTGTGGTGTCTGTCTTGGATATTAATGACAATCCTCCGGTCTTTGAACACCGTGAATATGGTACAAGTCTCTCAGAAGATGTTGACATCGGTACAGAGGTCCTTCAGGTCTATGCTACTAGCAGAGATATTGAAATCAACGCAGAAATCTCATATAAAATAGTCAGTGGGAACGAACATGGAAAATTCAGCATAAATCCAATTACAGGTAATTCTTTTTTACATTTTTATTTTTAAGTGGGCTGCTTTAGTTAATAGAGTTCAGTGGCAAAATACACTGGGAAATCAGAGTTTGAGGCTTCTTGATTTGACATGATACAAATTACAAACCAATTAATGTACTGTACATTGATTTCTAGAACTATTTAATGCATAGAACTGTTAATATGATGCACACTAAATCACTTCTGAAATTAGTCGGGGACGTTGTTAAAATTTAAATACTCTTTTTTTCTTGTTTTTTTAACCTTTTTTTTTTTAGTATCTACAGAGGAATTATCTGAATTGTTTTATTTCCTGTGTACAAATACATGATTTTTTTTCTTTTTCATTTTAACAGAGAACCAATACAACTCTTCAGGTTATAAATTGCATGCTTTTATGTTTACAATATATATAATTTTTTCCTTTTTCTTAACAGGGGTTATATTTATTATTGAAAGCCTAGATTATGAAACATCAGCTGAATATTACTTGACAATAGAGGCCACAGATGGAGGCACACCACCACTTAGTGATGTCGGAACCGTGAATATAAATGTAACCGATGTTAATGACAATTCACCAGTGTTCGGTCAAAACACTTATACCGCTGTGGTTAGTGAAGACGCAGTCTCCGGACAGCCGATTCTCATGGTACATTTTTTCATTGTTTTTATATTCACACTTATTAAAATGAACCAGGTTGAAACATGTTATTGATATATTTGCGATAAACTCACCACCCAATATAAAAAATTAAAAGAGATATGTATGTACCTTTTAAACATTTGTTCCACCTCTTCCAAGCTGATGTAACACATTCACGACAGCCCACAAATGGAGACGTTGGTGCCCCACAATGCCTAGTGTGTGTGTAGCATGATAAGTATTATAAGATGCTGATTTCACTGCTTGGGGGGGAGCAGATGTCCACTCATCAAATTCAGTAGCAATGATTGTATTTTTTACTCTATGCCTCAGGGATAGCGGTAACTGTGAAAAATGAAATTGTTTAAGAACATCAATGTGGCTGGCAGAATCTTATTATGTATAAGTTGATACCGTGTGCTTAATAAACAGTATTAAACATAAAGCTAAATCAAACAGATGCCAAGGAAGTAAAATAAATTAAGAAACCATCAAAACGTGTTTCTAAATATAGGCTGGGAAAGCAATGTTGCTTTTCACTGTGCACATCATGTGTTGTATAGTTTCCTTCTGCTCAGTATGTTCTCAGGAGACATATATAAGAGAGCACCTGAATGTTTCATTATCAAATATCCTGTTGGAACATGGCATTTTAAAATATAAGTATCTCAGAACATTTCAATCTCCATTTAAGAGTTCCCATTTGGGATCCTCATGCTAAGACACACATCTGAATTGCATCTCCTCAACGTTGGCACAAGTTACCAAGATTTAAAACTATACCAAATGAGCATCCAATCAAGAACAAAGACTCTTACACTGCTGAGCTTTATTACATAGTAGCAAAAGGCAGCCCTATTTTTTAAAATGTTTTCATTTCTTGCTCCTTTTTATTGACCTGTGTCACAGAATATGCCATTAGCCTTGATAAGTTCCCACAAATTTCAGTGGCCATAATACATAGGATTTGCTTCCATGTGCACTCACAATACATTCATTGACCATATTGTTCCATCATGCTTCCATCGAGTCCATACCTTGAGCCCTTTAATAATAAGGAAGGTGCTAGGAGATTTGTGCAGAGATTTTATGTGAAACTCTATACATGGCAATGACATGCTGGCCAATCAGTCAGAAGATGTCCGACCTCACTGATCCCAGCCATAGAAAATCTAAGTTCACTACTGGCCCTTTAACACAACATGTGGAAATGTTTCATTAGCTGACAAGTTCGCTTTCAGCTTTTCCCAACTTGTGATGGAAGTGAATAATGTGATTGTAATGCGGGCATGTAAAACATCTTCCTCTGAGAAGAATAATAGCAGAAAATGCGTTGTGTTTATATTCCTTCAGGCATTCATTTTCAGCTCATAGACTTATAAAGGTAACACTAAAACTATTGAAATCTACCCACGGGAAGCTCTTTTCATAAGTTAAAACTGGGATATGAGGAGGAATTTCTTCAGAAATGTTCACTTGTCTTCCTTGCATGTGCTTTTTATCTAGGTTGTTGCAGATGATGCTGATGGACCTTTGAACAGTCACATACGCTACTCAATTACAGATGGCAACCAAGGGAATACATTTCTCATTGATCCAGTAAAAGGAGAAGTTAAAGTGAATAAACTTTTAGACAGAGAAAAGGTGAGCCACGCTACCCCCCCCCCCCCCCTTTTGTTAGCAATTATCTGCATAACAGTATTACTGCAGCAGGAACCGAAGGTTCGACCATTGAAGAATTAATTGGTTTCAATCTTATATAAGATTTATGTCTTCCATTCATCTAGTATATCACAGAAATATACTCGTACGTTTGGACAGAATGTCTTGTAATTGATTTTTATTTTACTTTTTGAATAGATTTCTGGATATACTTTAACTATTCAAGCAGAAGATAATGGCAATCCATCCAGACATAACACCACCACTATTAACATTGATGTATCCGATGTCAATGACAATCCACCAGTTTTCTCGCAGGAGAATTATAGCGTTATTATTCAGGTGAGTTGGAAATAATTTAGTTCTGCTCCGCAAGTAACCACTCACTGCTCTCATGGCGCTGTGGTAACGTTTTTTTTGCCGTGAAAAACATGTTAAGAACCTTCAGTGTGTGTTCTTATTATTTTTTGTTTGTTTATTTTTATTTACATTACCAACAGTACAGCATATAGATATGTCTAGATGAAAAAAAAAATCTGTATTTTTCGAACACCACTCCAAATTCCAAAAATGTTAGAGGAGCTAAGTGCTTATAACAGTTTTAGCAGATAGAAGACCGACCTGTCATTCTGAATTGTGCTCTTTGCACCACTTAAAATTTATTCCCTCATTGTCAAAAGCAAAGACAAGTGGCGCATAGCTGCATGCTTAGAGAGTGAACATCTTTCTCCATCATTGGTGTAAGGACATGTCACCCTGTACACAACCATAACTTCCAAGGAGATGAGCATCTACTTCCGGCTGGCACTGCCAAAAACCAATATCTGCTGCATATCACAGAGCAGCAGCTCCATGACATGACAGCCTGGGTGTGTCACATAGACATCCATTGAAAAGCAAATCTCTTTTGAACACGGCACTTTAGGACCATCTTTTAAAAGCCATTTTAATCAGACGAAATGGTACAGGGCTGGATGTAATTAACAGTATAATCTACGTCTTGCTACTCCTTGACCTTGTAGTGTAGAAGTGAGTACCAATATAGACCATGAACTTTATAAACTACATATAAACTCTAATAGAGTTAATAACCAAAAGATGTAGCACATGATGTCCCCATATTGTTAAATTTACTGTGTTTTTTATTTTTTTATTTTTTACGGTTTTGATTGCTGTGATTGAACTTCCACTGTGTCTTGTGCTTAATTTTTCACTCTTGAACGGTATAATTAGATATTATTAATCATCATGCTGATTGATTGCGTATTTTGGGGAATTGGTTGGTGATTTAAGCACAGGCCATCAGATAATCACAATGTCTCCTCTTAATGACAAAGCAAGAGCTGATTGAGTGACCTAACTTTAGTAGTATATGTATGTGTGTGTCAGATCTGCATAAATCCACTCTCACGTTATTTTTGTGGCTAAATCCCAATTTAGTAAATGAATTTTCTCCATATGGAGATATTCCAGGCTTCAACCAGGTGCAGATAATATGTCCAGCACTGTAAGGCTGCTAAATGCTTCTGTTGGATCACAGTACTGCCTTCAATCTCTGACCAAGCGTTGAATTGTAACAAATGAAGGAAAAAGAAGGACTGGCACTCCAGATTCCATAGTAAAAGTATGAAAATGTAATGGCAGAAAATCAAATCATAAATAGAAATGCACAGCAAAAAATAACGCACTTGACGCATTTTGCGTGTTTCCATGCTTAATCATAATGATTCAGTGTGGAAACACGCAAAACTTAGTCCTGTGTGTCAGGGGATCGGGAAAGTGGTTGCTCAAGTTGGATAAGTTGTAAAGAGGGAGGAGATAGTAACATGGTGTGGTGCATGGCTTACGAATGAGAGTAGTAGTTCTAGGTCAAGCTTTTTATTTAATAGCTTGTATGTTTTATCCTCAGCAAGTGGGAAATGGGAAAGGTAGAATAGAAGGTATTTATGACGGATGAGGAAATAAATATTTCCATGAAGATTGCAAACAGTGTCTAAACATGGTCTTTATCATTGTGATATAACTTCAAAGCCAGCACTGACCCAAAGCAGACAGGTTTCCCATGTAAACATCCCTTTATACAAATAGATCATGAATCATTCAGATTAGTTATTAACTTAAAATCCAACACAACCGATACTTAGAGTGATTCAAGGTCTAGAGGCAGGTTATGTTCTGTCACATTCTAATTTGCAAGTAATAGTCTAGTACCTTACACATGCTTCATCTAAATGGCTACACATGCTGCAGAATCTGCTGTGACTGGGGTTTAATAAACATCTAAATGGAGATGATATATTTATTATGCAGGTTGCCTATTGACTGCAAGTATGTTGTTCTTTATAAAACTGCCATGAAAGTACATGGTGAAAAATATGTTTGTTTCCAAAACATTCCCAGAATATTATGTTCCCTATAGTTAGCATAATGCCGGGTTAGACGAGTCAGTACTGGTATCTTCCAGCACAATTAGAAATTCCTTGTTATCTGAATATATAGCCAGTTGTGTTGCAAGCGAATTTAAGGGAAATATAAATATTGAAAGTATGAAATGCTGTGGAAAAAAAGTAAATCAAAGAATAAGGTGAATTAACCTTTGTGAATAAGTGAGATATCAAACCAGCAGATATAAAAGATGGGGGATATTGTATCATGAACATGTCAATTGTTCAAGAGTTTTCTCTTTTCAATGGTTACATAGGATTTCAGGTTGAAAAAAGGTCTGTGTCCATCAAGTTCAACCATTTACATGCGATTAACCAATAAACTGTTTGAATCACAAGTCAGTAGGTATTATCCTTACAAAATTTGGATACTTGTTACCTTGTCTCCTTTGCACTCTGGGGGGCATGCACACAAAAAACTGCAAATACTTTTAATGTTTTAAAAATATTTTCTTAGCTACTTTTACAATGTACTAATCTTTTAGCATTTTGTTAGTTATTATGTTCAAATAAAAATGGGCATGTTTGTAGATATTTCTTCTGCCTGATTTTGTTTGTACTTGCTAAAAACTGGCAAACATTTCACATGGAGAATAAAAATTGTTTCTCAAAAAACAAAGAAATAGTTGAGTGCAAAAATTGTCAGCATACCTTAATCACAACCAGAAAAATGTGCATTAAAGGGACTGTGTCGCCCTAAATACTGCTTATACTGTGAATGTAGAGAATCATAATTGGAAAGATTATCTATGCCTTGGGTTACTTGCAAATGCATAAATGGGGTTTTATAGTATGGGGTTTTATAGTATGGGGTTTTAAAGTATTTGTGCTGTCTCTCTTGCCTCTGATATCACCCGTGTCTCATTGAAAATTAGTTAATTGGCATATCAAGCCACATGTGATATCATAAGCAGGAGACACCAGAAACACAAGTAAAATGTATGTTTGTCTTGTTTTATGGATTGCATGCAGTTCTGCTAACACAATGTATAGATCATTTTTCATATTTGTTTATTCTCTACATTCACAGTATAAACAATGCTTAGGTTGACAGAGTCCCTTTTAAATAAAAATAACCGTAGATGAGGAAAACCTGAAATAAGAACACATTTTTCTAAATAATCACAAACTGCTCCATATTTTTTTCCCAGTGAACTGGTTTAGTATAACAAATATTACAGTAGGTATTCCTGTTTTATGAACCCTGACTTTGGGCTGCCTGTACATGTCTATCCATATCAGGCATACAATGTCAGGGGCTAGTGAAAGGTCTGCAGTTGAATTTTTCTTTACACAAGTTTTCGGAGTTGGAAAACGTAAATTGGTCTGACAACAGTTTTAACACAATGGTGACTAACAAGCAATTCTCTGAAGTGCTTGAGGTTTCATTAATATAGGTTTTCAAGCTTACAGGATCAGCAAAGTAAGCACTTGCACGTAACAGATTTTACTGTGTTCTGTCATTTTTATTTAGACGCCAAAGTTTCTGTTATCCCTCCCGAAGCGTTAACAAGCTCATTTATGCATAGATATCCACTATGTCGGCTGTTGTAGCAAAGTTTAAAGCATAATTCTCATGTACTTGTCAGGTTTTATGTTTGTGCTATAGTATTTCTCCAAGTTCTTTGGCTGTAGGATGATCCATTTTTCGTTCCAGTGCATTCTGCACAATATTGCTAAAATGAAAGCAGTACCTTATCTGCATGAGGTCGTAGATTTTTATTTTTTTTTATAAAGCTTGGAGGAAACCTGTCTGGTTGGAAAGTTCTGAGGAACAATATTTGTTTATTTTACAGGAAAATAAGCCAACTGGCTATAGCGTCCTGCAGCTGGTGGTGACAGACAAGGATTCTTCGCACAATGGGCCACCTTTTACATTCACGGTGTTGAGTGGAAATGACGATAACACTTTTCAGATTGACCAGCTAGGAGTGCTTACAACGGCAACTGCACTCGATCGAAAACTCAGCGACTACTTCCTGCTTCGTGTTCAGGTATGTATTATTGGCCTCAGGATGACTGCACAACTACCAGAGCAATAAGCACTTTAGGTTAGTTCTTGAAGGGCAACAGTCGTCAAAAAATTGTTGTGTTAAATTTAAATATTGCATCAAGTGTAGGCATTTTAAATAGTAATGCTTTAATGAAAAAATGCAAATAAACTATTTTGTTGTGCTCTCTGTGCTCTGTACATCTCTATCGGGTGCAGACATGTTGTTTGTAATCTTGAGTCAGATCTAATTTTATCTGACCCAAGATTCAGGACTATGTTTTCAGCCCCCTGATCGAGTTATACAGAGCAAAAAAGGTTCAATAAGATGTGTGTATTTTTGTATTCTTTCGTTAAATCATTTTTATTGAAAATGCCTATGCATGATGCAATCTTTCAATGAAATGTAACTTAATTTTTTGCCAGTAGTTGTCCTTTAAGAACCTAGGTTTTGTTGGAAATCATGAAGGTAAACTGATTTTTTTTTTTTACAATCTCTTCATTTTCTATGCTTAGTAATACTTTTTACATTTTTTTATTCCATACCTGCTTATATCCTGAGATTATGTTCTGGGACACAAATGGGGCAGAACCAAAATGGGGTGGGGCAATGTTGCAACACTCTACAAGACTGAGCTCCAGCCTTCCTGTTACAGGTAGTGGGTGTTTGGAGCTTACTTCTTGTGCATTTTAGACTTTGTATGTCTACATAAATAATTAAAATCTAATGCTGATTGTGCACATCCAAATCTGAAGAAAGAAGACTCCAAAAACAGGACTGTCCCATCAAATCATTCGTGAATGTGCCAACTATTGTAAACACTTCTAATAACTTTTATTGGCAAACCAGCTTATTTGGAAATAATCCCCACAGCTGCAGTAGAAACGTTACTCTCAGTGAATTTGGGTTAAACCAGGCTTAATAACTATTAAAACTGATAGGCTTCTGACGATAAATAACTTACATCTATGTTAATCGATTGGGCAGTTATTTTTTTATATACATTCCGTACTGGGTTGTGAATATTCTGACTCTTAATCCCTTCAACACTTACCACAGTGTCTTTTTTAGAAGCTTAGAAAATAATGTATAATGATGTGTTTTAACCGCAGTAAATGTGCTTCTTTATGAATTATGTAAATAATATTCCTAGTACATTTTCTAAACCTACTCTATTAGATATGTCTTAAATGGACATATAATATCTATGTTATGCCCTTCCCATAGGCCATCTCTGGTGTTTGGGACATCGCAGATTGAATAGTGCGTATAGAATTCCCTTGATAATAACTCCCCAGACTTGCAATTCTGCCCCTCCAACTTGCCATTCTGCCCTCATGGCTGATGCAAAGACTTTTGTTTATACAGGCAAAGGTGCATTTTGGTGATTCCTTCCTCTGACCCTGCCTCAATACTATCAATAAAAAACTACAGCATAAAGAAAACTTGCAGAAAATACTGAAATGGTGTACAACTGTATTAGTTATATATATATATATATATATATATATATATATATATATATGTGACTCCACAAACATTATTATAGGCTCTCCTTTAAGCCACAGTATATAAATAAAATATAAACACTGTTACTCAATACCAATGTCTACTTACCCCAACGAACAGCACACAGATTTGCACTCACGACTTACCCCAGCACCCACTTTGAACTCAGGACTTACCGCAGCAGCCAGATTTGCACTCAGGTCTTGTCTTTTTTATGTGACATCCGGCTCTCAGATCATTCAGAAGCCCGGTGCATGGGGCATTTTTTTTGCTGCCCTCCTGAAAAGTGTCACACGAGGCCTGGGCCTTGTTGGCCTAGGCTGAGATACAGCACTGCCCTACTTAACTTCCAACATGCCACACTGACAATTACATGTCATTTTATTACACATTTGTCCCCTCTTTGTTTTTTTTAAAAACAGATATTTTATTTGCCAGATCCACTATAATAAGATTTTAGAGACATATGATTGTAACAGGCCCTTCATGTGCTTATGTTGTAGGTTCCTGGAAATGTTATCTGTTTGGGAACCATTTATTTATTGATTTAAAACTGTAAATAATGTGAGTAATGTAGTACATTTAAAGTATTTACATGTACAATTATTAGGGGAAAGTAGGGATGCCACCTTTTCTTCAGAAAAATACCGGCCTTGGTACCGTCTCCTTAGACCTAACATTGGCCTGATGCCAATTTTTTTACCCGCCTGCCTGTAACATACCGGCCAGGTGGCAACCCTAGGGTAAAGTGCATAAAACAAGGCTTGGAGAAAGAGTGATTGAGATGACTGGTCACATTCTTCTCAACAGTGTCAGTCTTGAAACACAAACAGGAGAAGGAGGTAGTCTGCAATCACAGTCAGCAGAGCTACAGACAGGGGATGGAGTGTTCGTACTGTGCGATTAAAAAGGTTAAAAATAGTTTTATTTGTTCTAATAATTTCCTTTCTCATTATGACTCTACCTCCTGTGTGAAAACAGTGTAATCTTGAGAACCTTTGCAGTGTTCAATAACACACTTTGCAACGTTAACCCCTTGTAGTTCAACCAGGTTGCATTGCGACATAAGTTACCATCCAGCAGATTCAAAATTGGCTTTAGACCAATGTTAAGTCTATGGAGATAATAGCCTTGCCAGAATTTTTTTTTAAAGAAAAGGTGGCAACCTTTGCGACAGCAATTTCATTTATACAGCAGGTTGTATATTGGAACATACCACTGTTTAATATTTGCACCCATTGCATTACTTATGTACCCAAGCCATCCAGGCTACAGAAGTGCAATATAGTACCAGGTCAAGAAACAAAGGGGTAAGAAGGCATGGATTCTCCGCAGAGCGGGCAGTATATTTGACTCAACAAATAGGTGCTCCAACCTGCATTCACCATGCCTCAATGTGTTTTAAGTAGCACATGAAAAGTGACCTGTCGATAAAAAAGAATAAAAAACAAACTCAAACCTAATTTTGTAGATAGGTCAATTGACCCTCACCAAAGCATATTGCTGCATGACCAGTCACCATCATATTTTCAATGCAAGTACATGGTTTTTGTCTTGTTGTATTGAATTGTTTGTCCATATGGAGCGACAACAGCACACATATTTCATACAAGATCAATATATAACAAAATGGGGTTGGACTACAAAAATGCATAAAGTAAATATCTTACTTTGTGCTCCATTAATATGTTGGCTTGTCTTAAAATGTGAGAGGCATCTGTTAAAGGGAGATTACTAAATTAAATAAACATTTTCTTCAAGTTTTATTTGGCTTGTTCTGCAATGAGGAATGTAGCTGCAGAACTGGTACTGTTGGAAATCATTTAAAAAAACGCTCAACTAATATATAGTTATATTAAGCTTAATATAATAAAATAATTAATCTTATTAGACTGGTAAGGGAAAAAAATCCAGATATTTTAACCATTAGAAGAGTAGTAGAGAAACCTTACTGTAGCATATGGCTCAGTGGGTTTGATGAAAATGAATAAAACAGCACAGGCTAATGATTATTCTATTACTCTTGACATCTGACCCTTTACATTTTTTCCATGCAAGTCATTCTATACTAGAGCATTTACCGCAAATATTTATTTTTAATGCTAGGGTTTTTTATGCCTCCCACAACAAAATTACAGAGTTAACATAATATAATTCAATATATTTTATAATGTTTTTCTTATTCCTGTTCAAATTAGTTTATTTTTAAATGGATTTTCAGATCGCTAGCTGCCTTAAGATTCATTGTGTATATTTATTTTATTTTGCTGCTTACTATGTTCTCTGTTACACAGTGTATATGTGTAATGTCTATTATTCATAGACATTACACAGATTAAACCTGGAAGTTTAGTAGTCCATGCTATATCCTTGGTTAGAGAAAATACATTTTTACTCCATCTTATGGCAGAAATGTGCAATTGCACTGCTTATACTAGATACATTTATAGTTCAGTTTCCATTTCATTTGCTTTTTTTAATGTTTTCAAGGCCAGCCAGGAATAAAAAGCAGCCTTGGGAAAAAAAATTCATCAGCTCTACATTGCGTCGAGTTAGCATAGTGTGTGAACATATATACAGGAGAGCATGCTATGTGTTTTCCCATCTCTGTAAACTCCACTGCCCTAGTTTTTGTTAGATCCCACCATGCCTTCTGACTGTTAAGTGGTCTATACTTTCCATACCAGCTTCCTAACTCCCCAATGTTCTATACATTCCACCTCAGCCTTCAAACTACCAAGTGTTCAAAACATTTCACACCAGCGTTCAAACTCCCCAGAGTTCTATACATTCCTCCACAGTAATAAAACTCCCCAGAGTCCTATACATTCCTCCACAGTATTAAAACTTCCCAGTGTTCTATACAGTCCTCCCCAGCAGTCAAATTACCTAGTGTTCTATACAGTCCCCCTCAGCATTCAAACTACCGAGTGTTCTATTTATTTCTCCCCGTTTTTTTTTTAATCCACAGTGTTACTTCCTTTTTCCACGGCTGCTTTTTTTTTTATTCCCTCCAGCTTTCACACAGGTTTTGATAAACATCTCTTCTCCAGTCCTTTTCACATTTTTTGAACATTTGGCATGGCTGCTGTGGTGGACTACAAATCAAATGATTTCCATATGTCATTTGCAATGTAGTCCACCACAGGCCTCTTGCTTTGAGGAATTGGGGGTTACGTATTAAAAACTCTGAAACTGATAAGTGTCGGGATATGAAAAAAATGCGCAATTGCCGCTCGGTATGTACAATTGTGATTGTGCCTTTTTTGTAATATTTTTTTTTTATAAATGCTGACACTTTTCAGTGCAGGGGGAAGAACCTCCGCCAAGCAAAGTTTGTAGATGATTGTCCGGCATTAACCAGGTGCTTTTCGGAATCTGATTCTCGATACATAGGCTGCACCCGTGCTGGCGCAACTAGGAAGTGTGAAACTGGTGGGGGAGCGCAGACTCCAGACATCTGATTACACATGGCATATCATACATATTTGCCACTGCCTGTTGTTTATAAATCATCCATGTTATCTCTTCACCTTCCCTAATCCTAACTAATCTTAGGGGAAGAATCCAGGAAATGTAATCTAAGATAGGTCACAACTAGAATCAGACCTGTCAATTATCTCCATGCACCCAGGACTTACTGAAGAAGATCAAAGTGCATAACACTAATCAGAGCGGCATGGGCCCACTTCTCCTGCTCTGTGTTCCACTACCACAGAAACCTTTCCAGTACCTATATTATTTAGACAGAAAAAAAAAATATCCAACACTTTAACTGACCCAGTCTGGCTCTGGTTTATGGCTCAATAAAGTATTTCAAAACTGACAAATAGAATGCATATATCTAGTGAGGGGTTAACTTCATGTCCTCTCCTCTCTCCTATTTTCTATCATTCATCTTCTTTCTATGTTTTTAGGTGTCCGATAATGGAAAGCCACAGTTGTCATCTGTGACCAACATCGAAGTCCGCGTAATTGAAGAGAGTATCTATCCTCCAGCCATATTACCATTAGAGATTTACATTACAACTTTTGGGGACGAATATTCTGGCGGTGTAATTGGAAAGATCCATGCAACAGATCAGGATGTCTACGACACCCTTACATACAGTTTGGATTCTAAAATGGAAAACCTTTTCTCAGTTTCAAGCACAGGGGGCAAACTGATTGCTCACAAACGATTGGATGTTGGTCAGTACCTGCTAAATGTCAGCGTAACTGATGGGAAGTTTACCACTTCAGCGGATATTACTGTCCATATGCGGCAGATATCTCAGGAGGTGTTAAATCACAGCATTACTTTCCGTTTTGCCAATCTTGCTCCAGAAGAATTCATTGGGGACTATTGGCGCAATTTCCAAAGGACATTGAAAAATCTTTTAGGTGGACGCAAAATTGATGTACATATTGTTAGCTTGCAACCTTCTGACCCACCCTCACATCTTGATGTCCTGCTGGCTGTGGATAAGCCAGGAAACGCACTTTTTGCACCTAAAGTGCTAATTCAGAAGATAAATTCTTCTGTTTCTGACATTGAAGATTTTAGTGGCGTTAAAATCCTCCACGTCTTTCACAAGCTCTGCGCTGATGTGGAATGTCCTCTGAGGTTTTGTGACGAGAAAATATCTGTTGATGAGAATATGATGTCGACACACAGCACTGCGAGGCTGAGCTTCGTCACCCCAAGGCACCACAGGAAGTCTGTTTGCTTGTGCAAAGGTATAACAATGGAGAAATGCAATTTTACTTTATGTTTAGGTGTTTTGTTTTGCATGCACACTAATGCCATAAGATTTCTGTTCCAGAAGGAAAGTGTACCATTCTGAATAATCTGTGTGATGGAAACACGTGTCCTGAAGGAACTGAATGTGTTGCAAATGGGAAAGAAGGAACATACAATTGTGTGTGCCTAGAAGACAGACACGGACAATGTAGCGGTAAGACTGATATCTTATTGTTTGTGTACAATATACACCTGGACCCCCAGCCTTGTTGACCCCATTCGTGACAATTTTTTTTAAATGTGAGAACACGCTCTCAACTAATCACAGCATCACAGGGTCCTCTTTCCTTTCATCCCAGAATCACTGGACTTTTTTCCACTAGAATCACTTTTTCTCCACTATCACAGGAACCTCTCCCCTTATCCCGCCAGCATCACAAGATATTATCAACCCAGAATCCAGGAGCTTTTCCTCTCAACCATGGCCTCCAGCTTTAGAGGGCTCAGTCCTCCTAGTCCTCTGCTGTACAGGACCTTCAGCTCCATAGTATATTTAGCCCTCAAGGTGGAACTTGACCTCTGCTGGTCCAGTGGGGATACATTGATCCCTGTCTGCACAAATCCCTCTTACTGCCTCTATGTGCATCCATGTGCCTAAATGATTCAGAGAATTGCAATGTCACCTGGAGCTCTGAACCATTCAGATGCACATAGCATATAGCTGCAGGAAAAGGGTACATTGCAGACAGGGGAAAGCATCCATCCTCTACCACCCCTATAATGAGGTGCTAGTTAGGGGATATGTTCCATAATGGGTGGGGGGGGGGGGGAATTTCCCACTATTGGTTGCCCTGTAACTGTGACCACAATTGTGTGCAGTCCAATATAAAAGGTTGCTTCTATGACCTTCCAGCAACACAGCTTGTCATTGGTGGTAAATGCTGCTTGTGCTGGAGGTCTAGAGGATAGACCACTGCACACTTGTGTGTCTTAGCCCCATAGTAACCACATGCATAACATTGCATTTCATAAATGTAATACTCCAGTTGCACAAAAATCTCAGATTCTACACCAAGATCTGAGACAGGGCAGAGAATATTATTTATTTAGTCAGACTGTTTATTATTAAAAAAAAATCATGATATTTTATTCCTTCTGTTTATTGCATCCACACAGGGGCGTACCTAGAGCATTTGGCACCCGGGGCGGACCCCGAGTGTGGCACCCCCCCCCCCCCCCCCCCACAATAAAAATGCAAGAAAACACCCACAATTTTTTCAATGTTTGAAAATTGTACAATTATAGTTACCAGGAATAGTGTGCCAGTCAGATACCAGTAATATTGTGCCAGTCAGATACCAGTAATATTGTGCCAGTCAGAGCCCAGTAATAGTGTGCCACTCAGAGCCCAGTAAGTGTGCCAGTCAGAGCCCAGTAATAGTGTGCCACTCAGAGCCCAGTAATATAGTGCCACTCAGAACCCAGTAATATAGTGCCAGTCAGAGCCCAGTAATAGTGTGCCACTCAGAGCCCAGTAATAGTGTGCCAGTCAGAGCCCAGTTATATAGTGCCACTCAGAACCCAGTAATGTGCCAGTCAGATACCAGGAATATTGTGCCAGTCAGAGCCAGTATTATTGTTTGTGCTAGTCAGAGCCCAGTAATATAGTGCCAGTCAGTGCCCAGTAATAGTGTGCCAGTCAGTGCCCAGTAATAGTGTGCCAGTCAGTGCCCAGTAATAGTGTGCCACTCAGAGCCCAGGAATATTGTGCCAGTCAGATGCCCAGTAATATTGTGCCAGTCAGTGCCCATGAATATTATGCCAGTCAGATGCCAAGTAATTTTGTGCCAGTCAGTGCCCAGGAATATTATGCCAGTCAGATGCCCAGGAATATTGTGCCAGCCAGAACCCAGTAATATAGTGCCAGTCAGAACCCAGTAATATAGTGCCAGTCAGAACCCAGTAATATAGTGCCAGCCAGAGCCCAGTAATATAGTGCCAGTCAGAGCCCAGTAATATAGTGCCAGCCAGAACCCAGTAATATAGTGCCAGTCAGAACCCAGTAATATAGTGCCAGTCAGAACCCAGTAATATAGTGCCAGTCAGAGCCCAGTAATATTGTGCCAGTCAGAGCCCAGTAATATAGTGCCAGCCAGAGCCCAGTAATATAGTGCCAGTCAGAACCCAGTAATATAGTGCCAGTCAGAACCCAGTAATATAGTGCCAGCCAGAACCCAGTAATATAGTGCCAGTCAGAGCCCAGTAATATTGTGCCAGTCAGAACCCAGTAATATAGTGCCAGTCAGAACCCAGTAATATAGTGCCAGTCAGAGCCCGGTAATATAGTGCCAGTCAGAACCCAGTAATATAGTGCCAGTCAGAACCCAGTAATATAGTGCCAGCCAGAACCCAGTAATATAGTGCCAGTCAGAGCCCAGTAATATTGTGCCAGTCAGAGCCCAGTAATATAGTGCCAGTCAGAGCCCAGTAATATAGTGCCAGCCAGAACCCAGTAATATAGTGCCAGCCAGAACCCAGTAATAAAGTGCCAGTCAGAACCCAGTAATATAGTGCCAGTCAGAGCCCAGTAATATTGTGCCAGTCAGAACCCAGTAATATAGTGCCAGCCAGAGCCCAGTAATATTGTGCCAGTCAGAACCCAGTAATATAGTGCCAGCCAGAGCCCAGTAATATAGTGCCAGTCAGAACCCAGTAATATAGTGCCAGCCAGTGCCCAGTAATAGTGTGCCAGTCAGTGCCCAGTAATAGTGTGCCAGTCAGTGCCCAGTAATAGTGTGCCACTCAGAGCCCAGGAATATTGTGCCAGTCAGATGCCCAGTAATATTGTGCCAGTCAGTGCCCATGAATATTATGCCAGTCAGATGCCAAGTAATTTTGTGCCAGTCAGTGCCCAGGAATATTATGCCAGTCAGATGCCCAGGAATATTGTGCCAGCCAGAACCCAGTAATATAGTGCCAGTCAGAACCCAGTAATATAGTGCCAGCCAGAGCCCAGTAATATAGTGCCAGTCAGAGCCCAGTAATATTGTGCCACTCAGAGCCCAGTAATATAGTGCCAGCCAGAACCCAGTAATATAGTGCCAGTCAGAACCCAGTAATATAGTGCCAGTCAGAACCCAGTAATAGTGTGCCACTCAGAGCCCAGTAAGTGTGCCAGTCAGAGCCCAGTAATATAGTGCCAGTCAGAGCCCAGTAATATAGTGCCAGCCAGAACCCAGTAATATAGTGCCAGTCAGAACCCAGTAATATAGTGCCAGCCAGAACCCAGTAATATAGTGCCAGTCAGAGCCCAGTAATATAGTGCCAGTCAGAGCCCAGTAATATAGTGCCAGCCAGAACCCAGTAATATAGTGCCAGTCAGAACCCAGTAATATAGTGCCAGCCAGAGCCCAGTAATATAGTGCCAGTCAGAGCCCAGTAATATTGTGCCAGTTAGAGCCCATTAATATAGTGCCAGCCAGAGCCCAGTAATATTGTGCCAGTCAGAACCCAGTAATATAGTGCCAGTCAGAACCCAGTAATATAGTGCCAGCCAGAACCCAGTAATATAGTGCCAGTCAGAACCCAGTAATATAGTGCCAGCCAGAGCCCAGTAATATAGTGCCAGTCAGAGCCCAGTAATATTGTGCCAGTCAGAGCCCAGTAATATAGTGCCAGCCAGAGCCCAGTAATATAGTGCCAGTCAGAACCCAGTAATATAGTGCCAGTCAGAACCCAGTAATATAGTGCCAGCCAGAACCCAGTAATATAGTGCCAGTCAGAGCCTAGTAATATTGTGCCAGTCAGAACCCAGTAATATAGTGCCAGTCAGAAGCCAGTAATATAGTGCCAGTCAGAGCCCGGTAATATAGTGCCAGTCAGAACCCAGTAATATAGTGCCAGTCAGAACCCAGTAATATAGTGCCAGCCAGAACCCAGTAATATAGTGCCAGTCAGAGCCCAGTAATATTGTGCCAGTCAGAGCCCAGTAATATAGTGCCAGTCAGAGCCCTGTAATATAGTGCCAGCCAGAACCCAGTAATATAGTGCCAGCCAGAACCCAGTAATAAAGTGCCAGTCAGAACCCAGTAATATAGTGCCAGTCAGAGCCCAGTAATATTGTGCCAGTCAGAACCCAGTAATATAGTGCCAGCCAGAGCCCAGTAATATTGTGCCAGTCAGAACCCAGTAATATAGTGCCAGCCAGAGCCCAGTAATATTGTGCCAGTCAGAACCCAGTAATATAGTGCCAGCCAGAGCCCAGTAATATTGTGCCAGTCAGAACCCAGTAATATAGTGCCAGCCAGAGCCCAGTAATATAGTGCCAGTCAGAACCCAGTAATATAGTGCCAGCCCCCCCCCCCCCCCATCACTTACCAAATCGCTGCTTCTCCCGGACGGACGACTCCTCCGTGCAGTCTTCTCTTCTCCCTCCTGCACGGAGGAGGGAAACACAGTCGCCGGATGTGACGTATCGTCACATCCGGTCGCTGTGATTTTTATTTTTTTTTTCCACCCGGCGGCCGCATCCAGAGGATTCGGCCGCCTGAGAAAAAAAAAAAGGTAAGCAGCGCGGGGGGTGCCGGCAGCACCGGTGGCACCCCCCTAGTCAGTGGCACCCGGGGCGGACCGCCCCCCCCTCGGGACGCCACTGCATCCACATACAACATTTGTATGACTTCTGGTTCTAGTAGTGTCATAGTCTGACTTGGATTTTGTTGGTTTATGGCCTTGTAAGTACTTCAACACAAGATAAGCTTTTAGTTTATAGAGGACACCAAAGGACAGCGACCGTCTTATTTTAGATCTACTAATCTTAATAAAAATCGATAATGGCCATCTATAAATCAATATACCCAGTGATAACGCTGTCCTGCATAAAATATATATTTGCTTTTTCTTCTAGTTGGCTCATCCGTAACGTTTTCTGGAAACAGTTATATCAAGTACCGACTAATGGAAAATGAGAACAAGGAAGAAATGAAACTTGCCATGAAGCTGAGAACATATTCTGCTCATGCACTTGTTATGTACACAGGAGGAACAGACTACAGTATCCTTGAGGTGCGTAAAAATGTCCTGAAAGTGATTCAATTTTCAAAGGCTTTTAACATTTTGACATGGCAGCAGCGGTCCACATGAATACATTAGTAGCAACACAAGGTGTCTCCTTATATGTGGCAAGATACGGAAGTAGCATCTATGCTAAAACAAAATTCACAGAATTAGTGCAAATTAATATAACCATTTACGATGCCACACACTACTTCGTTATCGGTGATAAAAAAAATATCAACATGGAAATGAGAAACCATTGTTGATTAAGTATCACTGGCAATCATAGTGTTACAATCTTGAGCGGCTGGTCTGGGATTTCCCACCTGTTTAGTACACACAGAATATTAATACTGTTCCAGATTTAAAAGAAGTTAATTTACTCGCTGTCTCTGGCTTTGATTGTACTTGGATCTGACGTTGGATCTTTCAATATGTATTCAGTGCACACAGCATAGCCCGCAGCAGTATTCAGCAATGTATTTGACAAGATTCAGGGGTTGTCACCATCCATTTCTTAACTTTCCAGAAAAGTAGACCGTGGCTATATATCATGTATGTTAAATGTCACCCTCTGTTTGATACGAATGACTGCTTTATCCTTTTCAGATCCAAGGTGGGAAACTACAGTATAAATTTGATTGTGGCAGTGGCCCTGGAATAGTGTCCGTTCAAAGTATTCATGTGAATGATGGCCAGTGGCACACAGTGTCGCTTGAGGTTGATGGTAACCATGCAAGGCTGGTTTTGGATCGTGTCCACACTGCATCTGGCACTGCCCCAGGAAACCTCAGGACCCTCAACCTCGACAATTATGTGTTTTTTGGTGGCAACATGCGACCAGGGTCAAAACACGGAAGAAATCACCAAGTTAATAATGGATTCAGAGGATGCATGGACTCCATTTTATTAAATGGGTTAGAGCTCCCGCTGAACAGCAAGTCAAAGAATTACGCGCACATAGATGAGTCTGTGGATATATCCGCAGGGTGTTCCCTGACAAGTGCTGATGTCTGTTCTGGAAATCCCTGCCAGAATGGGGGTGTCTGCTCCCCATTGTCCAATGGAGGTTTGTTATTTTACTTTCCTTGCGGGGTTGGAGAGGGAAGAAATTGTATTTGAAATATTATTTTGAAAAGCATTCCATTAATATTAGATTATACTAAAGAAATCAGGATGCATGGAACTTTTTCTTGTCAAATTAAAGAGACAGTGGGAGCTATTCACTAAAAGTTAGCTGCAGGTGAGTTAAGGTGGGAGGAAAATTTCTTCAATATTTAAAAATGTAACTACGAAGTCAGACGAAATGTTCTTAACCTGTACTTCACTCATATTAAACAAGTATTAAAAAAAAACTTGGTGCTCTCTGGACACTAGGGAACTTTAATATTAATATTTACATTGTCATTTATCATTGCAATTACAGGTTACTACTGTAAATGTACCACATTATTCATGGGCACACATTGTGAAATCGCAAACAATCCATGTGCAACAAATCCATGCCTTTATGGTGGTACGTGCGTTGTTTTAAAGGATGATTTTATCTGCCATTGTAGAGGAGATTACACAGGTCAAAGGTAAGTGGATTATATTTTTCCAAACCTTTTCTTTATATTAGCAACATAGCTACAGAGGTTTTAGGGATGTTGGAGGTCCTAACTTCCCTCACAATGTTTATCTAGGGTAAGGTAGCAGGAAGACCGCTCTCCCCTCCTCTCCCATAATGCTCTGTCACCTAAGAGGCTGCAGGACTGCAGTTTGACACCCTTACTCTAGATTTTGAAACTGGGGCAGACACCAGTTTATTTTTACCTCTCAGGACAAAAAGATGCTAAAAGGGAGTCTGCAAGTTCCCTGCAATGGGTGCATCTGTAAATGTTCTAGGGTGAAGCTTCTCGTCTATGCTTCAGAATACTGTTTCTGAAATCTGAAAGGTCTTGTGGCAAAGAAAAATTAATCTTACAAGAAATCAATACCTGTCCATGTACTCATTTATTTTGTGTTTAATAAAAATAAACAAACAAAACGGCCGTGTTTATTTGCAAAACTTATAACCGTGCATTGTTCTTAAAGACTTTGGTATCATCATGCTTTATTACAGATGTCAGCTAGGCCCCTATTGCAAAGACAATCCTTGCAAGAACAGTGGCAAATGCATCGACAGTTTGGATGGTCCTGTGTGTGAATGTGAAGCGGGATTCCGTGGAGAAAGGTATGGTTTCCAAGTCACTTTTTTTTGTGTGCGTTTTCTTTTGATGGCATGAAGTTAACCAGATTTGTTTTATTGTAGGTGCCTCAGCGATATAGATGAATGTGTTGAGAACCCATGTCCTAATGGTGCACTTTGTGAAAATACCTATGGTTCCTACCAGTGTAATTGTAGTCAAGGATATGGAGAAAAGCATTGCACAGACTTGGTACTCAACAAATATGTCTCAACGTCTTGGAATATTGGATTGGCTGAAGTTATTGGCATTATTGTCTTCATAGCAGGAGCATTCTTCCTAGTGGTCATTTTTGTTGTGTGCCGCATGGTAGCAAATAAGAAAAAGAAAAGAAAATCAGAAGCTGAAGACAAACATGCCAGCTCGGCTTCTTCAGCATTCTTGCAAAGACCGTTTCTGGATCCTAAAGTAAATAAGAACATCTATTCCGACATCCCACCCCAGGTGCCGGTTCGGCCCATTTCCTACACTCCAAGCATTCCAAGCGACTCCAGGAACAACCTGGACCGAAATTCTTTTGAAGGATCTACCATTCCAGAGCACCCAGAATTCAGTACATTCAATCCTGACTCCGTACATGGGCACAGGAAAACTGTAGCAGTTTGCAGTGTCGCTCCAAATCTGCCGCCACCTCCTCCATCTAACTCACCCTCAGACAGTGACTCAATTCAAAAGCCTTGTTGGGACTTTGACTATGATGGTAAGTATGTCATTTGACTGCATTCTATTTTTCCAATAATGATACACAGATTTTTCACAATTGTATTTTTATTCTTGACTTGAAGATGATCATTTTCTTAAATAGATTACAGCTGACTAGTGTTTTATCCACACACCCCGAATTTGTGTATATGTATTATGTATATGTATTTTACTACCGTATTTCTCCATTCTTGCATAATTATCCAGATCCTTGTAAGATCAGCGGAACTTAGTACTCAGAGCTAAGAAAGACTAATCCCTTGAGGTCCAGCCCAAACATCATATGGTGTTGGACACTAATTACATAGTTGGAATGTCCTTTCCTTCTGTTCTAAGTTTAACTCTCCTCTCCCTTCTCTAGAACTCTAGAGAATATTAATCTTGTTGGTACCTGGGTATTATCAGAGAATCTAATAAAATATTTCCCTAAACAGAGAAATAAAACATTATTCCCACAGTCTCTAAAGTGCAAAATGCTATTTTCTGTTTTGTTCCCAGTGCTTGTTCATGTAGAATAGTTTTCATTTTACTTCTGTGTTGTTTCTTAGCAACCGGTATGTTTAGCAGCTGTGATGGTTACTAGACTTGAAGCTCTGGCTTGCCTAAGTCCTTTGACATCTGATTGTGTGAGAGCACACCCAGAGCTTTGAACAACTTGGGCTGGTCACTGGAAGATTCATGGACCCAAATATATTCCAGTGAGATCAACATCCTGTGCTGTAGAATTACAAAAATGCAATTAATAATCTGATTTATATAAGCCCACAGAAACAAAGAAAATAAATTCTGTCAGAATAACACAAGGCCTCTATTGTTATTCTACCAAACCAAATAAATATATATATATGTATGTAATGTAAATCTCAACAGAATATATTTCTTTTTTTTGTGTTCTAGAATTGGAATTCCCTGTGGAATTTTCTTTTATTTTTGAAACATTTATAGTGACTTTTTTGATTGTATCATTACATATTCAGTTAAGTGACTGCCTTTTTTAAAATGAAAAAGTCAAAATGCTGCACCTGGTGAAAAGTAAATCTGGGAAATATGCTGCTAGGCAAGGTGGCCAACCAGCCGGTATTTTACCTGTAGGTCGGTAAAAAGAAATGGCTTGTGTCCAATGTTAAGACTATGGAGGTAATGCCATCTGTGACTTTAACTCTCTGTTCTATGTGGTGAAATGTAGCATGCTCTATATAGATCACCTTGCGGTTCTCTCACAAGTCAAGCTGCCTATAGCTGTGGTAAACTATAAGTATGTGTGGAGATAAATGATATCCATATTTTATCTGTATTCAGGAAATACCAGAGCTTGGAATTTGTTTCTGCATTTCAGGGTCATATTATCCAGACTGCATGCCCCTTGCTTTAAAACATTTCAGCCTTAGTGAAATATGTGTCTCTTTTTTTCTGTGTCATATGACCCTGTGCTGTAGAGTTGTGGAAATACCTGTCACACAAAATTGCCCTCCTACTTATATCTGTCGACAGGGAACTTGGATTCAAGGGCAGAGAAAGTATGGCTGTGGCTTATAGTGGTACACTTAATAATACTTTTTCTTCGAAATGCAGAAGGAAGCATCTTACAGTGGCTATCCAGGATAAGCAGTTAAAATGTTATATGTCGGAACATTATCCAACCATTGACTCCCTTATGTTTAGTGCTTATCGTATCTTCAGTGAATATATAATTCCTGGTATTTAAGTCAACCCTGTTTCACAAAACCAGTACATTACGGGGGGAGATAAGTTCAGGAGCATTAGACAAAAGCTTCCACTCCATATTTTTTAATTTATTTAATATCTCTGTATTATTATAGTTTCATAAAAAGAAATTGCACTTTTAACATTAATCCAAATTCATATTTATCATTAACAATCAAATATAAATTAAAAAAAACACACCTAAACTGGTGTCCCCTCTCCCTTATTGTTTTATTCTCCCTCAGCCCCCTGCTTCATTTATTATTGTAATATTAACATCGATGCGCATCTATATTATACCCATTACTTGTGGAATCATCCCATACGTTCCAAGCTAGGCACAAAGAGTAGACCTTACAAATACTGTGTCCATTTCAACCATTTTTCAGAGTTTGCTATTCCCTTATTTTTGGACACTGATCAGATCTTCCATTTGTCTAATTCGTTGCACTGAGGTCACTCATTCCTCAAATGTTGGAACTGTAGCCTGTCTCCAAAACTTTGCTTCCACTCCATCTTCTACAAAACTTTCTTGCAGAGTTTGTGTAAAGATTGTGTTGTCCAACATATGTTGACCCCCTTAAGTAGGGTCGCAACGAGACACAAGTGCTTCGGGCGAGAGGATATTGGGTGTAGCTTAACTCTGTGATTTTACCAACGAAGACATTTAATAAAAACGGTCTCACTACATGTGCAGTAAACCAATTAACAAACATGAACCATAGAGTCAAGTCAGCATGGAGTGTCAACAAGCTCTTTAATGAGGAGATCTGATTAGTTGAAATTAGGGGGGGGGGGGGGTAATTGTGGCCCAGTGGGCAAAAACAGTTTAGTGGCCCATAGTACAACTTCATCAGCCCAACCATTATCAGAGCTAGACACAATACAGTATAGAAAAGATTAGGCAAGACAGATAAGGTACAGAGATTGAAAGACACTTGTACAGAATGACTGCTAAAAAGTTCCGTGCACTGGGGCATTTAGAAGTGAAACATGGTGCAGCGCCAGCCCGTTGAGTCAAATTAGAGGGCAACTCAGGGGACAATTGCCTCTCTGCCCCCCTAGCCAGACCTCCCCTGAGTGAGAGGAAAAGTCTTGTGTATATGCACAAAATAGTCTATCAATAAATGTAAACATAAATATCGCAATATCACTGAAATACACTACACAGATGATGCTTATTTTAAATTAAGGATTTTTTTTATTTCAAGCTTAACGTATCATTACTGCACTGGGCCATTTAAAAAAAATATATAGCAAGATATTGTATTGAATTAATAGTTTTTTTAATGTTAACATTGTATTCTCAGCAGGCATCTTCTTTATTTCCTATCATATTACTTTTCAAGCTGTTTCTGTGTTGTTTTAATTATGAGTTAATTTTTCAATGCTCCTGTGATTGTCACTATCAAACACATTTTTATTACTGCCTTATTTGTTCTGAAGATCCACAACATGTCCCTTTGGGAGACCATCAAAGGTAGAACGTGTTAATTGAATGTCCTTAGCATTTTGACATTGTGTCTTCTTTTTCGCTTCTAGCAAAAGTTGATCTTGACCCATCTCTTTCAAAGAAGTCTCTGGATGAAAAGCCTTGTCATCTATATAATCCTCGTGAAAGTATGTCTGAAATACAGTCTCTAAGTTCCTTTCAATCTGAATCCTGTGATGATAATGGTATGTATGGAATGTTCTATCCAACAATGTATGAAAATGATGACTGTATTTCCAGGGAAGCTTGCATTGATCTAAGGTTGTTATTGAAGATGTGTAATGTAGAGTGTGTTAATCTTGTGGTCATTCCATTTGATTTGTTATGCTTTTCGATACCTGACACCTAATTAACTATCTTCCAAACATCCAGTCTGTACCCTTGTGTAAGAGAGAAAAAAATGTTGTTATTAATAAATAATGATAATTTCTGAAAACAGGTTAACCCTTCTAGTACCAAAGGACTGCAGACTTCATCACACAGCAGTGCCATGGCATTTGAGCGGTCAAGGCTAAAAACATAGAACTAATATTTTAACGACTTTTTATCAGGTGATGAGGAGGTCAGAAAAAACAAATAATGTAAGTAGTGTTTAACAATGGGGGTCATGTATAAAAACGGCGCAAACCCAGATTGCGCCAAATACTGGCGCAATCAGCGTGTGTACCAATATATAAATTTGGGTAGTCTGTGCTGCCATTCTGGTTGTGTCGGCGCTCGTTGCGCCTGCACAGCCTATGTATAAAAAATATCAACATATTTGTGTTGAGGAGCCATCGTTAAACTCTATTTGGCCGAGGTTCCTCTCCCAAATGGCAAAGTGTCTGGAGTTATAAAAAGGCTCAATTGCAGTTATACATACAAACTTTTTTTAAACTCTCAACACTTTGCAGTGCTGGAGTTTTTATAGATGACCTCCAATGGGTGTATTTATTCCATTTACTGCAAGTGTTGATAATATATTTATGTAATTTTCCTGCTATCTACTCATCTTTATCTTAATTACAAGTCAATTAAAGCTCCATATTGAGGTTAAAAGGGTTCTTTCTTTCTTTCTTTCTTTCTTTCTTTCTTTCTTTTTCTTTCTTTCTTTCTTTCTTTCTTTCTTTCTTTCTTTCCTGTACTTACTGACTGAGCTGTAGATTTTTTAGACCTTATAAGTTATGTTGAATGCCTTTGAGTTCTACATGTTTTCCATGGCCTTTTCTACACTGGTTTTAAAGGTTGTTTCCTTTATTTTTCTGCTGCAACCTCAGTACCAATATGGATCAAATCACCAATGAGCGAGAGCAGAGTTTGAGAATGGTCTCATTGTAAGTTTGATGGCATTTGTAATAAAGGAAGTACAATTAAAATCTTTATTTTGTGTGTGCTTTTAAATGGCATAAAAAAAGTTTGAAAACTGAACATATTTTCTTTGAACCATAGACTCTTCAGTGGACATTAGCATGAAAAAAGTATACTGTCCTAATTCAAAGCACAGCCTATATTATTAGATGAATATCTTTGGCATTTTAGAAACTTTCAAGCTTTTTAGCATTCATTTTCCTATGAAACAACTTTTATATCTTCATATCAGATCTGTGCCTAATCTGCAATACCACTTTCATGATTCATCTAGTATGAAGTATTTCACCTGACACCAGAGCCAGACAGTAAACAAAAATCAGCCCTGGAAAAATTCCACCAATATTACATTGACTCAGCATAATGGGCAAATATATAGACAGAAACAACAAACAAAGATCAGAAGCCAGGGAGTCATGGTGTCTACATTCCCTAGTACTGGGTAAACTTTTTCGATTGTGTTGCATTAAGCTCTGTAAAAGGTACCATTTTACTAAATCTCTCCTGAATTGCTCTGTTTTACTTCTAATGTCCACAAATACTTTTCATGCTCTATGGTGAAGTATATATTTATAAGCATATAGTTTGCCAGCCATAGACAATGCAGTATAGTTAAATTCAGCATATAGTGTGCCAACCACACAGGGGAGCACAACATAGCTACTATCAGCAAGCACATATAGTCTGCCAGCCTGATTGTGCATAGTCACTAATCAGCATTTTGTGTGCCAGCCACAAATGATGGAGGGCACCATTTACTATGTGCATGTAATCTGTCAGGCAAAGACAGTGGCACAGAATAGTTATTTTAAACCTTTGTTTTAGCCACAGAGTTTAGATTCATTATTTGTTCAACCTAGGACTACAATTCCTGTTATGCTTAGCCAGACAAAAACATCCCATGAAGCTAGTTTGACATGACGGGAATTGACTTCCTGCAGTAGCTGGGGTGACAAATGTTATCTCTGAACTACATAATGCTACAGAAAGGCCTAATTGTCCACCGCAGGAGACAATGTACAGGGAAATCTTTTGGTATCCCACCCTTCCTGACACTAGACTTTCTCCTCTGTCTAAAAATAAATCTACAAAGTGAATCCTGGTGTTAATATTTAAGAAAGGTTACTTAGGTGCAGGTGGCATTAATAATAAGTACACAGAAGGATCATAGCATAAGTAAATCACTTATCAGCCTACTATTGTACAGCACATAAGCGCATGCAAGGCTTTTGGGAGCCTATTTTGTTAAAAAGTTTTAAATTCATCCATTCATTTAATTTTGTTACATGAAAAAAGAAAAAGGTTATTTTTATGATTTGGGAACCAGATTCCAAAATGAAAAACAAATATTACATATGTTACCAGTTTGGCATTCTAATTTTGCGAATGTGTTAAAGATTAATATTGTCTTCCTTTATTACACTTTATTAAATCGGGGTTTTCATGTGTATGGTATTGTGGTTAGTTCTGTGGTCTTTTATGTGTTTGCCTTAATTTTAAAACGTGGATCGAACGTTTACATGTGTATAAACTGTGAGCAAGTAAGTGATCGTAGCATGTTTTAGCAGACTAAAGGTAAATATATATATATATAGATTTATTTTTATATATATATATTTTTGCCCCTCCCATGAATTCAGTCTTCTGTAGTACACGAACTCAAAGTTCTTCAAAGGTTCTGTCGGGGACAGAGGAATCATTGATGTTGCTTGAAATGTTTGTACCAATGAGAGGAGGTTATGACCTCACTTTAGATATGTTACCCAGTGTATTATAATGATGTCAAAAAGCAAGAATCTTGTTGGGTTCCTGTGCTCATAAAACATGGAGGATTAAAGCAGTCTGTCATCTTAATATTTTCTTTACCTAATTACACTTTCCTCTATCCAAACTATAATAAATGTAACTGTAGTTAGAACTAGGAGTTACTGAATTGGGCTTAGAAGTTCCCAGCATTCCACTGCACAGGGAGGGAAATGATGTAGGATGCCCACAGGGAAAATATCAGATATCCTATATTAAGTGTTAACTAAAAATAACTACTAACTAGGTTTCAGAAATATTACCTGAAGGAACCAGAAGTTTTGAAAGTATTATATAATAGTGCAAAGGAAGTATCTGATGACAGAGCTACTTTAACTAGTTTTTTTTTGGTTCATTTAACACCATTTCCACCTGTACTGCAGATTCATTAGTTTCCCATTTGCTGTATATTGCATTATTCTATTCTATTTATTATGTTATCAATGCCTATGTATCTTATACAAAATATGTGGAATTGGAAACTCACAATTCTATTCCACCTCATCAGATCATAGTTTTTTTCCTTTGTTTCCCTCCTAACAAAAAGCTGGAAATCACAATGGAATAATAAGTATCTTGTCTCCAGCTAACTGCACTGAAATATGTGTTGTCTTCAGACTGACAAATGATAAGTAGATTGTGCTCCAGCTTTCTGTTGGTGACAGGAGCATGGCAGGTGCAGGAGAGTGGTGGAGATCTGCCAAAAACTGTTTTCTGCAGTATCTGGAAAGGCATCAGTTTCATGAAAGGAAAATTATACCCCAGATTAATTTATTTTAGGCTGAAAGAACAAGTACATATGACCCAACAAACATTTATAAATCAGGAATTTTAGCATTGTTTCCAGCAGAGCCGTGGAAGCCTTTAAGGGCTCGAGGTATTGCTTCTATGCATCTTATTATCTGGGTGCAAAGATTTCTCTGCTAGAATACTCCCTGCAAACCTATTGATTCTGACATGGTGAGCTCAGAGTATAGTTTATGAAAAAAAAAAGAACAGTCTCCTCCTGTCTCCCAGCTGGAGAATTTTGTGATCAACTAGAAAACTAAACTTTTGTTTAAATTATGTTTAAAGTGTATATGTGGCAATAGCTTGTTATAATATATTAACACTTTAGCACTGTACTTATTAATTTAAAGCCAATCTGTGTTAATTCCTTGGGGCTCTCCAATGGGGGTTCTTTCCAGAGCAGTGAGGCGAATGTGGCACAGCCATGGGCGTACACAGGGAGGATGTGCAGATAGCTTCTGTGCTATGGTATTCTGATACTACACATAACTTTTAAACCAAAATGAACACTGTACAATACAAAGACAAGTACACTGTATAATGTGTTGGTATTATAAAGGTGATGTCTGCTTGTGGGCTACCAGAGCACAGGCTTCCTGCTCCCTACACTACATCAATAGGGTGAGAGGCAGTCTATGAAGGGGTTCATGGGGCACTATATTGGAGGTGCAATTTCCTATTGTTGCCTCAGGCACAAAAATATCTAGCTACAGCTTGGACTATTTCATAGACCTTCCACTCTTTATATATATATTTTTAAAACATAATTTGCTAAAATTGTTAACTTGCGTTTTTCACCATCCACATTCATGCCGTAACAACTTGGATGCCATTTTCATTTGAAATCTCCGTGAAAACGTATTTAAAGGGCTGTGTAGTCTCCCTCCTGTCTATTTACATAAGTTATACATAGCAAATGTTTAACTCTTCATATGCCAGATTGGTAAGTAATATGTTGATTGACCCATAGCATACAAAGGCTAAGTTGACTCATGATTACTTTTTTTTTTCTGTTGACCATGTTTAATTGCAAACACAATATCACAATGTTCTTCTAGATGCTTGAAAATGTAACTGTTGGAGTGAAAATTGTGTATGAATGATGAATACCTATCCATTCCTATCATAATGCTTTGCAACTTTGGAGGCTTTGTAAATTTATCTTTAGATTGGCAAACTCGTGAAATAAGATGTCATCCACCCCTTGAGAGACTGTTCCTCTATAGCGCCTACAACACAATATATGAGCGAGTGACCTCTGGGAGATTATGAATCTGAAGTGCAGTCTATTGGTCATGTACAATTTCAACAGACGTTATAGATGTGTTTTAATGTGTTTTTCTTTTCTTGCCTTTTACAAGCTTCCATTGTGACAGTAATACACCTTGTCAATGCTGTTGTTGACTCGGTGGAAAACGAAGGTATATATACGTGTATGAAAAACATGTTTTTGCTTCATATCCTGGCTTTGTTGTGCCTTGCCTACATTATGAGTGCGCATGTCTTGCAAGTGATAAAATCCTTATTTGTACATGTAATAACCTCCATGCCTGGTACATGTTTCATCTGCATCCCTTATTTTACAATCCTAGTCTACATCTGTTTTATTAAAGTGCTCCATTAGGCTTCCGCAAGATATACTAGTACATTTCCATGTGGCTGAGCTTCCATTGCGTCTGCTTGGCATTGCAAGCGGTGCCTATAAACCAATTAGGTGTTTTATTAGAATGGAGGCTCTTGACATGCTTTCATTCGATGCTGTAACACGTTGCATTTTAATTTCAAGCAAGATTTAAAGTTACGACTTTAAATCCGCGAGACGCAGAAAAACTGCACAACACTGTTCAAGTAACAGATGCTCTGTTAATTTGCTTTGAGCCAATAAAAGAAATAAATTGATACAAATACTTAGCTGTCAACAAACATGTTAGAAGAACCAGTCTGACAGAATGAAACATCCTGCACTTTCTCACCTACAGCTGAACATCTTGATTTTGCCAGAGTAACACAGCTGGCCCCATTGCTTGGCAATCACCCACTGTGTCATTCTTCTGAGGCAATGAAAGTATCAGTCTTTGGAAATGGTGTTCAGTTTTTTGTTTTACTTTTATATACTTGTGTCTGTGTGCATTTGCCCATTATATGTGTATACTTATTGTTTATATCTACAGCAAAAACGTTGTCACCTCCTTGTGTGACTTGAATGTGCATGCTATGCAGTTAAATGTATCCTCAGTGAGAAAACCTCATGTAGTGGCAATTTGTTGTCAAGTTATTCGACCTCTCTGCCACTCAAAGATTAAAATGATTACCCTCGTACAATGGTAGCATACATGGTGCAGAGCAAGTCTTCAGTGTATCGTAAATATGCACAATTAGAAGTATGTCCGCTACCTGACTTCTAATGTAATGTTTTTCCTGTTTCTTTTTACTTTGCCTTCCAAGATTCTTTTGCAGTTCCTGATGTCAGGAATTCACGAGGTGACTTCTGCATGTTGTTAATGGATACTAATAACTGAGCTTTGTGTGCCCTGTTTGATATGCACATGAAATGTGTGTTTATGTTTCCTCACAGTCCTTGTTGCATTGTGTCAATGTATTTATCTCTGTGTGTGAAATATACTCCACTAGTTCACCCACCAACACACTACCACAACTACCACAAAGGGTTACCACCCAGACAGTATTTTACCAGTAGGCAGGTCAAAAATTGGCTTGAGGCCTATGCTCAAATCTGTGGAGAAAATAGCACGGGCTTCTGGTGTAGGGGCAAAGAGATGTAATCTTTGACTATTGTCAAAGCTGGGATGGTGCTTCTCAGCTGCCCCACACATTTTTTTTAATCTCATGTAGAGCAACACTTAAATTTTATACGAATCTGATATATGAATCTAGTGATTCCATATAATTAAAACATTTTTCACAGCATTTTTTATTTTTGGACATTACATACCAGCTGTCAGCCTGTAGCTCCTGGCAAATAACTAAGTGTGCTTAAATCTGAACAGACTGCATCCCTAAATAATGCTGTTATTTACAAGTATCCTTTGCGCCCATGTATTTATTTGTTCACCACCACTGCATCTGCCCTTGTTTTTGTGATGCCAGCTCCACTAGTGTGGCTTTTTTTTGTAGCAGTAACACTTCACTGTCTCTTATCTCAAGCTGAGTGCCTTTATAATGCTTTTTTCTTAATGTCCATGTTATTCCTGCTTGGCTTTAATTTTCAGGTTCGTATTGGCACTTTGTCAGGAATTTAGAGAACTATTTTAGTGAAGACACCAAAAAAAACATTGCTTTAGTTTCTGAAAGCCTATCTTTATTTTCATAGTTTGATATATATTAGGAGATCAGAAATTAAACTTGGAACATTACCTTTCTGGAATTCAAGTAAATAAATCCAATAAACGGGAATTCCCTGTGATATGCACTTTAGATGAAGATTTATATTAATATGCTTTATTAGTGTTTGTAATAATTATTTTAAATAATATATTATATTTTATATAATAATATTCAATATTTTTAATATATTTTTCATATTTATATCACTATACGTCTGAATATTTGCCTCAGTTTAAAGTCTTTTTTTCCAATTTATAATAAACCAGTTAAGTTTTTACTTCCACAGAATTATTATTGTCCCCAAGTTAAATATCCCAACGACTGATTATCTAGCTTTAGTTTTAAAGTTGTATGTTCATTTTGGTTACTGTATCCTTTAAAATATCAGGTCTAAATAGGAAATAGATTCAAAGTAGTTCTAGTGTAAACAAATTCTGGCTAAAAACAAAATAACCATATTTGTGTATTAAACCTAACAATGATGGTAAAGCTAAATAAATGTATTAATACATACCCCAAATTCTAACTGCTTATTATAAATTGCAAATGTGCCTTGTTAACCTTAAATATTTTGTGATATAACTGTCTTGTTTAAATGGGATTTCTCATGCATTTAGTCATGATCATTGAGTTCACTGATGGGGTTAAACAGAGGAAAAGTGCTGCCTGTTGGTCTATAGAGGCCTTGTCGGTTCAATAATAATGCTAAACAAAAGCTTTGCATGATGTGTTGTAAAGCAGTTATTGTATGTTTGCAGTGATAACTGATATATAAATGCATGCTTTGTGAAATCAATGTTTTTTTTAATATCATTGTTTGTTTTTTATGCTAGGTTATCACTGGGATACTTCAGACTGGATGCCAAGTGTCCAGTTGCCAGATATACAGGAATATCCTCATTACGAAGTTGCTGAAGAACCAGCTCCTCTCTACACGGACCCTACTGCCATCGACACCGATTATTATCCTGGAGGCTATGACATAGAGACGGACTTCCCACCTCCACCGGATGACTTCACTTTGCCAGATGAGCTTCCACCACTGCCACCCGAGTATACTGAACAGTTTGATTCAATGCAAGCACCAAGAGAAATGCCTACCGTGGGCAGCTTGGGTTCATCAACAAAAAGTAATCACCGTTATAACCTGAATAAATACCTTCCACATCACCAATATACAACAAGTATGGCAGAACCTCAAAGCACTACCATTGGAGATGGCAATAGTTATAGAGCTCCTTATGCTGCTTCTTACATGTTAGGGTATAATAGAGACTATGAAGTCCCCATGGTAGACAACATGTCCATGTCTGGATACACTTCTGCAGCTTCATGCACTGATGTGTCTGCATGCTGTGAAATGGAGTCAGAGGCCATGATAAGTGACTATGATAGTGGAGACGATGGTCACTTTGAAGATGTGACAATACCTTCTCTGGATCCCCAGCATCACACCGAAGTCTGACACCATAAAAAGTGCCTGGACATTTCTCATCTTCAAAATCTACTAGTGAAATTCTATATTTCCAGTATATATTTTGGGGGCTTTTTGTTCTTTTTATTTCCTGTACCATTGCTTTCATGCTTTTATGTTGGTAAGCGACATTGGGCACAGCTGCCTGGTCATACTAAGTATTCCAATAGGTATTTGTCAACTTCATTCCCAGAATTACAATTGTGAAGGCAAATAAACTGTTTGGATAGGCTGCTTCTACTCCACTTTTTATAAAAATCGTTTTTGTTTAAAAACTTGTTTTTTTTTTTTTGCTTGTTAACCATAAATAATTTTCTTAGGAAGAAATACCACTACAACATGGTAGCATGAGATGTGTATTTATAAAGTTTCAAATATAATTTTAACATTTTTTTCCCACTTGTAAATGCAATGTACAGTTTTGATTTTAATAGCATTAACTAGATTTTATAGATATTTTGTGGATTTTTTTTTCTCCCCTTTTGAACATTAGTGATTTTAAGGTCTGCATTTTATACTAGGTAGCAGATTATTCCATTATCGGGGCTTCACTGTATCTCTTATTCCACTGAGGTTTTAACAGAGTGATTTCCAGGTATATTTACAGTAACCACTGTATATAAGCAAGACTAAGTCTGATGCAACTCACGTCAGAAAAAAAAGGAAATGTCTTAAACTAAATTCTGTATTCTAGAGTTTTTCCCTTCTTGGAAAGTGTAACAGGAATTCACTGGCATACCTGTTTAGAACCAAAATCACCATGACACGGTTTTTATGGTGTCTGTATATTTGTGATGCAACGGTCTTGTAAAGGTTTTTACTGAAAACTACCATTAGCCAGTCTTTCTTACTGACAATAAATTATTTAAAAAAAGGTTTCTTTATCATTTACAATTCACACCTTTCAACACTATTACGAAATAATTATTTTTGCTAAACCCCGAGTTTCAGATTGTTAGGCAGTCACAATGTTTGTTCTTTCCAGATACAGGTCCTCAATAGAGGGGAGTTTTTTTTGGGTTGGGAATTTGGTATGTCCTGGAGCAAGGATGGTATATTAAGGTTGCTATTAAGTTTAGTATATTCTGCGAAAAGACTCTCCAAAAAGTTGTGGCTATTACGGTAATAATCCCATACTTGGAACTAATATATAAAATACATGTACAGGAGAATTCTTACCTTTTTTTCATTAAGTGATTAAAACATTGCCCTATGTTAATTTAGGGGAACAAACGTGATTTAAAAATCAGTGTCAATACACCATTATCAGTGGAATTGAGGAGGCATAGATACACAGATATATATATATATCCTTGTCCCGCCCATATCAAAATATATGTAAACATATGTGTATAAATGTAGAAATGTATTATTTACTGACTATTAAGTCCAAAAATGTAGCCACGACTATCTCAGGGGCATTTAGTTGCCATTTCATATTAATTAAATTATGCAGCTCTCTACAGATGTGCCACTGACGACCGTACAAAAAGGATCTGTATCCAGCAGTGTTAAACTGCCAAAAGTGAGTTGCAGCCTACTTCATGTCAGTGAAAACCTAAAAATAATCTAGATTTACTTAATAAATACCTAAAAATTAATTCCCAGTGCGATGCACTAAACATGACATTGTATGCAACAGTGTTCGTGTTTTGCTTTTATTAGTGTAGCTTACATACCAGCCTGTTCTAGTTTGTCTCACCTAGTATGTAGTTCCCTTCAAAGCTCTGTATCTAGCGCAACGTAAATAGTTGGCGCTATATAAATAAATGTGAATGTAAATTGTTTGAAAGATGTTGAACAATGTTAATTATTTAAGATGTGCTGACCACTTTACAATATAACCACTAGATGTCAGCAGATCCTCAGTTTCCACAAAAAAACTTCCTAATTTTTCTTTTCGTAAAGGACTTCTGTCAACGTAAACATTGCTTATACTGTGAGTGTAGAAAATGAAAATTGAGGGGAAAATTATCTATACATTGTGTTAGCAGAGCAGAATTCCTACATTTTAGAAACAATATGTTTTAAACATGTTTGTAGTGTTACTGTTAATGACATCACCTTTGGCTTAACCCTTTAAGGACCAGGGATTTTCCTGGGCCAAGGACCAGAGCGTTTTTCAATTTTTACGCGGTTTTTGAAACATAAATTTCCTCTCTCTCCTTTAACGTACCCATACAAGTTATATGTTGGTTTTTAGAGGACAGTTAGAGCTTTCTTTTGATACCCTATACATAAAAATGATTTACATTTTAGTATTAAAAAATACATATAAAAGAGGAAATTTTTGAGGAAAAAAAAGTTTTCCCCCATTGTTTTCCCAATAATAAGCTACATAACTAGTGCAACACTAACCCACTTATCCCCCCTAATTAACTAACTAATAAAAAAGAAAAATATTGGTTCCCAAACCCCCCATAACAAAAAAGACAGAAAAAAACTCTGAAGAGTGCGATGTCAGATCAGTAAAAATCATGCAACAGGCATGCAGGGGTTAAATTTTATTAAATAAATATATTAAAATTACCTTTATTTATTTAAAAAAACTTTATAAATTGTAAAAATAAAAAAATCTGTTAAAAAAAAAAAAAAAACTAAATGAGGGCCATAAAGTGGAAGGAAACTGATCACAGTTAAAAACTGTGATCAGCAATGAAAGGGTTAATTTTTTTTTTTACCTATGTGTATGTAATTAATTTATTTTTACTTACAGGTCACTCTCTGTGCTTCACTATAAGAATGTGAAGCACAGGGGGTGAATTAGAGGCAAAGTCAGTGTGAACACACTGACTTTGCCATCTAATTTGCATGTTATCGCGGTGATCACTCAATCACCGCGATCACATGCCCGGAAACTGACCGATCGAGTCCAGGAGCTTTGCCCACGCAGCGCACCACCGGCTAGACTGCATGACGAGTTAACTCGTCATAAGGTCGAGAAGGGGTTAATATGCAAATGGACTACTTTTTAATGGGAAAAGTGTACTTTGCATATTAAACCACCGGTGATGTCATAAACAGCAGACACCACAGACATGTTTAAAACAAATATGCATCTTATTTTATGCATTTGCTAGAAATATTGCTAACACTATGTATAGATCAATAGTATTAAAGAGTTGCACTCATAAGGTTCGGGTATTTTAGCAGGGACTCTATTCTTTGTTAGAATCATATCTCACCCTTTGGATAACTAGACCACTATTCTGCTACACAACATCTTGAGGGACAAACCTTGCTTCCAAATGCTTTAGATGATTTCACAGCCTTCCTCAACCAATGTTCTTACAGCAGAATAAGCATTGTATTACTAATATGCAAAAGAATAGTTATCATCCTTCCTGTTATTTTTCAGAACCAGGGCTGCCATAAGACATTTTATGGGCCCCTTACAGAACAAACTGGTCTCAAGCTAATTTTTTACCTACCAGTTTAAATGTAAAAATAGTGCCACCTTTGTCAAACAGCTTGTCAGTGCCATCTTTGTACCTAAACAGCTTGCCAGTGCCCAGGGGCGTAACTAGGAACTACATTACCCCAGTGAAAAAATGTAAACGTTAACCCCGTTTTCACCAAGCAACAGGTTCCATAGTGCCATCTTTGTATCCCCCAAACAGCCTCTTTTTGCCACCCCAAGCAGCCACTCGCCCTCTCTGCTGATCTGCCGCTGAGCTTCTTTTCATTTTGCAAAATAACAGATGGAGACTTTGTCTGCCTGAGCCGACCCCCAGGACAGCTGGAATCCCTTACAACTTTAATAGTTCAATATAATTTCTAAATTGGCAGTTTAGCAGTGCCTGCAATTGGAAATTTCGATTTTTCATGAACTCTATACTAAAGTTTATTGCTTTCCTGCCCTGCTCAGTTAAAGATAATATACACATAACATAAAAATGAAGACTGACTTCTTCAGAGCCAATCACCAGTCTAAATTAAGCCTCCTACTTTTCAAGTGTGCATTTAGCCATGGACACAGGTATTGTAAGTTCACATGTGTCTTAGTAGAGAGCCATAAGGATGTACTGTGCCTTGTGAAAATATTGGAGGAAGGCCTTGCAATCATAAAACTTACCTTTGCTAGTCCTATAAATATAGTCAAATTTGAGGTGCACAAGTTACTGGATTGGCCTGATATGGTCCACAAAAAAGTACAAAGCAGAAACAGGAAAACCTGGTACACCTGTTTATAATGAAAAAGTTTATCTAAACATAATAAAAAGAGCAAGCAATGTCTCAACATCTGGTCTTTTATGCAGAAAACACGTCACCATATACAAAAAAAAATATACTGGCAATAAACACAAGAAAAAGCAAACATATACTTTACTTGGTCAATGCGCGACTGATGCATGCAACAATGCCACCATCGCAAGAATGGGGCTGTTGTGACTTTGCTGTATGGTTGTGGAAAAAGTTGCATAAGCCAACCGAAGTAGGGATGAAAAGCATGAGGAAAAAGTTCCCCTAGTGGAGGAAAATCTCAATTACATCAACAGTACTGATAATGACCTCAAACAAGTTAACAAACTTATAAAAGTAATTAAGGTTCTAGGTGAGAAAAATAATGAAGTCTAACATGAACTACAGTTTGTTTCTCTCAATCAAAGCCTATAATGGCTAAACATGAAGGAACTCCATACACCATACATACGTATTTTCCGGCGTATAAGACGACTGGGCGTATAAGACGACCCCCCAACTAAGTCATCTTATAAGCCGGAAAAATCGAATCTATATTTTAACCTTTAAGGTTAAAATATAGAGTTTTCCACCCTCCTCCCCCAATCCCCAATCCCCAGTACTTACCTATTTTCTGCTCTGTCTCCCGCTGTTAAGCCGGTCCGTGGCTGTGAGGGAAGCGTTGTGAGCTCCCATCAGGCCGCGCGGACAATAAAGTTTTGTTGAAAAAAAAGTTTCAACAGACTTTATTGAAGCCGCGTGGCCTGAGGGGAGCTCACAACGCTTCCCTGACAGCCACGGACCGGCTTAACAGCGCGAGCGGAGACAGAGCAGAAAATAAGAAAAAAGGCGTATAAGACGACCCCCCAACTTTTGAGAAGATTTTCAGGGGTTAAAAAGTCGTCTTATACGCCGGAAAATACGGTAATTTTTTTATGATGTACTTTTGAACACAATTTGATACATTGTTGTTAGAGTCCATACTCTGGTATTCTCTTGTATCTGCAGGGTTGTGCAGGATGACGGCACAAATCATTTCCTACACTGAAAAAAAAAAAAGAAAAGTAAAAATGTTTATTTATAATGTAATCACCTGGCCTCCAGAAAGCAGGATACGTTAAGATCATCATTTAAGCCATGTGCCTTGTGCAAGAACTGTGCATATGCAGCATACATACCGTGTGTCTGCCTGGCATAACCTCATTAACAGACAATATTTCAATGGAGGAAGCACTGAGCATGTACAATTCTGCAAGCTCAGGACTGTCCGTAAAATACAGGGTGGAATTATGAGTTGCATTACTATTGCATCTTATTGTTTTTCAAGAAGGGGTTGTACAATGCATTTCTATCTTGTCTTTCATAGAGACCTGAAATTGGTTTCAAATTTAGTTTTAAAATAAAAGTATGAAAAGTATTATGCAATTAGTGCCTGCCGGTTCCATAAACACTTCTGCAACAGCTACTTTCCTGTCATATTTTTATTAACCCGACACTTCTCCTGAATTTAAGGAGATGGTAGACACTTTGGGTGTTATTCACTAAAAGGTGAGTTACAGTTGAGGTGAGTTGAGATATACATTTCACCTCACCGATTTAGCTGTTACACTGTGCAGGGACAAACAAAGGGAGTTTACTGAATGGGGGACCAGGTTTGTCTCTGCACAATGTATAAGTGAATATGAGTGATGAATTGTTCAACTCATCCCTACTAGCCTGCAACCCATCTAATAGTCCTAATCTGTTAGATGTTATTGTTACAACTTAAATGTGTAAAAACGAATTTCTTCAACATTATATCCGTTAACCTCAAAATTAAAAATGAGATGGTTGGAAGCCAAAAAAAACAGAAAACAAGTGAATATATATTTGTAATAAAAGTACTTTGTAAGAAAGAATAAAGCAGAAAGACAAACATTTGATGAGTTTAAAAATTCTTTTAAACCACAACTTTTTAAATAAAGATTTACACTTAAAACATTTGGTCTGTGAAAAAGCACAATTTTGTCACATATAAACAATAAAAATGAAGATTGCATCTTAACTGATCGTTTTAGGAGATTTGGTTAAGTTAATCATATTACTCATATAAGACATAGCACTTTTTTTTTGCAAATAGATTGTTGAAGTAAAAAGTGTATATGCCGAGATTGTAAGTGTTGTTATGCTTAGTAGAAAATTGTTCTCTTTTTGTGGTATTTAGTATTTAAGAAAAAAGCTGTCTCTTTAAGTGTGTGCGGTAGCACGCTTCCAATGATGCTAGTTCCTACATGTTCTCTCCTTCATCATTAAAATGATTAAAAATAACAACTTTGCAGGATAGCCCTCTTCAAAATATTAGTATACACAAAAATGTATAAAAACAACTTCCTTCCCCCTCACCAAAAAGCAGACTTACAATGACAGATATCAGTCCCTTAGTGAGAATGCTGGATTCTCTCCATCTAATGCCAGTGTTTGTGTCACTATCACAGCTGGTACTCAAGTACCAATTTCCCTTTAGCTCAGAACAGAAATTGGGTGGAGTTAACTACAACAGTTAATAAGAATTCTCGATTTTGCATTTTGATTGAAGAAGAAATAAGCAGCACATTAAGAATCCTATTAGATGCATTGAAGTAGCTGGAATGTCCCTTTCACAAGACAGAAAACATCAATCTCTAACTTACCTGGTCCTCTGTATCATCTGGACCGTCTTTAACGCGGGGCAAACGGGACAGCTGCCCTGGGCCCAGTTACTCCTGGGGGGCCCAAGGCAGCTGTCCCGTGGGCCCCCAGCCAATGCTTGCCCTGTTCACAGCGCATTGCGTTGGTGAATGTTCTTTTCTTGCCGGAAAAAAATAAATAACTGACACATCACGTCACATCCGGTGACTGTTTCCCTCCTCCGTGCAGGAGGGAAGACTGCACGGAGGAGACGTCCGGCCAGGGGAGACTGAGCAGAAGCCAGGCGGTAAGTACTAGGGAAGGGAGGAGGAGGGAGGAATATAACGAGCATGGTAATGGCACAATATTACTGGTATTTGAATGGCACAAAATTACAGGCATCTGAATGGCACAATATTACAGGCATCTGAAGGGCACAATATTACTGCCATCTGACTGGCACAATATTACAGGCATCTGAAGGGCACAATATTACTGGCATCTGACTGGCACAATATTACTGGCATCTGACTGGCACAATAATACTGGCATCTTAATGGCTCAATATTACAGGCATCTGAATGGCACACTATTACTGGCATCTTAATGGCACAATATTACTGGCAGCTGACTGGCACAATATTACTGACATCTGAATTGCACAATATTACAGGCATCTGACTGGCACAATATTACTGGCATCTGAATGTCACAATATTACAGGCATCTTAATGGCACAATATTACAGGCATCTGAATGGCACAATATTACTGGCATCTTAATGGCACAATATTACAGGCATCTGAATGCCACAATATTACTGGCATCTGAATGGCACAATATTACTGGCATCTTAATGGCACAACTATTATGGCATCTTAATGGTACAATACTATTGGTATCTTAATGGGCAAATTGGCTGGGGCATCTTAATTGTACAATATTACTGGTATCTGAATGGCACAATAATACTGGTATATTAATGGGAAAAATGTCTGTGGCATATTAATGGCAAAATAATACTGGCATATTGATGGGCACATTGACTGTGGCATATTTAATGGACAAACTGTTGAATATTTTAGCAGGCAAACTGTCTGTTGCATATGCAATGACAAAGTGACTGTGGCATGTTCTGTGGGGAAAATGTACTATGGGGGAAAGTGACAATGTGGCTTTTTTCTGCATGGGCAGTTCAGTGGAACAAAGTGAAACTGTGGTATGTTCTGTGGGGCAAATTTACACTCTAGCATGCCAAATTGTGTTGGTGCAATATAGGTGCATGACAAGTGCTGTGGGTGCAATATAGGTGCATGACAAGTGCTGTGGGTGCAATATAGGTGCATGACAAGTGCGGTGGTTACTCTGTGGGGCTGTGTTAAGTCCTTTATGTGCAATGTGGGTGCAGAAAAAGGGAATAAAAACAAGAAATGTAAGTTACATAGTAATTTAGGTTGAAAAAAGACACAAGTCCATCAAGTTCAACCCTTCTACCTATCATTACAGCTTTTGATCCAAAAGAAGGCAAAAAACCCCTAAGGAAGCTATTTCGAATTTTGCCTCCTGGGGGAAAAAATTCCTTCTTGACTCCAAGAGGCAATCAGATTTCTACTTGGATCAATAAGCTCTTTTATTAATGCTTATTCTATTATTAATAGCCCTGTATGTTCTGCTTTCCTAAAAAAACATCCAAACCATTTTTAAATGCATCTATTGTGGTTACTAGCACTACCTCGCTTGGCAGGGAGTTCCATAACTTTATTGTCCTAACCGTAAAGAATCCCTTCCTTTGCTGTCTATGAAATCTTTGCTCTTCCAGTCTGAGGGGGTGACCTCTTGTTCTTTGTACCTTTCTGTTAATGAACAGGTCACTGGAGAGCTCTTTATATTGGCCCTGCAAATATTTATATAATGTTATCATATCCCCTCTGAGACGCCTTTTTTCTAACGTATATAAATTCAATTTTTTAAGTCTCTCTTCATAACTAAGATCCTCCAAACCCCTTATTAATTTTGTAGCTCTCCTTTGCACTTTTTCTAGTTCCTTAATATCCTTTTTAAGGACTGGTGCCCAGAACTGTACTGCATATTCAAGGTGAGGTCTTACCATTGATTTGTAAAGAGGCAAGATGATATCCTCCTCCCGTGAATCTATACCTCGTTTTATACATGCCAATATCTTATTGGCCCTTGCAGCTGCTGACTGGCATTGGGCACTGTTGCCAAGTTTGTTGTCTATAATTATTCCTAAATCCTTTTCATTAGTAGTTTTTCCCAGGGAAAAACCATTTAACGTATATGTTGCTTTGTTATTATTTTTCCCGTAATGCATAACTTTACATTTGTCTATATTGAACCTCATTTGCCACTTTACTGCCCAGTCCCCCACTCTGTCCAAATCTTCCTGTAAAGAAAAAACATCAAGATTAGTCTTTATTGCCTTACCTAATTTAGTGTCGTCAGCAAACACGGAGACATGGCTCTCAGCACAATGTGGCAGATCATTAATAAACAAATTAAAAAGAAGAGGGCCCAAAACAGACCCCTGAGGTACTCCGCTTAATACCCTTGTCCAATTTGAGAATTTTCCATTTACAACAACCCTTTGTGTTCTATCTTTTAGCCAATTTTCAATCCACATACACACATTTGCCCCCAAACCTATTTCTCTCAATTTGTAGAGTAACCTTTTGTGTGGAACTGTATCAAATGCTTTCGCAAAATCCAAATAGATCACATCAACTGCCACGCCTAGATCTATATTTTTACTGACTTCTTCATAGAATGTTATTAAGTTTGTTTGACAAGACCTGTCTTTCACAAAACCATGTTGACTTTTACTAATTATATTCTGGTTCAAGATGTATTCTTGAGTGTATACCTTTAGCAATCCTTCAAATAGTTTCCCCACTACAGATGTCAAGCTCACTGGCCTATAATTACCTGGCAGAGATTTTGATCCCTTTTTAAATATTGGAATGAAATCCGCCTTTCGCCAGTCTGTTGGCACTGTACCTGAACTGAATGAATCCCTAAAGATCATGAATAGTGGCCTGGCCAGAATTATGCTTAACTCTCTAAGTACCCTTGGGTGTATACCATCTGGTCCTGGGGCCTTGTCTATCTTAACAGAGTGTAATTGCTTAAGCACTTTTTCCTGTGTCAGCCAATCCCATGTTTGCGGCGAATGTCCCATAACTTCCTGGAGCAGGGGCTCGTCCATCTGCTCTTCCTTAGTATAAACAGAAGAAAAAAAAGTATTTAAAATGTCTGCTTTCTCTCTGTCCTCACTTACCAAATTTCCCATTTGGGATAACAAGGGCCCAACATTTTCCCTCTTTAGCTTTTTTCCATTTATATATTTATAAAACATTTTGGGGTTAGTTTTACTCTCCTTGGCAACCCTTTTCTCATTTTCCAATTTAGCCATTTTAATTGCCTTTTTGCAGGCTTTGTTGGCCTCTTTGTACTCTATAAATGATAATGCTGATCCCGTGTTTTTATAATGTTTGAATGCCATTTTCTTGTTTTGTACTTCCTGTTTCACGTTACCTGTAAGCCACATTGGTTTTGATTTGTGTCTTTTGCATTTGTTTCCCAAAGGTATATATTGGGATGTGTACTTTTGTAATGTGTGCTTAAAGGCATTCCACTTGTCTTCTGTGTTTAGTCCAGAAAACAATCGTTCCCAGTCTAAATGTTCAATCGATGCCCTTAGTCCATCAAAGTTAGCCCTTCTAAAATTAAGTGTTTTGGTGGCGTATTTACCAATTTGCTTTTTTGCATTAATCTCAAATGAGACCATATTATGGTCACTATTCCCCAAGTGTTCTCTTATTTGGATGTTTGAGATAAGCTCCTCATTGTTTGTTATTACCAAATCCAGACAGGCATCCATTCTAGTTGGGGTGTCTACTAATTGTGCCATAAATTTGTTATTAAGCAGGTCCAGAAACTTGCTGCCCCTAGCTGAACTAGTTGTGCCACACTTCCAATCTATATCTGGGTAATTAAAATCTCCCATGATTAGAACTTCATTCATATTTGCAGCCTTTTCAATTTGTAATAAAAGCTGATCTTCTCCATCAATGCTAATATTTGGTGGCTTGTAGCATACACCTACAAGTAATGTGCGATTCTTTTTAGCGTCTAAGCTAATCTCCACCCACAGTGTCTCCACATCAGTTCCAGTTACATCATGTACACCTTCTTTAATACTGGGATTTAATTTAGGATTTACATACAGACAAATCCCTCCCCCTTTTCTATTTACTCTGTCCTTTCTAAAAAGTGAGTAACCTTGTAAGTCTTCAATAACATTTTTATTATATAAGAAAATAGTTGAATATAATATTAAGAAGTTCATAGAAGTATAAATGCAACTAGTAAGAGAGAGAGCGATATGTGTATAGATATTTATAAATATATATGAACATCTGTAAGTGCTCTCTAATATCTGTGTATATTTTTGTAATTTAGGTAATGAGTAGTTGTAGTGCAGTGTTGCATAGTAAGATGGCATACATATTGCAGCCATATATACACATTTTTATCCAAATATACAGTTTATATACTGCAATTATACACTTAATATACACATTTTATACAATGTAATAAAAATACTCACTGCAAGAAAAGTCCAATTGTGTGTGTGCTTATTTTTATGGGAGGTGTGCAGGGGAGTGGGCATGGTCCAGGGGGCCCAAGCAAATGCTTGCCCAGGGTCCAATTACTATTCAAGACGGCCTTGTGGATCCCAAATATATGTATATAACTAGCTGCATGTATAATTTCTTATTTTTAGTATGTTCCTCTGCACCCACATTGCACCTAAAGGTCTTAATACAGCACTATACAGTACCCACAGCACTTGGCTTGTACTCATATGGCACGCACAAGATTTGGCATGCCACAGTGTAAATTTGCCCGCCAGAAAATACCACAGAGTCACTTTGTCCCACTGAACTGCCCCTGCAGAACATGCCATGGTGTCACTTTCCCCCAATTTTCCCATTATGCTACGATTAGCCTGCCCATTTATATGCCACAGCCAGACATTCAGATTGCCAATTAATATGCCACAGCCATTTCCCCCAATTAATATGCCACTATTAACCTGCCCATAATATGCCACAGCCAGTATTATTTTGCACATCATTTGCTAGTCATATTTTACACTTCATTTGCTATTCATATTTTGCCCATCATTTGTTAGTCATATTTTGCCCATTTACCACTCATATTTAGCCCATTTGCCAGTGTTATTTTGCCCATATGCCACCCATATTTTTCCCATTTGCCACTCATATCTTGTTCATTTGCAGTATTATTTTGCCCATTTGCCAGTGTTATTTGCCAGTATTAATTTGCCTATTTGCCAGTTATTTTCCCCATTATCTGCAGCCCCCCCCCCCTCCCAGTACTTACCTGTATGCTGCTCGCCAGACGTCTGCTCCAAAATGTTTCCTGCATGCACTGTGTGTGCAGGAAATACAGCCACCGGCGTCACTTCCGGTGGCTGTGAGGAAAAGTTGGGATGCTGGTCTCCCTGCAGCTGCCCGATAGTGACTGTCTCCGTGTGAGACAGTCACACGGGCAGCAATGGGGGCCCACGGGGAAGCTGCTTTGGGCCTCCATGAATGAGTGGGCCCTGGGAAGCTGCCCCGTTTGCCAACACTTTTTTTTTGTAGGGGTCACAGGGCAGCTGAGCCCCTGGAGTAACGGGCCAGGTCGCAGCTGCACTAACGGTAAGTACGCCACTGAAACACATAAGATATGGCATTGAATTTTAAAGGAAACTAATAATTACTGCCTGATTTAAGTAAGCATTGGTTCAAACATGTACCTAAAGTAAAATTAATTGAATGTAATTACTAATATTAATGTGACTTTAATGTATTTAAATAGTTTTTGAACTCCAATCTAGGTGAAAACACATCAATTTAGAATGGTTTTGCAACATGAAGCTGTGAATGAAAATATTTAATGTTAACCATGCCCTGCCACACCCTTCCCTGCCCATTTCCTTATATGGGCATTGTTGGTCAATGGGCGTCATAATGGCTACTGCATCATAATGGCTACAGTGTATATATATATGAGAAGCTTGTGCTACAGAGTCTTAATGTGGCTGTGAAGCCATTAGTTTGCAAGGCTCATGTATAAAAGGTATCTGAACCTTGGAAACTGATGGTTTCATTATATTCCCCAAGTGTGCCAGGGCTTCAAGGACTCATCAACAGGATAATCTCGTGGCTGAGGAACAAGATGGAAGGATAATCGTGTGGCTTAGGAAGAAGATTGAAGTATAATCTCGTGGCTGAGGAACAATACGGAAGGATAATCTCATGGCTGAGAAACAAGATGGAAGGATAATCTCGTGGCTGAGGAAAAAGACCGAAGGATAAGCTCATGGCTGATTTACAGGATGGAAGGATAATCTCGTGGATGAGGAACAAGATGGAAGGATAATCTTGCGGTTGAGGAATGAAACGGAGGGATAATCTCGTGGCTGAGGAACAAGAACAAGATAGAATGATAATCTCGTGGCTGAGGAACAAGATGGAAGGATAATCTTGTGGCTGAGGAACAAGATGGAAGGATGCAACAATCATCGCAGGATCCATGTCATTGTATAGTATAGTAAGCTATATTTTTATATTGCGTTCTATACTATACAATTGCATGAGCCTGTCATGCACGTCATGTCCCAGAATCCTTTTTAAAGTCAATAGCCCCGTTCCAGGGCTGTACAGTCGATCACTGTTTTTTCAGGGTCAGGAAGGTTTTTTTTTTACTTGTTATACAAGTTTTTTTTTCCTTCCTCTGGATCATTTGACTTTGACTTTAAAAATGAAATTAAAGAAAACTTTAAAACCTTTTCTTGTGTGGTGTGTTTATTTACACTTGCATTATCACACATAGTCATTAGCCCCGATCCAGGGTTGTACACCGATCGCTGTTTTTCAGGGTCAGGAAGGAATTTTTTACTTGTCCGTCAAGTTTTTCGCCTTCCTCTGGATCATTTGGCTTAGGTACACAATAAAAATACAATAAAAATAATTTTAACATTTCCAATCGTTGTTGTCTTTTCTCTTGCGTGGTGTATTCATTTTACACTTGCATCATTGGGACCATGGCTGAAAGCTGGAATGCCCGGTTGTATTACCAAATGCTGTTTTTTCTTGGTCAGGAAGGATTTTTTTTAAATTATCAATTATTTGGTTTAAGGGAAAAAATATAAAACTCTCTCTTCCTTTGTTCAAACCAAAGATGAGGAAAGACATGACCGAAGATTCAGATCAACATGTCCGCCTCCTAAGGGAGCAAAGAGGGCTCAATAAAGTACTTTATCTGTTTCCTTTCATTAAAGCGTTCCTATTTAAAACATATCATTTTGACCCAATTCTTCATTTAAACATAGGTATATATTTATTTACCCAACAGTTGTCCTTAAAGGGTCCATGCCATCATGGAATGCCCTGCGTTGAAAGCATAAGAGGCTCTGGGTAAGTTTTCTTGGGGTTTATCATGAAATAGATGAGGGATGAAAACAAGGTCAAGAAGGTGACATATTGCATAGGAAGGGTGTTTGGAAAAATACAAGACTGTTAAAGAATGTGGTAAATAATATCCAATAAATAGGAGGAGATCATAAGGGAACATACATATGCCCACTCATACTTGCCATTCTGATCCCTAGACCTGCCGTTCTAATCCCCAGACCTGCCATTCTGATCCCTAGTCCTGCTATTCTGATCCCCAGTAGGGTTGCCACCTGGCCCGTATTTTACCCGCAGGCCGGTAAAATATTGGCATCAGGCCAATGTTAAGTCTAGGGTTGCCACCTGGCCGGTATTTTACCGGCAGGCCGGTAAAATATTGGCATCAGGCCAATGTTAAGTCTATGGAGACAGTACCACTTGATTTACTTGTGTCTTTTTTCAACCTAAATTACTATGTTACTATGTTACCAAGGCCGGTATTTTTTTGAAGAAAAGGTGGCAACCCTTATCCCCAGACTTTCCAATATCATGCCCAGATTTGCCAATATGCCCCTCAGACTTGCCATTTTTCCCAGCTTACCTGAGCTTGCAGTTTCTCTCTCATTCCATGCACAGATTCTGCATGCAGGAAAGGCTGTGATGTCACTTCCTGTGCGCCGGATCTGATAGCGTGCAGGGAGAGTATGAGAGATCATGTGATCACTGAGCTGTTACCTCCGGGAAACATCCGCAAGTAGCTGCATTTAAAGGGCCAGCGACCTGCTTTACAAATCTATCAGGTGAGTTAGGCAACCACAGGGCCTTCAAGTCCGAGGCCTTAGGCGGCTTCCTAACTTGCCTGATTAGAGATCCGCCTCTGACAGCAATGTTTAGAGAAACTAAGCGGATGTCTTGTATCATTCTATACAGACATAATTACATTAAATGACAACTGTAGTGAAAAATTAAGTTTTGTTTAATTGAAAGATCGCTTGCAGTGTAGGCATTTCAAATAGATATGCTTTAATGAAAGAATCCAAATAAAGAACCTTATTGAGCCCTCTTTGCTCCAAATAGCTCTACCAGGAGGCAGACATGTTGTTTAGAATCTTGGGTCAGATCATCCTTCATCTGAACCAAGGTGAGTGAATATCTGACCCAAGATTCTAAACAACATGTCTGCCCCCTGAGATAACTATTTTGAGCAAAGAGGGCGCAATAAGAATCTTTAATTGTATTCTTTTATTAAAATATTTCTATTTAAATATGTAACATGTAAGTTGTTTTATGATATTTGAACTAGGAGCAAGATAGAAAACGCTGTAGATTTTTCCATTAAATTTGTAAACACATCAGGGCCGTAACTAGAAACCACCGGGCTCCGGTGCAAAATTTGCCCTGGGCCCCCCGACCCCACCATACAACTCCACCCCCAGAAAGGCCACTTTGTGCCTGGCCTTGTCTTATATCTATGGTAGCTTTATGCCTATCCCATGCATGCTTAAACACCTTCACTGTATTAACCCCTACCACTTCTACTGGAAGACTATTCCATGCATCCACTACCCTCTCGGTAAAGTAATATTTTCATTGGTCCCTGGTCTTATCTTATATCAAGGATAGCCTTACGCTTATCCGATGCATGCTTAAACTAATTCATATATTTACCTCTCATCCACCACCCTCTCAGTAAAGTAATATTACTTTTTCTGACCACAAGAAAAACATTAAAATATTTCCAGCCTTTTCCAAATCTTGAGGTGGACCCCCAGGGCCGTCTTAAACGTGGGGCAAACGGGGCAGCTGCCCTGGGCCCAGTTACTCCTGGGGGACCCAAGGCAGCTGTCCCATGGGCCCCCAGCTCCTGCTTGCCCTGTTCACAGCGCATTGCGCTGGTGAACGTTCTTTTCCGGCCGGAAAAAATAACTGACACCGGATGTGACATCACGTCACATCCGGTGACTGTTTCCCTCCTCCATGTAGGAGGGAAGACAGCACGGAGGAGAAGTCCAGCCGGCATAGACGGAGCAGACGCCAGGCGGTAATTACTAGGGAAGGGGGGTAGGAGGGAGGAATATAACGAGCACGGTAATGGCACAATATTACTGGTATTTGAATGGTACAAAATTACTGGTATTTGAATGGCACAATATTACAGGTATCTGAATGGCACAATATTATTGGCAACTGACTGGCACAATATTACTGCCATCTTAATGGCAGAATATTACAGGCATCTGAATGGCACAATATTACTGGCATCTGACTGGCACAATATTACTGGCATCTGACTGGCACAATAATACTGGCACCTTAATGGCACAATATTGTAGGCATCTGAATGGCACAATGTTACTGGCATCTGACTGGCACAATATTACTGGCATCTTAATGGCACAATATTACTGGCAGCTAACTGGCACAATGTTACTGGCATCTGAATGGCACAATAGTACAGGCATCTTACTGGCACAATATTACTGGCATCTGAAAGGCACAATATTACAGGCATCTGACTGGCACAAAATTATTGGCATCTTAATGGCACAATATTACTGGCATCTTAATGACACAACAATAATGGCATCTTAATGTTACAATACTACTGGTATCTTAATGGGCAAATTGGCTGGGGCATCTTAATTGTACAATATTACTGGTATCTGAATTGCACTATAATACTGGCATATTAATGGGAAAAATTAATTTGCCATATTAATGGCAAAATAATACTGACATATTAATGGCAAAATAATACTGGCATTTTGATGGGCACTTTGTGCCATATTTAATGGACAAACGGTGGCATATTTTAACAGGCAAACTGTCTTTTGCATATGCAATGACAAAGTGACTGTGGCATGTTCTGTGGGAAAAATAACATGTACTATGGGGGAAAGTGACAATGTGGATTTTTTCTGCATGGGCAGTTCAGTGGAACAAAGTGAAACTGTGGTATGTTCTGTGGGGCAGATTTACACTGTAGCATGACAAATTGTGTGGGTGCAATAAGAGTGCAAGCAATGTGCTGTTGGTGCAATATAGGTGCATGACAAGTGCTGTGGGTGCAATATAGGTACATGACAAGTGCTGTGGGTGCAATATAGGTGCATGACAAGTGCTGTGGCTACTCTATGGGGCTGTGTTAAGTCCTTTAGGTGCAATGTAGGTGCAGAAAAAGGGAATAAAAACAAGAAATGCAAGTCTTCAATAACATTTTTATTACATATGAAAATATTTGAATATAATATTAAGAAGTTCATATTGGTATAAATGCAACTAGTGAGAGCGATTTGTGTATAGATATTTAGAAATATATATGAACATATGTAAGTGCTCTCTAATATCTGTGAATATTTTTTTAATTTAGGTAATGAGTAGTTGTAGTGCAGTGTTGCATAGTAAGATGGCATACATATTGCAGCCATATATCCACATTTTTATCCAAATATACAGTTTATATACTGCAATTATACATGTAATATACACATTTTATATAATGCAATAAAAATACTCACTGCAAGAAAAGTCCAATTGTGTGTGTGCTTATTTTTCTGGTTTTTTTTGTATGTGTGTGTGTGTGGGGGGGGGGGGGGGGGGGGGGAAGACATGCGATCCAATCACTATTAAAGACGGCCCTGTGGACCCCAAATGTATGTATATAACTAGCTGAATGTATACTTATATGAACCTTTTAATATTATATTCAACATTTTCATTTGTAATACAAATGTTAATGAAAAATTGTCAATTTCTTATTTTTAGTATGTTCCTCTGCACCCACATTGCACCTAAAGGTCTTAATACAGCACTATACAGTACCCACAGCACTTGGCTTGTACTCATATGGCAGCCACAAGATTTGGCATGCCACAGTGTAAATTTGCCCGCCAGAAAATACCACAGAGTCACTTTGTCCCACTGAACTGCCCCTGCAGAACATGCCATGGTGTCACTTTCCCCCAATTTTCCCATTATGCTACGATTAGCCTGCCCATTAATATGCCACAGCCAGACATTCAGATTGCCAATTAATATGCCACAGCCATTTCCCCCATTATTATGCCACTATTAACCTGCCCATAAAATGCCACAGCCAGTATTATTTTGCCCATCATTTGCTAGTCATATTTTACACTTCATTTGCCATTCATATTTTGCCCATCATTTGTTAGTCATATTTTGCCCATTTACCACTCATATTTAGCCCATTTGCCAGTGTTATTTTGCCCATATGCCACCCATATTTTTCCCATTTGCCACTCATATCTTGTTCATTTGCAGTATTATTTTGCCCATTTGCCAGTGTTATTTGCCAGTATTAATTTGCCTATTTGCCAGTTATTTTCCCCATTATCTGCAGCCCCCCCCCTCCCAGTACTTACCTGTATGCTGCTCGCCAGACGTCTGCTCCAAAATGTTTCCTGCATGCACTGTGTGTGCAGGAAATACAGCCACCGGCGTCACATCCGGTGGCTGTGAGGAAAAGTTGGGATGCTGGTCTCCCTGCAGCTGCCCGATAGTGACTGTCTCCGTGTGAGACAGTCACACGGGCAGCAATGGGGGCCCACGGGAAGCTGCTTTGGGCCTCCATGAATGAATGGGCCCTGGGAAGCTGCCCCGTTTGCCAACACTTTTTTTTTGTAGGGGTCACAGGGCAGCTGAGCCCCTGGAGTAACGGGCCAGGTCGCAGCTGCACTAACGGTAAGTACGCCACTGAAACACATAAGATATGGCATTGAATTTTAAAGGAAACTAATAATTACTGCCTGATTTAAGTAAGCATTGGTTCAAACATGTACCTAAAGTAAAATTAATTTAATGTAATTACTAATATTAATGTGACTTTAATGTATTTAAATAGTTTTTGAACTCCAATCTAGGTGAAAACACATCAATTTAGAATGGTTTTGCAACATGAAGCTGTGAATGAAAATATTTAATGTTAACCATGCCCTGCCACACCCTTCCCTGACCATTTCCTTATAAGGGCATTGTTGGTCAATGGGCGTCATAATGGCTACTGCATCATAATGGCTACAGTGTATATATATTTGAGAAGCTTGTGCTACAGAGTCTTATCTCATGGCGAGGAACAAGATGGAAGGATAATCTTGTGGCGAGGAACAAGATGGAAGGATGCAACAATCATCGCAGGATCCATGTCATTGTATAGTATAGTAAGCTATATTTTTATATTGCGTTCTACACTATACAATTGCATGAGCCTGTCATGCACGTCATGTCCCAGAATCCTTTTTAAAGTCAATAGCCCCGTTCCAGGGCTGTACAGTCGATCACTGTTTTTTCAGGGTCAGGAAGGTTTTTTTTTACCTGAAAAAACAGTGATCGATTTTCCTTCCTCTGGATCATTTGACTTTGACTTTAAAAATGAAATTAAAGAAAACTTTAAAACCTTTTCTTGTGTGGTGTGTTTATTTACACTTGCATTATCACACATAGTCATTAGCCCCGATCCAGGGTTGTACACCGATCGCTGTTTTTCAGGGTCAGGAAGGAATTTTTTACTTGTCCGTCAAGTTTTTCGCCTTCCTCTGGATCATTTGGCTTAGGTACACAATAAAAATACAATAAAAATAATTTTAACATTTCCAATCGTTGTTGTCTTTTCTCTTGCGTGGTGTATTCATTTTACACTTGCATCATTGGGACCATGGCTGAAAGCTGAAATGCCCGGTTGTATTACCAAATGCTGTTTTTTCTTGGTCAGGAAGGATTTTTTTTAAATTATCAATTATTTGGTTTAAGGGAAAAAATATAAAACTCTCTCTTCCTTTGTTCAAACCAAAGATGAGGAAAGACATGACTGAAGATTCAGATCAACATGTCCGCCTCCTAAGGGAGCAAAGAGGGCTCAATAAAGTACTTTATCTGTTTCCTTTCATTAAAGCGTTCCTATTTAAAACATATCATTTTGACCCAATTCTTCATTTAAACATAGGTATATATTTATTTACCCAACAGTTGTCCTTAAAGAGTCCATGCCATCATGGAATGCCCTGCGTTGAAAGCATAAGGGGCTCTGGGTAAGTTTTCTTGGGGTTTATCATGTAATAGATGAGGGATGAAAACAAGGTCAAGAAGGTGACATATTGCATAGGAAGGGTGTTTGGAAAAATACAAGACTGTTAAAGAATGTGGTAAATAATATCCAATAAATAGGAGGAGATCATAAGGGAACATACATATGCCCACTCATACTTGCCATTCTGATCCCTAGACCTGCCGTTCTAATCCCCAGACCTGCCATTCTGATCCCTAGTCCTGCTATTCTGATCCCCAGTAGGGTTGCCACCTGGCCCGTATTTTACCCGCAGGCCGGTAAAATATTGGCATCAGGCCAATGTTAAGTCTAGGGTTGCCACCTGGCCGGTATTTTACCGGCAGGCCGGTAAAATATTGGCATCAGGCCAATGTTAAGTCTATGGAGACAGTACCACTTGATGGACTTGTGTCTTTTTTCAACCTAAATTACTATGTTACTATGTTACCAAGGCCGGTATTTTTTTGAAGAAAAGGTGGCAACCCTTATCCCCAGACTTTCCAATATCATGCCCAGATTTGCCAATATGCCCCTCAGACTTGCCATTTTTCCCAGCTTACCTGAGCTTGCAGTTTCTCTCTCATTCCATGCACAGATTCTGCATGCAGGAAAGGCTGTGATGTCACTTCCTGTGCGCCGGATCTGATAGCGTGCAGGGAGAGTATGAGAGATCATGTGATCACTGAGCTGTTACCTCCGGGAAACATCCGCAAGTAGCTGCATTTAAAGGGCCAGCGACCTGCTTTACAAATCTATCAGGTGAGTTAGGCAACCACAGGGCCTTCAAGTCCGAGGCCTTAGGCGGCTTCCTAACTTGCCTGATTAGAGATCCGCCTCTGACAGCAATGTTTAGAGAAACTAAGCAGATGTCTTGTATCATTCTATACAGACATAATTACATTAAATGACAACTGTAGTGAAAAATTAAGTTTTGTTTAATTGAAAGATCGCTTGCAGTGTAGGCATTTCAAATAGATATGCTTTAATGAAAGAATCCAAATAAAGAACCTTATTGAGCCCTCTTTGCTCCAAATAGCTCTACCAGGAGGCAGACATGTTGTTTAGAATCTTGGGTCAGATCATCCTTCATCTGAACCAAGGTGAGTGAATATCTGACCCAAGATTCTAAACAACATGTCTGCCCCCGAGATAACTATTTTGAGCAAAGAGGGCGCAATAAGAATCTTTAATTGTATTCTTTTATTAAAATATTTCTATTTAAATATGTAACATGTAAGTTGTTTTATGATATTTGAACTAGGAGCAAGATAGAAAACGCTGTAGATTTTTCCATTAAATTTGTAAACACATCAGGGCCGTAACTAGAAACCACCGGGCTCCGGTGCAAAAATTGCCCTGGGCCCCCCGACCCCACCATGCAACTCCACCCCCAGAAAGGCCACTTTGTGCCTGGCCTTGTCTTATATCTATGGTAGCTTTATGCCTATCCCATGCATGCTTAAACACCTTCACTGTATTAACCCCTACCACTTCTACTGGAAGACTATTCCATGCATCCACTACCCTCTCGGTAAAGTAATATTTTCATTGGTCCCTGGTCTTATCTTATATCAAGGATAGCCTTACGCTTATCCGATGCATGCTTAAACTAATTCATATATTTACCTCTCATCCACCACCCTCTCAGTAAAGTAATATTACTTTTTCTGACCACAAGAAAAACATTAAAATATTACCAGCCTTTTCCAAATCTTGAGGTGGACCCCCAGGGCCGTCTTAAACGCGGGGCAAACGGGGCAGCTGCCCTGGGCCCAGTTACTCCTGGGGGACCCAAGGCAGCTGTCCCATGGGCCCCCAGCTCCTGCTTGCCCTGTTCAAAGCGCATTGCGCTGGTGAACGTTCTTTTCCGGCCGGAAAAAAAAAACTGACACCGGATGTGACATCACGTCACATCCGGTGACTGTTTCCCTCCTCCATGTAGGAGTGAAGACAGCACGGAGGAGAAGTCCAGCCGGCGTAGACGGAGCAGACGCCAGGCGGTAATTACTAGGGAAGGGGGGTAGGAGGGAGGAATATAACGAGCACGGTAATGGCACAATATTACTGGTATTTGAATGGTACAAAATTACTGGTATTTGAATGGCACAATATTACAGGTATCTGAATGGCACAATATTATTGGCAACTGACTGGCACAATATTACTGCCATCTTAATGGCAGAATATTACAGGCATCTGAATGGCACAATATTACTGGCATCTGACTGGCACAATAATACTGGAACCTTAATGGCACAATATTGTAGGCATCTGAATGGCACAATTTTACTGGCATCTGACTGGCACAATATTACTGGCATCTTAATGGCACAATATTACTGGCAGCTAACTGGCACAATGTTACTGGCATCTGAATGGCACAATATTACAGGCATCTTACTGGCACAATATTACTGGCATCTGAAAGGCACAATATTACAGGCATCTTACTGGCACAATATTACTGGCATCTGAAAGGCACAATATTACAGGCATCTGACTGGCACAAAATTATTGGCATCTTAATGGCACAATATTACTGGCATCTTAATGACACAACAATAATGGCATCTTAATGTTACAATACTACTGGTATCTTAATGGGCAAATTGGCTGGGGCATCTTAATTGTACAATATTACTGGTATCTGAATTGCACTATAATACTGGCATATTAATGGGAAAAATTAATTTGCCATATTAATGGCAAAATAATACTGACATATTAATGGCAAAATAATACTGGCATTTTGATGGGCACTTTGTGCCATATTTAATGGACAAACGGTGGCATATTTTAACAGGCAAACTGTCTTTTGCATATGCAATGACAAAGTGACTGTGGCATGTTCTGTGGGAAAAATAACATGTACTATGGGGGAAAGTGACAATGTGGATGTTTTCTGCATGGGCAGTTCAGTGGAACAAAGTGCAACTGTGGTATGTTCTGTGGGGCAGATTTACACTGTAGCATGACAAATTGTGTGGGTGCAATATGAGTGCAAGCAATGTGCTGTTGGTGCAATATAGGTGCATGACAAGTGCTGTGGGTGCAATATAGGTACATGACAAGTGCTGTGGGTGCAATATAGGTGCATGACAAGTGCTGTGGCTACTCTATGGGGCTGTGTTAAGTCCTTTAGGTGCAATGTAGGTGCAGAAAAAGGGAATAAAAACAAGAAATGCAAGTCTTCAATAACATTTTTATTACATATGAAAATAGTTGAATATAATATTAAGAAGTTCATATTGGTATAAATGCAACTAGTGAGAGCGATTTGTGTATAGATATTTATAAATATATATGAACATATGTAAGTGCTCTCTAATATCTGTGAATATTTTTTTAATTAAGTAATGAGTAGTTGTAGTGCAGTGTTGCATAGTAAGATGGCATACATATTGCAGCCATATATCCACATTTTTATCCAAATATACAGTTTATATACTGCAATTATACACGTAATATACATATTTTATATAATGCAATAAAAATACTCACTGCAAGAAAAGTCCAATTGTGTGTGTGCTTATTTTTCTGTTTTTTTTTGTATGTGTGTGTGTGTGGGGGGGGGGGGGGGGGGGTTTGAGACATGCGATCCAATCACTATTAAAGACGGCCCTGTGGACCCCAAATGTATGTATATAACTAGCTGAATGTATACTTATATGAACTTTTTAATATTATATTCAACTATTTTCATTTGTAATACAAATGTTATTGAAAAATTGTCAATTTCTTATTTTTAGTATGTTCCTCTGCACCCACATTGCACCTAAAGGTCTTAATACAGCACTATACAGTACCCACAGCACTTGGCTTGTACTCATATGGCACCCACAAGATTTGGCATGCCACAGTGTAAATTTGCCCGCCAGAAAATACCACAGAGTCACTTTGTCCCACTGAACTGCCCCTGCAGAACATGCCATGGTGTCACTTTCCCCCAATTTTCCCATTATGCTACGATTAGCCTGCCCATTAATATGCCACAGCCAGACATTCAGATTGCCAATTAATATGCCACAGCCATTTCCCCCATTAATATGCCACTATTAACCTGCCCATAATATGCCACAGCCAGTATTATTTTGCACATCATTTGCTAGTCATATTTTACACTTCATTTGCCATTCATATTTTGCCCATCATTTGTTAGTCATATTTTGCCCATTTACCACTCATATTTAGCCCATTTGCCAGTGTTATTTTGCCCATATGCCACCCATATTTTTCCCATTTGCCACTCATATCTTGTTCATTTGCAGTATTATTTTGCCCATTTGCCAGTGTTATTTGCCAGTATTAATTTGCCTATTTGCCAGTTATTTTCCCCATTATCTGCAGCCCCCCCCCCTCCCAGTACTTACCTGTATGCTGCTCGCCAGACGTCTGCTCCAAAATGTTTCCTGCATGCACTGTGTGTGCAGGAAATACAGCCACCGGCGTCACTTCCGGTGGCTGTGAGGAAAAGTTGGGATGCTGGTCTCCCTGCAGCTGCCCGATAGTGACTGTCTCCGTGTGAGACAGTCACACGGGCAGCAATGGGGGCCCACGGGGAAGCTGCTTTGGGCCTCCATGAATGAATGGGCCCTGGGAAGCTGCCCCGTTTGCCAACACTTTTTTTTTGTAGGGGTCACAGGGCAGCTGAGCCCCTGGAGTAACGGGCCAGGTCGCAGCTGCACTAACGGTAAGTACGCCACTGAAACACATAAGATATGGCATTGAATTTTAAAGGAAACTAATAATTACTGCCTGATTTAAGTAAGCATTGGTTCAAACATGTACCTAAAGTAAAATTAATTGAATGTAATTACTAATATTAATGTGACTTTAATGTATTTAAATAGTTTTTGAACTCCAATCTAGGTGAAAACACATCAATTTAGAATGGTTTTGCAACATGAAGCTGTGAATGAAAATATTTAATGTTAACCATGCCCTGCCACACCCTTCCCTGCCCATTTCCTTATATGGGCATTGTTGGTCAATGGGCGTCATAATGGCTACTGCATCATAATGGCTACAGTGTATATATATATGAGAAGCTTGTGCTACAGAGTCTTAATGTGGCTGTGAAGCCATTAGTTTGCAAGGCTCATGTATAAAAGGTATCTGAACCTTGGAAACTGATGGTTTCATTATATTCCCCAAGTGTGCCAGGGCTTCAAGGACTCATCAACAGGATAATCTCGTGGCTGAGGAACAAGATGGAAGGATAATCGTGTGGCTTAGGAAGAAGATTGAAGTATAATCTCGTGGCTGAGGAACAATACGGAAGGATAATCTCATGGCTGAGGAACAAGATGGAAGGATAATCTCGTGGCTGAGGAAAAAGACCGAAGGATAATCTCATGGCTGATTTACAGGATGGAAGGATAATCTCGTGGATGAGGAACAAGATGGAAGGATAATCTTGCGGTTGAGGAATGAAACGGAGGGATAATCTCGTGGCTGAGGAACAATACGGAAGGATAATCTCATGGCTGAGGAACAAGATGGAAGGATAATCTCGTGGCTGAGGAAAAAGACCGAAGGATAATCTCATGGCTGATTTACAGGATGGAAGGATAATCTCGTGGATGAGGAACAAGATGGAAGGATAATCTTGCGGTTGAGGAATGAAACGGAGGGATAATCTCGTGGCTGAGGAACAAGAACAAGATAGAATGATAATCTCGTGGCTGAGGAACAAGATGGAAGGATAATCTTGTGGCTGAGGAACAAGATGGAAGGATGCAACAATCATCGCAGGATCCATGTCATTGTATAGTATAGTAAGCTATATTTTTATATTGCGTTCTATACTATACAATTGCATGAGCCTGTCATGCACGTCATGTCCCAGAATCCTTTTTAAAGTCAATAGCCCCGTTCCAGGGCTGTACAGTCGATCACTGTTTTTTCAGTGTCAGGAAGGTTTTTTTTTACTTGTTATACAAGTTTTTTTTTCCTTCCTCTGGATCATTTGACTTTGACTTTAAAAATGAAATTAAAGAAAACTTTAAAACCTTTTCTTGTGTGGTGTGTTTATTTACACTTGCATTATCACACATAGTCATTAGCCCCGATCCAGGGTTGTACACCGATCGCTGTTTTTCAGGGTCAGGAAGGAATTTTTTACTTGTCCGTCAAGTTTTTCGCCTTCCTCTGGATCATTTGGCTTAGGTACACAATAAAAATACAATAAAAATAATTTTAACATTTCCAATCGTTGTTGTCTTTTCTCTTGCGTGGTGTATTCATTTTACACTTGCATCATTGGGACCATGGCTGAAAGCTGGAATGCCCGGTTGTATTACCAAATGCTGTTTTTTCTTGGTCAGGAAGGATTTTTTTTAAATTATCAATTATTTGGTTTAAGGGAAAAAATATAAAACTCTCTCTTCCTTTGTTCAAACCAAAGATGAGGAAAGACATGACCGAAGATTCAGATCAACATGTCCGCCTCCTAAGGGAGCAAAGAGGGCTCAATAAAGTACTTTATCTGTTTCCTTTCATTAAAGCGTTCCTATTTAAAACATATCATTTTGACCCAATTCTTCATTTAAACATAGGTATATATTTATTTACCCAACAGTTGTCCTTAAAGGGTCCATGCCATCATGGAATGCCCTGCGTTGAAAGCATAAGAGGCTCTGGGTAAGTTTTCTTGGGGTTTATCATGAAATAGATGAGGGATGAAAACAAGGTCAAGAAGGTGACATATTGCATAGGAAGGGTGTTTGGAAAAATACAAGACTGTTAAAGAATGTGGTAAATAATATCCAATAAATAGGAGGAGATCATAAGGGAACATACATATGCCCACTCATACTTGCCATTCTGATCCCTAGACCTGCCGTTCTAATCCCCAGACCTGCCATTCTGATCCCTAGTCCTGCTATTCTGATCCCCAGTAGGGTTGCCACCTGGCCCGTATTTTACCCGCAGGCCGGTAAAATATTGGCATCAGGCCAATGTTAAGTCTAGGGTTGCCACCTGGCCGGTATTTTACCGGCAGGCCGGTAAAATATTGGCATCAGGCCAATGTTAAGTCTATGGAGACAGTACCACTTGATTTACTTGTGTCTTTTTTCAACCTAAATTACTATGTTACTATGTTACCAAGGCCGGTATTTTTTTGAAGAAAAGGTGGCAACCCTTATCCCCAGACTTTCCAATATCATGCCCAGATTTGCCAATATGCCCCTCAGACTTGCCATTTTTCCCAGCTTACCTGAGCTTGCAGTTTCTCTCTCATTCCATGCACAGATTCTGCATGCAGGAAAGGCTGTGATGTCACTTCCTGTGCGCCGGATCTGATAGCGTGCAGGGAGAGTATGAGAGATCATGTGATCACTGAGCTGTTACCTCCGGGAAACATCCGCAAGTAGCTGCATTTAAAGGGCCAGCGACCTGCTTTACAAATCTATCAGGTGAGTTAGGCAACCACAGGGCCTTCAAGTCCGAGGCCTTAGGCGGCTTCCTAACTTGCCTGATTAGAGATCCGCCTCTGACAGCAATGTTTAGAGAAACTAAGCAGATGTCTTGTATCATTCTATACAGACATAATTACATTAAATGACAACTGTAGTGAAAAATTAAGTTTTGTTTAATTGAAAGATCGCTTGCAGTGTAGGCATTTCAAATAGATATGCTTTAATGAAAGAATCCAAATAAAGAACCTTATTGAGCCCTCTTTGCTCCAAATAGCTCTACCAGGAGGCAGACATGTTGTTTAGAATCTTGGGTCAGATCATCCTTCATCTGAACCAAGGTGAGTGAATATCTGACCCAAGATTCTAAACAACATGTCTGCCCCCTGAGATAACTATTTTGAGCAAAGAGGGCGCAATAAGAATCTTTAATTGTATTCTTTTATTAAAATATTTCTATTTAAATATGTAACATGTAAGTTGTTTTATGATATTTGAACTAGGAGCAAGATAGAAAACGCTGTAGATTTTTCCATTAAATTTGTAAACACATCAGGGCCGTAACTAGAAACCACCGGGCTCCGGTGCAAAATTTGCCCTGGGCCCCCCGACCCCACCATACAACTCCACCCCCAGAAAGGCCACTTTGTGCCTGGCCTTGTCTTATATCTATGGTAGCTTTATGCCTATCCCATGCATGCTTAAACACCTTCACTGTATTAACCCCTACCACTTCTACTGGAAGACTATTCCATGCATCCACTACCCTCTCGGTAAAGTAATATTTTCATTGGTCCCTGGTCTTATCTTATATCAAGGATAGCCTTACGCTTATCCGATGCATGCTTAAACTAATTCATATATTTACCTCTCATCCACCACCCTCTCAGTAAAGTAATATTACTTTTTCTGACCACAAGAAAAACATTAAAATATTTCCAGCCTTTTCCAAATCTTGAGGTGGACCCCCAGGGCCGTCTTAAACGTGGGGCAAACGGGGCAGCTGCCCTGGGCCCAGTTACTCCTGGGGGACCCAAGGCAGCTGTCCCATGGGCCCCCAGCTCCTGCTTGCCCTGTTCACAGCGCATTGCGCTGGTGAACGTTCTTTTCCGGCCGGAAAAAATAACTGACACCGGATGTGACATCACGTCACATCCGGTGACTGTTTCCCTCCTCCATGTAGGAGGGAAGACAGCACGGAGGAGAAGTCCAGCCGGCATAGACGGAGCAGACGCCAGGCGGTAATTACTAGGGAAGGGGGGTAGGAGGGAGGAATATAACGAGCACGGTAATGGCACAATATTACTGGTATTTGAATGGTACAAAATTACTGGTATTTGAATGGCACAATATTACAGGTATCTGAATGGCACAATATTATTGGCAACTGACTGGCACAATATTACTGCCATCTTAATGGCAGAATATTACAGGCATCTGAATGGCACAATATTACTGGCATCTGACTGGCACAATATTACTGGCATCTGACTGGCACAATAATACTGGCACCTTAATGGCACAATATTGTAGGCATCTGAATGGCACAATGTTACTGGCATCTGACTGGCACAATATTACTGGCATCTTAATGGCACAATATTACTGGCAGCTAACTGGCACAATGTTACTGGCATCTGAATGGCACAATAGTACAGGCATCTTACTGGCACAATATTACTGGCATCTGAAAGGCACAATATTACAGGCATCTGACTGGCACAAAATTATTGGCATCTTAATGGCACAATATTACTGGCATCTTAATGACACAACAATAATGGCATCTTAATGTTACAATACTACTGGTATCTTAATGGGCAAATTGGCTGGGGCATCTTAATTGTACAATATTACTGGTATCTGAATTGCACTATAATACTGGCATATTAATGGGAAAAATTAATTTGCCATATTAATGGCAAAATAATACTGACATATTAATGGCAAAATAATACTGGCATTTTGATGGGCACTTTGTGCCATATTTAATGGACAAACGGTGGCATATTTTAACAGGCAAACTGTCTTTTGCATATGCAATGACAAAGTGACTGTGGCATGTTCTGTGGGAAAAATAACATGTACTATGGGGGAAAGTGACAATGTGGATTTTTTCTGCATGGGCAGTTCAGTGGAACAAAGTGAAACTGTGGTATGTTCTGTGGGGCAGATTTACACTGTAGCATGACAAATTGTGTGGGTGCAATAAGAGTGCAAGCAATGTGCTGTTGGTGCAATATAGGTGCATGACAAGTGCTGTGGGTGCAATATAGGTACATGACAAGTGCTGTGGGTGCAATATAGGTGCATGACAAGTGCTGTGGCTACTCTATGGGGCTGTGTTAAGTCCTTTAGGTGCAATGTAGGTGCAGAAAAAGGGAATAAAAACAAGAAATGCAAGTCTTCAATAACATTTTTATTACATATGAAAATATTTGAATATAATATTAAGAAGTTCATATTGGTATAAATGCAACTAGTGAGAGCGATTTGTGTATAGATATTTAGAAATATATATGAACATATGTAAGTGCTCTCTAATATCTGTGAATATTTTTTTAATTTAGGTAATGAGTAGTTGTAGTGCAGTGTTGCATAGTAAGATGGCATACATATTGCAGCCATATATCCACATTTTTATCCAAATATACAGTTTATATACTGCAATTATACATGTAATATACACATTTTATATAATGCAATAAAAATACTCACTGCAAGAAAAGTCCAATTGTGTGTGTGCTTATTTTTCTGGTTTTTTTTGTATGTGTGTGTGTGTGGGGGGGGGGGGGGGGGGGGGAAGACATGCGATCCAATCACTATTAAAGACGGCCCTGTGGACCCAAAATGTATGTATATAACTAGCTGAATGTATACTTATATGAACCTTTTAATATTATATTCAACATTTTCATTTGTAATACAAATGTTAATGAAAAATTGTCAATTTCTTATTTTTAGTATGTTCCTCTGCACCCACATTGCACCTAAAGGTCTTAATACAGCACTATACAGTACCCACAGCACTTGGCTTGTACTCATATGGCAGCCACAAGATTTGGCATGCCACAGTGTAAATTTGCCCGCCAGAAAATACCACAGAGTCACTTTGTCCCACTGAACTGCCCCTGCAGAACATGCCATGGTGTCACTTTCCCCCAATTTTCCCATTATGCTACGATTAGCCTGCCCATTAATATGCCACAGCCAGACATTCAGATTGCCAATTAATATGCCACAGCCATTTCCCCCATTAATATGCCACTATTAACCTGCCCATAAAATGCCACAGCCAGTATTATTTTGCCCATCATTTGCTAGTCATATTTTACACTTCATTTGCCATTCATATTTTGCCCATCATTTGTTAGTCATATTTTGCCCATTTACCACTCATATTTAGCCCATTTGCCAGTGTTATTTTGCCCATATGCCACCCATATTTTTCCCATTTGCCACTCATATCTTGTTCATTTGCAGTATTATTTTGCCCATTTGCCAGTGTTATTTGCCAGTATTAATTTGCCTATTTGCCAGTTATTTTCCCCATTATCTGCAGCCCCCCCCCCTCCCAGTACTTACCTGTATGCTGCTCGCCAGACGTCTGCTCCAAAATGTTTCCTGCATGCACTGTGTGTGCAGGAAATACAGCCACCGGCGTCACATCCGGTGGCTGTGAGGAAAAGTTGGGATGCTGGTCTCCCTGCAGCTGCCCGATAGTGACTGTCTCCGTGTGAGACAGTCACACGGGCAGCAATGGGGGCCCACGGGAAGCTGCTTTGGGCCTCCATGAATAAATGGGCCCTGGGAAGCTGCCCCGTTTGGCAACACTTTTTTTTTGTAGGGGTCACAGGGCAGCTGAGCCCCTGGAGTAACGGGCCAGGTCGCAGCTGCACTAACGGTAAGTACGCCACTGAAACACATAAGATATGGCATTGAATTTTAAAGGAAACTAATAATTACTGCCTGATTTAAGTAAGCATTGGTTCAAACATGTACCTAAAGTAAAATTAATTGAATGTAATTACTAATATTAATGTGACTTTAATGTATTTAAATAGTTTTTGAACTCCAATCTAGGTGAAAACACATCAATTTAGAATGGTTTTGCAACATGAAGCTGTGAATGAAAATATTTAATGTTAACCATGCCCTGCCACACCCTTCCCTGACCATTTCCTTATATGGGCATTGTTGGTCAATGGGCGTCATAATGGCTACTGCATCATAATGGCTACAGTGTATATATATATGAGAAGCTTGTGCTACAGAGTCTTAATGTGGCAGTGAAGCCATTAGTTTGCAAGGCTCATGTATAAAAGGTATCTGAACCTTGGAAACTGATGGTTTCATTATATTCCCCAAGTGTGCCAGGGCTTCAAGGACTCATCAACAGGATAATCTCGTGGCTGAGGAACAAGATGGAAGGATAATCGTGTGGCTTAGGAAGAAGATTGAAGTATAATCTCGTGGCTGAGGAACAATACGGAAGGATAATCTCATGGCTGAGGAACAAGATGGAAGGATAATCTCGTGGCTGAGGAAAAAGACCGAAGGATAATCTCATGGCTGATTTACAGGATGGAAGGATAATCTCGTGGATGAGGAACAAGATGGAAGCAGGGCCGATCCTGGGCGGGTGCACGGGGTGCACCGCGCCCAGGCGCACGGGAGGAGAGGCGCCGTAGCAGGGAGCTCTCTCCCTGCCGTCCTCCTCCTTGTTAAAGCAAGCACAGCGCGACGGGTGCAAGCTCCGCCCCCGTCGCGTTCTGTGATTGGCTGCTGCCGGGAGGAGGACGTTCTCTGCCAAGACACCATAGAGAACATCCTCCTCCCTGCAGCCAATCACAGAACGCGACGGGGGCGGAGCTTTCCCCCGTTGCTCTGTGCTTGGATTACCAAGAAGAAGAAGGAGGAGGAGGTGATGGGGGGGGATTGTTAAAATATATAAAAAATAAAAAAAAGTGTGGAAGTGTCTGTGAATGTGTATGTATGTGTGTCAATGTGTATAACTATGTGTGTGTTACTGTCTGTGTATGTGAATGTGTATGTGTGTGTGTCAATGTGTATAACTATGTGTGTGTTACTGTCTGTGTATGTGTATGTGTATAAGTGTGTATGTGTGTGTCAATGTGTATAACTATGTGTGTGTATGTGTATGTGTATAAGTGTGTATGTGTGTGTCAATGTGTATAACTATGTGTGTGTTACTGTCTGTGTATGTGAATGTGTATGTGTGTGTGTCAATGTGTATAACTATGTGTGTGTTTGTGTATGTGTATAAGTGTGTATGTGTGTGTCAATGTGTATAACTATGTGTGTGTATGTGTATGTGTATAAGTGTGTATGTGTGTGTCAATGTGTATAACTATGTGTGTGTTACTGTCTGTGTATGTGAATGTGTATGTGTGTGTGTCAATGTGTATAACTATGTGTGTGTTACTGTCTGTGTATGTGTATGTGTATAAGTGTGTATGTGAGTGTCAATGTGTATAACTATGTGTGTGTTACTGTCTGTGTATGTGAATGTGTATGTGTGTGTGTCAATGTGTATAACTATGTGTGTGTTACTGTCTGTGTATGTGAATGTGTATGTGTGTGTGTCAATGTGTATAACTATGTGTGTGTTTGTGTATGTGTATAAGTGTGTATGTGTGTGTATGTGTGTGTCAATGTGTATAACTATGTGTGTGTATGTGTATGTGTATAAGTGTGTATGTGTGTGTCAATGTGTATAACTATGTGTGTGTTACTGTCTGTGTATGTGAATGTGTATGTGTGTGTGTCAATGTGTATAACTATGTGTGTGTTACTGTCTGTGTATGTGTATGTGTATAAGTGTGTATGTGTGTGTCAATGTGTATAACTATGTGTGTGTTACTGTCTGTGTATGTGAATGTGTATGTGTGTGTGTCAATGTGTATAACTATGTGTGTGTTACTGTCTGTGTATGTGTATGTGTATAAGTGTGTATGTGTGTGTCAATGTGTATAACTATGTGTGTGTTACTGGCTGTGTAAGTATGTGTACATGAGTGTCTGTGCAAGTGTATCCTGTGTCTGTGTAAAGGTGGCTGTGTGTGTATTTATGTATGTGTGACAGTGTGTATAAGGGTGTCTGTGTAAATGTATGTCTGTGAGGGTGACTAAGTGTTTAACTGTGTTTGTGTGACTGTATGTATTTATGTATGACTGTGTATTTATGTGTGACTGTATTTATGTGTGACTGTGTGTATTTATGTGTGACTGTATGTATTTATGTATGACTGTGTATTTATGTGTGACTGTATTTATGTGTGACTGTGTGTATTTATGTGTGACTGTATTTATGTGTCACTGTGTGTATTTATGTGTGACTGTGTGTATTTACATGTGACTGTGTGTATTTATGTATGACTGTGTTTATTTATGTGTGACTGTGTATTTACGTGTGACTGTGTGTATTTATGTGTGACTGTGTGTATTTATGTGTGACTGTGTGTATTTATGTGTGACTGTGTGTATTTATGTATGACTGTGTGTATTTATGTGTGGCTGTGTGTATTTATGTGTGACTGTGTGTATTTATGTGTGACTGTGTGTATTTATGTATGACTGTGTGTATTTATGTGTGGCTGTGTGTAAGTGTGTTCTTGCCCGGGGCCCTCACTGCGCTCATCAATTTATCACATGGAGGGCACCAGCCCCCAACCAGCTGGCGTCTATTTCCCGCCTCCTGCACTCAGCGTGCGTAGAGGGAAGACTGTGCGGAGGAGACGGCCGGGGACACGAGAGCAGCAGCAGGGTGAGTATTGGGGAAGGCAGGAGAGGAGATTATGCTTTTATTGGGTAAACTAACTGTAAAACTAGCATAGGTATATAAATGGAAAAACTGTCTGTGACATATCAGTGGGCAAATTGGCTGTTGTATATTAATGGACAAACTGGCTGTGGCATATGGGCAAAATAATTGGCATATTACTGGGGAAACTGGTGTATTTTGAGGACGAACTGACATTTTTATTGGGCAAACTGTAGCATTTTTAATTGCCATTAACATAAGCAACAGCCAGTTTGCCTAAGTGTACCCTTAGTACACCTCTGTAAATGGGCTGCCCATGTGCTGCTTTGCTGCCTCTCAGAGCCAGCTCTGCAGATCGGCGCCATGTTTCCCCTTAGACCTCAGTCAGCGCTTTCTGCTCTTTCCATGCACAGTGATGACAGAGCGTCGGAACATAACGGTCAGAGTCATCACTATGTGCAGGGAGATCAAGGCAGCGCTAATTGAGTTCTGAGATGAGGTCAGTAGGGGGCATGAAAAAGGGACATGGGAAGAGACAAATACATGGTAGGTAGGAGGTATAGGAGAAAGATATGGGGTGTGACAGACAGACATGGGGTATGAGTGGAGAGAGACAAACATGGGGCATGAGTGGAGAGAGAGACAGACATGGGCAATGAGTGCAGAGTGAGAGACAGACATGTGGAATGAGAGCAGAGTGAGAGACAGACATGTGGAATGAGTGCAGAGTGAGAGACAGACATGGGGAATGAGTGCAGAGTGAGAGACAGACATGGGGAATGAGTGCAGAGTGAGAGACAGACATGGGGAATGAGTGCAGAGTGACAGACAGACATGGGGAATGAGTGGAGAGAGAGAGACAAACATGGAGCATGAGTGAAGAGAGAGAGAGAGACATGGAGCATGAGTGGAGAGAGAGACAGACATGAGGGAATGGGGAGAGAGAGACAGACATGAGGGTACGGGGAGAGAGAGACAGACATGAGGGTATGGGGAGAGACAGACAAACATGAGGGTGCGGGGAGAGACAGACAGACATGAGGGTATGGGGAGAGAGAGAGACACGTGAGTGACTGACTTGGTGGAATATTATTTATCACTCATTGTGTACTTCTTTTCTAATGATGCTCAGCCAGACTAATGAGAGACTTTGGCTGGTTGGGAATCATGGGTAGTATGGTAGTAAAATGGTAGTAAAAACTCATTCTGCCAGCCAGCAAAAAGTCTCCCATGTTGCTGGCTGAGCATCATAGAAATAAATAAAACTAATACACAGTATTATGGCAAAATATATATCTTTATTTAAAATAAACGTTGGTCCTTTACATTAAAATAAAGTTTTCTCCCTCCCCCTCTCCCCAATATTGAAATGGGCATGTCTGGAACAGAAATGTCTAAAGGGGAGGAGTTCATAATATAGCCACGCCCACCCTTGGGCGCCAAAGGAAAACCTGCACCCAGGCGCCCGTGACCCTAGGATCGGCCCTGGATGGAAGGATAATCTTGCGGTTGAGGAATGAAACGGAGGGATAATCTCGTGGCTGAGGAACAAGAACAAGATAGAATGATAATCTCGTGGCTGAGGAACAAGATGGAAGGATAATCTTGTGGCGAGGAACAAGATGGAAGGATGCAACAATCATCGCAGGATCCATGTCATTGTATAGTATAGTAAGCTATATTTTTATATTGCGTTCTATACTATACAATTGCATGAGCCTGTCATGCACGTCATGTCCCAGAATCCTTTTTAAAGTCAATAGCCCCGTTCCAGGGCTGTACAGTCGATCACTGTTTTTTCAGGGTCAGGAAGGTTTTTTTTTACTTGTTATACAAGTTTTTTTTTCCTTCCTCTGGATCATTTGACTTTGACTTTAAAAATGAAATTAAAGAAAACTTTAAAACCTTTTCTTGTGTGGTGTGTTTATTTACACTTGCATTATCACACATAGTCATTAGCCCCGATCCAGGGTTGTACACCGATCGCTGTTTTTCAGGGTCAGGAAGGAATTTTTTACTTGTCCGTCAAGTTTTTCGCCTTCCTCTGGATCATTTGGCTTAGGTACACAATAAAAATACAATAAAAATAATTTTAACATTTCCAATCGTTGTTGTCTTTTCTCTTGCGTGGTGTATTCATTTTACACTTGCATCATTGGGACCATGGCTGAAAGCTGGAATGCCCGGTTGTATTACCAAATGCTGTTTTTTCTTGGTCAGGAAGGATTTTTTTTAAATTATCAATTATTTGGTTTAAGGGAAAAAATATAAAACTCTCTCTTCCTTTGTTCAAACCAAAGATGAGGAAAGACATGACCGAAGATTCAGATCAACATGTCCGCCTCCTAAGGGAGCAAAGAGGGCTCAATAAAGTACTTTATCTGTTTCCTTTCATTAAAGCGTTCCTATTTAAAACATATCATTTTGACCCAATTCTTCATTTAAACATAGGTATATATTTATTTACCCAACAGTTGTCCTTAAAGAGTCAATGCCATCATGGAATGCCATGCGTTGAAGGCATATGGGGCTCTGGGTAAGTTTTCTTGGGGTTTATCATGTAATAGATGAGGGATGAAAACAAGGTCAAGAAGGTGACATATTGCATAGGAAGGGTGTTTGGAAAAATACAAGACTGTTAAAGAATGTGTTAAATAATATCCAATAAATAGGAGGAGATCATAAGGGAACATACATATGCCCACTCATACTTGCCATTCTGATCCCTAGACCTGCCGTTCTAATCCATAGACCTGCCATTCTGATCCCTAGTCCTGCTATTCTGATCCCCAGTAGGGTTGCCACCTGGCCGGTATTTTACTCGCAGGCCGGTAAAATATTGGCATCAGGCCAATGTTAAGTCTAGGGTTGCCACCTGGCCGGTATTTTACCGGCAGGCCGGTAAAATATTGGCATCAGGCCAATGTTAAGTCTAGGGTTGCCACCTGGCCGGTATTTTACCGGCAGGCCGGTAAAATATTGGCATCAGGCCAATGTTAAGTCTATGGAGACAGTACCACTTGATGGACTTGTGTCTTTTTTCAACCTAAATTACTATGTTACTATGTTACCAAGGCCGGTATTTTTTTGAAGAAAAGGTGGCAACCCTTATCCCCAGACTTTCCAATATCATGCCCAGATTTGCCAATATGCCCCTCAGACTTGCCATTTTTCCCAGCTTACCTGAGCTTGCAGTTTCTCTCTCATTCCATGCACAGATTCTGCATGCAGGAAAGGCTGTGATGTCACTTCCTGTGCGCCGGATCTGATAGCGTGCAGGGAGAGTATGAGAGATCATGTGATCACTGAGCTGTTACCTCCGGGAAACATCCGCAAGTAGCTGCATTTAAAGGGCCAGCGACCTGCTTTACAAATCTATCAGGTGAGTTAGGCAACCACAGGGCCAACAAGTCCGAGGCCTTAGGCGGCTTCCTAACTTGCCTGATTAGAGATCCGCCTCTGACAGCAATGTTTAGAGAAACTAAGCAGATGTCTTGTATCATTCTATACAGACATAATTACATTAAATGACAACTGTAGTGAAAAATTAAGTTTTGTTTAATTGAAAGATCGCTTGCAGTGTAGGCATTTCAAATAGATATGCTTTAATGAAAGAATCCAAATAAAGAACCTTATTGAGCCCTCTTTGCTCCAAATAGCTCTACCAGGAGGCAGACATGTTGTTTAGAATCTTGGGTCAGATCATCCTTCATCTGAACCAAGGTGAGTGAATATCTGACCCAAGATTCTAAACAACATGTCTGCCCCCTGAGATAACTATTTTGAGCAAAGAGGGGGCAATAAGAATCTTTAATTGTATTCTTTTATTAAAATATTTCTATTTAAATATGTAACATGTAAGTTGTTTTATGATATTTGAACTAGGAGCAAGATAGAAAACGCTGTAGATTTTTCCATTAAATTTGTAAACACATCAGGGCCGTAACTAGAAACCACCGGGCTCCGGTGCAAAAATTGCCCTGGGCCCCCCGACCCCACCATGCAACTCCACCCCCAGAAAGGCCACTTTGTGCCTGGCCTTGTCTTATATCTATGGTAGCTTTATGCCTATCCCATGCATGCTTAAACACCTTCACTGTATTAAACCCTACCACTTCTACTGGAAGACTATTCCATGCATCCACTACCCTCTCGGTAAAGTAATATTTTCATTGGTCCCTGGTCTTATCTTATATCAAGTATAGCCTTCCGCTTATCCGATGCATGCTTAAACTAATTCATATATTTACCTCTCATCCACCACCCTCTCATTAAAGTAATATTACTTTTTCTGACCACAAGAAAAACATTAAAATATTTCCAGCCTTTTCCAAATCTTGAGGTGGACCCCCAGGGCCGTCTTAAACGCGGGGCAAACGGGGCAGCTGCCCTGGGCCCAGTTACTCCTGGGGGACCCAAGGCAGCTGTCCCATGGGCCCCCAGCTCCTGCTTGCCCTGTTCACAGCGCATTGCGCTGGTGAACGTTCTTTTCCGGCCGGAAAAAATAACTGACACCGGATGTGACATCACGTCACATCCGGTGACTGTTTCCCTCCTCCATGTAGGAGGGAAGACAGCACGGAGGAGAAGTCCAGCCGGTGTAGACGGAGCAGAAGCCAGGCGGTAATTACTAGGGAAGGGGGGTAGGAGGGAGGAATATAACGAGCACGGTAATGGCACAATATTACTGGTATTTGAATGGTACAAAATTACTGGTATTTGAATGGCACAATATTACAGGTATCTGAATGGCACAATATTATTGGCAACTGACTGGCACAATATTACTGCCATCTTAATGGCAGAATATTACAGGCATCTGAATGGCACAATATTACTGGCATCTGACTGGCACAATATTACTGGCATCTGACTGGCACAATAATACTGGCACCTTAATGGCACAATATTGTAGGCATCTGAATGGCACAATTTTACTGGCATCTGACTGGCACAATATTACTGGCATCTTAATGGCACAATATTACTGGCAGCTAACTGGCACAATGTTACTGGCATCTGAATGGCACAATATTACAGGCATCTTACTGGCACAATATTACTGGCATCTGAAAGGCACAATATTACAGGCATCTGACTGGCACAAAATTATTGGCATCTTAATGGCACAATATTACTGGCATCTTAATGACACAACAATAATGGCATCTTAATGTTACAATACTACTGGTATCTTAATGGGCAAATTGGCTGGGGCATCTTAATTGTACAATATTACTGGTATCTGAATTGCACTATAATACTGGCATATTAATGGGAAAAATTAATTTGCCATATTAATGGCAAAATAATACTGACATATTAATGGCAAAATAATACTGGCATTTTGATGGCCACTTTGTGCCATATTTAATGGACAAACGGTGGCATATTTTAACAGGCAAACTGTCTTTTGCATATGCAATGACAAAGTGACTGTGGCATGTTCTGTGGGAAAAATAACATGTAATATGGGGGAAAGTGACAATGTGGATTTTTTCTGCATGGGCAGTTCAGTGGAACAAAGTGAAACTGTGGTATGTTCTGTGGGGCAGATTTACACTGTAGCATGACAAATTGTGTGGGTGCAATATGAGTGCAAGCAATGTGCTGTTGGTGCAATATAGGTGCATGACAAGTGCTGTGGGTGCAATATAGGTACATGACAAGTGCTGTGGGTGCAATATAGGTGCATGACAAGTGCTGTGGCTACTCTATGGGGCTGTGTTAAGTCCTTTGGGTGCAATGTAGGTGCAGAAAAAGGGAATAAAAACAAAAAATGCAAGTCTTCAATAACATTTTTATTACATATGAATATAGTTGAATATAATATTAAGAAGTTCATATTGGTATAAATGCAACTAGTGAGAGCGATTTGTGTATAGATATTTATAAATATATATGAACATATGTAAGTGCTCTCTAATATCTGTGAATATTTTTTTAATTTAGGTAATGAGTAGTTGTAGTGCAGTGTTGCATAGTAAGATGGCATACATATTGCAGCCATATATCCACATTTTTATCCAAATATACAGTTTATATACTGCAATTATACATGTAATATACACATTTTATATAATGCAATAAAAATACTCACTGCAAGAAAAGTCCAATTGTGTGTGTGCTTATTTTTCTGGTTTTTTTTGTATGTGTGTGTGTGGGGGGGGGGGGGGGGGGGGGGGAAGACATGCGATCCAATCACTATTAAAGACGGCTCTGTGGACCCCAAATGTATGTATATAACTAGCTGAATGTATACTTATATGAACCTTTTAATATTATATTCAACATTTTCATTTGTAACACAAATGTTAATGAAAAATTGTCAATTTCTTATTTTTAGTATGTTCCTCTGCACCCACATTGCACCTAAAGGTCTTAATACAGCACTATACAGTACCCACAGCACTTGGCTTGTACTCATATGGCAGCCACAAGATTTGGCATGCCACAGTGTAAATTTGCCCGCCAGAAAATACCACAGAGTCACTTTGTCCCACTGAACTGCCCCTGCAGAACATGCCATGGTGTCACTTTCCCCCAATTTTCCCATTATGCTACGATTAGCCTGCCCATTAATATGCCACAGCCAGACATTCAGATTGCCAATGAATATGCCACAGCCATTTCCCCCATTAATATGCCACTATTAACCTGCCCATAATATGCCACAGCCAGTATTATTTTGCCCATCATTTGCTAGTCATATTTTACACTTCATTTGCCATTCATATTTTGCCCATCATTTGTTAGTCATATTTTGCCCATTTACCACTCATATTTAGCCCATTTGCCAGTGTTATTTTGCCCATATGCCACCCATATTTTTCCCATTTGCCACTCATATCTTGTTCATTTGCAGTATTATTTTGCCCATTTGCCAGTGTTATTTGCCAGTATTAATTTGCCTATTTGCCAGTTATTTTCCCCATTATCTGCAGCCCCCCCCTCCCAGTACTTACCTGTATGCTGCTCGCCAGACGTCTGCTCCAAAATGTTTCCTGCATGCACTGTGTGTGCAGGAAATACAGCCACCGGCGTCACTTCCGGTGGCTGTGAGGAAAAGTTGGGATGCTGGTCTCCCTGCAGCTGCCCGATAGTGACTGTCTCCGTGTGAGACAGTCACACGGGCAGCAATGGGGGCCCACGGGGAAGCTGCTTTGGGCCTCCATGAATGAATGGGCCCTAGGAAGCTGCCCCGTTTGCCAACACTTTTTTTTTGTAGGGGTCACAGGGCAGCTGAGCCCCTGGAGTAACGGGCCAGGTCGCAGCTGCACTAACGGTAAGTATGCCACTGAAACACATAAGATATGGCATTGAATTTTAAAGGAAACTAATAATTACTGCCTGATTTAAGTAAGCATTGGTTCAAACATGTACCTAAAGTAAAATTAATTGAATGTAATTACTAATATTAATGTGACTTTAATGTATTTAAATAGTTTTTGAACTCCAATCTAGGTGAAAACACATCAATTTAGAATGGTTTTGCAACATGAAGCTGTGAATGAAAATATTTAATGTTAACCATGCCCTGCCACACCCTTCCCTGCCCATTTCCTTATATGGGCATTGTTGGTCAATGGGCGTCATAATGGCTACTGCATCATAATGGCTACAGTGTATATATATATGAGAAGCTTGTGCTACAGAGTCTTAATGTGGCTGTGAAGCCATTAGTTTGCAAGGCTCATGTATAAAAGGTATCTGAACCTTGGAAACTGATGGTTTCATTATATTCCCCAAGTGTGCCAGGGCTTCAAGGACTCATCAACAGGATAATCTCGTGGCTGAGGAACAAGATGGAAGGATAATCGTGTGGCTTAGGAAGAAGATTGAAGTATAATCTCGTGGCTGAGGAACAATACGGAAGGATAATCTCATGGCTGAGGAACAAGATGGAAGGATAATCTCGTGGCTGAGGAAAAAGACCGAAGGATAATCTCCTGGCTGATTTACAGGATGGAAGGATAATCTCGTGGATGAGGAACAAGATGGAAGGATAATCTTGCGGTTGAGGAATGAAACGGAGGGATAATCTCGTGGCTGAGGAACAAGAACAAGATAGAATGATAATCTCGTGGCTGAGGAACAAGATGGAAGGATAATCTTGTGGCGAGGAACAAGATGGAAGGATGCAACAATCATCGCAGGATCCATGTCATTGTATAGTATAGTAAGCTATATTTTTATATTGCGTTCTATACTATACAATTGCATGAGCCTGTCATGCACGTCATGTCCCAGAATCCTTTTTAAAGTCAATAGCCCCGTTCCAGGGCTGTACAGTCGATCACTGTTTTTTCAGGGTCAGGAAGGTTTTTTTTTACTTGTTATACAAGTTTTTTTTTCCTTCCTCTGGATCATTTGACTTTGACTTTAAAAATGAAATTAAAGAAAACTTTAAAACCTTTTCTTGTGTGGTGTGTTTATTTACACTTGCATTATCACACATAGTCATTAGCCCCGATCCAGGGTTGTACACCGATCGCTGTTTTTCAGGGTCAGGAAGGAATTTTTTACTTGTCCGTCAAGTTTTTCGCCTTCCTCTGGATCATTTGGCTTAGGTACACAATAAAAATACAATAAAAATAATTTTAACATTTCCAATCGTTGTTGTCTTTTCTCTTGCGTGGTGTATTCATTTTACACTTGCATCATTGGGACCATGGCTGAAAGCTGGAATGCCCGGTTGTATTACCAAATGCTGTTTTTTCTTGGTCAGGAAGGATTTTTTTTAAATTATCAATTATTTGGTTTAAGGGAAAAAATATAAAACTCTCTCTTCCTTTGTTCAAACCAAAGATGAGGAAAGACATGACCGAAGATTCAGATCAACATGTCCGCCTCCTAAGGGAGCAAAGAGGGCTCAATAAAGTACTTTATCTGTTTCCTTTCATTAAAGCGTTCCTATTTAAAACATATCATTTTGACCCAATTCTTCATTTAAACATAGGTATATATTTATTTACCCAACAGTTGTCCTTAAAGAGTCAATGCCATCATGGAATGCCCTGCGTTGAAGGCATATGGGGCTCTGGGTAAGTTTTCTTGGGGTTTATCATGTAATAGATGAGGGATGAAAACAAGGTCAAGAAGGTGACATATTGCATAGGAAGGGTGTTTGGAAAAATACAAGACTGTTAAAGAATGTGGTAAATAATATCCAATAAATAGGAGGAGATCATAAGGGAACATACATATGCCCACTCATACTTGCCATTCTGATCCCTAGACCTGCCGTTCTAATCCCCAGACCTGCCATTCTGATCCCTAGTCCTGCTATTCTGATCCCCAGTAGGGTTGCCACCTGGCCGGTATTTTACTCGCAGGCCGGTAAAATATTGGCATCAGGCCAATGTTAAGTCTAGGGTTGCCACCTGGCCGGTATTTTACCGGCAGGCCGGTAAAATATTGGCATCAGGCCAATGTTAAGTCTAGGGTTGCCACCTGGCCGGTATTTTACCGGCAGGCCGGTAAAATATTGGCATCAGGCCAATGTTAAGTCTATGGAGGCAGTACCACTTGATGGACTTGTGTCTTTTTTCAACCTAAATTACTATGTTACTATGTTACCAAGGCCGGTATTTTTTTGAAGAAAAGGTGGCAACCCTTATCCCCAGACTTTCCAATATCATGCCCAGATTTGCCAATATGCCCCTCAGACTTGCCATTTTTCCCAGCTTACCTGAGCTTGCAGTTTCTCTCTCATTCCATGCACAGATTCTGCATGCAGGAAAGGCTGTGATGTCACTTCCTGTGCGCCGGATCTGATAGCGTGCAGGGAGAGTATGAGAGATCATGTGATCACTGAGCTGTTACCTCCGGGAAACATCCGCAAGTAGCTGCATTTAAAGGGCCAGCGACCTGCTTTACAAATCTATCAGGTGAGTTAGGCAACCACAGGGCCTTCAAGTCCGAGGCCTTAGGCGGCTTCCTAACTTGCCTGATTAGAGATCCGCCTCTGACAGCAATGTTTAGAGAAACTAAGCAGATGTCTTGTATCATTCTATACAGACATAATTACATTAAATGACAACTGTAGTGAAAAATTAAGTTTTGTTTAATTGAAAGATCGCTTGCAGTGTAGGCATTTCAAATAGATATGCTTTAATGAAAGAATCCAAATAAAGAACCTTATTGAGCCCTCTTTGCTCCAAATAGCTCTACCAGGAGGCAGACATGTTGTTTAGAATCTTGGGTCAGATCATCCTTCATCTGAACCAAGGTGAGTGAATATCTGACCCAAGATTCTAAACAACATGTCTGCCCCCGAGATAACTATTTTGAGCAAAGAGGGCGCAATAAGAATCTTTAATTGTATTCTTTTATTAAAATATTTCTATTTAAATATGTAACATGTAAGTTGTTTTATGATATTTGAACTAGGAGCAAGATAGAAAACGCTGTAGATTTTTCCATTAAATTTGTAAACACATCAGGGCCGTAACTAGAAACCACCGGGCTCCGGTGCAAAAATTGCCCTGGGCCCCCCGACCCCACCATGCAACTCCACCCCCAGAAAGGCCACTTTGTGCCTGGCCTTGTCTTATATCTATGGTAGCTTTATGCCTATCCCATGCATGCTTAAACACCTTCACTGTATTAACCCCTACCACTTCTACTGGAAGACTATTCCATGCATCCACTACTCTCTCGGTAAAGTAATATTTTCATTGGTCCCTGGTCTTATCTTATATCAAGTATAGCCTTACGCTTATCCGATGCATGCTTAAACTAATTCATATATTTACCTCTCATCCACCACCCTCTCAGTAAAGTAATATTACTTTTTCTGACCACAAGAAAAACATTAAAATATTTCCAGCCTTTTCCAAATCTTGAGGTGGACCCCCAGGGCCGTCTTAAACGCGGGGCAAACGGGGCAGCTGCCCTGGGCCCAGTTACTCCTGGGGGACCCAAGGCAGCTGTCCCATGGGCCCCCAGCTCCTGCTTGCCCTGTTCACAGCGCATTGCGCTGGTGAACGTTCTTTTCCGGCCGGAAAAAATAACTGACACCGGATGTGACATCACGTCACATCCGGTGACTGTTTCCCTCCTCCATGTAGGAGGGAAGACAGCACGGAGGAGAAGTCCAGCCGGCGTAGACGGAGCAGAAGCCAGGCGGTAATTACTAGGGAAGGGGGTTAGGAGGGAGGAATATAACGAGCACGGTAATGGCACAATATTACTGGTATTTGAATGGTACAAAATTACTGGTATTTGAATGGCACAATATTACAGGTATCTGAATGGCACAATATTATTGGCAACTGACTGGCACAATATTACTGCCATCTTAATGGCAGAATATTACAGGCATCTGAATGGCACAATATTACTGGCATCTGACTGGCACAATATTACTGGCATCTGACTGGCACAATAATACTGGCACCTTAATGGCACAATATTGTAGGCATCTGAATGGCACAATTTTACTGGCATCTGACTGGCACAATATTACTGGCATCTTAATGGCACAATATTACTGGCAGCTAACTGGCACAATGTTACTGGCATCTGAATGGCACAATATTACAGGCATCTTACTGGCACAATATTACTGGCATCTGAAAGGCACAATATTACAGGCATCTGACTGGCACAAAATTATTGGCATCTTAATGGCACAATATTACTGGCATCTTAATGACACAACAATAATGGCATCTTAATGTTACAATACTACTGGTATCTTAATGGGCAAATTGGCTGGGGCATCTTAATTGTACAATATTACTGGTATCTGAATTGCACTATAATACTGGCATATTAATGGGAAAAATTAATTTGCCATATTAATGGCAAAATAATACTGACATATTAATGGCAAAATAATACTGGCATTTTGATGGGCACTTTGTGCCATATTTAATGGACAAACGGTGGCATATTTTAACAGGCAAACTGTCTTTTGCATATGCAATGACAAAGTGACTGTGGCATGTTCTGTGGGAAAAATAACATGTACTATGGGGGAAAGTGACAATGTGGATTTTTTCTGCATGGGCAGTTCAGTGGAACAAAGTGAAACTGTGGTATGTTCTGTGGGGCAGATTTACACTGTAGCATGACAAATTGTGTGGGTGCAATATGAGTGCAAGCAATGTGCTGTTGGTGCAATATAGGTGCATGACAAGTGCTGTGGGTGCAATATAGGTACATGACAAGTGCTGTGGGTGCAATATAGGTGCATGACAAGTGCTGTGGTTACTCTATGGGGCTGTGTTAAGTCCTTTAGGTGCAATGTAGGTGCAGAAAAAGGGAATAAAAACAAGAAATGCAAGTCTTCAATAACATTTTTATTACATATGAAAATAGTTGAATATAATATTAAGAAGTTCATATTGGTATAAATGCAACTAGTGAGAGCGATTTGTGTATAGATATTTATAAATATATATGAACATATGTAAGTGCTCTCTAATATCTGTGAATATTTTTTTAATTTAGGTAATGAGTAGTTGTAGTGCAGTGTTGCATAGTAAGATGGCATACATATTGCAGCCATATATCCACATTTTTATCCAAATATACAGTTTATATACTGCAATTATACACGTAATATACACATTTTATATAATGCAATAAAAATACTCACTGCAAGAAAAGTCCAATTGTGTGTGTGCTTATTTTTCTGGTTTTTTTTGTATGTGTGTGTGTTAGACATGTGATCCAATCACTATTAAAGACGGCCCTGTGGACCCCAAATGTATGTATATAACTAGCTGAATGTATACTTATATGAACTTTTTAATATTATATTCAACTATTTTCATTTGTAATACAAATGTTATTGAAAAATTGTCAATTTCTTATTTTTAGTATGTTCCTCTGCACCCACATTGCACCTAAAGGTCTTAATACAGCACTATACAGTACCCACAGCACTTGGCTTGTACTCATATGGCACCCACAAGATTTGGCATGCCACAGTGTAAATTTGCCCGCCAGAAAATACCACAGAGTCACTTTGTCCCACTGAACTGCCCCTGCAGAACATGCCATGGTGTCACTTTCCCCCAATTTTCCCATTATGCTACGATTAGCCTGCCCATTAATATGCCACAGCCAGACATTCAGATTGCCAATTAATATGCCACAGACATTTCCCCCATTAATATGCCACTATTAACCTGCCCATAATATGCCACAGCCAGTATTATTTTGCCCATCATTTGCTAGTCATATTTTACACTTCATTTGCCATTCATATTTTGCCCATCATTTGTTAGTCATATTTTGCTCATTTACCACTCATATTTAGCCCATTTGCCAGTGTTATTTTGCCCATATGCCACCCATATTTTTCCCATTTGCCACTCATATCTTGTTCATTTGCAGTATTATTTTGCCCATTTGCCAGTGTTATTTGCCAGTATTAATTTGCCTATTTGCCAGTTATTTTCCCCATTATCTGCAGCCCCCCCCCCTCCCAGTACTTACCTGTATGCTGCTCGCCAGACGTCTGCTCCAAAATGTTTCCTGCATGCACTGTGTGTGCAGGAAATACAGCCACCGGCGTCACTTCCGGTGGCTGTGAGGAAAAGTTGGGATGCTGGTCTCCCTGCAGCTGCCCGATAGTGACTGTCTCCGTGTGAGACAGTCACACGGGCAACAATGGGGGCCCACGGGGAAGCTGCTTTGGGCCTCCATGAATGAATGGGCCCTGGGAAGCTGCCCCGTTTGCCAACACTTTTTTTTTGTAGGGGTCACAGGGCAGCTGAGCCCCTGGAGTAACGGGCCAGGTCGCAGCTGCACTAACGGTAAGTACGCCACTGAAACACATAAGATATGGCATTGAATTTTAAAGGAAACTAATAATTACTGCCTGATTTAAGTAAGCATTGGTTCAAACATGTACCTAAAGTAAAATTAATTTAATGTAATTACTAATATTAATGTGACTTTAATGTATTTAAATAGTTTTTGAACTCCAATCTAGGTGAAAACACATCAATTTAGAATGGTTTTGCAACATGAAGCTGTGAATGAAAATATTTAATGTTAACCATGCCCTGCCACACCCTTCCCTGCCCATTTCCTTATATGGGCATTGTTGGTCAATGGGCGTCATAATGGCTACTGCATCATAATGGCTACAGTGTATATATATATGAGAAGCTTGTGCTACAGAGTCTTAATGTGGCTGTGAAGCCATTAGTTTGCAAGGCTCATGTATAAAAGGTATCTGAACCTTGGAAACTGATGGTTTCATTATATTCCCCAAGTGTGCCAGGGCTTCAAGGACTCATCAACAGGATAATCTTGTGGCTGAGGAACAAGATGGAAGGATAATCGTGTGGCTTAGGAAGAAGATTGAAGTATAATCTCGTGGCTGAGGAACAATACGGAAGGATAATCTCATGGATGAGGAACAAGATGGAAGGATAATCTCGTGGCTGAGGAAAAAGACCGAAGGATAATCTCATGGCTGATTTACAGGATGGAAGGATAATCTCGTGGATGAGGAACAAGATGGAAGGATAATCTTGCGGTTGAGGAATGAAACGGAGGGATAATCTCGTGGCTGAGGAACAAGAACAAGATAGAATGATAATCTCGTGGCTGAGGAACAAGATGGAAGGATAATCTTGTGGCGAGGAACAAGATGGAAGGATGCAACAATCATCGCAGGATCCATGTCATTGTATAGTATAGTAAGCTATATTTTTATATTGCGTTCTATACTATACAATTGCATGAGCCTGTCATGCACGTCATGTCCCAGAATCCTTTTTAAAGTCAATAGCCCCGTTCCAGGGCTGTACAGTCGATCACTGTTTTTTCAGGGTCAGGAAGGTTTTTTTTTACTTGTTATACAAGTTTTTTTTTCCTTCCTCTGGATCATTTGACTTTGACTTTAAAAATGAAATTAAAGAAAACTTTAAAACCTTTTCTTGTGTGGTGTGTTTATTTACACTTGCATTATCACACATAGTCATTAGCCCCGATCCAGGGTTGTACACCGATCGCTGTTTTTCAGGGTCAGGAAGGAATTTTTTACTTGTCCGTCAAGTTTTTCGCCTTCCTCTGGATCATTTGGCTTAGGTACACAATAAAAATACAATAAAAATAATTTTAACATTTCCAATCGTTGTTGTCTTTTCTCTTGCGTGGTGTATTCATTTTACACTTGCATCATTGGGACCATGGCTGAAAGCTGGAATGCCCGGTTGTATTACCAAATGCTGTTTTTTCTTGGTCAGGAAGGATTTTTTTTAAATTATCAATTATTTGGTTTAAGGGAAAAAATATAAAACTCTCTCTTCCTTTGTTCAAACCAAAGATGAGGAAAGACATGACCGAAGATTCAGATCAACATGTCCGCCTCCTAAGGGAGCAAAGAGGGCTCAATAAAGTACTTTATCTGTTTCCTTTCATTAAAGCGTTCCTATTTAAAACATATCATTTTGACCCAATTCTTCATTTAAACATAGGTATATATTTATTTACCCAACAGTTGTCCTTAAAGAGTCCATGCCATCATGGAATGCCCTGCGTTGAAAGCATAAGTGGCTCTGGGTAAGTTTTCTTGGGGTTTATCATGTAATAGATGAGGGATGAAAACAAGGTCAAGAAGGTGACATATTGCATAGGAAGGGTGTTTGGAAAAATACAAGACTGTTAAAGAATGTGGTAAATAATATCCAATAAATAGGAGGAGATCATAAGGGAACATACATATGCCCACTCATACTTGCCATTCTGATCCCTAGACCTGCCGTTCTAATCCCCAGACCTGCTATTCTGATCCCTAGTCCTGCTATTCTGATCCCCAGTAGGGTTGCCACCTGGCCCGTATTTTACCCGCAGGCCGGTAAAATATTGGCATCAGGCCAATGTTAAGTCTAGGGTTGCCACCTGGCCGGTATTTTACCGGCAGGCCGGTAAAATATTGGCATCAGGCCAATGTTAAGTCTATGGAGACAGTACCACTTGATGGACTTGTGTCTTTTTTCAACCTAAATTACTATGTTACTATGTTACCAAGGCCGGTATTTTTTTGAAGAAAAGGTGGCAACCCTTATCACCAGACTTTCCAATATCATGCCCAGATTTGCCAATATGCCCCTCAGACTTGCCATTTTTCCCAGCTTACCTGAGCTTGCAGTTTCTCTCTCATTCCATGCACAGATTCTGCATGCAGGAAAGGCTGTGATGTCACTTCCTGTGCGCCGTATCTGATAGCGTGCAGGGAGAGTATGAAAGATCATGTGATCACTGAGCTGTTACCTCCGGGAAACATCCGCAAGTAGCTGCATTTAAAGGGCCAGCGACCTGCTTTACAAATCTATCAGGTGAGTTAGGCAACCACAGGGCCTACAAGTCCGAGGCCTTAGGCGGCTTCCTAACTTGCCTGATTAGAGATCCGCCTCTGACAGCAATGTTTAGAGAAACTAAGCAGATGTCTTGTATCATTCTATACAGACATAATTACATTAAATGACAACTGTAGTGAAACATTAAGTTTTGTTTAATTGAAAGATCACTTGCAGTGTAGGCATTTCAAATAGATATGCTTTAATGAAAGAATCCAAATAAAGAACCTTATTGAGCCCTCTTTGCTCCAAATAGCTCTACCAGGAGGCAGACATGTTGTTTAGAATCTTGGGTCAGATCATCCTTCATCTGAACCAAGGTGAGTGAATATCTGACCCAAGATTCTAAACAACATGTCTGCCCCCTGAGATAACTATTTTGAGCAAAGAGGGCGCAATAAGAATCTTTAATTGTATTCTTTTATTAAAATATTTCTATTTAAATATGCAACATGTAAGTTGTTTTATGGTATTTGAACTAGGAGCAAGATAGAAAACGCTGTAGATTTTTCCATTAAATTTGTAAACACATCAGGGCCGTAACTAGAAACCACCGGGCTCCGGTGCAAAAATTGCCCTGGGCCCCCCGACCCCACCATGCAAGTCCACCCCCAGAAAGGCCACTTTGTGCCTGGCCTTGTCTTATATCTATGGTAGCTTTATGCCTATCCCATGCATGCTTAAACACCTTCACTGTATTAACCCCTACCACTTCTACTGGAAGACTATTCCATGCATCCACTACCCTCTCGGTAAAGTAATATTTCCATTGGTCCCTGGTCTTATCTTATATCAAGGATAGCCTTATGCTTATCCGATGCATGCTTAAATTAAGTTACTCCTGGGGGACCCAAGGCAGCTGTCCCATGGGCCCCCAGCTCCTGCTTGCCCTGTTCACAGCGCATTGCGCTGGTGAACGTTCTTTTCCGGCCGGACACACGTCACATCCGGTGACTGTTTCCCTCCTCCATGTAGGAGGGAAGACAGCACGGAGGAGAAGTCCAGCCGGCGTAGATGGACAGGAGCCAGGCGGTAATTACTAGGGAAGGGGGGTAGGAAGGGGGGGTAGGAAGGGGGGTAGGAAGGAGGAATATAACGAGCACGGTAATGGCACAATATTACTGGTATTTGAATGGTACAAAATTACTGGTATTTGAATGGCACAATATTACAGGTATCTGAATGGCACAATATTATTGGCAACTGACTGGCACAATATTACTGCCATCTTAATGGCAGAATATTACAGGCATCTGAATGGCACAATATTACTGGCATCTGACTGGCACAATAATACTGGCACCTTAATGGCACAATATTGTAGGCATCTGAATGGCACAATTTTACTGGCATCTGACTGGCACAATATTACTGGCATCTTAATGGCACAATATTACTGGCAGCTAACTGGCACAATGTTACTGGCATCTGAAAGTGACTGTGGCATGTTCTGTGGGAAAAATAACATGTACTATGGGGGAAAGTGACAATGTGGATTTTTTCTGCATGGGCAGTTCAGTGGAACAAAGTGAAAACTGTGGTATGTTCTGTGGGGCAGATTTACACTGTAGCATGACAAATTGTGTGGGTGCAATATGAGTGCAAGCAATGTGCTGTTGGTGCAATATAGGTGCATGACAAGTGCTGTGGGTGCAATATAGGTACATGACAAGTGCTGTGGCTACTCTATGGGGCTGTGTTAAGTCCTTTAGGTGCAATGTAGGTGCAGAAAAAGGGAATAAAAACAAGAAATGCAAGTCTTCAATAAAATTTTTATTACATATGAAAATAGTTGAATATAATATTAAGAAGTTCATATTGGTATAAATGCAACTAGTGAGAGCGATTTGTGTATAGATATTTATAAATATATATGAACATATGTAAGTGCTCTCTAATATCTTTGAATATTTTTTTAATTTAGGTAATGAGTAGTTGTAGTGCAGTGTTGCATAGTAAGATGGCATACATATTGCAGCCATATATCCACATTTTTATCCAAATATACAGTTTATATACTGCAATTATACACGTAATATACACATTTTATATAATGCAATAAAAATACTCACTGCAAGAAAAGTCCAATTGTGTGTGTGCTTATTTTTCTGTTTTTTTTTGTATGTGTGTGTGTGGGGGGGGGGGGGGGGGGGGGAGACATGCGATCCAATCACTATTAAAGACGGCCCTGTGGACCCCAAATGTATGTATATAACTAGCTGAATGTATACTTATATGAACTTTTTAATATTATATTCAACTATTTTCATTTGTAATACAAATGTTATTGAAAAATTGTCAATTTCTTATTTTTAGTATGTTCCTCTGCACCCACATTGCACCTAAAGGTCTTAATACAGCACTATACAGTACCCACAGCACTTGGCTTGTACTCATATGGCACCCACAAGATTTGGCATGCCACAGTGTAAATTTGCCCGCCAGAAAATACCACAGAGTCACTTTGTCCCACTGAACTGCCCCTGCAGAACATGCCATGGTGTCACTTTGTCCCAATTTTCCCATTATGCTACGATTAGCCTGCCCATTAATATGCCACAGCCAGACATTCAGATTGCCAATTAATATGCCACAGACATTTCCCCCATTAATATGCCACTATTAACCTGCCCATAATATGCCACAGCCAGTATTATTTTGCCCATCATTTGCTAGTCATATTTTACACTTCATTTGCCATTCATATTTTTCCCATCATTTGTTAGTCATATTTTGCCCATTTACCACTCATATTTAGCCCATTTGCCAGTGTTATTTTGCCCATATGCCACCCATATTTTTCCCATTTGCCACTCATATCTTGTTCATTTGCAGTATTATTTTGCCCATTTGCCAGTGTTATTTGCCAGTATTAATTTGCCTATTTGCCAGTTATTTTCCCCATTATCTGCAGCCCCCCCCCCTCCCAGTACTTACCTGTATGCTGCTCGCCAGACGTCTGCTCCAAAATGTTTCCTGCATGCACTGTGTGTGCAGGAAATACAGCCACCGGCGTCACTTCCGGTGGCTGTGAGGAAAAGTTGGGATGCTGGTCTCCCTGCAGCTGCCCGATAGTGACTGTCTCCGTGTGAGACAGTCACACGGGCAACAATGGGGGCCCACGGGGAAGCTGCTTTGGGCCTCCATGAATGAATGGGCCCTGGGAAGCTGCCCCGTTTGCCAACACTTTTTTTTTGTAGGGGTCACAGGGCAGCTGAGCCCCTGGAGTAACGGGCCAGGTTGCAGCTGCACTAACGGTAAGTACGCCACTGAAACACATAAGATATGGCATTGAATTTTAAAGGAAACTAATAATTACTGCCTGATTTAAGTAAGCATTGGTTCAAACATGTACCTAAAGTAAAATTAATTTAATGTAATTACTAATATTAATGTGACTTTAATGTATTTAAATAGTTTTTGAACTCCAATCTAGGTGATAACACGTCAATTTAGAATGGTTTTGCAACATGAAGCTGTGAATGAAAATATTTAATGTTAACCATGCCCTGCCACACCCTTCCCTGCCCATTTACTTATATGGGCATTGTTGGTCAATGGGCGTCATAATGGCTACTGCATCATAATGGCTACAGTGTATATATATATGAGAAGCTTGTGCTACAGAGTCTTAATGTGGCTGTGAAGCCATTAGTTTGCAAGGCTCATGTATAAAAGGTATCTGAACCTTGGAAACTGATGGTTTCATTATATTCCCCAAGTGTGCCAGGGCTTCAAGGACTCATCAACAGGATAATCTCGTGGCTGAGGAACAAGATGGAAGGATAATTGTGTGGCTTAGGAAGAAGATTGAAGTATAATCTCGTGGCTGAGGAACAATACGGAAGGATAATCTCATGGCTGAGGAACAAGATGGAAGGATAATCTCGTGGCTGAGGAAAAAGACCGAAGGATAATCTCATGGCTGATTTACAGGATGGAAGGATAATCTCGTGGATGAGGAACAAGATGGAAGGATAATCTTGCGGTTGAGGAATGAAACGGAGGGATAATCTCGTGGCTGAGGAACAAGAACAAGATAGAATGATAATCTCGTGGCTGAGGAACAAGATGGAAGGATAATCTTGTGGCGAGGAACAAGATGGAAGGATGCAACAATCATCGCAGGATCCATGTCATTGTATAGTATAGTAAGCTATATTTTTATATTGCGTTCTATACTATACAATTGCATGAGCCTGTCATGCACGTCATGTCCCAGAATCCTTTTTAAAGTCAATAGCCCCGTTCCAGGGCTGTACAGTCGATCACTGTTTTTTCAGGGTCAGGAAGGTTTTTTTTTACTTGTTATACAAGTTTTTTTTTCCTTCCTCTGGATCATTTGACTTTGACTTTAAAAATGAAATTAAAGAAAACTTTAAAACCTTTTCTTGTGTGGTGTGTTTATTTACACTTGCATTATCACACATAGTCATTAGCCCCGATCCAGGGTTGTACACCGATCGCTGTTTTTCAGGGTCAGGAAGGAATTTTTTACTTGTCCGTCAAGTTTTTCGCCTTCCTCTGGATCATTTGGCTTAGGTACACAATAAAAATACAATAAAAATAATTTTAACATTTCCAATCGTTGTTGTCTTTTCTCTTGCGTGGTGTATTCATTTTACACTTGCATCATTGGGACCATGGCTGAAAGCTGGAATGCCCGGTTGTATTACCAAATGCTGTTTTTTCTTGGTCAGGAAGGATTTTTTTTAAATTATCAATTATTTGGTTTAAGGGAAAAAATATAAAACTCTCTCTTCCTTTGTTCAAACCAAAGATGAGGAAAGACATGACCGAAGATTCAGATCAACATGTCCGCCTCCTAAGGGAGCAAAGAGGGCTCAATAAAGTACTTTATCTGTTTCCTTTCATTAAAGCGTTCCTATTTAAAACATATCATTTTGACCCAATTCTTCATTTAAACATAGGTATATATTTATTTACCCAACAGTTGTCCTTAAAGAGTCCATGCCATCATGGAATGCCCTGCGTTGAAAGCATAAGGGGCTCTGGGTAAGTTTTCTTGGGGTTTATCATGTAATAGATGAGGGATGAAAACAAGGTCAAGAAGGTGACATATTGCATAGGAAGGGTGTTTGGAAAAATACAAGACTGTTAAAGAATGTGGTAAATAATATCCAATAAATAGGAGGAGATCATAAGGGAACATACATATGCCCACTCATACTTGCCATTCTGATCCCTAGACCTGCCGTTCTAATCCCCAGACCTGCCATTCTGATCCCTAGTCCTGCTATTCTGATCCCCAGTAGGGTTGCCACCTGGCCCGTATTTTACCCGCAGGCCGGTAAAATATTGGCATCAGGCCAATGTTAAGTCTAGGGTTGCCACCTGGCCGGTATTTTACCGGCAGGCCGGTAAAATATTGGCATCAGGCCAATGTTAAGTCTATGGACACAGTACCACTTGATGAACTTGTGTCTTTTTTCAACCTAAATTACTATGTTACTATGTTACCAAGGCCGGTATTTTTTTGAAGAAAAGGTGGCAACCCTTATCCCCAGACTTTTCAATATCATGCCCAGATTTGCCAATATGCCCCTCAGACTTGCCATTTTTCCCAGCTTACCTGAGCTTGCAGTTTCTCTCTCATTCCATGCACAGATTCTGCATGCAGGAAAGGCTGTGATGTCACTTCCTGTGCGCCGGATCTGATAGCGTGCAGGGAGAGTATGAGAGATCATGTGATCACTGAGCTGTTACCTCCGGGAAACATCCGCAAGTAGCTGCATTTAAAGGGCCAGCGACCTGCTTTACAAATCTATCAGGTGAGTTAGGCAACCACAGGGCCTACAAGTCCGAGGCCTTAGGCGGCTTCCTAACTTGCCTGATTAGAGATCCGCCTCTGACAGCAATGTTTAGAGAAACTAAGCAGATGTCTTGTATCATTCTATACAGACATAATTACATTAAATGACAACTGTAGTGAAAAATTAAGTTTTGTTTAATTGAAAGATCGCTTGCAGTGTAGGCATTTCAAATAGATATGCTTTAATGAAAGAATCCAAATAAAGAACCTTATTGAGCCCTCTTTGCTCCAAATAGCTCTACCAGGAGGCAGACATGTTGTTTAGAATCTTGGGTCAGATCATCCTTCATCTGAACCAAGGTGAGTGAATATCTGACCCAAGATTCTAAACAACATGTCTGCCCCCTGAGATAACTATTTTGAGCAAAGAGGGCGCAATAAGAATCTTTAATTGTATTCTTTTATTAAAATATTTCTATTTAAATATGTAACATGTAAGTTGTTTTATGATATTTGAACTAGGAGCAAGATAGAAAACGCTGTAGATTTTTCCATTAAATTTGTAAACACATCAGGGCCGTAACTAGAAACCACCGGGCTCCGGTGCAAAAATTGCCCTGGGCCCCCCGACCCCACCATGCAACTCCACCCCCAGAAAGGCCACTTTGTGCCTGGCCTTGTCTTATATCTATGGTAGCTTTATGCCTATCCCATGCATGCTTAAACACCTTCACTGTATTAACCCCTACCACTTCTACTGGAAGACTATTCCATGCATCCACTACCCTCTCGGTAAAGTAATATTTTCATTGGTCCCTGGTCTTATCTTATATCAAGGATAGCCTTACGCTTATCCGATGCATGCTTAAACTAATTCATATATTTACCTCTCATCCACCACCCTCTCAGTAAAGTAATATTACTTTTTCTGACCACAAGAAAAACATTAAAATATTTCCAGCCTTTTCCAAATCTTGAGGTGGACCCCCAGGGCCGTCTTAAACGCGGGGCAAACGGGGCAGCTGCCCTGGGCCCAGTTACTCCTGGGGGACCCAAGGCAGCTGTCCCATGGGCCCCCAGCTCCTGCTTGCCCTGTTCACAGCGCATTGCGCTGGTGAACGTTCTTTTCCGGCCGGAAAAAATAACTGACACCGGATGTGACATCACGTCACATCCGGTGACTGTTTCCCTCCTCCATGTAGGAGGGAAGACAGCACGGAGTAGAAGTCCAGCCGGCGTAGACGGAGCAGAAGCCAGGCGGTAATTACTAGGGAAGGGGGGTAGGAGGGAGGAATATAACGAGCACGGTAATGGCACAATATTACTGGCAACTGACTGGCACAATATTACTGCCATCTTAATGGCAGAATATTACAGGCATCTGAATGGCACAATATTACTGGCATCTGACTGGCACAATATTACTGGCATCTGACTGGCACAATAATACTGGCACCTTAATGGCACAATATTGTAGGCATCTGAATGGCACAATTTTACTGGCATCTGACTGGCACAATATTACTGGCATCTTAATGGCACAATATTACTGGCAGCTAACTGGCACAATGTTACTGGCATCTGAATGGCACAATATTACAGGCATCTTACTGGCACAATATTACTGGCAACTGAAAGGCACAATATTACAGGCATCTGACTGGCACAAAATTATTGGCATCTTAATGGCACAATATTACTGGCATCTTAATGACACAACAATAATGGCATCTTAATGTTACAATACTACTGGTATCTTAATGGGCAAATTGGCTGGGGCATCTTAATTGTACAATATTACTGGTATCTGAATTGCACTATAATACTGGCATATTAATGGGAAAAATTAATTTGCCATATTAATGGCAAAATAATACTGACATATTAATGGCAAAATAATACTGGCATTTTGATGGCCACTTTGTGCCATATTTAATGGACAAACGGTGGCATATTTTAACAGGCAAACTGTCTTTTGCATATGCAATGACAAAGTGACTGTGGCATGTTCTGTGGGAAAAATAACATGTACTATGGGGGAAAGTGACAATGTGGATTTTTTCTGCATGGGCAGTTCAGTGGAACAAAGTGAAACTGTGGTATGTTCTGTGGGGCAGATTTACACTGTAGCATGACAAATTGTGTGGGTGCAATATGAGTGCAAGCAATGTGCTGTTGGTGCAATATAGGTGCATGACAAGTGCTGTGGGTGCAATATAGGTACATGACAAGTGCTGTGGCTACTCTATGGGGCTGTGTTAAGTCCTTTAGGTGCAATGTAGGTGCAGAAAAAGGGAATAAAAACAAGAAATGCAAGTCTTCAATAACATTTTTATTACATATGAAAATAGTTGAATATAATATTAAGAAGTTCATATTGGTATAAATGCAACTAGTGAGAGCGATTTGTGTATAGATATTTATAAATATATATGAACATATGTAAGTGCTCTCTAATATCTGTGAATATTTTTTTAATTTAGGTAATGAGTAGTTGTAGTGCAGTGTTGCATAGTAAGATGGCATACATATTGCAGCCATATATCCACATCTTTATCCAAATATACAGTTTATATACTGCAATTATACACGTAATATACACATTTTATATAATGCAATAAAAATACTCACTGCAAGAAAAGTCCAATTGTGTGTGTGCTTATTTTTCTGTTTTTTTTTTGTATGTGTGTGTGGGGGGGGGGGGGGGAGACATGCGATCCAATCACTATTAAAGACGGCCCTGTGGACCCCAAATGTATGTATATAACTAGCTGAATGTATACTTATATGAACTTTTTAATATTATATTCAACTATTTTCATTTGTAATACAAATGTTATTGAAAAATTGTCAATTTCTTATTTTTAGTATGTTCCTCTGCACCCACATTGCACCTAAAGGTCTTAATACAGCACTATACAGTACCCACAGCACTTGGCTTGTACTCATATGGCACCCACAAGATTTGGCATGCCACAGTGTAAATTTGCCCGCCAGAAAATACCACAGAGTCACTTTGTCCCACTGAACTGCCCCTGCAGAACATGCCATGGTGTCACTTTCCCCCAATTTTCCCATTATGCTACGATTAGCCTGCCCATTAATATGCCACAGCCAGACATTCAGATTGCCAATTAATATGCCACAGACATTTCCCCCATTAATATGCCACTATTAACCTGCCCATAATATGCCACAGCCAGTATTATTTTGCCCATCATTTGCTAGTCATATTTTACACTTCATTTGCCATTCATATTTTTCCCATCATTTGTTAGTCATATTTTGCCCATTTACCACTCATATTTAGCCCATTTGCCAGTGTTATTTTGCCCATATGCCACCCATATTTTTCCCATTTGCCACTCATATCTTGTTCATTTGCAGTATTATTTTGCCCATTTGCCAGTGTTATTTGCCAGTATTAATTTGCCTATTTGCCAGTTATTTTCCCCATTATCTGCAGCCCCCCCCCCTCCCAGTACTTACCTGTATGCTGCTCGCCAGACGTCTGCTCCAAAATGTTTCCTGCATGCACTGTGTGTGCAGGAAATACAGCCACCGGCGTCACTTCCGGTGGCTGTGAGGAAAAGTTGGGATGCTGGTCTCCCTGCAGCTGCCCGATAGTGACTGTCTCCGTGTGAGACAGTCACACGGGCAGCAATGGGGGCCCACGGGGAAGCTGCTTTGGGCCTCCATGAATGAATGGGCCCTGGGAAGCTGCCCCGTTTGCCAACACTTTTTTTTTGTAGGGGTCACAGGGCAGCTGAGCCCCTGGAGTAACGGGCCAGGTCGCAGCTGCACTAACGGTAAGTACGCCACTGAAACACATAAGATATGGCATTGAATTTTAAAGGAAACTAATAATTACTGCCTGATTTAAGTAAGCATTGGTTCAAACATGTACCTAAAGTAAAATTAATTTAATGTAATTACTAATATTAATGTGACTTTAATGTATTTAAATAGTTTTTGAACTCCAATCTAGGTGATAACATGTCAATTTAGAATGGTTTTGCAACATGAAGCTGTGAATGAAAATATTTAATGTTAACCATGCCCTGCCACACCCTTCCCTGCCCATTTACTTATATGGGCATTGTTGGTCAATGGGCGTCATAATGGCTACTGCATCATAATGGCTACAGTGTATATATATATGAGAAGCTTGTGCTACAGAGTCTTAATGTGGCTGTGAAGCCATTAGTTTGCAAGGCTCATGTATAAAAGGTATCTGAACCTTGGAAACTGATGGTTTCATTATATTCCCCAAGTGTGCCAGGGCTTCAAGGACTCATCAACAGGATAATCTCGTGGCTGAGGAACAAGATGGAAGGATAATTGTGTGGCTTAGGAAGAAGATTGAAGTATAATCTCGTGGCTGAGGAACAATACGGAAGGATAATCTCATGGCTGAGGAACAAGATGGAAGGATAATCTCGTGGCTGAGGAAAAAGACCGAAGGATAATCTCATGGCTGATTTACAGGATGGAAGGATAATCTCGTGGATGAGGAACAAGATGGAAGGATAATCTTGCGGTTGAGGAATGAAACGGAGGGATAATCTCGTGGCTGAGGAACAAGAACAAGATAGAATGATAATCTCGTGGCTGAGGAACAAGATGGAAGGATAATCTTGTGGCGAGGAACAAGATGGAAGGATGCAACAATCATCGCAGGATCCATGTCATTGTATAGTATAGTAAGCTATATTTTTATATTGCGTTCTATACTATACAATTGCATGAGCCTGTCATGCACGTCATGTCCCAGAATCCTTTTTAAAGTCAATAGCCCCGTTCCAGGGCTGTACAGTCGATCACTGTTTTTTCAGGGTCAGGAAGGTTTTTTTTTACTTGTTATACAAGTTTTTTTTTCCTTCCTCTGGATCATTTGACTTTGACTTTAAAAATGAAATTAAAGAAAACTTTAAAACCTTTTCTTGTGTGGTGTGTTTATTTACACTTGCATTATCACACATAGTCATTAGCCCCGATCCAGGGTTGTACACCGATCGCTGTTTTTCAGGGTCAGGAAGGAATTTTTTACTTGTCCGTCAAGTTTTTCGCCTTCCTCTGGATCATTTGGCTTAGGTACACAATAAAAATACAATAAAAATAATTTTAACATTTCCAATCGTTGTTGTCTTTTCTCTTGCGTGGTGTATTCATTTTACACTTGCATCATTGGGACCATGGCTGAAAGCTGGAATGCCCGGTTGTATTACCAAATGCTGTTTTTTCTTGGTCAGGAAGGATTTTTTTTAAATTATCAATTATTTGGTTTAAGGGAAAAAATATAAAACTCTCTCTTCCTTTGTTCAAACCAAAGATGAGGAAAGACATGACCGAAGATTCAGATCAACATGTCCGCCTCCTAAGGGAGCAAAGAGGGCTCAATAAAGTACTTTATCTGTTTCCTTTCATTAAAGCGTTCCTATTTAAAACATATCATTTTGACCCAATTCTTCATTTAAACATAGGTATATATTTATTTACCCAACAGTTGTCCTTAAAGAGTCCATGCCATCATGGAATGCCCTGCGTTGAAAGCATTAGGGGCTCTGGGTAAGTTTTCTTGGGGTTTATCATGTAATAGATGAGGGATGAAAACAAGGTCAAGAAGGTGACATATTGCATAGGAAGGGTGTTTGGAAAAATACAAGACTGTTAAAGAATGTGGTAAATAATATCCAATAAATAGGAGGAGATCATAAGGGAACATACATATGCCCACTCATACTTGCCATTCTGATCCCTAGACCTGCCGTTCTAATCCCCAGACCTGCCATTCTGATCCCTAGTCCTGCTATTCTGATCCCCAGTAGGGTTGCCACCTGGCCCGTATTTTACCCGCAGGCCGGTAAAATATTGGCATCAGGCCAATGTTAAGTCTAGGGTTGCCACCTGGCCGGTATTTTACCGGCAGGCCGGTAAAATATTGGCATCAGGCCAATGTTAAGTCTATGGACACAGTACCACTTGATGAACTTGTGTCTTTTTTCAACCTAAATTACTATGTTACTATGTTACCAAGGCCGGTATTTTTTTGAAGAAAAGGTGGCAACCCTTATCCCCAGACTTTTCAATATCATGCCCAGATTTGCCAATATGCCCCTCAGACTTGCCATTTTTCCCAGCTTACCTGAGCTTGCAGTTTCTCTCTCATTCCATGCACAGATTCTGCATGCAGGAAAGGCTGTGATGTCACTTCCTGTGCGCCGGATCTGATAGCGTGCAGGGAGAGTATGAGAGATCATGTGATCACTGAGCTGTTACCTCCGGGAAACATCCGCAAGTAGCTGCATTTAAAGGGCCAGCGACCTGCTTTACAAATCTATCAGGTGAGTTAGGCAACCACAGGGCCTACAAGTCCGAGGCCTTAGGCGGCTTCCTAACTTGCCTGATTAGAGATCCGCCTCTGACAGCAATGTTTAGAGAAACTAAGCAGATGTCTTGTATCATTCTATACAGACATAATTACATTAAATGACAACTGTAGTGAAAAATTAAGTTTTGTTTAATTGAAAGATCGCTTGCAGTGTAGGCATTTCAAATAGATATGCTTTAATGAAAGAATCCAAATAAAGAACCTTATTGAGCCCTCTTTGCTCCAAATAGCTCTACCAGGAGGCAGACATGTTGTTTAGAATCTTGGGTCAGATCATCCTTCATCTGAACCAAGGTGAGTGAATATCTGACCCAAGATTCTAAACAACATGTCTGCCCCCTGAGATAACTATTTTGAGCAAAGAGGGCGCAATAAGAATCTTTAATTGTATTCTTTTATTAAAATATTTCTATTTAAATATGTAACATGTAAGTTGTTTTATGATATTTGAACTAGGAGCAAGATAGAAAACGCTGTAGATTTTTCCATTAAATTTGTAAACACATCAGGGCCGTAACTAGAAACCACCGGGCTCCGGTGCAAAAATTGCCCTGGGCCCCCCGACCCCACCATGCAACTCCACCCCCAGAAAGGCCACTTTGTGCCTGGCCTTGTCTTATATCTATGGTAGCTTTATGCCTATCCCATGCATGCTTAAACACCTTCACTGTATTAACCCCTACCACTTCTACTGGAAGACTATTCCATGCATCCACTACCCTCTCGGTAAAGTAATATTTTCATTGGTCCCTGGTCTTATCTTATATCAAGGATAGCCTTACGCTTATCCGATGCATGCTTAAACTAATTCATATATTTACCTCTCATCCACCACCCTCTCAGTAAAGTAATATTACTTTTTCTGACCACAAGAAAAACATTAAAATATTTCCAGCCTTTTCCAAATCTTGAGGTGGACCCCCAGGGCCGTCTTAAACGCGGGGCAAACGGGGCAGCTGCCCTGGGCCCAGTTACTCCTGGGGGACCCAAGGCAGCTGTCCCATGGGCCCCCAGCTCCTGCTTGCCCTGTTCACAGCGCATTGCGCTGGTGAACGTTCTTTTCCGGCCGGAAAAAATAACTGACACCGGATGTGACATCACGTCACATCCGGTGACTGTTTCCCTCCTCCATGTAGGAGGGAAGACAGCACGGAGTAGAAGTCCAGCCGGCGTAGACGGAGCAGAAGCCAGGCGGTAATTACTAGGGAAGGGGGGTAGGAGGGAGGAATATAACGAGCACGGTAATGGCACAATATTACTGGCAACTGACTGGCACAATATTACTGCCATCTTAATGGCAGAATATTACAGGCATCTGAATGGCACAATATTACTGGCATCTGACTGGCACAATATTACTGGCATCTGACTGGCACAATAATACTGGCACCTTAATGGCACAATATTGTAGGCATCTGAATGGCACAATTTTACTGGTATCTGACTGGCACAATATTACTGGCATCTTAATGGCACAATATTACTGGCAGCTAACTGGCACAATGTTACTGGCATCTGAATGGCACAATATTACAGGCATCTTACTGGCACAATATTACTGGCAACTGAAAGGCACAATATTACAGGCATCTGACTGGCACAAAATTATTGGCATCTTAATGGCACAATATTACTGGCATCTTAATGACACAACAATAATGGCATCTTAATGTTACAATACTACTGGTATCTTAATGGGCAAATTGGCTGGGGCATCTTAATTGTACAATATTACTGGTATCTGAATTGCACTATAATACTGGCATATTAATGGGAAAAATTAATTTGCCATATTAATGGCAAAATAATACTGACATATTAATGGCAAAATAATACTGGCATTTTGATGGCCACTTTGTGCCATATTTAATGGACAAACGGTGGCATATTTTAACAGGCAAACTGTCTTTTGCATATGCAATGACAAAGTGACTGTGGCATGTTCTGTGGGAAAAATAACATGTACTATGGGGGAAAGTGACAATGTGGATTTTTTCTGCATGGGCAGTTCAGTGGAACAAAGTGAAACTGTGGTATGTTCTGTGGGGCAGATTTACACTGTAGCATGACAAATTGTGTGGGTGCAATATGAGTGCAAGCAATGTGCTGTTGGTGCAATATAGGTGCATGACAAGTGCTGTGGGTGCAATATAGGTACATGACAAGTGCTGTGGCTACTCTATGGGGCTGTGTTAAGTCCTTTAGGTGCAATGTAGGTGCAGAAAAAGGGAATAAAAACAAGAAATGCAAGTCTTCAATAACATTTTTATTACATATGAAAATAGTTGAATATAATATTAAGAAGTTCATATTGGTATAAATGCAACTAGTGAGAGCGATTTGTGTATAGATATTTATAAATATATATGAACATATGTAAGTGCTCTCTAATATCTGTGAATATTTTTTTAATTTAGGTAATGAGTAGTTGTAGTGCAGTGTTGCATAGTAAGATGGCATACATATTGCAGCCATATATCCACATTTTTATCCAAATATACAGTTTATATACTGCAATTATACACGTAATATACACATTTTATATAATGCAATAAAAATACTCACTGCAAGAAAAGTCCAATTGTGTGTGTGCTTATTTTTCTGTTTTTTTTTTGTATGTGTGTGTGGGGGGGGGGGGGGGGGGGGAGACATGCGATCCAATCACTATTAAAGACGGCCCTGTGGACCCCAAATGTATGTATATAACTAGCTGAATGTATACTTATATGAACTTTTTAATATTATATTCAACTATTTTCATTTGTAATACAAATGTTATTGAAAAATTGTCAATTTCTTATTTTTAGTATGTTCCTCTGCACCCACATTGCACCTAAAGGTCTTAATACAGCACTATACAGTACCCACAGCACTTGGCTTGTACTCATATGGCACCCACAAGATTTGGCATGCCACAGTGTAAATTTGCCCGCCAGAAAATACCACAGAGTCACTTTGTCCCACTGAACTGCCCCTGCAGAACATGCCATGGTGTCACTTTCCCCCAATTTTCCCATTATGCTACGATTAGCCTGCCCATTAATATGCCACAGCCAGACATTCAGATTGCCAATTAATATGCCACAGCCATATCCCCCATTAATATGCCACTATTAACCTGCCCATAATATGCCACAGCCAGTATTATTTTGCCCATCATTTGCTAGTCATATTTTACACTTCATTTGCCATTCATATTTTGCCCATCATTTGTTAGTCATATTTTGCCCATTTACCACTCATATTTAGCCTATTTGCCAGTGTTATTTTGCCCATATGCCACCCATATTTTCCCATTTGCCACTCATATCTTGTTCATTTGCAGTATTATTTTGCCCATTTGCCAGTGTTATTTGCCAGTATTAATTTGCCTATTTGCCAGTTATTTTCCCCATTATCTGCAGCCCCCCCCCCCTCCCAGTACTTACCTGTATGCTGCTCGCCAGACGTCTGCTCCAAAATGTTTCCTGCATGCACTGTGTGTGCAGGAAATACAGCCACCGGCGTCACTTCCGGTGGCTGTGAGGAAAAGTTGGGATGCTGGTCTCCCTGCAGCTGCCCGATAGTGACTGTCTCCGTGTGAGACAGTCACACGGGCAGCAATGGGGGCCCACGGGGAAGCTGCTTTGGGCCTCCATGAATGAATGGGCCCTGGGAAGCTGCCCCGTTTGCCAACACTTTTTTTTTGTAGGGGTCACAGGGCAGCTGAGCCCCTGGAGTAACGGGCCAGGTCGCAGCTGCACTAACGGTAAGTACGCCACTGAAACACATAAGATATGGCATTGAATTTTAAAGGAAACTAATAATTACTGCTTGATTTAAGTAAGCATTGGTTCAAACATGTACCTAAAGTAAAATTAATTTAATGTTATTACTAATATTAATGTGACTTTAATGTATTTAAATAGTTTTTGAACTCCAATCTAGGTGAAAACACATCAATTTAGAATGGTTTTGCAACATAAAGCTGTGAATGAAAATATTTAATGTTAACCATGCCCTGCCACACCCTTCCCTGCCCATTTCCTTATATGGGCATTGTTGGTCAATGGGCGTCATAATGGCTAGTGCATCATAATGGCTACAGTGTATATATATATGAGAAGCTTGTGCTACAGAGTCTTAATGTGGCTGTGAAGCCATTAGTTTGCAAGGCTCATGTATAAAAGGTATCTGAACCTTGGAAACTGATGGTTTCATTATATTCCCCAAGTGTGCCAGGGCTTCAAGGACTCATCAACAGGATAATCTCGTGGCTGAGGAACAAGATGGAAGGATAATCGTGTGGCTTAGGAAGAAGATTGAAGTATAATCTCGTGGCTGAGGAACAATACGGAAGGATAATCTCATGGCTGAGGAACAAGATGGAAGGATAATCTCGTGGCTGAGGAAAAAGACCGAAGGATAATCTCATGGCTGATTTACAGGATGGAAGTATAATCTCGTGGATGAGGAACAAGATGGAAGGATAATCTTGCGGTTGAGGAATGAAACGGAGGGATAATCTCGTGGCTGAGGAACAAGAACAAGATAGAATGATAATCTCGTGGTTGAGGAACAAGATGGAAGGATAATCTTGCGGGTGAGGAATGAAACGGAGGGATAATCTCGTGGCTGAGGAACAAGAACAAGATAGAATGATAATCTCGTGGCTGAGGAACAAGATGGAAGGATAATCTTGTGGCGAGGAACAAGATGGAAGGATGCAACAATCATCGCAGGATCCATGTCACTGTATAGTATAGTAAGCTATATTTTTATATTGCGTTCTATACTATACAATTGCATGAGCCTGTCATGCACGTCATGTCCCAGAATCCTTTTTAAAGTCAATAGCCCCGTTCCAGGGCTGTACAGTCGATCACTGTTTTTTCAGGGTCAGGAAGGTTTTTTTTTACTTGTTATACAAGTTTTTTTTTCCTTCCTCTGGATCATTTGACTTTGACTTTAAAAATGAAATTAAAGAAAACTTTAAAACCTTTTCTTGTGTGGTGTGTTTATTTACACTTGCATTATCACACATAGTCATTAGCCCCGATCCAGGGTTGTACACCGATCGCTGTTTTTCAGGGTCAGGAAGGAATTTTTTACTTGTCCGTCAAGTTTTTCGCCTTCCTCTGGATCATTTGGCTTAGGTACACAATAAAAATACAATAAAAATAATTTTAACATTTCCAGTCGTTGTTGTCTTTTCTCTTGCGTGGTGTATTCATTTTACACTTGCATCATTGGGACCATGGCTGAAAGCTGAAATGCCCGGTTGTATTACCAAATGCTGTTTTTTCTTGGTCAGGAAGGATTTTTTTTAAATTATCAATTATTTGGTTTAAGGGAAAAAATATAAAACTCTCTCTTCCTTTGTTCAAACCAAAGATGAGGAAAGACATGACCGAAGATTCAGATCAACATGTCCGCCTCCTAAGGGAGCAAAGAGGGCTCAATAAAGTACTTTATCTGTTTCCTTTCATTAAAGCGTTCCTATTTAAAACATATCATTTTGACCCAATTCTTCATTTAAACATAGGTATATATTTATTTACCCAACAGTTGTCCTTAAAGAGTCCATGCCATCATGGAATGCCCTGCGTTGAAAGCATAAGGGGCTCTGGGTAAGTTTTCTTGGGGTTTATCATGTAATAGATGAGGGATGAAAACAAGGTCAAGAAGGTGACATATTGCATAGGAAGGGTGTTTGGAAAAATACAAGACTGTTAAAGAATGTGGTAAATAATATCCAATAAATAGGAGGAGATCATAAGGGAACATACATATGCCCACTCATACTTGCCATTCTGATCCCTAGACCTGCCGTTCTAATCCCCAGACCTGCCATTCTGATCCCTAGTCCTGCTATTCTGATCCCCAGTAGGGTTGCCACCTGGCCCGTATTTTACCCGCAGGCCGGTAAAATATTGGCATCAGGCCAATGTTAAGTCTATGGAGACAGTACCACTTGATGGACTTGTGTCTTTTTTCATCCTAAATTACTATGTTACTATGTTACCAAGGCCGGTATTTTTTTGAAGAAAAGGTGGCAACCCTTATCCCCAGACTTTCCAATATCATGCCCAGATTTGCCAATATGCCCATCAGACTTGCCTTTTTTCCCAGCTTACCTGAGCTTGCAGTTTCTCTCTCATTCCATGCACAGATTCTGCATGCCGGAAAGGCTGTGATGTCACTTCCTGTGCGCCGGATCTGATAGCGTTCAGGGAGAGTATGAGAGATCATGTGATCACTGAGCTGTTACCTCCGGGAAACATCCGCAAGTAGCTGCATTTAAAGGGCCAGCGACCTGCTTTACAAATCTATCAGGTGAGTTAGGCAACCACAGGGCCTTCAAGTCCGAGGCCTTAGGCGGCTTCCTAACTTGCCTGATTAGAGATCCGCCTCTGACAGCAATGTTTAGAGAAACTAAGCAGATGTCTTGTATCATTCTATACAGACATAATTACATTAAATGACAACTGTAGTGAAAAATTAAGTTTTGTTTAATTGAAAGATCGCTTGCAGTGTAGGCATTTCAAATAGATATGCTTTAATGAAAGAATCCAAATAAAGAACCTTATTGAGCCCTCTTTGCTCCAAATAGCTCTACCAGGAGGCAGACATGTTGTTTAGAATCTTGGGTCAGATCATCCTTCATCTGAACCAAGGTGAGTGAATATCTGACCCAAGATTCTAAACAACATGTCTGCCCCCTGAGATAACTATTTTGAGCAAAGAGGGCGCAATAAGAATCTTTAATTGTATTCTTTTATTAAAATATTTCTATTTAAATATGTAACATGTAAGTTGTTTTATGATATTTGAATTAGGAGCAAGATAGAAAACGCTGTAGATTTTTCCATTAAATTTGTAAACACATCAGGGCCGTAACTAGAAACCACCGGGCTCCGGTGCAAAAATTGCCCTGGGCCCCCCGACCCCACCATGCAACTCCACCCCCAGAAAGGCCACTTTGTGCCTGGCCTTGTCTTATATCTATGGTAGCTTTATGCCTATCCCATGCATGCTTAAACACCTTCACTGTATTAACCCCTACCACTTCTACTGGAAGACTATTCCATGCATCCACTACCCTCTCGGTAAAGTAATATTTTCATTGGTCCCTGGTCTTATCTTATATCAAGGATAGCCTTACGCTTATCCGATGCATGCTTAAACTAATTCATATATTTACCTCTCATCCACCACCCTCTCAGTAAAGTAATATTGCTTTTTCTGACCACAGCCTTTTCCAAATCTTGAGGTGGACCCCCAGGGCCGTCTTAAACGCTGGGCAAACGGGGCAGCTGCCCTGGGCCCAGTTACTCCTGGGGGACCCAAGGCAGCTGTCCCATGGGCCCCCAGCTCCTGCTTGCCCTGTTCACAGCGCATTGCGCTGGTGAACGTTCTTTTCCGGCCGGAAAAAATAACTGACACCGGATGTGACATCACGTCACATCCGGTGACTGTTTCCCTCCTCCATGTAGGAGGGAAGACAGCACGGAGGAGAAGTCCAGCCGGCGTAGACGGAGCAGAAGCCAGGCGGTAATTACTAGGGAAGGGGGGTAGGAGGGAGGAATATAACAAGCACGGTAATGGCACAATATTACTGGTATTTGAATGGTACAAAATTACTGGTATTTGAATGGCACAATATTACAGGTATCTGAATGGCACAATATTATTGGCAACTGACTGGCACAATATTACTGCCATCTTAATGGCAGAATATTACAGGCATCTGAATGGCACAATATTACTGGCATCTGACTGGCACAATATTACTGGCATCTGACTGGCACAATAATACTGGCACCTTAATGGCACAATATTGTAGGCATCTGAATGGCACAATTTTACTGGCATCTGACTGGCACAATATTACTGGCATCTTAATGGCACAATATTACTGGCAGCTAACTGGCACAATGTTACTGGCATCTGAATGGCACAATAGTACAGGCATCTTACTGGCACAATATTACTGGCATCTGAAAGGCACAATATTACAAGCATCTGACTGGCACAAAATTATTGGCATCTTAATGGCACAATATTACTGGCATCTTAATGACACAACAATAATGGCATCTTAATGTTACAATACTACTGGTATCTTAATGGGCAAATTGGCTGGGGCATCTTAATTGTACAATATTACTGGTATCTGAATTGCACTATAATACTGGCATATTAATGGGAAAAATTAATTTGCCATATTAATGGCAAAATAATACTGACATATTAATGGCAAAATAATACTGGCATTTTGATGGCCACTTTGTGCCATATTTAATGGACAAACGGTGGCATATTTTAACAGGCAAACTGCCTTTTGCATATGCAATGACAAAGTGACTGTGGCATGTTCTGTGGGAAAAATAACATGTACTATGGGGGAAAGTGACAATGTGGATTTTTTCTGCATGGGCAGTTCAGTGGAACAAAGTGAAACTGTGGTATGTTCTGTGGGGCAGATTTACACTGTAGCATGACAAATTGTGTGGGTGCAATATGAGTGCAAGCAATGTGCTGTTGGTGCAATATAGGTGCATGACAAGTGCTGTGGGTGCAATATAGGTGCATGACAAGTGCTGTGGCTACTCTATGTGGCTGTGTTAAGTCCTTTAGGTGCAATGTAGGTGCAGAAAAAGGGAATAAAAACAAGAAATGCAAGTCTTCAATAACATTTTTATTACATATGAAAATAGTTGAATATAATATTAAGAAGTTCATATTGGTATAAATGCAACTAGTGAGAGCGATTTGTGTATAGATATTTATAAATATATATGAACATATGTAAGTGCTCTCTAATATCTGTGAATATTTTTTTAATTTAGGTAATGAGTAGTTGTAGTGCAGTGTTGCATAGTAAGATGGCATACATATTGCAGCCATATATCCACATTTTTATCCAAATATACAGTTTATATACTGCAATTATACACGTAATATACACATTTTATATAATGCAATAAAAATACTCACTGCAAGAAAAGTCCAATTGTGTGTGTGCTTATTTTTCTGTTTTTTTTTGTATGTGTGTGTGTGTGGGGGGGGAGACATGCGAACCAATCACTATTAAAGACGGCCCTGTGGACCCCAAATGTATGTATATAACTAGCTGAATGTATACTTATATGAACTTTTTAATATTATATTCAACTATTTTCATTTGTAATACAAATGTTATTGAAAAATTGTCAATTTCTTATTTTTAGTATGTTCCTCTGCACCCACATTGCACCTAAAGGTCTTAATACAGCACTATACAGTACCCACAGCACTTGGCTTGTACTCATTTGGCACCCACAAGATTTGGCATGCCACAGTGTAAATTTGCCCGCCAGAAAATACCACAGAGTCACTTTGTCCCACTGAACTGCCCCTGCAGAACATGAAATGGTGTCACTTTCCCCCAATTTTCCCATTATGCTATAATTTCCCAATAAATCTCACACTCTAATGTAAATCAGTCCGCTGATAAAGCCCACACTCTAATGTAAATCAACCCGCCAATAAAGCTCACACTCTAATGTAATTCAGCCTGCCAATAAATCTCCCACTCTAATGTAAATCAACCCGCCAATAAAGCTCACACTCTAATGTAATTCAGCCTGCCAATAAATCTCACACTGTAATGTAAATCAACCCGCCAATAAAGCTCACACTCTAATGTAATTAATGTAGCTTTTTCTTTTCGGAATAATAATATCTCAATTTGCATTTTTTGGCTGACTTGGTATCATGAGAATTGTAGTTTAGCTAACATCTCTTATTGTGTATTCGGTTACCCATTTTCTCATAATCCTCAGCCAGGCAATTCTGGCTGAGCATTATGAGACATTTAGTCAACAGCCCATACAAAGTTAGCTGTGAACTACCATTCTCATGATCCTCAGCCAACCAAAACACACCATAATTCTGGCTGAGCATCATGGAAAGGGTGCTCCACAACAACAAACATACAAACTAATGTTAGTGTCCCTTACCTTGATGGAGGGGGGTCTGCTCTGGCTTCTCCGTGGTACTCTAGGATGTGGAGGGAGCTGCTGAACTCTTCTTGCCAGAGACCAGCTCCCTCCATGCTGCCTTCTTGCTGCTCGGTAGAGGGGGCGGAGTCACGGGTTTAAGCCCCGACCCCGCGTCTGATTGGCATCGGGCAGGGAAATTCTATTAGAAGCAGGTCTCTGCTAGAAGAGGCAGAGACCTGCCGTGCCACAGCTGGCACTGAGGCACAGATATAGCATGGGGCTCCCTGTCACTCAGGGACCCCACGCTAAGGGGCATGCCAGCATGAAGAACTAAAACTCACACTCTAATGTAATTCAGCCTGCCAATAAAGCTTACACTCTAATGTAATTCAGCCTGCCAATAAAGCTTATACTCTAATGTAAATCAGTCTGCCAAAGAAGCTCACACTCTAATGTAAATCAGCCAGCCGATAAAGCTCACACTCTAATGTAATTCATTTTTCCAATAAAGCTCACACTCTAATGTAAATAAGTCTTCCAATAAAGCTCACACTATAATGTAATTCAGTCCACCGATAAAACTCACACTCTAATGTAAATCAACCCGCCAATAAAGCCCACACTCTAATGTAATTAAGCCTGCCAATAAAGCTCACACTCTAATGTAATTCATTTTCCAATAAAGCTCACACTCTAATGTAATTCAGTCCGCCAATAAAGCTCACACTCTAATGTAAATCAGTCCGCCAATAAAGCTCACACTCTAATGTAAATCAGTCCGCCGATAAAGCTCACACTCTAATGTAATTCATTTTGCCAATAAAGCTCACACTCTAATTGGCAAAATGAATTACATTAGAGTGTGAGCTTTATTGGCAGGCTGAATTACATTAGAGTGTGAGCTTTACTGGCAGAGTGAATTACATTACAGTGTGCGCTTTATTGGCGGACTGATTTACATTAGAGTGTGTGCTTTATTGGTGGACTGAATTACATTAGAGTGTGAGCTTTATTGGTGGACTGATTTACATTAGAGTGTGAGCTTTATTGGCGGACTGAATTACATTGGAGTGTGAGCTGGGTGCTGGGGTAAATTCTGGGTGCATTGTGGGTGCAGAGGAAGAAGGTAAAAACAAGAAATACATTTTTCAATAACCTTTTTATTAGATATAAACATATAGATATATCCATGTATATCTATAGATCCCCAGAATTGACTCTGCATCAAATATTCATCAACTCACCAACAACTTGCCTTTCAGTGAATAGACCACTGTGTGTGTGTCTGTGTGAGACACTGTGGATGTATGTCTTCTCATTGGCATGATATACAAAGATTATGCATTTACTGATCATTGGCATGATATACAATGTTATAGCATTTTGGCAAATAAAAAGTTACAACCCACTTATCTCAGAGTAGAATTAGAAGAGGCCTGTGTAATATAGTACTAATGTTACTGGACCCTTGGGAACATTCAGAGCTGTCAGTGGAATAAATAGAAACTGCTGAACCCTTATTACATACCCCCAATAATTTCGATATTTAGTTCAATATAAAGTCTTGCATATAAAGTTACTGTTCATTGGTATCATATACATCATTTATGTTTTATTGCTCATTTCTTATATTATACCTTTTATATATACCTATTGCTCAGTGTCATTATCATATAAATCATGTATACATATGCATTTATTGTTAATATTATATATATATATACCAGGGCTTGACAAATTAATTTTAGGAGCCAGAAAAACAAAAAATATAGGAGCCAGACAATGGCACATACATACACACACACAAACATACACACACACAATCACATGTAGTCATACACACAATCACACACACACAATCACATGAAGTCATACACACAATCACACAAAAATACACACACAATCAAATGCAGTCATACACACAATCACACACACACAATCACATGCAGTCATACACACAATCATACACACACAATCACATGCAGTCATACACACAATCATACACACACAATCACATGCAGTCATACACACAATCATACACACACAATCACATGCAGTCATACACACAATCATACTCACACAATCACATGCAGTCATACACACAATCATACACACACAATCACATGCAGTCATACACACAATCATACACACACAATCACATGCAGTCATACACACAAAATCACATGCAGTCATACACACAATCATACACACACAATCACATGCAGTCATACACACAAACATACACACACAATCACATGAAGTCATACACACAATCACACAAACATACACACACACACACACACACACACACACAATCACATGCAGTCATACACACATTCACACACACAATCACATGCAGTCATACACACATTCACACACACACAATCACATGCAGTCATACACACAATCACACACACACACACACACACACACACAATTACATGCAGTCATACACACAATCACAAACACACACACACAATCACATGCAGTCATACACACAAACACACACACACAATCACATGCAGTCATACACACAAACATACACACACAATCACATGAAGTCATACACACAATCACACAAACATACACAATAACATGCAGTCATACACAGTCACACAAACATACACATACACAATCACATGCAGTCATACACACAAACATACACACACACACACTTGCAGTCATACACACAAACATACACACACACACACACACACTTGCAGTCATACACACAATCACACAAACATACATACACACACACACACACTATCACTTGCAGTCATACACACAATCGCATGCAGTAACATACACATTCACATCCATCCATTCACACAGTCAGTAACAGTTTTAATTTTTTTTAATACTATATATCTTATTTTGGTTTATTTAGGTTATAAACGTATGTTCTAAATATTACGTTGTACAGACAGATACACACACATACAGTCAGTAACATACAGACACACACATACAGTTAGTAACATAGAGACACACAGGAAGCTGGCGGTGCACACACTTCCCCCTTGTGCTCCACTGGATAAAACAAAAGGGGGAAAAATGATCCCAGCAGCGAGGGCACCATTTGGGAACAACAATACCCGGCCAGGTCTAATTTCAGTCAAATCTGCCATGGGCTCCAGCCCCAGGTCTTTTGGAGACCTAGCAACGCCCCTGCTTGTACTCATATAGCACCCACACCATTTGGCATGCCACAGTGTAAATTTGCCCACCAGAACATACCACAGCGTCACTTTGTCATACTGAACTGCCCCTGCAGAACATGCCATGGTGTCACTTTCCCCCAATTTTCCCATTATGCTACGCTTAACCTTCCCATTAATATGCCACAGCCAGACATTCCGATTGCCAATTAATATACCACAGCCATTTTCCCCATTAATATGCCACTATTAACCTGCCCATAATATGCCACAGCCAGTATTATTTTGCCCATCATTTGCTAGTCATATTTTACACTTCATTTGCCAGTCATATTTTGCCCATCATTTGTTACTCATATTTTGCCCATTTACTACTCATATTTTGCCCATTTGCCAGTGTGATTTTGCCCATATGCCACCCATATTTTGCCCATTTGCCACTCATATCTTGTACATTTGCAGTATTATTTTGCCCATTTGCCAGTGTTATTTGCCCCATATGCCACTCATATTTTGCCCATTTGCCAGTGTTATTTGCCAGTATTAATTTGCCTATTTGCCAGTTATTTTCCCCATTATCTGGAGCCCCCCCCCCTCCCAGTACTTACCTGTATGCAGCTCGCCAGACGTCTGCTCCAAAATGTTTCCTGCATGCACTGTGTGTGCAGGAAATACAGCCACCGGCGTCACTTCCGGTGGCTGTGAGGAAAAGCAGGGATGCGGGTCTCCCGGCAACTGCCCGATAGTAACATAGTAACATAGTAACATAGTAATTTAGGTTGAAAAAAGACACAAGTCCATCAAGTTCAACCCTTCTACCTATCATTTCAGCGTTTTGATCCAAAAGAAGGCAAAAAAAAACCCTAAGGAAGCTTTTTCGAATGTTGCCTCCTTGGGGGAAAAAAATTCCTTCTTGACTCCAAAAGGGCAATCAGATTCCTCCTTGGATCAAAAAGCTCTATTATTAATGCTTATTCTTTTATTAATACCCCTGTATGTTCTGCTTTTCTAAAAAAAACATCCAGACCATTTTTAAATGCATCTATTGTGGTTGATAGCACTACCTCTCTTGGCAGTGAGTTCCATAATTTTATTGTCCTTACCGTAAAGAATCCCTTCCTTTGCTGCCTATGAAATCTTTGCTCTTCCAGTCTCAGGGAGTGACCTCTTGTTTTTTGTACATTTCTATTAGTGAACAGGTCCCTGGAGAGCTCCTTATATTGGCCCTGCACATATTTATATAATGTTATCATATCCCCTCTAAGACGCCTTTTTTCTAAAGTAAATAAATGCAATTTTTTAAGTCTCTCTTCATAACTAAGATTCTCCAATCCCCTTATTAATTTTGTAGCTCTCCTTTGCACTTTTTCTAGTTCAAGGACTGGTGCCCAGAATTGTACTGCATATTTAAGGTGAGGTCTTACCATTGATTTGTAAAGAGGCAAGATGGTGTCCTACCGTGAATCTATACCTCGTTTTATACATGCCAATATCTTATTGGCCCTTGCAGCTGCTGACTGGCATTGGGCACTGTTGCCAAGTTTGTTATCTACAATGATTCCTAAATCCTTTTCGTTAGTAGTTTTTCCCAGGGAAATACCATTTAACGTATATGTTGCTTTGTTATTATTTTTCCCATAATGCATAATTTTACATTTGTCTATATTGAACCTCATTTGCCACTTTCTTGCCCAGTTCCCCACTCTGTCCAAATCTTCCTGTAAAGAAAAAACATCAAGATTAGTCTTTATTACCTTACCTAATTTTGTGTCATCAGCAAACACTGAGACATGGCACTCAGCACAACGTGGGAGATCATTAATAAACAGATTAAAAAGAAGAGGTCCCAAAACAGACCCCTGAGGTACTCCGCTCACTACCCTGGTCCAATTTGAAGCTTTACCATTTACAACAACCCTCTGTGTTCTATCTTTTAGCCAATTTTCAATCCAAATACATACATTTGCCCCCAATCCTATTTCTCTCAATTTGTAGAGTAACCTTTTGTGTGGAACTGTATCAAATGCTTTAGCAAAATCCAAATAGATCACATCAACTGCCACACCTAGATCTATATTTTTACTGACCTCTTCATAGAATATTATTAAGTTTGTTTGACAAGACCTGTCTTTCACAAAACCATGTTGACTTTTACTAATTATATTCTGATTCAAGATGTATTCTTGAGTGTTCACCTTTAGCAATCCTTCAAATAATTTCCCCACTACAGATGTCAAGCTCACTGGCCTATAATTACCAGGCAGAGATTTTGATCCCTTTTTAAATATTGGAATGACATCCGCCTTTCGCCAGTCTGTTGGCACTATACCTGGACTGAACGAATCCCTAAAGATCATAAATATTGGTCTGGCCAGAATTATCTGGCCCTGGGGCCTTGTCTATCTTAACAGATTTTAGTTGCATAAACACTTTTTCCTGTGTCAGCCAATCCCATGTTTGTGGTGACTGTTCCGTAACTTCCGGTAGCAGGGGCTCATCCATCTGTTCTTTCTTAGTATAAACAGAAGAAAAAAAAGTATTTAAAATGTCTTTTTCTCTGTCCTCAATTACCAAATTTCCCATTTGGGATAACAAGGGGCCAACATTTTCCCTCTTTAGCTTTTTTCCATTTATATACTTAAAAAAAATGTTGGGGTTAATTTTACTCTCCTTAGCAATCCTTTTCTCGTTTTCCAATTTAGCCATTTTAATTGCCTTTTTGCAGGCTTTGTTGGCATCTTTGTATTTTATAAATGATAATGTTGATCCCTTGCTTTTATAATGTTTGAATGCCATTTTCTTGTTTTGCATTTCCTGTTTCACGGTACCGGTAAGCCACATTGGTTTTGATTTGTGTCTTTTGTATTTGTTTCCCAAAGGTATATATTGGGATGTGTACTTTTGTAATGTGTGCTTAAAGGCATTCCACTTGTCTTCTGTGTTTAGTCCACAAAACAATCGTTCCCAGTCTAAATTTTCCATTGATGCCCTTAGTCCATCAAAGTTGGCCCTTCTAAAATTAAGTGTTTTGGTGGCGTAGTTACCAATTTGCATTTTTGCATTAATCTCAAACGAAACCATGTTATGGTCACTATTGCCCAAGTGTTCTCTTACTTTGATGTTTGAGATAAGCTGCACATTGAGACAGTCACACGGGCAGCAATGGTGGCCCACGGGGAAGCTGCCTTGGGCCTCCAGGAATGAATGGGCCCTGGGCAGCTGCCCCATTTGCCCACACTTTTTTTTTTGCAGGGGTCGCAGGGCAGCTGGGCCCCTGGAGTGACGGGCCCGGTTGCAGCTGCGACCCCTGCACTAACGGTAAGTACGCCAGTGAAACACATAAGATATGGCATTGAATTATAAAGGAAACAAATAATTACTGCCTGATTTAAGTAAGCATTGGTTCAAACATGTACCTAAAGTAAAATTAATTTAATGTAATTACTAATATTAATGTGACGTTAATGTATTTAAATAGTTTTCAAACTCCAATCTAGGTGAAAACATATCAATTTCGAATGGTTTTGCAACATGAAGCTGTGAATGAAAATATTTAATGTTAACCATGCCCTGCCACACCCCGCCCTGCCCATTTCCTTATATGAGCATTGTTGGTTAATCGGTGTCATAATGGCTACTGCATCATAATGGCTACAGTGTATATATATATATGAGAAGCTTGTGCTACAGAGTCTTAATGTGGCTGTGAAGCCATTAGTTTGCAAGGCTCATATATAAAAGGTATCTGAACCTTGGAAACTGATGGTTTCATAATTTTCCCCAAGTGTGCCAGGGCTCCAAGATAATCTTGTGGCTGAGGAACAAGACAGAAGGATAATCGCGTGGCTCAGGAAGAAGATTGAAGTATAATCTCGTGGCTGAGGAACAATACGGAAGGATAATGTCATGGCTGAGGAACAAGATGGAAGGATAATCTCGTGGCTGAGGAACAAGATAGAAGGATAATCTCGTGGTTGAGGAACAAGATGGAAGGATAATCTTCCGGCTGAGGAACAAGACGGAAGGATAATCTCATGGCTGAGGAACAAGACGGAAGGATAATCTCATGGCTGAGGAACAAGAACAAGATGGAAGGATAATCTCGTGGCTGAGGAACAAGATGGAAGAATAATCTTCCGGCTGATGAACAAGACGGAAGGATAATCTCATGGCTGAGGAACAAGAACAAGATGGAAGGATAATCTCGTGGTTGAGGAACAAGATGGAAGGATAATCTCGTGGTTGAGGAACAAGATGGAAGGATAATCTTGTGGTAAGGAACAAGATGGAAGGATGCAACAATCATCGCAGGATCCATGTCATTTTATAGTATAGTAAGCTATATTTTTATATTGCGTTCTATACTAAACAATAGTATGAGCTTGTCATGGACGTCATGTCCCAAAATCCTTTTTAAAGTCAATAGCCCCGATCCAGGGCTGTTCAGTCGATCACTGTTTTTTCAGGGTCAGGAAGGTTTTTTTTTACTTGTTATACAAGTTTTTTTTTCCTTCATCTGGATCATTTGACTTTGACTTTAAAAATGAAATCAAAGAAAACTTTAAAACCTTTTCTTGTGTGGTGTGTTTATTTACACTTGCATTATCACACATAGTCATTAGCCCCGATCCAGGGTTGTACACCGATCGCTGTTTTTCAGGGTCAGGAAGGAATTTTTTACTTGTCCGTCAAGTTTTTCGCCTTCCTCTGGATCATTTGGCTTAGGTACACAATAAAAATACAATAAAAATAATTTAAAAATTTCCAATGGTTGTTGTGGTCTTTTCTCTTGCATGGTGTATTCATTTTACACTTGCATCATTGGGACCATGGCTGATAGCTGAAATGCCCGGTTGTATTACCAAATGCTGTTTTTTCTTGGTCAGGAAGGATTTTTTTTAAATTATCAATTATTTGGTTTAAGGGAAAAAATATAAAACTCTCTCTTCCTTTGTTCAAACCAAAGATGAGGAAAAACATGACCGAAGATTCAAATCAACATGTCCGCCTCCTAAGGGAGCAAAGAGGGCTCAATAAAGTACTTTATCTGTTTCCTTTCATTAAAGCGTTCCTATTTAAAACATATCATTTTGACGCAATTCTTCCTTTAAACATAGGTATATATTTCCCCAACAGTTGTCCTTAATCATGGAATGCCCTGTGTTTAAAGCATAAGGGGCTCTGGGTAAGTTTTCTTGGGGTTTATCATGTAATAGATGAGGGATGAAAACAAGGTCAAGAAGGTGAAATATTGCATAGGAAGGGTGTTTGGAAAAATACAAGACTGTTAAAGAATGTGGTAAATAATATCCAATAAATAGGAGGAGATCATAAGGGAACATACATATGCCCACTCATACTTGCCATTCTAATCCCTAGACCTGCCGTTCTAATCCCCAGACCTGCCATTCTGATCCCTAGACCTGCCATTCTGATCCCCAGACCTGCCATTCTGATCCCCAGACCTGCCATTCTGATCCCTAGACCTGCCATTCTGATCCCCAGACTTTCCAATTTGATGCCCAGATTTGCCAATATGCCCCTCAGACTTGCCATTTTCCCCAGCTTATCTGAGCTTGCAGTTTCTCTCTCCTTCCATGCACAGATTCTGCATGCAGGAAAGGTTGTGATGTCACTTCCTGTGTGCCGGATCTGATAGCGTGCAGGGAGATAGAGGGGAGAGTATGAGCGATCATGTGATCACTGAGCTGTTACCTCCGGGAAACATCCGCAAGTAGCTGCATTTAAAGGGCCAGCGACTTGCTTTACAAATCTATCAGGTGCCTGATTAGAGAGCCGCCTCTGACAGCAATGTTTAGAGAAACTAAGCAGATGTCTTGTGTCATTCTATAGAGACATAATTACGTTAAATGACAACTGTAGTGAAAAATTAAGTTTTGTTTGATTGAAAGATCGCTTGCAGTGTAGGCATTTCAAATAGCTTTAATGAAAGAATCCAAATAGCTTTAATGAAAGAATCCAAATAAAGAACCTTATTGAGCCCTCTTTGCTCCAAATAGCTCTACCAGGAGGCAGACATGTTGTTTAGAATCTTGGGTCAGATCATCCTTCATTTGAACCAAGGTGAGTGAATATCTGACCCAAGATTCTAAACAACATGTCTGCCCCCTGAGAGAACTATTTTGAGCAAAGAGGCTGCAAAAAGAATCTTTAATTATTTTCTTTTATTAAAACATTTATATTTAAATATGTAACATGTAAGTTGTTTTATGATATTTGAACTAGGAGCAAGATAGAAAACGCTGTAGATTTTCCATTAAATTTGTTTTAAACACATCAGAGCCGTAACTAGAATCCACCGGGCCCCGGTGCAAAAATTCCGTGACTGGCGGGTTGCGAATAGTGAAGATTCAGACGTAATTTGGAACTCTTTAATCTCCAGCTTATTATTCTGTGGAAGTTTTTCTATACAAACCTAAGGGAGCTACGGTAGTTATTTTGCAGTATCCACATTGACTGCCACTACTTTATATGCCTGTTTAAATGCCAGCATTTGCAATTTTATTCCAACTACAACAACTATCGCCATTCATATTTTCTACCCTGCTATAAAAGTGAGTCAACCGTTGCAAATTTAGCTACAATGTTCATTCCATTATTATCATCACTGTGCTTCATTAGAAGTAAGCTGTGCATTCACTATACAGAACCTGGACTGCAGACTTATATTCATATATTAAGGCTCTAATCTGTGGGACCTTTTATGTATTTATTAGTGTATACGTATGTTTATTTCATGACTCTATTCTCTAATAGGTCTATGCGCTGAGCTCATTGTGTTTACCCTCTCTTTATTCATTGTTGGGTTGGAACACTTCATTTGGGTCCTATTTATTTAATTTTGTACCCATTTGATCAGTGCTTCATTACTTTATCCTGCAGGATTGATACGTAGTGTTTTTATGTATGTACTTTATGTATATTGTTATCTCACATTTCTATGTATCTGTTTTTATGTAAATTTATGTGTTGTAGAGGTGCTCATTTAAAGGTCCTTCATATCTATTTATTTTTGGGACTTACAATACATTTTTATATCTGACTTATTGTCAGCAAAGTGCTTTCTCTTATTGATTTGGTTTTAGAGTGCCTTTTTGTAACAGACCTTCTTTTAGGACAACTCTTTCTTGAGTAGTCCATTAGTTAATTATAATATTAAGAAGTTCATATAAGTATAAATGTAACTTGTGAGAGAGAGCGATATGTTTATAGATATTTATAAATATATATGAACATATGTAAGTGCTCTCTAATATCTGTGTATATTTTTGTCATTTAGGTAATGATAGTGTAGTGTTGCATAGTAAGATGCCATACATATTGCAGCCATATATACACATTTTTATCCAAATGTACAGTTTATACACTGTATTGCGATGGATGGAGTGATTGCATGCAGGGGAGGGTGCAGGGTCCAGGGGGCCCAAGCAAATGCTTCCCCAGGGTATAATCACTATTAAAGACGGCCCTGTGTATCATTCACTGCACATGGAAGAACCATGAAGAGTCGTTGCAGATGTACAAACCAATCTCATTCAAGGCACCCAAGCCAATTCTTGGTGTGCTAACTGTAACCCCTCATTACATTAAGGTATAGCATAATAGGTGCTTAATTAAATATCCTTTTGCACCCTGTACACATACATGTATTCACTTACATGCTGACTGACTATACTCATCCACTAACTGCAGCAAATCTCATGGAAGCCGTTCACTAAAAGTGAGGTACAGATGAGTTGAGGTGAGATGAACATGTCAACTCAGAAACCAAACTACTCATTGTCCAGGGATCAATTAGCAAGTTTTGGTTATACGAAGTCTTCTTTCTCCCTGCTTGCAATCTGAGCCTGTGACTAACTTAGCGCACCAACATTTTTCTTCTCCCTGCTTGCGCAATCCACACGATGCTTCAATCAAGTGAATATAATTTATTCCAGGTCAACAATAGCAGGACACAAACCACACGTTCTTAACACGTTTCGCACCGAAAGTGCTTATTCATAATGTGTCTCATTACAAGAGGATTTTAAATACACCATTAACTACGTAAAAAAGTGTGAACTTGTTATTAGGAGAAGAGTGTAACATCAGGATACTGAAGATCAGCAGACACTGAGAAGAAACACTGATGAAAAAAAACAAACAAAATTGTAATGTAATAAAATATATATTATTGTAGAGTGTATACAAAAACCATTGTCACTGAAAATGAAATTAAAGTGTGACATAAAATGTGTAGTGAACATAATAAATGTGAATTAGCAATATGCTGTATTAATTGATATGAATGTGTCTGTGTAAAAAGATATATAATTAAACTTCTTGGCTGCATTGAATTCACAATACATAAAGGCATAAACACACAATAGGAGCTATTATTTTGAGGAAGCAGTCCATCACCTAAATGATGCACACTTTTATAAGGTTCTGCTCCTCAATCCAACCACTGCATTCCTATAGGAATTGTCCTCTTTGATAGATAATGGTATTTATGCTGATATCCTTAATATTGATGACACCCTGACACACACACCTAGATACATTGACACACTCACACACATTGAGACACTCACACAAAGTCACACTTAAACGCAGACACACACATTTCTTCAATTTTTTATTTTATTTTATTTTTTACAAAAAAAAGCCTTATATTGTTGGTCCCCCTCCCTGCTATCTCCCAGTCTAGTACAACAGCACAAAATACAGTCTAGACAAAATTGGTTACAACAAAAGGGTATGTCTAGATGTGGTCACAATGTATGCAAATGCTGTAAATATGTTAACGTAGAATAATAATTACATTCCTCAATTATTCTAAAAATATATACTTTGAAGGTGTCTGCCAAGTGTGCTACACATTTTGTAATATATATTATAGAATGTAAAAAGTGCAGGGCCCAATATGTAGGCCTCACTACCAGAGAAATAAAAGAGAACGTCTCGGTTATATATATATACAAACAAAAAATAATAAAGTAGATGACCAGCTCAAAAGATCCACACATTATTGTGTCCGTTTATATAAACATCATTTTAACTGATTGTGTAGGTGGAAATAGGTCATGTTCTAGATTTTAAGCTATTGATGTTATTTTGTCCTCATTAAAAGGGGGAGATAGATTCAAAACACTTTGCCAAAAAGACGTTTTTTGGATCTTGGAAATGCACAAATTCCAGCTGGAATGAATTCTCAGTTTGATGTCTCTCACTTCTTTTGATATACTCACTTTAATTTCCTGCACTAAGTAGGTATGTGTAATGGAGCTGTTTTATTTTCTAAACAAATGTTAATAGTTTTATAAATACACAATGCAGGTCATACAAAATATTGGTGTGAATATACAGATTTCAAAGTTCTTTATACTCATGTACTCCAGCAGGGGTCAGTAGAACATCATTTTTTTTTTTTTTTTTACCATAGACCACTTTGTAGCAGGCTTTTCTTTTGTTACACCTACATTTTTGATAACATTTGTATACATTGTGTACTACTACTACTACACTGTTTACTGTGGACGCGGTAAAACTTTTTATACCATGATGGTATGTATTGAGATAACCTAATTTGTCACTAGTAGTATGTTTAAGTCTTCTTTTAATGCAATGTGTTTGGGACTACCACTCTTATAGATTATGTACCTGAAACCCATAAAGACATTAGTAACGTTATATATTTATTTAGTTATTATATATTTAGTATTATTTTTATTGTGTTGATATTTCCGGTTTTAGGAAGGGATTATATTAATTATATTTATTCCTAATTTTATTTAGATTCTAGGTTTAGCATTTTTACTGTCAAGTTTCGTTCTTTAAAAGCCAAGCACCGATATTGTTAATGTGTTATATTGATTTGCATAATATGTTACTAAAATATTATGTAAAGCAATATAACACATTAACAATAAAGGAGCTTGGCTTTTAAAGAACGGAACTTGACAGTAAAAATAATAATTTTAGGTATAAGAATTAAATAATAATTATATAATTAGTTCACCTTTGGGTCGTTTTTCTCTTTACTATGGCATATCTGCATGTTAGGGGTCAGTTTTGAATATATATATATATATATATATATTTAAATATATACACACACATTTTCTTGCATGGCTCTCAAAAGGTGGAATGTGGCTACTTTTTCTCAACATCTACATTTCTGACATTTATAATACTGACGTTGGGTTACAAATTAACTTAAATTAGGGTATTCTTTTTTCTATAAATTATACTGCAACACCACCGTATACAAGCCAAGGCAGAGGTTAGTTTTCTAACCTTCTATACCCTATACATTATGAGCTGATTATTTTCTTTATCCATATTGGTTTATTATAGTCAGGTTCAACTTGTCATTTATAGTATAATGTTTATTTTGCAGTCCTGACTATCCCCCCATATTTAATAAAGATATTATTAATGTTATGCCTTTACTTTAATTCTCTGCTTCATTGACTGACATTAACTCTTATTGGTGTGAATACTACTTCTAGAGTGGGATTATACTTATTGTAATCAGAATTGATTTTTTTGTATTCATCATGTTTAGTTAAACATGTACTTATCATATAATTGCATTTTGTTTATTAATAATATTTTGCACATTTAGACTTCACAATTTCACAGTTATTTAAATTATCACACAGGTTTTTTTTAATGGTTTTTTTTTTTTCATTTTATGTCATGTTTAATCTATGTCAGTATGATTTATTGTGTGTTTTCGTCTTTATGTATTGTGGTGGGAGTAAACACAGCCCAAAAGTTTCACTTTATATATATATATATATATATATATATATATATATATATATATATACACACATATATATATTTGCACAGACACATTTATATAATTTAATAAAGCATATTATTAAATAATATTAAATAACATTTATTATTATATTCACTACACATTTTTTTTTACCATACTTTCCTTTCACTTTCAGTGACATTGTGACATTGTTCTTTTTGTATACACTCTACAATAATATTTATTTTTCTACATTACATATTTTTTTATTATTATTTTTTCACGTAACATGCAGCATTGAACAACAAGAGTACTATATGGAATAAAGAAGGTTAAATACGGTACTTAAGTTGTTTGTTTGTTTTCATTAAAGAATTTCTTTAAAATCATCCATCTTTCAATTAAACATAAGTACATTTTTTTGCTACAGTTGTCCTATAAGCATCTTGCAACATGGGAGTCCTGTCTCACAGCTCCTACCAGTGCCCACCCATTTTCGTTTGCCAATGAAAGAATGCCTGACTAATTGTGCATATTACTGCCCTGTTGTGTGCAATAGCTTCGGATGTGATCCTTCGCACTGTTGCTGTTGCTACACTGCCTTTAGGGGCAATCAGACAACTTTAGTCAAAAAATAGTTAGCCTAAGATCTAGGCTTAGGTTTAGAGTTAGTTTATGGTTAGTGCTAGGTGTAGGGTGGTTACCAAGTGGTCACTGTTGGAGAAAATGATTAGGACAAAGCAATATACTTCCATAGCTTGCCCAATATCTTGCAAATAATAACAGAAAAACAAGTAAACATTGTCAAATCAGTAGTTCATTTTAATAAAGCTGATTTTTTTTTTTTGTATTACTGCTATTGCTAACAAGGACAACTGTTTCCAAAAATGGAGTTTAATCGAAAAATTGCATCAACTGTAGGCATGTTTGCCTCTCTGCTGGCTCCCTCCCTCTGATTGTCATAACCACTCTATTTCCTGCACTAGTTCCAACATTCATTATTTACCATGGATAGTGGGGACTGAAGTCCCAGACTGCATTCCAAACCAGAGCCGGTACTGTTGGCTCTGGTAAATGTGAGTGAATTACTATGGGGATGTATGATCCCATAGACTCTTATGCATTACAAATTCATACATAGAGAAAGACAAGGGGGGAAGAGAGAAACGTTTGGGGGGAGGGAGAGACGATATGGGAGGGGGAGAGAGATAACATTGGGGGAGAGAGAGAGACAACGCAGGGGGGGAGAGAGTGGCAGCATTGGCACATGAAAGGAAATAAAAACAAGAAATGCATTTGTTTAATATCATCATTTTTTATTAAATATTAAACAGCAATTTACATGTGAATATGTACAAGTTAAACTTTTTTCCTATAGGGTAGTATTATATTTAGGCTTTCAGTTTTTCTACTAAAGGAATATCCAAAGTTTGGGGGGTCGTCTTATAATCAGGGTCGTCTTATTTTCGAGCAAATACGGTATATTGATTTTTTGAGTGCGCAACACTATCTATATTTTTAATACTGCTATTTTGTGTTTTTGGGAGTAGAACCAGTGGTTTGCTGCACTTATATTCTATTTAAGAGTGTGTCACTTTACTTCACAGTATTATGTACTTGCTTATGTAAGGTCAGCAGTGAATACAACAATTACTAAATGCAAAGCTGTAGCATTTCAATCATTGTATTTTGTTCCCTTAATAATGAATAATTATCTGTCCGTATACTTAAAGATGTTCTAAGTAGTACTGTAAGTGTTAGAAAGCCTATTTTGTGCACATATATCTATATTTAAGCTTCCTGAGTGATACCGTTTCTTTATCGTCATTCATAGAATGTTATGACTTCAGGCTATTGTATGCTGTCCTGTATGTATAATGATTAGCTCAGCAGGTTAAATTTAACATATCACTCTATAATGAGTATAATTGAATAACAATTTGCTTTTCACCTACTTTCAACAACAATAGGCTTAATGCATCTCTGCCTGATCTGAATAAATGCTATTGAAATGACAACCAGCTCAGGGACTGGTGTGATTCCCAGACCAAAGTGGCTAATGCATGTAATTCATTTAGCGCTTAATACAAACATTCTGCTGCTTTCACAAATGTACAAGGTATTTATATTTTAATTTCCACAAAAACTAGAAAATGATGCACATTATAATAATTGTGGAGATAATTATTTGTGAATTATACACCTTTAAATAACATGTAATAATTACATAAGGTTGTTCTAATGTTTTTTTATATGTGATTACATCAAGACTTTCAGGCCTAGTCACTAAGTAGTGAACTAATGGTGAAATAACAAGAAAATCGAAAAATCAGATATTCATAGTAGAGTTGGAGAATGCCTTTTCCATGCTCAGTTTAACATTGAGTGAATAGACCACGGCGTATAAATAATCACATGTTATAAATTATCAATGTGATATTCTTGGAGGGTCACTTATTCTTATATTTTTATTCTATAGCTGTTATTGATGTGCAAAGCTTTGGAGAGGCTCTTTCATGTATTACACTGTTAATAATACATATGGCTCTAATCACTAAAATTCAACTTCGGAGGTCGACTTTCATTCTGAGACTAACTCACATTTGGAACCTGAGTTTGACTTAGGAAAAAAACCCAGGTTTGAATCTTCCCCATTGAAAGTAACGGGAGGTGAAATGATCAAAGCCATTTTTTGAGAATAAGTCAAATTCGGAACCTGAGTTTGACTTGTGGGTCTATTCACTAAAATTCTTTTTTTTTTATCTGTGACTGTATCATCAAATTCCACAGCAACTCTCAGCAATGTTTAGTATGTGAGTGGATCATAAAGCTCCACTCAGTGTGTGAGTCATATGCAGAGTTCAACAGCAATAAAACTGTGCATGAGTGTATCACAGAGACCATCACTAGTGACAACTAGTAATATGAGTCATTTATTTTTATAGGAAATTATACCTCCTGTTTCTAGTTCAATTTTTCAAATTAATTATAAAATAATAGTTCATTAAAAGATTAATTTAAGAGGGAGTAATAAAGTAAAGTTTTTCTTTGTTAATGCAACAGTTTGGTCCTTAGATACATGTTTAAGTTGTGTTAGCAATTTTATACTAACTAAAACATATAGATGGAATGGGAATAAATGATTGGATTTTTTTTTTCATCATAGCACACTGTTAATTAAGTAACAAATTAGTATTCTGCACCTTTATATCATTGTACACAGTTGCCTTTGATGGAGTTCAAGTACATAATAACCCTTTGCAAGACCTTGACTGTCCAAAGTAATGCTGAGCTGCAATTCAACTTGTGGAGTATTTGATACTTATTATTTATATCTTTAAAAAAATAATATAATCAACAATATTGAATTTATTTATTATTAAATTTATATAATTTATGTTGGTATGCACATGTTATGCTTTTAGCCAGGAGCTTTATTCGTATCTTTTCTTCAGTTGCATAATTGGGCACCGCTCACAAGCGTGTACACTAATCTCATAATATCTAAAATAAAATAAAATAAGCTGTAGTTTATGAAAATATCACTAGGTGGTGCGCGTGAGCCTTCGCACATTCCATGAAGACGCTGCTTCGGCACAACACTAGATGTCACTTGCATCCCACAGCTGGACCATCTAAAAGGATGGAGAGGGGTCGGGATGCTATAAAAGTGTTTTCTTTGACACATGAACATGCAAACTAAAAACTTAGCAGCCGAGGAAAGGATGGCTTATTCATCAAGATCTTCTATCCAGTTCCTCATATTCTTTTTAGAAGGGGGCATGAGATGATCTAAAGCTGTCTGTCTTGAGGAATATAAAAAAGGAAGTTTCTTGTGACAGTAGAACCAACCTAGAACCGGACAATCAGTGGAAAATGAGAGTAAATGTGAGCGCATTGAATGGATCCCTGCATATCCCTAAGGACCTGACATTGGATAGTCCTCCTTGGGTAGCCACTGCCTTGGCTGTCATCCTCATCTTCACCATTGTGATTGATATTTTGGGGAATCTACTGGTCATACTTTCTGTTTTCAGAAATAGAAAGCTCAGGAACGCAGGTAAGACGTAAGATCCCACTCTTCGTATGGGATTAACTTGTGTTCTAGTTAACTCTCTGATTTACATTACTTACGTAATGAAAGGGATCTCTCTGGTGGTTGAAAATGTAAAAGAAAATATATAAATAGCTTGCAGATAATTATTTTCTTTAACTAGCCTTCAATGGAACCTTTCAGCATCAAACTAGGGAGCAATCACTTTACTATCAATAGGTTCAATGGCCATCTGCTTTGTCTGGCACTAAAAGTGTTAAACTACCATTCAGCTATTTCAAAGTCTAAAAGAGCTAGGTGTAGTTATTACAGGTTCTGTTAGTACATGGGACGCGTTTTATGATGTCATTCTATTAACTGGATAGTGGCAGATATAGATCTACAAATATCAGTGTTGTAGTGCCAGTCTTACTGATATCTAAGTGTACAAATATCTCCCATGAAGGTAAATATGAGTATTAAAATATGTCTTATTTTAACAGACGAATCCTACTTGTCATTTTCAAGAGAATGTTACCAAATATCTGGATAGTATAATATAATGCTACTAGCACAATACTTTTTTGCAAATCTGGACTTAAGATATTTACATGTTTACACTGTATGTAAGGGATGCTTGGGTTTGACACTCCATCTGTTTTGAACCACAGTTCCCATAATGCTCAGCCATGCTATGATGCTCGGATCCTACAAGATACTGAAACACACATTTCCATTATAGGTGGAAGTGTTTAGTTCAACTGCAAACCATTTTAATTTGACATTAAAATGTATTTACTTTCCATTTATTTCACTTAGTAATAATGGTTACTGCTTTAACATAATTTGTGAATGAATGCATGCCAGTCTATTGCCAATTAGAACACTAATGACCAATTGATAAAAGTCATTTTGTTGGTTGCCAATGGCTGAGTCACTGAAGAATGTCTATAAATGTCACAATTAACACAATTACTATCAGGACTGGTAAACTGTGAATACTTTTCTATGGCCACAAAGTACCATGGCATTACTCTGTTATAGAAGAATCAAGCTACATACCTTTACTTGTGTAATGCAAGTTCCATGCAAATTGCACTTAACTTTCAGTGAAGCATTTATAATCCATTTCATTATTATCACTGCATCAGCAAATCAGATTTTTTTGTGTGCCTAGAGAGCTTGTAAAATGCCTTAGTTGAGTGTTTTCTGATTATGTAGAAGCGTATTGATTTGGACTTTGACAGATGGCATGAAGCACCAGACTCAAGTGAAAGATAAAGCAATTCTCTGATTCTTTTCAATCTGACACTATTTGATATTCGTGATGTTTAGACCTTTTGCTATAAACAAATTTGATTGAACTGATTTTGTAATTTGAAAAACATAATGCATTGGAGAATAATACAGTGGGTTGTAGGACAAAACATTCTCAATGCATCTATTTTTAATGGATCTTTCTGCAACAGATTTATGCTTATTCACTGCTTTATTTCTCAATGAGTTGATTTTGCCCCGAATCAGCTAGTAAGTGCAAAACTACATGCAGTTTGGATAACATTTAAAAAAAAATCGTTTAAAATACAGAAATATTACCTGGGTGTTCATTTTTGGGAGCTCTCACTGAGAGCACTTGATTTAGAATCACGATAGAAATTAACTGATTACTAGGTCCTTTTGCCCTAATATAAGAGGTGAGAGTTGGTACCCTGTTAGCCATAGAAACACAGGAGACTAGTAGAGTCAAGTTGATACCTTTATTTATTAGTAATAAAATCAGTGTCTTTACCCAATTATTTCTTCTCCTTGGTTAGTGTTCTACAGCTCAACCTCAGTCCTTCCACAGCTCATGTGCTGATGGGTAAATAATGATTAACAGGGTGATGACGCAGCACTCGGGATATGCTGCGCACACAGGGTTCCGAATCCAGGGATGGTGGAGAGAGTAGCGGAGACGGTTACCTGGAGTAATTTCAGCCACAAACATCTCTCGTGTACTCTGCCCGGCGTCTGAAGGAAACGGGAGATAAATTGGCTTGCACTCTCAACCTATTCAGTTAGCCAATAAAGGTATCACCTTGACACTACTTGTCAGGCCCGCCATCAGGGGGTGACGGGCGATACTGGCGTCCCGGGCCCGGCGGGTCCTGGGGCCCTGGCAGGCCCGGGTCATGCCAGGATAAAAATAGAAAATTTGTTCAGTAAGGGGCCCTGAAATTCCTGGTGGCAGGCCTGCTACTTGTCTCCTAATATAGGAGAGTTCTGGAAAAGGCCATTAAAAAAGTGGTTTATTTTATGGTTATCAGATTAAGACTATCAGTGTTTCAAATTAAGAACAGATATTGGTCCAAGTTAATAAAGTGTAGCTGTCATCATGACGAGCAATGCTCTGTTCCTACTGATTGTTTAACTTATATATCTGCTCTTTCTATGACTGTACTGTTGGTGGATTTGTGATAAGCAAATGTCAGTAATTATAATTTTTCTCTTATGAGGGGACTGCCTATGCATATCCATTAATAGGGAAGGTCTTTTCTCATCAAAGTTCTACAGCTCCAAAAATAAGTCACCTCTACTGAATCTTCCAGCAACAGATAGATATAGTGTTGTGGCCAACAGTGACAGACTTTATGGGACAGTCCTGTTTCAATACAGAAGCAGCAATGAATTAAAACTATGTATGTTTAAATATGCAAGAAGTGGGCTGCATAATCCCAGTACCTGTACTTGTTAGACCACAGCTCGCTCCATCATATAGGGTCATTCAACGTTGCACAATGTCATGTGATGTCATGAGACTCCACTTAATTTTAGCTCCACTCTCGTCATGTCCCGTTATGTTGTCAGCTACACTGTATATTTATTTTGAGAACCTGAACTTACCTCACTTCAGCACTTCTTAATAAAGAAAATTAAGAAAGATTTTTTTTTTAAAGAGACTCCGTCAATTAACATTGTCTTCACTGTGAGTATAAAGATGATCTGTACATATTACATCAGGATTGCGAACAAACACATCAATTAGGAGTACTTCCTGTTTTATTTGCTGGCACTTCTATTAACACAGTGAGTATTTACTTTCTTACTCTCTGCATTCAAAGTATTAAACAGTGTTTAGGTGACCCAGTGCCTTTAAGCAGCTGCGTAAATGCTTAACTATACTCTTTAGTTACATATGTACAATTTTCTTTCATTCTTGCAACATAAATGCATTAAGACAACCTAAATAGTACATTATTTCATACATTTTTACCCTCATAAAGTACTGCTCACAGTACACAAAAGAATGATGCCTGACACAGATTCAACAAACGTTTTTTTTAGTACCTTAATTCCATTATTTTTTCTAACCATGTACTGAAGACCCTTCAGGAAGGACTACAGCACTGGAAGTTCATAGGATACAATATTATCAAAGTAATGGTGCAACTAAATGGAAGCTTAAAATATTATCCTCTTTCTTAAAGAATTTAAAAGCAAGGTAGTTCTTTCCAGCCAAAAGACATATTGTTGCAGAATCGCTACGTTTGTACAATGTATATATATATATATATATATATATATATATAAAAAGTAAAAACCTAATGGTTTTTGGATAAGAAGCACACTTACACACCTGTTTTTTATTTATTTATATAAGTGTGTGGTAATAAAAACGATTCAATACAAGTAAACTCAATAAATTGGGAGTTTAGTGAATTCTTGGAACGCACATAACAATCTCGCCAATAGCAAGATGTGAGTCCGTTGATCTTGAGCCCCGTCTTCTATAGGGGACTTGGCTATGCTCGCTTATATGTGAGCATACTTATATCAGTCTAATCCGTTTAGCTAATTTAAAAGCTTAGGTAACATTTTGCTACAGCTATTAAATGATTATTGTGAATAGTATATAGGGTTTACATATCATAAAAATACCTTAATCTTAAAATAATTTAAAAAAAGGCAAAAATAAAAAAAGTATAAAAAGTTCAAAATCAAGGTTAAAACTATCATGGAAAAAGAGGAAATTAGCAAAGCAAGCTCACAGGGAAAAATACCAAATATATTAACAATAATAATAATAATTGTAAACATTGCTTCAGGGAAAACATTAGCTGTAACAAACACTGCCCAGTAAATCCCTCACCGTGTGTATTTAACAAGCAAACAATATGTAGTGTTGGAACTATATCTAAAAAACGTTGCTTCAAGTGAGATCAGAAAGAAGTTTAAAATCCAATGTTCTCCACATATGTAAAGACAGAAAATAGAAAAATTAGTGTAAATGTAATAGTTGCTAGAAAATACACTTTGTCAAGAAGTGAAAAAAGGCTCCTTTTTTATACATCATGACACTATATAGTTCAGGTATAGTTTGGTGCATGTTCTCCAACATTTACCAGGTATCTTTTTACCGCTTGACTCTCAGTACATGGGCATACAACAAGGACGCTCCTTATACTTAGACACAGAGGCTTTTGGTTGCACACACATATAAGTGTGCATTTCGAGTCTGTTTTTCTTCAGTATTTGGCACTATTTGTGTTTGTGGCATGTTTATAAATCACCCCTATATGTTTTTCCTGTTCTCTCTCTTTTTGTGCACTTCTTCATGGAGTAACAAGCACAGAACATTTACACGTACACTCATTATTAAAATACACTATCACTGCTCACATGTGGAAAATCCTCCTTTCCTATGTGTGGTACATTTTTATGAAGCCTTAGCAACGTTTATTTGTCACATTGCTTGTTTATGCTGATTACAGAAATGACTGTTTTATTGTGGGTTTATGTAAACCCACATAATTGGATTAACTCAGTTATGCCCTCTACTTTCTTTTCCCACTTGTGTTTCCCTTAACTCTGTCCCCTCTCCTGATTCCATTTAAAAAACAATGGTCTCTCCCTGGACTAGTGGAGAGAGACCTCCATGAATGTAAATACTAGTTAGATAAATGTGGTGAGACCCACTTTGATTGGTTGTGCCCCAGCCTCCAGACTGGCTCTTCTTCAGCTCTCTAAAGATACACGTAAGGTTTACTTGGGGGAAAGGGACACTTTTTAAATCCTTGTTTCCTCTAAAAAGTTTACTTGTCCTTTAAAGAAACACATGTGAACTAATGGGATATCACAACCTGGCCCTATGTATCAGAATTTCGGCATAGCACTTACAATGTAAAGTAAAGACACTAAAAACTTCATATAGTATTTAAATGATTTATTTTGCTCGTCCTTGATTTTGGAAGCAATACAAACGTTATGCTTTTAGAGCAGATAATAAGAAAAGAAAAGTTATCCATTTTAATATGAAAAATGAATACCATTTTCTGCCAATTTTCAAGTCAAATAAAAAAATATGCAAAATACACGGTACAGGAACTTTGCCAATAGATAAGAGCCACATAGTTGTCCCAATTTATTCTTGTATTTTATAACATCAGATGTGATTTCATATTTCACATTATATTTAAGAAAGAGCCATGCATTTGCTAAGGATTTTAAAATTCCCTTGCTGTGTTAAAATTCATCATCCCTATCAAGACACGACAATCAGAAGGTAACAATTTTATTGTGAAATTAAACTTGTGACTAATTTCCCCAAAAAAATTTAAGTGCATATTTCAACATGGACACTGTGCTTTTCGACTCAGTACCCAGTCACCTGGCATTAAAGGGTTACTTCTCCCCAGGGCTGCTTTAACCAATGGGCAAAGTGGGGACTTGCTTAGGGCCCACTGGTTAAAAGGGCCCCCGCTGGCCCAACATGCCCCCCCCCCCCCCCCCAAGCCCCACTGCCTGCGTGACTGTTTTACATGGAGACAATAACATGCGCAGCAGGCGGCAGTCCACATCCAGTGGATACGCTCTGGCTTACTCCCAGTGTTGCTGGATATGACAGCAAGAATATCCGGCAGCTGTTTGTCCCTCCTCCACGCACGCTACTCATGCAGCATGCAGTGTGGAGAGAAGACTGGGGAGGAGGCGGCTGAGAGAGCAGCAGCAGCAGCAAGGTAAGTGGTGGGGGAGTGGGGATTATTTTATTGGGCATACTGGTTGTGGCATATCACTGGGCATACTGGCAATGGTATATTACTGGGCATACTGCCTGTGGCATGTTAACCCCTTCATGACCAGACTGTTTTTGGAATGTTGTGCGTTAGTGACCGAGGCTGTTTTAACACTTCTGAGGTGTTTGTGTTTAGCTTTAATTTTATTCTTTGTCAGTTGCTGTACCCACACATATTATATATTGTTTTTTTCAGGACAAGAAGGGCTTTCTTTTCATGACATTATTTTGTTCATATTATTTATTGTAGTGTGTAAAAAATAGTAAAATATGGTTAAAATTAAAAAAAATAAACACTTTTCCTGACTTTTCTTTCTAAATTCTTTTACTAAGCTTCAAAAGTTAATGAAAAAACGTGCTAAATAGATTCGACTATAGGTCCTGAGTTCAGAAATACCCAATGTTTATATGTTTTTTTGCTTTTTTTTGCATGTTTTAGGTTAATAAATACAAGTAGCATTTAGCTGTTTCAAAACCATTTTTTTTTTAAATTAGCGTTAGTGACACTGTAACACCGATATCTGATATAAATCGCTGAATAACCCCCCACATGTACACATTTTTATAAAGTAGACTTCCCAGGGCATTCAACTTGGGGTAATTTGACACTTTTCACTCTGTCATTTTACCACCAATCTTTGACATGTTTTGACGTAGTAATTTTTTGTGTGTTTTATTTCCACACACTTTGAAACTTAGATATGAATTTAAAGGGATTCGTCTATTTTATTGCCAAACAAAACCCCAAGATATGTTCAGCAACTTCTCCTGAGTATAGCGGTACCCCACATGTATAGGTTTGCTAGGTTTATGTGGCAGGTACAGGGCAAAATTTAGGATATGGTTATTGCAGCTTTAAAATGTGTATTTATTATGTAATACTTGTGACTACATTTCCTATCATGCTCAGCCAGCCGTAGCAGAATAGGAAATGTAGTCTATAGTAGGAAGCACTGATTTTTGCTATCCTGCGGCTGCATGGATCAAATATCCAGCTGCTGCGGGCCCCTATCTACTGCTGGGGGCCAATGCAAAGCACTGGCCCCACTAGCAGTCTTTTTTTTTTAAAATAAAATATCCCTAGAGGACCACAGACAGACATAACATGTCATTGGTCCTCTACGGAATAACTTTTTATTTTTATACAATTTATTATTATTATTTTAAATTATTTTATTTATTTAATTTTTATTTTTTTTTACATTTTTTTATTTTTATTTAACTCTAACCTTAACCCTATGGTTAGGGTTAGTACAAACCCTAATTCTAACTCTAGGATTAGGGTTTTGATGAACTCTAACCCTAACCCAAGAGTTAGGATTAGCACAATAGGAAAAAAAAAACGTTTTTTTTTTTTTTATTAAAAAAATCATTTGGGGGGGGGGGCTGGTTGTTACTGGGGGGGACCAGGGGGAGATTTGGCACACTATATTTAGTCTCTCCCTGCCCCACGATCACCGTGGAGCAGGGAGAGACTATAGCTGTCAAAGCAGGCACCTGCTTTGACAGCTATTAACATCCGGGCGCTGTGATTGGCTGTCACAGTGCCCGGATGTTCCCGGGGGGTCCTCAACCGGCATGGCTGAAGTGTCTCGGTATCGAGACACTCAGCCATGTCGTTGTTAGCGCGTTCGCGGTATGCCAGCGTGCATACTGCGATCAGACCTGTATGACGCTCCTGGACCGTCATCGGTCACTAAGTGTGTTTTTACCGATGACGGTCCAGGACCATCATCGGTCGCGAAGGGGTTAATGGGCAAAGAGTGGCATATTAATGGGTGTACTGGCTGTGGCCTACTAATGGGTCTACTGACTGTGGCATATTAATGGGCATACTGGCTGTAACATATTAATGGACAAATTAACAGTGGCATATGGGCAAATTGGCTGTGGCATATTAATGGGCATACTGGCTGTGACGTATTAGTGGGCAAATGAACAGTGGCATATTAATGAGCAAATTGATGGTGGCATATTAATTGGCAAAACTACCATATTAATGCACATGCAGTGCCACTTTATAATGGACAAACTGTGACAAATTTTAATGGGAAAATTGGCTGTTGCATATGTTAATGGCAAACTGATTGTGGCATGTTAATTGGTAAATGACTGTGGCTCATTTTAATTGTGCAATATTCAGGGCCAGTTCTGTGAGGGAAAGTGACACTGTGGGGCAAAATGGTTGCATATAATATTAAAAAGTTTACATTTACATATAGTTTTTTTCATTGCACCTTTGGGTCGAGAGGGGCCCACTGCTAAAGACTTTGCCCAGGGCCCACTAGGATCTTAAAGCGGTCCTGCTCCTCCCCCTATCTTAATGTGAAAATTGGTATATTCTATCCTCTTAATTACACTCTATTTACATACCGTATTTGCTCTAATATAAGACAAGGATTTTTTTTTAGAGCAAATGCTTTACATTCAAGGTCGTTTTATAATCTGACCTCAAATCGAGGTCAGATTATAAGACTGGGATCCAGGTCCCCCGCACAGCTGCAGGGGACCTGGATCCCCCTCTAAAGCAGCCAGGAGATGTCTGCGCGATGCACGCAGACATCTTCCAATGCCGCCCGGCACGACCACTGGGACTTCTACGATGAAGCTGGGTCCTTCCGGCTTCATCATAAAAGCCCCGGCGGAAGTGCCGGGCGGCATTGGAGGATGTCTGCGCGTATCGTGCAGACATCCTTCGGCTGCCCCCACTAGCCACCAGGGACATTCGGGTGGGCTACTAAACTGGTTCATGGGTTGAAGGATAAAACTTACCAGGAAAGGTTAAAGCATCTAAACACGTATAGCTTGGAGGAAAGATGTAACAGTAAAGAAGTTTACGCACAAGGCTATCCTAGATATAAGATAGGGAACTGGGGAGTAATAAAAGTCATTAGAAAATTGGGCAGGCTATATGGACTGAATGGTTCTTATCTGCTGACACCTTCTATCTTTCTACAAAGTGATGTGTGATGTGTACCACAAAAAAACTTAATAAAATGTTAAAAAGTACAAATATAGTTTATTATAAAAATAGTAATTTATGTAATAATTTAAAAACTCCACAGAAAAAAAAGAAAACAAAATAAATACAATTTGCACTAAAAACATTTTGTACAAAAATGTTGTACACATCTGTCCAACCTTAGAGATTAGTGCTAATTTCGAGCTCCAAACTTGGATTTTAGTGAAAAGACCCCCACATCTTGTCTCTGAATGTACCTCTATAGGACTTTAATAATAAGAAACATTGTATATACTATGTTGTGGATTGTGTTGTTGGTGGTCTAGTTAGTGTCTTGCTTTTCGTGCTTTTCTATGGATTTTCGACATTGTGTTTGAGGCTATCTTATATAACTTTACAGCACTTGATGAAAGATTGCTGCTATTGTACAGAATTGTAAGAAACTGGAGCTTGTTTAATATAAGTCTTTATTTTAATCTATAGATTTGCTGGTAATATTGTCAGCATTATGCAATCATACATTTGTATACCTATTTGCAACTAAACTTCTTGACATATTGTGTGGATAATACTTGAATACATTCCCAAGGCTAATCCACAGTAGAACAAAATTGCATTATATAATATGTATATTTATTTTTTTTTTGCATGCCGCTACTCTTTTTTTTTTCTTTCTTCCTGTTCTCATTTATTTACTGAATACACTTATGAAATTTACCTCTGATGTCTTGTTTTTTCATGTGTGGGATGCTGTTGCTGATTGTGGTGTCTGGTGCCTCTCCTTTTATTTTGCTTTTTCTTTCAAAGCAGGAATTCTGTAAAAAATTTGCATATTGTAGACACTTCACATTTTTTGTGTTTTTTTGGTTGTTGTGCTGATATAAGGAACTTTAATGTCGTTTTCCACCATGCCTCATCACAAATTAATTTTTTGTGTTTATTTCTTTATATAAACTATAAGAAAATGGTGATTCATGTACTAAGTAAATCAAATGTGAGAAATGTTAACTGTTCAGAGCCAGTTTGAGTGTCTATGTTTTTGTTCGTTTTAACTTGTCTATAAACACTGACTATTTCATAAAGTTATTTGTAATGAGAATATAGAAACATAGAATGTGTCGGCAGATAAGAACCATTCGGTCCATCTAGTCTGCCCAATTTTTTTTTTTTGAGTACTTTTTTTAGTCCCCCGTTCCCGGTCTTATAGCTAGGATAGCCTTGTGTCTATCCCACGCATGCTTAAAATCCTTGACTGTGTTTACCTCTACCACTTCTGCTGGCAGGCTATTCCATACATCCACTACCCTCTCAGTAAAGTAATACTTCCTGATATTACTTTTAAATCGTTGCCCCTCTAATTTAAGACTATGTCCTCTAGTTGTGGTAGTTTTTCTTCTTTTAAATATACTCTCTTCCTTTACTGTGTTGATTCCCTTTATGTATTTAAATGTTTCTATCATATGTTACGTCTTTCCTCCAAGCTATACATGTTAAGATGCTTTAACCTTTCCTGGTAAGTTTTATCCTTCAACCCATGAACCAGTTTAGTAGCCCTTCTCTGAACTCTCTCCAAAGTATCAATATCCTTCTGGAGATAAGGTCTCCAGTACTGCGTACAATACTCCAAGTGAGGTCTCACCAGTGCTCTGTACAATGGCATGAGCACTTCCCTCTTCCTACTGCTAATACCTCTCCCTATGCAACCAAGCATTCTGCTAGCATTTCCTGCTGCTCTATTGCATTGCCTACCTACCTTCAAGTCCTCTGAAATTATTACTCCCTTTCCTCAGATGTTGAGGTTAGGACTGTACCAAATAGTCTATATTCTGCTTTTGGGTTTTTACGCCCAAGGTGCATAATCTTGCACTTGTCCACATTAAATGCCAGTTGCCACTGCTCTGACCATTTTTCTAGTTTATCCAAATCATTTGCCATTTGGCTTATCCCTCCATGAATATCAACCCTGCTGCAAATCTTTGTATCATCAGCAAAAAGACATACTTTGCCAACAAGACCTTCTGCAATATCGCTAATAAAAATATTAAAGAGAATGGGTCCAAGAACAGATCCCTGAGGTACCCCACTAGTAACAAGACCTTGCATCGAATATACCCCATTGACTACAACCCTTTGTTGCCTGTCACTCAGCCATTGTCTAATCCATTCAACAATATTGAAATCCAAACTCAAAGATTTCAGTTTATTGATAAGCCTTCTATGTGCGACAGTGTCAAAAGCCTTACTGAAATCTAGGTAAGCAATGTCTACTGCACCACCCTGATCTATTATTTTAGTTACCCAATCAAAAAAATCAATAAGATTAGTTTGGCATGATCTCCCTGAAGTAAACCCATGCTGTCTCTGATCTTGAAATCCAAGCGACTTTAGATGTTCAACAATCCTATTCTTTAACAAGGTTTCCATTATTTTCCCCACTACTGAAGTAAGACTTACTGGTCTATAGTTGCCCGCCTCCTCCCTACTACCTTTCTTGTGAATGGGCACAACATTAGCTAATTTCCAATCTTCTGGAACTACTCCCGTTAACAATGATTGGTTAAATAAATCTGTTAACGGTTTTGCTAGTACACCACTAAGTTCTTTTAATAACTTTGGATGTATCCCATCAGGTCCCATCGACTTATTTGTCTTTACTTTAGACAGCTGAAGTAAAACCTCTTCCTCTGTAAACTTACATGCATCAAAAGACTCATTAGTCTTTTTCCCTAAATGAGGTCCCTTACCCTCATTTTCATTTGTAAAAACTGAACAAAAATATTCATTAAGGCAGTCTGCTAAGCCTTTATCCTCTTCTACATAGCATCCTTCTTTTGTTTTTAATCTAACTAATCCTTGTTTTACTTTCCTTTTCTCATTTATGTATCTAAAAAATGTTTTATCCCCCTTTTTCACTGACTGGGCTATAGTCTCTTCTGTGTGTGCTTTGGAAGCTCTTATAGCTTGCTTTGCCTCTTTCTGCCTACTCTTATAGATCTTTCTATCTTCCTCACTCTGAGTATTTTTATAATTAATAAATGCTAGCTTTTTATTTTTTACTATTTTAGCCACCTCTGCAGAGTACCACAGTGGTTTCTTCAATTTTTTGCTCTTACTGACAAGCCTTATGCAATTTTCTGTTGCCTTCAGTAGTGCAACTTTTAGATAATCCCATTTCTCCTGGACTCCATTTAATTTGCTCCAGTCTGATAATGACTCCTTCACACCTAATATCATTTTAGAAAAGTCTGTTTTTCTAAAATCTAAAACTTTTGTTTTTGTGTGGTGTGACTGGGTCACTGTTCTTATATTAAACCACACTGTCTGGTGATCACTAGATCCTAAACTTTCTCCTACAGTAATATCTGATAACAAATCTCCGTTTGTGAACAATTAGTCTAGTATGGCCTGCTTTCGAGTTGGCTCCTCCACTACTTGTTTTAGAGATAATCCAAGTAGGGAGTTTAGGATATGCGTACTCCTGGCGCAAGTAGCTGTTTTGTATTTCCAGTTCACATCAGGAAGATTAAAGTCACCCATGATGATCACTTCTCCCTTCATTGTCATTTTAGCTATTTCCTCAACTAGTAGATTATCTAACTCCTCTATTTGTCCAGGGGGCCTATATATCACACCTACCCGAGTTACCATATGATTACCAAATTCTAATGTAACCCAAACTGACTCTATGTTCGCCTCACTAACTTGTATTATGTTACATTTTAAGCTATCCCTCACATACAGGGCCACCCCTCCCCCTTTTTTACCTTCTCTGTCTTTTCTATATAAAGAGTACCCTGGTATTGAAATGTCCCAGTCATGTTTTTCATTATACCATGTCTCAGTAACAGCCACTAAATCTACATTCTCAGTTGCCAATATTGCCACAAGTTCATGGATCTTATTCCCTAAACTGCGAGCATTTGTAGACATGACCCTAAGCTTATCATTTTTTAGCACACTGACTACAGGTAACTTCTGTATCTTTTTTGGGGGCAATTGGATTGATGTTTTATCGCCATTTTGCCCCCCTCTTTTAGTTTAAAAACCTCCTAGCAAAACCTCTGAACTGCTCACTGAGAACATTCGTTCCCTTTTGAGAAAGATGCAAACCATCTTTTTTGTACAGTTCCTTTCTATCCCATAGTGAACTTCCATGAGAAACAAAGCCAAATCCTTGCTCCCGACACCATTCTCCAAGCCACAAGTTGAAGTCCGTAATACGCATCCGTCTATCATTCTGAATGTTATGCACAGGCATAACTTCAGAAAAGGACAGTGTGGACACAACCTGCCGTATATCATTGGCAAGAACACGAAAAGCTTCCTTCACCTCTGAAACCTCATTGCAAGCCAAATCATTTGTCCCTAGATGAACCAGTACATCCAATTCTCCTTCCTGATTTGCTTGCTTAACAATATTAGAAATACGCCTCCTGTCTCTGCGAGCAGTAGCTCCAGGAAGACATCTCACTAAGCCAATACTGTCCAACTCCGCACCTCTTATGATAGAATCACCCAACAACAACTGCTTTCTATCAGGCCTCACCTTCTCCTTGCACACCTTAGCCACATAGGAGAGTGGTTCCTCAAACTCTGCGTCTGAGCCTGCCTCCACAACACCACTGCACTCTGAAAGTGCTGAAAATTAATTCTGGACAGCCACAGACTGCGGGACATGCCTTTTATCCACAACTCTAAGCCTACCAGATGCAACAGTAATCCACCTGCCATTCCTAGGAAACCTCTGCGGCAATGGCCTCTGTGGCAGTGACTTTGCAACAGTCTCAGTCCGAGTTTGTTTTACAGATAAATTACAAATCTCGGACTTTAAAAATGCAATCTCCTGCTGCAATCTTGAGAACTGTCTACAGATTAGACAGCCTCCAAACCTCCAAAAAATGGAATGTGAAACAAATGCAGAACAATTATCACAGTAAACCAAATCTGCCATTTTAAGAATTTAAATCAAAAAGATCTTTTAGTTTTGCTCACCTCTTGTATACCTCAGACTACGACCAGAGTATCTCCAGAATATCTCTTAAATATACTCTTTGAAAAGCAGCTCTTAGAAGAGCAGCCAAGCTATTAAATTAGCCAAGCTAATTTCCACTATGCCTTATATTCACACACCTACAAGCACCAAGGAAGGTTTTAACACCTGAGTGGGCCTATGCTAATTATAACCAAACAATGACAAACACCTAAGTATTCAATTCAAATTCCTTAGCAATTTGAAGCAGGAAATCAGTACAAACCACCACACAATAACTTGACTAAATGAATCTTACTTGTATCAGTAGAAAAGAAGATCTCAGCAAGTTAAAAAATCAAGTCTGTCTCCAGAATATCTCTTAAATATACTCTTTGAAAAGCAGCTCTTAGAAGAGCAGCCAAGCTATTAAATTCTCGGTTGACTTCTATTTCTATAAGTAATTTATAGAGTGTTTTTGGCACGGGTGGGTTGGGATTATATGAACTGCCAACATGACCTGAGCTCTGCTTTGGTATTTCTTTCAATGTTAGGAAAAAAAACTAGTTTCCAGCAAGATCACTGAAACATTTGACTGGTTCACAGGATATTCTCTGCATCGTTTCCGGAACATATTTATGATTTCTTTGAAAAGTCGTTTTAAAAGCTAATGATATTGTTTTTATTTGTATTGATAAAACATTATTGAGCATGCAATGAACATGCATCAATTACTGTTCAATTTATAGTAGATATATAAAACAACTAAGATGGGTTTACAGATCCAAGAGAAAAAAAAGCAGTCATCCTTCCCACAAACATTCTCTAAATACAATGTGTTTTCTCACCTAGACAGATCTTACTTTAATGTCATTTGTTGTCTCTTGTTTGAAGGACTCTTCTTGGACGAGCTGCACTGGCTCCAATGCGAATTGCAAGTTCAGTTATTTGTGATAACATTAAACATTTTAGGCTCTGTTCAATGCCCTAAATTATAACTTATCACTGGTTGTTATCTCAAAATGTTCTATTAGTGTCTATGGTATTCAAAGAATCATATTTAAATGTTGAATAGAACTTATTTCTATACATTTTTTATATTTTTTGTGCAATAATATATATTAAAAATAGAAAGATAATTGTCAAGGCTGGGGTCGTGCTTTAAAGAAAAAGTCAACCCTAAAAATATTAAAGGACAACTGTTGCAAAAAATGAAGTTATGCTTAATTGAAAGTTTGAATCAAATGTGGTCATTTGAATTTGAAATGTTAAAATGAAAGAAGACAAAATAAAGTAACTTACTGAGCTCAGTGTGTTCTATCAGGTGGCAAACATGTTGTTTAGAATCTTGGGTCAGATGAATATGGATCTGACTCAAGATATATTCCCTCCGATATATACAGAGCAAAGAGGGCTTAAAAAGGTACTTTATTTGTATTCTTTCATTAAAACATTTCTATTTAAAATGCTTACACTTCAAACAATCTTTCTATTAAACATAACTTATTGTTTTGCCAACAGCTCTCCTTTAAATGCCAGCACATATCAAAATTCGAGTTTGCCTTATGTATACATTAATGCAAGGGTAACATGTTTAAGAAAACTGCATTACATATGTAAGGGTCTTCCATTAAATTAAGCTGTTTCTATTAATAAACCTAACTATATAAATCCAATAATTTCAGAGCCAATGAAACCTTTTCCATTTAACGTATAAATGTTTTTTTTCCTTATTGTTGGTTTTTCTTTGTGATTCACAAAATGGCTTTCCAGACCTTGTTGAGCTTCTCCAGTAGAGACCTTGGCTTGTTTTTATTTTGTTGTCCTCATTGACACCAACCTCGACCCCTTTTTCATTTGCCTCTTAATCTTTGCCTTACTACTCCTTGCTGGATCTAATGTTTAATCTCCATTTCATCTTTGCCTACCCCACATGGGATCCCTTACTACATCCCTAGGGTTTAGACAGAGCCACATACGTCCTTATTGTCAGTACATATTACATGACCTATCCAAGGTTCTTCCTACTATTAACTTTTCCCCTACCTGTATCACTAGCTCCTATCTTGTGAGTTCATATTCAAGCGTTACAATTTACGTGTAATCATCATGGTGTTCTTGCATATTGTTTGACTTTAACATATGTTGTTGCATTTTTACAGTAGAAGCATACTCTATCATCATTCTTATTCTATTTTTTAAATCCTGCTATTCAATGTACCAGTCAACTTACACCACAGGAGGAAAAATGTTGTTTGTGCTAAGGCTTTAGCATTTTGTGGTTTTTAAGTTAATGCATTTGAACACATTACACTAGACCTTTTCTATCTCTTCTGTAATCCTTTCTGTTTTTTCTCCCTTCAACCATTTTAAAGAATGTCCTGTGTTATGCTTTGTTTGCCAGCATTCATCTGCAGATATGCGCTGCATTATTTTAAATACTGTGAAAGTTAATAATGATGTTTCTTGAGTGTTCAATGAGGATGAGTAGTCCAGTAAGAATGTAGGCATTAATATACATCCTGATCACTTTAGATGGAAAATATATAAATTACAGTGACTGATCATCTACGGAAGCCACTTAATAATGCTGCATACTCTTTTTTTTAAAATATAATTCAGAAATTTTGAATTATGTATACATTTTATATATTCCCCTATATATTATCGAAAACTCCTATGCACGCTATGCTATATTTTTAGTTAGTAATAAAGACAAACTGAATTTTAGGCCATTCACTTTTTGGCAATTTCTCAAAGTCTCTTTGGGGTTTTCACCATTTCATTTAGTAGCTGAAAATCAGAAGGGTGCATAAGTAAAGTCTCTGCTCAGGGACCCCTTAGATATGTTTCTGGTGTATTCTGTTTTAGTGTCTTTGGGGCAGGGCAGAACCCGCTACAGCAACTGATTAAACCCACATAACTTGCCACAGCACCATCTCACTGCGCCCACGGCATTTGAAACAGCACACAGTTTCCACCCACAGGTCTTGCCAGAACATCTAGGTTGCGCCCACATGTGTTGAGCACCAGGATTGCACACATAGGACCTGAATAGCACCCAGTGGAGCAAACTGCTGGTCTCTATTTTGCAGAGACCTGCTCCATCATGCAGTCTCACACATGCTCAGGACTGGGGGAAGGGACATGATGAGTTATATCCCCATTCTCCCCTGTGATCGGCCCTGTGCTGTGAGTTGATTGACAGAAGTAGGTCTCTGCCAAAAGAGGCAGAGACCTGCCGCTTTAGCTAATGCTTCTCAGGGACTGCACGCTGAAAGCTATGGGGCCGGTCAGGAGATAAAATTTAACAACACTAAATGATCTGTTGGTGGTTGCTCTCCTGAGAAACCACATCAGCCACCTAGAAGGGAGCACTGCCTGTAGAAAAATGGAAAAGTGTTAATGTACCACCATTTGACAAAGCCAAGGGTGCCTACTTTTAAAACATATATGGTTTGATGGGGTAAAATACATTAGCCGGCTTAAATATGTCCCACATGGGACATGGGGGCAGGTTGTCTGTAAGTCAAAATTACAAGTTGTAAAAACAAAAAGCGCATCTCTCAAATGTGAACTTTTAATCTGCACACAAGCTGACAAACCTATGCATGGGTGGGGTCCCTGTACTCAGGAGATGTTGCGGAACACTTATTGGGGTGTTGTGTGGCAGTGACACATACTAAAATCTGTGAATTCATGTCATTACAATGTATGTGAAAAAAACACCAGCAAATTACTACCACAAAATTTGACAAAAGCTGGTGGTAGAATTAGTGTATGGAAAGAGTTAAAGAGACTGTCTAGTGCCCAAAATGCCTCCAAACATACCAAATATTAATGCATATTAATGTGCTTTCAAAGTACTTTAAAATGCATGTTTTACAAATAAAATATAAAATACTTATAGCTAGAAGAAATTGTAAAAAATTACAGCAGTTTGCAAGAAACAAGGACTGTGCACAGTAGCTGAGTATAAGTAATTTCCTCTTTCTTTCTTTCTTTTTTTTTTTTTTTGCTGCAGGAACCAATGAGAATAATGCCATTAAAATGAATGGAATATCCTTTCTCTCTAGTGATGTCATCAGCCAATGTGTTGCACTGTTAAGAGATGCTACTGTGTACAAGAGCAAAGTCACTCATAGGCCACTCAATAGACTTGATTTGAGGAGGACAGGAAGTGACTATATGAGGCAAAACTTTATATCCTCAGTGTCTATATAATCAGTGCTGCCGCACCTGCAGTAAACTTGCAGAGTAATCACTGGGGAGGGCTTGAGTGAAATATTAAAAATGATTTATACAGAAAGAATGCATCGAATCACACAGGGATAAAAGCCTGTGCACTATACAAGCAGTGATCTTCATCTTGCACCAAAGTGAGCTTGGGGACTACACTGTCCCTTTAAGTTACCACCATTTGAAATAGCCCAGGGTGTCTAATTTTAAAAAAGATATGGTTTGATGGGGTAAAATACACTGTCTGGCTTCACAAATGTCCCAAATGGTACATGGGTACAGGTTGTCTGCATGTCAAAATTCCAAGTTAGAAAACAAAAACTGCACCTTCCAAATATGGCCTTTTTTCACCCAAACAACCCAACAAACCTATGCATGGGTGGTATCCCTGTACTCAGGAGAAATATTAGAATCTATTTAACATTTTTTTTCATTAGCTTTTGTAAATGAGTAAAAGAAATTTTAATCAACAGAAAATTTGTGGGTTTTTTCACCATATTTTATTTTATTATATTTTTATATTATATTATAGGATATGATCAAAATAATGGTATCTAAAGAAAGCCCTTCTATACTGATAAAAACAATATATAATTTGTGTGGGTACAGAAAATGACAAAGAAGAAAATTACAGCTAAACACAAACAGCACAGAAATGTCATGTGATTTATATATGTGTTTGTTTTAAATGACCAGGTTATCTAGTTACATGTTTTGTAAGTGGTAGTGTCCCTTTAAAAAGATTTTGGTGACTATACTGTACCTTTATTCATTTACTTGTTTGGAGCTATTGTCAAAACTCATTATCATAACAAACCACTTATATAGTGCTAATAAGTAAGTATGTCCACACTTAACTACTGTTAATGAAGTTGTTATTAAATTACATTGTGGAAATTAGTTTTTTATTGCATGTTATATACAAGTTATCTTGTAAAATGATTCTTGCCGACAAGGAATGTCCGATGAGGTTAACTCTGATTTTCACAGCTTGTCTGAGCATTGGAAGCTATCCCCGTGGACTTGATCTCTGTGACAGTGTTTGCTTTCTGACTCACTGCATAAATACAACAGGAAGAAGAATGTCAGAAGTAAGGGAATATGATATTTGGATTAGCTTTTGCATATCTGTCATTTTTATGTGCATAAAAATGATGGATGCATAATTGATTTTTGCAATGCTTTTATTTTGCTTTGCACTGATATGGCAATTAATAAATAATATCGAAAGCAAATCTCAAACATAGAAAAATGTTCGTACATCACTGTGGGGACAATGCAGTAGCATTTGCACAGGCAGCTACAACTTGGGTGTGAAAACCTCGGTTGTATTCGGATTTATTTGCAATTGTCATTCCATCCAATTAGTGTTATTTAGTAACTGCAAAATAGGAAAACAAATCAGAAATACTTAAATAGGAATAAGCTGCTGAGAGCAGTCACAAAATTGTTGAATTGATCAGGATATATCTTTTGAGCAAACACGAAGAGCAGCACTCCAGGAATCCAGGATTGGTAAAATGTGCTGCCATGAAAATAAATACATAATTAACCCCTTTGTGACAGAGTTCTATGCTGCATTTGATATGCCTTGAAGACCAGAATTCCATTATTTTTGTCATATGGTTGCTGAACTGTGAATTTCTTTCTTTGTGTTCAGTACACCCACACAAATTATGTACCATTTTTTAGAGGATGGATGGGGCTTTCATTTGATACTATTATTTTCATCATATGATATAAATTACTATTAAAAAAATTAAATATGATGAAGATATGCCATAAAAAACACTTTTTCTAACTTTGACCTGATTTAAAAAAACCAAAAAATTACAAATGGTAAAAAATGCCCCGTCTGTATATTTCTAATATTTGTCCTGAGTTTAGAAATACCAATGTTTCCATGTTTTTCTATTTTTTATTTCAAGTAACAGGGCAATAATCAATAGTAGTGTTTTTTTGTTTCCTAAAAATTTGCTAACTCTTGTACTAAACCTAATTCTAACCCTAACCCACCTGTAACACTAACCCTCACTGTATCGCTAACCCTAATTGTAACCCTAACCCTAGATCTAGCTTTTTCCTTTTTTTTCTAACTGTAATGTTGCTGACTGCCTCTAGGGGCAGTCAAGCAACAGTTTCTGAGCGATGGAAGAGATTTTTTTTTCTCACTTCCGTCACTCTTTGCTGGGCATGCTGTATTGGAGAAGCATGCTCCTCCAATACAGCACCTGCGATCACCGGGTGCTGTTTTGCCCTAGAGGGCAGAGAAGTGTGCTGCATGATAGCAACATCGCAACACCTTTAACACATAGGCAGTGACAGCTGATCACTGCTTATGTGTGTTTGAACGCATACAATCACATTCGCGGTGATCGTATGTGTGGGGTGTGGGGCGGGGAGTCGAAGGCACTCTCGGAGACTGCTTCGGATCTGTATATATCCGTCCTCATGGTCCTCAAGGACCATGCTTTTCAGGACATATATATATATGTCCATCTGCATTAGGGGGTTAAATATTTTTTTTTCATTTTGTGCCGTTCCACAGGTCAGTAGAGAACTGGTAAGAGGATAGACTGGCATCTAAAATGTCTTTATTCCTGATCTATCTGCTTGGTGAGATCAACATTTAATATGGCCAGTTTAGCTATACATTGTGCAGGAACAATCCTTATGAGTTTACTTAGCAGGGAAAACTCACCAGGTTTGTCCCTGTACTGTGTATAGTTAAAATGATGAGCTGAATTATTCTACTCACCTTAACTCATCTGCAATTCATCTTTTAGTGAATAGACCCCTCTGTGTCTTGTCTGTCTGTCTGTCTGTCTGTCTGTCCGTCTGTCAATCTATCTATCTATCTATCTATCTATCTATCTATCTATCATCTCTGTATGTTAACTTTCACTATATCTGTCTTATACAAAAAGATATATGTAAAACGTGAAAGCACACAGTCACAAATATATAAAAATATAAATACTTTCCGGTAAAACAATGTCTCCCAAACAGGACAATCTCCCCAGTGCCAAATGGCACAGAAACAAATGAACAGGGGATGGTGAGGTAAAACATTGAATTAAGTATTTAACCAACATTCCTCAGTCTCTAACATGCAGGTATAGCTTCCTTAAAAGTCTGAATATTCTGCCTTTACAATATGCCAGACAGACAATAGCTATATGTCAAGGTTTTAAATCTTGAACAAGTTAATGGAACATAAAATGACACAATGGAAGTATATAATGTTGTACAAATAACATGCATACAATAATTCAGCATTACTTTACTACTTATGATGTTTGTAAGCTACAACCACTCCCCCAAAATCCATACAATATATATATATATATATATATAAAACACAAAAGCAGCATCAACAATGGGCACATAATTAGTAGAATTTTAGTTAAAACAATAATTTTTAAGCATTCCAGTCCTCTTGCTATCTCTGGTTTCCTAGAGGAAATAATTGACATTTTTTTTTACAGATAAAAGATATCACACTGACAGCACTCTAAACTAGATATCTAGACGTAGAGAGTAAAAATCAAGCATTGTTCAAAAGAATTTACCATATGTCTTGACACTTTATAAAGAGACCACTTGCAGAGCGATGAAGAGAAGACTGTTTATATTACCATAAATTTATGACCGAAAAAGAGATTGGAGTATGTCATTTTAAAACATCAATGAATTCTAGTTATAAAAAGTGCATATAGAATACAGTGCAATTTTTAAATTGTCTGTAAACAGTAGTTGCAGTTTAGAGTAGTCCAAAAAATAAAAAAAAAACTATATGCTGGCAGTAGCATTTCCACAAAATGCAAGGGAGCTAGAAGAAAGCCAGTTAATAGGGTATTGCAGTAGTCTAGACATGAGATATAATGAAAGTAAACTAGAATGTATTTGATAAAATAATGTATGTGTAGGATAATTGAAAGAATTGTTGTGTTATAGATGTTACGGGGAAAAGTGGCAGAACCCAAGGGAGGGAAAATAATCAGTTCTATTTTAGAGAGATTTACTTTTAGGTAGCTACTGGCAATCCAGAAAGTCAGTGACAAGTGAAAAAGATCAGAGAAAGAATGGTATATTTGGTGGTCATCTGTTTATAGGTAGTACTGGTAGCCAAACAAATTGATTAGGTTTGGCTAGAAAGGACATGTACAGGGAGAAGAGCAGATGGTTGAGGCCAACCCTTAGGTTCTCTAATGCAAGAGAAAAGGAGCAGATAAATACAACACACTCTAAGAAAGAGCTAGCCTACAGTTAAGTACACAGTAAGGTGCACAAACTGCATTAGGTGCAAGTCTCTTGTATGTCACAGATATGTTATTACATGAACATCAGATAAAGTTCAATTTGTATATATCCCTTTGTAACTGAACTATTTTTGAATAATCCAGGAAAAGAACCAGGCTACTCATATTTATCAAGGATAATTTGTCAAGAAAGAGAAGGCAATTCACAGTGTCAAATGCAGGAGAAAGATCTAGGCGAACAAGTAGGGAGTGACTTTTAGAGTTTGGAGAAAGTTAGAGAAGAGTTGGAGAGCAAATTAATGAACTAAGATGAAGATTAAGCATTCTAATTGAGTGAGAAAATATTCAACACAGACAAATGATCTATACTTTAATAAAACTAAACTAAGCAGACAAACTAATACTTTGAAACTAAAATATGCTTCGCAGCCCTCACAAGCAGTGTAGATGAATGTAGGCCATAGGCAGAAATAGGATCCAAATAGGATATAAAAGTGTTTGTGACGAAGCGTTAGGTGTTTTTCTCCAATTGCTGTTATGTAAAGTTTACTCTTTTTATGCTGCTTTAATGTATTGAAAATAAAGATTCTACATTTTAAAACAATGTCCCGTTCTTGAGAGCATTATGCTCAACATTGGTGATCCGTCCATTGGTTCCTGTTTCTGTGGATAATTGCCTTGATGGTTTGAATGGAGTTCATCTCCCGAATGACACCGGAATTCCCCGCTCACCCTGTAATTAAATGCCTCAACTATATATGTTTTAAGATGGGATATTAAAAAACAGGTTGATTGACAAGGGAATAGCACCAATCAGGCCAAAATAGAATACTTCAAAAAAATATGCCAATCAATTATATTTTCAAATATGTTATATCAACGTATATTTAGCAATATCCTAGACAATTTACCCCTTTAAATTTTTTTTAAAGCACTTATTGGCCATAATATGTCTAATTCTCAATTTGGAGAATTGTAATTCTTGAAATTAGAGAAAATTACTGGCAGTGCAATTCATTAAAGTCCAAAGTCCCAGGAATAGGGAGAATCCTATGTTTTCTTAGTAAAAGTTCCTTGCATTTCACTTAAACTGAACGGACAGTGTGGAATTGGGTATAATTGATGTCTAATACAGTTTACCCCGCTGTGGCTGGCTTATAGAGAAGCTTTGTTCTTGATATTCTAATACCTGCAGTGTTATAGTTCTAAGTTGTTTACACATTGCTTAAGAATATTCCCTCACTGGATCAATAGCTTGGAAAATAAGCAGCTCTGCTGCATGATTCTACACGTGTTCATGGGACACTTATATATATACATACCCAAGCCAGATATGGTTAAACAGTGGGGGGGAAAGTATTTGATCCCCTGCTGATTTTGAACGTTTGCCCGATGAAAAAGAAATGGTCAGTCTATAATTTTAATAATAGGTGTATTTTAACAGTGAATAGACAGAATAACAAAACAAAAAATCCAGAAAATCGCATGTCAAAAAAGTTATAAATTGATTTGCATGTCAATGAGTGAAATAAGTATTTGATCCCCTATAAATCAGCAAGATTTCTGTCTCCCAGGTGTCTTTTATACAGATAACTAGCTGAAATTAGGAGCACTCTCTTAAAGGGAGTGCTCCTAATCTCAGCTTGTTACCTGTATAAAAGACACCTGTCCACAGAATCAATCAGTCAATCAGATTCCAAACTCTCCACCATGGCTAAACCAAAAGAACTGTCCAAGGATGTCAGGGACAAGATTGTAGACCAACACATGGCTAGAATGGGCTACAAGACCATCGCCAAGCAGCTTGTTGAGAAGGTGACAACAGTTGGTGCGATAATTCACAAATGGAAGAAACACAAAATAAGTGTCAGTCTGCCTGGGTCTGGTGCTCCATGCAAGATCTCACCTCATGGAGTTTCAATGATCATGAGAACGGTGAGGAATCAGCCCAGAACTTATCAATAAACTGAAATCTTTGAGTTTGGATTTCAATATTGTTGAATGGATTAGACAATGGCTGAGTGACTAGCAACAGAAGGTTGTAGTCAATGGGGTATATTCGATGCAAGGTCTTGTTACTAGTGGGGTACCTCAGGGATCTGTACTTGGACCCATTCTCTTTAATATTTTTATTAGCGATATTGCAGAAGATCTTGTTGGCAAATTATGTATTTTTGCTGATGATACAAAGATTTGCAGCAGGGTTGATATTCATGGAGGGATAAGCCAAATGGCAAATGATTTAGCTAAACTAGAAAAATGGTCAGAGCAGTGGCAACTGACATTTAATGTGGACAAGTGCAAGATTATGCACCTTGGGCGTAAAAACCCAAAAGCAGAATATAGACTATTTGGTACAGTCCTAACCTCAACATCTGAGGAAAGGGATTTAGGAGTAATAATTTCAGAGGACTTGAAGGTAGGTAGGCAATGCAATAGAGCAGCAGGAAATGCTAGCAGAATGCTTGGTTGCATAGGGAGAGGTATTAGCAGTAGGAAGAGGGAAGTGCTCATGCCATTGTACAGAGCACTGGTGAGAACTCACTTGGAGTATTGTACGCAGTACTGGAGACCGTATCTCCAGAAGGATATTGATACTGTGGAGAGAGTTCAGAGAAGGGCTACTAAACTGGTTCATGGGTTGAAGGATAAAACTTACCAGGAAAGGTTAAAGCATCTTAACATGGATAGCTTGGAGGAAAGACGTAACAGGGGGGATATGATAGAAACATTTAAATACATAAAGGGAATCAACACAGTAAAGGAAGAGAGTATATTTAAAAGAAGAAAAACTACCAGAACTAGAGGACATAGTCTTAAATTAGAGGGGCAACGATTTAAAAGTAATATCAGGAAGTATTACTTTACTGAGAGGGTAGTGGATGTATGGAATAGCCTTCTAGCAGAAGTTGTAGAGGTAAACACAGTGAAGGATTTTAAGCATGCGTGGGATAGACACAAGGCTATCCTAGCTATAAGACCGGGAACGGGGGACTAATAAAAGTACTCAAAAAAAATTGTGCAGACTAGATGGACTGAATGGTTCTTATCTGCCGACACATTCTATGTTTCTATGTTTCTATGTAGAACTACACGGGATGATCTTGTTAATGATCCCAAGGCAGCTGGGACCATAGTCACCAAGAAAACAATTGGTAACACTACGCCGTGAAGGACTGAAATACTGCATCACCTGCAAGTCCCCCTGCTCAAGAAAGCACATGTACATGCCCATCTGAAGTTTGCCAATGAACATCTGAATGATTCAGAACCGGGTGAAAGCTTTGTGGTCAGCTGAGACCAAAATCTAGTTATTTGGCATCAACTCAGCTCGCTGTGTTTGGAGGAGGAGGAATGCTGAATATGACCCCAAGAACACCATCCTCACCGTCAAACATGGAGGTGGATTATGCTTTGGGGGTGTATTTCTGCTAAGGGTACAGGACAACTGCACCGCATCAAAGGGACAATGGGCAGGGCCATGTACCATCAAATCTTGGGTGAGAACCTCCTTCCCTCAGCCAGGGCATTGAAAATGGGTCGTGGATGGGTATTCCAGCATGACAATGACCCAAAACACACAGCCAAGGCAACAAAGGAGTGGCTCAAGAAGAAGCATATTAAGGTCCTGGAGTGGCCTAGCAAGCCTCCAGACAATTAATCCCATAGAAAATCTGTGGAGGGAGCTGAAGGTTCGAGTTGCCAAACGTGAACCTCGAAAACGTATTGACTTGGAGAGGATCTGCAAAGAGGAGTGGGACAAAATCCCTCCTGAGTAGAGTTGAGCGGACACCTCGATGTTCGGGTTCGGTGGGTTCGGCCAAAATTCAGAAGGCTTCAACTCTCCCCCGAACCCTAACCCTATTAATGTTTTGGGGGACCTAATGTCCCCCTAGGTCCCCACCCCTTGCCGGTGGGTGGGGACCCTATAATAATAAGGGTGGGGGGGACCTAATGTCCCCCCCAGGTCCCCACCCATCGTCGACGGGTGGGGACCCTTTAATAATAAGGGTGCGGGGGACCTAATGTCCCCCCCAGGTCTCCACCCATTGCCGGCAGGTGGGGACCCTATAACAATAAGGGTGGGGGGGACCTAATGTCCCCCCCGGTCCCCACCCATGAGCTGTGGGTGGGGACCACAAATAAAGTGACTAGTGGTGCCCAGCCCAAAGTCACTCCCCCCCCATAAAAAAATGCCTACCTACCCCCCCCACCCTAATAATAGTGAGGGGGTGGGCAATAAACTAACCTGTAAAAAAAATAACAATTTCGTACTTACCATTTGATGTCTTCTTTTTTCTTTCTTCTTTTCTTTATCCCCACAAAAGGCCAAATAATAAACCATAATACGCGCAGCAACTGTTAAAAAAAAAAACGAGCGCAAAAAAAATACTCCACTGGTGAAAAAAAAAAAAAAGCCATCTTTGCCCATGGAGGGCCCCGTGCAGACTGAGCTCTGCAGGGCGGGGGAAGGCTTATAAAGCCTTTCCCTGCCCTGCAATTAAGCTCAGAGCACTCTGATTGGTTGGTTTAAGCCAACCAATCAAAGTGCTCTGACAGGTAATTGAAGAGACTGACAGGTAAGTCTCTCCATTTACCTGTCACAGCACTCTGATCGGTTGGTTGGAAATCCAACTAGGTCACCCCCTCATTATTGTTATAGGGTCCCCACCCACCGCTCATGGGTGGGGACTGGGGGGACGGGACACTAGGTCCCCCCTCATTATTGTTATAGGGTCCCCACCCACCGCTCATGGGTGGGGACCGGGGGGGACCCTAGGTCCCCACTTCATTATTGTTATAGGGTCCCCACCTGCCGGCAATGGGTGGGGACCTGGGGAGGACATTAGGTCCCCCACTCATTATTGTTATAGTGTCCCCACCTGCCGGCAATAGGTGCGGACCTGGGGAGGACATTAGGTCCCCCACTCATTATTGTTATAGGGTCCCCACCCGCCTGCAATGGGTGGGGACCTGGGGGGGACATTAGGTCCCCCCCACCCTTATTATTATAGGGTCCCCACCCGCCGGCAATGGGTGGGGACCTGGGAGGGACATTAGGTCCCCCCCACCCTTATTATTATAGAGTCCCCACCCGCCGGCAATGGGTGGGGACTGGGAGGGACATTAGGTCCCCCCTAACATTATTAGGGTCCCCACCCGCGGGCAATGGGTGGGGACTAGGGGGGGGGGGTTATTTTACTAGTGACTGGGCAGAAATAGCTGTCCAGTCACTAGTAATTTTAAATTTGTTTAAGCGATATGAATCGCCAAACCCCGAACTCCATACAGTGGAATGTCCGTGTTCGGGTCCGGGGTCCTAAAATCCTAAAATCCTAATGTTCGGTACGAACCCGAACTTTGCGGTTCGGGTACGCTCAACTCTACTCCTGAGATGTGTGAAAGCCTGGTGGCCAACTACAAGAAACATCTGATTTCCAACAAGGGTTTTGCCACCAAGTACTAAGTAGAAGGGGTCAAATAATTATTTCCCTCATTGACATGCAAATCAATTTATAACTTTTTTGACATGCGTTTTTCTGGATTTTTTTTTTGTTATTCTGTCTCTCACTGTTAAAATACACCTACTATTAAAACTATAGACTGATAATTTCTTTGTCAGTGAATAAACGTTCAAAATCAGCAGCGGATCAAATACTTGTTTCCCTCACTGGATACCCATTATGTACTTTATATGTATGTTCACATACAAAAGAACTAGCAAATCATTGCATGTTTTCATTAATTCATTAGACTTCTATAGTAATGTGACTTCTATAGTAATATGACATTTCATCTTTTGTCAATAAAAATTTAACTAAGTGCTAGAGCTTTTATCTTCTCTTTATAATCCCCACGCATAAATTCCTAATTCCTGGTATTTTCTATGGCTGTAGTTATTTCCTGCTTTGTATTCTCTGATTCTAAATCCATATGATGTATTGTGATTGTGAACATTGAGCAGTTCAGAGGTTTTGCTAGGAAGTTTTTAAACTAAAAGAGGGGGGCAAAATGGCGATAAAACATCAATCCAATTGCCCCCCAAAAAAGGTACAGAAGTTACCTGTAGTCAGTGTGCTGAAAAATGATAAGCTTAGGGTCATGTCTACAAATGCTCGCAGTTTAGGGAATAAGATCCATGAACTTGTGGCAATATTGGCAACTGAGAATGTAGATTTAGTGGCTGTTACTGAGACATGGTATAATGAAAAACATGACTGGGACATTTCAATACCAGGGTACTCTTTATATAGAAAAGACAGAGAAGGTAAAAAAGGGGGAGGGGTGGCCCTGTATGTGAGGGATAGCTTAAAATGTAACATAATACAAGTTAGTGAGGCGAACATAGAGTCAGTTTGGGTTACATTAGAATTTGGTAATCATATGGTAACTCGGGTAGGTGTGATTTATAGGCCCCCTGGACAATTAGAGGAGTTAGATAATCTACTAGTTGAGGAAATAGCTAAAATGACAATGAAGGGAGAAGTGATCATCATGGGTGACTTTAATCTTCCTGATGTGAACTGGAAATACAAAACAGCTACTTGCGCCAGGAGTACGCATATCCTAAACTCCCTACTTGGATTATCTCTAAAACAAGTAGTGGAGGAGCCAACTCGAAAGCAGGCCATACTAGACTTAGTGTTCACAAATGGAGATTTGTTATCAGATATTACTGTAGGTGAAAGTTTAGGATCTAGTGATCACCAGACAGTGTGGTTTAATATAAGAACAGTGACCCAGTCACACCACACAAAAACAAAAGTTTTAGATTTTAGAAAAACAGACTTTTCTAAAATTAGATTAGGTGTGAAGGAGTCATTATCAGACTGGAGCAAATTAAATGGAGTCCAGGAGAAATGGGATTATCTAAAAGTTGCACTACTGAAGGCAACAGAAAATTGCATAAGGCTTGTCAGTAAGAGCAAAAAATTGAAGAAACCACTGTGGTACTCTGCAGAGGTGGCTAAAATAGTAAAAAATAAAAAGCTAGCATTTAGTAATTATAAAAATACTCAGAGTGAGGAAGATAGAAAGATCTATAAGAGTAGGCAGAAAGAGGCAAAGCAAGCTATAAGAGCTTCCAAAGCACACACAGAAGAGACTATAGCCCAGTCAGTGAAAAAGGGGGATAAAACATTTTTTAGATACATAAATGAGAAAAGGAAAGTAAAACAAGGATTAGTTAGATTGAAAACAAAAGAAGGATGCTATGTAGAAGAGGATAAAGGTTTAGCAGACTGCCTTAATGAATATTTTTGTTCAGTTTTTACAAATGAAAATGAGGGTAAGGGACCTCATTTAGGGAAAAAGACTAATGAGTCTTTTGATGCATGTAAGTTTTCAGAGGAAGAGGTTTTACTTCAGCTGTCTAAAGTAAAGACAAATAAGTCGATGGGACCTGATGGGATACATCCAAAGTTATTAAAAGAACTTAGTGGTGTACTAGCAAAACCGTTAACAGATTTATTTAACCAATCATTGTTAACGGGAGTAGTTCCAGAAGATTGGAAATTAGCTAATGTTGTGCCCATTCACAAGAAAGGTAGTAGGGAGGAGGCGGGCAACTATAGACCAGTAAGTCTTACTTCAGTAGTGGGGAAAATAATGGAAACCTTGTTAAAGAATAGGATTGTTGAACATCTAAAGTCGCTTGGATTTCAAGATCAGAGACAGCATGGGTTTACTTCAGGGAGATCATGCCAAACTAATCTTATTTATTTTTTTGATTGGGTAACTAAAATAATAGATCAGGGTGGTGCAGTAGACATTGCTTACCTAGATTTCAGTAAGGCTTTTGACACTGTCGCACATAGAAGGCTTATCAATAAACTGCAATCTTTGAGTTTGGATTTCAATATTGTTGAATGGATTAGACAATGGCTGAGTGACAGGCAACAGAGGGTTGTAGTCAATGGGGTATATTCAATGCAAGGTCTTGTTACTAGTGGGGTACCTCAGGGATCTGTTCTTGGACCCATTCTCTTTAATATTTTTATTAGCGATATTGCAGAAGGTCTTGTTGGCAAAGTATGTCTTTTTGCTGATGATACAAAGATTTGCAGCAGGGTTGATATTCATGGAGGGATAAGCCAAATGGCAAATGATTTGGATAAACTAGAAAAATGGTCAGAGCAGTGGCAACTGGCATTTAATGTGGACAAGTGCAAGATTATGCACCTTGGGCGTAAAAACCCAAAAGCAGAATATAGACTATTTGGTACAGTCCTAACCTCAACATCTGAGGAAAGGGATTTAGGAGTAATAATTTCAGAGGACTTGAAGGTAGGTAGGCAATGCACTAGAGCAGCAGGAAAAGCAAACAGAATGCTTGGTTGCATAGGGAGAGGTATTAGCAGTAGGAAGAGGAAAGTGCTCATGCCATTGTACAGAGCACTGGTGAGACCTCACTTGGAGTATTGTACGCAGTACTGGAGACCGTATCTCCAGAAGGATATTGATACTTTGGAGAGAGTTCAGAGAAGGGCTACTAAACTGGTTCATGGGTTGAAGGATAAAACTTACCAGGAAAGGTTAAAGCATCTTAACATGTATAGCTTGGAGGAAAGACGTAACAGGGGGGATATGATAGAAACATTTAAATACATAAAGGGAATCAACACAGTAAAGGAAGAGAGTATATTTAAAAGAAGAAAAACTACCACAACTAGAGGACATAGTCTTAAATTAGAGGGGCAACGATTTAAAAGTAATATCAGGAAGTATTACTTTACTGAGAGGGTAGTGGATGTATGGAATAGCCTGCCAGCAGAAGTGGTAGAGGTAAACACAGTCAAGGATTTTAAGCATGCGTGGGATAGACACAAGGCTATCCTAGCTATAAGACCGAGAACGGGGGACTAATAAAAGTACTCCAAAAAAAAAAAAAATTGGGCAGACTAGATGGACCGAATGGTTCTTATCTGCCGACACATTCTATGTTTCTATGTTTCTATGTTTCTATGTGATTACTCATCCTTATCTTTTCTATCTCTTGTTTATGAAGTTCATGGAAAATCCAGTATAGCATTTTTTATCCTGACCAAATTCTGTCATTATTCCCTATATTAAAGATATAATAGTTCAGATGACCATTTTTAGTCTACTTAATATTCTGTGCTGGTTGTCATAGCACAGTGTCTAAATTAATAATCAAAAGATTAAACAACAGCTTGGTTTCATTAGAGAGTGAGTTTGTTAATTCCATCACAGAATAATTCTAATCCAATGCTTGCTAAAGCATTTATACGGCTAATCACTTTTTCAAAATAGAGACAGCGAAAATCCCTCATTGAGCCCATTAGAATCATGAATACAAATATGTTTATTTTGTTGAAGTGATTGTTTTATACAGTACTCAAGTGAAATAATACATTGTCTAGTTCTATTGTGTAGCTGTTGGAGACTGTGGAAAGGAGTTTGAACAGTCTCAATAAATGCAATACACTGCAAAATCAATAAATAAAACTTTGATGGGACATGACGTGTAAGGAAAGACAAGGACATTGTGCCTTGGTTTCAGTTTACTGTAAAAATAGTTAATAAACAGTTTTCATAGAAAATTGTTATGACAAATTGATATTTAATATATATGTAAAAAGAGCATCATTACACTGCAAGGGATATAAATAAAACAAGGATGTAATAGTACAGGTTGCGTATCCCTTACCCAAACTACTTGGGACCAGAGGCGTACCTATCGTTGGGGCAGGGGTCGTAGCTGCAACCAAGCCTGTCACTCCAAGGGGCCCAGCTGCCCTATCGACCCACTCCTGAAAAAAAAACATGTAAAAAAAATTGAGGGCAAACGGGGCAGCTGCCCCGAGCCCATTCATTCTTGGGGCCCAAAGCAACTGTCTAATGGGCCCCTGCTGCCAGTGTGACTGTCTCACACGGATACAGCCATGATCAGGCAAATGAATGGTAAAATAACACTGGCAAATTAAGGGTAAAATAACACTGGCAAATTAATGGTAAAATAATACTGGCAAATGAAGGGGAAAATAACACTGGCAAATGATGGGCAAAATTACTGGCAAATGAATGGCAAAATAACACTGCAAATGAAGTGTAAAATAACACTGGAAAATTAATGGAAAAAAAAAAAAAAGGAGGAGACTGCCAGGTGAGTATTGGGGAAGGGGGAGGAGGGTGGTGGTGTATTAATGGACAAATTGTCTGTGGCAAATTAATGGGCAAATTGTCTGTGGCATTTTAATAGGCAGGCTAATAGTGGCATATTAATGGGAAAAATGGCTGTTGCATATTAATTGGCAATCTGAATAGCCGGCTGTGGCATATTAATGGGCAGACTAATTGTGGCATAATGGGAAAATTGGCTGTGGCATATTAATGGGAAAATTGGCTGTGGCCAAAGTGATACTGTGGCATGTTCTGTGGGGCAAAATAACATGTACTATGGGGGAAAATGACACTGTGGGATGTTCTGCAGGGGCTGTTCAGTGGGAAAAGTGACACTGTATGTTCTGGTGGGCAAATTTACACTGTGGCATGCCAAATCATGTGGGTGCAATATGAGTACAAGCCAAGTGCTTTGGGTACTGTATAGTGCTGTGTTAAGACATTTAGGTGCAATGTGGGTGCAGAGGAATGTAATAAAAATAAGAAATTAACAATTTTTCAAAAAAATTGTTGAATATAATATTAATAGGTTCAAATAAGTATACATGCAGCCAGTTATATACATATATTTGGGGTCCACCTAAAGCTTTTGAAAAGGCTGGAAATATTTTAATTTTTTTGTGGTCAGAAAAGTAATATTACTTTACTGAGAGGGTGATGGATGAATGGAATAGTCTTCCTTATGAAATGGTAGAGGTTAATACATTAAGGAGTTTAAGCATGCATGGGATAAGCATAAGGCTATCCTTTATACTTTACTGAGATGGAGGTGGATGCATGGGATAGCCTTTCAGCAATAGTGGTAGAGGTTAATACAGTGAAGGATTATAAGCATAAGGTTATTCTAGGTATAAGATGAGGCCAGGGATTAATGGAAGTATTACTTTCTGAGAGGGTAGTGGGTGCATGGAATAGCCTTCCAGCAGAAGTGGTAGAGGTAAACACAGCGAAGGAGTTTAACCATGCATGGGATAAGCATAAGGCTATCATAGATATACGATAAGGTCAGGGACTAACGAAAGTATTACTTTACTGAGAGGGTAGTGGATGCATGGAATAGTTTTCCAGCAGACGTGGTAGAGGTTAATAGAGTAAATTACTTTAAGCATGCATGGGATAGACATAGAGCTACCCTAGATATAAGTTAAGGTCAGGGACTAATGCAAGTATTACTTTACTGAGAGGGTAGTGGACTTATGGAATAATTTTGGATAATGGATCATTTTGAAACTAAGATTTCTTAAAGCTTCTCGGCACTTGTAAAATACAGTAGAATCAATGCAAATACAGTATAGTACAAATAACTAACTTTTACTGTGATGTAGCTGTGATGTTGGGAATCTGCCATCAAAGTGTTAGGCCTGCACACATGTATTGTACTACCCCTCATGGGCGTGCTTGCTTGGGGTACTTTGAGCATGCGTGGAAAAGCCATATCGCAGCTTAAGTGGCTAAATAAACAGTTGTGCCCTTGTTTTCTGACTGGTATATGTGGGGAAAAAACGTATGGTGAAATCCGAAAACATTTTTGGGTAACGGATTTTCAGATAAGGAATACTCAACCTGTAGTAATATAGAATTGGATGTTAGATGCAATAGGGTCTAGTCAATATGACACTGGGGTTGGTCATGATAACACTGGCCTCTTATAATGTAAATGGGGCTGGGCATGATGACACTGGCCCCTTATAATGTAAATGGGACTGGGCATGATGACACTGGCCCCTTATAATGTGAATGGGGCTGGGCATGATGACACTGGCCTCTTATTATGTAAATGGGGCTGGGCATGATGACACTGGCACCTTATAATATAAATGGGGCTGGGCATGATGACATTGGCCCCTTATAATATAAATGGGGCTGGGCATGATGACACTGGCCCCTTATAATGTAAATGGGGCTGGGCATGATGACACTGGCCCCTTATAATGTAAATGGGGCTGGGCATGATGACACTGGCCTCTTATTATGTAAATGAGGCTGGGCATGATGACACTGGCCCCTTATAATATAAATGGGGCTGGGCATGATGACACTGGCCCCTTATAATATAAATGGGCCTGGGCATGATGACACTGGCCCCTTATAATGTAAATGGGGCTGGGCATGATGACACTAGCCCCTTATAATGCAAATGGGGCTGGGCATGATGACACTGGTCCCTTTTAATATAAATGGGGCTGGGCATGATGACACTGGCCCCTTATAATGTAAATGGGGCTGGGCATTATGACACTGGCCCCTTATAATATAAATGGGGCTGGGCATGATGACACTGGCCCCTTATAATGTAAATGGGGTTGGGCATGATGACACTGGCCCCTTATAATGTAAATGGGGCTGGGCATGATGACACTGGCCCCTTTTAATATAAATGGGGCTGGGCATGATGACACTGGCCCCTTATAATGTAAATGGGGCTAGGCATGATGACACTGGCCCCTTATAATGTAAATGGGGCTGGGCATGATGACACTGGCCCCTTATAATGTAAACGGGGCTGGGCATGATGACACTAGCCCCTTATAATGTAAATGGGGCTGGGCATGATGACACTGGCCCCTTTTAATATAAATGGGGCTGGGCATGATGACACTGGCCCCTTATAATGTAAATGGGGCTGGGCATGATGACACTGGCCCCTTATAATGTAAATGGGGCTGGGCATTATGACACTGGCCCCTTATAATATAAATGGGGCAGGGCATGATGACACTAGCCCCTTATAATGTAAATGGGGTTGGGCATGATGACACTAGCCCCTTATAATGTAAATAGGGCTGGGCATGATTCTTCATTTTTACAAGTACTAAACATTTTACACCAATTAAAATTGTTGATTTCATAAATTAAATGTAAACATGTAAAACAATTATATCTGTAACAAATTGTTTGGTTAGCCCCAGATTAAATTAGGGAGACTGGGGGCCATTATAGTGCCCTTCAGCCCACGATTTGTATCAGTGCTGTAAGGGAGTACTGCTTGTGTTCCTGACAGCACTGGAAGGGTTATCAACTACTGTAAGCAGCCTTTGCACAGTTTAGATATTTTTTTTGTTTAACCCATTATAGTAATGGAAAAAATGTTCGCTGTTTGGGTTGGGCTTTTTAGATGGTGCACGTTAATGACTTTATCAAAGCTCATTAAATCACTTTTGCCCATTAATTTACTACATAACTGTGTGTTATTTACAAGTACACTACACATTCCTTATTATTTTACTATTGAAAATGTCAAGCTCACAGAAGACAAATTCCTTATTCCAGGCATTTCTTAAGGCTATAGTTATTTCCTGCTTTGATTCTAAATACATATGATGGTATTTGTATTGCATTCAAGATTGATTCACTAAGGAGAAGGATTTTTCAAGGCCATTTAGATTTCTTCTTCAGACATTTTACAAAGAACACACTAAAATACTATCCTATAGTTTATTAAATGTCCTTGATACTTTGTCCATCTTTACAGAAATCATTTTGCAGCTGTGTATCTGTTTGGTTTTGAACACTTCTTAATGGGCATTTGCTATTCAATGCTCACTGCTAAAATAATTACCACACGCATTAAAAAACACAATAATAACACACTGTGCGGTAAAAAACAAACAAAGATAGTTAGTTAGATAGTTTGTTAATTCAGTGATTAACATTAACCATCACCAAGCAAAAAAAAAAAGATCCTTTTTTTGCAGTGAACTTAATGCCTAAAAGCTTAATGCATCTGATATTTTGTTAATTAATGTCCATTTTTGCAGCTCCCAGTCATGTAATTTGAAGGGAGCTCCTACAGCTTTTCTTTAATATAGGGTTAAATGTGCAAATATCACATTAACCTTATATTAAAGAAAAGCTGTAGGAGCTCTCTGTATGCCCTCTCCCACTCCCTTCAAATAACATGAATGGATGGATGTAATCAAACCTGTAAAAACAAAACAAAAACCTCTCAATGTGTACCTGTAAAAACAAAGTGCCCACTCTCTTGACACACATTGAGTGCTCCTGCGGATAAAAAATGTACCGAAAAAAATGATCAGCGATGCCCTCAAGTCCTCAAGTTTGGCCCAGGGAAAGGGGCCATCCAAAATGAAAACTAATCCACCTAAAAACAAACAAAAAACAAGACGCATAAAAATAAAAAATAAAACCTAAAAATCCCGATGCTTCTGAACACCGCCCTTCTCCACTGAGGATAGATGGAGACTGAAATCTCTGCATATTAGGGCTGGTATTTCAATTGCCTTCAGGAGGCATCTTCAGGGTTCCAACCCAGACAATGAGCTGTTTAAGGACATTGAAGACATTATATGCCTTTCTACAGGCATCTGTAATTTAGGATGGCATAGAATGTGTTTTATAATATTTATATTTTCATTGTCTCTAAATGTGTTATTATCAAGTGTGTTTGCACAATATGATTTAAGATTTATGTGTGTATTATTATCATAACCACCAGTAATACCTTATCTGGAAAAAATATTACATAATGGATTTCACATTACACACATAGATTGAAAAATGGAATTAAATCTGATAAACCAAATCTAAAAATTACAAATAGCTGCTTGTCTTACATCACTTCAATAGAGCAAGACTGATGTGAAAGTAGTTCACTAGCCAAAATTACATATAATAACATAAAATATATTTTTTTGCAATTGTCTATGTGAGTAGAAAATATATTACAGGATTACAAATAAAATCAAGCCAGCAGCTCCTTAAGGTATTTTGCAGCCAGCGCAGGTTAAGGAAGCACTTATCAGACCAGACAGCATGACTAACAGCAGCATTTATATGATGTATTATTTGTGATTCCTGGATTATTTTGTAACTGTAACATGCAATTTACACAACCTTCAACATAAAGTACAAAACAGGTTATGATATGGTTGGCTCGTGATATCGATTTTTGGCCTCAAACATACTGGACTAGAATAATAGATATTTTTTTCACAGGGCTGCCATCAGAAATTTCAGTGCCCCTTACTGAAAAAAATCCTGGCCCCCCATATCTCCCTCTCGCCCCGTACCCTCCCAAAGTAATTTTTATTGAGGTATTTGTATATCAGGCTAATGATATAGATGCACCCCAGGACATGCCCCATCACCTGTATTGCACATCCAGGATTTGCTGCTGCCCTCCAGGACATGCCCCATTACCAGCATTCAACCCCATACATCCAAGGCTTAATATGCCACAGCCAGTTTTTCCATTAATATGCCACAGTTTGCTCATTAAAATGCCACATCCAGTTTATCCATTAGTATGCCACAACTTGCCTATTCATTTGTCACTGCTAGTTTACTCATGAATATGCCACCCACAGCCCTTGCCCAGCACCCAGATTTCACCCAGTGACTTAGCCCAGCACACATGGGACTTTCCCCAGCACCCTGATTGCAGCAATAGAACTTGCCTAACACACAGACGGCACACATATATTGCATCCACAGGACATGCCCCAGTATCCAGATTGCATACGCAGGACATGCCTCAGCACCCAGAGAGAACCCAAGACTTTCCCTGGTCTTCCCATGTTGCTAGTGAGTGGTATGCACTGATAACATCCAAAGAGATAACTTTGCCATCTGACATTTAGCTCTGGGGATTCTACTTGTCCCAGAACTGAAACTGACCCTACATAACATAAGCCTTGTACTGTGTTTACCCTCACATGCTTTCCTTGTGCTTATATCAGACATACCGTATTTGCTCGATTATAAGACGAGGTTTTTTTCAGAGCAAATGCTCTGAAAAATCCCCCTCGTCTTATAATCGAGGTCTCTTATAATCTGACCTCAAATTGAGGTCAGATCATAAGACATGGATCCAGGTCCCCAGCAGAGCTGCTGGGGACCTGGATCCCCCTCTCTAACAACGAGCGCAGACTCCCCTGCTTCCGCCCGGCACTACCGCCGGGTCTTCTGTAAAGAAGCCGGGTACTTCCGCTTTCGTCACAGAAGTCCCGGCGAGCGTGCCGGGCGGCAGCAGGGGAGGTCTGCGCTCATCGCGCAGACTTCCTCTGCTGCCCCACTAGCCACCAGGGTAAATCGGGCAGCTGGGGGTTGTCTGCACGATACGTGCAGACATCCTCCATGCTGCCCGACACGGCAGACTATTATGACGGACAGCTGTCCGTCATAATAGTCTGCCGTGTCGGGCAGCATGGAGGATGTTTGCACGTATCGTGCAGACATCCCCCGGCTGCCTCCACTAGCCACCAGGGATTGAAGTACAGGTAAGGGGGGGGGGGGGACAGAGAGACAGGGGGAGGGAGGGAGGGGGGCAACAGAGAGACAGGGGGAGGGAGGGAGGGAGGGAGGGGGGCAACAGAGAGACAGGGGAGGGAGGGGGGCAACAGAGAGACAGGGGGAGGGAGGGGGCAGAGAGACAGGGGAGGGAGGCAGAGAGACAGGGGGGACAGAGCAGGAAGGGGGGGGGGAGACAGAGGAAGGAGGGCAGAGAGAAACATGTGGGGGGAAGAGACAGGTGAGGGGGGAGTGGGGAGTGAGACAAAGCTGGGGGCAAGGGAAAGAGAGAGGCAGCATTGGCACAGAAAAAGAAATAAACACAAGAAATGCATTTTTTTTTTATATAATATTTTATTAAAAAAGCAATTTACATGTGAATATATACAAGTTTAACTTTTTCCCTATAAAGGTAGTCTTATATTCAGGCTTTTAGTATTTTTCCTAAAGGAATATACAAAGTTTGGGGGGTCGTCTTATAATCAGGGTCGTCTTATAATCGAGCAAATACGGTAATTATAAATCACACACATTGTCTTGTTGTGGTTTTGTTCTCTTTAAATGAGAGATTACACTGTCATACTTTATGAGTTTACCGAGGCTATTTAGAATGGGACTCTTTCTTTCTCAAGACATTTTTATCATGTGCTTCAATGTTATTAGTATTACTGAAAAGACAGAACATTTATTTCTAAGAGAGACATTATGTTTGTGTTTCCAACCACACAGGGTGCTTAGTCATTGTGGCATGTATCAGTGCTGTATTTACCGCGAGGCATCCTAGGCGGATGCCTATGGCGGCAAATTTTGGGGGGCGGCAGCGCCCCCCAGCACTGGAAAAAAAAATCAAAAAAAAAAATCTGGCCCTTTAAAAAAAAAAAAAAAACCCCACCGCGCTTGCAGGCAGAGACGGAGGTGAGAAGGGATCGGAAGATCCCCCCTCACCATCGCTCTGCCTGCCAGGCTGCACGGGGAGCCGAACAGGCAGCACAGAGAAACCTCCGTGCTGCCTGTTTGGCTCCCCGTGCAGTGTGCCGACACGGAAGTGCCGACAGGTCACGTGACGGGCGCGCTGACGTCATACGCGCGCCCGGTCACGTGACCTGTCGGCACAATCGCCGGGAAGCCGAACAGGCAGCATGGAGGGACCATGCTGCCTGCCACCAGGGAAAGGTAAGTGCTGATGGGAGAGTGTGTGTGTGTGTGTGTGTGTGTGTGTGTGACTGAGTGTGATGGGAGTCAGAGTGTGTGTGATGGGAGACAGTGTGTGTGAATGAGTGTGATGGGAGTCAGAGTGTGTGTGATGGGAGACAGTGTGTGTGACTGAGTGTGATGGGAGTCAGAGTGTGTGTGATTGGAGACAGTGTGTGTGAATGAGTGGGATGGGAATCAGAGTGTGTGTGATGGGAGACAGTGTGTGACTGAGTGTGATGGGAGTCAGAGTGTGTGTGATGGGAGACAGTGTGTGTGAATGAGTGTGATGGGAGTCAGAGTGTGTGTGATTGGAGACAGTGTGTGTGAATGAGTGTGATGGGAGTCAGAGTCTGTGTGATGGGAGACAGTGTGTGTGACCTGTGTGTGATGGGAGACAGTGTGTGTGACTGAGTGTGATGGGAGTCAGAGTGTGTGTGATGGGAGACAGTGTGTGTGACTGAGTGTGATGGGAGTCAGAGTGTGCGTGATGGGAGTAGGAGTGTGTGACTGAGTGTGATGGGAGTAGGAGTGTGTGTGATGGGAGACAGTGTGTGTGAATGAGTGTGATGGGAGTCAGAGTGTGTGTGATTGGAGACAGTGTGTGTGAATGAGTGTGATGGGAGTCAGAGTCTGTGTGATGGGAGACAGTGTGTGTGACCTGTGTGTGATGGGAGACAGTGTGTGTGACTGAGTGTGATGGGAGTCAGAGTGTGTGTGATGGGAGACAGTGTGTGTGACTGAGTGTGATGGGAGTCAGAGTGTGCGTGATGGGAGTAGGAGTGTGTGACTGAGTGTGATGGGAGTAGGAGTGTGTGACTGAGTGTGATGGGAGTGTAAGCTTGATGTGAGTCTGAATGATGGGGCATGTCTTAGGTGTGTAACGTGGGTGTGCAGCTTGGGTAGGGGGGGTGCCCGGATTTTGTCTGCCTAGGGCAGCACAAAATCAAGATACACCACTGGCATGTATACAGGGTGAACATAGGCCCCTCTTTTAATGCCACAATACATCTTTGAACAGTTACACTATGGTTCACCATTTATAAAACTTTAGACTGTTTCCTCTTTCATTTTGTGTTAATTTCCCAAGTGGTTTCAATGCCACGGAATACAAGCCAACCGGTGGCAACCTAGTATGAACCCACCCGGATATATATTTGTGTTTAGACATGAGGTTTGCCAGTGTCATATTGCAATAAATAAACATTATTTTCCCACAAATGGGAAGGTAAAGGCTGATTTTGTTTGTCACTAAAGGTACAGGCAATTAAGGGTATACAAAATGATCTGGTGAAAGAGAAGACTGACAGGTTAAGGACAAAACACCTGGCAATGCGCAAAGGGAAATGAAGCTTCACAAACTGATGTTCTCTCATGAGGAGTACACAAATGTCAGTAGATCAAAAGAAAGTAACCCAACTGCTATTCTGCCATATGTTTGCTCATTTTTGTAACTTTTTTAGGCTTTTGTGCAGCATTTCACCTGCTCCAAGTAATTCAGCTCTTGCCAGTCGCGTGCTTTTTCTGGTTGCAGTAAATCTGTGTAATTGATTTTTACTATATATCATTTCATAGTTCTGTAATTCAGTATGATTCTATGTTCTTTGCCTTCTTTTTGTTGTAGGGCAGTTGTGTTACATCATTCACAGTTTCCATCCTATGTAGATGCAAAACCCATTTAGAATATTTTGAGTACTCTTAAATACTTCTAGATTTACTTTTCTCCTGTGTGCTGTCAGGTATTTATTTTTCTTGTTACAAGAATAATTTAAAGTACTTATCAAAGAGGATAACAATAACATCTGTTTTCTACTTCGGCTTACTGGCATTGTTCCAAATGATTCTAGCTTAAATACAATACAAATAGCCAAGATATGGCTTGTTGATCATGTGACTTAAATAGCTTCCATAATTTTCTTCCTTTTAAATGTGTGAAATTATTCAGTGTGATAAACCATAACCATAAACAAGAAGAATTACTTAGAAGTTGCCTGGCAGACAGCTCAATTTTTACTTTGTTGTGTTAAATATCTTCTACTCAGGCAGTCATTATGCTCAAAATGTTACACTCTTATCATTAGCATATTTTAATGTATTCCATAAATAAATACAGGGATTTAGTAGGTTTCCAATTAATTCTTATATTCAATATCTCTTGTTCTCAAGGTGATATATAAATATTATCATTACTTACTCACACAATGTAGGTATATCAACTTATATCCCGGTCATTATGCAGTCTTTATGAATTATGCAAACTGAAATCAAGCATAATTAGGTGCAGTATCTGATTATAGCATAGATAATTCATGTTTCACAACAAAATGTAATTGCCACAAAGCCAATACCAGTAAGTACTGTGGGGAATGTTTAACATTAAACGACTTCCCCAAGGTTGAGCCATGGTTAAGTATGGTTATCTCCAGAAGGATATTGATACTTTGGAGAGAGTTCAGAGAAGGGCTACTAAACTGGTTCATGGGTTGAAGGATAAAACTTACCAGGAAAGGTTAAAGCATCTTAACATGTATAGCTTGGAGGAAAGACGGAACAGGGGGGATATGATAGAAACATTTAAATACATAAAGGGAATCAACACAGTAAAGGAAGAGAGTATATTTAAAAATAGAAAAACTACCACAACTAGAGGACATCGTCTTAAATTAGAGGGGCAACGATTTAAAAGTAATATCAGGAAGTATTACTTTACTGAGAGGGTAGTGGATGTATGGAATAGCCTGCCAGCAGAAGTGGTAGAGGTAAACACAGTCAAGGATTTTAAGCATGCGTGGGATAGACACAAGGCTATCCTAGCCATAAGACCGGGAACGGGGGACTAATAAAAGTACTCAAAAAAATTGGGCAGACTAGATGGACCGAATGGTTCTTATCTGCTGACACATTCTATTTTTCTATGTTTCTATGTTTCTATGGTTAAGGACTCACATCTACAGTGAACCAAGAACCTGCAGATGAGTTGTACAGGGCAGGATAGTACTGAGCATATAGTCAGGCAAGATGGGTCAAATTGAGAGCTGGTAGTCATACAACCCGAGGTCAAACAGGAGACCATGTAATCAGCCAAGCCAGGTCAACACTAGAGAGTGGTTAGTCATACAAGCTGAGAAAAAACAGGAGAGAGGGCAATTCCAGCTGGAACAGATCAAAAACGTATATGAAAGCAAAAATATAAATGGATGACATGGGAATTTGACATGATAGGCTGTCCCACTGTAGACGTGCGGCACTGTAGTGAGGCATGCACACATCCCAGGAGATGGGTAGAAAAGAGCCAACAAATTATTGTTATAGAAGCACATGTAAAAAGTCCATTGTGAGGTTAAATTGGCATTTCCACTGCCTCTGCACCATGTAATGAGCTATAAACATTTTTGCTAATTTTTTTAACTTTTTAAGTTACATTCCAATTTACGTTTCAGCCAGAAGGCATCAATCAAAACAATGAGAGGCCCTTGACTATATGTGACATCAATAGAGGGGGCATTAACTAGATACCCTATATTGACAGCATGTTAAAGTGAGAGAGAGACACATACAGACCACAGGAGCTCACCAAACAGGCAGAGCTGAATGTATACATGGATGTAGCTGCAAAGACAGACACATTTGGATTTACTCTGCAACTGTGGCACAATATTTTAAATTTTAGCTTATAAAGAATATGTCGAGAGAGAAGAACTATTTGGCCTATTTAGTCTTCTTAATTTCTGGCAAATAAAAATTAAACAAGACCCTGGCCTTATCTTAAATCTTATGCTGTATGCTTATCCCATGCAGGCTTAATCTCCTTCACAGTATTGAACTTTACCACTTCTGCTGAAAGGCTATTTCTATAGGATCTACACAATATACTCGGAACTTTGGGCTCAAAGTAATTGGCTCAAAGTTTGGAAAGAATTGGGGGTCCATCGGGTTCATGAGGAAGCTGAGACTCCACTCCAGCGAAAATGCATTGAATTTGGCTATTTTACTTATTGCTGTTGCTGTGCCCATTTCTCTAGACAAGCCCCATAGCGGGGGTTCAATTGTCTGTTTTTAGGGATCTGCACAATTGTGTTTTTATGCTTTTATCTTCTAGCATTCAATTATTCATCTGTTCAGCTGCTGTGAGCATATTTATTCACACATCAAAGCACATTTGCTTTCAATAATTTCACACTATTGTGGATATTTATTGTATTCTAGCATTCCTGCGCCATCCCTTGTTCCCTATTTTGTGTATCTTTTGGCGCCAGGGATAGCACCCAGTTACTAAGTGTTCACATTTGATGTTTTTGGTGTTTCTATATAAAGAGTACCCTGTCATTGCTTTGTCAGAGTCATTTTTCTCCTTATACCATGTCTCAGTAACAGCCACTAAATCTACATTATTAGTTGTAATAATTATCTTATTCCCTAAAGTGTGGACATTTGTTAAAATAACTCTAAGCTTGTCATTTTTAACACAAATGCTGCAGGCACTTTCTGTCCATATTTGGGGGGTAATTGGACTGATGTTTTATCACCCTGTTGTCCCCCTTTCTACTTTAAATACCTCCTAGCATAACCTCTGAACTACTCATTGAGCACATTTGTTCCCTTTTAAGAAAAATGCAAATTATCTTCTTTAGACATTTAATTGATATACGAAAGAGAGCAACAATGAGAAAAAAACCATTGGGACACACCTCTTAATTATTGAATTTTAGTCCTTTAATCAGACCCATTGTCACAGGTGTATAAAATCAATTCAATGAATTCAAGCGTAGTACTGTGATAGGATGCCACCTTTGTAATATGCCACTTAATGAAATTTCATCCCTGCTAAAGGTTCCACTGTCAACTGTAAGTAGTATCATTGGAATTGGGCAACTCAGCCATAAAGAAGACCACGTAAAGTCACAGAGCGAGGTCATTGAGTGCTGAGGAGCATAGTGCGCGAAAGTCGCCAAAACTCTGCTGATTCCATATCTGAAGAGTTCAAAACATTAAACTGTGCGGCAGGAGGTTCATGGAATGGGTTTTCCATGGCCGAGCAGCTGCATGCAAGCTTTATTTCACCAAGTGCAATGCCAAAGGTTGGATCAAGTGGTGTAAAGCATGCAGCCAATAGACTCTGCAGCAGTGGAAATGTGTTCTGGCAGTCTGTTTGTCAGATGTAGAGTTTGGTGGAGGAAGGATAGTTGTATGGGGCAGTTGTTTCAGGTGTTGGACTAGGCCCCTTCCTTTCAATGGAGGGAAATCTTAATGCTGCAGTATACCAAGACAATGTTATGCTTCCAACTTTGTGTGAACAGTTTGGAGAAGGCCCTTTTCTATTCCCATATGACTGTGGCACAAAGCAAGGTCTATAAACAGATGGTTGGATTTGTTGTGGAAGAACTTGAAGGGCCCACACAGAGCCCTGACCTTAACCCAATAAAACACTTTTTTTGATGAACTGTAATGGAGACTATGGGCCGACATCAGTGCCTAACCTCACAAATACTTTACTGGCTGAATCCAGCACGGAAACACTACAAAATCTTGTGGAAAGTCTTGAATCTGTCATAGCTGCAAAGGGGGGACAACTACATATTAAAGTATTTAGAATGTGATGTCATAAATGTCCCAGTTGGTGTAAAGTCAGGTGTCCCAGTGTCCCAATACTTTTTTCCATATAGTGTGTCTATATAAATCTCATTGATGACAATACTAATATATGATGTGTCAATCTACCAATGCTAAGAAACACTCCTACAGGTTGAGTATCCCTTAACTGAAATATCTGGGACCGGTAGGATTTCTGATAATTGATATTTTCGGTTAATGAATCATTTTGGCAGCACCAGCCTTATACGTGTTCTACAACTCACTCACATTGTATTTAGGTAATGTAGATAATTTGTAGCAGAGCTGATGAAATGACCTGCTCCACAGTACTGCCAAGATGATCTGACGTGGTAGTCATTTCCCATGAGCTCTGGCTTCAAAATTTACTGCGCCCAGGAGGCGGAAGCAAAGGTTCTTCACTATCAGGGCACCAGGAAGGTGAGTAACCCTTATCTCAACTGACCCATAACAAAATGTTTTGTTTTTCGGATTGTGGATCTTCGAATAAGGAATACTAAACCTTTATTAACAATTGATTAAAACAAGAACAATCCTTTCAAATTTCAGATATTATGCTGATTTTATTCCATTTTCAAATAACCCTCTTATATTAAATGCATGTGTGCAGTACTCCATTTAAAGTCTTTATCTTATTTACAACAACTCTTTATCCAAAATATTTTTTATGGAGTTCAATAACACCATTAACAAAGAACTTTCTTTATTTGCTTCAGTGATGTGACTCTTATCCCCTGTCAGGTGCAGAGGAATCCAACACTAGTATTTGCCCCTTACAGCTCCTCAAATGAGCATAGCTAGATCAGGGAATAATTCGGTCCCATAGAAGCCCCCATGCTCCTTTATTCATAGAATCTCTTATAGTCGTGCAGAAAATTTGGATAGATTTGGGAGATTTCAATTTTACAAGGTGATATCTTGCACAGTTTAATAAAATACTGTATATAGCTTGGGAGCACAGAGCGATGTATCTATAAAAGAAGCAAACAGCACAGTAATAGCTCCAAATAGTGGCGCTGTCACCACATGTTCCTATGTATAATGCTAAACCCATAACAAACATTTTAACTCCAACTTTTGCGAGTTAGCTTTATGCTTAGGCACATGTGGAGATTGCAACACTATTCAGAGCTATAAGCATGTTTAGTGAAACACATTTCTAGGTATTAAAAAACAAGCCCAGAAATGCACTAAAAGGTGCCTGTTAGCCTCTGCCAAAATCCATTTAAAGGAGGCACTGTCAGAACTCAAAGATTCTGGATATATATATATATATATTTAACTTAGATCTCAGTAACTGCAGCTTTTTATACATTTTCAACACTTTACAGTGCAGTAGTTTTTATACATAGCCCTTAGAGAGGTTACCGGCAATGGAAACATTGCTGCATCTTGAATTTTCATAAATATATGCCTTGTTTCTGGGGTTTATTTTAGCGCTGTCTCCTTCTTTTGTTAATTTTGTGCTTCTTTTTTCAGTGGTGCAGTTCACTGCAGTTATAAGACTAGCTGCTCTATTTTTCTATTTGTGAGTGGTCTCCCCCCCCCCCCCCCCTTTTGTGTGAGGTTTTGTGTGTGGATTACATACGGGTTAGTTCCAATTATTTATTTTTCTCATACTTTTCACTGTCACTTATAATTGTAAAAGCGCTGTGCAATCTTTTCTCTACTACTAATCTGATACTAATCTGTCATTTCCACTTTTTTAAAAAACATTTTTGCTGTGTTTGTTTCTACACATTGGATTATATTAAATCATTTTTTTCGATTATCGACCACCGACAGTGCCATTCTGCCTTTTACTTTTTCATTGACCTGGAGTGTAATCACACCACACATTTTTATTTTACATTTTTTTTTATTACCCCTAGATTTTTTAATAGCAAGAGGTAAGACAACATCCTTATGTGATCATAACTCTAATGTAATCATCATCAAGGACCATATTGGGAAACACTTTGCTTGTGTCTTTGGCACTGAGTTAATTAAAGCAAAACATTTGTTTACCCACTAACTTGGGTGGATTTTCTGTGCAGCAGGTCACGTGTCCACATAATCCAGCTGCCACTTAGTATTGAAAAGCTAAAATAAGCTGTTCCTTAGAAGAGGATGTGATTTATCCTTTCATGCATTTCAATGAACGGCCATGCTTTCCGGGACAGTGAAAGAAAATCCATTTTTGAGCTTCTTATTTAAAATTTCCTGTATGAATTAAGCAACACATGAATCCTTTGGAAAAATGCAGCGTTTGTAAATATTTGGCTTGGAAAGTGCTGCTCCTTGTTAGCCTTAAACAGAATAGAAAAAGTATAAATATATATCATCTAACAGTGTGAAATATAGAAGATCGATATATGTTCAATTATGTGAGTGCTAGTAGAATATATTTGAAACATTTGTACAAATGTTTGGATGCTCAGTAGTGGAGTTGAATGTTTTTGTGTCAGGATGGGGAATGTTAGGTACCACAAAAATAGGGAAATTTAGGTATGACTCTTTAAGATGGAGCGCCAACCTGTGGTAGACACAGTACAAGGGTGGCATAGAGGCAGTTTGGGGAGCTAAGATGTCACAGTGAGGGTGTTTGGGAGATTATATGGACGGGCTGTTTCTGGGCTAAGATGGCATACAGGTTGTTTGGGGGCTATGATGATTTAGAGAGGATGTTTGGAGGGCTAGAGACTTTCCCAATTCTCGGACACTGTTATTGTAGACTCTGCTTTATTGGAGGTAAAGGTATCTTGTGTAAATAATTCTGTGGAGTTTGATGTTCCAAAAATGTACTGCTGTGCAGATGGGCTTGGATGGTACCTTCTGGACAAGGCTACGAAGGGATGAAAGATACCTGTTATTCCAAATTATTCAATATTATGCTAGCCTTTTGTTTATCATTTATGTGAAATATCTTGAAAATAATTTGTTGTAGTGACAATTCTAGGATTAAACCCAAATTCAGCAATTAATATATTGTTGCGTTTAAAAAGGCCTAGTGTATTTGATATAAGATATATTTGTAAGTTGTCAAAAATAAATCAAACCCTCACTTCCAGTGTCAAAATACATAAGTTACATTATTTGTGTGTATTTTTTACTAAGTGGATTCTTTTAAAGTTGTCAGATCAGCTTTCAAATCACTCTTGAGTGAATTGTTTATCCAGAGAAATTCACTCATCTACATAGTGTTGAAACCTTACAAATAATAATTTGGCATATAAATGGGTTCCCCTTATCCTTTCCTAATGTGCTCGCATAAACAATTTACCCACATATCTCCAGCATGTTGTCAGTTCCTACTTTTAATGCCAGCATATGCTGGCTGTCTCACTGTCAGCCTGCTCCTCAGGTTCTATTTGATATATTTGACACATGGGGTGTATGACCCATTATGCCCCACATTACTGAATTCTAAGCAAACAGAACATTTTATTTCCACCCAGGGTTTGTCCGACATAATACTAGTGAATTACATTAACTGTGAGGCTTTCCCAGGCAATGTCCAAGTGTGGCAACACTTGCAATCTTTTTCTGACCTACGCATGTTCCTGAGTTAGACCAAGTCCTGTGCCTTAATCCCTGCTACTGAGTGGGCCTTCATCTGGACAAGGGAATCTGTTCCACAGATTTTTGTTTTTTGTTCGCTGGAAAAAGGTATCCAACTGGACAGTAGTGCTGGTCATGCCTGGAGGTCGTTTTTTAAAATGGCTCATCAAGGCTGGTATAACCAATATCCATTCCCCATTTCCCTCTTAGTTGCCTTAATCTTTATGCTTTCATTGCTTCTCTCCTTGCTGTGATCCCTTTCTGTTATGCTTTATGCTTGTTTTTGCCCCATACCCGTTTTGCTATTATCCTTGCCCTGTTTTTCATTGTTTTCTCTTGCCTTGTTTCTCCACTTTTATTTAAAGGTGCCCCACCCATTTTTTTTTTTATTCATTTCCCCGTCTAAAGTATGTTCTGTGTCTTTAGCTTCAGTATTAGTTATTATCTAGGCAGGATTAGTGCAGGATATATGAGGTACCTTGATGCTGGTGGCAATCTTTCCATCTCATGGACATCACATGTAACTAAACCCTCATCAACTACCTTTTCTAGGCAAGTCCTGTGTTTTATGTCAGTTACTTTGTTTTGTTTCCTTACTCTCTTTCCCTGAAGAATAAAAGGATTCCAGTTACTCTACCCTCTCCCATGTCACTGTTCTGGCTTCCCTTTAGATGCGTCTGAGGATCCCAACTCCTCACTCCACCCCCTTGTACTCCTTGTCCAGCCCTGTCTTTAGTTTGTCAAGTTCTGTCTTGTAGTTTTTTTCCTTGTCTCAGTCTTGTTCCTGCCTTTATCCTGTTTGTGCCTATTCCAGCTCTGCTCTTTTCAATGTCCTTATCAATGTCTCTATTCCTGTTTCTGTCTTTTGTCTTGGCCTGACCTTTACCAGCCTGCCGCACCCTGTATATTACTCAGCAGTGCTATCTTCCATGCCTGCTTCAAGGTGCTTGCAGGGTATCGCCAGATCCTGTCTTGTAATGGATACCAGCCGCTGCTATCTCAGGGCCCTGGTATGAGATAGCCCTAAAGGGAGTGTCGCTACCCTGCACCAGGCCTTGTGACTCTGTCTATGCACATGAACTCCTGGAAACCATCTATAGGCACTCTGGTTCCTGTGTCATCTGGACTCTGTCCCTGACATTAACATCTACTCCATTTCAACCACTTCTGTTCCTTCTATATTGCTTATAGTGAAGTATTAAAATAAACTGAAATGAAAAGCGTCTGAAAAACTTCATGCATTATGGTTATCTACTAAATTATTATAAGTCTCATTAATATCCTTATTGTATGTTACATTAGTTTAGCTGTGTTTGGTAAACTCAAAAATGCAGATCCTTAATCTACTTGCAAAAAGGAAAACATGGAAATATGGAGCATGAACTTAGGTTGACACTGGGTTTAGCTCCAATTGCTAAAACATAGCTTGACTATTAAAATCTGTTTCCTGAAGATATGGACAAACAAAGCTTTGCTTGATATTCCAAAGATACAGTGAATATTGCTGTTGTTTGTTATATGACTATCACAGAGTTGGATAACCATTCTCTACTGCTTATTTCCAAGGTAATAGTGAGAACTCCGTTTTTACTGTCATCATAAATATCTGATAGTGTCTTTTTCACTGCTCTCATACTGTCAAAATAATAGACATCAAGGGATGACACATTTCAGTGAAAACTACAATGACCATATATATGATCTTCCATGAAGACAAGTGTTCAATCTGATTAATAGAGCAATATATGAGTTTTCACTCCCTGACCTTTAACCTGTAAGTATATCCTTTCCTGTGGGACATTTTTTGACAACTGCAGACTAATGGATTAATCATTCTAATACTATAGAACAATTATCTGTCCACAGTAGGACACAGGTCTGAAACTAGTATAGCTCTACCAAAACCATGTCACCTCTGCAGTGCTCCAGAGAAAACAAGGAATTCGGTAATTAAATTGACTGGCTATTCAAACAACACATATTTACAGTAATAATTGAAAAGTAATGTATGGCACTGTAGGATGTTAACCTCATTAACTTTGAACCTCTTTCCCCCACACACATTCTCCCTCTCACACATGCTTCCTTAAAAAAACTTTTTCATATATCACATAAACTGGTTTAATGAAGTATGCAATCATCTAATTACTAATGTAAATGACACATCTTTCACTACTCATTAGTGAGTCCCTAACAAGTGCAAAATGTTATTAGTAGTGAAAATTGATTGTAGTTTGTTGGGCACACGTTTTTGTCTTGAAGGTCTGGAGTAAAAACCAAGTTATTAGCCATTGATGTCACAGTGTGGTTCAGAACAAACTGGTTTGGGGCACCAAGCCTCTTTAACAAGTATATGTAGTTTATTAAAGGATTTCATCTTCAAAAAGACAGGTTTATTTTGTATAATTACCCCCCCAAACTGCCTCTATGTCATAGAATATAAATGAAAAAAAAAAAACAACTGAACATTATGTAATGAGAGGTTTCACAGAAGAAAATACAGCACGATAAGAACAGAGCAACTAAACTATGTTAATTTATAGATAAACACTTCTGTTATGTCTGTACACACAACATACACTCTCCCAAATACAACATATTACTGTCCTCACCACAAGTGCATAAAGTATACATAAAATTTACTATCATTAAAACTAAGCAACCAAAAAAAAGAATTGCCACTGGGGATCCCCCTGAAAGTCCCTGCAGTGGGATCCAGTTTCCTGCTCTAGCCCTCTTTTTTTTATCAACAAAAGCAACATTGCAAAACAGTCGGTACTGACAAACTGTGTCCTGTAGCATGGAGTGTGTGCAGTATCAAATCCATTCACTAGCTAATATCTGCCTCCCTGTTTTTGTTCTTTACAGCACTGACTGGTTGGGCAGGATAGTTGTGGGATCTCACTGGTGATATCACTGATATCTTGCATATCTCTCCCTACACATCATGCTGAGAGCCCTCTGATTGTCTCACAGAAGATACAGGGCAATCGTTTTTTTAACATGGAGTGTAAACTCTCATGGCAAAAAAACTACAAAAGGTAACTCTGCAAGTTATTGCAACTATAAAAAAAAAACCTGTAACAGACAAATAATATTTATTTTTAAAGTGTCAGATTTAATCTGAATTTATTTGCTCAGCGAGTGATCCTTCTAGGAAAAGTGGCTCATAGCCTTTATAGTATGGCCATGGATAAACAGCCATCTGCATGGGTTTCTGCTATTATTATAACTGATTTGACTCAATTAAGATGCCTTTCACCTTTTCAACTTAGATTCTGTTTATCTTGTTCTCAGAGAATGCAGACATTATCATCCTGCATCTGTTTCCTCTAAAAAAAACAATGTCTTCGGTTCAACCAATTTTTGAAAATTATTTACATCAAAATGAGAAACAAATTGGACAGAAACAAACAAATGTCTAAACTCTTTTGTTGAATGGGAATAGGAATGTTTCAACCATTAAAGGGTCGAATTAAGCAGTATTTATAATGTGAATGCAGAGAATAAAAAAAATATGAAAAATGATCATTGTGTTGCAAATTGAATATAAATGCATAAGATAAATGGAAGAAATGTTATAAAAGGGTTTGTGATGTGCCTGTCTATGACATCACTCGCCGTCCAGCACAACTGGGTTCTCTGCCAGATCAATATCATCTCGGCACTCGGCACTCCCCATATACATAGACCACTGTGTCCAAGTGTTAGAGTGTCGCTCTCCCCTGCCCAGGGCGGTCTGCATCGCATCCTCCATGACCCGTATAGACTCCACTTCATCTAGCCAGTCTCGGAATGAAGGAGCTCGTGTTTGTTTCCAGTATCTTGGAATCAAGAGCTTAGCAGCATTTAACAGATGGATTGTCAAGGACCGTTTGTACGCCCCTATGGGGTGTGGGGTGTTGTGTAATAGGACTGTCAGCGGGTCGTCTCGTAAGGTTTCATCACCAACCTTTCTGATAACCTTCAAGACCTGACGCCAGAAAGGGACTATCCCCAGGCAGGACCACCAAATATGCAGATAATCTCCCACCTGTGAGCAACCGCGCCAGCAGAGATGTGTGACAGACGGGAAGATGGCATGTAGTTTATGAGGGGTCAGGTACCACCTTGAGAGCAACTTAAATGCATTCTCTTGGATATGAGTATATGCTGAGCACTTGTGTGCCAGCAAAGACATTTTGCGCCATTGTTTTTGAGTGAGTACTATATTATAATCACGTTCCCATTGGGAGATATAGGAAGGTCGTGGATGCTCTGTCAAATCTGTAATAATACGGTATATAGTAGAAACTACTCGACGTGGGGGATCTTTGGTCGCAATCAGTGATTCAAATGAGGAGAGTTCGCTTGTTATTGGATGTGTGCGGCTCAGCTTCCCAACAAAATGGGTAAGTTGGTTATGTTTATATCGTATCCAGGGGGTAGGTGGGGATATTGATGATAAGTCATGGGGTGGGCGAAGCACACCTTCCTCCACAATGTGGCCTAATCTCGGGTATCTGACATTGTCCTGGAATATATCTCTGAAGTACCTAAAATCATGGCCGGGTGGGAACAAGTCGTTACCAATTAGTGACAGTAATAATGAGGGGGTATTGATTAGGAGTGTCGATTTGATATAATGTTTCCAAATACGAAAGGTCGGAGCCACGGTTGGGTGTGAGGGCGGGTCGAGGACCATCTGGTCCATGGACGTCCATGCCGCTACAGGTATGGGTGCAGAGAGGGCCTGTTGTTCTAGTGACACCCATAGTTTGGGCGCAGGTCTGGACCATTCCACTACTCTGGCCAGGTGTATCGCATGGTAGTAACGTTCGATGTCAGGGAGACCCAATCCCCCTAAGCCCTTGGGCCTGGTGAGAAGACGGTGTGCCAGACGTGGACTTTTATTATGCCATATAAATTTACCTAACACAGAGCGCAAAATATTAAAAAAGGATTTGGGAATAAACATCGGTAACGTCTGAATTATATAAAGAAAACGGGGGAGAATATTCATTTTAATGACCGATGCTCTGCCAAACCATGAAATGCGCTTGGAGGACCAGTGGGCTAAGTCCCGTGTACATGTGGCGAGGAGGGGCTGTAAATTAAGGTGGAAAAGTTGTGATAAATCCGAAGGGAGGAAAACACCTAAATATTTAATAGTGGTGGTGCTCCACTTGAACGGAAAGGAGCCTTGTATACCGGCCATGACACTGGGAGGGAGGGAAATATTGAGAGCTTCCGATTTGGAAAAATTAATCTTAAAGTTCGACAGGCACCCAAAGGTCCGAAATTCTTCCAATATATTTGGAAGTGAGATAGTGGGGTTGGTCACAAAAAATAAAAGATCATCAGCATAGGCGGCTAGTTTGTGGTGATGAGGAGCTAATTGTAGCCCTGAAATGTCCTGATTGGATCGTATGGCTGCTGCCAGGGGCTCCAAAACCAGAATAAACAACAAAGGAGAGAGGGGGCATCCCTGTCGGGTGCCGTTAGACAAAGAGAGCTGGCCCGACAATGTCCCATTTATTCGCACTCGTGCTACAGGAGCATGGCCGGGGTCCCATTCATATGAGCAAAATGAATAAGGTTCAAGATCCTAGTCGTGTTGTCCCGAGCCTCCCGACCCGGCACAAATCCTGCTTGATCACGGTGTACAAGATAAGGGATATCAGCTTTAAGCCTATTGCTGAGTATCTTAGCAAACAACTTAAGGTCAACATTAATTAATGAAATGGGCCTGTAGCTTGCACAGTCTTCTAGGTTCTTGCCCGGTTTCGGGATCACAGTGATGTGAGCTTCCTGTGCTTGTGGAGGAAGAGTGTGTGACAGGGACAAAGAATTTAGAGCCTCCGCCAGGGGGGGGGCTAATAAATCCCGAAACATTTTATAGTATGACATAGTAAAACCATCGGGGCCTGGGCTTTTACCAGTAGGTGAGTCTTTTATTGCTTCGATTAGTTCCTCTGGCGTAATCGGGGAGTCTAGCAGAAGAGCATCAGAAGCCGACAATTTTTTGTCCATATGAGCATCCAGGTAACTCTGAATCCTACGTGATAGGTCAGAGGAACGTGGTTCGTCCAATGGCTTAGACAAATTATATAGGTCATGATAATAGCTCCGAAAGATCTCTGCTATTTCCGGGGTTGAGTGGCGCACCAGACCCTGTTTGGTCCTCATTCGCGGTACGAATGTTGTCTGATGCCGGTCACGCAACAATCGAGCCAGAGGCGCTCCCGCTTTGTCCTTAAAACAGTAAAGACGATTCTTAAGTTGTAATTGGGCGCGTCTGTCCCGGCTATTACAGAGGTCTGCTAATTTAGCTTTGAGGACCAACAGGGACTGGTAGACCGTGGGGCTCAGAGATAGTTTATGGGAGGTTTCAATTTGCGTGATTTCGTTAAGGAGAGCGATCATGGCTGCGGAATGTAATTTCTTTTTGTGTGCCCCTATACTAATCAATGAGCCTCGAAGGACTGCCTTGTGAGCTTCCCAAACCACCGTAGGGGCGGTATCTGGCAATGTGTTGTCCTTGAAATAATTAGTGATATGTGTCTGTAGGATCGGGACAGTGTCGGGATCTCGTAATAGCGATTCGTTCAATCTCCAAGAGAATTGACGTTTTGACATGGATGGTAGGGCGACACGTAATACCACCGGAGCGTGGTCACTCCAGGTGATGTGTCCTATATCTGCTTTGCTCACAAGTGGGAGGTGTCTGTGAGAAATACAAAGGTAATCAATCCGTGAATAACGATTATGAGGAGATGAGTAAAATGTGTAGTCCCTGGTACTGGGGTGTTTAATACGCCATACATCTGCCAATTGGGCTGTCATCATAGCTTTTTTTACCAACTTAATTGCAGAGAAACGGGAAGAGGATGAACCCGTGGAGGTGTCTATAACCGGATCTAGAGGCAGATTGAAGTCGCCCCCAAGGATGGTGATGCCTGAGGCAAAATCACGAAGTCTATGGAGCATCGTGCGGAGGAATAGGTGTTGGGATGTATTAGGAGCATACAATACGGCTACAGTAACAGTTTCTGTCCCAATCTGACCTTTGAGGAAGAGCGCTCGCCCCTCACTGTCCGACCACTGGTCCTGTACAGTAAAGGGGGAGCGCCTCCCAAAGAATATGGCCACTCCTTTATTTTTTTGGAAAGGAGAATGCGAGTAAAACCTCTGGGGGTAGTCCCAGTTGCGAAAATCGGGGACTTTAGACCGTAGAAAATGGGTTTCCTGTACCATGGCAATGTCGGCGCGGAGACCTTTAAGTTCCCTGAACAGGCGAGAACGTTTCATAGGGGAGTTAAGGCCCTTGGCATTGATCGAAACAGCAGTGATATCACTCATGGTGGAAGAATGCGGGATGAAGGGAACGCATGTGACGGGATAGTGAGTAGGTCCACAGATTTCTCCTGATCGAAAAAAGAAAATAAGATAAAGAGAAAAAGGAATAGGGACAGTAGAACAGGAACGTGGAGAATAGCAACATTAACCAAAACAAAAACAGAAGAGTCCGATGGCCGTGGCCTGGACCATATGTCCATAAGACATCGGAAGTGAAAGTGCCAATCAAGGGCTATTCCCCGCCCACATGTGTGGTGGGGACCCCCGAATATGTACAATGGCACCATATCACCTGTGGGGAACGGGACCTAGCGAGATGTGGTCACCAGGCACAAACAAGGGAGTAACTAAAATTCGGAAAGGAGGGCAGGCTCGGTGTCCTACGAGCCAACCTGTATCTCTGGGGCGGCCTAAGCTTAGCCGTGAGTCAAGGAAACAGCACATCGCGGGGATGTGGAAAAATTAGAGGTATTTGGAGGGAACAGAAAGATTTAGGGAAGAGGGAGAGGCAGGATCGAGGGGTATTGATGTGGGGGGGGGTGGGTACGGGGGGTTGGGGGTGTGGGAGCTCTGGGGTGTGGGGGATAAGAGGAAGGGGAGGGGGGGTATAAGGGGGGGAGGGGGGGTGAGGGATCAAGGAAAGGCATGGGAATACGGGGAACTCGGGCGGGTAGGGGGGAGAAGAAGGAGAAGGCGCCCGTATCATAGATGGATCATATATTCAATGTAGAATGTAGAGGGTTGGGGATAGATGGGGGTGTGGGGTTACGGCAAGGGGGGGGTAAGAGGGGAGGGGGGGCTCGGGATGGGAAGGGGGGGAAGACTAGCGTCCATATCACAGAAAAATCACATTCTCATATATTTGTACATTTATACAGTTATCGACTTGGGTGAAACGTCATAGCATCAGCTATAATATATTCAACAAGATACATAGCAATAAACATGTACCGACAAGCAGTTGGTTTGAATCTCCCTCTTAAAACGGACGAGAATTGTATACTGCAATATTCCTCGTATTATGTGCATATGACATCAATCAGTATATTTGTATCTCCCTTTTATTGCGAACGAGGGCTGTATACTGCAGTATGCCTCGTATTACAAAAACATTAGATAATTACCGTATTTGCTCGATTATAAGACGAGGTTTTTTTCAGAGCAAATGCTCTGAAAAATCCCCCTCGTCTTATAATCGAGCTCTCTTATAATCTGACCTCAAATTGAGGTCAGATTATAAGAAATGGATCCAGGTCCCCAGCAGAGCTGCAGGGGACCTGGATCCCCCTCTCTAGCAGCAGGGGAAGTCTGCGCAACGAGCGCAGACTCCCCTGCTTCCGCCCGGCACGACCGCCGGGGCTTCTGTGAAGAAGCCGGATACTTCCGCTTTCGTCACAGAAGTCCCGGCGAGCGTGCCGGGCGGCAGCAGGGGAGGTATGCGCTCATCGCGCAGACATCCTCTGCTGCCCCACTAGGCACCAGGGACAATCGGGCAGCTGGGGGATGTCTGCACGATACGTGCAGATATCCTCCATGCTGCCCGACACGGCAGACTATTATGACGGACAGCTGTCCGTCATAATAGACTGCCGTGTCGGGCAGCATGGAGGATGTCTGCAAGTATCGTGCAGACATCCCCCGGCTGCCCCCACTAGCCACCAGGGATCAAGGTAAGGGAAAGGGAGGGAGGGGGGCAGAGAGACAGGGGGAGGGAGGGGGACAGAGAGACAGGGGGAGGGAGGGGGACAGAGAGACAGGGGGAGCGAGACAGAGAGACAGGGGGGAGGGAGGGGGGCAGAGACAGAGTCAAGGGGAGGGAGGGGGTTAAGAGACAGAGACAAGGGGAGGGAAGGGGTTAAGAGACAGAGACAAGGGGAGTGAGGGGGTTAAGAGACAGGCAAGGGGAGGGGGGAGAGAGAGAAAAATGGGGGCAAGGGAAAGAGAAAGGCAGCATTGGCACATAAAAAGAAATAAAAACTAGAAATTCATTTTTTGATATCATAATTTTTTATTAAAAAAGCAATTTACATGTGAATATATACAAGTTTAACTTTTTTCCTATAGGGTAGTCTTATATTCAGGCTTTTAGTTTTTTTCCTAAAGGAATATCCAAAGTTTGGGGGGTCGTCTTATAATCAGGGTCGTCTTATAATCGAGCAAATACGGTATATAACGGGGAACTATATGTACGTAGGGGATTTGCAAGGAAAAGAAAATGAAAAAAGAGTTTTGCCACAAGGTACGTGGCAATAATCATATAACAACAATCAGTAGATTTGGATCTCCCTCTTAAAACGAACGAGAATTATATACTGCAGTATTCCTCGTATTACATAAACATTAAATAGTCATATAATGGGGAACCATATGTACATAGGGGATTTGCAAGGAAAAGAAAATGAAAAAAGGAGTTTTGCCACAAGGTACGTAGTAATAATCATATAACAACAATCAGTAGATTTGGATCTCCCTCTTATAACGGACGAGAACTGTATATTGCAGCAAGCCTCGTATTACATAAACATTAGGTATTTGTATAATGGGGAACCATATGTACATAAGGGATTTGCCGGGAAATGAAAATGGAGAGAGGATTTGCCACGTATCGATCTGTGGGGATAAATTAGAGAGAAAATATAGGGGAAGTCTGGTTGAACGATAACGGTGAGGTGTCATTCTAGGGGCGTAAGTGGGTCGGTGCGGGGAAGGGGAGGGGGTTCGAAATTAGAAATCTAATTTGAAGGGGGGGGGGGAGAAGCGAGAGTGGGGTGTGATGGAGGGTATCCACTGATACGGGACAGAAATATACATTGATTCGTGAGAGGGAGAGGGAGAGATAGAAAAGAAGGGACATAACTCGGGAAACACATATGATATTGGGAACCTTGTGGGTCTGCTAGGCAGTCGCTTGACTAGTCAGGTAACGGCGTCCCATAGGAGGAAGAGAGGATACCAGTTTGTTGCGCAACAAGTCCAACGGTGCGATGGGGAAGTGAGAGGCTCAGCGTGAAGATGGGTCCAGCGATGATATCAGGAAGGGTGAGAGTCCCATCAGACCCCACTGTGTCAGAGATCTGGCGATGGTACAGTGTCTTTTCTTAGGCTTGTAATCCTATCGATGTAGTTCGGAGTCTCCGAATGCCGGGGTCTGTCGGCCTGTAGGGTTGATGCTATTTTAGGCCGTCTCTTTCTTTGAGGCCGGGCAATCCAAGGCTGATTCAGCAGACCGGGAACAGCTGGTCCTTCCATGTCTTCCGAGGTCCATCCAGGTAAGTTCGGGGCTTGTAAACCCAGTGCTGTGCAAAACGGTTCCACATCCGAGGGGGAGCTCAGGATCGTTCGGACTGAGCCGCGATGGACAGTGATATTCAGCGGGAAGCCCCAGGAGAATGGTATGTCCTTGGCCCTCAGCAGGTCCGCCATGGGTTTTAAGAGTTTTCGGGCCTGGAGCGTGGCCCAAGCCAAGTCCGGTAATACTATGACTTTGGCTCCCTTAAACATGATGGCCCTTTTCTTCCGTGCGGCTCGGAGCACTACTTCCTTTAACCGAAAGGAGTGTACACAGCAGATGATGTCCCTGGGGTAGGAACTGTCTATGTTTTTGGCCCGCAAAGCCATGTGGACACGGTCCAAACAGATATCCTGTGAGGGCTGGGCTTCTAGTATGATCCGGAATAGGTCTGCGATAACTTTGTGCAAGTCCTCTGGCCCATCTGATTCAGGAAGGCCCCGAATTCGCAGATTGCACCTGCGGCCTCGGTTGTCTAGGTCCACTAGGTTTTGGGCTAACTGCCCCGTGAGTCTGCGCTGCTCTTTCATCTGCGACTTCAGGTCAGCAATTACTGTATGCAGCGTCGTGTGGTCAGCCTCAATTTTTTCCAGGCGATGGCCTTGATCCGCCAGGTCTGACCGGAGGATGTGGAGTTCCTCCTTAATGGTGGATTGTATCGAGGTGACCGCAGCCGCCAGCTCCAGTTTGACCTGTGCCATTAGCTCGGTAAAATCCGGTTGAGGTGGACCATCGGGAGCCAGTGCTCGACTGGGAGAAGGTGAGTAAGGTTCTTCATCGGAATCATCACTCGTGGACGCCATCGGGTTTTCGCGCCCAGAGGACGCCATCTTAGATGCCTCACTCGTCTGCATCGGGACTAAAAAGTTCTTTAAAGTCGGTACTGCTGACTTTTTCCCCGGTTTTCCTCCATCCGGGAGCTGGGGGAGTTTCTTGGATGACTTCCCCATTAGAAAATCGTGGTTTGTGTTAGGTATATCCACCGCAATGTGCGTTAATACGGCTCAGTGAACGGGAGCTCGGCTCAGATGCTTCCTACCACATCAGCGCCAGGACACGCCCCCCAAAAGTTACTAATTTTAACAGCTGATTCCAAAAGCTAATATACATGTACTATTCCATCAGCTGAGTATAATGCTCCCATCTGTACACAGCGCAAGAGGGGAACATGATAAAATATGCCCCCTGTGAAAAAGTAAAATGACAGGAAATGCAGGTTTACTTACTATACTGGGACCTGTTTTACCAAAATGCTGCAGATATTCATTTCATAGACATGCAGAAATGATTACATCTCTAAATAATTTTTAACAAACTACTTTTTTAAAAGTATTTAAAAATAATTTGCACCAAAATAGGTTGAAATGCTATCCAATAAGCCATCCACATGACAATATTACTAAAATATCAAAACCAATCGAGATATTAACAGCTTTCATGAAACTGTGTTCACTATACAAATGATTTATTAGAAACTGTATTTACATATAGGATCATTCAAAGCTTTGCAAGATTCATTCTAGCTATCATTCTTTTGCAAGTATGGTATATACAATGGTGTTCCAGTATGCTGCCTTCCAGTATGGCTGCCATGATCTCTCTGGGGAGCGATCTGGGTCAATCTGGCATCAAATTTCAGTGTTTCTGCTTTGACATTGAGGCATTACAGCAACACTGGCACTTCCACTGCTCATTTTAACATGGGACGTACTATGTACACAGGGCGTACTATGCAGGCAGACACCGTGTGTACAAAGTAAATCCTGTTACCAAGGTTTTAAGCATTCCTTAAAGCTTAAATATTGGCCTTGAAAAATAAATAATCAACCCCATTTGTATATGATTCTTCTTGTCAATGCCTGCAGTAATCAATGTATCATAACAATTGACATATAAAATGGTGTATACACAAATAGCTGCATCAATTCTGTACACAGATCCCTGTATATATAAAGCCAATTAAAAGCTAGACCTGTATTACTAAAGTTGTGGCAATTATTTTTTAGAAAGTCAATTCTGAAGACAGAACCACATACTGGCATTCATGTTCATTAGCATTATTATTACACACAATAAGCTAACCTATTATAGATTTCCAATATTTCTGATTAAAGTGATATATTCAGAATAAACTTATTTTATGATAAATATTTATCTATCATATGTAACTTATTCTGATTTACGTATAGATTTCCAGATCCACCAGAATATTCTACTGATATGAGATTTTATACATGTAGCTCCAAATTTTGTTCCATTTTGTGTCACTCCAGTGATCTGAATGTCTTTTTAATCTGGCCAATGTGGTGGGACATAGTAAAATTCGTCAGTGACTTTTTTTAGTATTATATATTCTGTTTGTTACTGGTATGGATGCCCGTTCTGGCTGGAGTCCAGGTGCATGGGCAGGAGCAAGTTTTATACCTTGTGCAGGGTGACCACTCTTAACCAAGGGTGGAGCCCCAGGCCTTGAGTGGCCACAGTCAGGGGTTTTAGATCCGAATCACTGGTGTCCTTTTGGCCATCTTGAATAAACAGAGACAAATGGACAAATTCAGGAAACGTAGTCAAGGTAACAAGCCAAAAGGTTAGGACTGGAGAAGGACACAAGCTTATACAAGCCGAGTCCAGAAAGCCATAAAGAGCACATCGTGTGCTGGGAGGAGGGGGATTAAATGGCAATGGCTTAATGAAAATTTTGAACACCTGACCAGATAACTCTGTACAGGCAGGAGGTTGACTACAACAGAGAAAATCTGAAAAGTTGGCGAACAGGATGAGTACAGGTAACAGAACCACAGAAACCAAGACATCAATCCCAGCAGAGGTTGCACTGTTTACAGTATATGTTCAACAGTGAATACACACTGGTACTGATGATGCTGTGAGTAATTTTCTATTCATTCTCCTCCTTCACATTGGGTATTCTCTACATCACTTACTTTTTAACTTTGTTCCAGCTCATCACCGTGATCCTCTAACCATACTCATAACTATTTCTTTCTTGACAACTATTCTGTACACCTTTAGGCAGTAGCTGTCCACGTTATATTTTCATGCAGCACATGCTTTTACTTTAATGATTTATCCAGAAATTTACCTAAGTACATCTACTTTATTGACTGCAGTAGCAGTGTTCATTTTTGGAACTACAGAAATATTGGGGCAGAATACATGTTTAATGGACTAGGATAGTCAAGAAGCTACCATCCTTGTTTAAATGCATATTTCTTTCATTATTGCTAAATATTTATACTTGTAGTTTAAACTCTGTAGAGTGTTATTTTGAAACTTGCAATCAGAGTGAAAGGATTATATCATGATTGCAGCATCATTAACCATAGAAGTGTCTGGGAGTAGACAGGCCCACCATTAGGGGGTGACGGGCGATACTGGCATCCAGGACCGGCGGGCCCAGGTCACGCAAGGAAAAATAATAAATACCAATCACCCCCTCTGTTAAGCCGGTCCGCGGCTGTGAGGGAAACGTTCTGCGCTCCCCTCCAGCCACGCGGCTTCAATGAAGTTTGTTAAAAAGCCACGGACCTGCAGAGCAGAGCACCGGGAGACAGCAGCAAGGAGGTAAGTGCTGGGGAAGGGGGGAGGAGGGTGGCACATAATGAGCATACTGAGGGGCATAATCCTGGCATATTAATTGGCAAAATCCTGGCATATTGAGGGGCAAAATCCTGGCATATTGAGGGGCAAAATACTGGCATGTTAATTGGCAAAAGAATGCAGGGCCGATCCTGGACGGGTGCATGGGGTGCACTGCTCCCAGGCGCATGAGGGGCGTCTGAATCACAGAGCACAGCGCGACGGGGGTAAGCTCTGCCCCCGTCGCACTCTGATTGTCTGCAGGAAGGAGGATGGTGTCTGCAGATGCAGGACACCAGCATCTAGTTTCTTCAGCTGACATTGACATCCGGCAACAGGAACTAGATGCCGGTGTCTGCCTCTGCAGACACCATCGATAAAGTGAGGAGGAGGACACCATAAGTTGGGGGGGGGGGGGTTTCAAAAATAAAGAAATAGATGTGTGGAAGTGTTTGTGTGTGTCAATATATGGAAGTGTATGTCAGTGTGTACAGGGTGTGTGTGTATAAGTGTGTGTGTCAATGTGTATAAGTATGTGTGTTAATGTCTGTGCAAGTGTATTCTGTGTCTAAGTATGTAAAGGTGGCTTTGTGTGTATTTATGTGTGTGTGTGAGTGTGACAGTGTGTGTAAGGGTGGTTATGTGTGTAAGGGTGGCTGTCTGACAGTGTGTGTAAAGGTGGCTGTGTGTGTATTTATGTGTGAGTGTGACAGTGTGTGTAAAGGTGGCTGTGTGTGTATTTATGTGTGAGTGTGACAGTGTGTGTAAGGGTGGCTGTCTGACAGTGTGTGCAAAGGCTGTGTGTGTGACAGTGTGTATAAGGATGGCTGTAATTTAAGTGTGTAACTGTGTGTGTGACTGTGTGTAAGTGTGCTCTTGCCCAGGGCTTACTGGTAACTGGTCCTGCTGCACACATCACTGTCTCACACGGAGGGCAGCAGTCCGCATCCAGCTGGCGTCTATTTCCCGCTGTGTGGAGGAGACGGCCGGGGACACGAGAGAGCAGCAGCAAGGTGAGTACGGCGGAAGGCAGGAGAGGAGATGCATTTATTGGGTAAACTAACCATGGCATTTAATGAGCAATATAACCGTGGAATGTTAATGGGCTAATTGGCTGTGGCCTATTAATGGGAAAACTAATATTGGTATATAAATGGGAAAACTGTCTGTGGCATATCAATAGGCAAACTAACAGTGGTATATTAATAGTCAAACTGTGGCATTTTTAAAGGGCACACTGGCTGTTGCAAATGTAAATGGCAAAGTGACGGTGGCATGTTAATTGGTACCTGACGGTGGGTCATTTTAATTGGCAAAGTGATGCTGTGGGATCTTTTGTGGGACAAAATAACATGTACTATGGGGCAAAGTGTTAGAGACCCTAAGTACACCTCTGCAAATGGGCTGCCTATGTGCGGCTTTGCTGCCCCTCAGAGCCAGCTCTGCAGATTGGCGCCATGTTTCCTCTTGGACATCAGTCAGCACTTTCTGAGGGAGAGAGACATGGGTATGAGTGGAGATATACGTGGGTATGAGTGGAGAGAGACGTGTATATGGAGAGAGAGAGACATGAGGGTATGGAAAGAAAGAGAGAGAGAGACATGAGGGTATGGGGAGAAAGAGAGAGAAAGACATGAGGGTATGGGGAGAGAGAGACACGTGAGTGACTGACATGGTGAGCATGGTGGAATATTATTTATCGCTCCTTGTGTACTTCTTTTCGAGTGATGCTCAGCCAGACTTTGGCTGGTTGGGCATCATGGGAACGGTAGTTAATACTCATTCTGCTTGCCAGTAAAAAGTCTCCCATGTTGCTGGCTGAGCATCACAGAAATAAATAAAACCACTACACAGTATTATGGCAAAATATATATCTTTATTTAAAATAAAAGTTTGTGTCTAAAGGGGAGGATTTCATAATATAACCACGCCCACCTTTGGGCGCCAAAAGAAAACCTGCACCCAGGCACCCGTGACCCTAGGATCGACCCTGAAAGAATGGCATATTGAGGGGCAAAATACTGGCATATTAAATGACATATTGAGGGGAAAATACTGGCATATTAAATGGCATATTGAGGGGAATAATCCTGGCATATTAAATGGCAAAAGAATGGCATATTGAGAGGCAAAATACTGGCATATTGATGGAAAAGAGTGGCAAATTAAATGGCAAAATTGAGGGAAAAATATTGACTTACTGAGTGGCAAAATATTACTGGCATATTGAGTGGCAAAATATTACTGGCATATTGACCAACTGCTCCCAACCACCCTCCATATTACATAAGACCAGGATAACATGCTTGTGAGGGTAGGTGGGGCGAGCGGGAGATAATGTTGAGAGGGGGGGGGGGGGGTAGGGGGCCCAGAAAATGTATTCAGTAAGGGGCCCTGAAATTCCTGGTGGCGGCCCTGGGAGTAGATACAATTCAACAATAGGATGACAATGTTGCTGTTTTGGTGCATTCTGCTTATGAAAAATGTACACTGTGGGGCTGTAAACAGTAAACTATAGACTTTTTTTTGTTTTGCTTTTTGTTTTATTCATTCTGGCAACAGGAACTCTTCTGTGCAAGTTTGTTTTTTTCCTGTGGAATGAAGTTATATTTTTTTATATATTTGTATCCCAGCTCATTAATAGTTCTTGTACAGTGGTGACATAACTTACTCTAATGTTGGGAAAGCCAGACAGATTTTAAGCCCAAATCTTTAGAGCATGGAGGCTCCTTGAATGCCAGAAGTTTCGGCAAAGCTGCATTTTATAAATACAGTAAATGCAGAGAAAATATTTTGCAATAATGAAAGATTTGATTTTTATACGTTTTCATTCACATTGGAAAAAGTGGGTAGCGTGCTGATTATATTGGTCTTGTAATGTTTACAGCCTATTTTAATTGAGTTGGTAATTACCTTTCTGGTAATTCAGTGATATTCTCACACTTTACAATCTGAACATATTGCTCCTATGAGCAGATATTCTATTATTTGAATGACTTAACCTTAATCAACTTGTGCTTTACAATCATTGGACAGCTAAGCCCATTATCTTTGCACCATTCAACCTGTCAGATTTCATTAACTTCTTGTGGAAAGAGCTCTCCCTCTACAACTGATTGCTTGTTAATGCAGATCTAGCAAACTCTCCTTGATTTCTTAAAAAAGACGTTTTAGGAAAAACACTTGATTTAAACTTCCTTTGGCACCACTTAGCTGAAGGTTGAAGAAACGTCACATTTTTGCTCCTCAAAGAAGCTTCAAGAGGTTTTCCAGTGCATACCATGAACTGAAATTATTTAAAACCCCACAACAATTTTTAGATTTAAAAATACAGATGTGTTGTCTGCACAAAGTACAAAAGGTTTTTGCAATGACCTCTTTTGTTACAGAACTATTATATTTCAAATTATGATACTGTTCAGATATTGTGTTGATTTATTATTATATACACACACAAACTAATACAACCATAATAATAAATCCCATATAAATAAGCTCCTTATTAGCAGATGGTTGATGCTGATATGAACTTCTTCACAATTTCAAAATTCAACTTATTACAATCTGCAATAACGCACTTGAAATCTTAATTGAAATGTTGGTTTGCAATGTTCTCGTTTCAGTTCATGTGGAAAGGGATTTTACTCCCCTGCTGCAAATATTTAAATTGATAGAAATAATATTGCTGTGCTCCAAAGCAGCTCGTTAATTAAATGGCTAAGCTCTTTATTTTCATACTCAGAAGGCTATCTCCTTAATGATAACTAGCTACAGAAATACAGACGACTGAAATATGGTCGACTTTGGACAAATCATTTCATACAATTTGAATGTACGTTAAAAGATTGAAATAATAATAGTAAAAAAAAAAGTAATCTTCTCTGCATTAGTATAAATAAAATACCATGACTGGCGTCTAGTACAATTTCATAAATTGTTACTTAGAAAAATGTTATCCTTTAATTAAGTTTTTTTTAAAACAAGAAATCCTTCCTAGGTTTCATAGAGAGAGTGGTGGCAAAATGTAAAAAAACATTTATGCAGAATTGAACTATTTGCTCTTTCATTCATATATCACTGCATGCTTAATGTGTGTGCTGGCACACCAAAAACTTCTTTATGGAAGGAAAATGGAACTGTTTAATCAACTTTATCATAACTTCAGATCTATACTTTACATTAATATTTACTTATATAGTGCCAACAATTGAAGTAGTTCTTGGTACAGAGCATAGGAGGGGACTAGGTAAAACATAACAAGAACAGAAACAGACTGAGAGCCCTGCTCACAATCTTACAATGTAATGGAGGACAGGAGACACATGACGTCAGTGAAAAGGTCAAAGGGGAAGGGGGTGGTAGTAATAGTATTTGGGAACAGTGGTAGATAGGTGGGTTTGCACAGAGGTTAATGGTGGCTAGGTGGGTTTGGCCAGAGGATGTTCTAGTGGGAAGAATTATAGGCTTCCTTAACTCCCACCAAAATGTTGTCTTGTTGATTTCAGATATGTCACAGAATGTAGTCTATAAGTCAGAATTCTGATCATAGACTTGCATTGAATGGGAGGGTAATGTAACTATTACATAACAAGAGAGTTATGATCCTGTTTGATCAGGTTAATCTCCTCTCTGTGGGTTGGAAGGCAGGTAAAAAACAAAGTTGTACAAAGCCACCTAGTCCTGTCCACTATGATACACAGGAGCCAGTAAGAGAGCAGGGGAGTATTGTATGACATGATTATGCGGCTTTAGCAACAGTTGTAAATTGAGACTAGCTGGAAAATTTTGGATGATGTGGCATCATGGGAACTATTCACAAAATGGAGCCAGGAAAGAATCACCTAATTTTATTTTTCCTTGTAAATGCAATGAATTCAAGCATATAAAAAAAATGTGCCATATGATTTATTTATGTGTTTATTTTAAATTACCAGGTTATCTAGTTACATCTTATGTAAGTGGTAGTGTCCCTTTAAAAGGGTGAGTTTTAAGGGACTTTTTGAAGATTGAGAAAGAGAAGACATGAGTTAAAGAGAAAGGGGGCAGCCAAGGTAAAGTCTCACAGGCACGCATAGGAAGAGGTGACAAGGTTGGTAAAGAGCCTTCTCCACTTGAGCAGCATAGCGGTCATGTAGGGAAGTATTGGTTACTGAAGGAGGCAATGTAGGGAGAGACTGAAGGGTGGTGAGCTTTTACATTTGCTAGGCATATAGCTTGCAAATGTATATATGTATAAAACTATTGACGCAGAAGTCTTTCATGTTATGCATGACAAAGTAATATTAATCCAGGAAAGACTATATTTTCATTTAGGTTTCATAGCAACGGGAAGGTAATTTTTGATGGCCCCTTATTAAAATTAATTATTACAGTATAGCTCTTGTCACTGCCAGGAACTTGTTTATCTGCTTCTTATCAAACTACTCTATTATTGAATTACACATTTATATCACTGCAGCTGTCTTAAACCAGAGAGTAGACATGTGCATTCGTTTTCGGACGAATGCATTTTCGGACGAAAATAGCATTTTCGTCCATTCGTCCGAAAAACGAATAACGAAAATTTTAACTAACAAAATCCGAATGAACGAATGGTTAATAAACGAAAATCATTCGTTCATTCGTCCATTCGTCCATTCGTGCTATTGGCATTCTAAACCGAAATAGAGTCGGTTTACAATACCAATAGCATTGTACTACATTCCATAAACCGACATGAATGACTTTCGGTTTATGGAATGCATGTAATGCTATTAGCTTCCTATAAACCGAAATTGAGTTCCCATTCATACGAATAGGTCAATTGACCTATTCGTATGAATGGGGACTCTTTCGGTTTATAGAAAGCCAATAGCAGCATGTATTCTATAAGCCGAAAGTCTTTAAAACAAACGACGTTCGGTTTATAGAATACATGTAATGCTATTGCTGTTCTATAAGCCGAAAGACATTCGGCTTATAGAACAGCAATAGCATTACATGCATTCTATAAACCGAACGTCGTTCGTTTTAAAGACTTTCGGCTTATAGAATACTATTGGCATTCTATAAACCTAACTAGAGTCCCTCCTCATTCATAAGAATTTCTTATGAATGGGGACTCGACTCTAGTTCGGTTTATAGAAAGCCAATAGTATTCTATAAGCCGAAAGTCTTTAAAACGAACGACGTTCGGTTTATAGAATACATGTAATGCTATTGCTAAACTATAAACCGAACGACTTTCGGTTTATAGAATAGCCATAGGATTACATGTAGTACATAAGCCGAAAGTCTATAAACCGAAAGTCGTTCGGTTTATAGGCTGTCGGCATTTAACTATACAGAGACAGAGTCTCCATTCATAAAATTATGAATGGAGACTTTGTCTCCGTGTAGTAAAATGCCGAAAGTCTATAAACCGAACGATCGGTTTATAGACTTTCGGCTTATGTAATACATGTAATCCTATGGCTATTCTATAAACCGAAAGTTCGGTTTATAGAATAGCAATAGGAATACATGTATTCCATAAGCCGACAGCCTATAAACCGAACGTTCGGTTTATAGGCTGTGGGCATTTTACTACACGGAGACAAAGTCTCCATTCATAATTTTATGAATGGAGACTCTGTCTCTGTATAGTTAAATGCCGGCTTTTAACTATACGGAGACAAAGTCTCCATTTATAATTTTATGAATGGAGACTCTGTCTCCGTATAGTTAAATGCCCACAGCCTATAAACCGAACGTTCGGTTTATAGGCTGTGGGCATTTAACTATACGGAGACAAAGTCTCCATTCATAATTTTATGAATGGAGACTCTGTCTCTGTATAGTTAAATGCCGGCTTTTAACTATACGGAGACAAAGTCTCCATTTATAATTTTATGAATGGAGACTCTGTCTCCGTATAGTTAAATGCCCACAGCCTATAAACCGAACGTTCGGTTTATAGGCTGTGGGCATTTAACTATACGGAGACAAAGTCTCCATTCATAATTTTATGAATGGAGACTCTGTCTCCGTATAGTTAAATGCTATTGTATTCTATAAACCGACTCTATTTCGGCTTATAGAATGCAATAGTACTACGAATGGACGAATGAACGAATGATTTTCCTTTATTAACCATTCGTTCATCCGGCTTTAGTTAGCTTAGCATTTTCGTTCTTCGTTTTTCGGGCGAATGGACGAAAATGCAATTTTCGGACGAAAATGCATTCGTCCGAAAACGAATGCACATGTCTAGTATATATTCACATGTAAATTGCTTTTTTAATAAAAAATTATGATATAAAAAAATCTTGTTTTTATTTCCTTTTATGTGACAATGCTGCCTCTCTCTTTCCCTTGCCCCCAGATTTGTCGCTCTCCCCCCCTTAGTGTTGTCTCTCTCTCACCCTCCCTTTGGCTCCCCCCTCGCTCCCCTTGTGTCTGTCTCTTCCCCCCTTCCCTCCCCTTGTTTCTCTCTGCCCCCCCCCCTTGTTATTCTGTCCCCCCCTCACCTGTTTCTTGCTCCCTGGTGGCTAGTGGGGGCAGCCGGGGGATGTATGCACTATACATAATAGACGGAAGTGTCGGGCAGCATGGAGGTTGTCTGCACGATTCGTGCAGACATCCCCCAGCTGCCCGATTCTCCCTGGTGGCTAGCGAGGGAGCGGAGGATGTCTGCGCGATGAGCGAGACCTCTCCTGCTGCCGCCCGGCATGACTGCCGGGACTTCTATGATGAAGCTGGGTACTTCCGGCTTCCTCATAAAAGTCCTGGCTGTCGTTCCGGGCGGCAGCAGGGGAGGTCTCGCTCATCGCGCAGACATCCACCGCTGCCTCGCTAGCCACCAGGGAGAATCGGGCAGCTGGGGGATGTCTGCACGAATCGTGCAGACAACCTCCATGCTGCCCGACACTTCCGTCTATTATGTATAGTGCATACATCCCCCGGCTGCCCCCACTAGCCACCAGGGAGCAAGAAACAGGTGAGGGGGGGACAGAATAACAAGGGGGGGGGGGCAGAGAGAAACAAGGGGAGGGAAGGGGGGAAGAGACAGACACAAGGGGAGCGAGGGGGGAGCCAAAGGGAGGGTGAGAGAGAGACAACACTAAGGGGGGGAGAGCGACAAATCTGGGGGCAAGGGAAAGAGAGAGGCAGCTTTGTCACATAAAAGGAAATAAAAACAAGATTTTATTTATATCATAATTTTTTATTAAAAAAGCAATTTACATGTGAATATATACTAGACATGTGCATTCGTTTTCGGACGAATGCATTTTCGTCCGAAAATTGCATTTTCGTCCATTCGCCCGAAAAACGAAGAACGAAAATGCTAAGCTAACTAAAGCCGGATGAACGAATGGTTAATAAAGGAAAATCATTCGTTCATTCGTCCATTCGTAGTACTATTGCATTCTATAAGCCGAAATAGAGTCGGTTTATAGAATACAATAGCATTTAACTATACGGAGACAGAGTCTCCATTCATAAATTTATGAATGGAGACAAACGTATAGTTAAAAGCCGACAGCCTATAAACCGAACGTTCGGTTTATAGGCTGTGGGCATTTAACTATACGGAGACAGAGTCTCCATTCATAAAATTATAAATGGAGACTTTGTCTCCGTATAGTTAAAAGCCGGTGTTCTGACAAATTTCTGGAGCAAATTCTCCTGCGCAATCGCAGGAGAATTTGCTCACTGCGCATGCGCATAAAGTTACAGCTGATAACTCAGCTGTAACTTTGTGACCACCGTGCATGAGACAGCTGCGCAACCCACCTCCCGCCCCCTCACACCCGCCGCACACCCCTTCTTACAAGATCATCGACCACAGCGATACACAGCGCATGCGCACGCCTATCCAGCCGTTTGGGAATGCGCGCGTCCGTTGTTGTGTTCTTAAGGTGGTAAGTAACACGGGGCGTCGGGACATAAGGGGGCAAGCATCCTGGTGAGGGCTGCCTCATCTTGATGGGATTTGTGATCCTCCTGCTGTATTGATGCAGCAGGAGGATCACAAATCCCATCAAGATGAGGCAGCCCTCACCAGGATGCTTGCCCCCTTATGTCCCGACGCCCCATGTTACTTACCACCTTAAGAACACAACAACGGACGCGCACATTCCCAAACGGCTGGATAGGCGTGCGCATGCGCTGTGTATCGCTGTGGTCGATGATCTGGTAAGAAGGGGTGTGCAGGGGGTGTGAGGGGGCGGGAGGTGGGTTGCGCAGCTGGCGCATGCGCGGTGGTCACAAAGTTACAGCTGAGTTATCAGCTGTAACTTTATGCGCATGCGCAGTGAGCAAATTCTCCTGCGATTGCGCAGGAGAATTTGCTCCAGAAATTTGTCAGAACACCGGCATTTAACTATACGGAGACAGAGTCTCCATTCATAAAATTATAAATGGAGACTTTGTCTCCGTATAGTTAAAAGCCGGCATTTAACTATACGGAGACAGAGTCTCCATTCATAAAATTATGAATGGAGACTTTGTCTCCGTGTAGTAAAATGCCCACAGCCTATAAACCGAACGTTCGGTTTATAGGCTGTCGGCTTATGGAATACATGTATTCCTATTGCTATTCTATAAACCGAACGTTCGGTTTATAGAATAGCCATAGGATTACATGTATTATATAAGCCGAAAGTCTATAAACGGATAGTTCGGTTTATAGGCTTTCGGCATTTTACTACACGGAGACAAAGTCTCCATTCATAATTTTATGAATGGAGACTCTGTCTCTGTATAGTTAAATGCCGACAGCCTATAAACCGAACGACTTTCGGTTTATAGACTTTCGGCTTATATAATACATGTAATCCTATGGCTATTCTATAAACCGAAAGTCGTTCGGTTTATAGAATAGCAATAGGAATACATGTATTCCATAAGCCGACAGCCTATAAACCGAACGTTCGGTTTATAGGCTGTGGGCATTTTACTACACGGAGACAAAGTCTCCATTCATAATTTTATGAATGGAGACTCTGTCTCCGTGTAGTAAAATGCCGACAGCCTATAAACCGAACGTTCGGTTTATAGGCTGTCGGCTTATGGAATACATGTATTCCTATTGCTATTCTATAAACCGAACGACTTTCGGTTTATAGAATAGCAATAGGAATACATGTATTCCATAAGCCGACAGCCTATAAACCGAACGTTCGGTTTATAGGCTGTCGGCATTTTACTACACGGAGACAGAGTCTCCATTCATAAAATTATGAATGGAGACTTTGTCTCCGTGTAGTAAAATGCCCACAGCCTATAAACCGAACGTTCGGTTTATAGGCTGTCGGCATTTTACTACACGGAGACAAAGTCTCCATTCATAATTTTATGAATGGAGACTCTGTCTCTGTATAGTTAAATGCCGACAGCCTATAAACCGAACGACTTTCGGTTTATAGACTTTCGGCTTATGTAATACATGTAAACCTATGGCTATTCTATAAACCGAAAGTCGTTCGGTTTATAGAATAGCAATAGGATTACATGTATTCCATAAGCCGAAAGTCTATAAACCGAAAGTCGTTCGGTTTATAGACTTTCGGCTTATAGAATACAAGTAATACTATTGCCTTTCTATGAACCGAACGAGAGCCCCATTCATAAGAATTTCTTATGAATGGGGCTCTCGTTCGGTTTATAGAAAGCCAATAGTATTACATTGTATTCTATAAAACGAACGAAAAAAATTAACGAAACGAAAATAATGAACGAATTTCGTCTGAAACGAATGCACTAATGAACGAAATTCGTTTTAGACGAAATAAATAAAATTTTCGTCCGAATGGACGAAAACGAAACGAAAATTTTAGTTTTGCACATGTCTACCAGAGAGTAATTCACTGACTAACACACCTAAACACTAATCACAGTCTCTTATAGACATGGCCCTGAACATTCTAGAATATGGGCAGAAATGTACCAGTAATCTTGGAAATTACCTTGGATCCCACATCCCTTTTTTTGCCTTCATAAGTTATTGGGCTATGCCCAGACGTGGGTCCCTGACTCGCTGCACCTAGAAGGATACCAGCCATACCACACTGACGAGGCCCATGAAGGCTGAAACGTTTCTGGTTTCTGTATTTCTCGTGCAGAGGAGACCTGCCAGGCAATTTGGATCTGGGCTCCCCTTGTGGGTGTGACCATTCTGATATGCTAATGGAGAGGTTGCATAACTAAACATAAAACTGGATACAGAATACAAAAGTAATATACGTTCTGTGTCCTTAGTTGTACATCTCTTTCTCTGCCAGAAAAAAACCCCCAATTCTATTCAACTGCCATCTATGTTGTCATTATTACAGCACCCACAAAATGTCTTATTAGAACAGAGAAATGGCTGTAAGTAACAAGCAGATTTTTGTGTGGGAGTGAGAATATATAACAATACAATTTAGACCAATGTCTGCCTTTGCAAATATGATTTCAAAACTCCTTATGACTAGCTATTGTGTCACATATTCAGTGACTGACACAAAAACATCTTAAACTGTATTGGAACATACAAATCAAAGGTTTTAACCCCTTAATGACATGGCATTTTGGCCGTGTCTTACCCTTGGTGACATTGGGCTGTTTTAACATTGTGTTTAGCGGTAATTTTCTTACTTACTGTACCAACACAAATTATAGATTGTTTTTATCGCCATAAGATGGGCTTTCTTTAGATACCATTATTTTCATCATATCATATTATTTACTAAAAAGTTAAAAAAGTTAGACTTTTTCTAAGTTTGACTTGAATTTATTTTACACAATTACAAGTGATAAAAAAAGACTCCATCTAAATAATTTCTACGTTTTGTCCACAGTTTAGAAATATTCCATGTTTTTCTGTTATTTTTTGCAAGTTATAGGACAATAGCCAAAAGAGGCGTTTTTTTGTTTCGAAACCATTTTCTCCTACAGTGACCTTTTGACCCAAATCCTAACCCTAAATCTAACCATTATGCTAACCCTAACCCTAATTTAACTCTAATCCTAAAACTTATGTTAACCATAACCCTGAGGGTAATACTAACCCTATAATTTATGCTAAACCTAACCTTAGATCTCAGGCTAATATAGTACTGATAATTTTAAGATACTTGCACTTATATGAATACCTCTCTTCCAGCACTGTGCTTAACAAGATCAGGAGTGATTTGAGCACATCTGCTTGCCCTTCCTGTCTTGTCACAGTGCACCGGATTCACACGGAGCAGGAGATTTGTCTTTACCATTGCAGTGGTCTTTACCATTCCCTATCCCTAAAGGGATAGTGCTGCCAGCCACTTGACTGGCATCACAAAATGTAAAAAAAAAAACATTTGCTCAAGCATAAGACAACCTTGATTATACGGCGACCCCCCAAACTTTGGATGTTGCAGGCAAAGTTCCCTATCTCATGTAACAATCTGTCTTTGTTTGTGTAACATAATATATAGTTCCCTCTTTGCGCTGTACCAAGCGCTAAATAAATTGTTGCGCTATATAAATAAATGATAACGTAATATCATTTCTGAAAAAAAGAAGGACTAAAAATAAGATGACCCTCTAGTAAAACAATGTTTTGCTAGTAAATATTAGTAAAAATAGAAACTATTTTTTTTTCTTTTCATATTTAATAAAAATAGAAACATAGAATGTGTGAGCAGCTAAGAACTGCCCAATTTGTGCCTCAGGAAATAAATAAAAAATCTGGATACTTTCACTCGTTTCTGACTTTATCTAGGATAACCTTACATCTATCCATTGTATGCTTAAACTCCTTCACTGTATTAAGCTCTACCACTTCTGATGGAAGGCTATTCCATGCATCCACTACGCTCTCAGTAAACTAATATTTCCTGATATTAAGAATTAGAATTAGATATTAGAATTCTATCCAAAACAATTTACATTGCACAATTTACATTTAAATTTCACTGTGAGAACTTGCCATTGCACCCACATACTTGCCATTGCACCCACAGGACTTGACATTGGACCCTCACACTTATCACTGCATCAACAGATTTCTCATTACACCCACAGATGTGACATTGTACCCACATAATTGATATTGCACTCCCAGGACTTTTGTGCTCATAAGCTTGCCATTTCACCTCCAATACTTGTCATCACACCCAGATGAATTACCATTGCACCCTAAGACTTGAAGACTCTCTATTGCATCCATAGGACTTGACATTGCACCCACAGTCTTACCATTACCACACTAGGACTTGACATTGTACCCACATACTTGAAATTTCACCCCTGTGAGTAAAACCATTGCAACCTCAGTCTTGCCTTTGCACCCATATAACTTAACATTGCACCCCCAGACTTGACATTGCTACACCCAGAGAGCTGGCCATGGAAACCACAGATTTACAATTGTACCACTAGGACTTGCCACTGCATCCACAAACTTGATATTGCACCCAGAGGACTTGAAATGTTCCCACAGATTTCCCATTGTTCCCAGAGATTTGTACCAATATTAGAGGTTACTACATTTTACTTTTTCGTATATGTAATTGCTTGATTCCATAGCAAAATTTTATGCAATAATACTGTATTATATTTTCCACAATGTGTTTATAATAATTTTGTGAATGTTTATGCTTTTTTTAAGCTTATTGAAATAAACACAATGGTAGATTTAATAACCCATATTAAATACCGCATCCATCAATGTTTTAGTACCACACTTTATTGCAATTGGTTAATTTAACTCTAGTGGACTGGTGGTATATTAGCCACCGGTGGTCCCCTAGTGTTCCCCTCACCCCCCAAAAAATGAATACTGGGGCTGGTAAAATGCCCCTGGCACCTTTAAATAATAAAATAAATTATAAAATAGATCCGTTTTGTTATATATCTTATATATATCTTTGTTATATATCTATATCAGAATGTAGGGTAGTAAAGAAAATATAAGACTGACAAGGACAACGTCAAAGCAGATATTCATTTTCACAAAATAAGACGTGCTAATCATAAAGCCATGAAGATGTATTCATTTGTTGTCATTTATTTTGTATGAAGGGGCACATACATGACTGATCATTCATTCTCGGTGTGCCTGTGGCACATTTATTTCCCTGCTGTTGATCAAATTCTTGGAATAAGTGTCTTCTCATATAGCTTTCTTTTGTCATTCAACACAGTTTCTTCCTTTCCACTCCTCTCCATTAAATTTTCTGCCTTTTTGTGCCCTTGACACACATTCCAAAATACACTCTATAAATGTGTACATAATTTACATATAAGTAAATGCATAACAATGTAAGTGTTGTGTCAGATGACCACATAAATGTATGAAGAAATTATCAAGATGCCTAGTACTCCATGTCAAAACAAATTTATTCAGACACTGGCAACGTTTCAACTCTGTAAGGAGTTTTTTTTGAAGCTTTGAAAAAAAAACTTAGATAAAAAAAACTCCTTCTGGAGTTGAAAAGTTGCCAGCATCTGAATAAATTATTTTTGACATGGAGTGATGGGCACCTTGCTATTTTCTTCAAACTGCAAGACCTAGGTGAGGTACCGTTTGCACTCACTATCGGTGAATGCCACGGCCGGTGCAAGACTTTTTGCCACCCTAGGTGAACATATATTTTTTTGCCCCTTACTTATCCTGCCCTCAAGCATTTACACACACACACACACACACACACACACACACACACGCACACACACACACACAGTAACAGTTACAGTTACATGCAATGTCAGATGCAGCCTCACAGTAATACATTCAATATTACATATGCAATGTGATCCTATTGTTGGCAGCAAATGCACCTATGCACCTTTATTGCAGCCACAGCACTTGGTTTGCACTCACATTGCACCCACAATTTGAGTATTAAAATTTGCCACAGTTTGCCTATAAATATACGAGTGTTATTTTGCCCATCAATATGCCACCGCCAATTTTCCCATTAATATGCCAGAATTATTTTTTCATTAATAAGCCACAAGCAATTTGCCCATTAATATGCCAGTATTATTTTGCCTTGAATATGTAAGTATTATTTTGCCATTAATATGCCACAGCCAATTTCCCTCTTAATATGCCAGTATTATTTGCCATTAATATGCCACAGCCAATTTGCCCATTAATATGCCAGTAATATTTTGCAAGTAACCCCTTAGTGACATGACTTTTTTGGCTTGTCCGACGCTTGGTGACATGGGCTGTTTTAACATTTCTGAGCAGTTTGTGTTTTGCTGTAATTTATTTCTGTCTCATTTAGGGTACCCGCACAAACTATATATCGTTTTTATCGTCATAAGAAGGGCTTTCTTTTGATACCATTATTTTGATAATAGCATATAATTTGATGTAAAAAAAATAATAAAATATGGCAAAAAAATTGAAAAAATTATTTTTTTATGACTTTTATTTGAAAAATCGTATACTCATGTACAAGAGACAACAAAAAAACACTGCTAAAAAGTTTCTAATATATGTCCTGAGTTCAGAAATAGCCCATGTTTTTATGTTTTTGTGCTTTTTTATTCATGTTACAGGGCCAGAACTATAAGTGGTGCAAAGCTATTTTAAAATCCCTTCTTTCAAAATTAGCGATAGTGACATTGTAACACTGATTTCTGTACTAAATCCATGAATGACCCCCAACATGTACATATTTTTGAAAACTAGACAACTCAGGGCATTTAACTTGGGGTATTTTGACACATTTCATGTAGCCATTTTACCACCAATCTATGCCAAAGTTTGCAGCAAAAAATCTTTTTTTTTAATTTTTCACATATATTGCAATTTAGGTAAACATTACCTTAAAATGTGAAGGGGTATTTCCAAATCACACCTCAATATGTGTTCAGCAACATCTCCTGAGTACAGGGATACCACCCATGCATAGGTTTGTTGGTTTGTTTTGGGGCTAAAAGGCCACATTTAGGGGGTGCGCCTTTTGGTTTTCCAACTTGGAATTCTGACATGCAGAAAACTTGTGCCCATGTCCCATTTGGGACATTTTTGAAGCCAGAAAGTGTATTCTACCCCACAAAACCATATATTTTTTTAAACTAGACACCCTAGGGTATTTCAAATGGTAGTATTTTAACACTTTCCATGCACTAATTATACTACCAGCCTATGTCAATGTTTTGGGTAGTAATTTTTTTTCACATACATTGAACTTTGGGCATGAATTCACAGATCCTGTTATATGTCAGTGCCAAACAACACCTCAATATGTGTTCAGCAACATCTCCTGAGTACAGGGATACCACCCATGTATAGGTTGGTTAGGTTATTTGGGGGTTAAAAGGCCACATTTGAGAGGTGCGCTTTTTGGTTTTCCAACTTGGAATTCTGACGTGCAGAAAACCTGCGCCCATGTCCCATTTGGGACATTTTTGAAGCCAAAAAGTGTATTCTATCCCACAAAACCATATATTTTTGAAAACTAGACACCCTAGGGTATTTCAAATGGTAGTATTTTAACACTTTCCATGCACTAATTATACTACCAGCCTATGTCAATGTTATGGATAGTAATTTTTTTTCACATACATAGTACTTTGGGCATGAATTCACAGATCCTGTTATATGTCAGTGCCAAACAACACCTCAATATGTGTTCAGCAACATCTCCTGAGTACAGGGATACCACCCATGTATAGGTTGGTTAGGTTATTTGGGGGTTAAAAGGCCACATTTGAGAGGTGCGCTTTTTGGTTTTCCAACTTGGAATTCTGACGTGCAGAAAACCTGCGCCCATGTCCCATTTGGGACATTTTTGAAGCCAAAAAGTGTATTCTACCCCACAAAACCATATATTTTTGAAAACTAGACACCCTAGGGTATTTCAAATGGTAGTATTTTAACACTTTTCATGCACTAATTCTACCACCAGCCTATGTCAATGTTATGGATAGTAATTTGTTTTTCACATTCATTGTACATCGGGCATGAATTCACAGATCCTATTATGTGTCAGTGCCAAACAACACCTTAATATGTGTTTAGCAACATCTCCTGAGTACAGGGATACCACCCATGTGTAGGTTAGTTAGATTATTTGGGGGCTAAAAGGCCACGTTTAGGGGGGGGTGCATTTCCAACTTGGAATTTTGACATGTAGTCAGCCTGCGCCCATGTTCCATTTGGGACACTTTTGAAGCCTGTCAAAGTATTTTACCCCATAAAACCATATATTTTGGAAAACTAGACATCCTAGGGTATTTAAAATTGTGGTATTTTAACACTTTCCAAGTGCTAATTCTACCACCAACCTATGTCAAAGGGATGGGATGGCATTTTTTCCCCACACACATTGTAGTTCAGGCAGGAATTTTCAGATTCTGGTATTTGCCACTGCCAACCAACACCTCAATATGTGTTCAGCAACATCTCCTGAGTACAGGGATACCCCCCATGCATAGGTTTGTTGGTTTGTATTGGGTCTAAAATTCCACATTTAGGGGGTGCGCAATTCCAACCTGGAATTTTGACATGTAGTCAGCCTGCGCCCATGTTCCATTTGGAACATTTTTGAAGCCGTCCAATGAATTTTACCCCATCAAACCATATATTTTTGGAAAATAGACATCCTAAGGTATTTCAAATGGTGGTATTTTAATACTGTATAGGTACTAATTCTACCACCAGCCTTTGTAAAAGTTTGTGGTAGTACTTTTTTGGGAGTTTTTTTTCCCACATGCATTGTACTTCAGGCATGAATTCACAGATTCTGGTATATGTCACTGCCAAACAACAACCCAATATGTGTTCAGCAACATCTCCCGAGTACAGGGATAGCACCCATGCATAGGTTTGTTGGTTTGTTTTTGGCTAGAAGGCAACATTTGTGAGATGCGCATCTCAAAATTCCAACTTGGAATTTTGACATGTAGTCAACCTGCGTCCGTGTCCTTTATGGGATATATCTTTGAAGCCAGCCAATGTAATTTACCCCCACCAAACCATATATTTTTTTATCGGTAGACCCCCATCACTACTTGTGGCAAGGGCTCAGCAGCCACCGATACATCGCTAGATGATGTATCAGAAAGCTGAATAGGGTCAAAATCGAACCCTGAGTCCGCGGCCTCAGAATCAGTGCGTAAGCAGTGATCTCGAGCAAAGAAGGGGTTAATAGCTCTTAGAAGAGCCTATCTAGTACTGTAATACATTACAGTACAAATAAATTAATCCATAAAACAGTGCAGACAGCAAAACATACTGTTGCTGTGCAGGATTACTGCTTACACAGTGATGAATGGCAGGGAAGGGGTTAATACACAGTGAAAGACTTTCATAAAACCTGCTAATTTTATAAAATGTTATTTTATATCACTAATACTGATCTGTCTCTTTCCGTCACAAAAATGTAAGTGAGGAGAGGGAGGCAGATCAATATTTGTGAATATTGATCCGATTCATTTTGATCTGACCAGGGCGAATGGTGAGCTTAATTGAGAAATCACCAAACCGCCTTTGCCACTAATTCGCTGTTACTGATCGCTATGCGCTCAGGCAGCTTAAAAAAAAAAAACTCAAATATTTTTACTTTACATGTAATCCCCTAGCGGGTATGTGTAAAAAAAAAAAAAAAATATGCAGACAGATAAAAATTGCTTTGGCGTCAATATCATTGCGTAAGCAGTGATCGACGGCAAATAAAGGGTTAATAACTCTTAGAATAGCCTTTTTAGTACTGTAATAAATTACAGTACAAAAAAATTAACCCCTAAAAAATGCACAAACAGCAAAAATAAATGCGCTGATGTGCACGATCACTGCTTATGCAAGATCAGTGGCAGGGAAGGGGTTAAACGCAGGGAATTGCTTTAATAATTTTTTTTTATTGTTTTATTATTTGTGTGTTGTGTATTAATTGTTTTTTTTAAACTTTTACTTACTTTTATAACTTTGATCTGTCTCTCTCCCTCACTAAAAAAAATGTGAGGAGAGGGAGGCAGATCATAACTGGTCAGATCAATATAGAGTTAATATTGATCTGACCAGTCAGTGGGGATGTTCAGGAGAGCATCCCCACTGCCTGTCAGTGTGCCTGGCAGTCACTGATTGCCTCTGTGAAGAGGCAATCGTGTGACAGCCAGAGAGCACAGGAAGCAGGTACTTCCTGCCTCCTGTGCTCTTGCCCTTAGAAGGGCAGCGCCATCTTGGTCACTTAGTGACCAAGATCGTGCATTTTTTTTTTGTGTTTCTGATTGCCTCGACTTGCGAGGCAATCAGGAACACTTTCTGAGCATAGGAAGCGAAAGATTCGCTTCCTATGCTCATTTTTTAAATGCCCGCGTTTTAAAGGCACTGTGCCTTTAAAACCGGCATTTCGATCGCTCTCCGGAGCGATCGAAATGCCGACGGGCATTTTTTTTAGCATTGTACGATGCTTCCACACGGAAGCATCGTTACAATGCCCTTAGAGCACTGAAAGCGGAAAAACTCCGCTTTCAGTGCTCGTTTTGACACAGGACGGACTAGGTCCGTCCTGTGTCACTAACGCCTCGGCACACAGGACGGACCTAGTCCGTCCTGTGTCGCCAAGGGGTTAATATGCCACAGCCAATTTGTCCATTAATATGCCAGTATTGTTTTGCCATTAATATGCCAGTGTTTTTTTTACCATAAATATGCCAGTATTATTTTGCCATTAATATAACACAGCCAATTTTCCCATTGGTATTCCAGTATTATTTTTCCATTAATATGCCATTGCAAACTTGCCCATTAGTATGCCAGTATTGTTTAGCCATTAGTATGCCAGTATTATTTTGCCATTAAAATGACACAGCCAATTTGCATATTAGTATGCCAGTAGTATTTTGTCATTAATATGCCTGTATTACTTTTGCCATTAATATGCCAAGATAATATGTTCATGAATATGCCACCCTCCTCCCGTGGCTGTACCATGTCCCCGTCTCCGCCGTGCGGTCTTCTTCCCTCCTGCACGGGGGAGAGAAAAACAGGAAGCGACGTACTGTCATATCCGGTGGCTATGATTTTTTTTTTTTTTTACAGCGGATGCGGCTCCCTGAAAAAAAAAAGTTCATCATCGCTATGCTATATCCGGCCTGTTACCTTATATGTTATATATATTACCTTTCAAAATTTGGGGGTAACTTAGAAATGTCCTTGTTTTTGAAAGAAAAGGAAATTGTGTCCATTAAAATAATAACAAATGCATCAGAAATACAGTGTTGACATTGATAATCTTGTAAATGACTTTTGTAGCTGAAAACAGATGATTTTTAATAACCATCAGTCCTCTGAATATCTGGAGCATCAGCATTTGTTGATTCTATTACAGGCTCTGAATGGCCAGAAAAAAAGAGCTTTCTTTTTTAATTTCCTCGTCTATTCTTGGTCTGAGAAATTGGCAAGAAAATTAGGATCTTGTACAACGCTGAGTACTATACCTCTTAGCCACCAAACAGCCTCTCTGTGCCATCTCAGCTCCCAAACAGCCTACCTGTGCCATTTTTTCCACCAAACAGCCTGTGCTGCACCTAAATAGCTTGTGGGAAATACAAATAGAAGGAATTTATTTTGCCTTATTAGGTTGTGCTTTCTTTTTTTTAACTGCGTACTATGTGCAGATACACTTCACAGGGCACTTTATAATTAAACACGTTCATGAAACATGCGTATTGGAACAAAACCATACATTTTGTTATTCACAAGAGCATAAGCGTGTTAATTCATTGATTCATCATAGATAAAAAAAAAATATGAACTCAAGCAAAAAGTTTAAAATATTATAAAAAGATAAAAAAATATATTGTGACCAATACTACAAAACATAGATACCATTACAACTTTTTTTTAATGCAATAATTTAACAAATACTAAAAAATGTATTGTTTAAAAGATAAACCAAACAGGTTATAATGGGACTTAATCTCACTGAAATAGGCACTTACAACTGGAACATTGTTAGCTGTCCTATACTATTCCCTGGTTGTCAAGTATTCTTGTCATATCCACAATCTAAGTTCAACATCACCTTAGAAGGTGCCATTAAAAGACATCCATTCACCTTTTGTATTGTTCACATATTTTCTAACTCTTAAAATAGATTGTAAGGTCTTTAGCAAAAGCTGTCCATGACCAACTGTCTCATTGTGTGATGCACAGACTTTCTTCATTTATTGTTCTCATGTTCTATCAGGAAGGAATAATGCCTGGTAGATATGTAGTACAAGAAAAGAATGTAGAAAATACTTACTTTGTTTGACCATCTATTTTTAATGCTAGATACGATTGAAGACTTAATGAAGCCTGCGAAAATCAAGATAATGGGTATGTGTACGTGTCGCCTCATAAAGGTTTTCAGAGAAAAAATAATAATAGTGTCAATATCTTGGGAATTGGGAAATCCTGAAGATAAAAAAAGCACAGTTCACCTCTGTGTCAAATTATTGAAAAAGAAAGAAACAAGCCACTGGATGTTTTTGATATAAGAGTTGAAGCTCAGAGTAGTAGCATTGATTTATGGCTGTTTTGAAAGATTTAGTTCCCTTATATATGATATTCTACTTACATGAATTTGCTGGTTTCTATAGCTGATATTGCATTTCTGTTATATTTATCAATGTATTGTATCTGCATAAATATACCTAGAATGGAATGTATATGTCATATAGGATTTGCACATATTTCAGCCGATATTCTCATCATAATTAATCATTTTATTAAAACAAACACAGCTTTCTGTCACTTTTTACATTTACACATTTGAGCACTGAGACACAATGAAAGGTGTAGACAGGGTATAGATAACAGAAAATTGTCTGCTTTAAAGACAACATTAGAATTGTTCTTTGTCTGTTTTCATAAGCAGTTCCCTCCTTTTTACGCACATGCACCAAAATCCAGGCACATGTATATCTTATTTGTGGTTATTAATCTGATAAATATAAGCAGGTATAAATGACAGTTATGCATGTGTAAGAACTGCACAAAACAAGAACAGGTTTTCTTTTGAGTTTTTTTTTCAGAAAAACTGGTGGGAAGAGGAAGGTAAGTGTCCATTGCAACAAATTATTTTGCAGTCAGCATACATGACCTTTCACAAGGGGCATTGATAAGTTCCTAAATGATCTGGGGCTATGTGAACATTTTTGGGAAAATGGAGAAATTTTGCAGATCTGTTAAAATAAATTCATACACATATATATATATATATATATATATATATATATATATATATAAAAACACAAACAATGTCAAACTAGAGAATTAGGGACTCCCCCCACAACATTACATACACATAGTTACATAGTAGTTTAGGTTGAAAAAAATCTTGCATCCATCGAGTTGAACCCTTTTCCTTTCCCATGTTTACCGCTGTTGAAAGCAAATAAAAACCCCTTCAACAATTTCGACTTCTGCATTCAGCAGGGGGGGGGGGGGGATTGGCAATCAGATTTATCCTTGGATCAACAAGCACTAAATAAATATTAATGCCTAACATGCATACCCTATATACTCTGGCTCATTAAAAAAGTATCCAGGCCACTAAGGTATTTGCTAGAACCACTTCTTCAGGAAGTGAATACCATATCTTAATTGTCCTGTAAAAAATCCCTTCCGCTGTCGTAGACTAAATCTCCTTTCTTCAAGTCTTAGTTGGGGACCTCTTGTCCTTTGTACTGTTCTGCATAAGGAAGCTCTTTCTATGGCCCTGTACATATTTATATAACATTATCACATCCCCTCTAAGCTGCCGTTTCTCTAGCGTGTACATATTTAGCTTTTCCAGCCTTTCTTCATAACTAAAACCTTCCATTCCCCTGATTAGTTTTGTAGCCCTCCTCTGCACTTTCTCTAGTTCCATAATATCTTTTTTTTTTTAAAGGTGCCCAGAATTGAACCTCATATTTAAGGTGAGGTCTTACCATGGACCTGTTAAAGAGGCAGAATTTTCTTTTCAATAGTCTCTTTTGTTCAGCAGGGTTTTGAGAGTGCAGGCAGTCAGCACTGTATTTAGCGCAAAGCAGACAAGGCAACTGCCTATGCTGGAGATCATTCTTCACCAGCCTCTCTGCAGTAGCACAGACATTTCCATGCTGCCTCTCACTCTTAGTGCACAACTCTGAGGTCAGAGCATTGCTTGTCATGTGACCTGCCACGCACAGAATTCAGAACAGAGGGGGCAGCGTGAGAAGCATCAGGGTATTGTCTGTGCTTGTACACAGACATCCATCTTCCTCCACTAGACACCGGAGAGCGGCTGTGGTGCAGGGGTAAGCCCTAGATGTGCAGTGGGCATGATGGGGCATGTATTTGGAAGCAGGACTAAGTCCTGCAATGTGGGTGATGGAGCATATCCTGAGGTACAGAGGTAAGTCCTGGATGTGCGATGTGGTTGATGGGGAATGTCCTGGGGGTAGGTCCTGGATGTGCAATGTGAGTAATGGGCCATGTCCTGGGGTGCCACGTGCCACATACAAATTTTATTTGGCTGACTTGTGGTATTAAAGCTATCGGGCAATACAGATACCATATGGTTGGCTAAGCATCATGGGGATGGTATCCAAAATAGCTTTAGTGCCAGAAGTAAGCTCTATCATGGAAACTGTTATTGACTGCCTTTACTATGTTCAGTTAGCATAGGAAAGGCTGAGCATCAGGAAATGTAGTCCCTTACCTCAATGTAAAGAAGGGGGAAGCTGGATCCTCTTATGTCAGGAGGCTGGCAGTCCTTTTTCTGCAGTTTGGAGGTCAGTTAGCTGCAGGATCCACAAGACAGAGGCTTGATGTGCTTTGGAGGTTGCCACTCAGTCAGCAGATCATGGGGCACGCATCAAGGAGCAACAGAGCAACATAAGTGATTTCTAATCTTCCATCGCTCTTGTCGTATAAAGCGTGGCGCCATAGTTGAGGGGCATGCTGCCATCCGATATAGTGTCCGTGGCCCTGGGTTGCCAAATGTTTGGTGTTGCATGATGCCATCAACGCATAGTCAGTGATCATTGATCACTACCTGTGCGGCTTTCACAGCAGGATGTACCAGGTACATCCATGTTTTTTGTGATGTACCTGGTATGTCCATTGCCGCTAGTGGGTTAAACTGGTAATTCAATGTTTGTGGCAGGGGCGTTTTTAACACTAAAGGCATCCTGGGCAAGCCCCAATTTGTGGGCCTCCAACAGAAGGTGGCAAAACGTTACTTTACTGGCCCTTTTGTCATTCCAGCTGTTATAGACAACATTTCGGATGATAATCCAAATGCTGCCAGGCTGAGTCTCTTAAATACAGCCCAAAACAGCTGGTGTTTCAACTGGTCTAGTAATCCTTTGTGAGCTGAACACTTTCAGCTGCATTTGAGACACTTTCCAACTCGTCTACTTTTGCCTTCCTTGTCAAGTCCATGTAATTTCCTCTTTCATGAGAGAGAAAGCCCTAAATCACGTAGCAGATTGAAAAAGGATTATATTCACAAGGCAACTAATTAGAAATAGCTACACATTTATTTATAAATAATTGCTATGTAAATATTTTAGCAACTGAAACAAAAAATGTCATATACAGTGGGTTATGATTAGTATGTTGCTGAAGTGTCTTTCTAGGAATGACAACAAAGTGTTCATCACATCAAGGAATCTCTTTGTTTTGCTTTCCTCACAGATAATGGCTCCCCTAGGAGATGTCGCTAAATATGAATATTACCTTGTTAATATTATCAATGTTAAATGAAAACAATAATTCTGATTTTTTTTTTATTGCTTCCTATGGGATATTCACAAAAAATCCTTGAACATTCATCTGGCCTCAAACATTCATTCTATTCTGCCTAAGCCTTTCCTCTATTTGGTGTAATAAAAGTATTGAGCAGAAAGAGATATTTAATGAGTGAGGAGAACATGAAGTATAGAGGAACATCACCTGCAACATTAAAATGTCATCAGAATTGCAATTCAGACCATAACTTTAGATAAAGACAACCTCATTAAGGACATTTCACACCAGGCCGATGATATGTCAACATTTATAGAATCACGGGCATATCTGCATTGCACATCATTTGGTACTCATTATGATAAGGTACCTGCTGCATAAATCAAGCAAATGCCTTACTTTGATAATCATATACTGTATTTGCTTGTATATATGATGGCCCTGATTGTAAGATGACCCCCCCCCCCCCCAAAACTTTGGATATTAATTAAGAGAAAAAAAGAAAAAGCCTGAATATAAGAAGACTCTATAGGACAAAAGTGTTGCTAGCAAATATTAATTCACATGTAATGTTTTTTCATATTTAAGAATTTCCCATTTTTGTTTCCTTTTATTCACCCTCCGATTTGCCCTCATACCATACTTGCCAATGTGCACAAGACATACAAAATATGCCCTCAATCTTGCCAATATGCCCACAGACTTACCTTTATGCCCTTAGACTTAGCAATATGCCCCCAGATGCTGGAGGATGTCTGTTTGCTCTTTGTCCTCCGATGTTCCTACTCAGAAGCCCAGGCAGATATGTAGGGCAGCATCGGAGGATGTCTAGGTGAAGCACACACCCTTGTAGGCCAGCGGAGACCTGGATCTTGGTATTAAAGACACAAATAGACCTCAATATAGGTCTATAAGATGACCGCTAAGGTCAATGAGTACATATCAGCTGGCACATTTTTCTACAAATAATAGACATACTCTACAGTATTCACTTTTATACTTTTACTTTTGAGACACACAATGCTTAGATGGAATGGTAGGTGATATTCCAGTCCCAAAGGATGGGTCTAGGACATTTCATCTGGGACTTCTCCATCGCTTATAGCTCAGCACGGCAGTTTGAATGCTGAACTTTCAGCAGTGAAGATCAATGTGGCCGCTTCATCACGGCAATGTAAGCGCTGAACTGTCAGCGCTTACAAACATACACCCCCCTAACAAATCAACCCCCCATCCCAAACACTAATATTAACACTCCCCCAAACTCTAATACTAACATTAACCCCCGAACCCTAATACCAACAGTAACCCCCCAAACTCTAAAACTAACATCAACCCCCCGAACTCTAATACTAATACCTATACCCCCGAACCCAATACTAATACCTAACCCCCCTGAACCCTAGTACTAACATTAACCCCTATTAAACATTAATAACACTCACCTTCACATACCCAGATCTTGGTCATCGCACTAAAATGGACGGTGAAATGGCTGCGTTCATTTGTTTATCTGAAAGGCACTTCAATTTTACTGACATTTGAAGGTTGGGTAATATGGAATACACATTGACATAAATGAAATGATTTGGAATACACTTGTTTTTAGGAGAAACTATCTTTTAGCCTATAAAAAGAATCTATTGTAAAACCCCATTAACTAATCCCTAACTTGATGCTAAACTTAGATTTTTCCTTGTTTCTATAAATGAGTCAACAGATTTGATGTTCTGTCTCTTGAATCAGATTTATTTTGTTAATACTAAATAGTCAAGTTGTACAAGCATTATCTCATTCTATTTCCTGCTACAAATGGATTAACCATCACCATCAACTGTTATATCTGATAGGATTAGAACAATTTCCTTCTGAGCTCGGGGGGAAGAAAAGCATAAAATAAACTGCAGCCTAGCGCTACGTAATAAGAGAAATAAATATATATTACATGTTATCATCTGCTGTCTGCTTCTTTGTGGGATATTTAATTTCTTCTCTGCTGGAGGGCCTACTGTGTACTACATCACATTTATTTGGATGCCCGCTTATGAATGAATGCTTTTATAGATCAAATGTCAAGTAAACAAGAATTGTAACCAATGTGTAATTTAAAGGTTCGGACGGAGAATGTAATATTTCATTTGGCTTTGATTTTTTTTTGTTACTTCTGCTTGTTGCTCAGGAAAATAAATCAGGGAGATGTCAGCATAGTTTTCCTGTAACAATGGTAAAAAAAAAACAAAAAAAAAACAAACAAACATCTGGTACAACAATCTGTGTTTACTCTTTAATTCTGACCATCATTTCCATATGATTGGTTAAGTACAGGAAGAATACATTTTGTTATACATCTGCTAAAACAGTTAACCTGTACACCTTGATCAAAGATCACTGTTGGAGAAAAGTGTCTGTAATGTAACTTGTAAACACAAGCACTTTAATCATGAATGTAAACATTAGCAATGCTACACTATGGAGATTATTTATCTTCTTTTGGAGATTTGAAGATAGTTGCCCAATTTCTCCCATGTGAGTAAATCTACTTAATTTACAAAGATAAATGTCTATTACTATTTCAAAGTAAAAATGGGGCTACTTGTGAATCCTGTCAAATAGGTACATTAACTTACGAGGTCTATTCAAAGAGCACCGATTTTTGGAGTGAAATACGGAGCCCTTTTTAAAGCGGTGCATTCAGACATCAGCGAAATAAGCCTGAATTCAGCTAAAATTGGCAAAATATAGCAAATGGGTAACAAAAATTTTGTCTGAACCAAACTAGTAGCCTTGAACTCCCCATCGTTTCCTATCTGGCGTTCGAGGCAACCATTTCAATTAATAAAATAGCCAAAACCTTCCAAATTCTGACCGAGGTACCCCCAAATCTAAAATAAATAAAGGCATATTTAATTAAATAAATAATTAAACTAAGCTTAATTGATATAAATATTATATTAAAATGTTTAATAAATATACTTATGTATGTTATATTTATTATAAAATATAATGTAATAAAATACATTATAAAATATAGACAATGATATCATTATAATAAAATAAATACATTTAAATACATATCATTAATATACTTGGGCATTTATTTTCAGAAAAAATATTTTTCAGACAAAAATCGTCTCATTCATCCATTCATCCAAATTCCGAATGTAAAGTGAATGAATGAATGAATAAATTCACAATGAACTGAAAATGTTATCTTTTCATTCGTCCATTTATTCATTCTGATTCAGTTTGCATTTTGAACCTAACACATAACTCTCACTAATATACACACTTTGTTGTGTGTGCATTTAATCCAAGGTGACCATTAGACATGTGCATTCGTTTTCGGACGAATGCATTTTCTTCCGAAAATAGCATTTTCGTCCATTTGTCCAAAAAACGAATAACGAAAATGCTAAACTAACTAAAGACGAATGTACGAATGGTTAATAAACGAAAATCATTCGTCCATTCGTGCTATTGGCATTCTATAAACCGAAATAGAGTCGGTTTATAGAATGCCAATAGCATTACAAATACATTCCATAAACCGACATAATGAACGACTTTCGGTTTATGGAATGCATGTAATACTATTGGCTTTCTATAAACCGAACTAGAGTCCCCATTCATAAGAATTTCTTATGAATGGGGACTCTAGTTCGATTTATAGAAAGCCAATAGTATTACATGTATTCTATAAGCCGAAAGTCTATAAACCGAAGGTCATTCGGTTTATAGACTTTCGGTTTATTGAATACATGTAATTCTATGTAATCTATAAGCCAAAAGTCTATAAACCAAAGGTCGTTCGGTTTATAGACTTTCGGTTTATTGAATACATGTAATTCTATGTAATCTATAAGCCAAAAGTCTATAAACCAAAGGTCGTTCGGTTTATAGACTTTCGGATTATAGAATACATAGAATTACATGTATTCTAAAACCCGAAAGTCTATAAATCGAACGACCTTCGGTTTATAGACTTTCGGCTTATAGAATACGTGCAATACTATTGCCTTTCTATAAACCTAACAAGAGCCCCATTCATAAGAAATTCTTATGAATGGAGTCCCCATTCATAAGAATTTCTTATGAATGGGGCTCTTGTTCGGTTTATAGAAAGCCAAAGCCAATAGTATTACACGTATTCTATAAGCTGAAAGTCTATAAACCGAAGGTCGTTCAGTTTATAGACTTTCGGTTTATAGAATACATAGAATTACATGTATTCTAAACACCGAAAGTCTATAAACTGAACGACCTTCGGTTTAAAGACTTTTGGCTTATAGAATACGTGCAATACTATTGCCTTTCTATAAACCTAACAAGAGCCCCATTCATAAGAAATTCTTATGAATGGAGTCCCCATTCATAAGAATTTCTTATGAATGGGGCTCTCGTTCGGTTTATAGAAAGCCAATAGTATTACACGTATTCTAAAAGCTGAAAGTCTATAAACCGAAGGTCGTTCGGTTTATAGACTTTTGGTTTATAGAATACATAGAATTACATGTAATTCTATGTATTCTATAAACCGAAAGTCTATAAACCGAACGACCTTCGGTTTATAGATTTTCGGCTTATAGAAAACGTGTAGTACTATACTGTTGCCTTTCTATAAACCGAACGAGAGCCCCATTCCTAAGAATTTCTTATGAATGGGGCTCTCGTTCGGTTTATAGAAAGCCAATAGTATTACACGTATTCTATAAGACGAACTAATAAAACTAAACGAAAATAATGAACGTATTTCGTCTGAAACGAATGCAGTAATGAACGAAATTAGTTTTAAACTAAATCAATAACATTTTCGTCCGAATGGACGAAAACGAAACGAAAATTTTAGTTTTGCACATGTCTAGTGACCATGCATAGTGTGGATACTGAGGCAAAAGGCAACCATTGTTGACCTTATTTGCATATACCTGCCCTGAATGCATCGTGGTGATGATAGCACTGTAAAGTCAGGATTCTGTGGGGAAATAGAACAGGATTTTCTAGAATGTTTTTAATAATGCTTTCCTGACACTGTATTTTTACAGTGAAATGATTTCCTGTTGCTTTTAACTTTTTGTGTGTATGCGAATTGTACTGTACTGTACAAAGCCTCGCAAGCAGATTGCCAGAACTTAACCTTCAAAAAATGCTGTGTATCTGCCAAAGTCAACTAAATTGTTGTTGTTGTTTCAATGCTTTTCTCTAAATAAAGCAATGGAATGTGTGTGGCGTTTTTGCAGGAAAGCATCTGAGGATACCTTTGAACATGCAAGATTTTATCTTGAGGCTCTGGATTTGGCAGGTGATGTAATTTAGCTCCACCTACTGGTTGAGATGAAACAACTCCTTTAGCAGTATCTCCTTTTTGTGATGCCAGTCTTGCCTCCTTCCCTCCTTGCCTGACCATCATCTCTATGTGCCCAGGGAAATTAGCAGAGGGAGATATTTGGGCTATTTTACCACTAATATATAATTATATTTTCATCCCCCAGAAAGCAGGTACTTGAAGTCTTATAGGGGCAGTTTCATATAAAGTATCATTAGGTAAGTGCTGCATCATGTAAATAAAATAAATACATAAATAGATGTTTTAGTTTTTCTCAGCCCAATACATCATAAGCATTCGGTTCAAGGAAACTTTGGCATTAAAAGCATAGGACACCTGCTATTCTAAATGTGCTGATTTCATCTGTACACGGTCTGAAATTGGACAATATATCCAAACTTCGGGCATTTCAATTCACTAGTTTTAACTGGAGAATTGGACTTTAAATGGCACAAAAAGTACAGTAAAAAGATATTTTAAATTTAAAGTGGTTTATTGATATGGAAATTGTTACATATTTCCAATAATATTTTTTTTAATATAAATATTAATGATTAGAATATTTGTACAAAATATGATAATTGCCTATGTATAGAAAAATGTTCATATAAAAAAATCTGTCAATATTAATCTAATGCAGCGAAATACACGTGCATCACATAAACCAATTAGCAACGCTAATAAACGTGAATGACTACGTGAATAATACGTGAATGATGTAAATATATTAAAAATCACTGATACACAATGGCAATGAATATATATATATATATATATATATATATATATATATATATATATATATATATACCAAAGTAGCAGGGTTGGAAAAATTCTCCAACACTACTGAATAGGAAACATTTTCCAACTCAGATCAGCTTGAGAATCCCCTTGTTAACCCATTAAGGACAGAGCCTTTGAAATATTTTTGTCCATTCTGGACAATGGCTATTTTAACATTTCTGTGCTGTTTGTGTTTAGCTGTAATTTTCTTCTTTGTAATTTGCTGTACCCACACAAATTATATATTGTTTTTATTGGGACAAGAAGGGCTTTCTTTGGATGCCATCATTTTGATCATATCCTATAATATTATATAAGAAAATAAATAAAATATGGTAAAAAAACACACAAAAAAACTTATTTCCTGAATTTGATTTGAAACATCTTCTCCGCATCGACAAAAGTGAACAAAAAAACCCTGCTTAATAGATTCTACTATGTCTCCTGAGTACAGGGATACCACCCATGCATAGGTTTGTTGGGTTGTTTGGGGGCTAAAAGGCCACATTTGGGAGGTGCAGTTTTTGGTTTTCCAACTTGAAATTTTGATTTGGGACACATTTGAAGCCACCCAGTGTATTTTACCCCATCAACCCATATATTTTCTAAAAGTACACACCCTAGGCTATTTCAAATGGTGGTATTTTAACACTTTTGATGCACTAATTCTGCCACCAGCCTTTGTCAAAGTTTGTGGTAGTAATTATTTTGTGTTTTTTTTTCACAAAACATTGTACTTCATACATGAATTCACAGATTTTGGTATGTTTCACTGCCAAATAAGACCCCAATATGTGTACAGCAACTTCTCCTGAGTACAGGGATACCATCCATGCATAGGTTTTTCTTCTTGTTTGGGGGTTAAAGGGCCACATTTGAGAGGTGCGCTTATTGGTTTTCCAACTTGAAATTTTCACATGCAGACAACCTGCACCCATGTCCCATTTGGGACATATTTGAAGTCAGCTAGTGTATTTTACCCCATCAACCCATATATTTTTTAAAAGTACACACCCTAGGCTATTTCAAATGGTGGTATTTTAACACTTTCCATGCACTAATTCTACCACCAGCCTTTGTCAAAGTTTGTGGTTGTAATTTGTTTGTGGTTTTTTTTCACAAACATTGTACTTCATAAATGAATTCACAGATTTTGGTATGTTTCACTGCCAAATAAGACCCCAATATGTGTACAGCAACTTCTCCTGAGTACAGGGATACCACCCATGCATAGATTTGTCTGCTTGTTTGGGGGTTAAAGGGCCACATTTGGGAGGTGCGCTTGTTGGATTTCCAACTTGAAATTTTCACATGCAGAGAACCTGCACCCATGTCCCATTTGGGACATATTTGAAGTCAGCTAGTGTATTTTACCCCATCAACCCATATATTTTTTAAAAGTACACACCCTAGGCTATTTCAATTGGTGGTATTTTAACACTTTCCATGCACTAATTCTACCACCAGCCTTTGCCAAAGTTTGTGGTAGTCATTTTTTTGTGGTTTTTATTCACATACATTGTAATTCAGACATGAATTTACAGATTTTGGTATGTTTCACTGCCAAACAACAACCCAATATGTGTTCAACAACATCTCCTGAGTACAGGGATACCATCCATGCATAGATTTGTTGGGTTGTTTGGGGGCTAAAAGGCCAAATTTTGAAGGTGTGCATTTCAAACTTGGAATTTTGAAAAAATGTTCTGCTTTGCAGTGATCAGTGGCAGGGAAGGGGTTAATACAAAGGGTATGGCTTTTATAAAAGCCCTTGGGTCTCACAATTTTGTAGCATTTTATTTAATTTATTACAATTAAAAACATATTATACAGATCTGTCTCTCTCCCTTAAAACTCAAGTGAGGAGAGGAAGGCAGATCCATATGGGTCAGAACAATATTTACCAATAGTGATCTGACCAGGCGAATGAATTGTGATGCTCATTTGAGCAATCACCAAACCGTCTTTGCCACTGATCGGCTGTTACTGATCGCTATACACGCGTTCAGACAGCTTCAAAAGGAATACACGTAATCCCCTGGTGGGTAAAATTAACCGACAGCGAGTGTGACAGAAAAAAATGCCGATCTGCAGCCAGATTGCTCCATATACGCTGCTTAGGCAGTGACCATATGCACTGCTTAGGCAGTGACCATATGCGCTGCTCAGGCAGTGATATACGGCAAGCAAGGGGTTAATAGCTCTTAAAAGAGCCTTTGATACAGTGTAATAAATGACAGAAAAAAATTAACCTGCCAAAAATGCACAGACCGCAAAAAATGTGCTGCTGTGGAAGATCACTGCGTACACAGCTATCAATGGCAGGGAAGGGGTTAAACACAGGAATCAGCTTTTATAAAAGCCCTTGGGTCTCAGTTTTTTTTTAAATATATTATTATTACAAACTTACATTATACAGCTCAGTCTGTTTCCCTCACTAAAACTCAAGTGAGTAGAGAGAGGCAGATCTACACGGGTTGGATCAATATTTACAACAAATATTGATCTGACCAGGCGAATGGTGAGCAATCACCAAACCGCCTTTGCCACTGATCAGCTGTTACTGATCGCTATACATGCGATCAGACAGCTAAAAAAAAAATTCACGTTAAACGTAACCCCTAATGGGTACAATTAACCCGAAGTGGGTGTAATAAAAAAGTAAAAAAAATATAAAAAATGCTTCTGCAGCAAGATTTCTGCATTTGCGCCAGATCGCTGCTTAGGCAGTGATCTACAGCAAGTAAGGGGTTAATAGCTCTTAAAAGAGACTTTGTTATACTGTAATGAATTACAGTAAAAAAATGAATCCCTAAAAAATGCACAGACAGCAAAACATGTGCTGCTGTGTATGATCACTGCGTACACAGCGATCAATGGCAGGAGAGCGACCACCATCGGTTCTGGGGGGAGCCGAAGGTGCTGCTGAGTGCCTCGCTAGCGAGGCACTTTAGCAACACCGGAGTTGCTTAGGAAATGATTGTTCGCTTCCTAAGCACATGTGTGCAGAGGGCGCAGCCATTTTAAAATGGCTGCTACGATCACTCCGGGGCCCTGCACTTTTTTTTAGTGTTGCACAATGCCTCTAAATAGAGGCATTGTAGCAACACTGATAGAGTAAAGAAAGCGACACCAGGCACGTCACCTGTCGGCAAGTCCACGATTTGCTGTGACGTGCCTGGCACGTCATCTGCCACCAAGGGATTAATTCCCTGTCTCTCTCTCTCTCTCTCTCTCGCTCTCTCTCTCTTTCGCTCTCTCTCTCTCTCTCTCACCAACTCCAAACACTCTTCTCATTACAAGAATGATTGAACAAATACACATTGTAGCCATGTATGAAGTTGGGACAAAAAAGATCGGATGGGATGTTCCACCTCATCTAGTTTTAGAACAGTTAAAATCTGCTTTTAATTTCTAACTTTACTATACTGTTTGTTTTCCACTTCCTGAAATGTGACTTTCATTGCATGTCTCTTATTCATATCTGCAAATATATTCATTATACACAAATGAAACTTTAATTTCACATAGGACAGTCTAAAGCAATTTGTGCTGCATGGTTTGGTCTCATTTTATGTGCTTTTCTGTTTTGCAATCTGTTATCTATTAACTCATTCATATCACATCCAAACTTGTTATAGTGATGTCAGGATTTTAAAGAGGTAGTAAATGCAATTCTTCTGACGAATCATTAAAGTCATCAGGGTTGGCAACACTGGCCAATCTTTTTAAGGCAAAAAATATGCAACCCCCTCACTGTGACTGGTCTACTGTGATCCATGCTGAACACAAACTGCAAATTGCGATGGAAATTCTTTGAGGGGCTTGGGTGTCAACATCAGTCAAACAATTGGTTCTTCAGACCATGTAACATCTCTTATTGATTTATTTCTTAAAAAAAAAACGGTCACTGACATAACGTTTCAATCCAAATACCTAAAATTTTAACTCTCTTAACACTCTTCTAAGAAAATCTATTAAAATTATACCTGGCTTCTTGCTCGAACCATAATACATTAGATCAGGGGTCCTCAAACTTTTTAAACAGGGGGCCAGTTCACTGTCCCTCAGACCATTGGAGGGCCGGACTATAGTAAAAACAAAAACTATGAACAAATTCCTATGCACACTGCATATATCTTATTTTGCAGTGAAGAAACAAAACGGGAACAAATACAATATTTAAAATGAAGTAAAGTTAAATCAACAAACTTACCAGTATTTCAATGGGAATAGTGTGCCAGTCAGATGCCCAGGGATATTATGCCAGTCAGAGTCCAGTAATATTATGCCAGTCAGAGCCCAGTAATATTATGCCAGTCAGAGCCCAGTAATATTGTGCAAGTCAGATGCCCAGGAATATTAGGCCAGTCAGAGTCAAGTAATATTATGCCAGTCCGAGCCCAGTAATATTATGCCAGTCAGAGCCCAGTAATATTGTGCCAGTCAGATGCCCAGGAATATTATGCCAGTCAGAGCCCAGGAATATTATGCCAGTCAGATGCCCAGGAATATTATGCCAGTCAGATGCCCAGGAATATTATGCCAGTCAGAGCCCAGGAATAGTGTGCCTGTCAGATGCCCAGGAATATTATGCCATACAGATGCCCAGGAATATTATGCCATTCAGATGCCCAGGAATAGAGTGCCAGTAAGAGCCCAGGAATATTATGCCAGTCAGAGGCCCAGGAATATTATGCCAGTCAGAGCCCAAGAAAATTATGCCAGTCAGAGGCCCAGGAATAGTGTGCCAGTCAGATGCCCAGGAATAGTGTGCCATTCAGATGCCCAGGAATAGTGTGCCAGTCAGATGCCCAGGAATATTATGCCATTCAGATGCCCAGGAATATTATGCCATTCAGATGCCCAGGAATAGTGTGCCAGTCAGATGCCCAGGAATATTATGCCAGTCAGATGCCCAGGAATATTATGCCTGTCAGATTCCCAGGAATATTATGCCATTCAGATGCCCAGGAATAGTGTGCCAGTCAGATGCCCAGGAATATTATGCCATTCAGATGCCCAGGAATAGAGTGCCAGTAAGAGCACAGGAATATTATGCCAGTCAGAGCCCAAGAAAATTATGCCAGTCAGATGCCCAGGAATAGTGTGCCAGTCAGATGCCCAGGAATAGTGTGCCAGTCAGATGCCCAGGAATAGTGTGCCAGTCAGATGCCCAGAAATAGTGTGCCATTCAGATGCCCAGGAATATTATGCCATTCAGATGCCCAGGAATAGTACAGTGCAGTTACCGGATCCGGATGTGACGAAACGTCACATCCGGTCGCGGTGATTTTTTTTTTTCGTGTTCCTGCAGCCGCATCTTCTGCGGCTGCAAAAAAAAAAAAGGTAAACAGCGGGGGGCGGAGGGTGCCGGCAGCACCCCCCCGCGGGCCGGATAAATGTGCTCGGCGGGCCGCATGTGGCCCGCGGGCCGTAGTTTGAGGACCCCTGCATTAGATGAATGATTTGGTCTAGCCCAACTCTTGAATCTTTGACTTATTTTTTAAAACTCAGGATATAAACAAAAAAATAAAGTGGTATTCAAACTTTAGAAAGCGGAGGAATCATTTGCAAAATATAAAGATTCTAACAAAACCTGTAAAAAGGTGAATAAATTAGTGAAATTGGGAAATAAAAAAATAATTGCCAAGGAGAGCAAAAAATTCTTTAGAAACTTAAATGGCAAAAATTAAAGGCTGATAGTCTTTGTTATCTAAAAGGTGAGATGGTCAGTAGCGGCATAGAGAAAACAGATATTTTTCATAATTTATTTTCTTCTGCTTTTACCAAGGAAGAAACAATGGAAAATAACCCACAAGCTACGTTTATAGAACAGTCATAGGAAGCATGTGATTGGCTAACACAAGAAACAGTGTTTGCAATGTAATTTAGATGGTGTTTCTTTGGAGGAGCCTACTGCCTCTATACAGGTCCGTGGCTCTTTTCTGCCTCTCTACAGGTCCATGGATGAATATGCAGGTTAATTCTGGAAACCTTTTTTAAAAAAAAAAGACATCACAGAACTAGGGAAAGTGAGGTGGGGGCAAATAAAACAATGCTGTAATGCCACCCTGCATCAACCATAATTTAGGATGACCTAGGTTGAGTCACCCCCACATTTGTTGCCTACAGAATTCACAATGAGGTGGGGCTACTAAAACAGGATAATGTAAATGTTTTATTCATGAAGAAAGGCTGTAAAAGGGAAATTTGTACATGCAGGAGAAATAGCCTTTTAGAGGGAATATTTAAATGTTATATAAATATGTACAGGGCCCATACAAAAGGATCATTAAAGACCTGTTTATTAACAGAATGGTACAAAGCACAAGAGGCCACCCGCTAAGACTTGAAGAACGCACATTTTGTCTATGACAGTGGAAGGGTTTATTTGCAGTAATGACAATAATAGTATGGAATTTACTGCCTGAAGAGGTGGTTCTAGCAAATACTTTACATGCCTTTAAAAAGAGGCCTGAAAAGGTTTACATTGAAGCAGAACACAGAGGCCTATAGACAGGGCCAGCGCTTCCTATAGGTGAACTAGGCGTTCACCTAGGGCGCCATCTTTGTGGGGGCGCCTGCCACAGGGATACATTTATCCCGACAGCAGGCAGCCACAAGCTGTTTTTTTTTTGCTTATCTTAAGGGGCAGACTGTTGCTGAGATTCCCCCCCCCCCCCCCCCCCACGCCGGAAGCATCAGCCAGGTGGCAGAAATATGATGCTCTATGCATCTATGCCGGAGTGCGACGAGCCACATGGACAGAATTTTTCTGCTGCAAAGTAAGATGAGGGAGAGAAGGAAGGAGGCAACAAAAAAAAAATACACGAGGAATTGCGTGGGATAAAAAGGGTGACGGAAGGTTAAAAAAAAAAAAGACTCCAGGCGTTGGGTTGAAAAAAAAAGACACCAATCATAGTGTGGGAGGGAGGGCTAAAAATAAAAAAGACAACAGGCATAGGTGGAAAAAAAAGACACCAGGCATTGGGTGGGAGGGAGTCTTAAAAACAAAAAAAAAAGACACCAGCCATTAGGTGGGAAGGAGGGTTAAAAAAAAAAAAGACACCAGGCATTGGGAGGGGCGGGGGTTTAAAAAAAAAAAATCACCAGACATTGGGTGGGAAGGAGGGTTAAAAAAAAGATACCAGGCATTGGATGGGAGGGAGGGTGAAAAAAAAAAGGCACCAGGCATTGGGTAGGAAAAGCAAGGGGCGGAAAAACATATGTTCGCCTAGGGCGGCAAAACGTATTACACCGGCCCTGGCTGTGGATGTTGATCCAATATGATTGCCATTCGGAGTCAAGAAGGAATCTCCCCATTAAAAGCTAAATTTGAAAATTGCTGCAATAAGGATTTTTGTGTGTGCTTTCTTTTGGATCAACAGCAGTAAACAACGAATAGGAAAATTGTTGAACTTGACGGGTGCAAGTCTTTTTTCAACCCTAACTCCTTTGTAATTATGTGAGTATATAAAACATCTAAAGAATGAAAGCCATTCTAGGATCTTGATTTTGGTTTTTGAGTCTAAACTCAGCTTGGTTTTTCAGGTAAATGTGTGAACACATTCTGCCATAGGCAGCGGGAGGAGGCTGTAAGAGGTGTAAAGGGGATAACAAATCCCTGCCCATTTTATAATGATTGAACTTTAATATTCTTTAAAAATGAGTTTTTTTTGGAAAGTTAAATAGAATAGTAATAATATAAAGCTAAAAACAAATAATAACATGCAATAGACTGTAATATATTCTGGATATAAATGTTTAAATACAGTATTGACATTGTTAAAATAGAATATCCATTTGTATATCATTTATTATCAACAAGCTTGTAAACGCATTTTGTTATCTTCATATACACTGTATGCTGACAATGTAGTTTAGCAATGTGCATACACAATGGTAGAAACGAGGGAGAATATCATAAAATTATGCAGAGAGAATGTAATGCCATTATGCAGTTCCATAGACTGGCAGCATCTGTACTAATCCTCACACAATACATGGAGCTAACAGACTGTACAGATATATACCCAGGGTGATATCTACAGAAAACCTGGATTTATCCTTCATTCACAGTCTGCTATTTTGCACTCATCAGATCAGTTTTGGTACACCTGAATGGAAGCAAATCACCTGCACTGCATCCCATAGTGACAAGTATTATGCATCAACAACAACTTAACTTGCATAAGAGATCACATTTCTGAAACAAGGCAATGTGTGTATGAAATCTCAGCTGAAGCCTGCAAAATGTGCATAATGCAGGACAACATTAAAAGCAGTCCTGATCTGTAATTTTTTTTTAATCCTGTTGATAGAAGAGGGAGAGATATCCCCTTATCAGTCAAGTATGGGAGCAGGAGAAATCTGCTTGGCCTCAACTTACACTTCAATTATTGAAAATAATTGCATACAAGGGAGTAGCCCACTTCGTAGTCCATCTCTATTAACTGGGTCCAAATGTCATATAAAACTTCCCATTTATTTTAATTAAATAAGATCATAGAAAGCCCAAAACTTATTCAGCATCCACCTTACGCATCCATTATTATTAATGCTTATTCTATTATTAATGCCCTGCATGTCCTGCTTTTCTAAAAAAACAAAACAAAAAAAACATCCAGACCGTTTTTAAATACATTTAATGCATTTGACAGCACCACCTCTCTTGGCAGTGAGTTCCATATATTTATTGTCCTTACTGTAAAGAATCCCTTCCTTTGTTGTCGATGAAAAATGTGGAGCTTAAAAAAAGATTGAAAATTATCTACACATTGTATTAGCAAAACTGCAGGCAAATGCCGAAATTAGGATGCAAATGTGTTTTAAAAGTGTTTGTGGAGTCTCCTGCTTATGACCTCACCTGTGGCACTGTATGCAAATTACACTTTTTCCACTGAAAAACAGTTCATTTCCATACTGTGCCACAGGTGAGGTCATAAGCAGAAGAGCCCCAAGACACATTCAAAACACAATTTCCTCCTTATTTAGACATGTGCCTGCAATTTTACTTATAAAATGTAAATATCATTTTTTTTATGCTCTAGATTCACAGTAAAAACAATGATTAGGTGATACAGTCCCTTTAAGTTTTGGCTTTCTATTCTTTTATTTAAATAAAATAAACGTGAAGTTTTATATGACCTTTGGACCCAATGCTTATTAATAGAGATGTACTGCGAAGTGGGCTACTCTGTTGTATGCTGTTGTGTGCTGTTTGACGGTCAGGTAAGGAACCCAGCAAAGACTAGAGGAAGACACCATAACAATCATTGCATTGAGAAAAAGAGTGCAGGATTGTCATCATATTGACAGTGCTCTGTGTTCCTGGTTAAGTGGTTTCCACTACTTATTTTTAAAAACAAGAATCATTTAAGGGCTCAGTATTCTTGGATTCCTGCTTTTGCTATATACTTCTCAGGATCATATGACCTACTTTTTTTCCATATTAACTAACCTAAACGTGTTTTATTTTGCAGTAGATGCTTTGTTTGTTTTTTGTTTTTTTCCATCATGAGAATCACTCTACAACAGCAGTGCCAAAGGTTAGCGATCACTGATTTAGAGGGATTTTCAATTAACTGAAATTAGTTATTGTTTTGAGTGGATCAAATAATTGACAAGTGTTTGTACTTATTATGTACTTAAAATAATCAAACAATTCAAGCTTATACCAAATTTTGCATTGATTTTCCTTGTGAATAGCCTATAAAATATTAATAATAATACTTAAAAAATAATATTGCCATGCCAGAAATGAAGCAGGAACCACTTAAGGGCAAGAAGAGACAGTTTTAGTTTATAGGTTTTAGATATTTCCAGAGATCCAATATTTTAATGAGAGACCGTGAAGTAAAATAAAAATATATTTGCCTGCTTTGGTAAATTATGCAGCATTAAGCATGCTGTATTTTTTGCATGCTCAGTGTCAGTTAAAGATAATTTAATTGCATGCTCAATTTTAATTAAATAGGCTGTGTATTTGTTTGACACTAGTTCATAAAAATCTTCTTTTATTATTATGCATAGTACAGATTTTGTTTGTTTGTGCTTTGGCCAGAAAATAACTCCCACTTGCTTTGTGTGTTCCAAATTAAACTTCAGTGCTTCCTGATTTACTTTATATAAAGGTGACTGCTTCTAGATTTTGTCTAGAACCAGGGATTGTGCTTGTGATTATTTCCTAATTGTATTCCCCTACAAATTATTTCAGTGTGAGAGATATTTATAGTATGTGGAGTTTAAGAAGATATTATAAGTATAATGTACTATTATGTATTTTGTATTTTGTTGTTGACAAATTAAAAGTACATATATATATATATATATATATATATATTTTTTTTTTTTTTAATTACGGTCCACCTGATCTTTTCTTTTTCCCCCCATGTATTAGAGGGGACTACATAAGACACTTCCCTATTTACATATATTTACATATTAAATATTTACATATTCATCTATTCATTATTATCTTTTTTTTTGTTTACCTCATCGTGCAGACATCCACCAGGGAGACAGCAGGAGCATGGACTTAGTGGGGTGGGCGGCAGCATTGCCTAAGAATGGGGGTGGGGTGGTTGTGGGCGCAGCATTGGCTAAGGGTAGAGGTAGCATTGGATAAGTCTGAGGGTGGTGTGGGAGCATTGGCTAAGTCTGGGAGCAGATGGCTGTGTGGGGGATGCATTGGCTAAGTCTGTGGGGCAGATGGCTGTGTGGAGCAATGCATTGGCTAAGTCTGGTGGAGCATATAGTGGTGTAGTGGGATGCATTAGCTACGTCTGGGGGACAGATTGGCAAACAAAAGTAAACAAAAACAATAAATGCATTTTGTTTCTTTAACCCCTTAGTGACATGACTTTTTTGGCTTGTCCGACGCTTGGTGACATGGGCTGTTTTAACATTTCTGAGGTGTTTGTGTTTTGCTGTAATTTATTTCTGTCTCATTTAGTGTACCCGCACAAACTATATATTGTTTTTATCGTTATAAGAAGGGCTTTCTTTTGATACCATTATTTTGATAATAGCATATAATTTGATGTAAAAAAAATAATAAAATATGGCAAAAAAATTGAAAAAATACTTTTTTTATGACTTTTATTTGAAAAATTGTATACTCATGTACAAGAGACAACAAAAAAACACTGCTAAAAAGTTTCTAATATATGTCCTGAGTTCAGAAATAGCCCATGTTTTTATGTTTTTGTGCTTTTTTATTCATGTTACAGGGCCAGAACTATAAGTGGTGCAAAGCTATTTTAAAATCCTTTCTTTCAAAATTAGCGATAGTGACATTGTAACACTGATTTCTGTACTAAATCCATGAATGACCCCCAACATGTACATATTTTTGAAAACTAGACAACTCAGGGCATTTAACTTGGGGTATTTTGACACATTTCATGTAGCCATTTTACCACCAATCTATGCCAAAGTTTGCAGCAAAAAATCTTTTTTTTTAATTTTTCACATATATTGCAATTTAGGTAAACATTACCTTAAAATGTGAAGGGATATTTCCAAATAACACCTCAATATGTGTTCAGCAACATCTCCTGAGTACAGGGATACCACCCATGCATAGGTTTGTTGGTTTGTTTTGGGGCTAAAAGGCCACATTTAGGGGGTGCGCATTTTGGTTTTCCAACTTGGAATTCTGACATGCAGAAAACTTGTGCCCATGTCCCATTTGGGACATTTTTGAAGCCAGAAAGTGTATTCTACCCCACAAAACCATATATATTTTTAAACTAGACACCCTAGGGTATTTCAAATGGTAGTATTTTAACACTTTCCATGCACTAATTATACTACCAGCCTATGTCAATGTTTTGGGTAGTAATTTTTTTTCACATACATTGTACTTTGTGCATGAATTCACAGATCCTGTTATATGTCAGTGCCAAACAACACCTCAATATGTGTTCAGCAACATCTCCTGAGTACAGGGATACCCCCCATGTATAGGTTGGTTAGGTTATTTGGGGGTTAAAAGGCCACATTTGAGAGGTGCGCTTTTTGGTTTTCCAACTTGGAATTCTGACGTGCAGAAAACCTGCTCCCATGTCCCATTTGGGACATTTTTGAAGCCAAAAAGTGTATTCTATTCCACAAAACCATATATTTTTGAAAACTAGACACCCTAGGGTATTTCAAATGGTAGTATTTTAACACTTTCCATGCACTAATTATACTACCAGCCTATGTCAATGTTTTGGGTAGTAATTTTTTTTCACATACATTGTACTTTGTGCATGAATTCACAGATCCTGTTATATGTCAGTGCCAAACTACACCTCAATATGTGTTCAGCAACATCTCCTGAGTACAGGGATACCCCCCATGTATAGGTTGGTTAGGTTATTTGGGGGTTAAAAGGCCACATTTGAGAGGTGCGCTTTTTGGTTTTCCAACTTGGAATTCTGACGTGCAGAAAACCTGCTCCCATGTCCCATTTGGGACATTTTTGAAGCCAAAAAGTGTATTCTATCCCACAAAACCATATATTTTTGAAAACTAGACACCCTAGGGTATTTCAAATGGTAGTATTTTAACACTTTCCATGCACTAATTATACTACCAGCCTATGTCAATGTTATGGATAGTAATTTTTTTTCACATACATAGTACTTTGGGCATGAATCCACAGATCCTGTTATATGTCAGTGCCAAACAACACCTCAATGTGTGTTTAGCAACATCTCCTGAGTACAGGGATACCACCCATGTATAGGTTGGTTAGGTTATTTGGGGGTTAAAAGGCCACATTTGAGAGGTGCGCTTTTTGGTTTTCCAACTTGGAATTCTGACGTGCAGAAAACCTGCGCCCATGTCCCATTTGGGACATTTTTGAAGCCAAAAAGTGTATTCTATCCCACAAAACCATAAATTTTTGAAAACTAGACACCCTAGGGTATTTCAAATGGTAGTATTTTAACACTTTTCATGCACTAATTCTACCACCAGCCTATGTCAATGTTATGGATAGTAATTTGTTTTTCACATTCATTGTACATCGGGCATGAATTCACAGATCCTATTATGTGTCAGTGCCAAACAACACCTTAATATGTGTTCAGCAACATCTCCTGAGTACAGGGATACCACCCATGTGTAGGTTAGTTAGATTATTTGGGGGCTAAAAGGCCACGTTTAGGGGGGGTGCATTTCCAACTTGGAATTTTGACATGTAGTCAGCCTGCGCCAATGTTCCATTTGGGACACTTTTGAAGCCTGTCAAAGTATTTTACCCCATAAAACCATATATTTTGGAAAACTAGACATCCTAGGGTATTTAAAATTGTGGTATTTTAACACTTTCTAAGTGCTAATTCTACCACCAACCTATGTCAAAGGGTTGGGATGTCATTTTTTCCCCACACACATTGTAGTTCAGGCAGGAATTTTCAGATTCTGGTATTTGCCACTGCCAACCAACACCTCAATATGTGTTCAGCAACATCTCCTGAGTACAGGGATACCCCCCATGCATAGGTTTGTTGGTTTGTATTGGGTCTAAAATTCCACATTTAGGGGGTGCGCAATTCCAACCTGGAATTTTGACATGTAGTCAGCCTGCGCCCATGTTCCATTTGGAACATTTTTGAAGCCGTCCAATGAATTTTACCCCATCAAACCATATATTTTTGGAAAATAGACATCCTAAGGTATTTCAAATGGTGGTATTTTAATACTGTATAGGCACTAATTCTACCACCAGCCTTTGTAAAAGTTTGTGGTAGTACTTTTTTGGGAGTTTTTTTTCCACATGCATTGTACTTCAGGCATGAATTCACAGATTCTGGTATATATCACTGCCAAACAACAACCCAATATGTGTTCAGCAACATCTCCCGAGTACAGGGATAGTACCCATGCATAGGTTTGTTGGTTTGTTTTTGGCTAGAAGGCAACATTTGTGAGATGCGCATCTCAAAATTCCAACTTGGAATTTTGACATGTAGTCAACCTGCGTCCGTGTCCTTTATGGGATATATCTTTGAAGCCAGCCAATGTAATTTACCCCGACCAAACCATATATTTTTTTTATCGGTAGACCCCCATCACTACTTGTGGCAAGGGCTCAGCAGCCACCGATACATCGCTAGATGATGTATCAGAAAGCTGAATAGGGTCAAAATCGAACCCTGAGTCCGCGGCCTCAGAATCAGTGCGTAAGCAGTGATCTCGAGCAAAGAAGGGGTTAAAAGCTCTTAGAAGAGCCTATCTAGTACTGTAATACATTACAGTACAAAGAAATTAATCCATAAAACAGTGCAGACAGCAAAACATACTGTTGCTGTGCAAGATTACTGCTTACACAGTGATGAATGGCAGGGAAGGGGTTAATACACAGTGAAAGACTTTCATAAAACCTGCCAATTTTATAAAATGTTATTTTATATCACTAATACTGATCTGTCTCTTTCCGTCACAAAAATGTAAGTGAGGAGAGGGAGGCAGATCAATATTTGTGAATATTGATCCGATTAATTTTGATCTAACCAGGGCGAATGGTGAGCTTAATTGAGAAATCACCAAACCGCCTTTGCCCCTAATTCGCTGTTACTGATCGCTATGCGCTCAGGCAGCTTAAAAAAAAAATGCTCAAATATTTTTACTTTACATGTAATCCCCTAGCGGGTATGTGTAAAAAAAAAAAAAAAAAAAATATGCAGACAGATAAAAATTGCTTTGGCGTCAATATCATTGTGTAAGCAGTGATCGACGGCAAAGAAGGGGTTAATAACTCTTAGAAGAGCCTTTTTAGTACTGTAATAAATTACAGTACAAAAAAAATTAACCCCTAAAAAATGCACAAACGGCAAAAATAAATGCGCTGATGTGCACGATCACTGCTTATGCAAGATCAGTGGCAGGGAAGGGGTTAAACGCAGGGAATTGCTTTAATAAATTTTTTTTTTATTGTTTTAATATTTGTGTGTTGTGTGTTTATTGTTTTTTTTTTACTTTTATAACTTTGATCTGTCTCTCTCCCTCACTAAAAAAATGTGAGGAGAGGGAGGCAGATCATAACTGGTCAGATCAATATAGGTTAATATTGATCTGACCAGTCAGTGGGGATGTTCAGCAGAACATCCCCACTGCCTGTCAGTGTGCCTGGCAGTCACTGATTGCCTCTGTGAAGAGGCAATCGTGTGACAGCCAGAGAGCACAGGAAGCAGGTACTTCCTGCCTCCTGTGCTCTTGCCCTTAGAAGGGCAGCGCCATCTTGGTCACTCAGTGACCAAGATCGTGCATTTTTTTTTTGTGTTCCTGATTGCCTCGACTTGCGAGGCAATCAGAAACACTTTCTGAGCATAGGAAGCGAAAAATTCGCTTCCTATGCTCATTTTTTAATGCCTGTCGTTTTAAAGGCACTGTGCCTTTAAAACCGGCATTTCGATCGCTCTCCGGAGCGATCGAAATGCCGACGGGCATTTTTTTTAGCATTGTACGATGCTTCCACACGGAAGCATCGTTACAATGGCCTTAGAGCACTGAAAGCGGAAAAACTCCGCTTTCAGTGCTCGTTTTGACACAGGACGGACTAGGTCCGTCCTGTGTCACTAACGCCTCGGCACACAGGACGGACCTAGTCCGTCCTGTGTCGCCAAGGGGTTAAAAAATTTTTTTTTAAAAATGAAAAAACAGTTTACATGTGAATTAATATTTACAAGTCAAACGTTTTCCCTACATGGTAGTCTTATATTCAGGATTTTTATTTGTTTCCTAAATTAACATCTAAAGTTTGGGGATCGTCTTATAATCAGGGTAGTCTTATATTCAACCAAATATGGTACATTGGTTGCACAGAGGCCTATCAAAGATGAAGACACCACTTTCCTACTTAACATGTTTTATAACACATTAGGTGGACTTTTCTTCGTGCTTTACAGAAAGTGTGGCGTTTTCAGTAAGATAAATGCAATATTCCTTGCGTCTGTTGATCCACAACAAAATGGTATATCTTTTAAATGGTGCCCAAGGCAGTTTTTACTAAAGAATCTTGTTTACAAGTATAATATAAAACTTTTGCTAGAAAGTGTACATTTTTCTGTTACTGGAGTAAGCAAATCTCTTTGAGATAAATCATTTTCTTCATGGTGGATTATTTTTATGATTCGATTTAGAATTTAACATCTATTATTTATCTAGAATGAAGGTTCTTAGAAACATTTCTATATATTTTTTTTCTTCCTGTCAACTACTAGTGGACATTCTATTTTTCGGTGCACAGTAGGGTGGCATTTGAAATTGTAATGTACGCAGAAAAGCATTTGGAAACTCGGTCTACACCAGAAAGATTACATTTGTCAGACTTCCTGGTTAGCTAACATAAGACATTTTTTTGCAGTTGCTCATGTGAACTTCAGATTTCTTATTACAGACAGCACTTTTTTTCTCCTTTAGCAATAACTGCTATTTTATACAATATAATAAATCTTTTATTTCAATTTCGAATTTTAGGATTTTATAAAAATTCCTCACTAGAATTATTGTTTGCTCCCAGAACCCATTTCAATGGTTGAGAGACCTGGAGATGTTCTTTGTGTGTAAAATGATTTCCCTGGGAATCAATCCCAAGGGAATAAGTGGATATTAAATGTCAACCAAAGGTGGATTGATTTCAAGTGTGACGTCCATAGATTTATAATGAGGTATCCCTATTTCCTACAAGGAGCTCATGAGGGGTCAGTTAGAACACTATGGAGTGTTCTACATTATGCAGTCCACATATGTACATCCGATGTTTTGAGATAATTCTTTAATAACTTATTAATTAAAGGTCCTTAAATTAATCCGTGTGCAGCATTTCTCATTTTGATCATTTCCATTTGCAAATACAAACACTTGCTCTTATATATGTGAACTCTTACTTATGATATTGTTGCATAAACCACTTAATTGATGACGTCTCTTATTCATCCTTCAAATAGCTTTCCCACAATAAATGTTAGCATCATAATTAACTCAATCCATGTTTCTTTTTTAAATAATGAACTGTATCACATTTGCTTTACTCCAGCACTTCCAACACCAGAAAGAATCTTTAAGAATACATAAATGATTTGCATTTGTTGAACTTTAGAGTTGAAGGTTTGTAATATTTGTGAATCTCATCCATTCATTTCTTGGTACAATATATTGAAGAATGAGATAAATTTAGCACTTCTGCTTATTCAGTTTATCTGCTGCAAAAACATACACTGTTTTTAAGTATCAAACATTTTAGATTTTTATGCAGATGCTCAGATTCAGGTTTTGACCATTTGTAACAACTTCTTTATCCTCTACTTTAGCCAACCTGATAGTTAAAGGACAACTATCCCTTGCTTCCTAAATAAACCTGACATGTATCTCAAGCTGAGACAATGCATGACACTGAGAGTGTCAATGTGTGCGCAGACAATCAGAGCAGAGGCTCGCCTTGCTCGTCTGATCGGGCCCTATCTCGGCTTAAGAGAGCCTAGTTTTTGCATGGGACTATATACTACACAAAAACGGTCTCTTTTGGTGCTAGTAGAGAGACAGTCGGCGACCAGAACAGGCTGCCAGCTTCCCATGGAAGTATGGCAGCTGCCAGTCAGAGGATAAACTACTATGTACTATCAAAACTACATGGCAGTTTTTCCTCAAATGAGGGACAACAAATTTTGTACCAGCCACTAAATGTTTGCCAAGAGGAGTCTGTGAACGTGGAGTGGAGGTGGATTATATTACAGGTAAGCGATTCAAAACAGAGCCTGGTCTTTATAGTTTCTCTTATATATGAATGTATACTGGTTGGGTTGGATGTGCATACCTGTTGGGGTGGATACGTTTTTTATTTACAGAGTCACACATGTTTGTTTTTTTCTGGTTCTTTCTTTTTTACAAAAATGCCAAGTTACTTCGTTTTCCATTTGAACAATACAGGATTAAGTCATTTATATTCATATTTCCTTTATGAGTAACATTACTTTTTTCTGTACTGCATTTCATTTTATGTGTCTCCAGGGAAAGGACACTGGTTTGTTTCCAGCACTTTTTTATGCGTTAGTGCATAGTTTACTATATATCGCTATGGGCGTTTTGAATTTTGAGCAACCATGGTTTTCCTTTACTGTTTTCTGCTTTTCTTGGCACACTTAATACTTTTGCAGAGTTTGTGATGGATTCACTTTTGATAAGGACTATTTGGATTCTTTAGAACACTGTTAGTTACCTCATAGAGCTTTAAAAACTCACATATTAGAGTTCTAAAAGTAAAACTTTGTATGGATACTAATTGGAACTCAGCCTAATAAGATTCACCTTTCAAGCTGCGTTGGTAGCTGTGATTTAGTTGCTTTCATGTGGTGCTCGTTTTATTTTTTCTACTCCTGGTACATTTTAAAAGAGACTATATTAAGATTAACATGATTTGCCAAATATTCGTGTGCTTGTGAATATTGGATACAGCCTGTACATTATATATGATTATCCAATATACTAATGTTTTATTTTTCAATTAGAGGCATTCAAGGGACAGTCTAGTCCCCAAGCTCACTTTTGTGCAAGATGAAGATTACTGCTTGTACAGTGCACAGGCTTTTATCCCTGTGTGATTTGATGCAGGCATTCTGTATAAATCACATTTTTAATATTTGACTCAAGCCCTCCCCAGTGATTACTCTGGGATATAAAGTTTTGTTTCATTTAGTAACTTCCTGTCCTCCTCAAATTGAGTCTATTGTGTGGCCTCTGAGTGTCCTTGCTCATGTACACAGTAGGATCTCTTTACAGTGCAACACATTTTCTGATGACATCACTAGAGAGACATCACATTCACATAGTTATATATAATATAAGTAATGAGTAACACATACATATAAATAATTTTATATCAGTAACCTGTATGCAAATTTTTAAACCAATAAAAATATCTTCATAATATATATATAGGTTGAGTATCCCTTATCCGAAATGCTTGGGACCCACAGCATTTCAGATAATTGTTTAACAGATCATTAATGACTTCTGTTACTTAATGGAACTCTTGGGTTTACCAATAGTTACAAACGTACATATCCACATTTAGATATACATTTGTACAGGTGAGCACGGCGATGACAGAAAGTGATGATGAAGTGCGCTCATTCTATTTTCTAATAAATAAAGGTTTTTTACAACTTGAAAAATTGGAATGAAGTGGGAGATGATCCTTTCTAATGCTTTTAGTTATATAAAAAATTACTTATAAGAGCAAAAAAGCAGCGAATGTAGGGGGTAATCTCACTATCCACCCTATAGTGAGACACTCACAAATACAAAAGTCAAGTGCAGTAGGACAGAGAGTCAAAGTGTCTGGAGTCACGTGACCTTCCGATACTCAGATCCCATAAAGGTACGGGGAATGTACGGTGAGAGCCGAGAGCTGGGGTAAGTCCTGGTTTCAATCTGAATATATTTCAGGTAAATCCTGACTGCAACAAGTCCTGGGTGCAATATTGGTGCTGGGGCAAGTCCTGTGAGTGTAAACTGTGTGCTGGGATTAGTACAATGATTGTAATTCAGGTTCTGGGGTTAGTCCTGTGAGTGAAATATGGGTGCTGGGGTAAAGCATGACTTATGGAGAAAATCCTGTAAGTGCAATCTCGGTTCTGGGGTATGTCCTGGGTGAAATCTAGGTAGGGCATCTAGGTAGGTGGGGCAAGTCACTAAAGTGAGATCTGGGTACAGGGAATTTCTCTTGATTGAAATCTTAGTACTAGGGCAAGTCATTAGTTTAATCTGGATGCTGGGGAAAGTCACTGGTTCAATCAGGGTGCTGCGATAAGTCCTGGGTGCTGGGGCAAGCCTTGTGAGTGCAATCTGGGTGCTGGGGCAAGTCATGTGAGTGTAATTTGGGTGAGTTTGGGGTGCTGGGGCACATTCTGTATTTGCAATGTACATGCTGGGGAACGTTTTTGCTTCAATCTCGGTGCTAGGGTAAGTCCTGGGTGCTGGGGCAAGACATTGGCTCAATCTGGGTGCTCGGGCAAGTCCTGTAAGTGCAATATGGGTGCTGGGGCAAGTCTTGTGAGTGTAATCTAGGTGCTAGGGCAGTCATGCAAGTGGAATGAATGCTTACACACTTATTATAAAAAACATTGCATATGGATTTTTTATTTATTAAGAATTTAAAATATATGAACTTATAAATCTAAATTTATATAAAACAAATTGAAAATCAATAGGATATACATACATTGGAACCAAGAAGCCACCATAGACCCCATTAGGAGGCCTGTCAAAACTATCCCTGAAAGGGGGTGGGGAAGTAGAACGTTGTATTTAGGATGCTGTTTATTGAGGACCCAGTTACAACCCTGAGGTAACCAGGAGAGGGTCTGGTAGTAATCAAGGTTGAATTGGAGTTTGGATAATATATAAGAGTTAAAAAAAAATGCTGAGTTCAAGACATGCAGCATAATGTTGAGGTCTAGAAATGCTGAATTTGAGACAGGCAGCATTTTAGTGGAATCAAGGATAACTGAGCTTATACATGGAAATACAAGATAGAAAATACATGACAGTGGCCACAGAGTAAACTCTTGCACAGATAAATAAATACACCCAGATCCAATACATGCCCAAAGGAAGAGGATGGAGCAATTAGTAAAAAAAAAAAAAATATGCCACTTTAAATTTTTATAAACAAAACTTGACAGCAAGTTTCAGAATTTATACTGAAAACCCATGTTGAAAATAATGGGCTCCATTGTTGCAATCTTACAGTTAAACATAATTTTTTTAAAGTTGTCCTGGACAGAATAATACACATTTGGAACGTTCCCTCCAGATGGCAGTATAGAGTTGCACTCTAATATAAAGACGTTCCTATGTTTTTTTTTTTTTTTTTTATTGTACAAAACAAATAAAAAAAAGGACAAACATGAACCCCATAACTTAGGAATGCTGCTCAAAACAGCTCTTGAAGCAACACTTAATTTGTTGCCAACAGTTGTCCTTTAAGATGTTGTAACCTACAAGATAATCAGGAGAAGTGGAGCCATGTTGCTGTCTGTGATCACTTGCTTTCTTGAGGACCAGACGGACTCCAGAAAAGACCAGGGGTGATCTATAGGAAAAGCCCAGTGAAAAATGTTCTACTTTCCATTGCAATTTCCACAGCATTTATTAGTTATATTTGATGTGTATTTCTTGAAAAATTGACACATTTAGAAACATTACGAAGAGATAAATGGTCTATTAGTACTGGACAAGAAGAAGTTAAAGATGTCCTAGTTTTTTTTTTAAATAAAAAACCATTGACTAAGCAATCAGCCATGCTTACACAAGAGAGATTTTTGAAACTGTCTGAAATGACAATAGTGTGGATAGATGAAATTGCAAGTCTTAACAATTTTTGTTATCTTCTACATCCTTTGAATTCAAGATAAATTAGCAAAATAGCCTTGCTAAAGCATTAAACCTGCCAGTCTGCAGTAGTAATTCCACGCATTAAGCATTAATTTCTTTAGACGTCCTTAACAGATGATGAGCACTGATTATAAAATAGCCAACGTAATAACGCTATTCATTCTTTCTACACATTTACAAGTTATACTACAATGTGCATTATGTATGTTTGCAAATGGGACAATTACATCTAACTGGCAATAGCTTTCTAGACTTTGCTGCTGTAACAGTCGGCAAACTCTAATTATTTTCAGGAATGTAATTATCCAAAATTTAAAGAAAATGCAGAAATTCATGGGAAAAATGATTTGATTATATAACAAAACTGAAGGAAAAGAAGGAAGGAGGAACATAGGAGAGAAGGATGAAAGAATGGGAAAAGGAAGGGATATATGAGAATGGGTGACATCACATGACACTCCTTAACCCTGCACGATTGAGCTCCAGTCTCCCGGTACAAGTAACAGATGTATGGAACACATTTTTACACTTTTAAAGAAAAAAATAAATGTGCATTATGGGTATTTAAAAGACATGCCTTTAGACCACAATTTCTATTGACTGTACTTTGTAACTTATCTTGATCTTATAGAACCTGCTGAGAGATAAGCATAAGTAACATTCCTCAAAAAGACAGACTTGTTTTGTCATTTAAAGTGGCCTTTTCATAAATTGACAGTATTGTAGTACAGGAATAAGTATTTTTTTTTTTTTTTTACTTTAACATTCCATTTTCCAAATGGCATCATTTCCACCTATTTAGAAACTTATCCTAAAAAAAGCAAAAATCATGTTATTGCACCAAAAATAATTATTTCCTTTAAAGTGACATGCATTTAAAATAATCTTGATATAATATGACCTCATAGAAAACACAGATAGGTACAATTTATATCACACAAAGTTTAATATTTGACAGTGCTTCCAAAATGATGTAACAAAGTAGTTTTTAAAAAAAGTGACAGTTTCGAAATCTGAGTTTACTCCATATGAGCGTAAAGGTTTTAAGGAAAAAATCCAGTGCATCTATTTCTGGCCTATCTAAGCGTCTGTTAACATGTTTGATACCCGTAAAATATAATTTATGTGGGTTTTTTGAGTGACAGTTCATGAAATGTAATGGAGCACTATCTCTTTAGTGCTTCCTCTTTTTATACTTTTTATGTGTTCTTCTATTCTTATGAGCAAGGGTTACCGTTTTTCCCACATATCTTACATCACATGTACATTCCATAATAGATTACATTTTGGGTATCACATATAATAAGTTAATTTCAAACTTCTCTAGTTTCTTATTCCCATTAAAGGTATCCATATGTTTTATCTTTGGATAAAGTTTCTCAACAATCAGATAAAGGGTGTTAAAAGTTGCACACTATATTGATAAAGTGCCTGAGCCAAAAGCTCCACCAATACTCCTCAAAATGAAAAAAAACATACAGGTCCATACAGTTGCTTAACGTTTCAAATAGATGGGTGTTTGTCAAATCATAGCACACAACTCAATAAAGTGCAAATTTATCCAAGAAATCAATCACAATGGACGTCTAAATTTAAATGAATGTGACAATGTGCCAAAACAAGATAATCAACATTTTATATGTTGTGTAGCCCTGTACCATGTATAAATCCCTCAACAATACTATAAACAATTCTTGTGACCATGTTAAGGGTATATTACTCCCAATAAAACTTGTATTAGTGAAAACTCTGTGTGATATATTGAAAAAAACCAACAATATAAACCACAGTTCAAACTTAGAAATAAATCCTGCAAATATATAAATTGACATTCAGAAGCAGATGCATCCAAAAGATGGTTTATTCAACCAAGTCCCCAGATTTTTATTACAAAAAGATCCATGAGAACGTGTATGAATAATTGGTAATATACATCAAGTCTATGTATTCATTTATACTTAGACTACATTGTTATATGGGGTAACAGGAAATAAATTACAAAAATGGTACTAAATCAATTTTCCTATTTAGCCCCCTTAAGTGACATGGTATCTAACTCATGGATCCATCATGCTTCTCTTTGTTTAAGGACTTTGTCTCTGTTGCCACCCCTGCTTGCTTTGGGACCACTGTACGGATATAAATTCCACGTCAACTGATTTGTGCTGAGCTGCTTGTGTGTTTTTCTTCAAAGTTTCTCTACAGGCCAGAAAAACTCCACAGCCATTACAGCCTATAGAATTGTTTAGGAAGTGTTTTGCCGGTTTTGTTTTCATTTTAGTCTGGCTACCAGAGGTTCCTTTGGTACAATATTTTCTAGACTTGAATCCTCTAAGAGTATGTGCCAATATTTTTTCATAATTTCTTTAATTTTAAAACTCTGCCCATCGTAATATAATATTATTAGTGTATTATAAGCCTCAAAAACTATTCTTTTTATATTTATATTGTAGAATATCTTTTCTATCAAGACGATATACTTAATTTATAGTTTGTTGCAGATGTGCATTGTACTTTTTACTAAGAGTCCTGTTTTATTTTTGTTGCCTGCTTCAAAAATATGTCTTCCTCTGTACAATTATGTTTAATTCTAAGGATTTGGGGCATTTTTACACCATGATGTATAATGGCAACTCGAGAATTCTATATAATTATTTACATCTATATGTTTAAAATGTGTTTTTTCTTTGATTTGGTTTCCTTCCACAAATATGTCAAGGTCCCAAAAAGTTACAATACAAATTTGACTATAATTTCTCCTTGGATTAACAAGCACTTAATAAATAGTAATGCCTATACTAACATATATAGCCCTCTATGTTCTGACTCATTAAAAAAAAAGGATCCAGATCCCTTTTAAAGGCATCTATTGTATTTGCTAGCACCACTTCCTCAGGCAGTGAATTCAATACCTTTATTGCCCTTACTGTAAAGAATCCCTTCCACTGCTGTAGACTATATCTCCTTTCATATCTCCTTAGCAAGTGACCTCTTGTCCTTTGTACTGTTCTGTTAACGAGAGAGCCCTTTCTATTGACCATGTTCATATTTATATAATATTATCATATCCCCTCTAACATGCTGTTTCTCTAATATTTACAAATGTAATCTTTCTAGCCTTTCCATCCCCCTTAATCATTCTGTAGCCCTCCTCTGTACTTTTTTTCTAGTACCAAAATGTCTTTCTTTAGACCAGAATTGAACTGCATGTTCAGGAATGAGTCTTACAATGGACCTGTAAAGAGGCAAAATAATGTCTTCAAAGGGGTATTGACTCACAGGAGGACATGTGTTCTTAGCAATGAATGATCAGTTATTAATATAGCAAAACTTGCAGATCAATTGTATATTTAATCTGATTAGTTATTTTTCACTATTGGTAAAAAGGTAATTTCATTCACAGAGACTAGTTGTCAATAATGCACTGTACACATTCATAGAAAACAATGCTGATCTTCAGAGGAAACATAGAAACATAGAATGTGTCAGCAGATAAGAACCATTCGGTCCATCTAGTCTGCCCAATTTTCTAAATAAATAGAAGAAGTGCATAAATGATGTTGTGGACACAGTGCAGTGATCCGTGTCTGAGTGCAGTGGTAATATACAGTTTATCTTTTACTTTTCAAGCTGTATTAGTCCAGTGATGCAGATGCAAAAAAATCATGTAACACCTTTTGTAACAAACTACCATACCTCACAAGTTTGGAGGTAATAGTGAAAGTACTCAAAGGAAAGAAAGGCAGTGCTATTGCTAAAGACGCAATACAACAAATTAGATGTATACAACAAGGGGGCTTTTTAATACAATAAGAATAAATGTCGCAATAATATTAAAATGTAATGAAAAACAAAAAAAAAAAGATAAAAAAATCTCTGATGCAATCAATCATTAAAGCCCTATTGCGGCAAAAGGAATCCTGGAGCAATTATAATTGAGATGAGATGGGAGATATGTTTCTGCAGTAAATGTGTTCCAAATTTCTATCCTGCATGCTTCTTAGCGGTACTGGCAAGGTATTAGAGGATATTGCAAAGCTTTGGTCCCCACGGTTTCTCCCTTGCCTGCCAACTTTGGCCCTTTTTCTGAGGCTGGGCCCTATTTAACCTGCACCAATATTTTTTTCTGGGTCCCATCAGTGTAGATGGGAAACTTGATTCTTTTTGAAAGCAATGACCAGCATGTGTGTTTTTTTTTTTTAATATTTTTTATTCAGTATTTTCAATTTAAAACATGCATAAAAAGTAAAAATAACATCACTAAGACATACATTGAATCAGGCAATACAAACAATACCATAATGTATCCCAGTCAACACATAAGGAACAGAATTATATCCTATATCTCATCAGTGCATATAGCAGAGGCCTCATAACAGTATACTAGAGTAGATCTTAGTTGGACATTAAAAGGTTGTATGAAGAGTTAATTATTAACTTTAGTACAAATAGAACACTTATCCATCCAGAATGCTCCATTGGGTTTTATGTTTCCGATTATGCATATTGGATTGTGAAGAGATGTAAATAAAGGTTAACTAGACGGTGGTTTATATACCATAAATTTGTCTGGGCAGTTTAGGTTTTGTAGTGCTTCCATATAGTATAGAGCTAAGTTTACATATTTTACTTAATTCCTTCAACAATCAGGTTACCATGTTTCAAATCGAAGCATTAAGGTTCAATTCATCAATCCGATGAAACGGTATAGAGCATTTCTAGAGGAACACTGCTCCGCAAAAGCAAATTCTCCTAGAGCTTACAGCATTAATCTAGTAAACTTCAATTCAAAATTTTGAGGGTTCAATTTAAGCCTCCTTTAAACGGTATAACACTTTACATACAATTCCATTTTCCTTACAATCAAATTCACATAGATGTGCGGGGTTCGATGTGGGAGAGAACGGAGTCCATACATGATAATATACTGTTTTTAACTTCAGGGGAGCAGGTGGAGGCAGGCGCAGAGTCTCCGGAGCCAAGACTGTAAGCGTCCGGGTTAGATGAACCAGCTTATTGATTTATAAATGTAATTAAGCTCTAAGTGAGATAACGGGATTCCAGATTTTAAAATAAGAAGGGAGAGACAGACTATCAAAATAAAAAAGTTTCTCCATGCTACATTGATACTGAACCTGTGAGAGGATCTCATTTTCGGATGGTATCTCTGTTTTTTTCCAATATCTTGATAAACACATCTTAGTGGCCATTAGGACATGTACTGTTAGTTTTTTAGAAGAGTTATTCATTACTGGCAATTCAAGATGGAACAAAAATTTCCCTGAAGTTAGGGGCCCCAGGTCTAAGTTCAGGTCCGATAGAATCCTGGCTAGAGAGGTGCGTACATCATCAAGTTTTGGACAATCCCTCCAGATATGTTTTATATTGCCAATTTCTCTACTGCAGCGCCAACAAAGTGGCGATGCAGTAGGTTGAAATTTTGTTAATCTTGACGGGACCCAGTACCATCTATGTAGGACCTTCATATATAACTCCTGTAGAGCGATACAGTGAATTGATTTTTTTAATAGGTCAACCGCTCTAAACCAAGACTGTATCGGATAGGATTTATTCAGGTCAGTTTCCCATTTAATTATTGTGTCATATTTCTTCTCCTCAGGTTCCAGTTCCTGAATAGCTTTAAAAATTTGGGAGGATATATTTTTTTGATGGGAACTGTAAATAATGTTATCTAGGGGTGATTCTGATTTTAATTGTATTTTTTTAAGAAAGTATTTAATTAGAATATAGGAAAACAATTCTTTTGTTGGTAGCTTGTATTTATGTTGCAGATCTGTGAAGGAGAGAAGATCTAAATTACAAAATAGATCTCCAATCTTCTTCAAGGTCGATTTGTGCCAGCTATCCAGATTTAGATCTTCCAAAAAGAGCTTCAGAACATTTATAGGAGCCTGGGGAGTTATTTGAGAAGCACATAAAAATTTGGATTTTATTGGGGCAATGGATAGAAAGACGTTGTGTATCACTGGGTTTACGATCTTTAAGTTGCCAAATTTTTGAGTATCCAGCCAGAAAAGGAGGAAGGGTTCCATACCAACACATACCTCCCTCTCGTGTTGATACCAACTTTTGTTCTTTGATTTAACATTGCCCCATAACAGGAAATGGGAAAACATGATTGAATCGTGTAACATAGAAACATAGAATGTGTCGGCAGATAAGAACCATTCGGTCCATCTAGTCTGCCCAATTTTTTTATTTTTTATTTTGAGTACTTTTATTAGTCCCCCGTTCCCGGTCTTATAGCTAGGATAGCCTTGTGTCTATCCCACGCATGCTTAAAATCCTTGACTGTGTTTACCTCTACCACTTCTGCTGGCAGGCTATTCCATACATCCACTACCCTCTCAGTAAAGTAATACTTCCTGATATTACTTTTAAATCGTTGCCCCTCTAATTTAAGACTATGTCCTCTAGTTGTGGTAGTTTTTCTTCTTTTAAATATACTCTCTTCCTTTACTGTGTTGATTCCCTTTATGTATTTAAATGTTTCTATCATATCCCCCCTGTTACGTCTTTCCTCCAAGCTATACATGTTAAGATGCTTTAACCTTTCCTGGTAAGTTTTATCCTTTAACCCATGAACCAGTTTAGTAGCCCTTCTCTGAACTCTCTCCAAAGTATCAATATCCTTCTGGAGATAAGGTCTCCAGTACTGCGTACAATACTCCAAGTGAGGTCTCACCAGTGCTCTGTACAATGGCATGAGCACTTCCCTCTTCCTACTGCTAATACCTCTCCCTATGCAACCAAGCATTCTGCTAGCATTTCCTGCTGCTCTATTGCATTGCCTACCTACCTTCAAGTCCTCTGAAATTATTACTCCTAAATCCCTTTCCTCAGATGTTGAGGTTAGGACTGTACCAAATAGTCTATATTCTGCTTTTGGGTTTTTACGCCCAAGGTGCATAATCTTGCACTTGTCCACATTAAATGCCAGTTGCCACTGCTCTGACCATTTTTCTAGTTTAGCTAAATCATTTGCCATTTGGCTTATCCCTCCATGAATATCAACCCTGCTGCAAATCTTTGTATCATCAGCAAAAAGACATACTTTACCAACAAGACCTTCTGCAATATCGCTAATAAAAATATTAAAAATATGTGTATATGAAATAAGTTAGGAAAGGACAGGCCACCCTGAGATATAGGTTTTGACATTATAGAAAATTGGATTCTGGGCTTTTTGTCTTCCCAAACATATGTAGCAAACAATCTATGGAACCTAGACAGATATTTCCTTGGGACTCTAAGAGGAATAGTCCGAAAAAGGTATTCCAATTTGGGGAGCAGATATGACTTTACCAGGTTGATCCTTCCTATCCAGCATGTGTGTTTTAATGTGTCTTCATTTACATATGGAGTAGAATGTGGCTTATTAATCTACCTTACACTTTTTAATGAATCCCTAGTTCCCCAAATTGCTCATTCTGATTACACGCTTTTGCCCTAACTTATATCTGGAAGAAAGACACACTAAGAACTACTCTTTTTTACAATTAGTCTTTGAGTAGTTGAATAGACTATGCGTTGCAGTGACAGACTTTCAGAAACAGAAATAAACATATTGTCATTGATGGATCATACATGAAAGTTTGTGACTTCTGCTATCAGAAAGTTATGATAGCAGTTTAGAGTCAAAACTTTAACCCCTTCCTCTCGGATGGTGCTTTTGGTCCTTGACGACCTGTGTGTTCCTGGCTCCAATCGGGTCCAGGAACACACAAGCAGGGACCCGATCAGGGTCTCTATAGACCCTGTCTGTCCCTGCCGACATCCTGTGATACTTTGTGATGTCACAGAGGCGTGCCCCAATACGGAAGTTCGGGCTCTGAATGAGCGTTCGCTATGCTTCCAAAGTCAGACTGAGGCCAGACTGCAAGCCCCTGCAGCAGGATCCTCAGTACAGCTCATTACGGGGCGCCTATGCCCCGGCATAGACTGGGCCTTTGCCCCGGCATAGAGAGTGTCTATGCCGTCCTGCAGGTTTTTACTGTAAAATATAGCCTACGCTCACTTTGAGCGTCAGCTACATTTACTATGTCAGAGTGAGGCCACTCAAAGTGGCCTCACCTGACAGTGGGGACCCCGCTGCAAGTCCCTGCAGCAGGGTCTGCACACAGCCCATCGCAGGGGGGTGCGAGGAGCTGTTTAATGTAGGACATTCCATGCCGTCCGACTAGCCTCTAGGCACTAAAAAGTAGGACGGCATGGAACGTCTTACAGGCGGGAAAGGGTTAAACATTAGTGAGAAACAGAAAAAAAATGTCTGACTCCAGAACTGCCAAGATAAAAGCAAATGCTGTCAATAAAATAACTGCGGATAGATAGGAATCTAGGTTTGGGTTGAATTACATGATATGTTGATGCACTTAGTGGAAGGTACAACCAGTAGCATGACAATATAACGATTTAACCTCCACAGAAAAACCTTAACCCTTTCAAAGAGTGCATTATGCATCTCTAACCTTTAACAGGGTCAAAGCTTATTATTTGCAGTGTGCAGGAATTTTTCTAGAAGGAGACCATGTTGATAAAAATAGATCAGTGAACTGGAGACTGTTTAAGGATTTGCCTTCCAGACAGCTTAGAGCTTTCTAACCATAAGCCAGTTTTTTCTCTCTTTTTTTTTTTCTTCTCTTTTTCTCATGAACCTTTCCCCTATCAAACAAGTTCACATTCCCTTGTTTTGGCACTGTGTCTGACATGGTCACATAATTTTGCATATTAATATATTCATGTTTATATATCATGGGTATTTTTTTTTTTTTTTTATCACAAATATAAAAAATTGTACACATATATAAAAAAATATTCCCGAGCACAACAACATTCTTTCATGAAGCATATTTTTATTAATAGTTTAATCATGTCTTATTTTGATTTTTGTATGGTATTTCACAATGCTATTTTTCAAACTTTTTTTCACCATTTTTTATGGTTTTATAAAACAGAATATCTTTCACAATCTTGATTTAGAACATGCCTTGAATTGACCTTTTCATTGACTGATTCACGTGTTTAATTACCCTGTATATTCACTGTTTCTTTGAACTTATGATTGAGTAGACTCGAAACACGTCCATTTTTCTGTTGTGCTGTTGCCCATGATTAAATCAAATTTATTAACCCTATGAACTGGAGAGCCAGTGATTTTTTTTCTATTTGGATTACCCTGTTACATGTTACTGAGCATTATCAATCAAGGCTTATCAATATAGCGTTTTGTCCCATGAAGGACTTATTCAGGTCACATCAATATTTTCACATGTCGTGAATAAGTCATCGGTGGGAAGAGACTAAACTGAGAGAAAAGGCTCCTGGGTCACTAGTTCTCAAAAGGTAAAAAAAAATGAGAAGTCCTATTTCCACTCTGTAGCTTTATTGTCAACTTTACTATCAACATCTAGTCTCATAGCAATCATATGTGCTGTCATATGTGTTTTGTAAGATGAGAACTTCATGTAGCTTAGCAACACAAATGACTATATATCTGCCTGTGAAAATATAAGTACCAGCCTTGATATTGTTACAGTTCAAATTCAATTCATTGTTTCTATTTGCAACAATAGTGCTGAGTTGACAGTAAAGCCACAGAGTGAGAATGGGACCTCTCATTCTTCTCACCTCTTGAGAATTAATGATGCAGGAGTATGTTTCTCTATATCCTCTTTTCCTTAATTTCAAGAAACAAGTAGAGTTAAAATGATACTATTTATTGGCTAAGTGAGACACATTGGTGGGGCTTACACTTAGTTCTTTCCTTTAGAATTGATACAGACAAACGTAGTGAGACAACATTAAACCAACCAGTGGCGGATGCTCCATATGTGCTAGGTGTGCGCTGCACACCTAACACGGAGCACCCGCGCTTGTATTTCTGGGGTTAGTGTGCTCCGAGCAGAGAGCACACAAACCCCAGAAATAAATCTGAAAGACAACGCTGTGTTGAATTCGGCAACAGAGTCACTCACTCTGTTGCCAATTCAACAAGCACGAAAAGTATATGAATTATCAGAGTGAGTGACTCTGTTGCCGAATTCAACGCAGCGTCGTCTTTCGGATGTAACGACGTCTCGGGTATTTCCGGGGGCTTGTGTGCTGGCTGTTCTCGAGAGACGTCGTGCCTCCGAGTGACAGGCGTGCTCCGGGCTGGCAGCACGCCTGTCACTCAGGGGCACCATACGCCCCTGAAACCAACAGGGATTTTTATAACATTGCATCCTAAATACATAGACGATATTATGTAGTTGGTCCTCCCCATGCAGCTATAACAGCTTCCACTCTACTGGGAAGGCTTTTTCCATCCCAATGAAAAATATTTCTCTTGTTTCTCCAGATCTCACTTGACTTCCATGATTGATTTAGTGCTGAGCAAGGTTGGTCTGACCAGGTTGATCTTTTTTTTTTTTTATATTGGGAGTCAACTATCTAACTATTGCCCCATCGCATTATTGAATGTTGTCATTAAACTATACTCCTCTGTAATTGCTGACAGATTAAAAAATGTGGTCTTGACCATGGTGCATAATGATCAGGTTGGTTTTGTCCCAGGAAGATCCATTCATAATATCAGGAGGGAAGACTGCATATTGTTGGAGAGCAACAAGGAGGAAATATTGGCATATTGTGTGGCAAAATCCTGGCATATTGAGGGGAAAAATCCTGGCATATTGAGTGACTAAATTCTGGCATATTGAGTGGCTTAATCCTGGCATACTGAGTGGCTAAATCCTGGCATACTGAGTGGCTAAATCCTGGCATACTGAGTGGCGAAATCCTGGCATATTGAGTGGCTAAATCCCGGCATATTAAATGGCTAAATCCTGGCATATTAAATGGCTAAATCCTGGAATGTTGAGTGGCTAAATCCTGGCATATCGAGTGGCTAAATCCTGGCATACTGAGTGGCTAAATACTGGCATATTAAATGGCTAAATCTGGGCATATTTAATGGTTACATCCTGCCTGTAAAAGTATCAAAAATGTTTCCGAATATCCCCCCAACCTGCTGGAGGTGTGGTTTAGAGGTTGGTGATTTCTTGCATGTGTGGTGCAATTGTAAAGTTATTAAACCAACATGGATAGATCTCTCTCAACGTATCTGTAGAGTATTTGGTCCAGAGTGGGAACTAATTTTCATATTTTACTGGCCCTGAAGCTTCAAATAGCCAGAAACTGGAGGTCAGTGAAGGTCCCGCTATGGCCATCAATACGGGCCCAGATTATATATCAATGCCATATGGGGAAGGGTACAAGCTCATATTTAAAGGTGAATTATCAGATCTGTCAATATTGGAAAAAATTGGCTGATGTCTTTGAGAACAATCAGTTTTGAGGAAATGGTGTAGAGAGTTTGTAAAGGGGCCCTGACACATTGCCTTTAAGATACACCAATGGGAGCCACCTCCCCCTCTCCCCTGATTTCCCCAATACCCATAACCAGTTGCTGCCTACATGTTTTGTATGTGTATATTGTCCAAGTAAAGGTCTATCGAAGCAAAGGCTGGATGGTGATTGTTATTTTTAGTAATATTTTTTCTGCTTGTTTTCCCGCCTTTCTTCCTTGTATACGTCACTTGCAACTGAAATTTTGTTTAATGATTGTATGTACAAATCTAATATGCATGGTGTAATAAGAATTGTATTTATTAGATGACTTTTGCTATTTTTCAAAAGGAAAAGGGGAAAAAAGAAAGGAAAAGGGGAAAACAAGAAAAAAAGAAAAAAAATGGCTAAATCCTGGCATATTGAGTGGCTAAATCCTGACATATTAAATGGCTAAATCCTGGCATATTAAATGGATAAATCCTGGCATATTGAATGGCTAAATCCTGGCATACTGAGTGGCTAAATCCTGGCATATTAAATGGCTAAATCCTGGCATATTAAATGGCAAAATCCTGGCATATTGAGTGGCTAAATACTGGCATATTGTGCAGAATGGAAAATATTATAGTCCAAAGCAGCTGGGATGCTAAAGGTTAGTCACCACTGCAGTCTTATGACTATCACAGGGATTTCTAATGTTTGGCTGGTGCACACTGCATTTCTCATGGTACGGAATGGTGTGCCTAAGGTTAGCTGTATTAGTTTTGTCTCTAGCTTTGCTCATTACCACTACTTTTGGGGAGATAAGAATTTAGTAAAGATCTGTTCTATAAGTGGTTTTCTTGTTTTCCTCCTCTAAAAACTAGGTGCGTATTATGGTCAGGTGCGTCTTATGGAGCGAAAAATACGGTATATGAAATAAGACATACAAAAAAGCTTGATAATGTAGTATGTATTATCAAAGTAACACAGAAAAAACTATGATTTATGCTCCATTTTATCCTGAGGAAGTTGAGCTGGGACTTGTGCACTTTGTCCGTTTGCCATTATTGCTGCTTGTGGATTTGCTGTATATGCTCTATTAATGCTGCCTTGCTCACTTGTGAGCCATCGTACACTATAAGTGGTTCCATCTGCACCTTAACCTAACACGCTTTTTTGTTTGTTTTATTTCACCTATATTATTCTGCACTACTCCATAAACACAAGTCTATCTATTTTTCATTTACGGTGAGGAGTACTGGGGAGAAGCTGGGATCATATGTGTAGATATTATATATATATATATATATATATATATATATATGTATATATTTTTACTGCATCCTAAGGTCACACGTTATTTGTTTTGCTAAATCTCAGGCAGGGTGAACCACTGGCCATACCAATTATGGCAAATAAAAAAAATAAAAGGATTTGAAACTTCAAAAGATAGTATGAAGATCAGTATATGTGCCGACGTTCCAATATCTAATATTATATTATATATATATATTATAAGTTGCTGGGATACATTGAAAAAAATGATGAACCTGCATAATTATCTATTGTGTTCTCTACTTCTTAAAACTTTGTCTGCAAATATTAGGGACCTAAATTTAAATGGATGGGTTGAATGGGGGGTGTATGACCTAAATGGACTCAAGTGTTTTGGACAGGTCAGTGGGGAAGTGACCTTCTCTCATAGAGAAATGTTTACTTTTCTTAGATTATAATATTGACCAAAGAAGTCCAAAAGTGAATTAAAACTAGCTGATATTTTGGCACAGGAAGATACGAAAAAGTATTTTTCAAAATATGTGTATTTTTAAAAAAAATATGAAACTGGAGATTACATTTGTGGCCATTGATAAATGGGAAAAATATTTATTGACAGAGGTTGAATTCTTTAAGATTGGTGTACAAAGCGGTGTACAAAAAGGTCCAATGCTTGAATTTGGTTGAAATTCGTTATAACATTATGAACCATTGGTACCTATCCCCACTCTTGGCTAAAATGTTCCCTAATAGAAAAGTCCAGTTTTGACTCTGCGGTTTGAACAATGGAGATTTTCTTCATGTGTGGTGGCAATGTGGTCCAATCCAATTGTTTTGGAGAATGGTAGGTCACCAAATAAAAAATCTGAGTGGGATTGAAATAACTTTTAAACTTGAATGATATTTACTACATCTATTCGACAAGGTTTGGCCAACTATACTTAACTCAGCTGTGTTTCGCCACCTGGCCAAACTTATGGAACTGTAAAGAGTCCACAGTGTCCAGATGTTGTGGAGGATTAAAAATTATAGTCATAATGTCCTGTGCCTGACTCTCTGCCCTACCGACAATGATTGTAATGTAGTGTAATATATCTGTTGTGTGTTGTTTTGTCTCTCTTAATGAGAGAAACAAAGGACTACAATGACCAATGCAACGATTATGTTTATCTGTCTGTAAATGTAGTTATTTATAATTGTATTCCATGGTGGAGAAGCAAGACAACATGTAAGGTATTTATTTGTCAATTTGATTGTTTTATAATAGAATAAGAATAAAGATTATTTTTTAAAAGAAATGTCTTGGGTGTGGGTGACAGTAACTTAACACAATGAATTTATTCAAGCTGTTGTTGTAGGTTTTAAAATTGTGAAAATGTTCAAAACATAGTTTACCATTGTGTTCTGCATATATAGTTCAGCGTTTTCAATCATCCATTACCCGTCACTCTTTAAAGTAACAACATAAAACATTTTGTGGGTTCACACAGAGTGTAATTTCATTCTATTTCCAAGAAATCCATGGTTGCTGGCAAGGTCAAGTGATTTAATTTGCATGGCAATTTACATTTTCTTGTAGTTTTTGACTTGTGTACATATTCTTATAAAATGTTATATTTAAAAAAAAAGAAAGAAAAATCAGCCATTGTCTTTACCATCCCCCCTGTGCAGATCTATCACAGCCAAATTAAGGCCACAGAGGAGTCACAGGCAGCATGGAGGATTGGCATAGTTAATATGAGTAGATTTACAAATTCTTGCATTTCTAAAAACCTGCTGGTTTGGATGACATCCAGACATTTTAATCCTATATCCTTATACACGAAAATAAAAACAAAAAAGATAAAAATAACACATTTTACTTTCAAATGAAACTTTGAAAGTAAATAATTGAATTATATTAATTATTTTAACTATTCCTGTTTGGTCACTGGGCAGCAGATTCTGATATGCATCATTGGGAATTATGATTTGTGAGCAGAATGACTGTAGTACACCCTAGACCCCAATTTCTTGTCATAATGCAGACTGAACTACATATCACAAAGTTTGGCTACATCAGGAAGATTTGTCACAAAGAAGAAGAACACATAATAGACAGTATTTTAAGAATAGCTTTTTGTTATCCATCCATTTGAAAACTGTCACTGTAACAGAATATCACATAGTGATCAGTCAGACTTGCTCATGTAAATCATGGCTTTACACATACATGTGTACATTTGAAGCATTGTACGCAACTGGTAGTCATTAATAAATAACCAAAATAGAAACCAAAGAATGGAGCCTTGGGAACTCCACATGTAACTTGTTAAATAATAATCGATTATACACAACACATACTAACAATAACCAAGGGCAGAATTATTTTTCTCTGATGGTATTACATTTCAGTATCAAATATTATTGTTGAATTGAATATTGTTTATGATTATGTCAGAGCAGACAAAGAATCTTAGAAAGCCCCCTGTAATCATCAGCATTTATAAACTGTTATATATTTTTTATATGGTTGATACACTCATGTGCTGGCACTGATAACACAATTTATTGTTAAAGGCAAAGTTAAAAAAAATTCAGCCTAATGGGAATTGAAGGAAAGTCAATGTTTAATACAACTGCCAAAAATATGTCTAGAATTGGGTCCCTTCATTATCCACTTTTATGTTTGCTGTGCGAAAAATAATTCCACTTTAGAGTGAATTATGTTTTATCTTATGGATGAGTGAACTGCACTGGTCTTATCTCTACATGCCCAAGGCATTAATATATAGACTAATATCTCCTCCAGTTAGGCATTCACCGCTCTGGAAATTGATTTTTATATATCTGTAAATGTATATTTTTACTCTTATAACAGCATCCAGTGCTACCAAACATTTAGTTAGATCAACAGCTCTAAAATGTTACTGGTTTAAATGACAAATAACACAGGTTTATTGCAATATAGAATGGGGTCTGTTCACTAAACTATAAACTGTAGCAAAAATCAGAGATGTATGGTAACTACACACTCCTGAATTAATTCCAGGTATGATAGTTCTCAACAATTATAAATAACTTCAGAGACACATTGATGATAACGTTAACCACTCCTTGTTAGACATTAAGATACATTTTTAGTATGCATTGATCAGCCAGAACATTATGACCTTCTACCTAATATTGTGTAGATCCCACCAGCAAAACTGCCCTGATCTCTTGAGGCATGGACTCTACTAGACCTCTGAAGGTGTTATTTGGGATCTGGCATCAAGACGTTAGCAGCAGATACTTTAAGTCTGCTAGATTGTGAGGTGGGGCCTCCTTGAATCATACTTGTTTGTCCAGCACTTCTCACAGATGCTCATTTGGATTGGTATCTGGGGGATTTGGAGGAAAGTCAACACCTCGAACTCATTGTTCTCAAACCATTCATGAACCATTTTTTTGCTTTGCAGCAGGGTGCATTATCCTGCTTGAAGAGGTCAGTTCCATCATGGAATACTGTTTCTATGAAAGGGTGTACATGGTCTGTAACAATGCTGACATAGATGGTCCGTGTCAAACTAGCATCCACAAGAATGGCAGGTTTCCCAAAGCATCACACTGCATCTACCAGTTTGCCACCTGTCAAAGGTCATAATGTTATATCTGATGGGTGTATATATTCTAGCAGGAGAAACTCACCAGGTTTTTCCCTTTATAAGGCATATAAGGCATCTCACCTCATTTCATCTGCACCCTATTTTTAGTGAATAGCTCTCATAGTGTTGAAGATTGCCCGCACCTTTAATAATTACCTACTTTAGAAAAGTAGCACATCATATTTTTCCCCAAAGAAAATATTGCATTTGAAAATGTTAAAAGATAAAACAAAAAAACTGAATAGTTTTTTAAGGAGCTATTATGAAAATCTAGAGAGAATAAACCTGGTAGAGTATTCTTAAGGGATTACACCGTCATTTGATGAAATGTATCTATTAAAGTTGAAATTACTTTCTCTGAAGCTTCGACCATCAGATAAAAACATTATTAAAATTTCTGAACAAATTAAATATATATTTCCTTAATTGTTTGAACATGATTGTGAAATGGAAATCTTAAACCTCTGAACGTATCAGCACAATTACATGTAATTTATAAATTAATTACACAAAGAAACAACTGTGATTTAAAGTCCAATTTAGTTCTAACTCTGGTTGGTGGCCTTAGCCTTTAAAGGGACTGTCTAGTGCCCAAAATGCATCTTCCAAATATTCATGCATATTAATGTGCTTTCAAAGTACTTTAAAATGCATGTTTTACATTTTGCATTGCTTAAAATACTTGCAGGTAGATAAAATTGTGAAATTACAGCAGTTTGCAAGAAACCAGGACTTCTTGTTGAGTAAAAGTAATTTCCTTTTTTTGCTGCAGGAACCAATGAGAGTAATTCCATTCATATGAATGGAATACCCTGTCTCTCTAGTGATGTCATCAGACAATTTGTTGCACTCTTAAGAAATGTTACTGTGTAGAAGAGCAAGGTAACTTAGAGTCCACACAATGTAAACAAAGGAAGTGACTAAATGAAACAAAACTTTATATCCTCAGTGTCTATATATTCAGTGCTGACGCATCTGCAGTAAACATGCAGTAATCACTGGAGAAGGCTTGAGTCACATATAAAAAATGGGATTTATCCAGAATGCCTAAATCAAATAACAATGGAAACAAAGCATGTGCTCTATACAAGCAGTAATCTTCATCTTGCATCTTGAACCAAAGTGAGTTTGGGGACTAGACTATCCCTTTAAAACACAACTGTCAGCAACAAAATAAGTTCTGTTTAGTTTAAAGATTGCATCAAGTGCAGGCATCTTACATTGAAATACTTGAATGAAAGAATACCAATTAAGTACCTTATTGAGCCCTCTTTGCTCTGGTTAGTTCTATCAGGGGGCAGACATCTTAGGTCAGATGTATCAGATGTTAATTTATCTGACCCTATAATCTAAAAAAAGTCTGCTCTCTGATATAGGTATATGGAGCAAAAAAAAAAAGGCTCAATAACATACTTTATTTGTATTCTTTCAATAAAAAAAACCCTTCAGTTCTACAAAACTGTAAAATGTAAATAAGAAAAATGGAGCAGAAAATATATTTATACATTATCCAAAGAACATTTAACAACTGTAGGTATCAGTGTTTGGCTATCAAGCTTGAAACTTGTTATATTCATCATGTAAATGTAAATATAGCCATCAGAAACTATGTGAGTATCTATAGAGCTGGCCCCACCAGTAGGGTGCTGGCTTAGTGGATACTGAGGAGCGCGTGCTAGCCACATGGGATCATTTCCAGTATAGTGATGTGTACACAGATATCCTCCCCAGTTTCTTCATTTGTAATACACGGTAGGTGCGCCAGATCTGCTCCTTTTCTGGATTACATCTGCAATCATCTAAATTTCACGCTTTGTTCTTGGCTTTGAAAAATTACTAAATGTCTCTAATATAATATAAATAGAGAAACTTAGCTGACATCAAGACATGCTTAATGTACTTTTATTATAGACGACAGCTAGAGCCCAGGTTAGTTAGGTCTGCCTTCCTATACGTGGTAGTAGTGAAGCTCACCGTGAGGTCAGGTGCTGGTATTTACGGTTTTGCAGATACAGACATTCTTGTATTATAGCAGAAAGTCACTTGTCATGAGAACGAGTGCATGTTATGACTATGGTTGCCACCCAGATAGCATTTTACTTTGAAACTGGTAAATAATTAGCTTGAGGCCAATGTCAACTTTATGGAGAAGATAGCATGACTGGTATTTTTTTGAAGGAATGGTGGTAACCCTAGCTATGACACATTCTTCAGAGTTAAGTATAAACAGTATGCATGTTTGAATATTTACTCATCTATCTTCACATTTATCATCATTAATACTTGGGCTGTAGTCATTGGGCAGAATAATGTTAAGTCAAATACAATATACATTTATCCCATTCATTATAACTTATTTATTATATTCACAATGTCATTATGTGTCTTTCATTTGTCCCTTTTCTTCTTTGGGATTAAATGGGGAATTTGGTATTAAGAGTCTTTGTCTTTGTTTCCATAGTCTGATGCCCTGAGTGGTAAGCTTTCATTTTATATGTAGCTTTTATAATGAAATTCATTTCAAACAGTTTAGTATAATTTGTGGTCAGCATGCATTCGTATTCTTTCAGTATAATATGGAAGGTCAACATCTAGCATTGCTTTGCAAAAATGTAGGGCACTATCTGATATTAACTACCAGGGTCCTTGTGGTGACCTTACCACATTGGAAATAAGACCTGCAATATCTCACTGAGCTGAAGTCTTGAAGAGTAGTATCTCCTACTAAGTAATACTATACTATACATAAAGAAGAAACGTTTGTCCCTTATGTCAACTGTCACTAATTAGTGACTTCAAATTATGCAAAATTTGCAAAAATATTGTTTCTTTTGGGATTATGGGAATTACTACCATAAACTGATTCTAAGTTTATGTCAATACCACCTGGAGATACTTTGTATTGTTACTTACAATTTACTTACAAGATATGCTGGCAAATTTTTGGCTTTTTAAATTTTGTTATATACTTTATGTGTTGTGATCCACCATCTATATCTGCCATTGAGCAACTTCAAGTACTATACGGTGGGACACAATTTGTCTTGTTAGCATTAGTATATGTTTATGTGTTCCGGTGTCCTAGCAGTCGGTGTGGATGTATGGCAAACCACCTGAACTTTTGTCTTTCTGCTTTTTAAGAATTATCAATTAAAACATATATATTTTTATCAACACCATCTTTTGTTGCTAGTCCTTTACAGTGTTTTCTCTTCGTTACACTATATCTGTTCAGGTTACCCCCATTTCCCCTTAGCTATGTAGCCATCTTTGTTCTATTAAAGAAATCACAATCCCTTTTTGATGCTGGATGAGATAATCATAAACTGATTACATGAGTTGGTGCTGTCTTTTAACACATATCTCTCTAGCAATATACAAAATGGACAAACTATGGACAATGGACAAAAATATATGTTTAGCACTGCTTATACAGAACACTAAAGGAGAATGTACATTTCTATTGTTTATATTTCACATGTACTATTTTTTGGATTTTTATGTTTTTTAGATACTATCTTTAACATAATTGGCAGTCTGAACAACATCTTTGCTCACACTATAGCACATTTTTTTCTGTCTCCTTGTTATGAATAGTATTTACTATTGCTATTTAGCAACAGTGTTTTATTTATTAATCTTCATAACATCTACATCATCTGCAGCAGAAACTTAATTTGTAAGCTGGGAAATATCTGACATGAGAAAATAGAACACACTATACAACAATACATAAACATTTGTTGAAGTAGACAGACTTAGGTGCATTGATATTTGGTTAAGTACTACATGATTCACATGATCACATTATATTAATAATATGTTAAAAGGTAATGGTACACAGCCACGCCTGTTGCAACTGGAAGTTTACCTAAGACGGGAGATTTTTGAATTATCCTATGTTGATGCACATAAGTCAATGGAAACCAGTAGGAAGGATGAAGCAGCCATCTGAGTCACGGCACCAGATTTGTTGCTTAGTACCATTAATAACTAACACAGAAAGACGGTATCAGCGGATCTATTGCTTCGTAGCAAGAGAAACACATCTGACATAGACATAAAGCAAAGAACAAAAGTACAAGTCAAATACTTTTTTACTTTAACCACGTTTAAAATGCAAAAGGTTTTCGTGTGTATATAAATATAGATATATGAGAAGAGGAGGTGTGATCGAGGAACACAGGTTGGCATGGCTATGCAGCTTTTCTGGAATGTTCAAGGACATTTTCTTTGCGGAATCGTAAATGCTCAAAGTAAAATAGATAATTCTTTCAAATACAATATTAAACATTCATAATGAGCGACCATGAATGAAGGAGAACACTTTATAAATAAACATATATGGAATCTATTCATACCGTTTAATGAATAGAATACATATATTTAGCAACTCGTTCATCAACTATTTATTTATTTATAATGTGTTTTAACAGAACAAAATGCATTGATATATCTCTTGCTTTTTAATATGTCCATAGTTCCCTATTTGTTGAACAGGCCTTATAAGGCCTGGTCGGGTAGCTCCGATGTTCGGAACTGAAATCAGACATCCAAATTCTAGTCGTATTTGTAGCCTTTCGATGGTAACTGATCAACCGAAGATCGAGCACTGATATGCATCTGAGTACGACTGCAAATTGGCAAATCCATATGTTTAGATTCCAAAATCATTTGAAATAAACACAAAATGCATTTAAACGAAGTGGTAGCCTTGAATGCCCCATTATTTTTATTGTTGCTATCAATTTACAGACAATGGGGCTCCGCCATTGGTTCTCTCCTGATATAAACAGAAGGAAAAAAAAGTGTTTAAGAAACAAACTTTCTCTCTGGACCAACATTTTCGGCCTTCATATGACAAAAAAAAGAAATCACTTTTTTGACCATTTGGTGACGTGTTCGGATGAAGCTTCCCTGATCTGAATGCTTCCAATGAACTGCTGAACCAGCTGATTTCAGCCTGAATTCTGGTATATTGAGCAGCAGGAAATTATTTGTTGTTCCTAAAAATGGGTTTCACTTGCAGGTAGCTTTGTATTCAACCTTCTTTCCAGTTCATCACAAACTTAAGGCTTAAGCCTGGAGACTGTGCTACCCATTCCATGATTTGAAGTCTACCATCTTGTTCTTTTCTTTTAAGATAGCTGTGACATACCCTGGAGATATGTTTTTTAGTCAGTATCTTGCTGTAGTATGTCCCCCTGACAAACTATATGTAGACTATAGGGTATTTCATAGTGTTGCAAAAGCCTAATTCAGGATGCCAGTGACTCTGTGAAAGTTGCCCAAAACCCAAACGTCTCTTCTCAATGTTTAATGCTCTCCTCTGCCCTTCTGCTCCTCCACTCTTATGGCCCAAGATCTTGCCTCTCAGTTCAAAAACAAAATTGACGCTATTAGGTGTAACTTCACCTCCTGTGACTTGCCCCAACTACCTCCTGCCTTGTTCCCATCCCCCAAACCCACTCTGAATATCTTCTCCCCTGTAGCTGAGAAAGAGGTAGATGATCTGTTCTCCTGCTCGAGATCTACTATTTGTGCGCTAGATCCCATCCCATCTCACCTTGTATCCTCTATTTCCCCTCTACTCTGTCCAACTCTAACCCATCTCATCAACCTCTTTCTGTCCTCTGGAATAGTATCGTCAACCTTCAAGCAAGCCCAAATCTTATATGTATTGAAAAAAATCTTCCCTCAAACCCACTCTTCCATCTAACTACTGTCCTATATCCCTTCTCCCCTTTGTGTCCAAGTTGCTGGAGAGAATGGTGTACTAGCGACTAACAGACTTTCTGACTGCCAATTACCTACTTGACCCTTTTCAATCTGGCTTTAGACCCTAACACTCTACTGAAACAGCCCTCACTAGAGTATCAAATGACCTCCTTTCTGCCAAATCTAAAGGCCACTTCTCAGTGATGATCCTCTTTGCTGCTCTCTGCTGCCTTTGACACCATTGACCACTGCCTCCATCTTAATAGATTATCTTCATTTGGCATAGGTGGTATGGCACTCTCTTGGATCGAGTTGTACTTATCTGAGCGCTCCTATTTAGTGTCACCTGCTGGATCGACATCGTCACCTGTTCTGCTCTCTGTTGGTGTTTTGCAAGGATCGTTCCTTGGCCCGCTGTTGTTTTCCCTGTACACCACCTCTCTGGGAGAACTCATCTGCTCTTTTGGTTTCCAATACCACCTGTATGCAGATGATACTCAGATCTACTTCTCCTCCCCTGACCCCTTGTCTTTACTGCTTACCTTTTTACCATTTAAGGTCATTCACTGGACTTGAACTGTGTAAACTGCACAAAAAAATTGGAAAAATGGTGTTCGAAACTTTTTTTACCAGTAGTGTATAACAAATACCAATAAAATCAATAAATATCAAGTACTGAATTGTACACAGCAATCATTGAAAATGGAAACAAAACATAACTTTCTTTGTAGATTTGTAGATCATCAAAATCTGGCACATGTAATATCTAATTAAAAATCCTATTTTCTCTTTAAGTCCAGACTATGGGTCATAAATTATCTTGAAAGCTTGTACACAAACCTTCATTGAATAAAGTAAGCATTTAACCCTACTTATTTCCCAAAAATTGTACAATTCCTATCTATAACATACACAGCAAACCATAAAATTACATGATGCTATCAACAAAACTGATACACGTTGAGTGTGTTCCATTTTAAAGACACACATTTGTACATAATTCGTTTTTTTTTACATCCGTATAATCACTGAAATAGCATATTACGGCCAATGAAAGACATTTAAGAACGAGCCTGAGGTATATTATCCCATCTCTTATCATTTAAATATTTGAAAAAGAAGGCAAGTGAAAATGGAGGCCTGTAATGTTCTTTTTATCTCAGTCTGCAAGTGGGGATGCATTGATATATAAAGCATGTTGGGAAGCTTGGCATACGCCTTTATACATAAAGGAGAATGTGTATTCAGAATGTAAACATGAAAGTTACATTTAATGAACAAACTGTAGGTTCCTCAGTATATTTCATTGATTTGTCTGATAATTTACAGGCTTTCTAAGACTACTATGCTAATCAGATTCCCAATGTGAGAGTGTATAAGCTAACGCAGCTACAGCTATCAAGTAAAATTATAATTATGTCTATGAAATTACCCTGAAATGAAACAGCATTTTTTTTTTTATGTTACAGTACTGTGCTCCTTACAGAGAGAGAGTGAGAGAGAGAGAGAGAGAGAGTGTGGTGCTTATTTTTCTATATTTCAAGGAGGCACCTTCCATTTTTTGGATAGTTTGCTCTCTTCTTTTGGCTGGCACTGTTTAACCCCTTGCCGACAAAGGATGTGCCAGGCACGTCCTGGGAGAATCTCCCTTAATGACAAAGGACGTGCCTGGCACGTCCTGCAGTGAATGAAGTGGTTTTCGCGATCAACGATCGCGAAAACCGCTTTAACAGTGCTGGTCTATTGCCTCGACATCGAGGCAATAGCCAGCACCGATATTTCTATTTTGGGACCCCCACGATCGCCCCACGGAGCGATCGTGGGGAGCCATATTGACGGAGCATGCTGCTCCGTCAATATGGCTAAGTCCTCTGCCGGTCTGAGCTTCGGAAGTGAAAGTAACTTCACTTCCGTCGCTCTGAATATGCTACTTGACTAGCCCCTAGTGGTAGTTTAGTAGCATTGCAATGGAAAATAATTAAAATACATATTTAATTAAATAAAAATAGGTTATTTAGCTAAATTAGCCTATAGGGTTAAAATTAAATATTTTTTAGCATAAGGGATAGGGTTAAAATTAAATTAAAGTTAAAAAATATTAAGGGATATAATAAGGATTAGAGTTGGGGTTAAATTTAGTGTTAGGGTTAAAATTTGGGTTCGGGTTGGGGTCAAAAGATCAATATAGGAAAAAACCAAAAAACACTATTTTTGGTTTTTGCCCCATAACTCGCAAAAAAATACCGAAAAATATGGAAACATGCATATTTTTGAACTCGGGACAACATTTAGAAACTATTTAGACGGGGTCTTTTTTAATGATTTTATTTGTGTAAATTATATTTTAGGTCAAAGTTAGAAAAAGTGGTTTTTTTTAAATTTTTCATCATATTTTATGATTTTTTTTGTAGTAAATTATAAGATATGATGAACATAATGGTATCTAATGAAAGCCCTTCTTATGACGATAAAAACAACATATAATTTGTGTGGGTACTGTATGTGAGAAAGAAAAAAAATTACAGCTAAACACAAACACCCTAGAAATGTCAAAACAGACATTGTCACCAAGGGAAAGTCAAGGTGAAAATGTCTTGTCATTAAGGGGTTAATATTGCATACCTGTCAATTTTCAGGGGCAGGGTTAAGGGGCATTATAAAGGCAGGGTTAAGGGGCATTACAAGGGCAGGGTTAAGGGGCATTACAAGGACAGAGCTTAAAGTGGACAGGGTTATGTGATGCTGCATAACATTACAAATGATGACCCCACTCCAGGTAGAGATACCAAATGTCTGGTCCTTATTTCATCACTTTTAAGCTCTATATGTCTGTTTGACCACCCAAAATGATACAGATCTTCCGAATGTGATAATAATTAATGCCAAATTCACTGCTCCTTCTTGTGTTGTATCCACTGCAGCTTACTACACACCACCCCCACACAAATTCAAATACAGGTGCCTCATAACACATTTCATATTTTTTGAGAACTATTGAGAAAGGAAAAGAAAAAGAAAGGCCACAAGGATGGCCTGAAAACACAATGAAGGTAAAAACAAAAAATCCTATACATATGTGTTTTGGAGTCAAATGTTTCAAAATACAGAACTGGTATAAGGACTAAGCCTGAAAAAGTATTATTAAGGCAGCAACTATGTGGCAGTAAAGAAAGACAGATCTCTCCATCACTGTTGTGTGAAACACCAGTTCCACCACAAACAACCAATAGCTGGGGAGGAGAGGAACATCACCCAACTGAAGTTGTGTTTGGTGTCTATGCCCACCAACGGTCCTGCTTTAAGTGGGACAGTCCCAATTTAATTTTGCTATCCTGCAATCCAGGCTTTAACCGCTGGTGTCCTGATTTTTCTGGACACTGGAGTTCAATGATCCTTCTGTATTGTAAAGAAAAGCAAATGTAAACAAAACAAAATATCCTTGAGTGAATTGGTATACACAACCATCTGAAATTATTACTGGTTATACAATACCATATGAATCAAAGTTAGGGCTTTTTTAAAGTGATTTGATCCCACTCAGGGTGAAAAGTGCATTAAAAAAAGTAGTTAAAGCAAACAAATACACCATTTTGTCAGTGATCATTTGCTGAAGATACAGTTTGATTTTGAAAAATAGAACACACAATAAAAAATTTTATTTTATTCTAGGAGATATTTAGTTACTTTAATGCAAAATATGACAGCATCGAATTCAGTGCTTAAGTGGTTCTGTTCCATTTATGTTTTCTTTTGTTTATTGTTATCATCACAATCAGACATAACTGTATGACACTTTGCATTGATTTTCCAAAACAGAACTACAATAGAGTCTAATCTGCCCTGATCCATAGAGTGTACTGTAATCGCTCAAACATAATTGGTCATTATTTAGTTTTTCATAACACGAATTTGTGACCCATAAAGTGCGCTTCGTGAAGAGATCTGTAATGAATATAACTCACATGATAGCATAATATTATGGGGAATATATAAAACATAATCAAAAGTCCAATCTGCTACAGTGCACACTGGTCCCTGAAGCAGCTTTAAGTGTAGCCGGGTTTTTTTTACTTTCTAATTCAGGTTTCAATAGATTTATCACTTTACTATGCTTCAAAGACATAGTCCTTCATTGATATCCCTTTAAAAAATCTATATGAGAAACAGATTACCATGAAAAGTAAAATCAAATGAATTCAATAATACAAAACTTCTTTACAGTTTCTTCTAGTGCTAATAATGTCCTGGGTAATACATATTTTATTATATCCAGAAAGAACATCCTGCATATTTTACAAGGCATTTTATACTATCAAGAGACCTAAACCAGGAAAAAGCCAAAAGTGTGCAAAGGATTTTTAGCCCCATAAAGTATATGTTAGTGAATAATTCATTTTAGTATGTTTTTTTTTTTCCTCCCCCAAAAATATTAATTTACAATGCATTCATTCAATTTTTAAAGTACTTTACATTTCCCGGTTTCATATTAATCTTGCAATAGTTACATACTGTTGTAGGGATTATCTAATTATGAAAGCTGTGCATCAACTATTCTTTCACGTCTTGTAGACAAGTGATTGACAAGTTTACAGTCAGATGCACACTGTATCTATAACACTATATGTGCACACTATAACTGATTACATTTGTGGCTTGCACTGATAATTTAAAAGATAAATGTTGGTAAAAACTTAGATTCAATTAATTTAAATATTGCACTAAGTGTAGCTGTTTTAATAGAATTGTTTAAATGAAAGGATGCATATAAAACACTTTACTGAGTTCTTGCTGCTTTGTATATCTCTAGAAATAGGATGACATGCTTAGAATCTTAAGTCTGATCTCCCTTCATCTTGGGTCTTGGGTCAGATGAAACATGTCTGCCTCCTGATTTAGCCAGATGGGGCAAAGAAGACAAAATATTATTTGTTTACTTTTATTTAAGCATTGCTATTTAAAATACATACACTTGATACATTTTTTAAGTTTAACTTTTAAGACAGAAAAATAGCACCATTAAAAGTGATGAAGAATTTAAACTCTACTGTTTACACTAAGTGAAATAATGAAAAAATCTGCAATATTGGTCATATGTAGAGTTGAGCGGACAACTGGATGTTCGGGTTCGGCGGGTTTGGCCGAACTTCGGAAAAAAGTCCAGGTTCGGGCTCGAACTTGACCCCGAACTTGACCCCGAACCCGAACCCCATTGAAGTCAATGGGGACCCGAACTTTTGGCCACTAAAATGCCTCTAAAAAAGTCCTGGAAAGGGCTAGAGGGCTGCAAAAGGAAGTAAAATGGGGGTAAGAGTAGGACAAGTGCCCTGCAACCAAATATGGATAGGGAAATAACTTCAAATAACATAAAATAAATACAAATTAAAAATACAGCAGAGCCATAAAATAGCACTAGATGGAATCTTTGATTTTAGTTTTGGAAGAACATAAATCTAAATCTAAAGCATGGCTGCCAGGAGGATCAACAGAATTATCCATTTGAGAGAGGGTTGGAGTGCAGGGTATTCTCTTTCAGTTTGTACTAAGTGACCCGTAGGTTGAGGAGGCGGTGACCGTGGTGGTGTAGGTGGAAGCGGCACTGGAGGAGGAGGAGGTAGCCAGAATTTTTCAATGTGCGCTGTAAGCACAGTATTGGACTGTTCTATTTAACTCTCAGATATGAAGTGCACCACAAGACGCAAATGTACTATTTACCACTCAAAACTATTAGAATTTTTCAAAGTGCGCTGTAAGCACAGTATTTGACGGTTCTATTTGACTCTCAGATGTAATACATGTAATGCTATTGCTATTCTATAAACCGAAAAACTATAAGCCGAATGTCTTTCGGTTTATAGACTTTCGGTTTATAGCCGAACCCCGAACTCCAACACGAACATACAGTGGAATGTCCGTGTTCGGGTCCGGGGTCCAAAAACCGTAATGTTCGGTACGAACCCAAACAGTGCGGTTCAGGTTCACTCAACACTAGTCACATGTGGAAAGAGTAAATAATACCATAGTGCTCACTGTTTTATATACATGTAACCTTTCACCAGGAATGATAAATACTCACTTTTTGGACTTCAAAAAGATGAATGTTAAATCAAAGGAGAACCAGCATTTAATATTTTTTTTTAAAATAGAAAAAACATTTTAATGGTGGCCCAAGTTTCAGTAAAAACAAATATACTTTGCGATTTGAGGCTTACACTTTTGCAATGTGAGAAGCCGCAAGGTCTCTCACTAAAACGCGTTTTTGCTGACACACAGCTTATAATGCACTGCTCACTGCCCATCCTGGTATTGGCACGGGAGAAGAGTAACCTAGGTCCTGATGGTATGATGCACAACATCTGGCTGAATGACCAAGACCTCTGCCTCCACGTCCAGTACTTGACTCACTCCAAAAGCACTATGCATTTCACCTCTTCAAGGTGCACCTGCTTGTAAGCCTTAATTATATATACAAAGGTGCATATCCCTGTTTTGGAGACACAAGTGACCATTTACCATATATTGCTGAAAATTATGGTACAGGTGATCAAGCTTTGGTTACAGAATATAAAACTTTTTTTTATTATTTCACTTATTGTAAACAGTAGTGTTTAAATGCACACACAAAACTCTTAATCACTTTTAGTGGTGCTATTTTTATTTATGTTAAATTGTTTTTATTGTTTTTAAGATATTTTGTTCTTGTACACATTTTTAGATTATATTTTTGAATGCTTTTGGAATTCCCTGTTTCCAGTATTAGTTTTTCAGATCTCCTTATAGACTTGAAGTTCTCCTCCCCCCTTTTTTCTGTGCTTTCAGACAACTGTGTCAGTAACAGTGCTTCTTTGCCACGCCATGCTATGCTGGTCATGTGGTGAGGGGCGCGCTTTCAGATGATGCTGGGAGTCGCAGGCTACAGCATGTGATGTCATCACAGTAACATTATCGCACTATGTATTTCAGGAAATTTCCCTTCTGGGCAAATCATGCACTAATGCCAACGTATCCTGGGGTTTTAATTTTTTTGGAGTAGTGTGGATACTAATTCATGTCTGGTTATTTTTTTTTACCTCGCCAGGTGAACAAGTCGAGCAGGGTAAGACATTTTGTTCTGTACAGATTTTTAGATTAGATTTCTTTAATTGTATAGCTATTTTCTGGAGATATAGCTTGTTTCATTGTAATATTTTTTTGCCGATAAACATAATGTTTGTATTTTTTATAATATCTTCCTTGTCATGTTGCGGTCGTGGCATGTTGTATGCTAAATTCTGATAATTATTAATAAAATAATTAATTAATATTTATTAAGCAAAAAAGACTAACAATAGAACAATTCTTTTCTTTGATTCCAGAATACGGAAAAATTATGTAAAGATGAATACCAGAAGACATTATGATATAAAGTGATATACTTTATTTATAACTGCTATGGTAGCAACAATATAGCTAAAAGGATATCACAAACAAAGTTATAAACATACAACTGTTATATTCTAAATAGCATTGTTTTAATTAGATAACATGTACTTCAGAGAGGTTCAACAACGCACATAGCTGTGTCCAAAATGGCTCTTGAGTCCAGGTTGATAAGGACGATTTTGAAACAGCTTCTGCAGCAGTTACTTCTACTTTTAGTTACAGTACTAGGCATTAAAATAAACCTTAGCTTCTTGGGGTTCTACCACTTACATAAGATATAACTAGAAAACCTGGTCATTTAAAACAAACACATACATACATCATATGCCACTGTTTTGTTTCTTATATGATTCAATTAATTGCATGTAAAAGGAAAAATAAAATTAGGTGTTTATATCCTGGCTACATTTTGTGAATATTTCCCATGATGCAACATCATCCCAAATCTTCCAGCCAGTCTCAATTTACAACTGTTGTCAAAGCCTGCATGATGATGTCATAAGATACTCCCCTGATCTCTTACTGGCTCCTGTGTATCATAGTGGGCAGGACTAGGTGGCTGTGTACATTTTTTTTTTACCTGCCTTCCAACACAAAGAGAGGAGACTGACCTGATCAAACAGGATCATAACTCCACCCCCTTGTGATGTAATAGTTACATTACCCTCCCATTCAATGCAAGTCTGTGATCAGAATTCAGATTCTGTGTCCACAGCCCCAAAGTAAGAAATTTGTGCTGTAAAGTCTCTGGGGGGTGACACCCAAAACACTATAGGCACACTTATTTAGTTATATATTGTATTAAATACAGTCAAATAAGAAAAACAAAAGACATATCTGAAATCAACAATATAATATAAAAAAAGTAAAAGAGAGGGAGAGTGTCCCTTTAAACTATCCTTTGATGAAAGCACAGCTTCCTATTGTATACTTTTAACTAGCAATACTTTTCAGTGCTCTCCTTTTTTCTATGCGATGCTGCTTCCTGCTCGTTCTACATGTGTAGTCACCCCTTCCCCATCCCAGGAAGGACCTGGTGGAACAAAAGTTCATCACTCTCTAGTGGCCTCTGTTGGTAGGAGTTCTGCATTTTTTTTACAATGCTATATAGAACAGGTGTCAAATAGATGCAACAGTTAAAGTGAGTGGCTTATCTAAAGGGAGGTACTTCATATCATTGATAGGCACATATGAAGTTGCATCTGTGACGTAAATCCCTAATAAATGACTATACAAGCCGTATCCAATACAGTCTGTTTTGTACTTTTATTGCACTGTCTCTTGGCCATTTACTTTGCTTTTCTTTTCAGTGGTTTGTGTCACTGTGCTTTATTAGCTGCTCTATATCTGGTGGATATCCTTTCCCTTGTATTTGCAGAGTTTTTTCTATTCCATCAAATTTGTACACATATTCACCGGTATTACCAAATTGATTACTATGATTGGTATTTTATTTTAAATATTTTTTTCCACTGTGGTAAAGGGTTTTTAAATTATTTATCCATTTAATTTAATTTTTCTTTTTATAGGTAATTGTTCATTTTTCTTTATATTAGCAGTGTACACTCTACTAATAACATGTTAGTTTACCACTCGAAAAATCCTCCTTGAGAAAAAATATGTATATAATGTTTTTATATATTTGTGCCTTGATTCATGGAACAAATATTGAATACCAACATTTTCTGGATCAACAGATATGAGAATACTTGGAAATATTGTAAATTATTTTCTTTGTGGCTTTTTAAAAACGAATTTGCTTTGCAACAATAAAAACCATGAACGTTTACTAAAATAAATGATGCTGCAATAATGAGTGACCCAGACAAATTCATAAGCAATCTAGCCCTAGAACTTGCCTTCTGACTTAATTAAGGCACAACATGGGTTATATAAGAGAATTAAATAAATAAATAAATAAATATATATATATGTCAGCGATAAACATGTATGGAAAATCTCTATCAGTTCTGTAGTGGTTTTTGACAAGGCAGGAAAAAGAAGCATGAACCTCCATATGACCTTAAGTTAAAGTCACATCTTTAGAAAACAAAGTTTGAAATCTTGTGAAATTGAATAAAAGACTCAAACTCTTGGACAGACTATGTGGTTGCATCATGCTAAGTCTGACACTGTAACTATTATAATATTGATGAGTCCGGTTTAAAGTGGAAGTATAAAAAAAAAATCTAAATAAAGGCCCATATTAATGTAATACAATTCTGTTTGGATTGTCTATCATTAAGCCTTCACAGTATATTTAGCTTTCTATTGAAGACCTCATCTCTGCCTGAGCCCCCATTTTGAAAGAAATTAGAGAATTTCTTGACAGTGCACTTTTTACAATGTTGCAATAAAACCTCACAGGCACAAATGCATCTCAATAATGTTGCTCAAGTTGTTTTTTGTTATTCACTAAGAATTCACTAAGAACACAACCCTGTTGATCAACCGAATCTCTCCACACAACTGATCTGTCAGTATTACTAAACTTAATCTTCCGCGATAGACATTTCTGTAGTAAAAGTTTATTAAACTAACCAGTGATCAAACAAAAAAAAATATTTTTTTATTAATCATAATAAAGTATTTTTTTTGCCTCTATTCCCTCTTTATAATCGTTGATTAACATGGAAGAGAAGTACCTTAAATGGTATTCTTTATTATTCTCTTTGGTCATCACACATGGAGCCATGTGGTGCCAAACCCAGAAGCTCAGTCAAATATGTAAGAAAAGGAAGAAAGAAGAACACTTACCTAAGGATGTATGCTATTGTTGTGCTGTTGAAATGAAAGATACATGTAATATACAGCAGGATCAGGGTATTTCTGAGATGTGTATGTTTGGCTTTTTTGTGACTGCATGCATTAAATGAACCAAAAGGGGTAAGACTGCAAAAGGAATTCTTAATGGAAAGAAAACTAACGTTTGATACAGTCACAGAACTTGAATATAACATAAACATGCATGTTGGAATTCCCTAGCAGGACCCTACTCTTGACCTCCTAATTGCTAATGGGATAAAGTGAACAGAAACTAAATACATCATTTATTATCAGAAATTCACTTGAGCATATCACCAGCTGACTTTGTGCCTCCATTCATAGGAAATATATTTTTGAATCTCTTACTCACACGCTATGCTAAAAACATTTATACTGATAAGAGGGGTGTATGACTATAGACATAAGCATTTATACACTAACATGACATTTGTAACTTTCAGGGTCAATTTAAATATTTTTTTTTTATTTAAAGTGACTCTACTGTCATCGGTACAATCAATGGGACTCTGTCAATCTAATTATTGCTTGTACTGTGCATGTAGGGCATAGACATTATGAAAAATGATCTAAATATTGGGTTAGCAGAATTAAATGAATCACCTTGCGGCTTGATATGCAAAATACACATTTCCAATTGGAAAATAGCTCTTGCACATAAATCCAAGCGTGATGTCATAAACAGAAGACACAGGTACATGAAAACATATATTTCTCTTATTTTATGTATTTGCATGCAGTTTTACTAACAGTTTAGTTTGACAAAGTCCCTTTAAAACATTCCATACAAGAAAGGAGCGTTTTATGTTAATGTGTAAATGTATTCATTGTAATCTAACCATGACCACTAGCCTAAGTGTATTTGACTATTAATATTTTTTTGGGAATAGAGGTTTACCTATATATAAATATTGGTCCAGATAAGTACATTTTTTTAAGAATGTAAAATGCATTTTTATGATGGTGTAAATTATTTAATAACTAATATTTCCAATAATTCCTTATTTTACATTAATAAGAATGATGTTCAAAATGTTCCACACATTACCAAATTACATGCCGTTTATTTAAGAGAACACTACCACTTACATAAGATGTAACTTAGAATACCACCGCTTACATAAGATATAACTAGATTACCTGTGCATTGAAAAAAAAAAACATATCTAAGACATTTGCCACTGTTTGCTTTTTTCCTGTTTGAATAAATTGCATATAAAAGTAAAAATAAAATTAGGCATCTATCTCCTGCATCCATTCTGTGAATTGTACTCATGATGCAAAATTATAAAAAATTTCCCAGAAAGTCTACTATTGTGGGCAGAGCCTGCATGATGATGTCATAAGATACACTCCTGCTCTCTTACTGACTACTGTGTATCATAGTGGGCAGGATTAGGTGGCTGTGTACCTTTTTAACCTGTCTTCCAACACATGAGAGTAGAGATTGACCTGATAACAGGATCATAACTCTGCCCCTTGTGATGTAATAGTTACATTACCCGTCCACTCAATGTAAGTTTATGGTCAGAACTCAGACTTATCGACTGCATTCTCTGTCCCTCTTGAACTGTCAGGTAAACTACAAAAAATAGCTTAAGCAACCGAGTTAGAATAACTTGCCTATCTTTCCAACTTAGCTATTAACATCTGATTTTTGCATTTGGCATGCACATGTTCACATGTCTGTTCACTTTTAGTGAATAGCTCCTAATACCGACACCAGTAGAGGGGTATAAGAACAGACTTATGAAAGAACTAAAAGACTAATAAACATATTTAACATTTCATCCAAATCTGGAGTCTGTACAAAATGCTTGGTTTTGTGCATTCATGGGTGGGATTTGCTTTTATTATTTAAAATATTTTACAGAAACAAATCTGCCATTTTACTGTTATGGCTGTTTTTGTTCAGTTTTTATAAGACAGACTCAGAGTGAAGGGAAGTCTGGTTAAAGTCTGGTGATGAATCAATGAAAATGTAAGCAAAATACATGAAGCCTTTCAGTGAACTAAGCACAATATACTAATTAATATTAACTAGAGCTATGAGTCATAACATATCTAACATCCACAAATGTTCAATATATTAGAGAACTGTGGCTTTTATCTGAGGAAGATCAGTCCTATAGAAATACTTTCAAAATGCGTATGTTATGTATTTGTAATTATTGTGACTATCAAAATGAAGTGTACATTATGTGGTAAATATTGATTATAATAGGGATTATTGTATTACAAAGAAATTATTACATATACTACTCCATTTAACTCATCCAGATATAATGAATTGTGTATTAGTTACTATGTAAATATAGACGAAGATCGATTAGATACTCTGCTGGAATCCTACCATCCATGCATAACAAACTCTCTTTATATATATTTTTGTTAAAACTTCATATACCTTTCACATGTGCGCTACACAGTAATTATGCACAATTTTTTTAAGCAATATTTTCATTTGACTTTATTCTTCTTTCTGCAATCGTTTTTATTAAAGAGTTTACAAAATATAACATAGAAAACAAACACACATTAAGAACAGGTCGATTAGAAATACTATACATCAATTATGCTTATGTTACTGCTAGTATAATAATTAATGACTGTGTATAGTCAACGAGAAAATGATTTAACTATAAATAAAACAGACCATAAAGAAAGAATTGATAAAAATGGGGGATTAGAATAGGTTAGATAGAAGAATGTAGGAAAAGCCTATTAAAATTTAGTTATCTTCTTGTTCCTTAAAATATGAAGTAGTATAGTACGCAGGTTCATAATAAGACAAACTAATTAGGATCAGTCCTCTGAAATGATAGATGGTATATTTCATAATATGTAATCCACGGCTTCCAAATCTTGTTATTTTCCATACAATATGAAACTTTTTCCTAATTACTATTTGTTTGTATCTGTGACTAGATTTCCCTAGTCGAGAGCAAAGTAATTTGCTTCCATTTTCTTGCCCTGCAGGTTGTAATAGCTGTAAGAAAACTTGCCATTCATTTCCTTGAATTATTTGTGATATTACTTGGATACATGTTTAGGAGAGTTCAGGGCTGAGAGTAAGCGTTAAATTCAGACACATGTCTTCCCATAGGGGTTATCTGGCTTAAGCACCTCTGTCCTGAACTGTGTTTAAAGGCTGTGTTATACAGCATCCATATGCTCCAAGGGGTCCATGTTTAAAATGAATTAAGAGACAAAAGGTGATCGTTGTTGACCAGAATTCCATTTGCCTACCCAGGATCCCTTGCAGTGGTGGTAGCACTGTAAATGTGTGATTTCTGTGGGAATAGAAGGGACTTACTTTCATACAGTTAAATCACATTTTTTTCTAATGGGTTTTTACCACTGTAACATGTATCTAGTCTTTCGTACAGCATTTGCATCTAATACAAAGTAATAACATACAGCAATAGTTTTCTTAACCTCTTGGGAATTACACATTTGTCTATGAAACTGTTTATATATGGTGAAGATATTGGTTTTATTTTGTTGATCTTAAAAAATAAGCTAATTGAATGTATGCAAAAGTAACTATGTTGTAGATTATATTTACTCTTTAATGATGTAAAATTAATTAAATGTCATTTAATATTATAACTCTAAAGTGACTAATTCCTTTTTTCTGTCCATAAACGTACAAGAAAGTTAGGTATGTAGTTTTTTAAGCCCTTAATGGTAGTAACCTTGGATAAAAATAGAAGGTATTCAATATTACTTCCCTATCCCACACTATAATAGATGCATTTGTAGATGGAATAATTTCTAGTTTTTTAAGGGGATGTCCACAGTAATTGATCAAAAGTGAATGGAGCTATTGCCTCTTTTTCCATATTTTTCTTCCGAGGTAAAATACCTTTCTGAACATTTTCTATACATTTGCTCATGTTAAGAACTCTCTATTAACTTCACTCTACCAAGAGATTCCATTAAAATCTTTTTTCAATCCAACGCTTAGTTATAGCAATCCAAATCATAGTTCTAATCATCAAAGTACTAAAATTTTGTGAACTGACAACAAACAGCAATAATCAGGAATTAATAGCTGGAAATATAGGCAAGTTGAAAAGCAATACATATTGTACTAAGCTACACATCACTTAAATACACTTATTAATAATTTCTAATGATATGTTTATGTCATGAAGCATATTTTAAATTTATTTTATTTTCTTTCAACAGGTAATATATTTGTTGTAAGTCTCGCTGTTGCAGATTTGGTTGTGGCCATCTACCCGTACCCCTTGGTGCTGACATCAATATTTCGCAAAGGATGGAATTTGGGATACCTCCACTGCCAGATTAGCGGATTTCTGATGGGAATAAGCGTCATTGGATCTATATTTAACATTGCAGGAGTTGCAATCAATCGTTATTGTTACATCTGTCACAGCCTCAAATATGACAAGTTGTACAGTGACAAGAACTCCTTGTTTTATGTGATTCTGATTTGGGTGCTAACTTTCATTGCCATTGTGCCAAATCTGTTTGTTGGATCATTACAGTATGATGCCAGGATCTACTCATGTACATTTTCACAATCTGTAAGCTCAGCGTACACCATAGCAGTGGTGTTTTTCCATTTTATACTACCAATAACTATAGTAACTTTCTGCTATTTACGTATATGGATTTTGGTCATTCAGGTGAGACGCCGAGTAAAACCAGATAACAAACCCAAACTGAAACCTCATGATTTTAGGAACTTTGTAACAATGTTTGTAGTTTTTGTATTGTTTGCAGTATGCTGGGCACCTTTGAACTTCATAGGTCTTGCTGTTGCTGTAAACCCAGACACATTCTTACCCAGAATTCCAGAATGGTTATTTGTTGGCAGTTATTACATGGCATATTTCAACAGTTGCCTTAATGCCATCATTTATGGCCTCTTGAACCAAAATTTCCGAAGAGAGTACAAGAGGATTGTCATTTCTATTTTTACGGCAAAGCTTTTCTTTCAAGAAAGTTCTAATGATGGCGCAGAGAAGATTAAAAGCAAACCCTCACCAATGCTGACAAATAATAACCAAGTAAAAGTGGATTCAGTATGATATAAAAACATTTCTACCAACTATAGTATGCCAACACTTTCAGAATCCCCCATTACTATACCAAGTGACAGTGTTCTGAGAATTGACATAGGATTTGGTGCATTAACAGAAAATTTAGCATAAACTAAACATGTCAAATGACCTTATGCATTTCATCAAAATGTATAATAATGGGAGATTTTAGATAGATTGCTGTATCTATTTACCTACTTATCGCTTCCCCTTTGTGCCATTGACATATCTACCTAGACAAAAAGGTGCGTGAGCAAGCAAGATTATGCTTGTGATGAGTAATGTTACATTGTACATGTGCCATTTTAACATTTATAAGAAATATAACATTTTTAACATTTTACAGATGAAGCAGTCCTTAACTGTTGACTTTCTGAGATAAGCCATCTTTGTCTGATAATCAGTCTGCATGGGCATCTTTTTTTAATGGAATAGAAACATTAGATAAGGGAGGACAAGCTTTGACACTAAGTATAGCTACACTGCATGTCGGAATAAGGGCAATTCTTTTATACTTTGGTCATAAGCAAGTTTTTTCTCTTTGTAACACTGTGTTTTTTTAGTCCAAGAGAATAATAAAAAGATAAAACTAATCACTGTTCTCACCCTAAGAGATTGGTAAATGGCATTTGCTAGGTAAAAATATCGATGAAAACTACATTCAGGATGAGAAAAATGTTATTCAGGATTTAACATGCTACCAGTTGTCCAAAACAGGACATGCTAAAGGTTGAGCCGTTTGGATGGCATGCTTAATCAGTTATGTGCACACATGCACATAGCGCTATAATCAGCTACATCAAACCAATAGAATGTATTATGAAAATGCTAGTATTACACAAAAAAGCCATGAGTATCCTACGTACAAGGTATAGCCAAAGTCTTTCAGATTTAATAATTCTTCTAGCAGTTGTACATTTAATACATAGAATAGACAATTTTGACAAAGACAAAGTGAACAAATCATTTATATTTAGTGATGTTATGTACTTTCTATATATATATGTTTTGTTAAAAAAAGAAAATATAAAAATATCATATAGGCTCAAAATAACAATGTTATATGAATTTCTGTGTATCAAATGATTGTTAAAACATAATGAATATGTAGACCTTCTTTTTCCACAGAGGCCTAACCACTGCTTATAAACATTACAAAGACTTTGCACTTTATCTGCCTGGGTCTGTTTTACATGAATACTTGAACACTGAAACAAGATATTGGCAGCTATGGTATGCAGTAACAGGACATCACCATTAATATTCTGTAGGTGCCTATAGGACTTATTTAAACTTCTTGAATCTAAATTGAATAAGCTCGAATGCATGCCAATACATTGCCAAGGACCTTGCTATTCATATTTGTTTACATTTAACACTCAGAAACACTGTAAGTACCTGATCCTCTTTGTTTAAAATTGGAAATGGAGAGTGGAGTTCTTCTCTGTGTACTATAATGGACTTACTAATGGAAGGATGAGCAATGCACCCACCTGGCACTTTGTGGGTTAAAATGTTTTCTTCGGCTATGTGCTGTAATTTGTTTGTAACTATATGAAAGAGGAAGCTTGCTCTTTTGAAATCAGTGTTAAAAGTTATATGTAGGTATTGTCTAATTGTTCTTATTATGCTTTGTTTTTTTATTTTTTTTGGCCTTAAGTAAAACATTTTTAGTATGTATTTTTAAACAAATTAACAAATCACCATGAGTGCAACTGGATTTGTGACAAGTTTTTTGTGTTTTTGTTTGCCTTCATAACCTCTAACCTATCCAATTATTGGGATTTCTGATGTGCAGGCCTTGACGATGGACTTGCTGTTTGTCGGTATAGGTTATATTAAGTTCTTCTAAGATATTTAACGTTTTAATGAACTCACATGCTATATTGTAAGTAGAAATACTCATATGCAATAAAATGTTCTATCCTACTAAGTCAAGCTAATGTTACAGTCCATTATAATGACAAAATCCTAAAAAGAATTCAAAAATACTTATTCATGTGTAAATGTTATTATTTACAAAATGTTATCTAATGTAGAATAGAAACTTCAGGAAATTGATATAGGCATGTGATCTACATTCGTCTGTCAACCAATTATTCCCCAACTTTATTGGACTTTGCTCTTCTGTTATACCATAGTTTTAGAGTCAAGATAATCCATACTTCAATATCCTGGGGGTTGTTTATCTAGGGAGTGAATTGCTGTTCACTGCAACAACTGACATATTTGGGTATGTGGTATGAGACAGGATACTGGATGAAGAATGTAATTGTTTTTTCTAAGAATCACTACAATATGTATATCCATATGCGAATGGGGCTGCCAGTCCATGGTTCAATGGGGATCAACGGGCAACATCAGGTCAGTGTGTTAGACACACTCAGACCTCAGTCAGTGCTCCATACATCAGTAATGATTCAGAACATCAGGAATAGAATGACCTGTTGCTTCCAGCAACTCACAAAGGTAAAAATGGAAGGATGGGGGAAGGGTAGTGGGAATGCAGAGAAGAGAGACAGACCTCTGGTGGTGGAAGGAGAGAGACAACATACATTGTCAGAGGAGAGAGACAGATATGGGGGTGGAGAGACAGACATGGGTGACATGGATAGGAGAGTCCAGAGACAGACATATTGGGCATAGAGAAGAGAGAGAAAGACATGGATGACACAGGGGGAGAGGAGAGAGACAGACATGGGAGAGGAGAGGGTAGAGACAAAAAACATGGGAAGGAAGAGCAGAGAGACAGACAGACATGGGGAGAGGAAAAGATAGACATGGGGAGAGAGAGACAAAAGAAGGGAAGAGAGACAAACGGGGGAGATAGACAACATAGATGGCATGGAGAAAGAGAGAGATATGGATGGCATGGAGAAAGAGAAAGAGATAAACAGACATGGATGGCACGGAGGGACATAGAGACATAGGTGGCATGGAGAGCAAGAGCAAGACAGAAATGGATGGCATGTGGTAGAGAAAAAAAGACATGTATTGCATGGGGTGAGAGACAGACATGGATGGTATGGAGAGAGACAGACATGGATGGCATGGAGGGAGAGTGTGCTGGACATAGGGGCATAGAGAGGAAGCCAAACACTGATGGCATGAGGGAGAAAGAGACAGATATTGATGGCATTGGGAGAGAAAATTGAACATGTATAACATGGGAGGAGAGAGAGATAGACATGGATGACATGGGGAGAGAGAGAGAGACAGACATGGATAGCATGTAGGGAGAGAGGAATGGACATGTATCACATGGAAGGAGAGAGAGAGACAGACATGGATGACATGGGGGAGAGAGAGAGTGACAGACATGGATGACATCTGTCATGGCTGACACATATGTTAAGTATGCCCCTTAAACTACATATATATACAGGTAATAAATATACACAGATATACATACCTCCCAAGTATGCTAAGGATCCCTATTTCGGAGGGTCAGTCTTATTTTGAACCATAATTCTGCTTTCCTCTTACATTGTCCCTATTTTTCAGGAGATCAGAATTGATTGAATAAACAGTAAAATAGTAAATTTTTATTCTAAATGACTTACTAAATTACATAAATAGCTATCCACCGGCGCTTAAGTTGCTTAAATTGTTCCATAACACCTTGCCCATAGTCACACCTTCACACTACACAAAAATAAGTGTCCCTCCTAGGCTACCTGAAATTTTGGGTATATATGTATATAGAGAAACACACATACAAATAATTATATCTAGAGAAGGAATGTTTGCTTTTTTTTTGTTTTACTACACTTGTATTCTCTAATAGGTATTTAAAATATAAAACGTTTACTTTAAATGTACAGTCACCTTAACTCATTTGAGAATATTCAATATAGGTGTAAGTTATTTGTTTGACAAGATTAGTATAAGCTAAAACATACATTTGAAATCCAAAAGCAAAGTTATAGTTTGTAAAGGTTATATAGCTTGTCTTGCTCTCATATGTTGATCAGATTAACATATTCTTACTGTCATTTTCAGTCATGTTGATTTAGTTTATATTGTGACGTATGATGTTTGTCAGATTTCATATTATTAACATGTAACCATCTTAAAAACAATAAATTCAAATATAATATAATTGGAGATGCAACTTAGAAGAGGCTACAACTAGACATATTTGGTGGGATTGTAAGGTTATAGGCCCCTTCTGGTCCCTCATTTTAAAAACATATCGGAAATTATGGAATGCCAGATTGAACAAACTATAATGACAGCAATACTCGACCTTAATTTGCCTCACCTCTCCTTTAATAAAAGATATTTAATTATCCAAATTCTGCTAGCCTCTAAGGTATTAGTGTCTAGGCTGTGGAGACAGGACTGTAGGCCATCTTGGTCCCAGACGAAATCCCAGATAGTTTATCAATATACCATGGAAAGAGGCCTAACTTTTCAAGAGGATAATCAAACTAAATTTAATTTAAGATGGGCCCCATGGCTTAAATGGCTGATGGATCATAATACTTCCAACTAGGTGCTGTATGACTCCCCCCGATATCAATAGGGGTAGGGATTTCGCTCCTGGACACGATGGGATGAGTATACAAAGCTATTAACTCTGGACTCCCCCCCCCTCCCCCCCGCTCCTTAAGGTAATGAATGATATAATGAGCTGACGAATTGGACCACCACTCTCTCACTCTGGTACTGAATTTGTATTGTATGTCCTACTGTATTTATGTCCTAATGTTACGATGTTAAGTACTCGTCTTCCTGTAGTCCTGGCTTGGTTTACCAAGGCGTCTGCCGCCCCCGGCCCTCACACTCTTCCTATATCTATGTTTTGCCTAAATTACCCTTTCGAGTTCGAACTGAGGTGTGAGTTAAAGGAGGGCTGTCAAGACAATTATTAAGATACTATCACTAAGATACTAGTCACTATTCTAACCAACTAATAGGTATTGTTTTAATAGGGGGCCACAGGGTTAAGCCACGAATTTACATTGACTGTAATATGAGTATTGTTTTGTTTTTTTTGTCTTTTGTAATTTGTAAATTTCTTGTGTATTTTATGTAATAAATTTTGATAAACAATAAAAAAAAATAATAATAATAATAAAAAAAAGAACATGCCAGTTCTAAGCGCTTCATGCTGAGAGGTACAGTGAATGCAAAATTGGTATTTCCGAACAGTCATTAAATATTTTTCATGGCAAAAATAAAAAAAAATTCAAATATAATTATGATTATAAAATTCATGCTTTAACAGTGCAGAAATATTGTATTGAAGATTCAGATGTGTAAAAAAACATATTATTTAATTACATTAAATAATTCAACTTCATCATGAATACATAAGTAACTCACATACATCCAATACACATTTTACTTTTGTCATGCTTTACAATTAAACAGTTTACTTAAAATTATTTTTATTCATTAAAATATGTCAATTTAAAATGTAATTATATTTCATTACATCAGCATAGGTTGCAATGTGTAAAATTACAAGTTAAACAAAATATATTTGATATAATGATATCTGAATGTACATATTGAATAATCTGGAATTAAATATTTTCAAATCAACTTTTTTGCTCCTTGGCTCCATGTCTGCAAATGTATAGATGTAATTATACCTGTAAAACTATTTGCTTAACTCAAATTGTCAAACTCCATATTTTGTCAGCTACATATATTATAAGATAACATAAGTAATGATACAATAAATAAATCACAATGCAATAAAGATTTTAAATATATATATATATATATATATATATATATATATATATATATAAATACATAAAGGGAATTTTAAATACATAAAGGGAATCAACACAGTAAAGGAAGAGAGTATATTTAAAAGAAGAAAAACTACCACAACTAGAGGACATAGTCTTAAATTAGAGGGGCAACAATTTAAAAGTAATATCAGGAAGTATTACTTTACTGAGAGGGTAGTGGATGTATGGATTAGCCTTCCAGCAGAAGTGGTAGAGGTAAACACAGTCAAGGATTGTAAGCATGCGTGGGATAGACACAAGGCTATCCTAGATATAAGACCGGAAAGGGGGGAATAAAAAAAATATTTAAAAAAAATTGGGCAGACTAAATGGACCGAATGGTTTTTATCTGCCGACACATTCTATAACCATAAGTTAAGTGATACCAAAAAATAATCAAGGTAGCTTTTTTACAGCCATGTCATGAGCATGTTACATATATCAGTTAAAGCAGTTAACAATAAACACATAATAATATAATAAGGGAGGGGGGGTTGAAAGCTGTGAGATCCATTCTACCTCCTTAACCCTTTGACTCCGTTAGGACATTCTTTGCTGTCCTAAATTACAGTCCATTAGGGTAATTGTAACCAAAGTTCATTGTAAGCGATGGCCACATTTTTCCATGCCCAAACTTCCGGGTTTGCGCACACATCCGCGACGTTGCAATGTCACGCGAGCTTTTGACAGAGACCCACATGTCTGTTAAGACACTGATTGGTTCTCTGCCACTGTGTCATTGACTCCTGATTACTAGTAAACCCTTCCAATATACTGGAGTATGTTAATGTTAACAGTGCCACAAACTGTTTATGAGGGGTTTCCCTAGTAATTCAATTCCCTACTCTTTGATTGTATTTATGTGTATGGTAAAAACAATAAAGATTTATATATATGAAAAAAAGTAAACCGTTACAAAAAAGTGTTACAAAACACCTCTCACTTTATATATTTAAAAAAAAATCACATACAAAAACATATATTTCCTAACCCATTCCACAATAAACTACTTCATACAGAGGTTACCACATCATAAAACGTAATATAGCTAAACCTGAGTGTATGTAAAAATCACAGAATTCTAATAGACCAACTATAAATAACGTCAGCTATAACTGAACATTCAATAGACATGTGCATTCGTTTTTGTCCATTCATCCGAATAACGAAAACAAAAAAAAGAATGAAAGCCAAATGAACAAATGCTAAATAAACAAAATTAATTCGTCCATTTGGTCTGATAGCCACTCTTATATGTTGAATCGACAATTTGTCTAAATTTCGGCTTAAGTTATTGTATGCAATGCTCATAGAATTACTTAAGCTGAAATTGAGTTGAAATTTAGTCACATATACAACTTAAGCTGAAACTGAGACGCAAGTTTGTCGAAATTAAGCAGAATTTACCTAACCTTCGAATTCCACAGATCAATTTTGAATTATTTATGTATGTTACTAATAGACTCATTTTCGACTCAATTTGACTCAATTTCAACTCAATTTCGACTTTCTTATATATGGAACTAATAGACTCAATTTCAACTAATTTCCATAAAATTTCAACTCAATTTTGACTTTAGTTGTTGTATATGTATGTAGAATAGGATAAGGTTGGTAATTTGAATGAAATGTATCCAAATAAAAAATGTAATCCCCTACCTTATACTATTAATCTTATGAATGAAAATAATGGAATGAAAACAATCAAAGAATTTTGTCCAAAATGAAAGCAGTGTAAAAAATTGGTTTCAGTCTAAACAAAAATAAATTTTGTCTAAAAGGACGAAAACAAAATTAAAATTTTAGTTTTTCCCAACTCTAATGGTGGGTAATAATTGGTATCCATTTAGAAATATATATGACACATGCTGCGTGCATAGAGGGAGTAATGTGGAGGAGACTGCAGAGTGACCAGCACCCAGGGAAGTACTGGGGAAGGGAAAGGGAGAGATTATTTTATTGGGAATACTAGCAGTGGCATATTACTGGACAAACAAACATTGGCATATTAATGGACAAATTGGATATGGCATATTAATGGGGAAATTAGCGGTGGCATATTAATGGGAAATTGGGCTGTGGCATATATTGGGCAAAATGGCTGTGGCATATTAATGGGCAAGTTAGCAGTGACATATTAATGGGAAAATTGGCTGTGGAATATTAATGGGCATGTTAACAAGGTATATTAATGGGCAAATTGGCTGTGGCATATCAATTGGAAAATAAACTGTGGCATAGTAATAGGCAATTTGGAAATGGCTTATTATTGGGCAAAGGGTGTGGCATATTAATGAACACAGAGTGGAGAGCAGTCAACATGAAGAACAGCCTGAATATTAATTAGCCATGTGCATGTTCATGAAGCTGGTACCAAGGCTCAGCAGCACATAGGAAGCAGAACAAAATTATGAAATTGGGCAGCTCAGGTCAGTAGATAAAAGCAAGTTTTAATTCAATGAAAAAATTTGTAAAAAAGAAGGGGGCTGTAAAAAACAAAACAAAAAAAACAGTAAATATAGTAAATGTGGAAATAAATAATCAAAAATATAATTTAGAAATGCTGCAGACACAAGTGTTGTCACCAAAAAACACATGAATAGAGAGTATAAAAAAAGAGTGTTGTGCACAGACATATAAAGAATTTCAATACTTATCTAGCAAATTGGATACCATGGATCTCACAGACATACAAAAGATATCCAAATACATAAAAAGAAAAAAGAAAAACAGCAATGTGTAATTCTGTGGGGTAGCTGGAGTTATTTCTTGAATCCACCCTGGAATTTCACCCATGTGAAATAGAGCCTATATACTGTCTCAAAGTGCAGATGGATTGAGGGACTCAGAGTCCAAGTAGATTCGTCAAGTATCACCAAGGGCATTCAACTCATCACCTGATATGATTAAAAGCTAATAGTACTACCGTGAAGGGAATAGGAGAAGCAGACCATAGTGTACCAAAAATATAAAAGCAGATTCATTGGCCCCCTTAGTTTAGACTTTATCATGGGAATACCACCCAGAACAACCCCGATTTTATTCCACTGAAAAATAGATTTGAAATGTTAGCCAATTACCATCAAGATAATCAATCTTTTTTAGGGAACAGCATGTTCACTAAAAGGTGGGAAGAACATCGCTTACCCTCCCAACAAAGAGACAAAGATGCCCATACATAGAGGAAATCGAGCAGGGACCAGGGTACAACAAAGAAAAAAGACAGAGACAGTAGTTCCCATGGGAATTTTTAATTTAAGTAGTCATGTTCTTACCACTGATGAGACAAGGGTCTTAAATAAATTAATATACAGAAATCCGTTAGAAGTCTATGTCTCAAAAATGTTTTTGCTAAAAATCCGATAGAAAATCTTTGTACAACGGATTCTAAGTCTTATACACAGACTAATTTAAAAAAAAAAAAAATCATCTTTCTTTCCTCTACATTTGAAATCAGAGAAGATAAATACAATCGAAAAAATGGTTATTCATGGCTTAGACAAATTAAAACAACCTAGAGTACATAGAGGAAATCTCTCTGTAAAAGAACTAGAAGCCCTTAAATCTTTAGTTGAGGGAAAAAAACCTTGTAATTAAACCAGCTGACAAGAGAGGAGGGTTAGTCTTTCTGGATAAAAATAAATACTGTGAAGAAATGGATAGACAACCATATGATAGCCAAACATATCTTCCCCTTAAGGGTAATCCCACCCAAAATATTCAAAAATATTGATTTAATATCTTGACTATGGCCTCATTTCAGGCATATAATCCCAAAACGAATATGACTATATTAATGTAGTGCATCCAATTACTCCTGCTTTTTATTGTTTACCTAAAATACATAAAGACCCCATAAACCCCCCGTAGAACTATTGTATCAGGGATAGGTTCACTTTTGTCTTGTTTGTCATCGACATCCAATTGCAACCGTCTGTTAAGAAAACTAGGGAATATTTAAAGGACACTATGAATTTATTACAGCTTTTGAATGAAGTGATATGGGATGATTCTTTTTTCCTAGTTTCTTGCAATGTCAGTTCCCTCTACACGATGATTCAGCATGATTTGGGATGTAAGGCAGTTGATTATTTTCTAATAACTTTTTTTGGTATAACGATGAGCATTTTTTACAACAAAGGGGCACAGCCATGGGCACCACGTTCACACCAAGCTATGACAGTGGCATATTAATAGGCAGTGGCATATTAATGGGCAAATTGGTTGTGGCACATGAATGGGAAAACCAACAGTGGCATATTAATGGGAAATTAACATGTGCTGTTACATATGTTAATGCAAACCAACTGTGTCATGTTAATTGCTACCTGTGGCTCAAATTGATGCTGTTTTAAAGTGATGCTGTGGAATCTTGTGTGGGGCAAAATAACATATACTCTGGGGCAAAGTGACACTGTGGTATATTTTGAAGGACCAGTTCTGTGGGGCAAAGTGACACTGTGGTATGTTTTGTGGGGCAAATTGACACTGTAGCATGCCAAATCATGTGAGTGCACTATGAGAACAAGCCAAGTGCTGTTGGTGCCATCATATAAGTGCATGGCAAGTGCTGAGGGTACTGTATGGAGCTGTGTTTTTTTGATGAGAACACAAGGGATGGTCTGCCCAGCACAACAGTGTGGTGTGCATTTAAATCTCTTATGCGGGGCCATCTTATTAAATTGGGGACAGAACTCAAATGGAAACAACACCTTCCTCTTAACCAATTGCACTTACAGCTGGCTGAACAGCAAAGAAAAAATAAATCCTCTCCGTTGCAGGACACTGCACAAAACGTTACAGAAATAACAAACAAAAAAATCAACTCTCAACTGTCTAATAGCGCTAATTACGTCCTGCTGAAGCTTAAACAGATTTGGTATTATAAAGGTAATATGGCAGAAAAAATGCTATCAAATAAACTAAAAGATATTAAAGTGAACAAATGAATAAAAAGAATACAAGTAAAAACCAAATAAAGATAGCACCAAAAGGCATAGGTAAAGCATCTCATGATTATTATTATATAACCTGCTGGATAACGGTGTCACACAAGAACAAATCAAGCAATATCTAGATAAAATAGAGCGCCTAACAGTATCAGAAGAACAGTTAGAGGCACTGAATTTCCTGATAAGTAAAACAGAAGAAATGGATGTAATGACTAGAGTTGAGCGAACACCTGGATGTTTGGGTTCGGCAGGTTCGACTGAACTTCGAAAAAATTTCCGGGTCCGTGCTCGAACTTGACCCCGAACTACATTGAAGTCAATGAGGACACAAACTTTTGGCCACTAAAATGCCTGCAAGCAAATGTGGATAGGGAAATAACTTAAAATAACATAAAATACATACAAATTACAAATACAGCTGAGCCATAAAATAGCACTAGATGGAATCTTTGATTTTAGCTTTGGAAGAACATAAATCTAAATCTAAAGCATAACAACACACAAGTGAAAAAGTGCGCTGTGACCCAACACTTCAAAACACACAACTCAGGAAAAATAAATAATAAATTGTTACCCTTAAAGTAAATCAGCTCAATATTCAATCCGAAGGGAAAAATAAAATAAAACAAAACAAAACAGAAATAATATCAATAATATTATATACTTTAAATGGTTTTTCCCTAATGAAAAGGATTTAGGAATAATTGTAGATAACAAACTTGGCAATAGTGCCCAATGCCAGTCAGCAGCTACAAGGGCCAATATGATATTGGCATGTATAAAACGAGGTATAGATTCACTGGAGGAGGATATCATCTTGCCTCTTTACAAATCAATGGTAAGACCTCACCTTGAATATGCAGTACAGTTCTGGGCACCAGTCCTTAAAAAGGATATTAAGGAACTAGAAAAAGTGCAAAGGAGAGCTACAAAATTAATAAGGGGATTGGAGGATCTTAGTTATGAATATAGACTTAAAAAATTGCATTTATATACGTTAGAAAAAAGGCGTCTCAGAGGGGATATGATAACATTATATAAATTTGTGCAGGGCCAATATAAAGAGCTCTCCAGTGACCTGTTCATTAACAGAAAGGTACAAAGAACAAGAGGTCACCCCCGCAGACTGGAAGAGCAAAGATTTCATAGACAGCAAAGGAAGGGATTCTTTACGGTTAGGACAATAAAGTTATGGAACTCCCTGCCAAGAGAGGTAGTGCTATCAACCACAATAGATGCATTTAAAAATGTTTTGGATGTTTTTTTAGGAAAGCAGAACATACAGGGCTATTAATAATAGAATATGCATTAATAAAAGAGATTATTGATCCAAGGAGAAATCTGATTGCCTCTTGGAGTCAAGAAGGAATTTTTTCTCGCAGCAGGCAAAATTCGAAATAGCTTCCTTAGGGGTTTTTGCCTTCTTTTGGATCAAAAGCTGTAATGATAGGTAGAAGGGTTGAACTTGACGGACTTGTGTCTTTTTTCAACCTAAATTACTATGAAGGTGTTTCACTTGTGCGTGTAGCTGGCACAGATCGACCACATCCCCTACTTGCAACAGGAGCTCCATCAACACCAGGAGCACCACGACCAGGGCCACGTCCCTTATTTGACGCTCTCCTCATTCTTTGCGGTCACCCACCAAAGTAACAGATGGTTTATGTCAGGCTACAATTTTTAGTTTTTTTGTTTTTTTGTTTATTAGACTGCAAAAAATGCACCGCAAGACGTAAATGTATAATTTTACAATTACAATTATAGTACAATTATAATTTTTCAAAGTGCACTGTAAGCAAAGTATTGTACTGTTCTATTTGACTCTCATATATGAAGTGCAGGCGTAAATGTACTATTTAGCACAACAATTAAACATTTTCAAAGTGCGCTGTAAGCACAGTATTGGACTGTTCTATTTGACTCTCAGATATGAAGTGCAGGCCGTAAATGTACTATTTAGCACAACAATTAACATTTTTCAAAGTGTGCTGTAAGCACAGTATTGGACTGTTCTATTTGACTCTTAGATATGAAGTGCACCGCAAGACGCAAATGTACTATTTAGCACACAAAACAATTACAATTTTTCAAAGTGCACTGTAACCACAGTATTTCACTGTTCTATTTGACTCTCAGATATGAAGTGCACCGTAAGACACAAATGTACTATTTAGCACCCAAAACAATTAGAATTTTTCAAAGTGCGCTGTAACCACAGTATTTCACTGTTCTATTTGACTCTCAGATATGAAGTGCACCGCAAGACGCAAATGTACTATTTTCCACCCAAAACAATTAGAATTTTTCAAAGTGCGCTGTAAGCACAGTATTTCACTGTTCTATTTGACTCTCAGATATGAAGTGCACTGCAAGACGCAAATGTACTATTTAGCACCCAAAACAATAAGAATTTTTCAAAGTGCACTGTAACCACAGTATTTCCCTGTTCTATTTGACTCTCAGATATGAGGTGCACCGCAAGACGCAAATGTACTATTTACCACCCAAAACTATTAGAATTTTTTAAAGTGCGCTGTAAGCACAGTATTTGACGGTTCTATTTGACTCTCAGATATGAAGTGCAGGACGCAAATGTAATATTTAACACCAACAAATTGCAGTATTTAAAAATGCCTAGATGTTGCCCACTGAGCTAACAGAACAGGATTAAAGTCATGTGCCTGGCAGACATGCAGTTGCAAGTGCACTGCACTCTCTGTGGCACTGGGCTCAGGGCAGGGTACAAATATGTAGTATAGAACACACATTAAATTAATCACTGTAATTTGAATAATCGCTGTAGTTTGAATAATCGCTGTAGTTTGCAGATTCAACACCAGAATTTTTTTAATCTGTCCCTCACAGCTGCAGCATCCTCTCCCTACACTAAGAAGAGCTAATGTGATGTGCATGCACGTAACTCCAGCTTATATATAGAGGCTGGGTCACATGCTGCACTGGCCAATCACAGCCATGCCATTAGTAGGCATGGCTGTGATGGCTTCTAAGGGCAAACAAGTCAAACGCTTGTTGATTGGCTGCCCTGCAGCCTTTCAAAATGCACCATTAAATCGCCAAACCCCGGACTCCAACACGAACATACAGTGGAATGTCCGTGTTCGGGGTCAAAAAAACGTAATGTTCGGTACGAACCCGAACAGTGCGGTTCGGGTTTGCTCAACACTAGTAATGACCCATTTAAAAAGAAGTAAGGCCCCAGGTGGTTTCAATAATACATTAATAACCTGATGGTTTCAATAATACATTTTACTCAGTGTTTGGCATAGTTGCCAACATTTGAAACATTTTTCCAGGGACACTTTGCAGCTTATCTTCCAATTGACCACACCGCCTTTAAAAAGCTCTTCCCACTCAATATGATTAGCATAATGTAACTCCAAATACTTGTCATAGTGTAGATTATATCATCAAGTTCCCACCAACATTACCATGCATCCTTGGTATACAACAGATACATTCACAGAACAACATCTACACCAGGCAGGTGCATTACATGAAATATAGTAAGACCTTGTGCAGATGTCCTGCAGTCAGGGAGCTGTGTCTAAAACATACATTATGGTGGAAGGCCATTCCACGTATCCACTCCCCTATCAGTAAAGTTATACTGCCTGGCCTTATCATATATCTAGGATAGCCTTGTGCATATCCCATGCATGCTTAAACTCCTGCACTGTATTAACTTCTACCACTTCTACTGGAAGACTATTCCATGCATCCACTACCCTCTCAGTAATGTAATACTTTCATTAGTTCCTGGCCTTATCTTTTATCTAGGATAGCCCTATACCTATCCCATGCATGCCTAAACTCCTTCACTGTATTAACCTTTACCATTTCTACTGGAAGACTGTTCCATACATCCACTACCCTCTCAGTAAAGTACTACTTTCATTAGTCCCTGGCCTTATCTTATATCTAGGATAACCTTATACCTATCCCATTATTGCTTAAACTCCTCCTCTACCACTTATGCTAGAAGACTATGCCATGCAGCCACCACCCTCTCAGCAAAGTAATATTACATTTCTTACCACAAAAAAACATTAAAATATTAAATATTGCCAGCCTTTTGAAAAGCATGACGTTGACCCCAAATATATGTATATAACTAGTTGCATTTATACTTATACAAACTTTTTAATATTATATTCAACTATTTTTATATGTATCCCTTCCTCTGCACCCACATTGAAATTAAAGAACTTAGCATAGCACCATACAGCACCCACAGCACTTGGCACCCACCCGTTTTGGCATGCCACAGTGTCAATTTGCCCCATTGAACTGCCCCAGTAGAACACGCCACAGTGTCACTTTGCCTCATAGTACATGTTATATTGCCCCACAGAACATGCCACAGCATCACTTTGGCCACAATCAATTTTCCCATTAATATGTCACTATTAGCCTGACCATTAATATGCCACTGTTAGCCTGGCCATTAATATGCCACAGCCAGATTGCAAATGAATATGCCACAGCCTGATTGCCTAGTAATATGCCAAAGCCAGATTACCCAGTAATATGCCACAGTCTAATATGCCACAGCCTGATTGCCTAGTAATATGCCAAAGCCAGATTACCCAGTAATATGCCATAGTCTAATTGCCCAGTAATATGCCAGTCTAATTACCTAGTAATATGGCACAGTATAATTGCCCAGTAATTTTCCACAGTCTAATTGCCCAGTAATATGCCAGTCTAATTGCCCAGTAATATGCCACAGTATAATTGCCCAGTAATTTTCCACAGTCTAATTGCCCAGTAATATGCCAGTCTAATTGCCTAGTAATATGCCACATTCTAATTGCCCAGTAATATGCCAGTCTAATTGCCCAGTAATATGCCACAGTCTAATTGCCCAGTAATATGCCAGTCTAATTGCCCAGTAATATGCCACAGTCTCATTGCCCAGTAATATGCCAGACTAATTGCTCAGTAATATGCCAGTCTAATTGCCCAGTAATATGCCACAGTCTAATTGCCCAGTAATATGCCACAGTTTAATTGCCCAGCAATATGCCACAGTCTAATTGCCCAGTAATATGCCACAGTCTAATTGCCCAGTAATATGCCAAAGTTTAATTGCCCAGTTATATGCCACAGTATAATTGCCCAGTAATTTTCCACAGTCTAATTGCCCAGTAATATGCCAGTCTAATTGCCTAGTAATATGCCACATTCTAATTGCCCAGTAATATGCCAGTCTAATTGCCCAGTAATATGCCACAGTCTAATTGCCCAGTAATATGCCAGTCTAATTGCCCAGTAATATGCCACAGTCTCATTGCCCAGTAATATGCCAGACTAATTGCTCAGTAATATGCCAGTCTAATTGCCCAGTAATATGCCACAGTCTAATTGCCCAGTAATATGCCACAGTTTAATTGCCCAGTAATATGCCACAGTATAATTGCCCAGTAATTTTCCACAGTCTAATTGCCCAGTAATATGCCAGTCTAATTGCCCAGTAATATGCCAGTCTAATTGCCCAGTAATATGCCACAGTCTAATTGCCCAGTAATATGCCAGTCTAATTGCCCAGTAATATGCCACAGTCTCATTGCCCAGTAATATGCCAGACTAATTCAGTAATATGCCAGTCTAATTGCCCAGTAATATGCCACAGTCTAATTGCCCAGTAATATGCCACAGTTTAATTGCCCAGTAATATGCCACAGTCTAATTGCCCAGTAATATGCCAGTCTAATAGGCCAGAAATATGTCACAGTCTAATTGCCCATTAATATGCCAGTCTAATTGCCCAGTAATAGGCCACAGTCTAATTGCCCAGTAATATGCCACAGTCTAATTGCCCAGTAATATGCCACAGTTTAATTGCCCAGTAATATGCCAGTCTAATTGCACAGTAGTATGCCGGTCTAATTGCCCAGTAATATGCCACAGTTTAATTGCCCAGTAATACGCCAGTCTAATTGCCCAGTAATATGCTAATCTAAATGCCCAGTAATATGCCACAGTGTAATTGCCCAGTAATATGCCAGTCTAATTGCCCAGTAATAGGCTACAGTATAATTTCCCAGTAATATGCCACAGTCTAATTGCCCAGTAATATGCCACAGTTTAATTGCCCAGTAATATGCCAGTCTAATTGCCCAGTAAAATTCCACAGTTTAATTGCCCAGTAATATGCCACAGTGTAATTGCTCAGTAATATGCCAGTCTAATTGCTTAGTAATATGCCACAGTGTAATTGCCCAGTAATATGCCACAGTTTAATTGCCCAGTAATATGCCACTACCCTCCCCCACCCTTTCCCAGTACTCTGCTCCATGTCTCCTCCGTGCACAGGCAACAGGTTTGTTTGTTTTTATTAAAGTTTTTTTTATTTTTTTTTAAAAGTCACCCGCTCAGTTCAGTCTGTGAGCTGAGCTCACATCATCCTGTGTTACTAGCCCTGTTACACGCGTCCTGCCTGTTTCCAGGTGGCAGGGCTTGCTAAAGCAGGCTGATGTGAGCTCAGCTCACATAGGCTGAACTGCGCGGGTCATGTGACGTTGTGTGATGCCGTCACGTGACCCTTGATCGTGCTAAAACAACGCAAATTGCCGGGATTGTCCCAGGGATGAGAATTCCCCAGGACAATCTTATTTTTCACGGGACTGTCTCGGCAACTATGGTGTTTGGTCTGATACTAAGATTATCTAACAAATTTATTTAAGGAAGTTATGGATTGTGGCAGACTACCGGAAGAGCTCCTACAGGCTACAATCACATGAATCCTTAAACAGGGCAAGAAGAGTTCAAATATCAAATTATAGGCCAATTTCCTTAATAAATAATGACCTAAAAATCTACTCAATGGTGCTCGCTAATCAGATGAAAAATGTGATCCCATTTCTGGTGAATAAAGATTTAAAGATGTTTGACTTGGTGGAAAGAGAGGGTGTTCCCCAGCTGACCTTGTCATTATATGCTGAAAAGGCCTTTGACAGGGTAATCTGGGGATAGATGGCTCAGGTACTAGGGACATTTGGCTTCTCGGGTCACATCGAGTCAGCCATAAGGACACTCTACTCAGCCCCTACAGCTAGGACTGTGGGACTGGGTATATTGTCTGAATGGAAAAATAATAACATCACTGGAATAAAGATTAAAGACGCTGACTATAAGTTGTGCCTATATGTGGATGATGTGGTCGACACATTGACGAACCAGATAAACTCGTTAAAGTATTTTATGCAAAAAATTTACAGTTATTCAAGAGTCTCAAATTATAAAGTTAACCTCACAAAATCACGGGCAATGTTGTTCAATGCAGAGGAGGAGCTGAAAAATAAAATAGTTAGGATGTATCCCTTTGACTGGACAAATGAGGGGTTTACGTTCCTGGGTATATTCATTATGGCACATTTACAAGACCTTATGGGGAAAAACTTTGAGACTCTGTTTTGAAGATACTCAAATCAAGTTAAATAAGAACTGGCACTATAGAGAAATCTCCTGGTTACAAGCCGAACTGGAATTACCTTCAAAAGAGCTATTTGCATATTTAAGATTAAAAGGACTACCTCAGAAACTGAATACTAAAAAGAGAAGTATGTCTGGAAATAGAAATGTATTGCCTATTCGACTCATCTTCAAAAACTAAAGTTGTTCCCAAATTATATTATTTACCGAGTATAGATAAAATAGAAAGAAAATGTGAGGCTTGAATTACATGGGAGAGAGATATTGGGATAGGAAATGAGAATAAACAGTGGTTTTCCTCAATGACAGAGTTTAAAAGGGCAATCAAATACCTCAATATTATTCAACTTCACTTCAGATCATTTATAGGTGGCATATGGTCCCAAAAATCTTGAATAAACTAAACAACACCAACTCAGCTCTCTGCTGGAGATGCAGCCAGAATATATGGACCATAGACACATCTGGTTGGACTGCACTAAACTTAGGAAGCTATGGCAAGAAGTCTTTGGGTTTATTAACCTGATTCTTGAAGGGAAAATGGATAAAACAATGAAGTTGGCTCTGTTCCACTTTGCTCCAGATCCAATGCTGTTTAATAAAAAATACCTGCTTTTACATATATTGATGTCGACAAAGCTGGTTATCGCACTTAATTGGAAACAAAATACATGCCCCTCTTGGAATCAGGTTTCTTGCCAGATATTGTATCAACATCAGATGAAGGAGAATATAGCTTGTAACTCGGGAAAAATCGAGACATTAAAAAAGAAATGGCTACCATGGTTTGAGCATTTCCCGCCAAGGAGGGAGGAGGGAAGGGAAGAGAGAAAAATTATCTTTTTCTCTTTCTTTTCTTTTTCTCTCACTAATATTTTAGGTTATAGTTAAAATAATTGGTTGATCATGTTTCACTTTCTTTACGAAACACTTTGAGTGGTTGTGTTCTCTGTTACACTGTTGCAAGTTGGAAATGGGGTGACAGATTAAGCACTGACTATGAATACGCAAAATTCTAATATGTACAAATAATTTGTTGATTTTGTTAAATCTTTCTTGAGATGGAAATATTTTTGGTAACTCAGACAATGGTAGTATTGACTTCGGGTGTGGCTGAATCAACCTGATCTTAAGCTATTGTTTGATTATGATACATTTTATTGGTGAAAAATTACTATTGTATATGTATTAACAAGCTGTTGATCCTGGTGGAACTCAATATGACAATTCAGAATATTGTAGGGATACAATATGACAATCCAGACAATAATATTGTGAATTTAGGTATGGCTAAACTGGTTTATGTACAAAATACTGGTTGAATGTGATGTACTCCACTGGCAAAGAATCTTGCCTTTTTTTTTTTTTTTTTTTTGGCAACACTTGGTAAATTTTGTTAATTAGAAACATGTAGAAGCTATCTGGGTCCTTTGTCACTTGATTTAGAGCCGGACATATTAGGACAAACTAAGTGCCGATTAAGAAAACTCTAATTTGTAATACTATATAAGTATAGGCAAACTGTTGATTTTCTATACTTTGTTGACAAGGATATGTTAAGCTAACGCAGTAATAATATTGTTGAATTTATGTGGGGTAAACGTGCAGATTTATGCATAAAACTACTGGTTGACTATGATGCACTCTACTGTTCAAGAATCAACAATCCTTATTCTTATTCTTGTGCTAATTAGATATATGTATAAGCTATCCGGTTTTTCTGTTATATTGTCTAGACTAGGACATATTAAGATAAATTAAGTGCTGACTAAGAAAATGCTAATTCTTAATATAACATATGTACAAATATTCCGCTGACTATGTCAGGTTGCTGTTGATACGGAAACAAAGTGACAACTTAGATAATAATATATCTGAACTCATGTAGGGGTAAACTGAATACATACAAGCTCTTGGTTGACTATGCTGCACCCTGTTGGTAAAGAATTAAGTTGTTAGAATTTTTTTTTTTTTTTTTGCTGTTTTTTTTTTTTTTCATGAAGCCAGGGTAAAGTAATACCTGTACCAGTTTGTTGCCGTCATCAGGGGCAAACTATAGACATGCATATAAACTGAACTGATGAGAACTTATTGAGGCTTTAGACATCCCCCTCTCCCTTCCGGTTTTTTGTATCCATACCAGTGTTTTTTATTTTTTATTTTATTTTTTTTCCTCTTGTTAGCTATCTATCTATCTACTTATTTGTATACTTTTATATTTACTTATTTATTATCTCTATTATTATTATTATAATTTTTTCTTAATTTAAATTTGTTTTTTTCTTCCCTTCTCTGTTCCCCTTCTCCTTACCTCCCCCACCCCCCTTCTTCTCTGTTTTCTCTCTCTTCTTTCTTTTTCTTCCTTTTTCTTCTTACTGTTTTTCTTCTTGAGCCCTCCCCCACCTGGTAGATCGTAGAAACTGACACCCGCTGTAAATAGGTTGGAACTCCTTGAAACGGGTTAATATACTACACCCCCCTTTGCTCCCTGGTGGTTTTAGGGAGCTTTAGACATACGGTTGATGGAGAGGATATTTCCGTTAACGGTGGAGACGTGTGATGAGGAAGTGTGTATGAATGCAGGTGTATATAATGGGATCTTATGTGAATTGGCTGTGGGGGACTCAGGGTGGGGGACAGGGTATGGGGTAGATTGGTGGCGCCGACTCTCTCAATGCCAATTAGGGTGATGACTATCAACTCACGGGGGCTAAATTCCCCCCACAAGAGAGCATTCTTGTATGATCTATTGCTGAGAGAAAATGTGGATGTGGCTCTGGTTCAAGAGACGCATTGGACGCAGGCCCATGGAAACCTTTGGAAGTATACTAGATACCCCCATGTATACTCCTCCTCTTTAGTAACAGGAAAGAAAAGAGGAGTGGAAATAATTATTTCAGACAGAGTTAAATTTGACTATATCTACCACGAAACTGACGAGGAGGCACGCAGATTGATCCTGATATGCAGGATTAATGATGCCCTGTACACCTTGGTTGATCTGTATGCCCCATCAGATGGTACTTTGAGATTTATGAATAGTGCAATCGATAAGATTGAAAGGGTATCAAGAGGCTTTTTGATCTTGGGCGGGGACCTGAATTCCATTGCGAACTTCGATTTAGATAGGAAATCTCAAAAAGCATGTAAAGATGAGGAACGTATGAGGACAAGAGCGGAGGCATTTTCCTCGTGGTTATTTCGAAATAACTTGTATGACATCTGGAGGGTGCAACATGCAGGGGATCAGGACTATACCTTCTTTTCCACACCCCACTCTTCTTACTCTAGGATAGACTATCTGTTGACTAGGGGCTCTACACTTGATCTCTGCTCTAGATCATTTATCGGAAATATCTCTTGGTCAGACCATGCCCCAGTTACATTGAAAATTAAGGACAACCCACTATATAAGACCCGTAGTAACTGGAGGCTTAATGAGCATCTTTTGAGTTCTCAAAAAGATAGACTCGACCTGATAGAGCAGGCTAAACGTTTTCTGGAACATAATGACACTGGGGAGACATCAGAACATAACCTCTGGTGCACGATGAAATGCGTAATGAGAGGCTATTTGATCAAGAAAGGTGTATGGAATAAGAAACAAAAGGGGAAAGACCTAGCCGAACCACATGCTATATATTGGCAGTTTTGGAAAATAAAAATAAACTCAATCCTACTCCAGCGAAAGAAAAAGAGATTCAGAAGACTCAAGAACTAATTAGGAATGCCCTTAGAAAACGTGCAGATCTATCGATGCAAAGGCTAACAAGCAAATGGTATTACAGTAATAATAGAACAGGAAAAGATCTGACTAGGAAGTTGAAATCCCAGAACCAACACTCTAGAATTAAAAAGATAGTATGGGACAGGGAGACCTGTATAGCGCCAACAAAGATTGCAGCAGCATTTAAATCGTATTATGAAATATTATATAACCTGCCTAAGCCAGATACTCCCCCCGGGTCACAGCGGCGTTTTCTGGAGACTGTAAAATTACCTAAACTCTCCAGAGAAAAATTGAACTCTATTAATATCCCAATATCCCTCATGGAAGTAGTAAACACGATAAAAGATCTGAAAAAGGGGAAAGCCCCTGGCCCTGACGGTTTCTCGACCGCATACTATCAGATTCTCAATCCTATGATTTCACCATTGCTAGTTAGACTGTTCAATTCAATTCCGGGTGGCCCAGGTTTTCCGATGGAAATGATGACGGCAGCTATAGTTCCTATTCCGAAGCCAGGAAAGAATCCCGAGTTGGTAAACAACTATAGACCGATATCATTAATTAACCTTGATGTCAAAATATACTCTAAGATCCTGGCAACAAGGCTGCGGCGAGTCATCCACGACCTGATACACCCTGATCAGGCAGGATTTATGCCGGGGAGACAGGGGGTGGAGAACACCCGCAGGGTCTTCGACATAATTAATAATATCCATCAGACAAAGTGTCCCTCTGTCATAGTCGCTCTCGATGCAGAGAAGGCTTTTGACAGAGTCGACTGGGGATTTTTGTCGGAGACCCTCCGGGTGTTCGGTATCACCGGTTTGTTTTATGATCTCACAATGGCCTTGTATGTAAATCCGCGGGCAAGAATAATGGGTCCGTTCCTGGCTTCGGACTTCTTTAATATACGTAATGGTACCAGACAGGGGTGCCCTTTGGCCCCACTTCTTTACGCCCTTACAATTGAACCTTTCGCTCAATATTTAAGGCAAAAACAATCTGTACAGGGCATGAGGATCGGAAGGGAGGAGCACCTCATAACCCTCTATGCGGATGATGTCCTCCTAACCCCAGCTCATCCCCATTCGTCGATACCAGCCCTCCTGGATGCGGTGGATGAATATGGTAGATATTCAAATTATAGTATAAACTTGACAAAGACACAAATTATGTCTTTCTACCTATCTCCATCAAAACAACAGAAAATCTTGGATCTTGTAAGGAGAGAAAGATCTGCAGATTCAGTTGATTATTTAGGAATTAAGATCTTCTCTTCGGTGGACGAGACGGTCTTATCAAATTTTGCTATACTACACACAGACCTTACCAAACTCACCTTTAACTGGGCAAAGTTGGAGACCTCCTGGATGGGGCGTATTAACATTCTTAAAGCTTACATCTTGCCTAAACTAACTTATTTGTTCAGGACTATCCCGTATAAGATACCTAGTAGTACCCTTAGAGACTTTGAAATTTTATTCTCAAGGTTTATTTGGGCTAAAAGAAAACCAAGAATCCCAAGCCAGATCTTAAAACGTAATCTTCACTCTCATGGCCTGGGCTACCCGGACCTGCGGAAAATATACGCGGCATCGCAAATGACACATGTTCTTGCTTGGAACTCATGCCACCATAAAGCGGGCTGGATGTCATTGGAAAGAGTTTTATGTAACAATATAGACATGTCACTGATGATTTGGCTCCCACGTAGACTCTATGAAAAATTGTCAATCCCCCTTAAAAGTATAAACGATATTATGGCTTCATTCTACAGAGTGAAGAAGTCAATGAAGGTTCATGACACTTTTTCTAGGATGGCCCCGATACAGATCGTTCAACTATGTGTCCCAAATATAGCTTTAACGAGATGGAGGCATGCAGGGATTATTACCCTGGGAGAGTTATACGATAGCGAGGGAGTAGTGCCCTTTGACACATTAATAAAGAACTATAATCTCCCCGCCGTAGAAATATATACGTATATTCGAATGAGATCATTCTTGATTAGATATCCTCCATCAGATATTACTGATTGGGATAGATTTCTCACCCAGGTAGGTAACAAAAATCTTATCGCGAAATGCCGGGGGGTTTTCGATAAGGGGGTGACGATCGACAAGCCTCCGGCCCTTAGGCAGTGGGAGATGGATATGGGGAAAGTATTCCCGCTCCAGGCCTGGTTGAAAGCCTGGCAAGATACGAGAAAATCTGTTAACTGTATTAATATCCAGGAGCAATACTATAAACTTACACAAAGGTGGTACTTAGTCCCCACCCGCCTGGCAAAATACGCGACACAGGCCGATGACTTATGCTGGCGCTGTGGCAGAGCGGTGGGATCCCAGTTACATACTTGGTGGGAATGCGAGGAACTTACTCCTCTTAAAAGGAAGGTAGAAAGTATCTATAGAGAGATATATGGAAGTGACGAGCCACTCACCTCATACACGTTCCTCTTCCACCTGGATTTCCAGACTTCTGACGTATATGTAAAAGCTTTATGTGTTAACATATTAGCTGCATGCAAACTATGTATCTCCAGGTATTGGAGACAGACAACTACTCCAACATGGACAGAAGTTAGAAATCAGATTGATTTCCAGGCTAGGGCTGAAGGCTATTTTTATCGAACAAACAACACTGCGGATTGGGAAAAATATGAGCGTATCTGGCTAAAGTGGGCGAGATCCCCTTCAAAGGACTAGAAGCGAAGTGAGTGCTAGACCCCCCGTGGGTTGATGGTAGAAACCTAGGATTGTTGGCAAAGGAGATAAGAGGCGCCCCCTATAAATTATAAATAATAAACTTTAATTGTAATCTAAAACTCCACCGAATAATGTCATAAATATGATATGTTAATACCCCCGCCGCACCCCTCTGGTCCCCCCCAACCCAAGAAACTGGAAATACCCCTGGGACTGACGCGACCCCATATAAATATACACCTGGCTGAATGAATGATGAATGATTGTGGTTTTGTCTGTGGACAATAGACTGAAGAATTGGATGTCACTGTATAACATATTATCCTTTAGGGAGCCGTACTCGCTGACTCTTTCTTCTTCTGGACATATTCTTCTATATCTCTCTCTGGTCCCTTTCCTTTATCGTCACCTCTTCCTTTCCCTACCGGAGGGGAGGGGCCTGGGGGGAGCGAGACGTGAGGGGATTGCATGGAAGTCTGCCCCTGGAGATAGGGGACAACAGGACGGCTCTACATTCAATTCAGTATGATTGTCTTAATGTGTATTATCTACTATATCAAACTTTTTTTTTCTGAGTACTGTTTGTGTTATAAAATTGAAATGTTTTATATACGAAATTATTATTGTACAATGGCTTAAAATTTATAATCTGATAAAAGAAAATTTAATAAAGATGAATAAATAAAAAAAAAAAATGGCTACCATGGTTTGAGCATTTCCCGCCATCCAAATAAATAATACATCCCTGGACGTATATATGTATATATTTATAAACAAATACTTCATACTAGTAATTCAACCTGCTCTCCGAAAGACCAACATGTGAGACGTAATCATCAAGGGCCAGATGTTTTGAAGTGGATTGCCCCCTGTTTGTATTTTTTTTCCCTTCGGGTTGTTATGTATTTTACTTATCATACCTTTCCTTCTCCCTCCTCATTATCTTTGTATATTGGTACTTTGCTTTTCATATATATACTTGATATATTATGGGGACAGAGGGAAAATAACACACTCTCCCCCAAATAATGGAGGGTAGAGGGATTGAGGAGAGTAGGGAAGGAGGGAGGGATGGAAGAAGGTGAAAACAATTTGAATTTCAAAGAAAATGTCCATGTTTGTTATTTATGTATGTCATATTTGTTGTCAGAGGAAAAAAATGTTCTGTCATAAATAAAGAATTAAAAAATAAAAAGTTTACATTTACATACAGTTTTACATTGTGACTTTAAAAAAGTCTATGAGGGACATACCCTCTGGAAATGTCCCTCATAGCTCATCTCCATCAGACGTTAAAATCTCAAGAAAACAAGCTCCTATCTTCCTGTGTGTCACAATAAGAATATACCTACACATCCTTACACACACACATTATATATATATATATATATATATATATATATATATATATACACACATACATTACATTAACATTACATTTACATTTATTTATATAGCACCAACAATTTATATAGTGCTAGGTACAGAGCATAGAAGAGAACTACATACTAAATTAGACAATCCAGGGAATGGGGTACAGGAAACACATAAGCGAGTGAATAGGTCAGAGGGAATGTAGTTGTAGTAACAGTAATGTGGATGGTTGGCCAAAGATTAATTGTGTGTGTTCTAGATGGATTAGTTGTAAGCTCTCTGATACTAACAGCAGTTTAGGGCAGCAAGAGCTAGGTGGGATAATCTAGAGGTAAATCAACCCGTGTATCTATATATATGCACACACATGCATATAAAATATCCATATGCACAGACCCATATGCCTACAAGGGTAGCCCCAATCACCCAGTTTTTCTGCGCAGTTATCACAATTTTTTTCTTTGCTCTTACATTTCTCTTTCCTCTTTTTCTGCTTTGCTTTTTTTCCACATAAACAAAAAGTATACAACATTTTGGATGGATGTCCTGAGGTAGGTTATATCTTCCCAATATGGCTTCCTCTTATTTAATCTCTCTTATTTATTAAACTGCCCGTATCTACATATATTTAATTTAGTTTTACTGCATAAAACAAGTTCTATATTCTCTTACTTGCCCTATGTATCTTTAAACACACATGCATATATACCTTTGAGTCATCCTCACAAGTAATCCTTGCTTTAAATGTTTGTTTTCTTAATCAATAACTACTAATCCTGATTTAATACCGGCATTCCAACACTTGAAAATAGCTAATAAACCACACGATGGTGCCAGAGCATTGGAAGGGCCTGAAAACAAGTCCAAAAAGAATATAGAACTTAGCACAAATCCACTATAGAAAAATGTTCAAATTACACATGATCTATAAAGTAACATTTCAATCCTAGAAAAATGGATCTTCTTTAGGAGCATTACATGGGTGAGAAAGCAGACAATTTGGCAAACAAACTCATGTTTATGCAGAATAAAAGAACTAATAACAAGGAATGGCACGAAAATGAGACCAGCCACTCCATTTACTCAGGAGGTGGCATCTGCCTAGGTAATAAAGTGTCAGCAGTCTGCAATGCAGTCAAGAAAATGGGACATAATATAGTAATATACACAGCAACATGTTGCTAACATAAATAATGAGCCAAAACACTACTTTTAAATAAAAGAGGGAAAAACTTAGATATCTCCTATGTTGAGGTGCCAATATAATGGTTGCCATAAAAACAAATGCTAAATGAGCCAAAATGGGCAAATAGAAAAAACATAGACATTCTTGCATTGAGTATATGCACCCACCATAGAGAGGGGGATATTAAGATTCAGAAAAATATAGACAAACAGAATGCATGTATTTATACACACATATATATATACAGATATAGATATATATATATACACACACACACATATATATATATATATATATATATATATCAGGAGAATAGAAGAAAAAAATTAAATGCATAAATATGAATTGTATTTCGTTTGTCAAATTGCATGTTTTTCACTCTGTACATGCTTCTCCCGAAGGACCATTTTGATAGGGTCAAAATGTTAGTTTGTGTAATGTGCAATTAAAATTTGAACATTTTTTTTCACTTATGGATGTGTGCTGAGATCTATACTCTTTTTTTCATCAAGCCTGTGCTGTGACCTTATAAAAGGCTTCAATGCAAGAAAAGCCTGCAGACCCTCAGGTTGTGCCACTTTTGGATTACAGCTCAGTGTCACTGCACATTTCATCTAACATGGACAATTGCTTTAATCTTTGCAAGAAGCTGAAGAGCTTTAGCATGGCAAACTCAGTTAATTTATCCCTTGTCAGAAATGCAGCATTGATTAGTTCTTTAAGATTATGTGTTGTAGGATGTTGGGTTTTCTTTCACAGTCTATGCTTCCTGAGTGTTTATTTTAGTATGATCAAAGTCAAAGGCCAATTAATGAAATGAAAAATAGTAAAATGTGTTTAAGTACAGAGTTATTTGGATCATAGCAGTTAATTACGAAAGTCTTACCTGGACCCAATGTTTGTATTTTAAGTCTCTTAATTATTAATGTAGTTTCATCAAACATTTTCTATAAAATAGATTTTGGTCCAGAAACTGCAGTTACCTTTAATATCATAATTTAAGTCATTCAGATTTAAAGCACCAACCAATTCTGCAGAGCAGTACAATTTGAGGGGCTAGCATAAATGCTCACATAGAATATTATGTAAAGTAAGAAGAAATCCTGCTTTAGAAAGATTACTGTTTAAAGACACAGTTCAACCTCCCAATGTTTGGAATTAATGAGGTTTGATTCATGCCCCCTTCATTCCTAGGGAAAATGCCATTGTCTCTAGCTTCTCAATAACAATCTCCCTCTACCCTGAGAATCAAAGTTCTATGTCATCATCGTGAACAGATGCAAGAAAGGGTCAAGTGCTAAACTTATATGCAATATTCATTGTATTCATTGCAATATTCATTGCAACCCCATTTATATATGTTCTGAATGCATTTCACTTATTTCAGCAATAACATGTTAACCTTTGCTTTGCCTTAAAGTTACCATACTACTTAATGTTTCTTAACTTCTGTGCTACTTTGAAATTAGTTTAGTAGTCTGTTTTCTACATTTCTATTGTTTAAGGTCCTAGATGCTCATTAATCGTTAACCGCTAATCATTCCATACATTGCCCTTCAGTGTCCCAATATGGCATTAAATATGAAGATAATGTCATTACCTAATGCAAGCTACTAGATATTCACAATGTAAGAAGTTATATCTGCCGAGCTACAAATTGGTTTGCTGGTCACATTATACTTCTTGAATTCATGTTAGAATATTTGATGGAAAGCAACGTCCCGTGCTGCATATTGATTACAAATACTGTTGAGAAGAAAACTCAATAAACACTGTTTGTTGTTTGCTATTTTCTGCTTAGTTGCTCATCCAGTACATTTTCACATAGGTTGAATCTGAGTGCACTGGAAAAGCATTATGACCTAGATTCATCAAAGTAAGATAAATATTTAAGACATGCCATGTTTCTATGTCTTGTTCTTTGTGCATTTCTATATATCTCATTTCATATGGCACACGTTGTTAACCCTTTACATGGAAACTATCATAGAAAAACAAAATTGGCAATCTTTATTTTTTAAACTCTGATGTGCACGGATATTCTTCACAGAGTTCAATTATCTAGTAGTATTGTTTCGATGACACATTTACTAATCTATAATCTATAAAATGCCACCCTTCTGTTTCACCCATGACCCTGTCAATTAATCTCTGCGTTTTGCTGGTGATATTTCTGGAATCTAGTTATTTTTTCCTACAGTGGGATATCAATAAAAAATTGCATTCATGAAACTTTCAGCAAATTGTTATCGACCACATCAATGTGATTGACAGTATTATTTTATTCTGCATGTCTGGTGGTTACAGGGGCTCAGGCCGGGGGTATGTAATGGGGGTGATGGGGGTCATGTAATGGAGGTAATGGGGAAAGTAATGGGGGGATGGGGCAAGTAATGGGGGATGGGACAGGTAATGGGAGTGATGGAGGCATGTAATGGGGGTGTTGGGGGCATGTAATGGGGTAATGGAGCATGTGATGGGGACATGTAATGAGGGTGATGGGGACATGTAATGCGGGTTATGGGGGCATGTAATGTGTATGTAATGAGGTGATGGGTGCAATGTCATCGGTTTATAGACTTTCAGTTTATGGAATACATGTAATGCTATGGCCTTTCTATAAACCGAAATAGAGTCCCCATTCATACGAATAGGTCAATTGACCTTTTCGTATGAATGGGGACTCTATTTCGGTTTATAGAATAGCAATAGCATTACATGTATTACATAAACCGAAAGTCTATAAACCGAAAGACATTCGGTTTATAGAAAGCCAATAGCATTACATGTATTCCATAAACCGAAAGTCTATAAACCGAATGTCTTTCGGTTTATAGACTTTTGGTTTATGTAATACATGTAATGCTATTGGATTTCTATAAACCAAAATAGAGTCCCCATTCATATGAATAGGTCAATTGACCTATTCGTGTGAATGGGGACTCTATTTCGGTTTATAGAATAGCAATAGCATTACAGGTATTACATAAATCGAAAGTCTATAAACCGAAAGACACTCTGTGGAGCAAAAAATGTTGGTATTTTAGGCTTGCACAGGCACAAATACTAAAAATGTTTAATATGTTGCCTGCCAAACAATATACATACCCTCACAGGAAACACATCATATACCCAAGCTTGATTTAAATGCTTGTGCACAGCCTGTGTTTTTATCATAAAACAAGAAAATATATTTATATGTACAACTGGAATTTTTCAAGACCATTCATAGAATTAATGCTATTGTATTTATTATTGATTATATAGTTTATGTACCTTAAGCTTGTTTGGAATATTCAGTTTTATTTCCTTCATTTTAACAATGTTTATTAGTGTTTTCACTCTATTTACCATTTTTTTTTTAGTTAACATGTTTTTATATGTTTAGTTATTAGTTTTTCCCCCCACATTCCCCCCACTATCATTTTTCCAGTCAATAGAATATTTATTGGCTTTCTGATGGAGTTTATACCGAAAAAAAACAAGGTTAAATAAATACTACCCTTGAGGTCATGCTAGCATATTAATTTACAATAGTAAAGTTCACATGGATATCATGATAATGATCAGTTCGAACTGCATCTATGATATGTTCTATAGTGTTAAAAAATATTCAAGTTGGGAAGCTCAACAAAAAGATAAAGAAATTAAATGAAAATTCAATATGGCAAAAACACTGTCTAACAAGTTTTAGTCATAGAAAAACTGGAAACAATTAGAGTTAGAATGATACTACTTGTGTATTGGCCAACTGAGCAAAGCAGGTAAAATGTAACCACTAAAATATAAATGGTATAACACATATCATTATAATGGGTCTAACCTGTACTTCTATGTGCATATAGCCATATAGGAGCTAATGCACAGGGCATGGACCCTCTTAAAGGGACAGGCCCAGATAAATTGTAGCTGCAGCACCCTCTATTGCTCCACCTCTGAATAGTAATAAGTATAGATTATGCAGTGGTTACACTTTGTAAATGTTCCGTATTTCGGTACCATTACATTACCATTTATTTATATAGCGTCAACAATTTACATAACGCTAGGTACAGAACATAGAAGGGAACTACATACTAAGTTAGAAAAACTAGAAACAGACTGGTACATGAGGTAGAGAACCCTGCTCGCAAGCTTACAATCTAGAGGGAATGGGGTCAATAAGACACATAAGGGGTTGAAGAGGCCGGAGGGATTGAACTTGTAATAACAGTAGTGTGGATGGGTGGCACTAGGTGGGATAGGCCAAAGATGGGTAGTGTGTGTTTTAGCTAGGTGGGAACTGCTAGAGGTAAAGTAACAGGTGTTCTAGTGGGTTGGGTAGTAAGCTTCTTTAAACAGGTGGGTTTTGAGGGACCATAATAGATTTCCTATTTCCCAGCTTACCAAAAGAAAAAACCCTATTTCAAGAGTTAATTCAATAACTGATATAATATACACTTGCTGTATTTTACATTATGCATCATGGTGGACGATGATCAAATCTATCTCCATGTCAGACAAAATCAAATGAGCACAGAAAATGTTTTTATAACATATGGGCAGACAGTCCGTCACAAATGTTTAAAAACTACAAACCTCATTTTCACAATCTCCATGTCAGACCTGCTATATTGAACAAGACGAATCTTTTTGAAATGTTAATAGATACCATTGGTATTTGTTAATAGATAGCATGGTTACTCATTACTTTGTTTCAAAGTCTACAGTGACTTGAGAGAGAACATTTTAGTGTCTCACATTATATGCTCTCTATCCCCTCTCCACTGTCCATCTGTAAACTCATAAACCTCTCTCTGGAATTGTGGCATCAACCTTTAAGCATGCCCACATCAGACCTGTACTGAAAAAGAATCTTCCTTAGATCCCATATTGCCATCAAATTAGTGTCCCATGTCCCTTCTCCATTTTGTGTCCAAGTTGTTGTAAAGGATTGTACACTCGCGCCTAACTGGCTTTATGTCCACTAATGAGCTCCTTGATCCTCTTCAATCTGTCTTCAGACCCTTACAGTCTACTGAAAATGCCCTGACTAAATTGTCAAATCACTAACTCATTTCCAAATATAAAGGCCTTTGGCACTGTTGACCACCTCCTTCTTAATGGATTAGCCGCGATCTGCATAGTTGGCATGGTTCGCTTTTGAATTCAGTTGTATCTATCTGAATGTCGATCCTTGACCCAATGCAGTGTTCCCTGTACATCTTCTCTCTAGGAAAACTCATCAACACTTTTGGCATTGGACCCGAGCGCCGAAGTTATGGAGTTATGGTGCAGGAAATGGAGACACAGGGCCTGGGGCAGGGTGACATGCGGCCACATTCCAGGGCCCTGTGGTAGCTGCTGTATCCAGTGTAGCCAAAACAGAAATTGAAGATACCTTACAAACATAAGTACAGGACAAATAAGCAAAAGACATGTCTAAGCAGATATATCAACATACAAACATAAATACAGGAACTAGCCTTATACTCTGAAATGGTGAGGATTTTGTTACACCTGATGGCCATAAAATGATAAACTTGCAAACCAGTGTCAAGGTACCCCCCAATATGGCAAATCCCTAACACTACAACTAATAGTGAACTAATAATTAAATATAATAACTAAAACTACACAGACACCAACACATAGTAACACACTTGTAGCAGCACAGACTTGAAGAAACAAAACATACTGGTTTGCCGACATTTAAATAGAGCAACATAAGGCAGAAGGAAAAAGAGAAAACCTAGAATGGAATGGAACAATAAATAACAGGAGCACCAGAAATGAACCAGAAACAGAGGAAAAAACAAACGAAAAAGCATGGGGCAGGCAAACCTTTTAACAGGAATCAGTAAAGTCTCCGAACTGGACTCTAAGACAGGGCAAAACTATGACCATGCTCTTTTTGAAAATGGCACTCTGTGTGCCAAAACCGGTCGGTGCTATTCTGAAGCCATAAAGACATATATATTTTTTTGTACCTTTACCCAGTATGAGTCGTATTGGATCTACCTTCTTACCTCAACAAAGGTATTTAGACACTGAAAGATGTATTTTTGTCTTCATATTGTTTGTCTCCAGAGGGAATTGGAACGCCCATCACACCTGTGGAAAATTTAAGAAGTGCTCTGTGGAGTTTTGTTTTATGTAATACTACTCTGGAACTCACTTACGCAGATCATCCAGCTCTCTTCCTCATTCTCAATCTTCAAAAAGTCCCTCAAAACTCACTTCTTTAACTACCCATCCTAGAACACCTATTACTTAATCTCTCACCAAGCTTGCCTAGCTCTCACTTTCTCCAAATACTGCTCCGAATAAGGAAGCTCACAGCTCATCCAACTAGAAAACTCATTAATTAATCTTTGGCCAAAGCAACCTAGCTGCAACGGTCCAAAATACTGTTATTACCACCACCTCTCCAATCAACTTATGTGTCTCCTGTCCCCCACTCCCTTTAGACTGTGAGCTTGCGACCAGGGCTCTCTACATCATGTATCAGTCTGTCCCTGTTCATCTAACATAATATGTAGTACAAGAGAGAAAAAAAGCTGGCAATCATTGCACCAATGCAACTGAAGTTTAATGTCTTATTCCGAGAATAACATAACGACGAAAAAGGTGTACAGGCAACACACTTTCAAGTTTCGAGTCTCAAGATTCTTAATCATAAGTTTAGTCCCCCTCTATGGTCTGTACCAAGTGCTACATACATTGTTGGAACTATATAAATGAATGTTAATATAATCTAATGGGATCCATTGATATGTATCATATATTCTATAATTCAAGAAAATGTAAATCTCTCCCTGTTTATTCCGTATATCAATGTATAATAACTGCAATAATCCTGTAATAGTTAGGGGGAAATGCTAAAGCATAAATTATTGGATGACTTTAGTAATGATGTTACAGCTAGATGTCTTGCTTTCTTAATCTTAATTGTTAAAGTAAGGGTATTTAGCTTTAAGTAAGAGTCACCATGGTTAAGAAAAGTGTATTGAACTTACCCCCCAATGGAGATACACATCCTGTAGCTATACAGTTCAGTCAATGGATAGAACTAATGCATTTAGAGTCCGCCTAACTCAGAAATATGTATAAAAGATAAAATTAAAAAAAATTAAAATTTGAAATACAGGCAAAAAAATGTGTGCACAGCATTTTTTTTACCCCGGCTGTCTACTTAATAGTAGGCTTCAATACATGGTCATCATAGCTAGACTCTAATTGGCCTATTCTATGTATTTAGCTTTACATTTAACACAGGTATATTTCTTCTATCTTAACTGACACTTCCCTACATTTTGCCTCATATGTTTTCATCTTTCTCCATATTTTTTATGTGCCCTCCTCATGGTTTAACCTTTAGATTAACAACAAACCATATGATAAGACAGAAAATGACAATGTATATTCTGTCTATATTCTATGTTGTGTGTTTCCACACCTAATTATAAGAGGATACCGAAAATCTTCATTTTTATCACCCAACATGCCCTAATACTAAACGATAGCATTATTTTAGTATTTTTTTTATGATTGCTACAATCTAAGATGGTGGTCGACCTTCATTAACAGTACATTCTACTTTGCAATAAGAGCATTAATCAAAACAAAGTAATGTTATGAACACTTGGCACAACTCTTGTGATATGTCCTTTGTAAGGAGACATGCAATATTATTAGGACAGTCAATCAAACAAAAAGAGGACACAGTCTATACTTACAAGTTTCATACTGTACTCAATGTTAAACTATTTTAAAGTCATTTCACTTTAGCAAAAATATGCCAAACTTGAACAAAATATAAATACCTAAACTAGAGGTTTTCTATATCACAGATAGTGATATAATTCTACTTATCTGGTAAGACCATGTTATCAACATTCTTTATCTAAAATTATGGAATCACTATAAAAGCCCTTAACTTATGTCTAGCTGCACAGTCTATGTACTACTTCAGGGTGCAATTTTTCAAATAATTTATTACCTAACCAAGGCAGCATTTATATTCCGGGACTATGTTGGAGTAAGCATGGCCTTTTGGGCATAAGCCTTGATTTGCTCACAAATATAGGTCAATGTTATTTCACATCTAAACCTGCATTTAAACAAATACAATTGTAATTGTAGGAAAAATAATGCATTGGTTTTGCACAAAATCCAAAGTCACACAATAAATGAAGGATAGTGTAATTTATTTATAATCTTGTCAATTTATATAGATATAAAGGTGCTAAATTAATATTTCAAAATGTCAATATGTCTATTGAAAAAATATACTGTGTTTAGTTGTTTAACATAGGACTAACAAAATATATCTAATGGTGAATGGGTAAGTACATTATTTAATATGGATAATTAGTCAACGTTGCAATTAAAGCATTTCCCACCATCCCCTTCCCCACTAAAAGTGATCACACCAACATGATAAAATGTATTTTATTTGTGACAAACATTTCACATTGTACTGTTTAATCTCACTTAACTCCAATAATTATTTTAGAAATATATGATGCTGAAAAGGGAGAACAGACAGACTGAGAGTTGTGAACTTTTGTAGACCTAATTATAATATATGGCAGTTATGTCACACCAGTTTATCCGGTACTTGTTAATGGTAACATCAGATCCAATTTACGATTGCTTGTAAAGAAAGCAGCAGTCTTCAAAATGCTTATTAAAAAAAGGAAAGAGTTCAAAGTTATATTCCTCATACAGACATTAAGGTTTTAATCTGGTTTTACAATTGGCTGGTTTTAACTTGTGGATCTGAGTCAGATTAATTAATTTAATCACTGTCTAATGCTGAACTACATCATTCATCACAAATCCATTTTGACACACTCAGGATGTTACTCAGAGAAATAGGACGGTAAATAGGTTAACATAAGAAAAAATGCTAAGCATTGCATTGCACTCATGACACTGGAAGCATCCACAATGGATAAAAACCATCCAATAAGGTCTTACATTCCTTGGCACTAGTACTGGCATATTCTAATTTATTTTGTATCCTGGGCCACCAGCCAGGTGGCAACCCTACCTAATACACTCAATGAACTTGGCACCCCACATCATTGCACGTTATTTGTATTTTTCATTAAAGTATTTCTATACAAACCATCTAAACGTCATGTAATCTTTTAATTACGCCTGCTTTATTTTTTTTGCCTACAGTTGTCCTTTAAAGTGGGATCAAACCCGAAATATAGTTTTAATCTTTTGCCTGATTAAAACTGCCTTTGAAATGGGATTCTGAGTTCACTGATCAAAGTATATTTTAATGACTTTGGAAGTAACCTGACTTTATATATGTAACGGTCAAGGATTTGGATTCTGTGTGCAGGACCTGGAATAAGTGGATATTTGAGTCTTCTTGTACAACTGGTCACCAGGTCTTTGAGAGGTGGTAGGAGGTCTTTGTTCCAAATCTGAGACACCTTTGGTTGAGCCGCAGGCACTACTGAAAAGGTAAATTGCTGCACCTCTACCTCTCTCCTGGATAGGGTAGTACGAGTATGAGATTGCAGGTTCATGAATGGATGAACTTTGGATACTGGACACATAGCCACTGATACTGAGCTACTGCATACTGGACACACAGCCACTGGTATTGAGACACTGGTTACCGGACACACAGCCACTGGTACTGAGATACTGGATACCGGAGTCAGAGTGGTAGTGAGGATAAAAGAGGTTAGGAAAGTCAAAAGTGAGCCGAGGACTGGTACACTGGGACAGAAGATCACGAGAGGTCAAACAAGCCCAATGAAGAACAATGGATACAGGATAATAGAAAAGGCAAGGAAGCAAACAGCAGGCACCGGAGAACCTATCACAAGCAAATGTAAGGAGCAACTGAGAGGTTTAAATATAAATCTGGTGCCAATCACCAGCCAGGGAGGTAAACCAATCAAGAAGGTCCTTTAGGTTCTTTCATTTTCGTCGCGCGCGCACGCGCATGGCGTGCTGCTTGGCCATCTTGGAGTCTCCAGGACTCTGAAAACATGGCGTTGCGGGAGCATGATGGATGCCGTGATTATCCAGGTGAGTATGCGGCGGATGAATGCGAGGAGCGGCACAGCACTGATAAGGCGCACGGGAGGAGAGGCGCCGCAATCACAGAGCTCGACGGGAGCGGAGCTTGCACCTCACACAAAATTCCGGACTGGACAGAGGTTAAGAATCAAGTTGTCTATCAAATGAAAATGGAGCGTGGAATAAAAAATCAGTTCGCTATAAGAAATAAAGATATGATAAAGTGGGGAGAGTGGATAAAGAAAATAAGCGATCTGTGAGATATAAGGCCGGAGAGGCAGAGAGAACCCTAAGAAATAGAATTTGCCCTTTGCATGTTCCCCAGTGACTTAGTTGTATGTCATGTATGTCCATGTTGTATGTAGGTATTGTGTTTAATGGGTAGTTGATCGTGGGGGCCCCAGTCGACCTCCGAAGGTTGGGGAGGTCGAAGGGGGTTCCCAATAAACACACAGAGAGGTTAAATAAAGGATCTTATTGGTTTTATATAGATTAACGGAGAAGGAAGTAATTAGTAGAGCACAAGCAAAAAGAGAAAGAAATTGTCCCGTTAATAGGAAAGGACCCAAAGATGAAATGCGAGAATACTAAGAGAGATATAACCAAGTCAATCTATGTGTCTCAAGTCTGAGTGTCTTAGAAAAAAAAAAACAATCAAGAAGGTCCTGTAGGTTCTTTCATTTTCGTCGCTCGCGCACGCGCATGTCGTGCTGGTTGCCCATCTTGGAGTCTCAAGGACTCTGAAAACATGGCGTTGCGGGAGCATGATGGATGCCGTGATTATCCAGGTGAGTATGCGGCGGATGAATGCGAGGAGAAGCACAGCACTGATAAGGCGCACTTTTTTTGGGGGGGCTGGGGGGGGTTAAAAATATAAAAAAAGAAATATATGTGTGTCAATATATGTAAGTGTATGTAAGTGTGTACAGGGTGTGCACTACTCAGTAGATTTCCTGGGGCCCGGTCAGCACTGTTGCGCTTTAAGAGCGCAACCGGGCCCCAGTGATGATATCAGAGCAGGGAGGAAGCCATCAATTCCTCCCAGCTAACAAAGTGCCATGCGGGAGGAGACTGCCGGGGAGGCAACCACTAGACCCCAGGAAAGTCACCCTCCTGCACCTAATAGGTAGGAGGGGGACAATTTTTTTTAACAGTTTGTGTGTGTGTGTCTGTCTGTGTGTGTGTCTGTCTGTGTGTGGTATGACTGTGTGTGTGTGTGTGTGTGTGTCTGCATGTGGGCCTGTATGTGTATCTGAATGTCATTAACATGTGTATCTCTTTGTCTGCATGGGAATTTGCTTGTATGTGTATCTGAATGTTTGTCATGTGTATCAGATACACATACAAACAGATACCCATGCAGACAAAGAGATACACATGTTAATGACAAAAATTCAGATACATACAAACAGATACCCATGTATCTGCATGCGTGTCTGTATGTGTATCTGTTTGTCTGCATGTGTGTCAGTGTGTGCCCCTATGTACCTGTATGTGTGTCACTGTTTATATCTGTATGAGTATATGTATATCTGTATGTCATCCACAGTAGGAACTGAAGAAAACTCCCCCCCCCCAAAAAAAAAGACTGTTGGTGTGTGTGTATGTATGTGACTGACTGCATGTGTGACTGTTTATGTGTGTGTTTCTGTGTGTATGTATGTGAATGTGACTGACTGCATATGTGACTGTACATGTGTGTTTCTGTGTGTATGTATGTGTATGTGACTGACTGCATGTGTGACTGTGTATTTGTGTGTATGTATGTGTATGTGACTGTATATGTGTGTTTCTCTGTGTATGTATGTGTATGTGACTGACTGCATGTGTGACTGTATATTTGTGTGTAGGTGTGTATGTGACTGTGTATGTGAGTATTTCTGTGTGTATGTGACTGACAAATTGAGGTCAGACTATAAGACTGGCAGAGCTGCAGGGGACCTGGATCCCCCTCTCTAACAGCAGGGGATGTCTGCGCGATGAGCACAGACTCCCCCAGCTGCTGCCCGGCACGACCGCCGGGGCTTCTATGATGAAGCCGGGTACTTCCGGCTTCGTCATAAAAGTCCCGGCGGTCGTGCCGGGCGGCAGCAGGGGAGGTCTGCGCTCATCGCGCAGACATCCTCTGCTGCCCCGCTAGCCACCAGGGAGTGGAGACATCTTCCATGCTGCCTGACACTTCCGTCTATTATGACGGTCCGGCTGTCCGTCATGATAAACGGAGGTGTCGGGCAGCATTGAGGATGTCTGCACGTATCGTGCAGACATCCCCCGGCTGCCCCCACTAGCCACCAGGGAAAGAGAACAAGGTGAGGTGGGTGGAGGGAGGGAGGGAGGGGGGACCAGAGCAACAAAGGCAGGAAGGGGGTGGGGCAGAGGGAAGGGGGGAAGACACAGAGACAAGGGGAGGGAAGGGGAGGGGGGAATACACAGAGGGAAGGGAAAATGTTAAGAGAGAGACAAGGGGAGGGAAGTGGGGAAGAGAGAGACAAGGGGAGGGATGGGGGAAGAGAGAGACAAGAGGAGGGAGGGTGGGCACAGGGGGGAGAGAGACACAAGGGGAGCGAGGGGAGAGTCAAAAGGGAGGGGGAGAGAGAGAGACAACACTAAGGGGGGGGAGAGACAAAGTTGGGGGCAAGGGAAAGAGAGGCAGCATTGGCACATAAAAGGAAATAAAAACAATAAATGCATTTTTTGATATAATTTTTTTATTAAAAAAGCAATTTACAATTTAATATATACAAGTTGAACTTTTTTCCTATACGGTAGTCTTGTATTCAGGCTTTTAGTTTTTTTCCCTAAAGGAATATCCAAAGTTTGGGGGGTCGTCTTATAATCAGGGTCATCTTATAATCGAGCAAATACGGTATATGTGTGTCTATGTAACAGTGCATACTTGTATATGACTTTCTGATTATGTGACTGTGTATTTAATTATGTATGTGCATGCATACATAAACACATATACACATTGGGCGGCATGCATAAACACGGCGCACACTGGTGTAATCGGCGTGTACGCCAATGTATAAAACAGACTCAAGGGAGTCTGGGTTATCTACACTAAATGTGTAGATTTAAGTTGGTTCTCGTTCGTTGTGCCGGTGCAGCCAATGTGTAAAACATAAAGCACTGAAAAGTGCCTGATATGGGGCAGGAGTGGAGACAGAGAGAGAGACAGACATGGGGTAGGAGTGGACACAGAGAGAGAGACATGGGGGAAGGGCATAAAAGTTTGTGTTGGTCCTTTACATCAAAATAAAGTTTGTGCTCTCCTCCCCCTCTCCCCAATAATGAAATGGGCATGTCTGGAACAGAAATTTCTAAAGGGGAGGAGTTCATAATATACCCACGCCCACCTTTTGGCGCCAAAAGAAAACGTGCACCCAGGTGCCCGTGACCCTAGGATCTGCCCTGGGAGGAGATGCTGCTCTCCTCTGCAGCTATTGGTTGTATGAGCTGGGACTAAGAGGACCGTTGGCTCGACTGACTCTCTGTACAGCCATGACCTTTCAGCCATTTAATATTATTTTTTTTTCTTGATATGTATTTAATCATGTTTTCTGCAATTTTAAACTTCATTTTTTTTTAATTAGTAGTAATTACATTTATATGTACCAAGGAGTCGTGTATGTTTGTCTGAATTCAGAAATTTTGCTAAATTGGTTTTTGCTTTGTACTGTCGTTACAAAGGTTTACAAGAAGAAATCACTTAAGTGAAATAGTATTGTTCATGCGGTCATGCCTTTCAAAGTCAAGATCTATTTTAAGAAAACACACCTGCAGCAAAAAATAAATAAAAAATAACACAACATAAAAGCACCAAGGCTATCATAATAATCTCAAGGACGGCCTTCTACAAAAAAAGATAAAGTGCATACATAGCATGCCTTTGAGGCACAAAAAAGTTTCCTGTGACAAAAGATGCAACAACCAGAACATAAGTAAAGGTATAATAGAAAGCAGCTGTGTAAAATGTGTGCAGGTGCAGAAGAGGCTTGTTATGTCCACTGAAAGAGTTTGGACTCAGTAACACATGTAAGTCTGTGCAGAATGCATGACAAAGTAATCCTCTGTGTTGTGGTTAATAAGTTAATAATATAATTCTGATTATAAATTGTCTATAATATCATGCCTGAGATGAGAGACAATGAAGAACACCAAATGTGGATCCATATTTAAAGCACCATTCCTACCTGGAACAAAATGAAAAAAAGAAAACATTAACACTGACAAATTAATTATCGACAATCCATAATTCATTATCCAAAAATGTTTTCTTATTTTTCACAAGTTGCAAATTCCACACACACCTGTCAGAATGCAAGCGCACAACAGTTTAGTCAGCGTCCAGCTCCCTTAAGCTATGATGTAGCTTTTCCATTCATGCAGATTCGCCCACACATGAATTCCTTGGGACCAGAATTTGCATTGATACCACTGTATTTCATGAGTGCTGAGAGGCTTTAATATCTTATTGATGAAAATGATTTATTATCCAAAATTATCCTTTTATCCAAAATACTTCTGGTCCCAAGGATTTTGATAAGGGATACTCAATCTGTACTAATCCTGTAGTTATGACTTATCCTACCTTGTCCAAAAAATGTGTACCCCTAGCATCTCCTGAGAGCCAATGCAAGGGCCCCAGTAGAGAGGCTTGGGGATGCCCATTAAAATTGTGCAAGATGTCAGCGACATCACATGCAGATCCGGCACCTTAATCACTACTGTCAAAAGATTACAAAAAACCATTAGGAAGGTGATCCGCTTTTGAATGAAGCATACTGCATAATCACTGTAGGTCTGTTCAACTGAATGGATCGGGATGCAGTGTCAATAAAAACTGGTGGAGGGCTAGAGAGGAACAGTTTGAAAGAAATTCCTAAGGAGTCTCTGCATGCATTAATGTGCAAACAACATGTGCAATGTAACGGGTAGACATTACCAGTTGCATGCCTGGAGTTACCTGCCATCAATTAACTACCTTGGGTAAATGATTTAGTAGGTAAAGGTTTCAGAACCATGTACCAAAGTGCATGGTAAGAATGTATTTTTAAAATACATGTATAAAATCTATAATAAAATGCCTTTGTTCAGTATTATAACATTCATTTTTTCAAATCTTTGACCTGACCTTCATTTGTAGGGATAGAATTTGTCTTTTAAAAGTCACTTACTCTTATGCAAACAACACTTTAAAGAACGTGGAGGAGGTGCTTGATGGATGCTTTTCAATAGAATGTGCTGTTAATACAATGACAAAGATTTATTCATTATTTGTTTATCTCCCACTCATATGATTATTTCAAGACATCTTAGCATTGTTTCTAGCCAGCATAAAGCAAAAGATTGCTGTAAGGACACTCATTCAGAGGTAAAAAACGGTTAAGCAACATTAAATGTCAAATGCCATGGAAAATGTAATTGCTGGAAACAACTGCAAAATGTGTATTTGTATGGAGTCAGAAATCAAAAGAAAATAGCTATATTTACAGGTAAGCATGAGCATTGAAAAATACAGTCACAAAATAGTGCCATTTCAGTACTCTGAACTGATTATTCAGCTTGAATAGTCATGATTTATTTACTAAAAAGGGAGTTTACTCCATGTGCATAAGTTACATTAGTAACTCTTTACATTAGTGCTCTTTACAATGTGCCCATATATATTACATAGTTGCCAACATTTGAAAAAAAATTCCAGGGACACTTTGCAGCTCAGCTTCCAATTGACCACACCTACTGTCAAAAGTTCAGCCCACTCCATGTAATTAGCATAATTTAACTCCAACTTCTTGTCACAGTGTAGATTATATCACCAGGTTCCCACCAACATTAACATGCATCCTTGGTATGCAAAAGGTACATTCATAGCAGAACATCTACATCAGGCAGGTATATTTTATCACTTTTACAAGAAATATAAATAAGACCGTGTGCAGATGTGCTTCAGTCAGAGAGCTTCTTTGCTGGAAGGCCATTCCATATATCCACTACCCTATCAAAGTAATACTTTCATTAGTGCCTGGCCTTAGCTTATATCTAGGATAGCCTTATGCTTATCCCATGTATGCTTAAACTCCTTCATGTATTAACCTTTAGCATTTCTTCAGGAAAACTATTCCATTCATCCACTACCCTCTCAGTAAAGTAATACTTTAATTAGTGCCTGGCATTATTTTATATCTAGGGTAACCTTATGCCTATCCCATTAATGCTTAAACTCCTTTACTGTATTAACCTTTACCACTTATGCTGGAAGACTATTCCATGCACCCACCACCCTCTCAGCAAAGTAATATTATGTTTCTGACAACAACAAAAACATTAAAACATTAAAATATTACATTTTTCCAGCCTTTTCAAAAGCTTGAGCTGGACCCCAAATATATGTATTTAACGCGTTGCATTTATACTTATGTGAACTTTTTAATATTATATTCAACTATTTTTATATGTAATAAAATGTTATTTAAAAAATGTTAATTTCTTGTTTTTATTCCCTTCCTCTCCACCCACATTGTACATAAAGGACTTAACACAGTACCATACACTACCCACAGCACTTGGCTTGTACTCATATTGCACCCACACAATTTGGCATACTAAATTTACTTTGTCCCACTGAACTGTCCCTGCACAACATGCCACAGTGTCAGTTTCCCCCATAGTACATGTTATTTTGTCCCACAGAACATGCCACAGCCAGATTGCCCAGTAATATTCCAAGCCTGATTGCCCAGTAATATGCCCAGCCTGATTGCCCAGTAATATGCCACAACCTGATTGCCCAGTAATATGCCACAACTTAAGTGCCCAGTAATATGCCACAGTCTGATTTCACAATAATATGCCACAACCTGATTGCCCAGTAAGGGGCCCAGCCTGATTGCCCAGTAATATGCCACAGTATGATTGCCCAGTAATATGCCACATTCTGATTACCCAGTAATATGCCACAACCTGTTTGCCCAGTAAGGTGCCCAGCCTAATTGTCAAGTAATATGCCCAGCCTGATTGTCCAGTAATATGCCACAGTATGATTGCCCAGTAATATGCCACAATCTGATTGCCCAGTAATATGCCAGAACCTGATTGCCCAGTCATATGCCACAACCTGATTGCCCAGTAATATACCCAGCTGTGCATGTGTGACTTTGTGTTAGTGACCAGGGCCATCATCAGTGCAATACACCTGATTTGGACACAGGTACCCCTTAAAAAAAAAGAAGCTTACTGGCAGAGGCACTGGCTGGGGAGTTCAAAAGATCTCCCCTGATAGCCTCTCTGTGGTGAGCTGGCAGCAAGGGAAGCTTCCCAGGCACACAGACATCCTCCCATGCTGCCGCTTGCACTGCCCACATGTGTTCTGAGTGTTGGGGGTAAAGTGACCTGCTGGTGTAAGTCCTGGTTGTGCAGTGTTGGTGATGGGGCATGTCCTGGGGTGCTGGGGTAAGTCCTGAATGTAAATAAACATGTAAATAAACAAAAAAAATGTATCTTAACATATAATTTGGAAAACCATGTATTTCAACTAAGCTAGAATGTCTTGATTTTATTCTGATGGAAATTGTATTTGTTTTTGTTGTCTATGACTAGGAGGAACATTAACATTTTGTTTCTACTGTATTCAGACCTACTAGATGTTTTTCCCCTAGCCTATTGTTTGTGATTCCATTGTTTCCCCTCTATGATAAAAATCTAACCATGTTGTTACATATTTTTGATAGGACTCTCTTTTTATTGCATCACTCTACCTCTGAAAAAGCCGCAGCATATGTGGCAAAACGTGTCAGGTTCTCTTTTTTACATATACTGATACAGACGCATTTCAAATCATAGAGGAAGACCCCCTGTTATTGAACAAACAAAGGTATATTTGTACATAATGTGTTTTAAATGTAATGTTTTTTTTATAGATTATGCTCACAAACTGCATTATTAATATAAAACTTGTGTTTTTCTACTTTTCGAAATTTTGAGAGTTCAAGGCGAATTTTCACCTTCTTTTCTGTCTTTCCAATCAGCACTCCTACCAATATTTTAAGTCCTGAATGTGCAATGTAGGTGATGGGGCATGTCCTGGATGTGCAATGAGGGTGATGGGGCATGTCCTGGATGTGCAATGAGGGTGATGGGGAATGTCCTGGGGTGCTAGAGTAAGTCTTTGATGTGCAATGTTGGTGATGGGGCATTTCCTGGTTGTGCAATGTAGATGATGGGGCATGTCCTTGGTTTACAATGTGGGTGCTGGGGTCTGACCTGGATGTGCAATGTGGGTAATGGGGCATGTCCTGTGTGTGCAATGTAGGGGAATGGGCATGTATTTGGGGTGCAGTGTGGGTGTTGGGTAGGTCCTGGGTCTGCAATGGGGGTGCTGGGGCATGTCCTGGGTGTGCAAGATTGTGCTATGGCAAGTGATGTGGGGACAGTAATGAAATTAGAACCATTTGGTCCTTAAGGGGCCCCGCAATTTCTGATTGAGGTCCTGTGACAGTTAGTTGTCCCAATACAACTAACTTTAAATCTTAATAAATAATTATCCCAATATCCCTTTTCTCAGATGTTGAGGTTGGGACTGTATTAAATATTCTATATTCAAATATATATAGAGCGCACACACAAATCAGGATAGTTCTTAAAGCTACAATTTCTCAAAACTAAATAAAAACACCTGTCTTAGATGAAAAACAAGATTTGGTCAAAGTACACTGAATAATTTTGACAGAGTTAAATCTCTTGAAATACTTTACTTACAAGGAACTAAAAGACCTTCAATTTCACACAAACTGAGACTCTCTTAGAATGTAGAAATATGTTTTCACTCTATTTATGGAGCACCTGTGACAAGTGGGTGCTAAACCCAGAAACCTTGTGAGGGTCTCAAGTATTCAATCAATATAGATAGGCTTGATAAAACCCATAAACCAACAAGGACTATTATCTTGCATTTATTAAAAAAAGGAATTTAAAAAGAGCATCCTCAATTTGGATTTAGCATACCTTTTTGTAACAAATAGTTATCAGTTTGATAGCAAATAGGGCCGTATTTATCAAGAATAAATAGGTGGTATTTCAGGAAAAAGTGCTAAAATAATAGTAGTAACCATGGAAACTAATGGAAAGTTATGGCAGTTTGCTCTGAATTTAGCACTTTAAAAAAAAAATAGCACCTGTTTTGCCTTGATAAATTTGGCCCATAGTAATTTATGCTTAGTGGAATATATTGCAGATGGGAGGTTTTGTGTCTTTATAAAGGAGAGGAGTACTTTTGTTTCAACTTTTGAATGCAATTCACAAATGGTTGTTAGCTTGTGGAGTGTTATTTAAAAAAGATAAATATTCATGTCCTCAAACTTTTGACTTGTACTGTCCACAGAGTTACTTGTCATACAGTTGTTAAAGATTACAGAATATACAAACTAAATAAAATTACAATGACTATTTATCAAACCTTCATCAAAATAGTACCACCGTGATTCTGTGCACACCCTGCTTACATCGTGCTTACTGAATTCATTGAAAATGGGCATTATTTGTTCTATTTACCGCTGAAAAAAATAACAATTCCATTAATTATGTAAATAGCAGAAATGTGTAGTGTAAAAATGTCACTGTGACAGATTTTGAAATGGAAAAATTTTGTTGTGGATAAGGCCACGTTATTTAATGCAATGTATAACTATTTTGTGACAGACTGCCACAACAAGAAAACACTTGGAATCTGCTGAATGGAAAATTCTAATTTGGTTTATTGCAACATAAAAAAAGTATAACGACAAGCAAAATATGAATAAGAGACTGAAGGCACAGAGTGAATGACTCAATGAAAGATAGAACACAAAAAAAGCACAGAAGGAAACTTGAGATATATGGTTACATACACAGAGTATATAGTCATTTGACTAATAATGTTTCTTTGCATATATCAGGCTAGTGTAAAATGTAGTAACAATAGACATTACAAACATTGCATAACAAAAGAGTTACTTCTGATCTTCGACTTTGATTCAATTCAACCCTGAAATAAATGACCAGTAATGTAATAATAAATTGATAGTTAAATATCATTTAATCATCTCTATTTCTGTTTCCTATCTCCTCTCATTGCACTAAGAACATTTACTTCTATTTTTGGTGTTTCTAATTTGACTTTTACTAGAAAAGTAAAGGCTGAATCATGTTCTATTAAATAGACCGCTTATAGTCTTCTCTGCTCCACATAAAACGTTGTCCCCTTTTCTCACTGCCCATGAATATGGTCGATAAATGGTATACATACAAAAACTATTATTTGGACAGCACCCCATGATGGGCATCACTGGAGTGACCGAAATTCATAAAATGTAATACATAAATGCAGTGTGGATGCAATATATTATCTTAATGTTATTTTTTACATTTTTAAATAATTAAATTTTTCTTAAAATCACCTAGCTCAGATGAAAAAATGTTGGAGTTTTAGTCACAATATAAGGCCATATTTTGCTTAGGCCACAACTAGGCCAAAGTACTACAAACTTCATATCTCTGTAGCTTACCTACATGCAACTGAATCTCTCTGACAATCTGTACTTAACTATAATTTATACAGTTTCACTGGACACCATATACAGAGCACCTTTTTTTTGTATATTATAAAAATGTATCTTATCCCCAATCTTCTAGCTTTTGCCTATTTCTTTCTCAGCTAATCCTCATCCACCTGTCTATTAGAATTGTATAATTAGCCTTTACACATTACTTACTTTTACTACATATGAAAAAGTCATCCTATAAAAATACCCTTAGATTCCACAACTATGTCTAACTTTTGTCACCACCATACTAGATTGAGTAGTATTTATCTGATGCTCTCCTTGACATTCTTCAATAAATAGTAACACTCCTGTGCCCGACTAAAACATCTCTAATAAAGGTATGTAATGATTTGCTCTCAAGCAGGTCACTTCTGTTATCTGATTTTCCTGGACCTTTCCACTTAGGGCACTGTATCTTCAAGACTCCTTATATAACCTATAAGTGCATACATTTTTTGGAGTATCTCAAATACGTCTACAACTCATTGACCTAGAACCAGTGGCGTAGCGTGGGTTGTCAGCACCCGGGGCAAGGCAAGTAATTTGCGCCCCCTAACCCGTGGATTTTAGCACTCGAGTCTCTTCTACTAGATTAGTTAAAGAAACCCTTACCCCCCAAGCACATGTATTGTTTGTTATGAAAATACTTATGTAATTAAAGTAAAATGCATCTAAATACAAGTTTATTTTCCAACACTTTATTGAGTGCGAACATGCATTACACACATTCTCCACATTTTCAGCAGGTCTATGAATACAAATATACACATGTAGTAACCTAGCATGGGCCATGCTATTATATGTCGTCTCACAACCATCGTAAACGACAAACAATATCAAGAACAAAAACTAAACATCAAAATGGAACCATACCCTGGAGATGATCCAAGACTGGGCTAGATGGAGCCAACTTCCTCAATCCTGTACCTCTAATGTTACCCCCCCCCCCCCCCCACACACACACACACACACATATGCCATAATTGTTGTGCCATTCAGATGCCAGTAATATTGTAACTTTCGGATGCCAGTAATATTGTGCCAGTCAGAGCCCAGTAATATTGTGCCAGTCAGAGCCTAGTAATATTGTGCCAGTCAGATGCCTGCAATATTGTGCCAGTCAGATGCCTGCAATATTGTGCCAGTCAGAGCCCAGTAATAATGTGCCAGTCAGATACCAGTAATATTGTGCCAGTCAGATACCAATAATATTGTGCCAGTCAGATACCAGGAATATTGTGCCTGTCAGAGCCCAGGAATATTGTGCCTGTCAGAGCCCAGGAATATGGTGCCTGTCAGATGCCTGTAATATTTTGCCAGTCAGATGCCTGTAATAGTGTGCAGTCAGAGGCCAGGAATATTGTGCCAGTCAGATGCCTGTAATATTGTGCCAGTCAGATGCCTGTAATATTATGCCAGTCAGATGCTTGTAATAGTGTGCCAGTCAGAGGCCAGGAATATTGTGCCAGTCAGAGGCCTGTAATATTGTGCCAGTCAGATGCCTGTAATATTATGCCAGTCAGATGCCTGTAATATTGTGCCAGTCAGAGCCCAGTAATATAGTGCCAGCCAGATGCCTGTAATATTATGCCAGCCAGATGCCCAGTATTATTGTGCCAGCCAGATGCCCAGTAATATAGTGCCAGTCAGATGCCCAGTATTATTGTGCCAGTCAGATGCCCAGTATTATTGTGCCAGCCAGATGCCCAGTAATATAGTGCCAATCAGATGCCAAGTAATATAGTGCCAATCAGATACCCAGTAATATAGTGCCAATCAGATGCCCAGTAATATAGTGCCAATCAGATGCCAAGTAATATAGTGCCAATCAGATGCCCAGTAATATTGTGCCAATCAGATACCCAGTAATATAGTGCCATTCAGATACCCAGTAATATAGTGCCAATCAGATACCCAGTAATATTGTGCCAATCAGATACCCAGTAATATAGTGCCAATCAGATACCCAGTAATATTGTGCCAATCAGATACCCAGTAATATAGTGCCATTCAGATACCCAGTAATATTGTGCCAATCAGATACCCAGTAATATAGTGCCAGTCAGATACCCAGTAATATTGTGCCAATCAGATGCCCAGTAATATTGTGCCAATCAGATACCCAGTAATATAGTGCCAATCAGATACCCAGTAATATTGTGCCAATCAGATACCCAGTAATATAGTGCCAGTCAGATACCCAGTAATATTGTGCCAATCAGATGCCCAGTAATATTGTGCCAATCAGATACCCAGTAATATAGTGCCAGTCAGATACCCAGTAATATAGTGCCAGTCAGATACCAGTAATATAGTGCCAATCAGATACCCAGTAATATTGTGCCAATCAGATACCCAGTAATATAGTGCCAATCAGATACCCGGTAATATTGTGCCAATCAGATACCCAGTAATATTGTGCCAATCAGATGCCCAGTAATATAGTGCCAGTCAGATACCAGGAATATTGTGCCAGCCAGCCCCCCCCCCCGTACTTACATGAAGCGGCTCCGTGTCCCCCGCCGGATGTCTCCTCCGTGCAGTCTTCCCTCTTGCACGGAGGAGGGAAGCAGACACCGGATGTGACGCGACGTCACATCCGGCGTCAGTTTTTTTTTTGTTTTTTTTCCGGCAGTCGCATCCATCGGATGCGGCTTGCCGGAAAAAAGCGTTCACAAGCGCAATGCGCTGTGAACGTGGCAGCAGGGGCTGGGGGCCCACGGGACAGCTGCCTTGGGGCCCCCCAGGAGTAAATGGGCCCAGGGCAGCTGCCCCGTTTGCCCTGCGTTAAAGACGGCCCTGGCGGCCACGCGGCCGCATAGGGCTAGTGCGCCCCCCCAGATATTGCGCCCGGTGCGGCCGGCCCCCCCTGCACCCCCCACGCTACGCCACTGCCTAGAACTCACCCAAATTGATACCACAAATTGATATAGTCCTCACATATTCATGGCTCTGGATTACATACAGGGCTGGGGCAAGGATTTTTGCCACTCCAGGCGAACTCTCATTTTGCCCTACCCTACACACATACAGAGAATCTCACACATACACACAGTCATATATACACAAGACAGCAGTTTATTTTTGTTTATTGTTAAAGAAAAAGTAATTTTTTATGTGTCCCCCTGTCCGTCACCCCACCTTCCTCCTGTCTTTCCCTCTCTCTCCTCATGTCTGTCCCTCTCCCTTCTCATACCTGTCTCTTTCTCTCATCCCCCCATTGTATGTCTCTCTCCCTTCCCATGTCTTTTGTCTCTCCTCTATGCACTCATGTCTGTTCTCCCCCCACCCATGTTTGTTGTCTGTCCTCCCCCCTCCCTCCCATGTCTGTTGTCTGTCCTGCCCCTCTCCCTCCCATGTCTGTCCTCCCCCTCCCTCCCATGTCTGTTGTCTGTCCTGCCCCTCTCCCTCCCATGTCTGTCCTCCCCCCTCCCTCCCATGTCTGTTGTCTGTCCTGCCCCTCTCCCTCCCATTTCTGTTCTCCCACCCTCCCATTTCAGTTGTCTCTCTCCTCTACCCCTCTTCCCACATCCCTTTCCATTTTGTAAAGATTTATGCTTCAGTGGGGAGCAGGGGCAGTATATCATTAATATGCATGGGGAGTAAACCATCACACCAAAAAGGCCAAACATGCTAATGCCAAGGTATTAAATAGTCAAGATACTTGAATGAATGACAACATGGAAGGAGGACAGGAGAACAGTATTTAAGAATCCACTCTGCTATGCAGAAAGTTAGAGATGCTGTGTATGTCTATATAACACAGCAGGTTCAACCTCTGTAATAGTTAGACCTTGCTATGTATGGGGTGATCCCTGAGCTATGACTGCTCTATTCAAAATGCTCTTCTACTTTAATACTTAGGCTCAATAATATTACCATATGGCAGCTTACAATGTGCATGATCAGTTTTGAGCAAATTATTGCTTTAGGCAAAATGAAAGTTTTTTTTTATAATTAAAAAGGGAAAGACATAGCATTGTATTATTATATACAACAGTGTCAGTCCAGAAATAAACTTACTATTTCTGCATACACATCGTACAAGTACTAAATCATCAAAAACAATGGTTCCAATTTCAATGAATTCGTATAATTAGGTCCATTGCAGGGATGTTGTACAAATCACTCATCTTCCCATTGATTTCAAAGATTCATATGATAGCTATCACTAAGGAGTAAACTGTGATAAACTGACTGACGTGCAAAAATCAGGCCAAAGTAGCAGAACTGGAAAAAATCACCAACTCCCCAATTTGCATCATTTATCAATACACCATAATTCATAGTTTGGTGAAAACATTCCATATGGATTTTTTTTTTTTTTATAAATCTTTTTATTTAATATATTCAAACATTATATAACAATCTCAATTTACAACTTCAAAATACAAGTATATATATTAAACTTACAGTAAAAATATAAGTAAATGTATTAATCGTAAAATAAGTTAATGTCATATATCACAATAAATGTAACATATGAATTAAACTTTCAAACTTTAAATATAGGTATAATAAATAATAGATACAATAAATATAATAATTGCCATACCTTCCCCTATTAAAATCCTAAATAAATAACTTAATAGTACTTAATTATTAACTTATGTTAGATCTATGTCACTCTGTTTAATATATCAAGTTGTAATTGAGTTTAATTAATGAAATGTTACATTTTCTACCTTTATCATGTACATGGTTTCCATATGTTTTTAATTCATATTCTTAGTCAGTTCATTTAAAATCATAATACTTGCCAGTTTATTTGAAATGATTACACATAACAACATAGGACTGCGGCACTTATATGTTTTTGTCTCAATAATTGTCCAAATGTAGACATTTGCTCAAACATTCTATTTGTTCATTTATAGCTCTCAGCAATATACAGCAAAACATGAAATAATTCTTGAATGAATCCATTGATGTTTCAGAGTCAAAAGCAAATCCCTGTGTTTTCTGCACAGTTATAAAGCAAAAATAATTTTGCTATATTAGACTAATTTTGGCCGACAGATTCAGTTCATGCTTCAGCTGTCGGAACAACTGCTGCATTTATTCTGTTAGTGATCTTGACATTCCTTTGAGCAACTGAATAAAGCATCTATCCAAGGTAGGCTGTAACATAGGAGTATTATATTGTGAATTAATTTGAAAATCAATGTCTGTATTGATATGTCAAGTATTGTTTTGCAGAAATTACAGTCCATTGGTATTCCACAGCCTCAACCAACAGAAAGATTTTTGACACAGGTGAAAATGACACTGATAATATACATGCAAGAGAAAAAAGGATTTCACATTATATTCCAGAAATTTGCACTCACTAAGGAAGTAGCAGGCACCATTTACATACATGGTTATCAAGATGCGTAGTTGCAAACAGTCCTGGATTTCAAGGGACAGTCTTGTTTTTGTGCAGTGCATTATTGCTGCCAGTGCACACCACATTGCACTATGCAGGAGTGGATCTCCATTTAAACTATGTATGTCCAATATATTTTTTAATGAAAAGATAGTCATGGATTAGGTTTTATGTTGCCACAAGTGGCAATATTTTAACTTATCTATATAGTTCAAGACTGTGTTGCATGTGGTGAAATAAATGTTGAGTACCTGGTCATTACTGATTTTTTGGAGATGTAAATCTCGGGGGTCAGACATATTTGAGTGAAGCTTACACTATTGGTAGAGGCAAACAAAACATAAACCAATGGCCTACTTAGGGACAGTGGTGGCAGTCTGCCCCAGGTGCCATCGGGCGGGGGGGAGGGGGGGGTTTAGGACAGTTTATCAATGACTTTTTTAACACTGACAGTTCAGCGAGGCAGTGTAAGCATTGACAGTTATGGGACCCCCCAAAACTAACCCTGAGCCCTATTACCAACCCTAAAACGAACCCCCGACCCTAATACTAACCCCAAACCCTAATACTAACTTTTAATAATAAGCCCTAATACTAACCCTGAACCCTAATACTAACCCTTAATACTAACCCCAAATCATAAATGGGGATTTGACATATCTACAGTGCATTTTATTGCATACAGAGTATTTTACTGTCTGGCAAGTAAACATTTGGTTTGAGTCCAATGTTGAGTCTTTGGAGGCAATAGTACGGCTGGTATTTTTGAATGAATAGGTGGAAACCCTATTCAGAGACCCCATTATTAGGTAAAACTGTTTTCATTGGCATTTTAGCAAAGTCATTGACCAGCATGTTAATCTTCCTTTCTTCTGTTCTGTTATATATGTCCTCTTCCACTTCATTACTTCCTCAGTTCCTTCCAGTAATTCCAACTTTTTTTGTTCTGTTGCCATAGCAGCTAATGTCTTGAAGCAGGCTGTGCTATTTTGATCCACATCTGGGAATCCTCATATGGAGGGAAACATTGTTATCTGGGAAAACACAAACACAATTTTAAAAATAAAAGTTCTTATCTAGACTACACATAATTTTTATGGTATTATAGGAAGTCCAAGAACCATAGATAATAAGTGCAGTATAAAATAAAGAGCAGTATAGAGAGTTAAGAGACTGAGGCACTGCGATGATAGCAACATACCGTATTTGCTTGAATATAAGACGACCCTGATTATAAGACGACCCCCCAAAACTTTGCATATTCCTTTAGGAAAAAAAACAAATGCCTGAATATAAGACTGCCCTATAGGAAAAAAGTTAAACTTCTATATATTCACATGAAAATAGCTTTTTCATATTTAATAAAAAATTACAATATAAAAAAAATGCAGGTTTTTATTTACCTTTATGTGCCAATGCGGTCCCTCCCTCCCCCAACAGTGTCTGTCTCCCCAATGTTGTCTGTCTCTTTCCCCCTCCCCCCCAACATTGTCTGTCTCTGTCTCCCCCCTCCCTGCCACCTATCAACATTGTCTGTCTCTCTCTCCCCCTCTCCCCAACATTGTCTGTCTGTCACCCCCCCTCCCTGCCTCCCCCAATGTTGTCTTTCTGTCTCCTTCCTCCCTGCCTCCCCCAATGTTGTCTGTCTGTCTCCCTCCAATGTTGTCTGTCTGTCTATCCCCTTCCTCCCCCCAACGTTGTCTGTGTCTGTACCTGTCTCCCCCCAAAGTTGTCTGTGTCTGTATTCCCCCTCCCTCCCCCCAACGTTGTCTCACTGGTGGCTAGCGGGGGCAGTTGGGGGATGTCTGCACGATATGTGCAGACATCCTCCATGCTGCCCGACACTTCCGTCTATTATGACGGACAGCCAGTCATCTTGCAAAATACATCAGATTTTTAAAAAACACTCCATCTCCCTGCACCCTCATTTAACATCCGTGGCTAAGTGCTCAATGTTATCATTATATATGTTCCAGCAAGATTTACCTTACCATTATCAGGAGTTGAGTGTGCTTGCAAATGCCTAATCATCAGCCATAATCATTTTTGTCACACAAATGTTGTCAATACAAATTGTAACCGGTCACCCTAAAGGAAATGTCTGCATCAAATAACTGTTCAAGTTATCAAACCTGTTACTCATAGACAATAAAACATATTGTCATATTAACTTTTTTTTAAATAGAACTTCAAACATTTATGTATGGTGCCATCCAGAGTTAAAACCAAGAAATTGCATCAATAATTGGAATTACACCACATCCACAGTATCAACTAGATGTGGCTTCTCTGGGCTGTTTGTGGGGCCCCTAGGATGGCTACAAATCTTGTAGATTATACTGTATTACCTCATAAGAGGTATACCTTCCCACCAACTGTGCAAGGTATAAAAGACATAATGACTTTCTATTGCAGTCAATAGTATTGCAGTCAATTCAATGACCAGCGATAATTTCCTTGGGTCATTGAAGTGAACCCAATGTGCTGGAAGTTTAATATTTAAAGAATTATTACATCTGAAGAACATCCAGAAGTTATTTATTATTTAGAAAAAGTGGCCTGCCTTCCATTCTGAAAGGATTTTAACCCAGTGCCCCATAATTCTTTAAACTTTCAAGGAAAGTCTTCTGGCAGTAGGAAAGGTTTGTAATGGGCCTGCACCAGTAGAAAAAAGAAAATGGTGTAGAAAAGAGATAATGAAGCTCAAGGGAGGAGCTGCTAACAAAATACAAGTATAAGGGAGCATATTCCTAACCACTCACAAAAGAGGGAGAAACCAAAGTGTGAGTGCTTGTAAATGGGAAAAATGTCTTGGTAACACTACAAGCGACAGATTCTCTGTCTCCCGGACATATTTATCTGTCATCCAAAACAAAACTTTATATCCTGCTTATTATTCATTGACGAGTCAATTCACCAATGCTCTGCCTCTATTTTTTAGTGTAAGGGCCTTTTATCACCATCCATTTAATTCACTTTCACTTTGCACTAAAATGTTATTTATGCAATTGCATATTTCTAAGCTTCTGCTCCTGGCGCATTGGGATGCTGGGGGAGGAGCTTGAGAGGTAGAGAGTCAACTTTACCATGCATGTTCTGTCACTTAAACTGACAATTTTTACTGTACATGCGCACAATTTTAAGAATATATTTAAAGTCATAAAAATAAAAAACAAATTTTGACTAAAGAGTAGAAGTAACACACCAAAGTGATCTCCAAATTGTTAGCTACATGGCACAGAGATATGCATTATTTCGGCAAACTGGCAAAGTGATATGCAGAATATCAGAGGTCCAACAAAGAGATCTGATTATTGGAAACTAGAAAAATGCAAATGTCACGACTTAGAAATCCAGGTAAGTACTTAAGCATTACAGTAATTCCCCATATGGAAGATGAAGAATATATGTTAAGAAATATAAATAAATATAAAAGTTAAGTAAAGAATACCACCAAAAAAATTGAATGGTCTCCAAATTGTTGACTACTTGGCAAAGAGATCTGCATTATGATGGCAAACCGACAAAGAGTGTAGGGAGCTTCAACAAAGATATCTAAAGATTGGAAACTAGAAAAGGGAAATATCATGCTGTAGAAATTCAGGTAGATACGTATTAATTGAAGTCCCCCAAAAGGAAGGCAGAAGAATATATGTAAAGAGCAAGAAATAAAAAGAAAAATTGAGTACCAGCTTTACACCAAAGGGGTCTCCAAAGTGTCAGCTCCTTGGCAAAGAGATGTGCTTTTTGTTGAAAACCCAGCAAAGTTAATTGCTGTGTCAGAGTTCCGACAAAGAGATCTGAAGACTGAAACTTAGGAAAAAGTAAATATAAAACCATAAAAATCCAGGTAACTACTTATTGAATAGTTTCATTCTCAGAAAAGAAGACAGAAAAATATATGCAAAGAAATAGAAAAAAAAAAAAAACATGAATAAAGAGTAACAGCAACAAACCACAGGGGTCTCCAAAGTTTCGGCTCCCTGGTAAAGATCTGCATTGTGCCGGCAAAGTGATTTGCAGAGTGTAAGAGTTCTGACAAACAGATCTGAAGACCGGAAACTAGAAAAATGGAAATGTCACACAGCAGAAATCCAGCTAAATACTTATTATTTAGAATAGTGTAGTATAATGCATGCAACTGAAATAAGAAAAAAAACATATCTCCAAAATACTGACTCCATGGCAAAGAGAATGGCAGTTCCCAGGCTGTTGCAAAGGCATCTGAGTATTGCCAACTGCAAAGAATACAGTTGAAGACACAAATAAGAGGAAAAGAAGACGGAAGAAGGACAAAGAGGAATTTTGTCAACAAAAATGTTGTCTCAAAGGGATGTCAAAGGGATCTGAAGAGATTCTGCAACCAGGCAAGGTGATTTGCTGTGTGACAGAGCTGGGGTGTTTCACCTCCGCTGGATAGTTGTATATTTAAGAGCTACAGTTTCTGTACTTGTTACAAACCATAAGACTATGTACATTACTGTTCTTCCATAGTAGCATTTTCTCTTTAGTCTTTAAGGAAAATAGACAGCATACCATAATGATGGCTTCCCTGTCAAAGAGATCTGCAGTGTGTCAATTTCCCAGCAAATTGATTAACAGTGTGTCAAAGATGTGACAAACAGATCCTATGAAAATACTTCTTAAATGAAGAACTGCACAGAAATGAAAACAGAAGAGTACATGTAAATAAATAACACAATAAAGAAAAGTTTTGCTTGGAGGAAAGACATAACAGGAGGATATGATAGAAACATTTAAATACAGAAAGGGAATCAAAACAGTAAAGAGGAGAGTTTATTAAACAAAAATAAAAAATAACACAACAAGAGGATATTGTCTTAAATTAGAGGGACAAAGATTTCAAAGTAATATCAGAAAGTATTACTTTACTGAGAGGGTAGTGGATGCATGGAATAGATTTCCAGCAGAAGTGGTAGAGGTAAGCACAGCAAAGGATTTTAAGCATCCGTGGAATAGGCACAAGGCTATACTAGATATAAGAAAGGGAACTGGGGACAAATAAACATATTTAGAAAATTGGGCAGACTAAATGGACTAAATGGTTCTTATCTGCCGACGCATTCTATGTTTCTGGCACTCACCTGCATTGTCTCATTGTTATCCGGATAGAGGAGGTGCGATGAGGTGGCCGAGTCTTCCCCCAGCTCCAGTGGGTCTCCGTTGCAGTCCCGGGGGTCCATGACTCTGATCTCCATACTGTCGTGTGGGGGAGAAGCTACTGCCTTGGGTACAGGGATGGAGCCTGCAGAGAGGGTGGGAGTCCCACTCAAACACATCTCACCAGCCCCTGGAATTAGCCACAAATGGGAGAGTTGGAGAGGTGGGGTTAGCAGCCCTAACGAGGAGGACCCACCCAATAGTCCTATAAAAACCCCAAGCTTCCTCAACATGTTGCTCGGTTATTGTTGACTGTCCCTATGTGCACAGTGAGTCTTGAGCTAAACCTTTTTGCTTACCTATTGCCTATTGACCCTGACTTGTGACCTGGATTATTCATTTGCCTGCTACCTTTACTCACCAATTTTATTATTTCCTTTACTCACCAATACACCACTATCATTATGGCATTGCCCAAGTTCCCTTAAGTTCTTCCAACTACTATTGATTTCATTCACCCCATTGGCCATTTACTGTCTGTAATCATCCTATTGATTGCCCATTCACTCATTTACCTTGAGTTGGCTGGCTTCTATTTCCTCCCTCCCCTTTATTCATGTTTTTGTGCTGATGGTGCTAACTTGTAACAAGATCTTTATTTTGTAATCCTTTCATTGCCACCCTTATAGCAATTAAATAACGGTATGCCTCTATTATATAACAATATGTAGTGCTGGTTGTGTGTGATTAGAAAGCGGGTATGATTCACACTAATGGGCAGTGTGGTCTGTTCTGCGCATTGACGCATTTGGTTTAGGGGTTTTAGAAGGATGAGGGGGTAAAGTTACATTCTGGCTGGTGCATCACATTGTAATGGGTAAGATGACAATACAGTATTGTAAATTGCTAAAAAGTGCTTATTAGTTTCACATTCTGTGTGAGAGAGAATGGGGTTTGGAAGAGACTGTGTTTGGTGTGACATATTTCAAGGTTTGGTGGGACAAATGAACTAGGAAGCATTGATGAGTTAAACTCCGTGTGGACAATGCACCACAGTACTGAAACTGATCATAGTGTAAATGCAATATTACAATGGTTCATACCAAAACAACCAGGTATTAACAAAGGGAGTTAATACTTCAGATGTTGAGACTGCATTCCCCATGACTCTTAGTCAATCTTGTATTTTAAACATAATAGGAAAGAGAGTACCCAACAACTAGAGTGCCAAAGGTCAGGCATCCATTTGAGTCGCTGAACATTATTAGAGATGAAATAACAGCACCTATAATGCCAAAGGTTAACCACCACTGCTGCATAACTACCAAATGTTTTATTTTGGATCCAAGCATTTATGTCCCTTTTTAATACCCTCTAGATGCCCTCTTTGTTGCAATAATTCTTAATATTTGCTATGCATCACAGAGCTGCACTACACAACATTGACTGCAACTCCCATGATGTTGTGCAAGCAACATTACTAGTTGCTAACTGCTGATGGAGCTGAATGAGTGGTGACAGTAAGTGTTCAGTACAAACACTAATCTTTGTTGACTACAATAATATTCCAGCTATATTTAGGGGATTTTGGTGGCCAAGCTAACTTTTGTTGTTGGCCGCAGCTCCAATGATATAAAGCCAGCCAATTACTGGCTGAACACCATAGAAATTGCAGACTGGGGTAGTGGCTAATCATTCCCACCTCAGTTATTGTAATCTTCCCATGATGATCAGGTACATGCTGGTCTGTTAGCTACTACAACCAATGTCATATCATTTTCCTAATGGGTAACTTTTGAAATATTTTCCTCCCACCAGGAAACCACTCTTCTGAGCCAACAAAGGTAAACAATATTGAGTAGGTAAGAAAGAGTTGGGTGTGAAGAAGATATTTTACCCACTCTGAAAAAATCCTGGGGACGCCCATGCCCCCTGCCTGTTATAATTGGGATATTGGGATATATATGGGATATAAAGAAATAGTGTATCACCAAAAACACTTGATGTAACAATAAATACCCTAATTAGACAAGCACTGGCAATCATAGCACTCCTTCATGTGCTATATATATAGAATAGTTTTTTGAATCGAGGTCGCAGGATGTCACACAGGGAACATAAAAGAAAGAAAGTTATATAGTACAATAAAACTCAGATAACAATGTGTTGAGGGATATTTAGGTAGCATGCACTCACAAACATCCAAAATAATGAGCCTCAAGATCAGTGAAGTTCCATGAAAAATGTCTGTTTACTCTAAATTGGTGAGATAAAGACAAACATTGAGCAGTATAATCACTTAAAAGCTGGCCTGAATGTGAATTAACACTTAAAGACTCCACTATAAAATGAGTATATATCAACAGTAGGCAGTCCACAATGGGGTTTTGGTAGAGGGTGACGTTCCAATGTGGCATACATTAAAAAGCCCACCCTCAACGCGTTTCTCCAGGGTATTACAAGTCCCGCCTTCCTCAGGAGCTACAGCAGTAAAATTTCAGCACTTGTCTGACCATAGATATGTGGAGATATTCATTACTTACGAGGACTTCCTACTTCCGGTGCGCTACCGGAAGTGACATTTTGTGTGTCACGATGTGTTCCACCGTGCGTTCCACCATTAGTTTATGTGTTCCATTTGATATTGTGCAATATTACAGAGTCCCAAAGTGAAGGCCATATTAAAGTGAAGCGTAGTTTCTCAGTACACATGAATAAATACATAAAGATAAAAGATATACATTTATTAATAACTAGAGTTAAAAACAGGACAAGATAAGAATGTGAAATGATAAAAAAAGTGTGTGACACAATTATAAAAAAAATCAGAATGGAATGACATAGTATTATAGGGGTATGTATTTAGAAAAAGAGGATTTACAGAATTTGTAAGGACAAATATAGACCTCTATTACACTTCATAAAGAAAAAACACATTTATAAAGCAGTCTTTAATATATATATATATATATATATATATATGTGTGTGTGTGTGTGTGTGTTTAACAGAAAAAAACTTTTGTAATGAAAAATATTTTTAATAGTAAAAAATATTTTTAATACAAATAACCCTAATTTAAAATATAATTGGGGTCAGGGGCTGGACAAAAGGCTCCTAAATTAAGGGGGGTTTATTTTTAAAAGTATGTATTTTGAGCACTTTTTTAAATTTTTTAAACAGATCTGGTAACATTACCCATTAAAACCCAAGGCCATGTAATTGCACAGACTTAGCCTGTGAACCATTTATTTCCCTTCTCCCATTAAAATGAATCGGAGGCGGGTTTAACCTTGCTCCCCTCTATTTTGGATGCCTTTACCACACCTCAGTTTCGCTAAAGTGTTTAGTGAATAACATTTTGCAAAAGTTGAAATGTGAACTACTGGTTTTGGTGCAGTAGTCCAAGTCTGGAGTTCTCATCTCAGATTTTTAGTGTTATTATATAACATAGTAACATAGTAACATAGTAACATAGTAATTTAGGTTGAAAAAAGACACAAGTCCATCAAGTTCAACCCTTCTACCTATCATTACAGCTTTTGATCCAAAAGAAGGCAAAAACCCCTTAGGAAGCAATTTCGAATTTTGCCTCCTGGGGGAAAAAATTCCTTCTTGACTCCAAGAGGCAATGAGATTTCTCCTTGGATCAATAAGCTCTTTTATTAATGCTTATTCTATTATTAATAGCCCTGTATGTTCTGCTTTCCTAAAAAAACATCCAAACCATTTTTAAATGCATCTATTGTGGTTGCTAGCACTACCTCTCTTGGCAGGGAGTTCCATAACTTTATTGTCCTAACCGTAAAGAATCCCTTCCTTTGCTGTCTATGAAATCTTTGCTCTTCCAGTCTGAGGGGGTGACCTCTTGTTCTTTGTACCTTTCTGTTAATGAACAGGTCACTGGAGAGCTCTTTATATTGGCCCTGCACATATTTATATAATGTTATCATATCCCCTCTGAGACGCCTTTTTTCTAACGTATATAAATTCAATTTTTTAAGTCTCGCTTCATAACTAAGATCCTCCAAACCCCTTATTAATTTTGTAGCTCTCCTTTGCACTTTTTCTAGTTCCTTAATATCCTTTTTAAGGACTGGTGCCCAGAACTGTACTGCATATTCAAGGTGAGGTCTTACCATTGATTTGTAAAGAGGCAAGATGATATCCTCCTCCCGTGAATCTATACCTAGTTTTATACATCCCAATATCTTATTGGCCCTTGCAGCTGCTGACTGGCATTGGGCACTGTTGCCAAGTTTGTTGTCTATAATTATTTCTAAATCCTTTTCATTAGTAGTTTTTCCCAGGGAAAAACCATTTAACGTATATGTTGCTTTGTTATTATTTTTCCCATAATGCATAACTTTACATTTGTCTATATTGAACCTCATTTGCCACTTTACTGCCCAGTCCCCCACTCTGTCCAAATCCTAATGTATAGAAAAAACATCAAGATTAGTCTTTATTATAACAATGTAAAAAAAATACATACAATTGTATAATAAGAAAGAATTATTCATCATTATCTTATAGGCCTCTTAGTTTCAGAATATAAGTATAATCCTCAAATTGCTTTCTGTTTTAAAAACAAAAGAATAAGGGAAGGAAATTCTGCCTGTAGGTAATACAAGGTCTAAGGAGTGACGTCATCTGGTTAATTAACTGTTATCTAATTATTCACGTACACAAATTTGTCTCAACAATAAATTAATATTTTCGGAAGTAAATATATTTAAACCTTTGAAACTGATGTATACAACTTCATAATTATACAATATATATGTTACACGTGCATAAGCATTATCTGGTTTTGGAATATGATATCAAATATACATTATGGGTTTATGACCAAAACAAGAGTCTTCTAAATGATCAAAAAATGAATTAAATGAGTTCATGTAGAAAAAATGATGCCGGAAGATACAAATGTATTTTTGTTTTCTGGAAAACTTTAACATAAGCATTTTCTTTGCTGAAAGATGCCCATCATTTGTAGTGACCTGAGGTTACAAACAGAAAATCATCAAGGTCTTACAATTGCATTCTTTAAATAGGTGACTTGCCTTGTGGTTACATTGATGGGAAGCATTTTCTCTTTTACCTTTCTTTCAGAATCTTTAGCTAATCAGAGCATGCATTTCTATTATTGATGTGAGCATCAAACTAGCAATGACAATTCTTTGTGATCTTATATTCAGATATGTCCATTAAGTTCAACCCTTCTACCTATCATTCCTGCTTTTGATCCAAAAAAGAAGGCAAAAAACCCCTAAGTAAGCTATTTTGAATTTTGTCACTTAGGGGGAAAATTCCTTCTTGACTCCAAAAGGCAATCAGATTTCTCCTTGGTTTGAGAAGCTCTTCTATTAATGCTTGTTCTATTAACAGTCCAGAAATATAAAATTATTTGAAATGTTTTACTGAGTGTTATTTTGTCAGTGAGCATCATTAATTAAAAGAATGTGAACAAGCCCTGAGGTTCCAGGAACTAATATCTCCTTCCATCCCACTCTCTCCACCAACATTTGGTTTCATGTTTATATGGCCATAATGCAAAGCCAAATTTTTGAAATTATGATACCTATGTTGGTTGGTTACTAACATATCTTGTTATATTAGTATATGTTTCTTGTGTAAATCAAACTATAGTTATACACTACACAGGGTGTTTATGAGCAATCCAGGTTAGACAATGGGTGTTATATTTTACGATAAACTATCTGTTATCTTCATAAATAGGTCATACTAGTTTGCTGTAACTTTCTGCAAAAAGGGGAAGTTACAGGTTTCAAGATGGCAGTAAATCATAAAAGAAGGCCCCGACCACGACGCAAACATTAAAGGAGAGAGCAAGAGAAAGTCGGCCAGCTCATGGTATTTAGTAAAAATTAGGAAATTCTTTATTACAAAAATAAAAAATAATATACTCCAACAGAGCAAACACAATGCACTAAACCATAGAGAACTTTAATATTTGTAATACTTTTTTTTGCTTTTGCATCCATTTTGTTGTGTGTTATTTCATATTTTGTGTATTTTATTTTTTACATAACCTGTAACATTAACCTAATACAATACCAGTATACAGTTATCTATACACTTGCCTTTGTGTCTTAATTTTCATCTGTTCTCTGAAAAAGTATGTTCTTAAACAGATTTATTTTATCATTCCATGACTGACACTAGGAAGCATATATTACCACTTGGTGACAGTTCAGTAGTGAATATTGCCAAAGATTCTGCTTATGAGATGACAGGGTTTTCCTCTGTAAAAAGAAGAGTGACTTTCAAAGAAGCATTATCTACTAAAATGGAATCCAACCCTCAATATCAAAACCGGGTTAAGCTGTGATTCTAATTCTGTGCCAGGGACCACAACTGTGGATAATCTGCTATTAAATAAAGGATGACAAAAAGAGCCGTGAGCATCCTATTTCTCATAATAACAATGGGTTGATTTGGCTTACGCAAACTAATCAGAAATTAAAATCAATACATAAATAAATACCTATATTACATATAATATGTATTACAAATGTATATTGCATATAATAAAGATAGTACAAGAAAAATCAACACATGTACCCCATACGCCACTTAGTAACCTCAATAAAGGTTATTGAATTCACATGTGTGTGTATATGTATATTAAATTATTCAGATACACAAATCTGTCTGAACAATAAATGAGTCCTTTGGGAAATATGTAAATTGAAACCTTTGAAAATAAAGTATAGAATTTCATCATTGTATAAAATATATGCAGCATGTTCATAAGTCTTATCTGGTTTTCGAATATTGCATAAAATATACATTGTGGGTTTATGACTAACGTAATAGTTTTTCAAACGATCAAAAAAAAAATAGTTAAGTGAGTTCAGGAAGGAAAAATGATGCCGTAAGATACAAATTAATTTTTGTTTCTTGGAAAACTTCAACTTCATCTTTGCTAAAAGATGCCCATCATTTCTAGTGACATGAGGTTGCAAACAGAAAATCATCGAGGTCTTACAATTGCATTATTCAAATAGGTGACTTGTGGTTAAACTGATGGGAAGCATTTTCTCTTTTACATTTTTTCAGAATTGTTCGTTAATCAGGTAGCATTTCTATTATTAATGTGAGCATCAAGCTAGCAATGACAATTCTTTGTGATCTTCCATTCAGTTGGGATGAAGGGAGCCATGGAACATATCAAATGATTTTAATTGTTTTAGTATGTGGATTTATATTGGCAGCGAGCATCATTAATTAAAAGAATATGAACAATCTCTGAGGTTCCTGGACATCACATTTCTAAACACCTTGCATTCTACTCTTTCTACCAACAATTGTTTTCATCTTGATATGACCATAATAAAAAAAAAAATATTTGATATGTCGGGACTGCCACGGATCCTCGGCTCAGTAGAAAATAGATTTCTTAATCCGCCATGTGCTCCTCCAAAATATGCAATGGACCCTGTCTTCAACCCAGGGGCATTCCAAGCCCCAAAAGTAGGAAGATACACACTGGATAAAAGAGCAGGGAGACAGACATCACGACGAATGTTTTATTCCATATAACATTTTTCATCGTGAAGTCTGTCTCTCTGCTTTTTTCTCCACTGTGTATTTCCATAATATAAAAAATGATACAACCAAACTAACAGAGTTTTCTTTACCTGTACAGACAGATCTATGAAACTATATTAAACTCAAGGATGAAGGACTTGCAATAAATACACCATCATTTAAATACTTGATTAACCCTTTTGTTTTGTGTAATGTCATGTTTTCCATACAGATGGAACAGAATACTTCACAGTAACATTTTCATTATACTTGTATGTTTGACATTACAGGAGGCAGCTCAAGAGGAGGCTGACACCAAGGCCAGCAGAACCGCCTGACCTAGTGATGTTCGAAGAGCCACTGTCGTGGGCTTCTCCAGGCTGTGGGACATTATCTTCTGATGTTCCTGGGGGATGAGGGAGCATGGCTACAGATGCTAGATGTAAATTAAGAGAACAGTGTCAATACATAGTAATTGGTATGGCTACAGTGAATGTGCAGAAAAGAACTATTTAGCCCATCTAGTCTGTCCAGTTTACAGTAAATATATTTTAGTCTTTGTTCTTATCTTCAATGTAGGATAGTGTTAGGCCTATCCCATGCAAGTTGAAATTCCTTTGTTGTATCTACACTTACCACCTCTGCTAGAAGTCCATTATATTCATCCACCACTCTCTCAGTAAAGTAATTTACCTGTGGTAAAGGGAATGGAGACACCAATATATGTCCCTAGATATGTGTGAGTTTTAGTGCTTTAAATTGCAATTGTAAGTGACAAATGTATATTGCATATAATAAAGATAGTACAAGAAAAATCAACACATGTATCCCATACGCCACTTAGTAACCTCAATAAAGGTTATTGAATTCACATGTGTGTGTATATATATTAAATTATTCAGATACACAAATCTGTCTGAACCTTGAATTTATGTCCCTTTGTAACTGTCACCAAAATATTAATGTGGAAATCATTGAAAAAATGCACTTATTTCAGTTAAAATAGGTAAATGTAAATATATAATTATTATGTGTATTAATATTATTTTCAAATATAAACTCCTTTATATTTGGAGTTACTATGCAGCTGAGACAGAATAAAAGAGTGTAATTATTTTTTTTAATCATACATGGTTTGCCTTTTCACAGGAAAGATCAAAGATTCTCGGTTAGCAAGATAGCTGTCCATTTTATGCTGAATGCTAAAATCTAAGCACTTCTTACAATGCATGTCGTTAATGCTTGGCTTGTTAAAAAAAAATGTCAACACTTACTATAAATCTTGTACAGCATGATAAATGTAAATTTTGCTTCACGCAGCCCTGTGTCAAAAACTGTCAACAGTTTTTTTTTATTAGTCTCAAAAATAATCTTTGATCAAAAAAATGAAGTCTGGAAAAGAAAAATGTGTACCTGCCTTTGAATTCTCACAGAAGGGAATCAGCTGGAGAGTTGGTAAGTTGATTTGTTACTGAAACTTTTCATGATGAGATGAATACAGATAGTTTAATGACACTGGTATTTTATTTGCAAGGCTAAATGAAATTTAGACTCTACAGGCAAAGAGTATGTTTTAATTCCAAGCAAAGAATTCCTCCACTTCACAGCTTTTCTTTTTTTCAATACATAAAAACTGCCAAAGTTTTTCTTTATACATTGTAATACAAAAAGCATATATTCTACAAAAAGCATATATTCCTACCTCTTACATTTTGTGAAATTCATGTTAGCAAGCTGTATAGTGCTTACTAACTTTGGTGCATCTGGTAGTAACTCACCTACATTACTCATTTTTTGCATTTCAATGCATTCTTAGGAATCTCTCAATATATCAGTATCACTCTTGCCCAGGGCCGGACTGGCCCACCGGGATACCGGGAAAAATCCCGGTGGGCCGCCTGCCCCGGGGCCGCCTCGGCCACTAAAATTGAAGAATTCGGCTGCTGCAGCATCCGGCCGCAGCAGGCGAATTTCTTAAAGCGGCGACGGCCGCCGAATTGTTAAAGTGGCACCCCCTGACACTACAGGGGGGGGGGGGTGAAAGACACTACAGGGGGGGGGGGGTGAAAGACACTACAGGGGGGGGTGAAAGACACTACAGGGGGGTGAAAGACACTACAGGGGGGGGTGAAAGACACTACAGGGGGGTGTGAAAGACACTACAGGGGGGGTGAAAGACACTACAGGGGGGGTGAAAGACACTACAGGGGGGGTGAAAGACACTACAGGGGGGGTGAAAGACACTATAGGGAGAAGGGGGGTAAAAGACACTACAGGGGGAAGGGGGTGAAATACACTACAGGGGGAAGGGGGTGAAAGACACTACAGGGGGAAGGGGGGGTGAAAGACTCTACAGGGGGAAGGGGGGGGTGAAAGACTCTACAGGGGGAGAGGAGGGTGTGAAAGACTACAGGGAGAAGGGGTGAAAGACACTACAGGGGGAGGGGGTGAAAGACACTAAGGGGGAAGGGGGGAAGAGAGATGCCACAGAAAGGACACACAGAGAGAGAGAGAGACGCCACAGAAAGGACAGAGAGAGACACCACAGAAAGGACAGAGAGAGACGCCACAGAAAGGACAGAGAGAGAAAGACGCCACAGAAAGGACAGAGAGAGAGAGACGCCACAGAAAGGACAGAGAGAGAGAGAGAGAGACGCCACAGAAAGGACAGAGAGAGAGAGACGCCACAGAAAGGACAGAGAGAGAGAGACGCCACAGAAAGGACAGAGAGAGAGAGAGACGCCACAGAAAGGACAGAGAGAGAGACGCCACAGAAAGGACAGAGAGAGAGAGACGTTACAGAAAGGACAGAGAGAGAGACGCCACAGAAAGGACAGAGAGAGAGACGCCACAGAAAGGACAGAGAGAGAGACGCCACAGAAAGGACAGAGAGAGAGACGCCACAGAAAGGACAGAGAGAGAGACGCCACAGAAAGGACAGAGAGAGAGAGAGACGCCACAGAAAGGACAGAGAGAGAGAGAGACGCCACAGAAAGGACAGAGAGAGAGAGAGACGCCACAGAAAGGACAGAGAGAGAGAGAGAGACGCCACAGAAAGGACAGAGAGAGAGACGCCACAGAAAGGACAGAGAGAGAGAGAGACGCCACAGAAAGGACAGAGAGAGAGTGAGACGCCACAGAAAGGACAGAGAGAGAGAGAGACGCCACAGAAAGGACAGAGAGAGAGAGAGAGAGACGCCACAGAAAGGACAGAGAGAGAGAGAGACGCCACAGAAAAGACAGAGAGAGAGACGCCAGAGAAAGGACAGAGAGAGAGAGAGACGCCACAGAAAGGACAGAGAGAGAGAGAGACGCCACAGAAAGGACAGAGAGAGAGAGAGACACCACAGAAAGGACAGAGAGAGAGAGAGACGCCACAGAAAAGACAGAGAGAGAGACGCCACAGAAAGGACAGAGAGACAGGATACAGGATATGTCTCACACACTGCCCTGATATATACCTCTGCACAGGGCAATTCATATAACTCTGTGTACATACTGGAGGTATATATATTGCCCTAGACAGGCTTTTATATCAGTCTTATCTATAAATAATACACTGTTCAGATGTGCTTTTTAAAATGCATGATTTTCCCTTCTATGAACAAAAAAATTATTTTATGCTATGGGCTGCTTTAAAAATCTTATGCGATGGGGCTGGTATATAAATTTTTTCCAGGGCTGGTTTTTGTTCCCAGTCCGGCCCTGCTCTTGCCCTATGCTTACATTGAAAAGAAACTGGGTCCTTAAAACTCCCATCATTTTTTTTTTTTAAACCAGTTATTGGTGGATTAACAGGTGACATCCTGCATTTGTGCAGTAGGCACAGGCTTTCAAGTTACTTGCAAAAACAAATACAAAAATAGTCTTAAATAAAAAACATTTTTTGTTACACTGTATTAATCATTTAACTACATATTCATCTAATTATCCTAAATATGGGATTTTCATTTTAGAAAATGTTTTCATAGAGCACACTCAAATGTCATAATGTTTTTGAAAACTAACATCACCCCCAGTGTATTGAAATTTACACACATATCTAGATGTATGTACAGCATGTGCATTTATGTATTTGTATTTTATATGCATATATATATATATATATATATATATATATATATATATATATTACAATTAAGTAAATGCACTAAATAGCAACTGTATGTAGAATTGATGGTATGGCATCTCTAAACTATAACTCTTCATTGCATCTTGAGAACAGATATCTTGACATTACATGGGAAAGGGCCACCTTATCCATCTATCAGACAATGGGCAATATGGGTATTTTCGTAGAGCCCGCAGCCAGGTCCAGTTATCCCTCAATAAAAAACAAAATGGATAAAAAAGTTTAGAAATAGGGGAATGGGGGAAAAGTCTTCCTTTGAGGTAAGGGCTACAATTATGTCTTAACTAGGGTTCCTTTGCACCACCACTGGACAGGCATGGAGGAGTGAAGAGCGTAAGTGCCCAAAGTTCTAGTTGATGGAAATATTGGAGCATCATTTACTTGCCTTTAATAAGTGATAAAACATAGTGAATATTTTTCTGGGACTATTCTTTAGTTACTACACATAACTATTTAATGTACCAGTCAGCAGGGGAAAGAAAAAAATTATAAGTTTATCCAAAAGTTACAACCAAACAGAAATGCCGAATTTTCTATTGCAAGATTTTCTTGCTTGTCAATGGTAAATGGATTAGTATAAATGTCTGCCCATGTATATTATACAGTCTTTCATTCTAGTGTGTATGATATAAAACAATATCTGCATATGGCTACATTTATATTTATTATATATATGGTTCACATATGAAATGTGAGAGTCTTATATCCAGCCCTGGATCGCTGTATTGTGATACATACAGAGCTACAGTTGTAGGTCAGGTAAGTTGGCAACCAGATAGACAAGGGTGGAAATTACTGCCTACTGCTGAGAAGCTAGAACATGCTACTGAAAGAGAAATAAAAAACTCAATGAATAAAGACGCCACATGAAACATATAGATTTATAAAACAAAATATGGTCCATTTTATCCTCAAGATTGTGGTGAATGAAAGAAATTATTATTTTCAATTATTTTACAAACTTTAGAAGAAAGGCATTGCCAAGGCTTTATGTCAATTTCTCCTGTTCATTCATATTAGCCCAACAAATAAAAGGAAATGGTTTGTTCAGATAAAAAGAAAGTAAACAAAGGGAACAAGATTCTCCCTTTTTCAGTACAAAATGTTTTGACTTTCTGAGCAGGAAGTTGCAATTATTATACGTTTGTAGTGAAAGCAGCCACACAGGTGGCATCTATCAGACATTGGATCTCCAAATAATAAATGCTTACTATTTTGCAACCTTTATTTTTAAGGATTAATTGTATGGAGTCATAAAGCAAAGCAATACATTTAACAACAAAGAAGCCTAATGTTCTTATAGATTATATGATGTTCCTTTCCTAATAACTCAACCCTGGACAATTGACTTTATGCTTATTTTTGAAATGTGCTGTCTAATACACGTTATGTATGTTATTTTTGATACAGTTATCTAAGGTAGTTTTATCTAAGTTTAGATTTTAGGCATCTGTATATACTGTGATCTCCAAAAAATTGAAAACTATGGTAAATTGGCACCCGAATTATGTTAGGAATTGCTGAGCTGTATGGTTACCACGTTAAATGATACAATTGAAGGCATCAGGTTTAGTCTATTATGTATATGTTCATTAGTGTGTCACTGCTTTGAACGAATCTTGACAAATTGGCCCTTAGATACAAGAAATGTAAAAAAAATCACAAAGGTAAGGGCATCATTAAAATGGCCTGTGTACAATTTCTTTCTTTGCGTATGTTAGAGCTTTGGGCATTATATACATTTTCAAAAGTTTAACCATACCCTGGAGGACGATAATGTCAGCACATTTTGTCAGTAGTATTCATCAGGAGACTATTTTGACGCCACTAGACTGCAATATTTGTATTTGCCTCTTTCTTACTTTCTATGATTAAAACGAAATACATATATCTTCATATATCATAGAGCAGCACTTTACGTTTCAATTTTTTTTTTTTACATTCACATACTGAAATACTTATTTAATGGATTTGCAATCCTGAGAAATAAGTGAGAAGTATGAGTGATGAAGATCAAGATGGACTTAAAGAAAATGCAGAATTTCATCCAAACACAAAAAAGGGTGAGCAAGTAGAGCGTACAATTTATCTAGATAAAAGGGTTCAGAAAAGGGCAACAAACATGATTAAAGGAATAGTAAATTTCAGCTTTAAAGAAAGGTTGTCCAAATTGTGATAGTGTTCTCTGGAGAAAAGACATCTTTGTGGGAATATGATAAACCTTTAGAAGTATGTTCAAGGTCAATACAAATATATTTTTGGAGATCTCTCTATAAATCATATTTTCCAGACAACATGTGGGCATACTTTAAGATTGGAAGAAAGGAGCTTTCGTCCTAAACATAGAGCAGATATTTTAGGGTTAGGGCAGTTGAATTGTGAAATAGACTTATATTGGAAGTCGTTTTGGCCGATTCAATCAGTATATTCCAAAAACATTTGGATGTGAAATGCATACTGGGTAATCATGAGTAAAAGTAAATAAGGTAGTGAATCTGACTGTCTTGGAGTTATTAAGGAATTTTAATCCCTTTGAGATGACATTACTGTCTCTGTGAGTGTGTGGAATGGTTGTGGAGTTTTTTAACTTGAAAAAAAGCAAAAATATGTTATGTGCACTCAATTGGTAAATATGAACGCTTGTGTATAAAAACAGGCATATTTGAGAATAAACCAGATATGTTTATGAATATTTTTTCTGCCTTTTCTATTAGCACTTGCTAAAATGTGGTGTAATTTTCACATACAAAATAAGAATGTTTTTTTACAAAATATTTTCAATAGTCTTTAGTGGAAAAATTAACATTAAAAATAAACCAGAGAGGCGGAAATAGGAAAAAAAAATGCGAAATGTTACAAATATTCGCAAATTTCTCCTTACTCAAGTTTTACCTATTTTGTTTCCCACTACACTTGTTTAGTACATGCCTGCACATATTTCTTTTTTTAAACCTAATTAACTATGTAACTACTTGTAAAGAGTCAAGGCCATTATATTTTTCTACATTTTATAAATTGGTATAAATATTTATTTTCTCTTATCTTGTTAGCTAGTTTTCATTATTATGATGTTTAGCCCCTTAGTGACCGAGTGCTATGTTGCATTTGACGTGCCTTGAAGACCAGAATTCCTTTATTTTTGTCATACGTTTACTGAACTGTGAATTTCTTTCTTTGTGTTCAGTCCACCCACACAAATTATATATCATTTTTTAAAGGACAGATAGGGCTTTCATTTGATACTATTATTTTCATCATATGATATCATTTACTATTAAAAAAATATAAAATTTGAAGAAAATATGCCATAAAAAACACTTTTTCCTACTTTTACCTGATTTTTTTTTTTACACAATTACAAATGGTAAAAAAGACCCTGTCTATATATATGTTTTCTAACCATTTTCTTCTACAGTGATTTTTTTAACCCGAACCCTAAATTTACCCCAACTCTAAATTTAATCTAACCCTAAATTGACCCCCACCCCTTAATCTAACCCTTGTAATCATCCGAACCCCCATTTAACTCTAATTATTACCCTATTTGTGACCCTAACCCTAGATCTAGGTTCAGTAGATCAAGGGTTAGCTTTTTCCATTTATTTATTTATTTAATGTATTTATTTATTTAATTTTCTATTTTTAACTGTAATACCGTCTAACTGCCTCTAGCGGCAGTCAAGTAGCGGTTTCAGAGCGACGGAAGATATATATTTTTTTCTGTCTTCCGTCGCTCTCCTCTGGGCACGCTGTATCGGAGGAGCATGCTCCTCCGAAACAGCACACACCCGCGATCACCGGGTGATCGCGGTGCCCAGGAGGGCACAGATTGTGTTGCATGATCATTGCAACACTTTACACACATAGGCAGTGATCAGCTTTCACTGCCTATGTGTGTTAGCGCGCATATGATCACATTCGCTGTGATCGTATGCGCGGGGGGGGGGTCGAGGGGGCGCAACACTATATGAAAAGGGAGGACCATGCTTTTTAGGACGTATATATACGTCCACATGCGTTAAGGGGTTAATCAAATTATTCTTGCAGGATTACAGGTGAGCCCAGTTATAAAATTGGGTTTGAGATCCATGGATTTACATCTCTATATATGCGGGATCACAATGTGAGTCCTGAGATCTTGCTAAACGTCTGCATTAATTGAAAGGTAAAGTGAGCTCTGGTGTCCTGATGCCTCCATGCGACCACTGTGTTATAACAGTAACCACATTGTAATGCATAGCATTATAATGGGGTTTTCCTGTACTGTATGAGTTTTTGATATTTTAGAGCTTGCTTCTAAGACTGGATGTTGTGTCATTGTATGTTCTCCTAGGCCACCTTATTTTCTAATTCTGCCGTTAGAAAGTAAACACCATAATATTATTTCTATATATCCATCCAAAGTTGAGTTGAAATGAACGTTTAATCTCACCAGTTTAGCTATACATTGTGCAGGGACATTCCTGGTACTACACATACTTTTACTACAACTAAAGTTAAAGTTGAGGTGTCCAAGCATGCACACCATTGTGGGCTTCCAAGCCCTTTTGGAAGGATCTGGTACCCAAATCCCAGTATATAGATATTTGTATCTACACTGCCTCTAAGTGCCTACTTCATTCTTTTGTAATCTTAGTGCTGGATCAAAGAGATCCCAATGCAGGTAGTTTCTTTGCTGCTGTCCTTATCACATAGTTGTACTATTGGCATAGGTTGTGGATTAATGTTCTGTTTTCCTCATCTGAAAAAATCTGCTGCCCAGCAGTAGCCGTGGTACCCACTGCCCTGACTCCTGGCTTGCCATTACGGAAGATTAAGATTTGTATGCTGCTGGCTGCAGGTCATGCTCTAAAATGGTGGTCCTGCTATGTGCTCTGTATTCATACACACATTTCTTGATTGGCTGTAAGTCTATAATAAAACAATAATTTAAGTGGGAGTAAGCTCTACAACATACACAGAACACTAAAAATATTCTGAATCTAAATAAATGATTTAATATCAGTTGAATATGCCACACAATGCCACATACTATGCAAATACTGTTAAAATTAAATGTATTCTAAAACAAAGGGAAATCAAGCTGGTTAATAGCAGCAAATTAGATGATAAAAAATTAAATACTTGTATTTATATTTATACATTATTTTACTGTCCTGTGTAAGTAGTAGTAAAATACATTTGTATCATCTATTTTCTAGAAAAAATCAGCTTGTTGTACCCTTTTATATTTTACATTTTATTTTGCATTAGGAACTGGCCATTGGTGTTTGTACCCATTTTTTCCCACTATTTTTCTTATCTAGCTCTTTTCTTTTTTTCTCCTGTCCCAGGCTTATACAGAATTCCTGAAACAATAATCTGAATGAGTGAACAGAAGGTTCACTATATTTCGCTCAAATTTCTAGTGATTTTCAGTATTTCTCAATGTGCAAAATCTCTTATGGGATGTAGTGGGGCATTCAAGGCAACCACTTTGTTTCAGTGCATTTTGGCTGTATTGAGGATGATTTCTCATCCGAACATATAGGTCTGAGATCACTTTTTATTACTAACTTGAGGACATATTCAGAGGTATGTCAGTGCTACCTGCGTAGCCCAATGTTCAGGTGTTCTCTTACCACCGAAATGCTCTGAATACAGCTGGAGTTCATGCACCTGTTTTGGCCCAGAACATCAGAGCTACCATAGTAGACCCTTGTGAGTTTCTATTGAGGCTGGCCTGTGCTCAGAAACGAAATAGAAAGATTAGAATGTTAACAACATATTTCAGACTACATATACATTAAAGGAGTTAATCAATGAACTGCATGCTAATTCTCCAGTATGTATGACTTACTAACTATAAATTTACTAAGCTCATATCAAAATATAACTTGTTTTATGTGATGTAAATATGCTATAATAATTTTACCATGGGTTAGTACTTGAAATGTTTTTAAATAATTAGATTTTCTATAAATCTGTTTCAATAAATGAATATGCTTTTACCATTCCATTAACCTCAGGTAACATTACATTACTAAATGAATAAATGACTTTGTTATTATTAAAGATGCTGCAGCACACTTTAATATTGCACACAATGTTTTAATGGTGTATAATTAAACCAGACCAGTGTATGTAAGATGTGTGAACAAAATTGATATCCTCTACAAATATTATGTATTGTTTGTTTTAACATCTGAAAAAGAGATGAGACATGAGAAGATGTTTTCATCCTGTACACAAGAACCAAGTCGAATGACCCCAAAATGTGTGAAAACATTTCCGGTACTATGGGGTCAAGTTTTACTTAGTCTCAAAAGTGAACTCAACCTCCATCTTGAGCTATTTACTAATCTTGACCTCTATCTCAGCCTCGACTTGCCTTGCACTAGTCCAGACCTACCACCTCAACCTCCATAGAATGCATGGATAATTGCTATTCACAAAAAGTAAAAATGAAGTTAAATTGTAAGTCAAATTCAGTACTAAGTTTGACTATTCCCCATTCAAAGTAATGGGAGGCAAAATTATTTTGGGTACCGATTTTTGACTTTGTTCAGCCTATGCTTCACCGTCCATTTCAGATCAAGATACCGATCTAAAAGGAAAAAAGAAAGATTATTACAACAGCATACATGCAGGCATGCATGCATACACACAAAGAGTATACACGCTTCTTAGAAAAGTGAAATTTACTTCTTCTTGCCAACCCTCTCAGACATGTTGCTCCCAACAACTGCATTCACAGCATTGTATACCCGCTGCCACAGCTGTTTACTCATAGCAGTTGAAAAACTTTTTCACCAGTACACATGGTCTCAAAAACACAAGTTTCATTAATTTCCAAATGAAAATAATGGGAGGCAAGTTGAATGGTGTGGGTTTGGCAAAAAAGGTCAAACTCAACCTCTAAACTCAAACTCCGAAGTAAACCTCCACACCACATTTAGCTCGACCTCCACATTGCTTGCCTTTGCCATATGTTGATCTTTAAAAATGCTTTGTGAATAGCATTTTAATGGGTGAGATGACAGCATGTGAGGAAGGTCAAACTTGTTCAAGTTTGGTGGCTGAGATGAGCACTCATCTCAACCACCAAACTCAGACTTTAGTGAACATACACTGTCAAATGAAAGGATCATGCCCTTAAAATTACCATCTGGTCACTTAGCTCTGATAAAGTAGCCCTATGAAAAAACAGTTGCAATAACTGCCAAACTATGTAAACCATTAATTAGCAATTAGCATTTCTTTTGTATAGAATCAGACTTTTTTACTACCTTGACTATTATTAAAATGAATTTGTATTAATGTAACATATCCAACATCTATCAGTGGGAAAAGGAGATAAGCTAAAAGAAAGCATACTGACCTTGTGATTTAGGGTTGAATAATCCAGAGGAAAGGGACCTTCTGTTTGCAAATGTGACAAAAGGTAGACTTGAATTATGCTTTTGTGTCCCTATAAGTGTCAAAAAATTGCTACACTATATGAGATTGAATAATAAAGGGTAGTGGAGTAAGAAAAGAGATAAGTGTTTTTTATACTTACTGAACAGCTATTTAAATGGGGGTTTTATGTAGATGTCTTAAAAGCAGTAATATTCAGTTACCTATGTAGTTTATAATGTAAGATGAATTAATATCAACAGGTGAAGGAGACAGTACAGAGGGATAGAGGCAGTATGCAGGGCAACTTACTTTATTGTACAGATATGCTGTTGTGTGTGCAAAGAATATATTTCAAATTGTAGTTCCTAGGATCAAGGGGACAAATGTGGATAAAAAAACTTGGCGATTTTATTGAAGGCTTAATAAAAGTCAAGTATGACAGTGCAAGTAAAAAGAAACTCATGAATGCAGAGGGATCTGTTGTGTGAAGATCATTGCTGATTGCTAAAAAAAGAGCACAGTGCTGTAAATACTTGTTGAATCTTTGCACGGTAAAAATTTGCTGAAATGTGCATTTGATGTAAATAATAGTACTTACTTTTGAGTTATGAAAAGAGCCCTAGCCAGAAGGTTGTTTGGTGTCCATTAGAAAGTAGTTTGTCCAGGTTGTCAAGAAGAAAAAGGATTATTAAAAAAAAAACCACACACAATTCTCTGTAAGGAAAAAAACTTGAACAGTGCATAGTTTACTAAGATAAACATTTGCAGCAATGATGATATTTATCTTATATCTCTTATAGTTGAGGTTGAATGAGTAATCTTTAAGTTATTAATTCCTGTCAGACATCCTTGTTAATGTGAATACTACAGTGCCATCTGCTCTTTCATCTTCAAATTAGATGTAATGGATTATTTAATTCTTCACTTTCCTCACTCCTGAAGTATATTTCCATTTGCATCCATGTGATTACGTCTAATTATTGGGTATACTCTAGGCTTTTGCTCTTTTCAGGTACCGGGGAAGAGAGGTAAACCACAGGTTCCATCTGCAGTAACAGCTGTTAGGTCAGTTTCAGCAGAAGAATGCACTCCCTCTAAGGCTCTGAGACTCTGCATGGCCACGAGTTCCAGGGGTGAGTCTACAGCACACACATCTGCTTGAGAATTAGTTTTCATTGGAAAAATCTGATAGAGGAAGTATGGAAGTGGGACAGGTTTTGGTTTTTGCAGAATGAGGACCATCCTATTTATTTAAGGTTAGTGTCGGCTGCAGAGCTTCAGGGTTTCAATAGTGTTTGCTCAGGAACTATGTCGGGGGTGGGGGACGGAATGAGATAAAGTATAAGTCAGTGGCATTGGAGCTAGGCAGAAAATCTTCAGAATTGTCAGGTAATATAGCCAATACAATGCACTAATACGCATTTGAATCTTTTATGTCTCTGCTCGGCGTCTATCTCAAACCCAAAATAAAGGAAAAATTGGCAGGTGAATTCCTTGAAACAATATCTCTTCTTCCACTTGAGGTATATCTTAATTTAAAGGAGGAGAGCAAGAAAGTTGACATGAAGGAGGAGGAGGAGAATAAGCGATACCAAAATCTTTTATCAGCTGGTTCAGAGCATTCTGCATTTTAACCAGTGTGACTGGTGAGAAATTGCCAGACAAATGATCTGCTTTCTTTTGTTACCTGGACAGTATTTAGAAGGTTTATTGAACTTATGGAGGGATGGTGTGTTGTAAATGTGATGTGCAATTTTGTCAATGCCTCTCTGCTAATCCAGTTGGACCAAATGAAGCTTCCATTGTGGTTTTAGTTTATCAAGGTGCAGAAGACCACTCCTTTTCCGCAGAGGGTAGGAATTGAGAAAGACTATACAGATACAGCTTCCATGCAAGTTTTACTTTCTTCATCTCTTCTTTTTCTTCTTCTTCTTTTTTTTCTTTCATGCTTTTCTTTTTCACAACACAGCAAAACCTCTTGAGCACTAAAAATGTAATGCATATTTAAGTAGGATTTCTACACAGTGGTTTATTGCAACATTTTTAAATGTAGTGTCTGATTGTATTTAACCTGATCTTTATTGGACAATTCTGTATTCCTCTTTTCCTTTTTTTTTCTTCTCTCCCTTCTTTTCCTTATTTTTAACACCACTCATTAAATAATATTTCAGAACAACTTCTGTGTCTATTATCATTGCTATTTTGGTGTTTTTTGGACTATACTTCTAGGTACTCATCTCCTTTCAAATATTCGGCCACATTCGGCCACAACTAATTCTCAGATCACCCCATTTAACGACACTCAGCTTTCATTAACCCCTACAGATACACATTGCTGGAAATCTATGACTTAAATCCCTAATTACTAGAGAGCGAATTCCCCTATGATGCATCCTTCCATTAAGAGCTATCTATCAACTCCCATGGCCTCAAATTTTCACAAAAGAAGAGGAATCTACAGCTCCATCTTAAAAATCTGAAGACTTTGAATTTAGCACAGCCCTCCTCTCATTAACCTTGGATATAAGGTTGCATTATCCTCTCAGAGATAGACTATTAGCATCAACCCATGAAAACCCATTTAGCATCCAGAATTATTTAAAATATCTGAAAATTGAATGGCAAGAACACTTTTTAGAACCCTTACTCCAAATAGTTAGAAATAACCAAAACATACATGGCCTAAGTCTAATGCAGAACATATATAAGATAGCTGCATACGATGATGACATTCTTGTCTCCCTTGTCCATCCCTTCACCTCCCTCCCTCATCTATTCGAAGAACCAGAGATATTCTCTAAACTATCAGGATTGAAAGTAAACGTGGACAAATCCGAAGCCTTCCCGATACATCTTTCTAACCCACCATAAAATTACACTGGAATATCTTGTTGAAGACCTTTTGCTGTTGGATTTGGAAGAAAGGGGTATAAAAATCCTTAAGAATCTAATCACGAGCAGATCTATGAAGACTTTTCCAGTGGTGAAACAACAGTTCAATTTACCTGGATCTAGTATTTTTAAGTAGTTAAGAAATAAAATCTGTATTATAACCATCTGAACACCTCCCAGCATCACCTGAGTGAACGCGATGGGAAGATTGTTTGAAGTAGATCATACTAAAAAATGTTCTCACACTGCCTGAAATTTATTCAGGATAATAACTCGAGTATTCGAGCGCTTCTCCCACCACGGCCATCAAATGGGAAAAGTAATTAGGAATAACGATAGACACAAAGGAATGGCGTACTTCAGGGATGAACATAAAAAAGAATGTACATGATTTTTCCCTCCTGGAAACTAAAGGGAAAATTTAATAAATTAAATAAAATAGTCAAAGGGTCTGACCTAACGCCTCTCCATTAAGCCCCAAACAAGAACTATAATTCAATTGATTATTGTGACCTCACACAAAACACTAAGCACTACATAGAGAGAGCTCCTCCCCCTCCCTCCTATGGTGGTTGTTATGTAATTATGTCTTGTACTGGTCCTGTTTAAGACTGCTTGTTAAATGTTCATCAAAAATTAGTATCCTTCTATTCCTTTATGATACTCCCATTTGTGTAATGTGTTTTGTTTGTTTGTTGTATGTTGTAAAATAAAATAAAGACATATTTAATTAAATTTTAAAAAAATTCCAAATTAATTTTGATATCTCTCAAACAAGTCACATACTTGGGTCTGTGGTTAACTAATTATCTCTATATACTGAACTATATTCACTGAACCACACACCTCCATTGAAGTGCCTCAAATCTGACCTTCAGAAATGGTCAACACTTAGCATATCAGGGCTTGGTCACCTGACCACTATCAAAATGAATTTACTTCCAAGTCTTGTATACCTTTTTCAGGCCCTCCAGTTTTAAAATCCTACAGAAACATACAGACGGATTTATCTTGGAGGAAAAAAAGCCAAGAGTTAATATTAAAAAAACCCCACATACAAGCCAAAAATAGCTGGTGGTCTGGGATTTCCAGAGGCAATCACACATCCAACCCGTCTGGAAACAGATTTACAACTTGGTGTCCAGATTCTTAACAAACCAATTCAACTAGACCCCCAGACTTTTAGTTTATCGAAACCTGAGGACGGTCTGACAAGAAGAGAAAACTAAACTGGTTTCCAGTTTGCATTAGCAGACAGAAGGGCGCTGACACAGCTCTGGAACCAGCCAACTACCAGATCACTGGCCGGTGTACTGACCAGGATGCTTTGGATATAGTTCAAACTATGCTAACCTTTTACTGTCAGATTAATACCCAAAATACTGAAAGTATATGATTTCTTTTGACAATGATTTACTGTTCCCTTAATGTTATAATAATAACATCTGAAAAATAAAGAATTTCAAAAACATTTTATGGTGCTTCACTTATATTGCATTTTTTACAAATTGAAGGTGTTCAGCAATGTTGTGTTGAGCAAGTCTACTGACATAATTTTTCAACATTTTGTCACAATTTAGTAAGGCGTGTACATTTCTTTAGACGTAATGCTATTGAACACTTAATAGACTACATGATAGTGTAACCATAACTTTTAAATGGTGAAACCTAAAAAATGGTGTGACTCAAATTATTGCAATATTCACTTTATTTTGGTGGTCTGGAACTAAACCAACACTATTTCCAAGTTATGGCCGTATGTCAAACTTTTTCAATTAGGTTTCTATTGTTTTTTTTTTGTTTTTTTACAAACTGGGTACATTTTCAGTGAAAAATTAAAGGGTGTACTCAAGAGAGAATTGCAGCGAATTAACATGGAAATTTGGGAAATTTAGGCCAGTATATCCATGTTGGAAAAAAGTATATCCAAGTTGGAAAAATTCTCCAATATAGCTGAATCGGATACTTTTTCCAACTCAACTACTTCCTATCTCAATTCCCTGCAATTCTCTCTTTATTGAGTAGACCCGTATCTTTCCCTTCTTTCCAACTGTATTTGTTTTATGAAATTACAGTGTCCTTCATATTAATAATGTCTTCTTTAACTGTAACAATGCAGTGTTTGTGGACCCAGACTATACTTGAAAACAACAGAAATCTAAATGTGATTCAAATTTCTATGTCATGCCATAGACCTTTAATGCACAGGAAAACTATGACCTCTACAATTATTTCCTGAGGGTTTAAAATATTACATAGAGATTACTGAATGCTACAGTGTGTTATTTTAACTTATTGTGATGGTTTAAAAAGGGTAATGCTTGTAATCAGTTGTGCGTCACTACAATAACATATGTAGATAAAATGTCGTTTAATCTAGTCACTTGAGATTTGTTTTCCGGATATTTAAAAGTGAAAGCATGAAAGTACAGCTCAATGCAAACTGATTTAGGCTATTTGCATACTATTTGTGATAACACAGGAACATATGTTTACAATTTAAATTATTAGTAAAGTAGACGAAGCAAATATGTGGATCTCTTGCGTCTGCAGGTCTATCAGTCATTCCTCACTAATGAAAGCCGGTAGGTCGATACATATAGGATGGCTGGATCCCTTGTGCACTTCAGGTTTAGACTGACTGAAGTGAGCACATGGAATGGTATAAGTGAGCAATGAACTTGTGAGATATTTCGGACTGGGTATCAATTCATAGGGCAGGCTATTTCTCCTCCTCATTTCCATGGTCACCCTATTTATTGTGTGTTCTTCTACATTTGCACAGCCTAACAATTTAGTAACCTCCGCTACCATTTCTTAACAGCACCATATAACATCTAATGTCACTACAACCCCCACATCCTCTCAGGTTAGGATAGAAAGTAATGAGGTTAACATTGCTCCACATTGTGGAAGTCCATGCAGACCTCTTACTTTTCTATCCCCCATATATTTCTCACACTTCTACATTTCTTTTTTTTTCTTTTCTTTTAGACACTCAGAGCTTGTGTGTATAAATCCAATAAAGTTTGTGTATATCATCATTTTGTCATTTACTGTCGAGTAATACAAAATAGATACATAGATCACAATTAACAAGATATACGGTGGGTCCCTCCTTCCTCTTGGGGCTACCAAACCATAACATATCCCACATAACAACATTTAACAAATAATGAACACCTTCTACATTTCTGAGGTAGAGAAAGGGCAGCAAAAGTCAACTGAGGAAAACTGGGTAACAAAAAACTCAGTGGGTTGACCTTAATTATTTGCCCCCCAGGCCAAAAGTTGCCAGAACTCAAATCCCTGAATAAAATATCAATGTGATCGCCATAATATCTATTTATCATGTGGAAGATAGCATATCTATGAGATATGCTCTCACGGCTAAAACTATAAATAATTATCAAATCCCACAATTATTATTAAATATAATTGTTTGTTTGCTTTTTTTTAGAGCACAGGTACACTTCAGTTACAGGTCATTCACATTTTTGTTTTCAATATCATATTATGCTCAGTAATTAACATTTTTCTATTCCATGTTAATTGATTGTAGTCTTTCAATAGCATATAAAAATAAGTCTAGAGGAGGCGTTGGAGCTTAAAACTAAGAACAGGTAACCTAATAAAATAGTAACAGTGTTTTAAATAAAAAAAAAGTCCATTTAGTCTAACATTTTTTCCTATCTTTGTTCATGTTGCTGACTGAATGGTTACCTGTCTGTTTTCTCAATTATCTTAAGGCCTGGTTTGTGTCAGTATTTTTAACTTGAACACTTAATTAGCTTTATTTTATTTAATTGGTTTATTTTACCTTTTAATTGATTTTATAATGGGATTAGACTATTTTATATGGTAATTATTTATGAGTATTATTTTTTTTATGCTGCTTTGCAAGTAATTGGATGAGAATTGTCATATTTCTATAACCTTTTTTCAAATGAGTAATTGTTTAGATTTTTGGGAGTAGGGATTATTTGTATATACTTTTCTTTGTATTTATTTAATGGTTTAACATTTATTATTCTATTTTATGGGAACATCTTCTTACCTTTTCAACTATATTACATGAAACTATATGTAAATGTCCTGGCTCCTAAAACATGTTACAATTGTATTGTAATGAACATATTTATTGTATATTTATGGTATTATTAATATTATATTTATTATACATAACTATATGTTTGTAATAAATATTCCTGTTTTTGCAAAGTTCATTATAATAATGATATATTAATATTCTGTATTTTATAAGTTGAAGAAAACATTTATTTTTCATATATAGTTCTATATATTTTTAACGGTTTGAGTTATTTTGGAGTATTGTCTACTTACCTTTTCAACTATATTACATCAAACTATTGTATGTAGCTCCTGGCTCCTATAATATGTTACAGTTTTACTGTGATAAATGTATTTACTGTGATAAATGTATTTAAATGTATTTATTGTGTGTGTATATATATATATATATATATATATATATATATATATAATTACTAATAATATTTGTATTTTATATAAATATACGTGTGTAAAGATTCATGTTTTTGCATACTTCATCATAATAATGATTGTTTTTATTATAAATAACAGATGTTCACTGATGCTAACTAAAAATATATGCTAACATTATATGACTCATGCAAAGAGTCAAATTCAGAATGGAGTATTTATTTCAGTTAACTTCATCTTCTATCATCATCAGTTCAGCCGCCAATTTCAGGCTTTTCTTTTCTCTGTTATATGTGACATGACCTTCTGGCTTTCTGAAATGTCAGTTCACTTTCCTTTATATAACATTTAGCATAAGAACCATGTGAACAAATAGTAGGATCTTTGAGGAAAAAAAATACAATCAATATCCAGATAATTTATTTTCTAAACTAGTGACTCATTAGCAAGCTTTTCTATTGAATAATATTTAGAGACTTTGTAATGTAAAAAAAAATCCAGTAAAAGACAGTAATAAATCCTAAAAAATTATGAGAGTAATAATAATAATAATAATAAAACTAATATGAAAGTGTAAAGCAATGATGAATAATAAACATTACTTCTAAAGTTTTGCAAACATATCACTTTTATCTGAAAGCTTTTACATGTAGAAAATATTTATATTGACCAATTGTCAGTAAGTTTTAGTTACAATTCTGTGCCTACATTTTAATCTGTTGTACGGTTTTGATGATGTTTAAACTGGAATAACACAGACGTACACAGATGGAAGATATTCAAATGGTTTTAACTAAATTCTGTAGGATAATCTGTATACACTATACAACAATAAAGTAGCCTCTTGATATCACCAGATCAATCTAGATCTACATGGCTTTTGCTGAAGCAAACACGAATCATTTCATTCAATACATTTCATTTAAATAGTGAGGCATAAGTCTTAAATAGTGAGGCTTAAGTGTACCTACAGGGTAATAACCTGCATGCATTAGCATTTTAGATTGCCATGCAATATTCAGGTCTAGCTTGGAAACTGAAATTGATACATTTGCCTTACTGAACTGGCAATAGGTTTATCTTGATCTTGTTTTTATGTTGTAACACTTGTATTAAGTTAGAATTGTTCTTTGATTCAAGCAAGCACTTAGATGTGAGTTGGAGACAAATAAGACCAAGAAGCTGAGGTTAAAGAAAATATATGTGTTTGGCAGTTATTTGTATAGTTATTTTCCATGGCTGGATACTTGACCTTCTGGATCTTCAACTTCTGACTTTTAATACCCAGAGTGCCAACACACATCATAACCATGCCACAGGGACCACATGGCAAGTGTCGTCCATCAGCAATTCTTAACCTTTCAGCATGCTATCAAAAGCAAACCCCCCCAAAAAATATTTGTATTATTTTAGATTACGTTGTTTAAATTATTGTATTGTTTTGCAAAAAATTTTCAGGAATTATATTTTTCTATTATTAATGCATTATGTTTTGTCTGTAATCATCTAAGGCACCCATCAAAAACAGTGATTTTCTAAGATCAACTTACAAATACAAATCGATGTACTAATTGATAATTTCAAGGAATCATCCTCCATTCTGCTGTCCCTATAACTCATCAAATTCACTTCCCCCCTGTGCTAATATCCTAATGTAGATAGCCGCAAACACAAATACGTTATTTATCCTACATGCAGCATCACACTCCGTTCTCTATGAAAGTTTTATTCTTGTTTTCTTTTTAAATTAAGTTAAATCACCAGTAAAGGTGGTTTTTTGACTTTCAGTCAGGGCCGTCTTTAACGTGGGGCGAATGGGGCAGCTGCCCTGGGCCCAGTTACTCCTGGGGGGCCCAAGGCAGCTGTCCCATGGGCCCCCAGCTCCTGCTTGCCCTTGTGGAAGATGAAATTTCCCTGGAAGCCATTTTGTATCTTGGAAGCCATTTTGTCCTACTGACTCCATTTTGTATGCCTTCTTCCATGTTTGTCCTTTGTGATACCCAAAGAGAGTGAGAGGTTTATGTGGAAATTGAGGGGGACGTACAAGTGAGTTCTGCTTCTAGTGTTGGGATATTTCACAGGAAACCAGGCTTGCTCAACTATGTCTGAGAAGTACAGGATGTAGCCAGGGTACAACCGCAATGATCAGGTGGTCTTTCTAGATTATTCCAGTAAGTTAAACAATGTGGTTTTATTAAGATGATACGTGGCACTGCGACAAATTATAACCAATCATATGCTTCTATTAGCAGTGCATTATGAAATTATGCTGTTCTGTTTTACTATAAAGATGTGTGTTGAGAAGGGTGCGGCAGAGCAGTCTGTGCAGACGCCACCCTACGTACGTTTGTATTAAACTTCATTGCTTATTCAACTCAGAATCTGGGCCTGGTCTCATTTCTTTGACTCTTCATTCCTGAAGTACCCAGGGAAAAAGTGACCATTCACAGTTGGGGGCTCGTCCGGGATCCCAACACCTCGGAACCAGGATCCAGCTGGTGCAGACCTACCCTCTTCTACCTAACCTCGAGATCTCATCTGATATAGGTAAGGCACCTTTTCTAAATGCCTATAGTATAATCATTGGGTAGAAGAGACGGGGGTCGGCCACTGGTTGCCTATCTGAGTGACGGGATCCATAGAGTTGAGTAAGTGTGTGTAAGTATCATTTGTGTGTTTATGGAGGAATAAAGCCAGGTTGGTATCCCCATTTGTGTGGCTTATAGAGGAATATAGCCGTATCCTCACTTGTGTTGTTTATAGGAGTAAAGCCAGGTTGGTATCCTCATTTGTGTCCTAGAGTAGGGTGTAAGGCCAGGATAAGTGGAGTAAAGCCCCAGTGGTTTCCATCTGGCAGTGCCTCATTGATGTAAGTGTACTAGAGGCTAATACTCGTCACACTCAGATACAAGGCAGATACCGAGAGTAAGGATAAAGCCGGCGTGTACCTAGTACTCTATTGGGCCGCCACTGGAGGAACTGCGTATCTTTCACAGTGGTTAATGTTCTGAGTTTGATTTAGGATAAGATAAGACACATAGGAAAGCAAATACACCCAGAGACAGTTTACTCTGTGGTACGCGCCACAAATAACTTTACAGGGTCTGTTTAGTTATTGTGGTAAAGGTCCTGTGTTATTATCGGAGTTGTTGTTGAGATACCTTGCAATTCTTGCAGTTTTAATATGGGGAATTGTTTCTTTAAGAAACCCCCAAAAGGGACGCCTTTGGAATATATGTGTAGGAAGTATGGCAGAATTGCTGGAAATACATGAGCAAGTGGACAGCTTTGTCACAAGCTGATGGTGATAATATGTTTGTCTGGCCAGATGTGGGTAGTTTCAATAGTGGGATTGTGAATCCTATGAAAAATACTTTGCGCTTGCGAGGGTTTGAAGTAGACACTAGCGAGTGGATAGTGTTTAATAGTTATTATCGAGAGGCTTATTACAGGAATAAGCAGAATGAGAAGCAAATGGTTAATGCAAAGCTTAAAGAGGAATAAGCAAGCTAGGAAGAGAGCAGCTAGAAGTTCCCCTCTACTGCCCCCACCTTTGCGACCAGTAACAAGACACAGAGAAATGACAGAAGGAAATTCTGTGTGTTTTAACTGTAACAGACCTGGACATAGAGTTGTCGACTGTCCCCAAGTTAACAAAGGAACCTTAGAAATGACAGGAGTTATAACCAGCGTCCGTATGATAGAGACTTGACAGGACGTAAGACAGAGCATTTTCCTCCCCCTCTGGAACCCTTGTACTACTCTCTTAGTAATAGTTAAAAATAGTTTTTTTATGTTAACAGAATTGGTTCCTGCACTATCTAATTTATTGAAGATATATAAATTAATGTAATGTAATGTTATGTTTTAATTTTAGGAAGAGTCAGATTAACAGTTAGAAAGTAATACTGGTTCAAGCATTCCTATGCACATACACACACACGCATTATGAATGTTGCAAACAATTTGTGCTTATGCCCCTTCTGTTTGTCGTGTCATATGTTTTGTTATAATACGTTTCAATTTATGTGCTGCATGTTGAAGAGATGTTAAAATATTATTGTTTTGGTAGGAGATAATTTTGTAATAGAAGTTTTAAATACGTTGATATGAGAAAGTGTGCTTGAATACATGAACAAGAAAGATAGTTGTTATGTATTTTGTTATAAGTTGAATGTTAAAAAAAATAATAGAGAAAGGGTTTGTCATTTAAAAAGAGGAAGTGCTAAATTAGAGGAAGTGCTGAATTTTTTGCATTATAGGAGAAACAAAAGTTTTCGAGTGGCTTAATGGCGTGTGTGGAACATTGTATAGTATATGTTAAATATGAGAAGCTTCAATATGTTGTTGTCAGAAACTGTCAAGATATTATTATATTTACTAATGTTATGTTGTGTCAGATTGTTTTATTTGCCCAAGAGAAGTTATATGAGTGTAAAATATAGAGGGAATGATTGGCCAATGTTAAGTGAGTATTGTGTAAAGACCTTCTGATAAAGAAGAATTTGTTCTAAATTATTGTTTGTTCATCACTCCGCAGCAGTAGGACTTTATACAAATAAAATAGAGAAGTAAGAATGTATATATTGACCAATACGTTTATGAGAATAAGCTCAGTAAAGGAAGAGAAGTAATATCAGGAAGTAATTTTACTGAGATGGTAGTGCATACATGGGCCAGCCTTCCAGTGGAAGTGGTAGAGGTCGACACAGTAAAGGAAGCTTTGTGTTCAGCACTGATACTAGGGTTGCTCACTATGAATTTTAATCAGTTTTGTCATGAAAATCAAGGACATGCAGCAGGTTTTTTGACTCAGATGCATGGAGTAAGAAATATCAGGGACAGATTGCAGGAACAACTACTGTTGCCAGGTATTGAATATCAGTAAGGTAAAATTCTCATTTTAAATCTATTATACAGATTCTAGATATGTTTTTGGTGTTGTGTATGGTGTTGGTACAATTTGGTGACTATGCAGGTATCTGTGTCTCTCACCCTCTCCTATTGCTTTTATGTGCACGTTTTTCTACATGATGTATTGCTCCTGGCTGTACAGACAAAGAGTCAGAGGGTAAATCTGATTGCTAAATAAGTTGCAACCAGACCAGATACATACATTTTTATGGGTACTGGTAGCAGAAAACATATATGTAAATTATGTTAAATGTTGCATGTTAATAATGAAATTGTTTTGAGTTTTTATATAATACAGATCAAAGCTGTACAGCCAACAAAAGACAGTCTCAAAGTGCACCATGCACCAACTGAAATCTAATGATGAAAGAGCATTTCTCAACCCAAGCGGAAAAGAAAGGAGCTCAAATTTTAAGATTGGTACAAACCCCAAGGAACAAATAAGTTAACCATTCCTTCGGGCACAATAATCCCAGCTGGTTAACCAACGTAAGCCGAGATTGGCAAGAGCCACTCGTGAATCTCACATCATGTAGTGAGACGAAAAGGAAATTGTTTATTTTGCATTAACCATTTCTTTGTTTGCAATATATGTGTATCAAGAAAGTATTTTTAGACACATGATTAATTATCTCTAGCTCAATCATGTTTACCCCTTAGAATTAACCAGAGGTATTTATAAAGCCCTAGGTTTAAATTAATTTGGCTGGATCTGCGGTCATGCTCCCTGTTTTGAATACAGTCATCTTTAAGTATTCCCTTCTCTGAAGTTGATTTGATCACCCTTAACTGCACAAAGCTATTTTGTGCCCATCCTCAGTTATGATTCATACCTGGAAACTATTGCACTAAACTTAAATCTCATGTCTCTAGCAAAGGATGGTCCAGCAGGAGGATGGGATGTTTCCCATCAGTATTATAAGAAAGGTAAATTATGTACAAGAGATAATATGTTCCCACTTTCACAATATCCCCACAATTGCCTAAGGAGGATAAGAAATTTCAGGAGCCTGGACACTTCAAAAATACAAATTAGCCAGCAAAGTGGCTATGGCTGCAGGTATAATTTTCCCAGGTGTAGGTGTGGGATTGTTAACAGACAGATTTAATGTTTTAATTTAAATGGTTGCACTGCAAAATCGAATTGCCTTGGATTATACTGTTGCAGCTAAGGGTGGAGTATGTGCTCTGGTGGGAGATAAATGTTGTGTATACATTAAAGATCATAGCGGTGAGATAGAACATGATTTACAGAAGGTGTCTGAGTTGCAGGAACGCTTGCGTCCGCAACCAGGAGATGACTGGAATTTGTTCAGCTTAGATGGGTGGCTTGGTTCACTAGGAGCAGAACTGTTGACTGCTTTGGTTTGCTTGATTGTGGCGTGTTTCTGTTTGTGTGTGCTTATTGCGTGTCTGAAGGTTGTCGCTAAAATATGTATTGCCGGAGACAATGAGGGACACGCTATGCTAATGCAGCATTCATATACCCCACACGCCTCTGAAGAAGGACCGGGACAGGAACCAAAGTTCATCCTCAGATCACCAGAAGGATTCTTCTGCCCAGAGGAAGAAAACCTCTGCCTATGAGGGCCATCCCAAACGAACATGTGTATGCTATGTAAGAGTTATCCAATCGACGGGACCAGGGTCCGTGTTAGGATAAAAGGGAGGTGTGTGGAAGATGAAATTTCCCTGGAAGCCATTTTGTATCTTGGAAGCCATTTTGTCCTACTGACTCCATTTTGTATGCCTTCTTCCATGTTTGTCCTTTGTGATACCCAAAGAGAGTGAGAGGTTTATGTGGAAATTGAGGGGGACGTACAAGTGAGTTCTGCTTCTAGTGTTGGGATATTTCACAGGAAACCAGGCTTGCTCAACTATGTCTGAGAAGTACAGGATGTAGCCAGGGTACAACCGCAATGATCAGGTGGTCTTTCTAGATTATTCCAGTAAGTTAAACAATGTGGTTTTATTAAGATGATACGTGGCACTGCGACAAATTATAACCAATCATATGCTTCTATTAGCAGTGCATTATGAAATTATGCTGTTCTGTTTTACTATAAAGATGTGTGTTGAGAAGGGTGCGGCAGAGCAGTCTGTGCAGACGCCACCCTACGTACGTTTGTATTAAACTTCATTGCTTATTCAACTCAGAATCTGGGCCTGGTCTCATTTCTTTGACTCTTCATTCCTGAAGTACCCAGGGAAAAAGTGACCATTCACACCCTGTTCACAGAGCATTGTGCTGGTGAACGTTCTTTTCCGGCCTGAAATAAATAACTGACACCGGATGTGACATCACGTCACATCCGGTGACTGTTTCCCTCCTCCATGCAGGAGGGAAGACTGCACGGAGGAGACTTCCAGCCGGGGGAGACGGAGCAGAAGCCAGGCGGTAAGTACTAGGGAAGGGAGGAGGAGGGAGGAATATAACGAGCACAGTAATGGCACAATATTACTGGTATTTGAATGGCACAATATTACAGGCATCTGAATGGCACAATATTACTGGCATCTGACTGGCACAATATTACAGGCATCTGACTGACACAATATTACAGGCATCTGAATGGCACAATATTACTGGCATCTGACTGGCACAATCATGCTGGCATCTTAATGGCACAATATTACAGGCATCTGACTGGCACAATATTACTTGCATCTGACTGGCACAATAAAACAGGCATCTGAATGGCACAATATTACTGGCATCTGACTGGCACAATCATACTGGCATCTTAATGGCACAATATTACTGGTATTTGAATGGCACAATATTACTGGTATTTGAATGGCACAATATTACAGGCATCTGAATGGCACAATATTACTGGCATCTGACTGGCACACTATTACAGGCATCTGAATGGCACAATATTACTGGCACCTGACTGACACAATATTACTGGCATCTGACTGGCACAATATTATTGCCATGTTAATGGCACAATTTTACTGACAGCTAACTGGCACAATATTACTGGCATCTCAATGGCACAATATTACAGGCATCTGACTTGAACAATATTACTGGGCTCTGAATGGCACAATATTCTGGTATCTGACTGGCACAATGTTACTGGGCTCTGAATGGCATAATATTACTGGGCTCTAAATGGCACAATATTACTGGTATCTGAATGGCACAATATTACTGGTATCTGAATGGCACAATATTACTGGGCTCTGAATGGCATACTATTACTGGTATCTGAATGGGACAATATTGCTGGTATCTGAATGGCACAATATTACTGGGCTCTAGATGGCACAATATTACTGGCATCTGAATGGCAAAATAATTATGGCATCTGAGTGGCACAATATTACTGGTATTTGAATGGCACAACATTACTGGTATCTGAATCGCACAATTTTACTGGCATATGAATGGCATAATAATGCTGGCATCTTAATGGCACAATGGTATTGGCATCTGGCACAATAATACTGGCATATTAATTGGCAAATTGGCTGTGGCTTATTAATGAGAAAATGATACTGGCATATAATTGGGAAAATTAGCTGTTATAAAGAGAAAGAGAGAAAGAGAGAGAGAGATGTCTGTATGTATAGATTTGTATTGTTTTAGAATTGTACAATTGTCACATCGTAGGGCTCCTGTGTGTTGCATAATTAATGGTGGTTCCATGTGTGCATAATTATGGGGCGTTTATATGTGGCATATTTATTGGGCCCCATGTGTTGCATAATTAAGGGACTCTTTTGTGTGGCATAATTATGGGGCACCTGTGTGTGTGGCATAATCAATTGGGCAGAGGTGAGGCATAAATAGTGGGGCACTGGTGTGCCATAATTTATGGGGCTCTGGTGTGGCATAATTTATGGGGTTCCTGTGTGTGGCATAGTTAATAGGCCATCTAACTGGCATTACTAAGGAATCTGTTTGATATTGTATTGGAGGAAATCCAGGGGGTGACACCATGAGTTTCCACACCGGGTGACACCAACCCTAGGGACGCCCCTGCCACTGCCAGTGTTATTTTGTCCATCATTTGCTAGTCATATTTTACACTTCATTTGCCAGTCGTATTTTGCAAAATCATTTGTTAGTCATATATTGCCCCTTTGCCACTCATATTTTGCCCATTTGCCACTCATATTTTGTCCATTTGCCAGTGTTATTTTGCCCATATGCCACTCATATTTTGTCCGTTTGTCACTCATGTCTTGTCCATTTGCCAGTATTATTTTGCCTATTTGCCAGTGTTATTTGCCCCATATGGCACTCATATTTTGCCCATTTGCCAGTGTTATTTGCCAGTATTAATTTGCCTATTTGACAGTTATTTTGCCTGTTATCTGCAGCCCCCCCCCTCCCAGTACTTACCTGTATTCGGCTCGCCGGACGTCTGCTCCAAAATGTTTCCTGCATGCACTGTGCGTGTAGGAAATACAGCCACTGGCATCACTTCCGGTGGCTGTGAGGAAAAGCCGGGTCCAGGTCCGTTGGATGCGGATCTCCCGGCGGCAGCTGCCCGATAGTGACTATCTCCGTGTGAGACAGTCACACGGGCAGCAAGGGGGGCCCACGTTGAAACTGCTTTGGGCCTCTAGGAATTAATGGGCCCTAGGCAGCTGCCCCGTTTGCCCGCACCCCTGGAGTGACGGGCCCGGTCGCAGCTGCGACCCCTGCACTAACGGTAAGTATGCCACTGAAACACATAAGATTTGGCATTGCATTATAAAGGAAACAAATAATTACTGCCTGGTTTAAGTAAGAATTGACAAAACAGAGTGTTCCCAGCACTGTATTCCTAGCTTTTAGCAGCGCTTAGGCAGTGTGTCCCTAAATCACACCAATAAAACACAGTATAAAACAGAATAGCAAATAGTGCGCTTAAAGCAAACTGTGGAACATATACAAAATTTGGTGAATGATCAGTGAGGAGATGTTTCCAAATATTGCAGGAAAAAATCTTTATACACTCACAACACCTTTTAGAGCAGGAGATATTTCTGATATATATAAAACATCCGTCAGCTCCAGCTGATGTTCTTCTATGGTACAAGGCTCAAAAGAACATAACCACAAAGTATCCAGTTAGTAGAGTACAAAAATTACATTTAATAGAAAAACATATCTGCTTACATGTAAATTTACTGAAACAGGCGAAGTGGGCGCCACACGGCCGTCAGCAGATTCCTTCAAGCATATGATAATGTTTTTCAAGATGTAAAACAGGATACAGGGTACAGAAAATATGGCATAGAATAGCAGGCTGAGTCCAGAACGCTACGCGTTTCGCCTATTCAATGGCTTCAACTTGGTGTCTGGACTCCCTGCATAAAACTCGCGATTTTATTTTGAAAATACAGCCTATTACAAACATCTTCCCGCCTCTTGTGGGACTTTAACTTAAAGCATAAAACGTTCAGTGTTTGTCCGAATGCAGTTCATACGGGATTCGTATTACAGAAGCCTGTTCGGTTTAACTTCGTTCATACGTCATGATTCTTAATACGAATGTCGGCTTATAGGCCAGGTCGGTTTTCAGTTCGTTTTAACTTCTTTTATGCAACATAGTTCATAGTACGAAGGTCGGTTTATGCACCAACTCGGTTCTCAGTCCGAAGGTTATAATGCGAACATTTCTTTCAGGCTCGCCTCTGTTGTGCTTTGGTATTACAGTAACCCGACAGCCAGTGACATCACGTCACATCCGGTGACTGTTTCCCCCTTCCATGTAGGAGTGAAGACAGCACAATATTACAGGCATCTTAATGGCACAATATTACTGGCATTTAAATGGCACAATATTACTGTACATTAAACAGCATATCATATATGTAAGAAAATTTCAGCTGTAGATAGTCCTGTTGCAAGTAAAAAAAAGGAGAGGTTTAAATAGATGATAAAAGTCAGCAGTAAAGTGACTCTGCAGGTGTAAAACACAGGCTCATGCAGCATGTAGGGATAATGTGGATAGATAAAGTGCAACTCCAAGGTTTAAAGTCCACAAGTATATATGGAGGGTAGCATAAACGCTGGGAACGAACACTTAATAGGCGCTGTGTGCTTGGCAGACTTGGTACCTGAAGCTCCTGGGTGTAGCCCTCCGGTTACCTCCAGAAAACGGTCACCTGATATAAACTGCTTAACGTCAAAGTGAACTGAGTGAAGTTTCCACAGCCCTTGGAAAGAAACAAAAAATGGTATTCCCATACAATTTGCACCATGCAGTCACAGCCTTCAAATTGCAGTCAGGTGCACTGCTGTGCATATGCAGAGACTCTTCCTCGGCTCCTCCCACAGGAATTTGATGTAAAAAAAAAAATGACGATCGTTTCGCAAAAGGCTTCTTCACAGTAGTGCACCTGACTGCAATTTGAAGGCTGTGACTGCATGGTGCAAATTGTCTTCAATGTCTTCAATAACATTTTTATTACATATGAAAATAGTTGAATATAATATTAAGAAGTTCATATAAGTATAAATGCAACTAGTGAGAGAGAGCGATTTGTGTATAGATATTTATAAATAAATATGAACATATGTAAGTGCTCTTTAATATCTGTGAATATTTTTTTAATTTAGGTAATGAGTAGTTCTAGTGTAGTGTTGCATAGTAAGATGCCATACATATTGCAGCCATATATACACATTTGTATACAAATATACAGTTTATATACTGCAATTATACACGTAATATACACATTTTATACAATGCAATAAAAATACTCACTGCAAGAAAAGTCCAATTGAGTGTGTGCGTATATTTATGGGGTTTTTTGTGTGTGCAGGGGGGAGAAGACATGCGATGGATGGCGTGATTGCATACAGGGGAGGGGGCAGGGTCCAGGGGGCCCAAGCAAATGATTGCCCAGGGTCCAATCACTATTACAGACGGCCCTGTGGACCCCAAATATATGTATATAAATAGCTGCATGTATACTTATATGAACTTTTTAATATTATTTTCAACTATTTTCATATGTAATAAAAATGTTATTGAAAAATTGTTAATTTCTTAATTTTATTCTGTTCCTCTGCACCCACATTGCACCTAAAGGTCTTAATACAGCACTATACAGTACCCACAGCACTTGGCTGTACTCATATGGCACCCACACGATTTTGCATGCCACAGTGTAAATTTGCCCGCCATAACATACCACAGCGTCACTTTGTCCCACTGAACTGCCCCTGCAGAACATGCCATGGTGTCACTTCCCCCAATTTTCCCATTATGCTACGATTAGCCTGCACATTAATATGCCACAGCCAGACGTTCAGATTGCCAATTAATATGCCACAGCCAGTATTATTTTGCCCAACATTTGCTAGTCATATTTTACACTTCATTTGCCAGTCATATTTTACACTTTATTTGACAGTCATATTTTGCCCATTTGTTACTCATATTTTGCCCATTTGCCACTACAATTTTGCCCATTTGCCAGTGTTATTTTGCCCATATGCCATTCACATTTTGCCCATTTGTCACTCATATCTTGTCCATATGCAGTATTTTTTTGCCCATTTGCCAGTGTTATTTGCCCCATATGGCACTCATATTTTGCCCATTTGCCAGTGTTATTTGCCAGTATTAATTTGCCTGTTTGCCAGTTATTTTGCCTGTTATCTGCAGCCACCTCCCCCTTCCCAGTACTTTCCTGTATGCTGCTCGCCAGACGTCTGCTCCGAAATGTTCCCTGCTTGCACTGTCTGTGCCGGAAATACAGCCACCGGCGTCAATTCCGGTGGCTGTGAGGAAAAGCCGGGATGCGGGTCTCTCGGCAGCTGCACGATAGTGACTGTCTCACACGGAGACAGTCACACGGGCAGCAATGGGGGCCCACAGGGAAGCTGCTTTGGGCCTCCAGGAAAGAATGAGCCCTGGGCAGCTGCCCCGTTTGCCCACACTTTTTTTTTGCAGGGGTTGCAGGGCAGCTGGGCCCCTGGAGTGATGGGCCCGATCGCAGCTGCGACCCCTACCCTAATTGTAAGTACGCCACTGAAAATCATAAGATATAGCATTGAATTATAAAGGAAACAAATAATTACTCCTGATTTAAGTAAGCATTGGTTCAAACATGTACCTAAAGAAAAAATAATTTAATGTAATTACTAATATTAATGTGACGTTAATGTATTTAAATAGTTTTTGAACTCCAATCTAGGTGAAAACATATCAATTTAGAATGGTTTTGTAACATGAAGCTGTGAATGAAAATATTTAATGTTAACCATGCCCTGCCACACCCTGCCCTGCCCATTTCCTTACATGGGCATTGTTGGTCAATGGGCATCATAATGGCTTCTGCATCATAATGGCTACAGTGTATATATATCTGGGAAGCTTGTGCTACAGAGTCTTAATGTGGCTGTGAAGCCATTAGTTTGCAAGGCTCATGTATAAAAGGTATCTGAACCTTGGAAACTGATGGTTTCATTATTTTCCCCAAGTGCCAGGGCTTCAAGGACTCATCAACAGGATAATCTCGAGGCTGAGGAACAATACGGAAGGATAATCTCATGGCTGAGGAAAAAGACCGAAGGATAATCTCGTGGCTGAGGAACAAGACCGAAGGATAATCTCGTGGCTGAGGAACAAGACGGAAGGATAATCTCGTGGCTGAGGAACAAGAACAAGATGGAAAGATAATCTCGTGGCGAAGAACAAGATGGAAGGATGCAACAATCATAGCAGGATCCATGTCATTGTTTAGTGTAGTAAGTTATATTTTTATATTGTGTTCTATACTATACAATTGCATGAGCCTGTCATGGACGTCATGTCCCAGAATCCTTTTTAAAGTCAATTGCCCCGATCCAGGGCTGTACAGTCGATCACTGTTTTTTCAGGGTCAGGAAGGTTTTTTTTACTTGTTATACAAGTTTTTTTTTCCTTCCTCTGAATCATTTGACTTTGACTTTAAAAATGAAATTAAAGAAAACTTTAAAACCTTTTCTTGTGTGGTGTGTTTATTTACACTTGTATTATCACACATAGTCATTAGCCCCGATCCAGGGTTGTACACCGATCGCTGTTTTTCAGGGTCAGGAAGGAATTTTGTTACATGTCCCTCAAGTTTTTTGCCTTCCTCTGGATCATTTGGCTTAGGTACACAGTAAAAATACAATAAAAATCATTTTAAAATTTCCAATCGTTGTTGTTGTCTTTTCTCTTGCGTGGTGTATTCATTTTACACTTTCATCATTGAGACCATGGCTGATAGCTAAAATGCCCGGTTGTATTTACCAAATGCTGTTTTTTCTTGGTCAGGAAGGATTTTATTTTAATTATCACTTATTTGGCTTAAGGGAAAAAATATAAAACTCTCTCTTCCTTTGTTCAAACCAAAGATGAGGAAAGATGTGACCGAAGATTCAGATCAACATGTCCGCCTCTTAAGAGAGCAAAGAGGGCTCAATAAAGTACTTTATCTGTTTCCTTTCATAAAGCGTTCCTATTTAAAACATATCATTTTGACGCAATTCTTCATTTAAACATAGGTATATATTTTCCCAACAGTTGTCCTTAAAGGGTCCATGCCATCGTGGAATGCCCTGCGTTTAAAGCATAAAGGGCTCTGGGTAAGATTTCTTGGGGTTTATCAAGTAATAGATAAGGGGTTGAAAACAAGGTCAAGAAGGTGACATATTGCAAAGGAAGGGTGTTTGGAAAAATGCAAGACTGTTAAAGAATGTGGTAAATAATATCCAATAAACAGGAGGAGATCATAAGGGAACATACATATGCCCACTCATACTTGCCATTCTGATCCCTAGACCTACCGTTCTAATCCCCAGACCTGCCATTCTGAACCCCAGACCTGCCCTTCTGATCCCCAGACTTGCCATTCTAATCCCCAGACTTTCCAATATGATGCCCAGATTTGGCAATATGCCCCTCAGACTTGCCATTTTCCACAGCTTACCTGAGGTTGCAGTTTCTCTCTCCTTCCATGAACAGATTCTACATGCAGGAAAGGCTGTGATGTCACTTCCTGTGCGCCAGATCTGATAGCGTGCAGGGAGAGAGGGAGAGTATGAGAGATCATGTGATCACTGAGCTGTTACTTCAGGGAAACATCAGCAACTAACTGCATTTATAGGGTCAGCGACCTGCTTTACAAATCTATCAGGGGAGTTATGCAACCGCAGGGTCCCTCAAGTGAGAGGCCTTAGGCGGCTTCCTAACTTACCTGATTAGAGAGCTGCCTCTGACAGCAATGTTTAGAGAAACTAAGCAGATGTCTTGAATCATTCTATACAGACATAATGACATTAAATGACAACTGTAATGAAAAATTAAGTTTTGTTTAATTGAAAGATCGATTGCAGTGTAGGCATTTATAATAGATATGCTTTAATGAAAGAATCCAAATAAACCTTAATGAGCCCTCTTTGCTCCAAATAGCTCTACCAGGAGGCAGACATGTTGTTTAGAATTTTGGGTCAGATCATCCTTCATCTGAACCAAGGTGAGTGAATATCTGACCCAAGATTCTAAAAAACATGTCTGCCCCCTGAGAGAACTATTTTGAGAAAAGAGGGCGCAATAAGAATCTTTAATTGTATTCTTGTATTAAAACTAGAGTTGAGCGGACACCTGGATGTTCGGGTTCGGCAGGTTCGCCAAACTTCGAAAAAATGTCCGGGTTCGTGCTCGAACTTGACCCCGAACTTGACCCCGAACCCCATTGAAGTCAATGGGGACACGAACGTTTGGCCACTAAAAAGCCTCTAAAAAAGTCCTGGAAAGGGCTAGAGGGCTGCAAAATGAAGTAAAATGTGGGTGAGTGTCCCCATTCATACGAATAGGTCAATTGACTTATTAGTATGAATGGGGACTCTACTTTGGTTTATAGAAAGCCAATAGCCATGTAAAGCCAATAGCCATGTAATGCTAAGACATTCGGTTTATAGACTTTCGGTTTATGGAATAGCAATAGCATTACATGTATTCTATAAACCGAAAGTCTATAAACTGAATGTCGTTCGGTTTATAGACTTTCGGCTTATGGAATACATGTAATGCTATTGGCTTTCTATAAACCAAAATAGAGTCCCCATTCATAAGAAATTCTTATGAATGGCGACTCTATTTTGGTTTATAGAAAGCCAATAGAATTACATGTATTCCATAAACCGAAAGTCTATAAACTGAATGTCGTTCGGTTTATAGACTTTCGGCTTATGGAATACATGTAATGCTATTGGCTTTCTATAAACCGAAATAGAGTCCCCATTCATAAGAAATTCTTATGAATGGGGACTCTATTTCGGTTTATATAAAGTCAATAGCATTAAATACAATGTAATCACCGAACCCCGAAATCCAACACGAACAAACAGGGGAATATCCATGTTCGGGTCCGGGGTCCAAAAACCGTAATGGTCGGTACGAACCCGAACAGTGCGGTTCGGGTTCGCTCAACACTAATTAAAACATTTATTTTTAAATATGTAACATGTAAGTTGTTTTATGATATTTGAACTAGGAGCAAGATAGAAAACGCTGTAGATTTTTTATTAAATTTGTTTTAAACACATCAGAGGCGTAACTAGAAACCACTGGGCCCCATTGCAAAAATTTCCCAGGGGCCCCCCGATCCCACCATGCAACTCCACCCCCAGAAAGGCCACTTACATGCCTCCCAACTGTTCTGCTTTGTGCCTGGTATAGTCTTATATCTATGGTAGCTTTATGCCTATCCCATGCATGCTTAAACACCTTCACTGTATTAACCTCTACCACTTCTACTGGAAGACTATTCCATGCATCCACTACCCTCTCGGTAAAGTAATATTTTCATTGGTCCCTGGTCATATCTTATATCAATGATAGCCTTATGCTTATCCCATGCATGCTTAAACTCCTTCATATATTAACCTCTCATCCACCACCCTCTCAGTAAAGTAATGATACTTTTTTTGACCACAAAAAAACATTAAAATATTTCCAGCCTTTTCAAAAGCTTGAGGTGGACACCCAGGACCGTCTTTAACGCGGGGCTCATGGGGCAGCATCCCTGGGCCCAGTTACTCCTGGGGGCCAAATGCAGCTATCCCGTGGGCCCCTGCTTGCCCTGTTCACAGTGCATTGTGCTGGTGAACGTTCTTTTTCAGGCCGGAAAAAAAAAAATCACGTCACATCCGGTGACTGTTTCCCTCCTCCGTGCAGAAGGGAAGACAGCACGGAGGAGATGTCCGGCCCGGGGAGAGGGAGCATAAGTCAGGCGGTAAGTACTAGGGAAGGGAGGGAGGAATATAACGAGCATGGTAATGGCACAATATTACTGGTATTTGAATGGCACAACATTTCTGGTATTTGAATGGCACAATATTACAGGCATCTGAATGGCACAATATTACTGGCAACTGACTGGCACAATATTACTGCCATCTTAATGGCAGAATATTACAGGCAGCTGAATGGCACAATATTACTGGCATCTGATTGGCACAATATTACTGCCATCTTAATGGCACAATATTACTGGCATCTGACTGGCACAATATTACAGACATCTCAATGACACAATATTACTGGCATCTGACTGGCACAATACTGGCATCTTAACGGCACAATATTACAGGCATCTGAATGGCACAATATTACTGGCATCTGACTGGCACAATAGAATTACATGTATTCCATAAACCGAAAGTCTATAAACTGAATGTCGTTCGGTTTATAGACTTTCGGCTTATGGAATACATGTAATGCTATTGGCTTTCTATAAACCGAAATAGAGTCCCCATTCATAAGAAATTCTTATGAATGGGGACTCTATTTCGGTTTATATAAAGTCAATAGCATTAAATACAATGTAATCACCGAACCCCGAAATCCAACACGAACAAACAGGGGAATATCCATGTTCGGGTCCGGGGTCCAAAAACCGTAATGGTCGGTACGAACCCGAACAGTGCGGTTCGGGTTCGCTCAACACTAATTAAAACATTTATTTTTAAATATGTAACATGTAAGTTGTTTTATGATATTTGAACTAGGAGCAAGATAGAAAACGCTGTAGATTTTTTATTAAATTTGTTTTAAACACATCAGAGGCGTAACTAGAAACCACTGGGCCCCATTGCAAAAATTTCCCAGGGGCCCCCCGATCCCACCATGCAACTCCACCCCCAGAAAGGCCACTTACATGCCTCCCAACTGTTCTGCTTTGTGCCTGGTATAGTCTTATATCTATGGTAGCTTTATGCCTATCCCATGCATGCTTAAACACCTTCACTGTATTAACCTCTACCACTTCTACTGGAAGACTATTCCATGCATCCACTACCCTCTCGGTAAAGTAATATTTTCATTGGTCCCTGGTCATATCTTATATCAATGATAGCCTTATGCTTATCCCATGCATGCTTAAACTCCTTCATATATTAACCTCTCATCCACCACCCTCTCAGTAAAGTAATGATACTTTTTTTGACCACAAAAAAACATTAAAATATTTCCAGCCTTTTCAAAAGCTTGAGGTGGACACCCAGGACCGTCTTTAACGCGGGGCTCATGGGGCAGCATCCCTGGGCCCAGTTACTCCTGGGGGCCAAATGCAGCTATCCCGTGGGCCCCTGCTTGCCCTGTTCACAGTGCATTGTGCTGGTGAACGTTCTTTTTCAGGCCGAAAAAAAAAAATCACGTCACATCCGGTGACTGTTTCCCTCCTCCGTGCAGAAGGGAAGACAGCACGGAGGAGATGTCCGGCCCGGGGAGAGGGAGCATAAGTCAGGCGGTAAGTACTAGGGAAGGGAGGGAGGAATATAACGAGCATGGTAATGGCACAATATTACTGGTATTTGAATGGCACAACATTTCTGGTATTTGAATGGCACAATATTACAGGCATCTGAATGGCACAATATTACTGGCAACTGACTGGCACAATATTACTGCCATCTTAATGGCAGAATATTACAGGCAGCTGAATGGCACAATATTACTGGCATCTGATTGGCACAATATTACTGCCATCTTAATGGCACAATATTACAGGCATCTTAATGGCACAATATTACTGGCATCTGACTGGCACAATATTACAGACATCTCAATGACACAATATTACTGGCATCTGACTGGCACAATACTGGCATCTTAACGGCACAATATTACAGGCATCTGAATGGCACAATATTACTGGCATCTGACTGGCACAATATTACTGGCATCTCAATGGCACAATATTACTGGCATCTTAATGGCACAACAATTATGGCATCTTAATGTTACAATAATACTGGCATATTAATGTGAAAAATGTCTGTGGCATGTTAATGGCAAAATATTACTGGCATAGTAATGGCAAAATAATATTGCCATATCAATGGAAAAATAATACTGCCATATTAATGGGCACATTGACTGTGGCATAATGGACAAACGGTGGCATGTTTTAACAGGCAAACTGTGTGTTGCATTTGCAATGACAAAGTGACTCTGGCATGTTCTGTGGGGAAAAATAACATGTACTATGGGGAAAAGTGGCAATGTGGCTTTTTTCTGCATGGGCAGTTCAATGGAACAAAGTGAAACTGTGGTATGTTCTGTGGGGCAAATTTACACTGTAGCATGCCAAATTGTGTGGGTGCAATATAGGTGCAAGCCATGTGATGTTGGTGCAATATAGGTGCATGACAAAGGCTGTGGGTGCAAAATAGGTGCATGACAAGTGCTGTGGGTGCAATATAGGTGCATGACAAGTGCTGTGGCTACTCAATAGGACTGTGTTAAGTCCTTTAGGTGCAATGTGGGTGCAGAAAAAGGGAATAAAAACAAGAAATGCAAGTATTCAAAAACATTTTTATTACATATGAAAATAGTTGAATATAAAATTTAGAAGTTTATATAAGTATAAATGCAACTAGTGAGAGAGAGTGATATGTGTATAGATATTTATAAATATATATGAACATATGTAAGTGCTCTCTAATATCTGTGTTTATCTTTGTCATTTAGGTAATGAGTAGTTGTAGTGCAGTGTTGCATAGTAAGATGGCATACATATTGCAGCCATATATACACATTTTCATCGAAATATACAGTTTATATACTGCAATTATACACGTAATATACAAGTTTTATACAATGCAATAAAAGTACTCACTGCAAGAAAAGTCCAATTGTGTGTGTGCTTATTTTTATGGGTTTTTTTTGTGTGTGTGTGTTTGGGGGGGGGGGGTTAATGCGAATGCTTGCCCAGGGTCCAATCACTATTAAAGATGACCCTGCTTTCAGTACAATGTATATATTAATGAGTGGTTTGCCAAATAATTATATTCAGCGGTTTGCATTATTTACCCTGCATGCCCCAGCTTTGACCATCCCAAATTGCTATTTTATCCCTATTCTTTCCTTTAAATGTTTTAGCTTTTCCTAACTTGGTAACCTGTGCAGTGACCTTTCAGCAGCTGCATTTTGCTGATCTTTTTTTATTAGATTCACCCCCTGGGTGCTACAGAGGTGCAAACATAAGAATTAGATTTTTCTATAAATTGACGACTTTGCTTTGTTTCTGCTATCAATACATCTGACAGCTGGCCATAAATTGACATGAATTATGAACTTTTTTATGTTTTAATCCGTATAGTATTAGGAAAACACATGTATGAAGCTTACAGCTTATGGTTAGATGGAATGTTTTTGTAACATTTGGTACTCAATGCCAAAATGTTATGTTCACAAATAGCTGTCGGTTTGCTAAAAATTGTACCGTGAGCTCGTTGGTTCAAATTTAACAGAAAGATGCTTCGCGAAGGTCATACATTTTATGCTTACAGTTTTAATGACAGGCAACCTAGGGGGACATGTATAAAACGCCCGCACAGCAAACGGTCAGGAGTGGTATACAAAGAAGGCGTCATTGTTTGTTATATATAATGGCGATAAATCCCGAAGTGGGGAGAGAGACTTCCACCAAACACCATTTGCTAAATGTTCCTTGATAGGAATCAGGTGTTTTTCAGAGTCTGATTTTTTAAACATTGTCTGCGTCAACTGTCGGATGCAGAAAAGTCTCCCAGAAATCTGTCGGTGGTTTGCTTTATACATAAACACATACACGGACTGCGCCAGACTTATACATGACCCCCATAATGTTTAAACATTTCTTTTGTTGATAATCATGTCTCAGTGTTCACAGGTGTAGGAATGGTAAAGAATATCATGGGATTTCATATATACACACACAGTATGATCAACATTTTGGTCTACAATATGCCTTGATAAAAGTATGTAATACTGATTCAAACATCACTTCCACATCTTAAACAATAAACCACTTCATTTGACTTTGTCCTGTGAATGCTTTTCTCATGCTTGGATGGATATACATTGCAAATATATTGGCTTATGAACAGCACCCAGGCACATTAGGATCATGTTTAAAAATTCCTGCACTGCAAAGTGTCGGGAGATGTATACAAAGGTGCAATCACCGTTTGTTATGTTTAACTGCGATTGCTCCTCTTTATGACACAGGTCGGTGTGGGAGAAGAAAGTCCGCCAAACAGTTTGTGGTAGTGATTCCCCAACGCTAATCAGCAGCTTTTCAGTGACTGATTTTTGTTATACATTGGCTCCACCAGCATGATTAGCACCAGCACAACCAAGAAGTAAGTAAATGGCGGATGCAGTGCAGACTGCCAAAATGTCAGAAGTCAACTTCATGAATCTATATAGCACCATTATGTGGCACTGTCTACATGTACACCATGTTTCTACATGACTCCCACTGTGTTTCATGTTTGCAGAAGGCTATATATCTAAATTAACATTCTATAAATTCATAATAGATTCAGGACATCTGAACAGAAATATACAGACAGATAAACATAGTGGTAGTTTTATTTGTCACCTTATCATATGTCCATTGACTGGAGGATTTAATGTCGGCGCTGTTCAATATGTAGAAGTTTAAAATCGCAAAATAAGCTTTGTTTATGTTTAATATTTTGTCTAAATTGGTTTATTACAGACACTGCAGAAATTAATTCCTAATCTGACAAGTTAATGAATTAATTTGCAATTCATCTGAAACCAGACTGATTCTCTTACTATTTCACTACCATAAAAAGATTATAGATTTAAGATAATGCATTTGGTATTGTTATATTTAAAGATACATGTATGGAAGCTTTCTAGTCTCAAAGACAAATAGGACTTTCACATGTGTAGTATGCTATTTGCTTGAATATAAGGCGAGCTTGATTATAAGGAGCGCACCCAAACTGTGGGTCTTAATGATAGAAAAAAAAAAAAAGACCTGAATATAAGGCGACAGTATAGGATGTAAAGGAGAGGGATGGTAATTTATTACATATTAAATCATGTAAAACAAAAAATAGATACCAGTATTCACTATGCAGTCATTTATTTCCAGTTAGTCACTAGCTCAAGAATTGATGACAAATGTTAAGGAACAGCATATCCCATGATGCTCAGTCAGTCTGTGAATCATGGGATATGTAGTCCACAATGCTTTGCCTTGTCGGACAAGTGGTCAATGCCCAGCAAGTCTTTGAATGCATGCTGCAAAAATTGCAAATGAGTATGACTGTGACAGAAGGCAGCAGGTGTGAATGTAGGATCAGTGATGCAGAACTATGGAGGAGCTGCAATCTGGTTTTGAGTTCTGAATACAAGCCTCAGTTATAAGGTGAGGTTGTTTTTTCAGATGATTTTTTTCTGCAGTATGTACCTTGCTATATATCTGTTTCTTTGACTTTTAGTTGGGATGTCGGGTGTCTTTACCTAGCCTTCCACCTTTCTTTAATTGTGAGATCTTTAATTTCATATATATATCAATAGAGGGGGCACAAACAAGGTCCGCTCTACTGATTGTATACAATAGTATATAAAAATTAGCCAGCAGATGTCACAGACTGATGTGAGTGGCAGTCGGTAAACAGCTTCACGTATGCCAACTCTCAGGTCAGCTCTGTCTCAAATAAGAGGTAGACCTGGACATAGATCCCCATGTATCTGCAAAAGATATATGACTTGTTTACATGACAGAAGCACTGTTTGTGCTACTTAAAAGTAAAAAAAAAAAACATAATGATAAAAATAATTTAGTATTTTTGCCTACATTTCTGCATGTAGATTTCTGTACGGTAAACAATGAAAAACCTGTGGTGTATTCTTGTCTAGGTATATTGAAGACACTCTTCTTATATCAAGTTAAGCTTTCTGACACATTATTGCATAATCCATTTATTAAATTACAGTTCCATGAAATAACATGCAACGTTTCTAAAGTGATAGTCAACTTCAGATGCATTTATAGGTAAACATAAATAATACATATATACCTAAAAGCTTTCTCCAGGACTTTCATTTTATTTATTGCGAGGACTGTTTCTACTGACCATAAGTAATGCCGTAACATGACTAATACATTTACATAATAGGATTTTTACTATAAAAGCAGAGACCATGTGTACAGATTACAATTTCATTTAGGTATATTTAGAACCTTAAATGTACAGACTGATTATTTTGATAGTGAAATGCATAATACATTCATATAATGCATATATGCGATAATTAGATATCCTTACCAAATCATATGTATCTGTTTGTATTACAAAGAAATAAAAATCCTTTCATACACACTAACTCAACATCAAAATCTTTCTTCCAATTTTGATCTTATTCAACTAAATTATTATGGTGGGAGTTTGTGGTCATCAAGAACTGGCATATCTGACTACATTAGTATCACAGAAAAAAATAATAATTCAAATATGACAAGAAGTGTTGGTTGAATGTGGATACTGAGGCAGTTCCAGAAATAGCGCTGAGCTGATCTTTCACTACAATCACAGCGATCACTTGCATTTAGCTGTCAAAGCCAGTGCATGCTTTGACAATTTTAGTCTATCCCTACCCCACATCATTCATTGAGTAGAGAGAGACTGATCACAATTTGGGCAGCTTGCTTATGTCCTGACACACCTCCTGGACACTAATTTTGTATTAAGAATAATCCTAACCCTAACCTATTAGGTTATGATTAGAGGTAGGGTTAGGGTTACAATGTCACTAAAGGTAACCCTGATAAAGAAATGGTTAGGAAAAAGCAAAGCGCTACTGCGTTCATTGCCTTATAAAGTGCATAAAAAAATATTGGGTATATATATGAAAATATTGGGTATTTCTAAACTAACAATGAATATTGGAATCTACTTAACAGGTTTTTGCATTAGCGTTGATAGATATGTAAACAATTAGAAAAAGTGTTTGTTTTTTCCAGTTTCCATCAAACTTTTTATAGTAAATTATATGATTGAAATAATGGTATGTAAAGAAAGAAAAGAAACACAAACACAGCTGAAGTGTAAAAACAGCCTTTGTCCTATGTGGGGCAACAAAGAAAAAATACACTTAAGGGGTTAATTAAAACATAGTAAATATTTATTTATTCATGTCATCGTGAAGTGATTACAAAGTCTGGGATTTTTAAAAAATGTACAAAACACTAAATTTGATATAAACGCAGGAAAATGATGGGATCAAAGGGAAGTATAAGGTGGAAAGGAATGTTTCATGTAATTATCAATATGAGAATGAAATTCTCGTTTTTTAGTTATTTATTCCCTTCATATTCCATAATTGTCACTCTTTAATGAATCAGAAATGAAAGACGTTAATATCTTAAATTGCTTCAATAGTACTAAAGGATGAAATGAAACATTTTTATTCTGTAAATGTCTTTTGCTTTCTGATGTTCAGTGAAATTATAGTCATGCGTTTAATTATTTTTATTTCATTACATCCAAACATTCGTGACCGGACAAAAGAATCCACATTACAGAATTCATTTTCAACTTACCCATCTGTGATTTAGGGCTACTCTGCCATGCCAAAAGGAAAGTGACATGTTATTATTATGTTTGCAAGTACAAATTAACCACATAGCTAGTACATTCTCATTCTCTACATGCACTACCTGTCTGGGGAATGTACCACTGAGAAATAAAATAAAACAATCATAAATAACAATCTTTACCTTTGCTTGTCATTTGGATTCTTGAATGCCTTGCTTGAAAATCGTTGTGTAGAAAGTGACAAAAATGTCAACAGTAGAGTTGAGCGGACACCTGGATGTTCGGGTTCGGGCCGAACTTCGGGAAAAAGTCCGGGTTCGGGCTCGAACTTGAACCCGAACTTGACCCCGAACCCGAACCCCATTGAAGTAAATGGGGACCCAAACTTTTGGCCACTAAAAAATTCCTGGAAAGGGCTAGAGGGCTGCAAAAGGAAGTAAAATGTGGGTAAGAGTAGGACAAGAGCCCTGCAAGCAAATGTGGATAGGGAAATAACTTCAAATAACATAAAATACATACAAATTAAAAATACAGTTGAGCCATAAAATAGCACTAGATGGAATCTTTGATTTTAGATAAACAGAATTATACATTTAAGAGAGGGTTGGAGTGCAGTTTATACTAAGTGACCCATAGGTTGAGGAGGCTAGGTTGAGGAGGCGGTGACCGTGGCGGTGTAGGTGGAAGCGGCGCTGGAGGAGGAGGAGGAAGAGGTAGCCAGAATTTTTCAAAGCGCACTGTAAGCACAGTATTTGACGGTCCTATTTGACTCTCAGATATGAAGTGCACCGCAAGACGCAAATGTACTATTTACCACCCAAAACTATTAGAATTTTTCAAAGTGCGCTGTAAGCGCAGTATTTGACGGTTCTATTTGACTCTCAGATATGAAGTGCACCGCAAGACGCAAATGTACTATTTACCACCCAAAACTATTAGAATTTTTCAAAGTGCGCTGTAAGCACAGTATTTGACGGTTCTATTTGACTCTCAGATGTAATACATGTAATGCTATTGCTATTCTATAAACCGAAATAGAGTCCAATTGACCTATTCGGATGAATGGGGACTCTATTTGGGTTTATAGAAAGCCAAAAGCATTACATGTATTCCATAAACCGAAAGTCTATAAACCGAAAGACATTCGGTTTATAGACTTTCAGTCTATGGAATACATGTAATGCTATTGCTATTCTATAAACCGAAAGTCTATAAACCAAATGTCTTGAAGGAAAAAATACTGTACTCAGAAAAACTAAGGATGTCCCCAGAGTTGAGTCTAAAGATGAACCTTTGTTTCAAGGCCAAAGGCGAGTGAAGACTGAATTATAACCCCGTCATTGGCTCTGTATAAACGAGAGCCAAGCTTCACTTACAAAAAAGGCTAAGATCAAATCCTGATTTGAATATTACATGAAACATTTACAACAATAATTGCAACATTTACCATTGTATATTCCACAAGGACAATGTAAATGTTCCTGATTCTAACACAATTTCACCTGTTAACATTTTGTTTGTTAAATCTCTCTTAGGTTATAAGAAAAACTATACTTTACACAGCTACCTATTAAATTTAAAGTGTTATAAGTATATTCTAAAACTAAAGTGCTCTATTTGAACACAAGTTCAGTCTATTTAAACACTCATTTCTTTTGAGAATGAGCTGTCAGTTATTGCCATACAATAAGCTACCTCAACTCTGTGTCAAATGTTCGGCCTGAAATATATTTCCTGGTTATGTCACTGGGAGCAACGAACCACTTCACCCCTCTTTCAAGAGGCTGTTATTTGCTGTATAAAGTGCCCTTGTAATCTCAAGTACACAGGCATGAAAACAAATGCTTCCAGTTGTTCTCACATTTTTCAGTGTGTTGTGAACATCTCAAATACTGTCTTCAATTACATGTCCAGTTTTGTGCAGTGGAAAATCATAGTGTAAAAGAAATAAGGATTACAAGTTGCATTTCCCTAGCCACTTAAATAACACGTTATGCACACAACCTAACAAAATAAACTAAAAAGCATTGCATGCATAAATATACAGAAATAAATACATTCAATATACAATATACATACAAAGTGAAACAAATGAACACAAACAGAGTGTTGCAGTTAAGATTGTCACAAATGACTTCCATGATGCAAAGGATAGAATTGATGTATTAATAACTTACTTGGTAGTTTAAATTAATATTTTGTATCATTTTTCAGGTGACTTACAGAAGACCTTGCTAATATCTCATTTGTGAGACTTGTCCTTTACAGGACTTTGCTGAATGGTATTTATTGTACTTTAAAAAAATAGTTTTACTTAGTTATTAAACCATCTTAAGCATTATTATGGTGGTTTCTGACTGTACCCCACTATTTAACTGGTAAATTACAAGCACTGATTAATTGACAATGGCTTGTGTGGATTTGTCTCACCACCGCTACTCCTCCTTCATTTTATCTATTAAACCATCTTAACTAATCTTTATAATTACAGAGGGGTATAACTCAAGGCTGAGGTTAGCAGAGATCAATTAGTGTTTGTTGATCCAAGTAGAAATCTGATTGCCTTTTGGAGTCAAAAATGTATTTTCTCCCCATTGAAAACATAATTTGAAATTGCTGGAATAAGGGTTTTTTTTTTCTTCCTTCTTTTGGATCACCAGCGGTACTCAAGCATTTGGAAAATTGTTGAACTTCATGGAGGCAAGTATTTTTCAACCTAAACTACTATGTAACTATGCAATTAGACAGCAAAGGATCAGGGCAACATAGATGAGAAGGTCATGATCCAGAAGCATAACGAATAACTTTGGTAAAAAAAAAGAAAAACGGCTGGCACCAGGTAATAAGGTCAAAACATGGCAGACATGTCAGCTGCAACTTAGAAAAGTGTCAGTAATGTACATCAAATGTCTAAAATAGAACTTCACCAATGAATTACTGAATTCCAAGAGGTCATAAGCACATTGGAAATACCTTCTGTCATATCACACATTAACACACTGAGATGCACAGCCCCATCAGCCATCACGTGTCATGCTTTTGCAGTGCATTAAGAAAAACTTCCAAACTATGTTACACTACTAGAAATATGGAGAGAAAAAAAAAATCTTTTTTTAAAAAAAAAACACATTTCAAAGATCATTGCTTCAGAGAACAATAAAAGATAAAAACAAAGTGCAATGGTTGTCTTTTCTTATTCTTTCACACTTTAATGAACTACAGTTACCAATGGCAAGTATTTTTGACCATCTGTCCTAGAAGTTTATGTGGCTTGTTTTACCAGTTAAAATTGAGAATACACTCAATAGAAGTGATCTATCATGTAGTATAAATCTGACCTGGTAAAAGGAAAATTGTTACTGTTTGAAGAGCTTTTTCAATAAGACTGCATTCAATTTAAGAAGGTGTAAATTAATGTCTAGCAAAGTATTTTGTGAAATACACTCGCATTTTGATTTTGTGTGAAATGGCATGCATTTTTAATTTTTAATATAAGGCGAACATATATATATTTATATATTTGTTTTTTTTGGAGGGGGGGGCACAGTCTCATAAATATTAAAAAATTGGATATATTCTGTACGTGTAATGAAGTGGAGGATGATATTGTTCTGTTATTGTTTTCTGTTCTGTCTCTTGTAGGTAGACTTATTTTTTTAAATTATATTTTACTTTTTTGGTTTTGAAGTTTTTCTGAGCCCATTTAAATTAGGATTATTTAAGTGAGCTTCTGTAAGTCTTGTCAATTAATATGATGGTGCCTAACTACAATACCCTGAGGAATTGAGTATTTTGATGGGATGCATAGAGCCACAGGCTTCTCATCTACTTTACTGTTTTTATTCAAAATTCATTGAATCCACTGTAAATTTGCTGTGATTGTGGAGGTTCCCGGAGAATTTGACATCATTCCTGCTGCTGATTATATTCCTAAAGTGGTCTATCTTATATCATCTAGTGCACACTGGGGAACCCTGCACACCTGAGCCTGTTTTGCAAGAGAGCTGGTCTCTCTTGCAGTATTGTTATGTGAGTTGATTATCTTCTTTTTTATATTTATACCGAATACACTCCTCCTTCTAGTCTGTCTATGCATATAGGTTTATGGTTTAAATAACAAGTGGGTAAGAAATTCCAGGAAGTCCTTAAGTAAGAATAAAAGTTAATTTCACATAGATCACTGTGTTTGACTAATATCCTTTCTCCCAGTTTACTTCCTAGTTTTGATAAGAAACAGCAGGGATGCACATGGTTAACATTAGTGGCCATGTATTGGTCTTGTACATCATGTTGAAAATGTTGTGGCTTTGTTAATGTATCCAATTATTTTAGTGTGACATCTGAAGACATATAATATCCGGTAAAGAGTTACATTATTGACAACACCATCTATTTGATGCCATGTCTTCAATGCCTTATTCAATATGTGGTTAATACTAGGAGACAACTGAAAGACTGAATGAGGAAACATATATCCGTTAATGTGAATCAGAACTCAGTTTTTATTAAGATTTTTCAAAGATCCCCAGAGATCCATTCTCTTATTTGTAATATTGGTGACACAAATTGACTCTTCTTTCTGGTGAAAGAACATTGCTCTTCTGTAGTTAGAGTAGGTGATATCACGACTGTAATGTGTCATACCATGCGAAAACATTTAGATTTTAGAAAAAAAGGATTTTTCTAAAATTAGAATGTGTCATGATCAGACTGGGTCGGTTTAAATAGAGTTCAGGAGAAATGGAATTATTTAAAACAGCGTAAGACCTGCTCTCCTATGTGTGTTCAATTATTTTTTTTTTGTGACTATAATAGATTTTGTATTTAAATGTTAGACCCAGATGACACTTATGTGAATTATATCCTGATGTGCGCTGTACAATATGCAGTACTTTTTTCTTCTTTATTCATATTGGAGTGGCAGGGAATGCTGTGTCAGCTGCTGAATTCAGGTATTCTTTTAGTTGAAATGCACAAACTGGTACTTGTCCCTTCACTGATGCTAGCTACCTAGTGTTTTGCATTAACACATCTATACCACAGCACAACTGATATGTCTGGAATGGCTTCTGATGTTTACCAACAGGCTGGGGAAAAGTTTTCTGCTGTGTGGAACAGCAGAGGCTTCGAAGGAATTAGTGCAAAAGAAAATTGCTTGCCAAAGCCTGCTGAAAACTAGTTCTTAGTTTGAAATACCTTTGATTTTGGGAATATATGGAGTTTTTTATATAGAAACATAAGTTGAAGCTACAGTTTCTAGATTTGGCTACATATTTCAAATTATAAAAAAACTGTATTGCTAAAGAAACTGTTCAATAATGTTTAGATGTCAGATAAGTGGCAATAATACAGGTTTGCAGGTATTTGTAGAGGACAATAACATAAACTAATTGTATTTCTATTTAAAGGTAGGCTCCTCTTATACAGTAATTAGTGGCATTCAATGGAGGTTTTGAATCAAGTCCCATCATGGGATGAGGTTCTAAAGGTGGACTGCTCAACTGAGCATGCCATTTGTTTTCATGCTGGTGGGTCTTCTTTCAAAACTATATATATATATATATATATATATATATATATATATATATATAAGTAAAAACATAAAAATAAAATAATGTGGTTGCATAAGTGTGCACAGCCTTAAAATACTTTGTTGAAGCACCTTTTGATTTTATTACAGCACTCAGTCTTTTTGGGTATGAGTCTATCAGCATGGCACATTTTGACTTGGCAAGATTTGCCCACTCTTCTTTGCAAAAACACTCTAAATCTGTCAGATTGCGAGGGCATCTCCTGTGCACAGCCCTCTTCAGATCACCCCACAGATTTTCAATCGGATTCAGGTGTGGGCTCTGGCTGGGCCATTCCAAAACTTTAATCTTCTTCTGGTGAAGCCATTCCTTTGTTGATTTGGATGTATGCTTTGGGTCGTTGTCATGTTGAAAAATGAAGTTCCTCTTCTGGTATTTGGAACTGTTCATAATTCCCTCTATCTCAACTAAGGCCCCAGTTCCAGCTGAAGAAAAACAGCCCCAAAGCATGATGCTGCCACAACCATGCTTCACTTTGGGTATGGTGTTCTTTTGGTGATGTTCAGTGTTGTTTTTGCGCCAAACATATCTTTTGGAATTATGGCCAAAAAGTTCAACCTTGGTTTCATCAGACCATAACACCTTTTCCCACATGCTTTTGGGAGACTTCAGATGTGTTTTTGCAAAATTTAGCCTGGCTTGGATGTTTTTCTTCGTAAGAAAAGGCTTTTGTCTTGCCACTCTACCCCATAGCCCAGACATATGAAGAATACGGGAGAATGTTGTCACATGTACCACACAACCAGTACTTGCCAGATATTCCTGCAGCTACTTTAATGTTGCTATAGGCCTCTTGGTAGCCTCCCAGACCAGTTTTCTTCTCGTCTTTTCATCAATTTTGGAGGGAGCTCCAGTTCTTGGTAATGTCACTGTTGTGCCATATTTTCTCCACTTGATGATGACTGTCTTCATTGTGTTCCATGGTATATCTAATGCCTTGGAAATTCTTTTGTACCCTTCTTCTGACTGATACCTTTTAACAATGAGATCCCTTTGATGCTTTGGAAGCTCTCTGTGTACCATGGCTTTTGCTGTGGGATGCGACTAAGAAAATTTCAGGAAAGACCAACTAGAGCAGCTGAACTTTATTTGGGGTTAATCAGAGGCACTTTAAATGATGGCAGATGTATGCTGACTCCTATGTAACATGATTGGGAATGGAATTTCTTAATTCTGAACACAGCTACATCCCCAGTTATAAGAGGGTGTGCACACTTATGCAACATTATTTTATTTTTATATTTTTTCTTCCCTCTATCTAAAAGATTTCAGTTTGTTTTTCAATTGAGTTGTACAGTTTATAGGTCACATTAAAGGTGGAAAAAGTTCTGAAATGATTTATCTTTGTCTCATTTTTTTACAGACCAGAAACCTGACATTTTAACAGGGGTGTGTAGACTTTTTATATCCACTGTATATAACATGCATTGTAGCCAGTACTTGAAGTTTGATTTGGGATTTTATTTCTTGAAATGTTTGTGTTCAAATCCACTCATGTGTGCTCAATGTTTTTCAATCATTGTTTACACAATTTCAGAAGTACAATTTAACCATAAATATATAAACATATTTAAATACATTGGAAAAATACATGAGAAAGTCTTGGCTTTGCCATGCTTATGCTGGCTGGGCAGGATGAGATTTCACAAAAGTTAGAATGCAAAGCTTTCCAATTGCTGACCTGTTATTCCTTGTGATTTTTATGATGTATTTATTATGCCCAAAAGTTACAGCAGCATGCCATCTAGTGGTTACTATAGACAGGTGGTGATACGTGCTATGTGTCATTATTGAAATAAAAAACTGCATTATTGACTAAAAGTAATATTCCCTTATTTGAGTTATGGTACTTGACAACTTGCTTTTATTATTCCAATTTTTGTGGCATTACATTCAATTTCTTTATAGACTTGTTATCTTTGATACACCATTTTTTCATACTGGTTGCATTATGTTTGGATAATTATACTAGTAGTTCAGTTGACATTTTAGTGTGACACGTGCAACTTCTATTCATATGTCAATCATATATTAGTGTGCTTAACACAAAAAACAAATAACTGCCCTGATGAATATACACTTGTTTTTTTTTATAAAAGTCATTTGTGAGGCATTAAATATTTTTAGTAGGGCTTGAGAAATCATATATATTGTGAGCTACATATATATATATAAGGACTTAAAAAAAAATCCCAAGGCATCAGGTCATCAGCAAGACCAGTGTTTGAGCCCTAGTGGCTCACCCCTGGTTGCAGTTTTTTTCCCCCACTAGTATGTGGTCCCACATTACAAGGGAACTGGACGCAAGCTAAAGATTGCAGGAGGGCTCAGTATGAGGGGGTAAAATCTGTGCTGATTTGCTGGTTGCACAGACTTATGGGTTCACCCCTTGTGCATTGTGCTTTAGAGGAAGCTCGGCAAGTGTCACATGACATCCCGGTGCTCAGCGGGACTCCATTTGAAGACGTCTGTGCTTGTGTAAGAGACACGGACTAAGCTGGAGCATAAATAAAATAAATCATTGGGAAACATATTTTAATTTGTATTTTGTTTTCTTTGAAAACAAAATACTGCTATTTTGTGTGTATGTATCTGTGTGTGTGTGTGTAACTGCTTGTGAGTGTGACAATGTATGCGTGTCTATATGTGTGCATTTCTGACTAGCTTTGTGTTTGACTGGCTGTGTGTGTTTAACTGTTATGTGTGCAATGGCTGTATGTCTATGACACTGTGTGTGTTTGTGTGTGTGCCTTCATGTATGTGGGACTGCCTAACTCTGTGGGACCTTTTAACTAAAAATGTAATTTGCAGATGAGATGATGTGAGTTGGGGTGAAATAAACATTTAATCTCACCATTTTAGCTAAACATTAATGCGGTACAGGGGATCTACGAGCATGGAGAGTAACCTGCGGCAAATCTGCATATATGGACATTTTGCTCCCTAGTATTTAGAGTGGGTCCATGTGTTGGTAGTGTTTTAAGATGTCCTTCTTTTTGGTATGGTGGCGTAATCTGCCCTCTACTGTAAACTTAGTAACTTAAAAGATTTATCTATGTAATGGTTTGCACCACTCGATGTCCCTGTGGTTGAAATCCAATGAACCTCTGGGTCGGAGGGCACTGTGGGCCCTATCTAGTTTGCCAGGTATAGCAGGGCCCCTCGGGAGTACCAAAATCTGTTGCAGTATAGTGGTGATTTCTGCAGCACAGACATATTTTAGGAGGTTATACTTCTGGCCCCCATTTGTCCAGATCCTCTACATGCTGATAAAGCATAGGAAAGGTAGAATGTTGTTGTTGAATCTGTTGGTTCGGTTAATCCACTGTTGTTTGTAACCATTACTGTCTCTTCCACCAGGAAGAGGAGCCTTTTGTACATAGGCCTCATGTTATTTTTTAATTCTGCAAATTATAAGCACAGCGGTTGCATGAATACAACCTGTAGTGCTTTATTTAGGTGGAAAATGGTTGCAGTACTCCTCTGTTAAAGGGAAAGAAAGATTAAGAGATGATTCTATTATTTGAAATTGTCTTATTAAATGATGTGGATGTACTTTGTGGTGAATAACCCTCCAGGTCATGCCTAAGGATACAGATTATTCAGGAACCAAGTACAGGAATAAAAGCAATTACTTCACTGGAGGTACTGATATACTTGTTAATTCCTGGAATTCATTAATTTCCAAGGATTTTCTCAGAGTAATGGATGCACTGCCAAATGTGCTATCGAAAGAGACAAGATTACTGATTTATAGAACTTTCATGTATTATGTTTTAAGTGGATGCCTGCCATTTTATTTGCTTAAAATTCATATACACATCATTTGCAGTCAGAAATTCAAAGGACACATCATTGTTATTTCACCACAGTTCCTGCTAAACCTTCATCTATTTAATTAGAAGGTGATGTCACCTGACTATAATTGGTTTTGACTCATGATTAAAATGAATAAGTATGTTTTGAAATCCTTGACTACCTAAATATTTTCCTTACACAGTTATAAAATCTTAGATGGTGAAATCTAGACTTGCAAATATATTGTTTGATGAAGTATGCTGTGCTTACGGACATGTCCTGCTGTTTATGTGCACACTTGGGGCACAATTTCATTAGCCATCTTCTATAAACCTTTTGTATTTATGACAAGTCGGAAAATACAGCTCGCTTTCCCAAATATAATAGTAATATAGTATTTAACCATGAAAGGTACATTCAGAGATTCTCTGGCTTTATAGTACTTCCTGGGGATTCTACTTACGCTCAACATGAAACATTCTGTATAATATACCAAAAAATACCAGTGCACAAACTAAATAGCTGTAAGTGCTGTAGGAAAACTTGAAAACGCAAAAAATTACACATCTCAATTTAGTTTCTAATATTTCCAAATAGTTGTGTATCATAGAAAATACTTAACTTTTAGACCCATGCAGCTGATCCACTTTGTACACATGTTGTGTTAGCATAGAGATAGTTCAGCATAGGAATGTTGCACAGATCACCAAAGACACATTTGCCTTTAACCAGCAGTGTTGTCAGGTTCCCCTTTGCCCACAAGTCAAGGAGCAGAGACTTCCAAAAAGGGAGGAAGCAAAAGAATACCCTGAGGGAGTGTTTCCCTTCCCTGGTGTCTGGTAAGGATAGTTGCCTTACTACATCAGAGTTTACAAGACGTCAGACCAAGTTGCTAAACAAAGAGGATAGACAAGTAAGGGGATAACCTTAAGAGTAAAATTACAAAAATAGATTATACAAACAGGGCTGCCATCAGAAATTTAAGGGCTCCTCACTAAAAAAAAAAACTGGGACACCATATCTCCCTATCACCCCCCTATCCCCCAAAGTCATTTTATGCCAATGATTTAAATACACTTCAGGACATGCCCGATCACCTGTATTGCACATCCAGGATTTGCTGCTGCTCCATTACTCGCATTGCACATCCAAGACTTACTATGCCACAGCCATTGTCAATTTATCCATTAATATGCCACTTATAATTTGTCCACTAATATGCCACTGATAATTTGTCCATTGATATATGCCACTGATAATTTGACCATTAACACGCCACTGACAGTTTGTCCATTAATATGCCACTGCCAATTGGACCATGAATATGCCACTGCCAATTTGACCATTAATATGCTACTGACAATTTGACCATTAATATTCCCCTGACAATTTGTCCATTAATATGCCACTGATAATTTGACCATTAATATGCCACTGTCAATTTAACTATTAATATGCCACTGATAATTTGACCATTATTATGCCACTGATAATTTTACCATTAATATGCCACTGATAATTTGATCATTAATATTCCACTGATAATCTGACCATTAATATGCCACTGATAATGTGTCCATTAATATGCCACCAATACTTTGTCCATTAATATGGCACTGACAACTTTCTTATTAATATCAGTAGTGTATCTTCCACAAGGCAAACAAGGCAATCGCCTAGGGCGGCACTTTGCCAGGGGGCGGCACTTTGCCAGAGGGTGCTAAAGCACACTTCTGGTGTTTCGAACATTTTCACTCCCTCCCCCACTGTTCAGCCACTTTAGCTCCTTCCAATGCAATGTGGGTGATGGGGGCAGGTAATGGGGTGATTGGGCATTTATTGTGTGTGCAATGTGGGTGATGGGGCATGTCGTGGGGGTGCATTGTGGGTGATGGGGCATGTCGTCGGGGTGTAATGTGGTTAGGGGGGTGCCCGAAATGTATCTGCCTAGGGCAGTACAAAACCAAGATACACCACTGATTAATATGCCAGTGTTAGTTTACCCATTAATATGCCACTGATAATTTGACCATTCATATGCCACTGTCAATTTGACCATTAATATGCCACAGCCAATTTGCCCAATAAAAAATAATCCCCCCTCCACCCCCCGTTCCCCAGTACTTACAGTGTGATGCAGGAGGTGGGAAATACAGCCGCCAGAAACGGCTTACTCTCATATCCGGTGGCTTGGACAGAAAGCCGGGTCCGCATCCGCTGCTGCCCGATCATGACTGGCTCATTGTACCCCCATTAATGAATGGACCCTGGGCAGCTGCCCCGTGTGGCCACCCTTTAAAAAATAAAAACATTTTTTAAAGGGCCTGGGTATCGCCTGTCATCCCCTGTCGGCGGTCCTGCTTAAAAACTCTTTACATTTTCTTTCCTTTGTGAATGTTTTTAATTTACTGTTTTGTTAGTTAGCAAACATTTAGAAAGATGTTTTACTACTAAAAATATTTTTCATAAGCTATATACCTTGTATATATACCTTATGTCCAAAGTATGAATTAGATCATCTCTATGCATCTCTCCATATCAGTATAAGTAAAGAAGCACTTGTATGCAATACAGTTGAATAGATTAAACTCCATTGGGGCACAAAGCTTGGTGTTGGGACCCGCCAATATTGGAATGCTTTTATGTAATGGAGGGCTAAGCATCAGCTGTCCATATTAAATGATAAAATTGCAAAATATTACAACCCAGGTAGGTATGTTTAAGGAAAACCATACATTTAAGAACATTTGTAATGTGTTTGGTGGTGTGCTAAACCGTATGTGATATTTATTTATTGTATATATGATCAACTAATTTTAATTATTTTTCCAAAATGAAATGTTTAAAAAATGAACATAAAAACAGACAAAATTCCACAAATCCTGTGAATATATATAAAAATATATTTTTCCTTTTTTTTTTGTTTCAACTAGGCAAACATTTGAAACACCTTTTCTACTTGAGATTATAAATAATTGTGGTTATGGTTTTGGTTTTAATGTTTTGATAGTGTTGATATATTTTGTAATATATAATTTATATTTTTAGGAAAAGGTCAATTATAATTTAATGTTTATGCTGTGTCAATTTAAAATAACATTTTGAATCAAAATATATGTTACAACATCTTTCTACTATATAATTTTCTACAAATAATTATTTTTTACTCAGGAGCCACTTTTTTATTCAATGTACAAATGCATGAAAGTGTACAGTACCTATACTGTTGGGATTTATGACTTACAATGGTATAGGATATTGTATGCTGTCCTTGAAATTATACTCCCAATATAAATTTGCTGAAGGACATGTAACCTGTTAGTGTATGCTCTCTGGGCTAATTAAATTGAACAATATCTGTAACATTCCATTCCATTTGCCTGAAAATAAATTTATGAGCCTTTTTCGCTTGGAAATGCAAGATGAATTTATTGTTTTTTACCAATTTTGTTAACCTGAGAATGAATCCATTTTCAAAACATATTTTTTTTCCCCAAACATGTTGATTAAAACTATATCAATGTATATGTAATTTAATTCTGGTATAACAGAAAACGTCTGTTCTCAGAAGAAATGAATTGCTCAAATGTATTTGTTTTAATTCAATCTTAATATTGAGCATTAAAACTAAGATGTGGTTAGTGTAAGACATAGGGGTCTATTTACTAAAAGGTAAGTTGCAGGTGAGATTAGGTGAGTTGAGATGAGTTGAACATTTCCTCTCACCAGTTTAGCTATACATTGTGCAGAAGCAGATAGGGAAACTAGAGGTCCACCACATATTTGATGTCCTCAACAGCACAGGGCTTTGTGTTTAATATATATTGTGTTTAATATATATTCATTGGCTCACATGACTAATAAAATAATGCGTTAAATAAAGTTTAAGAATGTATTAAATAAAGTGGCCAAATATAGTCAAGTTGATACCTTTATTGGCTAACTGAATGTTGTATAAAATAACTGTGAATAACACCTCTCTTAAAGGGACACTAAACATTTTTTTAGTAAGTTGCTGATGTTGTGAGGATGAACTGGCATGTACTTTTTATGCCAGTTTATCATATAACTGACAGATGACGCAGGCAGACTTCTGGTCGGTGACCATCTCTCTCTGCTAGTGCAGAGAGAGACCCTCGTTTTTGCATGGGATCAGCAGGGGGACCTTAACTCGGTCTCCCCTGTGGATCCAATGCAAAAATGAGGGTCTCTCTCTGTGCTATCAGTGAGAGACCCTCGCATTCGGCAATCAGAGCGGGGCGAGTCCCCTCTCTGATTGGCTGGGCAAGTCCACTCTCTGATTGGACAACCGTGACAACCGCGAACTGCTGTGTCTCGCATGTGAGACACAGCAGATAGTCAACTCACGTGTATCCATTAAGATACACGTCAGGTTTATGTTCAAAGTGTGGGACATGTTATGTTCAACCCTTGCTTCCTTGAAGGAAGCAAGGGTTAAACAAGTTGGAATGTCCCTTTACGTACACATCACACTATTAAGAATGGAAAGCAGATTCAATTAACTGAGCCCAGATCTGGGTTTTTAGATCAGTTTTTAGATCAGTCACTGGGAGTATAATGAGATCTTAATTGCAGTCATCATCTGAAGGTGTCAGAAGACATGCACACTTCTAGTGGGGTCTGGATGTCTGGTTTGCAGGCTAATCTCTAATGTGATAATGAGACAGAAATGATCTATCCCAGTTGATGCCTTCATGTGAGGAATTAAATTGAAGCCTTAATTTAACTTACCATGTTTTCCTCTACCTACAGTGCTATTTATAAAGTAATCAGCAATCTACCCAATACTGTAACCAGTTAACCTTTTCTCCAAATCCACAGTGGTGCATTTCAATGAAATCCTTCAGGCCTTAGTTTCTCTGCTTGGTGTGAACGGATATTACACAGGACTTCTTAGTAATAGCTAATAATATTTCCTGAAAACCACTGTAAAATTAGATTTTTATTCAGGATGAGTGTAGTTTTGTTTATTTTTTTTCTTTTGGAGCAAATGTCTCTCCAAAGCAATCTCATTTTTAATCTGCATTTTCATTTGTTCTAATCCCTTGTTTCTGCTTTTACCCTTTGAGTCTGCCTCTTTACATTCTTTCATGCCCCTTCTTCAGTATTTTATATTGCCTTTTCTTTGCATCTCATGTTTTTGTCCTATTTAATAAATTCCCTTTTCATGTTTTCTTGTAGTTTAACATTCTTTGAAGTGTCTGCATGTTATTACATACTGAATGCTCATTATAAATTTTAGATGAAAATTGCAGTGTCAATAGTGCTTTCTTTTAATTAAAATTGTATTATTTGAAATGCAGTAGAGGGTAATGTGCTGAGTCTGAATTCACAATATATATAGAAATGTGATTATCTCTATATGAAAGGTATGTAATTTGAAACTTTATGTATTTTTATTTTCAATGCATTTCTAATTTGTAATAATGTTGCCTTTTTAGCTTGTTAGGTCATGATTAATTTAATAAAAATTGCTGGAAGGGAAAATATATATTGGAGGATTTGGTTATTGGATAGACATGTACAGCCAGCAGTAGCCTGTATTATTTGTCTATTTTATAGACTATAAAACAGGTTTACATGGCCAACTAAAAGTATATAGTATGAATAAATACAGTACCACAAAAACGTTTCAGTACATTTACTTATTCTGTGATTTGGTTGTATAACATTCTTGGAATACAGTATTAGAAAAGTAAATAATAACAGTCTCTGAAACAAGGTGGTCGGTTAAACAATTTGACAATTAAATCACCCAAGATGTTGTCCATACACATTTCATGCTTTCGGTCGACCAGACCTTCAGACAAAAAATTCTTAGCTTTGATTAGCTCCCTCTCTGAGTTGTAAGAACAAGACACTTTATGTGATTAGTTGTCTTTGATACATAAAAGCTTGAAAATTATAAGGAGTAAGCCTATATTTGACTCACGGGAGGAAGATATGTTTCTGCCTCTTGAATATACAGTTTCGTTCTAGTCCTTTTCACAAAAAAGACATTAAGGAATTGGAGAAAGTACAGACAAACTAATAAGGTGAATGGAAAGTTTTAGTTATGAAGAGAGATTAGAAAAGTTGAATTTGTACATGCTAGAGTGGGGTTCTAATAACATTATAAATATATGTACAGGTCCCATACACATGCATTAACAGAAAGGTACAAAGGACAAGAGGTCCTCCGCTAAGACTTGAAGAAAGGAGATATTGTCTGCAACAGATGAAGGGATTCTATGGTAAGGACAATAAACATATGTAATTGACTGTGCCTCATGCAAGGTTTCAGGAAGAATATTTTGAAGTCTTGTGGTGATTGGCCTATTTGAACCTATTTGTGCTCCATCTTTTCAAGTATTGTTAGTTATGCATCAAAAGGAGACACTGGCAGATTGTGAAGAGGCATATCAGGCTTTACTTGTGTGGATAAACAGCAAATATTTAAAACATATTAGTTACTTAACCCCTTTCCGACCTTATGACGAGTTAACTCGTCATAAGAGCCGCAGCATTAGTGACCTTATGACGAGTTAACTCGTCATGCAGTCTAGCCAGCGGTGCGCTCCGTGGGCACCGCCAGCTAGTCTGCAACGGGTCCAGGACTAAGCCTCGCACCCGAGGCAAAGCTCCTGGACCCGATCGGTCAGTTTCCGGGCATGTGATCGCGGTGATAACGTGATCACCGCGATAACATGCAAATTAGATGGCAAAGTCAGTGTGTTCACACACTGACTTTGCCTCTAATTCACTCTCTATGCTTCACATTCTTATAGTGAAGCACAGAGAGTGACCTGTAAGTAAAAATAAATGAATAACATACACAGAGGTAAAAAAAAATTTTTTAAAAAATTAACCCTTTCATTGCTGATCACAGTTTTTAACTGTGATCAGTTTCCTTCCACTTTATGGCCCTCATTTAGTTTTTTTTTAAACAGATTTTTTTATTTTTACAATTTATAATGTTTTTTTTAAGAAATAAAGGTAATTTTAATATATTTATTTAATAAAATTTAACCCCTGCATGCCTGTTGCATGATTTTTACTGATCTGACATCGCACTTTTCAGAGTTTATTTTCTGTCTTTTTTGTTATGGGGTTTTTTCTTTTTTATTAGTTAGTTAATAAGGGGGGATAAGTGGGTTAGTGTTGCACTAGTTATGTAGCTTATTATTGGGAAAATAATGGGGAAAAACTTTTTTTTCCTCAGAAATCTCCTCTTTTATATGTATTTTTTAATACTAAAATGTAAATCATTTTTATGTATAGGGTATCAAAAGAAAGCTCTAACTGTCCTTTAAAAAACAACATATAACTTGTATGGGTACGTTAAATGAGAGAGAGGAAAATTATGTTTCAAAAACGCGTATTAAAAATTGAAAAACGCTCTGGTCCTTGGCCCAGGAAAATACCTGGTCCTTGAAGGGTTAAAACAGAAGCCAGCTTGGTGAAAGGTAAAAAGGAAGAGAGACATAGAGCAAGTGAAAATACAAAGAACTTCCTTCCTGTGAGTACCAATAACTTCAAAACATAAATAAGTACTCTGAACTGCACAGCACCATCTAGAGCTCAAGAGCTAATTATATACATGTTATACAGTATATGTTGTTGTATTTCCCAACAAGTATTAGGATTGTCCTGGAACCCAGTAAAGATGAAGCCAAAATATTTTCCATAAATATTTTATTATATAAATTGGTCAAAGTTAGTGCGATGTCTCTTCTTTAATAGTTTAAAAAATACAGCAGCACATCGTTTGGCCCTGGTGATTTGTGATTTGTTAGAGAGGATATTGTTAATTTGAATTCTTCTTCTAGGATTGGGGCATTAAGTATGTTTCTTTGGGTATTTGTTAGTTTTTGAAACTTAGCTTCCTGTAATATTGATATACCTATTTCTCCATCATCTGGCTGTTCCTGAAATAGGATGGAGAAATGGGCATTTGAAGACTTGGATAATGTCTCCAGTGTTCAATAAATTTAGGCCGTTGTGTTTGATGTTAGTAATATATTTTATGGGAAGCGTATTTTTAGCAATTTTAGCCAAAAGTCTTCCCGATTTCCCTCCCCATTGAAAAAAATACTGTCTGGAGTGTTAGATATGTCTGGTTGCTTTTTCGGTCAAAAAGGTTTCCAGTAATTGCTTAGCTGTTTGATATTCTGATATGTTGTTTTCGCCAGTGTTGTTTAACAGATTAGTTTGTGCTTGGGTAACTGAGTGCAATATATCATGATATTTTTTTTCCCTGTTCTATTGCAATTTTCCGCTTATGTTATGAGATGACCTCTGAGGACTACTTTAGCTGTGTTCCACAACAACAAGGGGTCTTCCACATGGACAAGTTATTGTAGACAAAATTGGCCCATGTCGAAGACAGAAAGGTCCCAAAATCAGCATTTGCAATTAGATAATTAGGAAATCACCAGGAATTAAATGGTTTGTTTCTTCTACCCATTTCCAAGGTCAGTGTTATAGGTGAATGATCTGATATGACTTTGGTTAGTATATGAGTTTCTGTATTTGCCTTAAGGAGATGTGGTGAGACTAACATGTAATCTATTCTTGCTTGACTATCATGCACTTAAGAATAATGTGTGTATTCTCTAGCAGAGTAATTTGATAGGAGCCATATGTCTATTAATTTCAATTGGGCTGATGTTCATTTGTAGTGCTCCATATGTTATGTCCATTCAGACATGTAGAAATTGTAGAAATTGAAGTGCAAGCTAGATTAGCTGAGATACTGAGTTCCATGCAAGTAATATATAGAGTTAGTACTCATTGATGTTTGGAGTACTTTGACGCAGTGGTGGGCTAAGCATGATATGGCCATAGTATGTGACTAAATTATAAGGCAGGTGCAGAGAAAATGACAGATCTTTATAATATATGTTTCTTTGTGTCATGATAGGATTAGTATTGTTATTCAAAGGGGTTAAACATTTGGTTAAGAAGTCATGCTGTATATTGCTACACATGGGGGGGGATATACTCTGTGAATTGGTTTACAAAGTTAAGAGAAAAAAATAACAGAAATAGTTGATGCTTTCAAAAACAAATATTCACATAAACATATAGCATAACTCCCTACATAAGTATATATACATAAATTTATTTTTGCCTACCATTAGGTACTTTCCAAAGTGTGAAATACGTTTGCCAGTGCTTATATTGCATTTATTCAGATTTTCACAATAAAAGTGCTTTATTTATTTTCTACTATGAGGTGAAATAGTAAAATAGTAATTGATGTTGAAAAATCACCTAACTCCATCAAGTTCAACCATTCTACCTATCCATCAACCTGCTGTTGATCCAAAAGAAGGGAAGACATTTATAACACCACCTCTCTTGGCAGTTAATTCCATACCTGTATTGTCCTTCTTTTGTTGTCAATTAAATATTTGCTATATAGTATTCCCTATAACACACATTTTTCTAGCATATACAAATGCAACTTTTTTTGTCTCTTCACAAGTAAGATCCTCCTATTCCCTTATTAATTTTGTGCCACTCCTTTACTCTTTTTCTAGTTCCATAATATAATTTTTAAGGACAATTCATGGGATCCCTTTGTGATCTCCCACATGCAAGCCTCACCTATATAGAAGTCCTCCCCCATACAAGTGCCTCCCCCACCTTCCTGATAAATGGTTCTATATATCCAACTTTTTTAATTTTAATTCTATCACACTGAAAAGGTGAATAAATAGAACCATATTTTAAAAAATCCAGCATAGCATTAAACGTTATAATGACATGCCCCATCAACTGCACACTGGGACTTGTCCTCTTAAACCACATTACAAACCCAGGGTATGCCCTAGCACCCAAGAACATGCCCAATAACCCACCCTGCACACCCAGAACTTGCCTCAGCGCCCATGATATGGTGCCAGCACTCACATTACAGAGCCAGGACTTGCCCCATCACCCACTTTAGCACGACAAGACATGCTCCAACACCCACATTGCACACTCAGGACATGCCCCATCACCCACATTACAAACCCAGGACAGGCCTCGGCACCTACTTTAGCACCAAAAGACATGCTCCAACACCCACATTGCACACTCAGAACATGCCCCATCACCCATGTTGCACACCCAGGATAGACAGCATGGAAGGATGTCCCACCATGTTGCCTGCTCACTGCACAGGGGACTGGTGAGGGTAGATATTTTTCCCTTCGGCAGTACCTGAATGCCTGAACGTTCAGTCCTCCCATGGAGACCACAATTACACTGCATATTCAAGGTGAGGTCTTACCAGTGTCGGATTATTAATAACCATAAAAATATGAATATGAGTTATTAATTATGAATCATAAAAAATATGAAAATTGATGATTCATATATATGGGTCCGACTAAAAATACCCATATCAAGAATTCGTTATGTATGTGAGAGTTTGGATGACGTTTTTACAAAAGTAAATACAATGCCACAATTATTAATAAAATAATAATGAATTTATTGAATATAGAATAAAGATCAAACGGTAAGCAAAATAGCATAACAACAAAATACAGTATCAATAGCTGTTAATCATAATTCACATATATGACTTATAACATAAGTAAGAAGGACAAAACATTAAATATGCAGCTCTGTCCCTATATCAACATACATGTAGAATACTTTATTATGCAGTACATTTCTAACGTATGATGGCCATGCATTTTATTTAGATACAACTTACAATGTTAATGATTAGTATTTAAAATGGTTAATGATAGTACACCATAATTACCTACAAATTACCAACATATACTCTGCTTAGGTAAGGTAATATTACTAAATCAATCACTACTCAAGGTGGCTATTTCTTAATCTGCTCGGTAAATGATAATGTATGTATTCTAGTTTAGACTTTAAGAATGAGAATCTTAGATAATCTCTGGAGATTAGATATGACACATTTGGGTAAATAGCTAGACTATAAGAATTTATGGTTCTTTGTAATATCTCTAGGATATTCCTCTGGCTTCCTTCTGCAGAAAGGATGACAGATAAACACCAGGCTAAAACATATAGATCCCAGAAATTGTGGGATTTAAGTTAAATTTACCCAAATATATTTGCTAATGACATCCATAAAAATTGAGATTATGCTAGAAACAAATTACCACATTTATACATTACCGGCAGAGGTTGGTTTGCTGTTGAGACTCCTTCCATTGAAGAATTGAGTGATGGGAGTTACTCCTGGGAATTAGCTCAATACTATGGGTATGGAGATTTCTATTGTTATAGTGAACATGTGCTATTAAAAGCCTCATATTCCTGAGTTCTCCCCAAAAGGAGAGAACTCAGCCCTTTTCTAAAACATTCCCATCTCTCAAAATCAGTCTCCCCAGGTCTTTTCAGGTATCTCAGGCCTCCTCTCTACACCCCCTGTATCCACTTATCAACCAAACCTTATCTCAGATTCACACCCTGTTTCTGTAACTTCTAGCCAATTGAATGGATGGGTGTATTTAATTTAAATGAGATGATGTCATGGTTTATAGCTACACCTGGATTGTGAGTATAATATAAGACAATATATGTTTAAATGTCTAAAAGTGTTAATACAATTTGAAATTAGAGTAAATATGTATCATATTCTTATTCTTATCATTGCACATTAAATAAAAATGTATAATAAAATATATACCACCCTAATAAAACAATAAAAACAATATTCTAATTAGTATGTAGGATTAATAATACTTTACATATTTATTAGTGAAGGTGTGATATCATTATATATTTTAATGGGTGATTTGAATCAACTAGGTTTATTTATAATAACCCTTATTAGATTCTACAAATCAAAAATCCCAATAATCTCAGTGTGTCTGTGTTTGTAAGTTTCTGCCAGTTTGGGTGGGCTAGCAAGTTGCAGAGAAGCCCCCCTTCTCCTCTAATATGTATATAGACACAGCTGTGTCTTTAGAAATACAATGAGAGTCATAAACGACTAACAATGCCCACCTTATCTGTTCCAGTGATACTAGATAACAGAGTTAGGAATGTGGAGGACTTTCTTTTAGCTTCAGGGACACAGAATAAGATTTGAACACACAGAAGGATTTCCAAAAACTGACACAAAATGGAGGCTGCTGGCATCCATCTTGTTATCCTTTTCTTCTGTTTTATTCATATGTACCAGTCCCAAGATTACTTTTCAATACCTCTGACACCAGTGACATATAAAGAGGAAGGATGTAATCATCCTCCCAAGAATCAATAAAGTCTTTTTTTTTATAAATGGCAATATCTTATTGATCCTTGCATCTGCTGACTGGCATTGAGCACTGGGGCCAAATCTGTCTTGTACAATTAATCCTAAAACCTTCTATTTCTTAGTTTTTCACAGGGAGATTCCACAGAAAGTATATGCTGCATTAATATTATTATTATTCCCATAATGCAAAACTTTACATTTTATGTTGCTGTGCTGTTATTTTCTTGCAGGCATGTGCAGGTTTTGGTTATTCAATAAATGTACACTTTATTACCCAGTAAATATTAAGTCAGGAGACATGGAACTTGTTATAATTGCAGTTTATTGCAGGCAGGCCCGGACTGGGACAAAAAATAGGCCCGGGCATTTAAGACTGAGCAGCCCATTTTTATTTTTATATGCCAGGATATTGCCCCCAATATGCCAGGATATTGCCCCCAATATGCCATGTTATATGCCAGGATATTGCCCCCAATAAACCATGTTATATGCCAGGATATTGCCCCCAATATGCCAGGATATTGCCCCCAATATGCCATGTTATATGCCAGGATATTGCCCCCAATATGCCAGGATATTGCCCCCAATAAACCATGTTATATGCCAGAATATTGCCCCCAATATGCCATGTAATATGCCAAGATATTGCCCCCAATATGCCATGTAATATGCCAGGATATTGCCCCCAATATGCCATGTTATATGCCAGAATATTGCCCCCAATATGCCATTATGCCAGGATATTGCCCCCAATATGCCATGTATTATGCCAGGATATTGCCCCCAATATGCCAGATATTGCCCCCAATATGCCATGTATTATGCCAGGATATTGCCCCCAATATGCCAGGATATTGCCCCCAATATGCCATGTTATATGCCAGGATATTGCCCATATATTATGCTCGTTATGCCACCCACCTCCCCCCCTTCCCCAGACCCCAGTACTTACCTCTTTGCTGCTTCGTCCCCCGGTGCTCTGAAGCTGCGTGGCTGTGAGGGAAGCGTTGTGAGCTCCCCTCCAGCCGCGCGGAACAATAAAGTTTGTTTGAAAAAAAAGTTCCAACACACTTTATTGACCGTGCGGCTGGAGGGAAGCTCACAACGCTTCCCTCACAGCCACGCAGCTTCAGAGCACCGGGGGACAGAGCAGGAACGAGGTAAGTTTTTTTTATTTATTTTTTTTGCTCTGCTGGGATCTTCCCCGCCGGCTTGGCCCATGGCCACCGCGGCCCACAGGGCATTTGCCCGGTGTGCCCGATGGCCAGTCCGGGCCTGATTGCAGGTAATAAATTGGTCATTTGTGCTATGATTATGTACATTCTGACTCCCAGAAAAAATGCAGAATTTGTTATAAAACTGCTAAAACTAACTTAAAGTTATAAGTGAACGTACGTATAATAATTGTGCTTACTCTGGTCTTGACTATTCTAATATTCCCTTTACTGTTTGCATAAGAACAGTGTGCTATCCTCATCTTAAATAGAACACACATATACATATTTATCTCTCAAAATAATTACTTGTCTGTAAGTGCAATTAGTTGCTTTCTGCTCTCTTCACTGTTGTCAATCAGATTAATAAGCTTGACCCCAAAATCTTTAGAGAAAAAAAAAATCATAATTTAGTTCACTAAAGAGTATGAATCAGCAGGAAGTCAGTATTAAATGCTTTGTGTCTGACGTTTTTGTATCTGAATAAACTCTAGAAATATTTTACTTTGTGTTCTAAACAAAGATTTAAAGACATACTGGATTAACAATAACAGTATGAATATATAGATTTTCAGAGTAGAATCAAATATATACGGTTTAAGAGTATAAACTATTTATCCAGTAATGCAATAGTATAGTATTTTCTTTTATATTACATAATTCTGTAACATGTAATTCTGTTGTAAAGTCACTGTTTTTGTCAACGCTACCACAATAATTTAAAAATATACTTACGCATGTCATGCCTCTTATTAAAAGATCACAGGTTGCTGACACATACCCCTTCACTTTTAAGGATGAACCAGCCTACTTAAAAGGTCACTGAATGTTAAAAACAAAGTTTCCTTCTTTTACAGAAACAACGTTTATTTTACCAGTTCCTTTACTCAAAGGGAGAAGCAGCATTTGCTTGCAGGTACTCTCAGCTTCTCCTCCAATGCTTGTTGCAGCTTACCTAGTTGGTAATTGGCTCACTCTGCTTCCCACTGCGGAATTTGCTTACAACAACCATTACCAATCCTCCATCCGGATGTCCCCGTTTTTTGCTTCTTACGGATATCACCCTGTTTCGGTTCCTGGGTTGGTAGTAGACCACTCTGTTCCTGAAGTCAAAGACAGGTTGTCTCGTATGTCCCGTCAAATGACACTTCTACGCAAGAATCTCAAGAAGGCTCAGGCAACCCAAAAATGTTACGCAGACCATAAACGCACTCCTCCTCCAAACTATGCCCCAGGAGATACGGTATGGCTTTTGGCCTCTCACATCCAATTGGCATGTCCCTCAAGAAAATTCTGTCCCCATTTCAACGGCCCTTATCCAGTTGCGAAAGTTCTCAGTCCCGTAGCTGTGCGCCTGAAGCTCCCTTCCTCGCTGCGGATCCACCCCGTGTTCCACGTTTCTCTCCTAAAACCCTACTTCGCTAACCCCTTCGCGGGTCGGGTTCCAGTACCTCCGGCCCCGGTGATAGTGGATGGCAACGAGAAGTATGTGGTTCAACAGATTCTGGACTCTCGTTGGCGTAGGGGGCGTCTTGAATACCTCGTTCATTGGCGCGGTTACGGTCCCGAGAAATGGTCGTGGGAACCGGCTTGCTTGCGCACCTATCATTGGAGATACCCTTCTCGCCCTTCCCCTGTTCGCGCCCGGAGTTCGCGCCTGGGGAGGGGGCTCTGTAAGGACCGCAGGGCCACCCTCCGCCACCCACCTGCAAGACCTGGTGACAGACGGGTCCCACGATCGGGACCTAGTATCTCCCAAATCCCCAGCAGTAGGGTCCTCCGCTCGGCGTGCGCGCGTCCCAGAACTCTGTAGCTTTTCTCTCCGGAGCGTCGCTATGGAGACGGGCGGCGCGCGTCTCACACATCCCGGGGGCGGGGCTACGGCCCTTTAAAACATCAGCACGCCTTCTTCAAAATTGCTTGAGTATTTACCTAGCCTGTTCCAGTGTTTTGTTTGCTACTGCAATTGTTGTTTGACCCGGATTGTATTCTGACCTTCCATTCTTCTGGATTCCTTACCTGGCTTGTTATTTGGACTTCCCTTTTTCTGGCTCCCTGACCTTGGCGTCCCTCCTAGTTTTTGCTGTTCTCTGGACTCCCTGACCCGGACTGCTTACGACTTCTCTACTCTCTGGCTCCCCTACCTGGATTCCACCCGACTACCCGTGTACTAGCCCCTGTGTTCTCTCTACGCATCTACCTGACACTCGTGCCAGATATCACTGCTGCAGTCTCTCTGATCCTCCAGTATTGTGGTACCTGGCAAGGGCTGTCACTTCAGCAATTGGGGCTCCACTACTGAATCACGGTACGTTCGTCATAGTATATGTGTGAGTATGTGTGTGTGTGAGTATGAGTATAAGTGTGTGTGACAGTATGAGTATAAGTGTGTGTGTCAAAATGAGTATAAGTGTGTGTGTGTGTATGTGTATGAATATGAGTATAAGTGTGTGTGTGTGGGTGCATGAGTATATGAGCATGTGGGTGTATGAGTATGTGTGTGTGTGTGTGTGTATGAATATAAGTGTGTGTGTGTGAGTATGAGTATAAGTGTGTGAGTATGAGTATAAGTGTGTGCAGGTCCGGACTGGCCTACCAAGATACTGGGAAAATCCCTGGTAGGCCGCCATGTGGGTGTATGAGTATGTGTGTGTGTGTGTGTGTGTGTATGAATATAAGTGTGTGTGTGTGAGTATGAGTATAAGTGTGTGCAGGTCCGGACTGGCCTACCAAGATACTGGGAAAATCCCTGGTAGGCCGCCATGTGGGTGCATGAGTATATGAGCATGTGGGTGAGTATAAGTGTGTGAGTATGAGTATAAGTGTGTGAGTATGAGTATAAGTGTGTGCAGTGTGTGCGTATGAGTATAAGTGTGTGAGTATGAGTATAAGTGTGTGCAGGTCCGGACTGGCCTACCAAGATACTGGGAAAATCCCTGGTAGGCCGCCATGTGGGTGCATGAGTATATGAGCATGTGGGTGAGTATAAGTGTGTGAGTATGAGTATAAGTGTGTGAGTATGAGTATAAGTGTGTGCAGTGTGTGCGTATGAGTATAAGTGTGTGAGTATGAGTATAAGTGTGTGCAGGTCCGGACTGGCCTACCAAGATACTGGGAAAATCCCTGGTAGGCGCCATGTGGGTGTATGAGTATGTGTGTGTGTGTGTATGAATATAAGTGTGTGTGTGTGAGTATGAGTATAAGTGTGTGAGTATGAGTATAAGTGTGTGCAGGTCCGGACTGGCCTACCAAGATACTGGGAAAATCCCTGGTAGGCCGCCATGTGGGTGCATGAGTATATGAGCATGTGGGTGTATGAGTGTGTGTGTGTGTGTATGAATATAAGTGTGTGTGTGTGAGTATGAGTATAAGTGTGTGAGTATGAGTATAAGTGTGTGCAGGTCCGGACTGGCCTACCAAGATACTGGGAAAATCCCTGGTAGCCCCCCCCCCCCCCCCCCCCGGGACTGCTTTAAGTAATTCGGCTGTGGCCACTTTAATATCTTCGTATTACAATGTAATGTAATGATAATACATTTGTCAGGTACACACACTCCATGCAAGTTCATAGTATGTTCATGTATCATAAGATACAGGACAGAAAGAGAGGATTCAGGGCTCTGGACTGCTAATTTCAGGTACTTGACAGTTCAGATCCTGTGCCAACTGTGCTGAAACCTTTTTTTAAATGTTAGTTTTTTGGTTTAATTAATAAAGTGTTAACATGTGCCTCTTAAAATTACATAATGGAGCTACAAACTTTAAGAAAATATACACTGTAGAACAAATTAATACGCTAGAATTGATACATTTATTTGTTGTCTTGATGCAACCTCCCTGTGTACTGAATGAGCATGTAGCAGTTTTAGAAATATTTGGGAGCTGGAATACAATAGCCAGCAGTTTGTTATATAATATATGGAACAATTGGGGGTGTGATCCGGAGTTGACTGATTTGTCATTTTATTTCTTCTGATTTTTCCATTTTATAGAGCAGTCAGCAGCGAGAATTAAGTGGGTTACTGTGTCTGGTTTGCACAGTATTTATAATCTCTGCTATAGATTATTTTTATTTAACTTTTCATTTCAAAACATTGGAATTCAAAGGCTTACTGGGCTTAGCATGCCGTAGATTTCAAATACCAATCACTGCTTTGTATAATTTGAAGAAAATCATCAGGCTTCTCTACACAAAATAGTGTATGGGAAAGTGTGTAATATCATCAAATATTTTACCTCCCAGCATGGGTGTAAGCAGAAGCTTTAACAGAGGACCTAAACAAAGTGTTAGCCCAATAGCAGCCCACCCTCCTAAAAACTATACCTACTGCTAAACTTTACTTTCAACAATTAGTCATTAATGTTTTATATCTGCTCTACATGTTACATTTTGTCTTCCATACCGTGCGTTCTGAGGAATTTATTGCTCTTGTATATCAGTCTACAAGAAGAACCATTATAGCCTGCTTAAATAAATAATTTCGAGTTTTACTTTTTAACATTGTGCAGGACTTCTCCTTGTGATCCTTATTTGTTGCTGAACAAAGATGACGCCCCATCATCTCTTAGAAGCCAATCAGAGGACTCGCACAGAAACGCATGGATTTGCTGATGCCAGTAATATCAGTGGCATGTATCAAAAATTAGAGTGCTAGATATTGACATGACTGTTACCAGCAGACTGTCACTACATGTCACCAACATATTCACACTCGAGAAAGCCACACAGAACTTGCTTTAAGCCACAATGGACTCTGACCTCTAGCTGCCCACGAACCAACAATTATTTTTCTCTTTAATGTTGGTCCCCATTTCCCACTGTCTTTGTGGATGAAGAGGGGCTCACGAAAGATCGAATGGGCTCTGCGCCCCTCCGGTAGTGGCATCAACCTGCATGCGACAGCCGGTGCTCTGATTCTCAGGCAGAGCAAAGTGGAAGGGCAAAGACTCTATCATGCTAAAGACTTAGGTTAAAACCTGCCTTTCTTGTATTTTGAAAAATAAAACCACTTGTGTCTGCAATCTTCCAGGGGTGCAACCTTGCAGATGCCTCCCAACCTTCTAGCATGCAGCCTATGTGGGGACACTTCAGGTTACGGTGTGAGGGATTGGAAGACTTAAACAATGCAGGGAATTACCCATGTAGGTGTTGGCTGGATCAGTGAGCAGTTTGTGACCAGTACCTTATTTTAAAGAAAAATTGATGCTCACCAACATCACTCTTATTATTTATACGCTAAGGGTAAAAAGGTCTTTGCTAATGTTAATAGGAAAAAGAATCATCTGGTTTCAAATCATTTTCAGCCTTTATCAGTGCAGTCCAGGTAATGAGAGCACTGTGAAGAAAAAGGTGGCCAGTGATGGTTGACAGTTGCTTCCTGACGCTTCCTGACTTTTCAGTGACCAGCTGCGGGACTTCCAATAATGGTGGTGCCTTTCCAAATTACACTAACTACAGCCAGAACTGTGCTGTGCGCATTCACACAGGTCACTTACCTCAATCAACGATCAACCCTGTCTCCATAGCACTTGCCGCAGCTGATCACAAGATTTGATTATTTGTTTGTGTGTAAAAGTGGCTCATTGCATCATTAACTTGAGGTCTGAAGTCACATGTTCATGTGCAACTATACATATTTAATATCTACCAAGTTAATGGATTTGTTGTTTGGAAATAGTAATTGATTTAGTAAAACAAAATAAAAAAAACAAATAATTAAAGTACATTAGTTTCAAATAATTGTGGCATGTTATCAACTATGGAAATATTAACTTGTCTGACGGTTTGACATGATTCACTAGGTGAAATAAAAAATAAAAAAAATTAAAAATGTACATTTGCGTTAGTAAACAAAACTTTTAAGGTGGTAAGAATACCATATTTGCTCGAATATAAGACGATCATGATTATAAGATGACCCCCCCAAAGTTTGGATATTCTTTTAGGAAAGTATAAGCCTACCCTATAGGAAAAAAGTATTACTTGTAAATATTCACATGTAAACAGTTTTTTTTCATATTTAATAAAAATTGTGATAGAAAAATGCATTTCTGGTTTCTATTTGCCAATCTGCCCCCCAGACTTAGCCAATTGACCCTCCCAACACAGCCAACTGCCCCCACACTTTTGCTAATGCATCCCCCACACTTTTGCCAATGCTCCCCCCACACTTTTGCCAATTCTTCCCCCAAAGTTTTGCCAATGCTGCCCCCAGACTTACCCCAATCTCCTCTTCCTGCTGGACTTGCTCCGAATTTCCCTGGTGGCTAGTGGGGGCAGCCGATGGATGACCTCCCGGCTTCCGTTATAGAAGTCCCAAAGAAAGTGCCAGGCAGCACCAGAGGATGTCTGCACGTAAGACCTCCTGGCGTCCGTCATAGAAGTCCTGGCGGAAGTGCTGGGAAGCAGTGGAGGATGTCAGCACGAATCGCGCAGACATCCACCAGCTGCTTGCGAGGGGGATCCAGGTCCCCTGCAGCTCTGCGGGGGACCTGGATCCCAGTCTTATAGTCAGACCTTGATTTGAGGTCTGATTATAAGACAAACCTCGAATGTAAGAGCATTTGCTCTGAAAAAAAAATTGTCTTATATTCTAGCAAATACGGTAATCTATTCCTCTATTTTGACATATTTAAAAAAAAGGAGTTACGCTATAGCTAACATGATTGCAAAAGCTAAGGAAGCAATAAAAACACAAACTTTCAAGAATTTATTTTCCAAATAGTTAGCTGATGGAAAAAGACTGGTTGATGCTAATATGTTTTGTAGCAGATGGAAGTGTATGGAAATATAAGCATTGACATTGTTTCTTTAAATGCAAAATAATTTATGAAAATATATACTATTAAGTGATATTTAAATTGTAAAACTGAGACACATTCAGTACAGCTTAATCACTTCTTCTGTAGCTCATTATTCTTGTTTTGTACCTATGCCTTGAGATACATGTTTTACACTTTTAAAGTTTGCTAGCTGAAAATAAAAGCCAGTTTCAACTTGACAGAACTAAGATACCATGGTGACAGCAGTTAAGCCTTAGAAAGAATCTTAGACAGTATGTGCATTAAAACAAAGTATATAAAAGAAATAACAAGCCTTTTATACGGATTCTGCATGACTAACTGAATCAAAAAGCCGCAGAAATACTTAAATGTATGTGAAAATAATTATTCAAAAAACTGCAATGATTAAAACAAATCAAATAACTGCATAAATAACTGTATAAAGAACTGTAAAAATAGAGAATATTTCTATGAAAACCATAGTTATATAAAAGTTAAGATTGCTTTCTCAGTACTTGGTATAAAGATTACATGTACTGCATTATTATATTGTTTGAATTACTCTCATTACCCTATAGTAAGCCTGATTGTGAGTGTGAATACAGTTTTCCTGGTTAACCATGGCAGCAGTTACGTATGGGTTAGCTCCACCCTAAAGGTAGGCAGGACAGAAAACTAAATTATAAGAGAGCCCCCACCCCCAGCCTCCTCAGTCTTTTTTCTGTCCTCATTGCTTATCAGGACGGGGCCCTATACGGGCTTGTTTTTTATGTGTTTTTTCCTTTTTGTATTCTATTTTTGTTCTTTTTGTTGTTTTCCCGAAGGTCTTATCCTGCCCAAACTGCTCCAGCACAGGGACCAGGTTTGTTTTCTTCCCCTCTATTCCTATGGGGAGGTGGGCTACCTTTTTGTTCCACACCTCCCCATTATTGTTCCCCTGGGGCCTGTTCTCGGTGTTGGAACGCTTATGCGTTCCACACCTCTTTATTGTGCCCCTTTTTTGGGCCTTTTTCGGTGTTGGAACACATATGCGTTTCACACCTTTTCTTTTTTTCCCCTCAGTCTATTTGTTCCGGCGGTTCCACGCCTCCTTTCTCTTTCCTTACTGAGGCGGTGGAACGAATATGTGTGTATGCGTTCCAGGCCTTGTTTTTGTGGCTCTTCTTAGCGTTGGAACGCAATGCATTCCACGCCCCCGGGAACTTCCGGTTTCTGGGTTTTTTCTATTTTTATACAGTTAAAATTAATTTTAAATAAATAAAAATAGGGGGGCAGGGCTAGTATCCATTGCCCAATCTAATAATAAAAAGGAAAAAAAAAGGAAGCAAAAACGGTTTGCGGAAGGAGCTCACAATCAAAGCAGGTATGTGAAAATAAGCCAGAGTTTAATGCTTCCGTAAAACAGGCTAGTACAAAAAAGGAAATGAACCACACAGTGAGAAAGACGCCTTACGCGTTTCGTGCTTCAAAAGCACTTTTTTTTTCCTATTGTACGGGCTGGATGGCCTGGCGTTGAGGGAAGCTCCACTTTGTTATTTCAACAGGCTGAAATCGGAGGGATTACTTTATGTTTGGTTTATCTGACCAGGAGGTCCTCCAGTGCTCTTTTACTGTCTAATAATAAAAAGGGCTGGAAAGTGTCAACACGCTTCCCAGCTCCTAAAATGATCATGGCGGGCCAAGGCAAGTAGCTCTGGCCCCCCCCCATGAAAAATACATTGGGCCCCTAACATTACTGAGACTGGGATTAGCCAAATAGCTCTTAGCCCCCTAAAATAAAATAGTATACCCTCTAATAAAAATAAAATAATTTTTATATAAAAATATGTGGATTATTTATATAGTTTTGGTTTTTGGTGGCCCCTTTCCCTTCGCAGAAAAATGAAGATCACTGCTGAACGTCAGGAAGAGGTAATTATTTTTATTTTATTTAAAGGGCACTCATTGGATGCAAGAGGATGCCCACCCCCTGATCCTCAAAGAGTCATAATTATTATTATTTTCTTGGTTTATTTATGGGGCCAGCAGCAGTCCACTGGCTCCAGGGGGATATTCTTTATTATTATCATTATTTAATTTATTTTTTGAGGACTTGGCTGTTTTCACAGTAGCTGAGTCCTTGCGGCATTAGTATCTATCCTCTGCATAGAAGGCTGATAATATGATTATAAATTGAATGTTAATTTATAAATTGATTCAAAGTTCATGTACAGTTAAATGTATTTAATAACACCTTATCTGGGTGCAGCAGCAAGTCGTCTGTGTGCTGGGGCATGACTTGTGGGGTGTAAGATGGGTGCTGTCACTGCTGTGGCAAGTCCTGTGTGTGCAATGTAGGGGCTCCAAGGTGGTGCTGTGGCAAACTATTTTCTGTCAGGTGTTGTGGGTGCAATGGTGAGGAATGTAGAGACAATAATGAAAGGAGGGCAGGATAAATGGAGTGAAGGGGGCAGAGGTAGGATATTAAAAACATGGACTGCAATTGTTCAAAACCAGTTTTATTATTAGATAATTATACCTTACCACCAATCATCAATAGTTATATTATAAAAAGCTAATTAATGTAGATTTTTTAATGTTTTAATTAATGTAACTAATTAATTATAAAAGGTAAAGGAGCAGGGAGTAGGCACATTGAAAAAGATATATGTGTGTTTGTGTGAGACTGTGTGTGTCTGTGTGAGACTGTGCATGTCTGTGTGTGTGTCTGTGTGAGACTGTGAGAGTGTCTGTGAGAGAGACAGTGTGTGTGAACAAGAGACAGTGTGTGTGTGCGAACAAGTAAAAGACAGTGTGTGTGTGCAAGCAAGTAAAAGACAGTGTGTGTGTGCGCAAGCAAGAGAGACGGCGTGTGTGTGAGCGAGATATAGTGTGTGTAAGACAGACAGTGTGTGTAACAGAGACCGTGTGTGTGTGAGCAAGCGAGAGAGAGACTGCGTGTGTGTGCGTGACTAAGATATGGTGTGTGTGTCAGCGAGCGAGAGACAGTGTAAATGTCAATCTACCATGGGCTCTAGCCCCAGATCATTTGGAGTTCTAGCAATGCCAATGGTATGTACTAGACATGTGAAAAACGAAAATTTTCGTTTCGTTTTCGTTCATTCAGACGAAAATGATATTTATTTCGTCTAAAACGAATTTCGTTCATTACTACATTCGTTTTGGACGAAATTTGTTCATTATTTTATTTCGTTACATTCGTTTGTACGAATCAATTAACCTAATAGTATTCCATAAACCGAAAGTCTATAAACCGAACGTCCTTCAGATTATAGACTTTCGGCTTATGGAATACGTGTAATACTATTGCCTTTCTATAAACCGAACGAGAGCCCCATTCATAAGAAATTGTAGACGCAGTAATGGCTTTGTACACTGTGCTGTCTGCGAGGATGATGGGGAGGGGTTTATCTCTGAATTGTTCTGTTTATACAACGGGACCAGGCAGGGATGCCTCCTGTCCTGTCCCCATTGCTGTACATGCTTACGGTGGAGCCTTTTGCAGAGTCAATAATTCAAAATAGTAATATAACGGGTATAGAAAGTGGAGGACAAAATTTAAAACTTAGTCTGTACTCCGACGATGTGATCGTTACGGTAACAAATCCAGAAGTGTCAGTAACAGAGCTAATGATAGAGCTGAATAGATGTTCATCAGTATCCGGATATAAATTAAATGCAGCAAATAACATCTTGCCGAAATTGAAGGCCTTGTTAGAAACCAAGCATGTCTTTATCTGGATCACCTTATGTACTTGGGAATAAAAATCTGCTCTGTCCTATCAAGAATAGTGGAAACTAACTTTCTCCCATTACTATCTCAGACCACTATACAGTTGAAAGACTGTGGGTGGGGACCCTATAATAATAATGAGGGGGGACCTAATGTTCCCCCCCCCCCGGTCCCCACCCTTTGCTGGCGGGTGGGGACCCTATAATAATAATGAGGGGGGGACCTAATGTCCCCCCTGGTCCCCACCCATTTCTGGCAGGTGGGGACCCTATAATAATAATGAGGGGGGATCTAGTGCCCCCCCCCGGTCCCCATCCATGAGCGGCGGGTGGGGACCCTATAATAATAATGAGGGGGGGACCTAGTCAGAGTGCTAACCAATTTTAAACAGAGTGGGAAAATTCCAAAGAACTTGGATTTCAAACTAACCAATCAGAGTGCTGTGACAGGTAAATGGAGAGACTTACCTGTCAGTCTCTTCATTTACCTGTCAGAGCACTTTGATTGGTTGGCTTAAACCAACCAATCAGAGTGCTCTGAGCTTAATTGCAGGGCGGGGCAAGGCTTTATAAGCCTTCCCCAGCCCTGCAGAGCTCAGTCTGCATGGGGCCCTCCATGGGTGAAGATGGATTCTTCAAGATGGAAACAGTAGGGATCCATAATATAAACCAGCTAATATGAAAAGGCAATATAAAAACATTTCTGGAATTACGTTGTACTTGTAAACAAAAAAGGTAAGTTGAAGTTAGATGAACATTTAATCTCACCAAATTCTCAAGTCTATTCCCACAATAGTGAGTTAGTCTACAAATATTTTTAAATCCTTAACCTGGGCATTGTCTGAATCAATCAAACAATGGAATCACTGCATGTGCATGTTACATTTCTTAAATTAAGCAACACAGCATGTAACTCCCAGCATAATTAGATGGGGAAAAAATACAAAAATAATTATATATATTTATAGTTAAAGAACATGTAAGAAATTTCATAATATTTTAAGTAGTTGTAATGTTTACTTTTGGGGCATCTTGAAATGTTGTGTTAATGTTTCAAAGTAAGAGTAGTGTAGCAGGATAACTGCATCCTTATATAAAGATGTTCTCTAGAGCCACTTAGTAAAAGCCAGTCAGCAGGCTTTTTTTTTGTCCTTTTCTTTGTTTTGGGCTCAGATCTTCCTTTCGCAGCATGCACTCTTTATAGCTTATCTGTTAAATACATATGAGCTTTTTATGTGCTTCAAGTCTCAAGGAAAATTGTCATCAATGCCCTTATGTATTTGAAAAACATTTTGAATGTTCATGTATTTGACATAATTTATTAGAAAATACAAAAGCCTATCCTATTCTCTGAATTCCCCAAGGGCTTTACTTGCTTCATTCCTTTCCATAATCTATCATCTTCCTTCCCTCTTGCTTTCTTCAGCTGTCTTATCTTGTACTAACAATTAAAAACTTCAATTGCTTCTCTTTATAAAAATCGGTAAATTGAGCCCAAACGTTAAAATCCAAGAAAGATAAAGAGAGAGAGAGAAGAAAGGGGAAAAAAAAATAAGGGGGGCTCTGCCAGGTCTGCGGAAGACTCCATGTGGTACTAAAGATTAATCTCATTGTGGACTCATTTGAATTCCAGATGTTCCAGAAATTTTCATAAATTTCTAATGAGCCTGTTCTTCCATAATTAAACTTTTCCATTATTAAATTTCTTTCAATCGAAAAGTTTTGACTGCTATAAATACCTGCCAGGGTATATGTGTTGGATAGCTCTCTGGTGCCATTTGGAGATCTATGTTGGTCTTTTGGTTAATTAGCTTAAATACCCATGTCCACAACTCTATGAGTCTTGGGCATGTCCACCATACATGTAACATTGTCCCCTCCTGGTCACACCATCTCCAGCAATTTTTATCGACGTTAGGGTATATACGAGATAATTTTCTAGGAACCAAGTACCATCGGTAAAGTATCTTTCTTGAAAATTCCAAATGGTTTGATCAGGGATCCACCAGTGCTTGTTTCCACAGATCTCCTTGTAATACTTTTCCCATTTCCCTCTCCCAACTCTAATGTGTCCTGCTCCTGGAGTGTTTCGTAACATATATATATATTTTTATTGTTTTTTAATTGTATCCAGACATATATTAATTATTTTCAACTTTGATTCTTTTATCTTGTCTATTTGTCTGCTATCCTTTTGGAGCAGGTGTCTAATCTGTAGGTATCTAAAAAATTCATTTTTTGGAAGATGAAATTCCTCCATTAATTCCACAAATGTTTTTATATTGCCTTTTCATATTAGCTGGTTTATATTATGGATCCCTACTGTTTCCCACCTCCTTAGATCTAATTGGGGAATCAGAAGTTCCATGGTGCCAATAGGTGTTGCTAAGGCCAAATTAAGGAGTTCCTTTTCCTTTTTCCCATAGTATTTCCATATCTTCATATCCATATGTTTTGATCTTTCTTTTTGACCCATCCACAGCAAATCGCATATTCTATGAGGACTTACTTTTGAGTCCTTCATGTGCACCCAGGCTATTGAACCTGGGGAGGGGCATGGAGGAGTTCCACTCGTTCCATATTTGAGGCATAATTATAATTCATTATATTAGGGTTTCCTATTCCTCCTCTCCTCCTAGATTGCATCAGACATCTGTTTGCTACTCTATTCTTTTGTTTATTATGTATATATTTGGCCATTTGAGTTTGTATTTCTTGTAGTATTATTCTGGGGATTTCCATTAGATTTCCAATGTCATTGGTATTTCCATTGGTACTGGTCAGCAGTCTTTTTTAATTTATTGTGGCATATATTTTTTAAAAAGGTAGCATGCTAATATAAGAAGAGGGCCTTGTATAAAAAATATATTCATCAGTCTTTTTTTATCTAATACAACCCTGAACTCTGCAGTTTTTAAAAGTGTCCCTGAGTAAAACAGCAATGTGATCACCCTATATTGCACACATGTAGGTTTAATGATAACTGATGGAGATGGGGGTCTACCATTCCATCCCTAGGTTCAGGATTAGTTGTAAATTTGGTCAATGAAACGTTTTTTTCAAGCAGAAATGCTTATTATAAGTGACTGATACACAGATGCAAAGTGCAGAACAACCCGGGGTTAAAAGGGAGATTTGATCACATTCTGTAAATTCAGGGTTACTGTTTAATATGAAGAAAAATACACACCTCTGGTGAAAATGAAATACAAAGCTATATATATATATATATATATATATATATATATATATATATATATATATATACTCTCCTCTAGAATGGTCTCAGCACCCGTCAGAGCCCTACTTCGGTGTTCAAATACTTGTGGAGAGAAAATATGACACAAATCATACTGCAACTCTGTGTAACCAAATTATGTATGGTAAATGTATCCTTTACTATTTGGACTCAGATTTTTTATAGATATCAAGTAGATGAATTCAAGTAGTCTCACAGTATAAATTCTTACATCTCTTTTTTCTAAAAGGATAAAATATAGCAACCAATGGTGTTAGGGTTAACTTATATTTATTGTGTTAACACATAACAAGAGTCAATTCACCATTGGAAGAGTTAACTTCAGGGAAGGGTTAAACCCTCCTCCCCTCTTGGAGGGAGCACATTCGTTGTCTGTGCCTATCATCTATTCTACATACATAGAGTAAGAAGTAATAAATCTAATGATACCAGACTTTAACCCAGACTAAATCAATAAGGTAGAGATAAAGGAAAATGGTAGAAAATGACCTAAGGGTCACATCCTGTGTCAGCATCTCAGGAGTTTTGTAATTCTACATAGGCACATAGAAACAAAGTGTTTAGTTAATTATATAACTATACATTTGTAACACGTATGTATTCTATGTCCACGCCCCCAGGTTGTGTATGAAGTCTTAGCCAATGATATGATGCCAGTGAATGTCTTGTTGTTTCTATATAAGTGCTTGTCTTTACAATAAACTTTAGAGTTACTTAACAAACGGCCTTGTGTCAGACTTGAGTTACTCTCCGAACGCGTTCGCTGATGTCTTTCCAACTCCCACCACGTGAGTCCAACTCAGAGTGATACATTGCTGTATATCAGAGACTTGCTGATAGAGACCTAAGACAAATTGGTCCCTTTCAAATGGCACAGTATCACTTCAGTGTCTACATGGCAAACGTTATGCACTTACAGCAAAAGATGGCCCATCACATGTGCCAATAGCACAATAAAATAAACAGATTAGCAGCAGAATAAGAGACAATGTAAGGGAAATTACCATCATCTCCTAAGAGAGATGGAAATATTGTGGAACTTTGAAGTTTGGACTGAGTGGACTTCTACTGCGGGAAAGTGGACTCCATTCTCTTCTATTTTACTTCTACTCCGTTGATTTGATTTTGCTATTTGCACAAGAAGGGTCAACTAAATAAAGAGAATCCTAATTGGATTAGCTGAGTTGGAAAAATCCTCTAATACAGCGGAATGTGAGAATTTTTCCAAACTTAAGTTTCGAATTCCCATCCACATTCCATGCAATTCTCTCTTTATTGAATAGACCCTTTAATGTTTGAACATCAGAAGTCCACATGAGCCCCCATGAGACAGACATACAGAGGTCAATTCACTAAAAGGTGTGTTGCAGGTGATTAGAGGTGAGATGAACATTTCATCTCATTATTTTAACTATACATTGTGCAAGGACAACCCTGGTGAGTTTCCCATGCTAAGCATAATGTATAGCTAAATTGTTGAGATTAAATGATCATCTCCCCTCAACTCCCCTGCAACTCACCTTTTAGTGAATAGCTAAGATGGGTGTTCATGCCTCTAAAGTTAATTTGTGATATATGGTATGTATTAATATTTATGATACAGTTGTTATATATATATGTAATGTTTTACCATGATGATGGTAGAGCTAACACAATACAATGTAACACATATAAACATATTAAAAACAAAACATGTACATAAAAATAACTCTTACACAGAGTACTTATCAAGGCAGTCAGCCATAAATTGGTGCAGTTATATATTTATTTTAGATAGATTCAGGAAGACATTTTATTCAATACAGATCCGATCAATGGGAGATGCAACACACTAACACTGTGTGTAGAGCTCTAAGTGCTGGCTAATGCCTATATCACTGAAGTGTGTCATTCTGATTATAGTTGTGCTACACAGTCTTTGTGGACGTGGACTTTCTCTTGTCCATCTGGAGCTGCGTAATCTTGACATGTAATATAATATTTTAAAGCATTTGTTCACCTTCTGGCCCTTCCTCCTTTACATTTGTTAACATAAATATGCATGTTTCGAGCTCCAAGAATATCATCAAGAGAATAATCTGCTATAATATTAATAGGCTCTTTCTCACGCATGCAGTGCAATGCTATGAATACTCATATTTTATGCAATATACACAATTATTTTTAAAGAGTAAAAATGTTTTATAAAAATGTTCCATTCCGGATATATTTAGGCTGTACTATTATTTATTTGAATTATTTTCTGTGTAGTTTGTTATTATTAAAAAAATTACACAGTAAATATGTGTATTTTTTTATTAAATGGTTAATATATGACTACAGTTGGATACTCAAGGACATTCTTGACTCTAGTAAAGTCTTAGGCTATCCCTGATTCAATTTATCAATCATTAAAAAAAAATCTGACCGTAATGTGCATTCTTTATTCAATCAGCAAACCAATAGAATTATAGAACAGAAACGCTAAAGTTACATTGTCATACATGTAGTGCAATCCTTCATAGAGATAAAAAGAAAATAGTCAAACAAAATAAAAAAATAAAAAAATTGTTGGTGGGAGTGCATAGATTGTCTTTAAGACATTTTATATTGCTGTGCCCTATGTCAAAGAATAAAAGATAAAGAATAAAATCATTCAACACAAAAGATATAAAACCACTGTAATTTAGCATGAATATAAAATATAGCGTTTAATTATAAATGTAGCCCCAGGACCTATTGCTGGATTAGATTTGTAATTAACTGTTTTGCTTGTAGCCTGCATCTCTTTGAAACCATTATTTAAAATTCTTCTGCCAAATGTGAAGCCCAACTAGGTTTCCTGGACTTGGAGAAATTGAACTAAGCAGAAGTGTATAGGACTGCTCAGTAAAACTGCACAGAACAAAAGAGTAAATGTTAACTACCAAACCACAAAGTGGCTTAGGCCTAAAACCCTATCTTAGGCCTAACTCTCCTAGACTGTGCTCTTTTATGAAAGGCCAGACTGCACAGTATTTAGCAGGAAAGAAGCTACTTATTGATAAGTCCTGAACACTGCACTGATTTCTAGAACCAGTATGAGGCTGGTATGAAAAATAAAACATAGCACAAAATAAAAATTCTTCACAATTGGTTCAAAGACATAATGACAAGTATCCAATTAGGGTGTGGATAGATAGAGGGAGGTTGTACAGCCTACCTATGTTTTTGAGCCAAAAAGTATAGAGGATTGGCAACAACAGGAACCAATTGACAACACCATACATTTGAAGTGCAATCTTTTTCCTGCAAGTCTGTGAGTGCATCCCCTTAAGGGGGACAACGTTTCCTCCTGATTCCTCAGGATATTATCACATTATGATACACAAGTCATTTAATAAGGTGCTGAATATTTTATCCACAGTTTGCTTCAAGAGCACTTATTGTTTTTTTTATTTGTATATATTGTATTTTGTGTGGTTTAGGGACGCACTGCCTAAGTGCTGCTTAAGCTGAGATTGCAGCGCTGAATATAATATTATTTAAAAAAATCTTGGCATCAATATGTATATATTTCACCATCCCCATGTCACTAAAATGTAAATAAAAAATGTAAATAAAAAAATAACAAAAATGCGTCAAAAACAGTTGAACATCGAATCATTTTCTATGAAACACATTTGGCTGAATTATGTTCCTCTCTTCACATGTCACATGGAAGATACATTTGTGTCATTTAACTTAGAAATAAAGTGGGCTTTGTTACACTGTAGCTCTGGGTTTGTATGAGTCATATTAATTATTATACTAATACTTCTTTGACTAAGTTGTTTTCTACTCGATCTAGAGCTAGCAGTTTTGTTTCTTTCAACCAGTGCTAAATCACATCAATTACATAACTGCAATAGTACTAAAATAAATACATAAACATACTGTAAATCAAAGACTTGAATAGTTATTTTATTGAAATAGTCTTCGGTTTTTCAGTAATCCACTTATATTATTTACAAAAAAAAAACCATAATATTTTGGTTCCAAGTCAAAATATAATTGAACTTTTTGTGTACACAGACTCGTTTTTTTGTCTACCTGTGTAACAAGTATAATACATTTTATCTATGCCATCACTGCAAAAAACATGTTCACTCTAAAAATAAAAATACAATTTATCAATAATGAATATGCAATACACTATAACTATGTCTGGAAACCTCACAATAACTAATTCTAAGAACACTTGCAGTGCAAATGGATTTTGATTTATTTCCCACCGAGGGTGATAATTAATTTTAATGCCCAGATGATCATATGTAGATTTTTTTTTTCTTGTGGTCCTTTCCTTGAAATATCTATATTTGTTTAATGTATGTTGCATAAATCTGTTTTGAGCTATATCCCCTGGAAAATTATTATCATATTTTCAAAGTTCAAGAGTGAGAATAAAATATAGAAAAAACATCTCTGCTGCAGTCTTAACCAAGAAAGCACAGTACAAAGCTTATTTCATATGGAAAATAATGGGTCGAGAAAAAACCTTGGAGCAGGCTATTTTCTAAAGGAGAACTAGATACAGTTATCAACCTGTCAGCACTAAGGAATGATAACAATATTAAGACATTTATTGGTGTGCATATTTTAACTGTCCGAAGCAAATCTTTTGAAATGTCTTAAAAATGGGTGAAGCTCTATGGATCTATTTACGCAATTTAAGAGGCATTGCAAGTGGCTAACAGCAGGAGCTAAATACAGTTTAGTCGCATGCTGAGATGTTTAATAAAGCAGTTTAGTATGTCATGTGCCTTAAAGGAAAAAGGAAATGCATAAGACAACTAAAAGCTCAACTGACTTATGTGAAAATGAGCATCATTATGCTACAGACAAAATGAACTGGTTCAGGGGATATTTAAAAATAGGATAGATGTTTATAACATAAGCTCATTATATATTAATACGTGCCATATACTAAAAATATTACTAATGTCACATCCTAGGACTAATGCATTGTATCTAATGCTAAGGGGAAAGTTTCTGTTTTAGAAACTGTATTGGACCCAGTTTCAGAGAGATGGTATAGTGCAGGGATGGCTAACCTCATGGCTAGCTGAGCATCATGGCTTATACAGTTCCTAAACATCTGCAGTGCCAAGGTTAACCATCACTGGTATAGTAAAAGTTATTGTAAAAATAGAAAAACAGCAATCCTTTTTCTATTGTTCTCTTTGTTCCAAAAGCAATATTCTTCCACACTTCCTTCTTTTGGGTCAAACTAATGATATCAACAAATAGACTATGGGTACTTATCAAGTCTATTGGCAAGATACTCTAAGATACTTCTTTAATATTGTCTTTCGTAATCACCTGCCCTAGTTCTTGCATCTTGTGCTCTGTTGTTATTTAGAGACAGATGGACAGCTTCCATCCCATTCCCTCCTATCTGCACACTGATATTCTTGAATGTTCTATTATGGCCACATCACTTTCCAACACCTGGATGTTCGGATTCGAGAAGTTCAAGCGAACTTTTGAAAAAGTGCGGGTCCGTGCTTGACCCCGAACTTGACCCCGAACCCAAACCCCATTGAAGTCAATGGGGACCGAAATAGAGTCCCCATTCATACGAATAGGTCAATTGACCTATTCGTATGAATGGGGACTCTATTTCGGTTTATAGAATAGCAATAGCATTACATGTATTCTATAAACCGAAAGTCTATAAACCGAATGTCTTTCGGTTTATAGACTTTCGGCTTATAGAATACATGTAATGCTATTGGCTATTCTATAAACCAAAAGTCTATAAACCAAATGACTTTCGGTTTAAAGACTTTCGGTTTATAGGCGAACCTCGAACTCCATCACAGACATACAGTGAAATGTCCGGGATCGGGTTCATGGCACTGACACCCTAATATCCGGTACGAACCCGAATAGTGCGGTCCGGGTTCGCTCAACACTATTGAAAACATAACATATTTAGTTTTAACCCATATGGAAAATTCAACCATACTCACATACACTACCTTAGAAAATGGTGTTACATGAAATATTCACATTGACAAGCTTTTAAGTCACAAATATGAATTAAATTACTACACATCTAATTCATTATTGTGCATTTCCATTCATTTGGATTCAATGTTTTAATCAATTATACGATGAAAGACAGAAATCTCTAAAGTGAAGCCAAGACCACAAAGGATTGTGATCACTGAGCAATGAAAAAGTAGCGGAACCAATGTTTTGACTTTCAGATTTTAAATATATGAATAATGAACTAAATTTCACTTCCAATTCTAATGTATTCGATCCACCTGTGTATTGAAAACGCTTGGATATGTTAAACAAAATCACCTAAAGCTTAGTAATGTATAAGATATTGCCACTCTTGCCTTTCGTCAGATAAATTCATAAATTCCTTTCTACTTGACTTGCAGTGTGATTGAGTTTAATCGTTGTTCACTAGCCCATTTTATTATTGTGTGTTTTAATATTACATGATGTAGGCACATGTGAAAGTTTTTTGCAGCTTGTACATAAAACAAATTGGTTTATGCATATACATTTAATAAACTAGTTTAATTAGTATTTTTACTCACATTGTAACTTTTTCAGAGCAATGTCAATGCAAATATTTCATAATGTTTTTAGGATATTTTTCTAAATGTCCTATTTAAAATGGAAATGTTTTAGTCTGAAACAAATAGAAGCTAATTTTGTGTTTAGTGAGAGAATAATAAATGGATTGATATTTTTTATTTGACTCATTCATGATGACTCGTTTTTATGCCGATATCTTCTAAAATTTCTCTTCTTCAAAAAGAGATATAGGTCTCACACCAAAACACAAACCATAAGAATCCACTTCCCCTACCTATGTAGTCAGCACATTTATATCTTCTTTACCCTTCTATGCCCAAGATATAAGTTTGTGAGCATGGATCTTCCTACTTGGCTGTTTGTTTTAGTTCATCTGTTTGTCACACCTTTTTAAATTATGTAGAAGTGTTGTGAAAATACTGACACAATATAAATACATGTTAATATAATGCTATGTATTATTCAAAATGATCTAGCTGGAAAGAGATGTGAGATCTGTGAATTTCACAGCACTACAAAAAACAATGAATGAAACCTGATGGCATCAACACAAATATTATATGCCAGAAGCTACTAATATAATCAGCCCAAGATTCCCTGGGAAAATTTAGGTCCCTCTCCCACACTGCAAAGTGACGGAATGTATAAAAAAGCTCAGTTGCAACAGGCGGCGACTGCGCATTTTTTGTAAAACTCGCGACACTTTGCAATGCAGGAGTTTTTATACATAACCCCCATAATATTTTAATTTGTGCTCTCTTCAGCCACAGTAATTCAAACAGAGAATGAATTCATGTATACATTTTTGGGAAATTATAAAATAAGTAAATAGCATTCAGGGGTAAAAACATTTCACTTACATCAAGATTCACTGAAATATAGAGCTTGATTTCTCATCTATACATCAGGCTGCATTAGAAGTGATTGGTAATATTTTTACTAAAGCATTTATGTTGCAATTGATATCCATTCACTTACCCTTACATAGAAATGTATGATACCTAATGCATATAACATTTAATACAATATATGTCAAGATAAGCATGAAAGTTGAAAATGATAACAGTAGAATAAAAATGTTAAAAACTAGGATAAAATAATTTGCTTGCCGAAGCACTATCCATTGAACTTGAAAAGCAAGATTCAATTCTGGGTCAATACAGATTAGGAAACTGAAATTCCCTGTGATGATTAAAATGCTGTCTAAAATTGAAGTAAGACACAGAGTGATCAATTTTCTCATGACTTCAGTGTAACAATCTACTGCTTTTCCAGAAAGTCTGTAAAGATCAGGTTTGGAAAAAATATGCTTTTTTGTCAGATGCTTTTTGTTATTAATGCATGAATTCCATGGTAAGAATCCCATAGGCAATTACAGTATGAACACAAATTTATCATGACTATAGAGAGTTAGGATTGGGGAGAGAGGAAGAAACAGCAAGAGAGATGGTGAGAGAGATGAGAATTTACATGAACACTAATATTTGTCAATGTGTACCTTAACCCCTTCGTGACAAAGGGTATTTTGTCAATGAAGGACAAAACTTTAAATAATGCTGCTCTGTCTTCCTGGACCCAATCACATAGTGGTGTAGGTAGAGCTTACCTAGCACTGTGAACATCCACCAACTCCCCCGCTGTCACAGTTTTTAAAGGGCAACTGTAGCAAAAATGAAGTTATGTTTAATTGAAAGATGGCATCAGGTGTTGGCATTTTAAATAGAAATGCTTTATGAAAGAATACAAAGAAAGAACCTTATTGAGCCATCTTTACTCCATATAGCTCTACCAGGCGGCAGACATTTTGTTTAGAATCTTTGGTCAGATGTGACAGATCTTTCTTCATTTGAACCAAGGTGAGTGAAGATCTGACCCAAGATTCTAAACAACATGCCTGCCCCCTGAGAGAACTACATGGAGTAAAGAAGGCTTAATAAGGCACTTAATTTGTATTCTTTCCTTAAATAATTTCTTTAAAAATCATCTGCATGTGATGCAATATTTCAATTAAACAGGATTTTTTTTTGCTACAGTTGTCCTTTAACCCCTTAGTGAGTGCTATTTGCATTTGAAGACCAGAATTCCATTAATTTTGTTTGTTGAACTGTGAATTTCTTTCTTTGTGTTCAGTCCACCCACACAAATTATATATAATTTTTTAAAGGACGGATAGAGCTTTCATTTGATTCTATTATTTTCATCATATGATATAATTACTTTATTAGAAAAAATATAAAATATGATGAAAATATGCCATAAAAAACAATTTTTCTTTGACCTGATTTAAAAAAAAAAAACACAATTACAAATGGTAAAAAAGACCCCATCTATATATTTCTAATATTTGTCCTGCGTTTAGAAATACCAATGTTTCCATGTTTTTCTATGTTTTATTTCAAGTAATAGGGCAATAATCAATATTAGTGTTTTTTTTTTGTTTCCTAACCATTTTCTTCTACAGTGATCTTTTGACCCCAACCCTACATTTACCCTAACCCTAACCTTAATCTAACCATTGCACTAACCAAACCCCCCTGTAACCCTAATTATAACCCTAGATCTAGGTTTAGTAGACCTAGGGTTAGCTTTTTCCTTTTTTCCGAAGCAGCCTCTGAGAGTAACTGCAGGCATGTAGCAGGCTAAGGAGCGCAACGCTACATGAACACTCAGGACGTATATATACGCCCTTGTGGTCCAAAAGGACCATGCTTTGCAGGACGTAAACATACGTCCATTTTCGTTAAGAGGTTAAACATTTTTGAATAAAGATGAAATCGTTTTATTTTTTGATGTGGATCAAGAGAGCAGCAGAGAGCGGATACCATTTTTTTTACAGAAATGTGGTTCTCAGCCTCATGTAAATGTGCCTCAATGTCCTTCAAACAGTGTTCACTTTGAGCATTGGTTACATCGATCCTGTCAGAGCGATGCCACTGTGGTTCCCTGCAACAGGATCTGCTTCATAGCATGATGCCAGGGGAATCTTTCCTTTTAGGAAGATGTGCCATGCCATCCACATGGCCCTTTGGGCCATCATTTGAGAACATGATAGCAAATCCCACTACATTCATTTTTTAAATATATTTATTCATAAGATTAGTTATATTTTTTAATTGTGGGGGATTTTCCAAAATTTCCCAAATAGATATTATGTTAATATCTAAGGGATATTGAACATAAATGAAGAAAACTTACTGTCAATGAGTTCAAAGGTTGCCTGAAAAATGTATCTAATAAGTTATACCCAGGACTGCAATCCTTCATGCCTAGTCTGCATAGGACCTTCATTTCAACAATATAATTTAGAGATTCTGTAATAATTTGTATTTGGGGGGGGGGGGGGGGGGGGAACAATCTGATCAAAGAGATTTCAGTCATTACAGCAAATAATACATCAGCCACCTGAGATATCTATGACCAGATAAAATTTAAAATAAAAAGTTTTTGTTATTGATACAAAACATAAAATCATGTAGATATCATCAACATCAATAAATTCCTTATAGAATAATTACATAGTCATACACATACATTTACAGAAAAAAAGGGAAAAAATGGAAACAAAAACATGACTAAGTGTAGAGTTGTCAAATCTTCAAAATGGGGGGTGGGGAGGGTGAGACACCGGGCCTATCTGTATATTTCTGTATATTTTTCTTTCCCATTCTTTCTCTTTCTTTTTCAATCACGGGATCCCGGGGCTCCAAGAGTCTACTCTGCCAGCCTCCTGCGGTCTAACAACTGTATACACTGTTCCCATATCCTAGAGTCTCTGGCCCTATTGTCCCAGAGCTTACTTACACCCCACTCCATTCTTAACTGATACAACCAGATAATTTAAAAGGCAAAGCATCCTGTTTATTCATCTACATTTATAATTTCACATATGCAAATTAAGTTGCATGATTTGTAATTTGCTCATTTACAATTTCACATATCTGAAGGTATTTAATTGAATATGCTAATAGAAGGTGCCATGAATGTTGCTGAAAATTACATGGACCTTGTGTGGTCATATATTTTACAAAAAAAGTATAGAACATAATGCTATACTTATTTTTTTCCTGAGCAGAAACACTTTGAGTTTCAGGTCAGGCTAACTTGGTAAAGTATCCAGTTTTCCACTATTCCATCTTAGTTTTCTACTAAATAGTGTATGTTCACTAAAATCTGAGATTGGAGGTCATGATTAGCACTAATCTCAACCTCCATCCCTTGACAAGTTTGCCCCGCCCCCCTCGTATACCTCATCTCGACATGACATTACAAAATGGTATTCACAAAACATTTTACAAAGATAGAGATGAGGTGAAGCATGCCATTTCAATTGGGGAAGGAAAAAAAATATTTTCAGGCAAAGTCAATGCATAAAAAATCTGTCCCCATAAAAAAATAAATAAAACTAAAACCCTGGCCCATTCATATTAGGGGGCTGGGACTTATTAAGCAGGCTCCCACCCTGATAATAATCTCTATCCAGCACTATTTTCATTATAGGGGTATTAGAAGTCCCTGTGGCCATTTAGGAAACCATTTTCATTTTTTTCCCTGAAGGGAGTACGAGATTGGAGATGAAGATTGTTTTTGGCAAGGTGGGTAGAGAGGGAGTTTGTGTTTGTGTTAGTGAATAGCATGAGGAGTTCGACTTGGGATGTCAAATTTTAAAGAGAAAGTCGACCTCCGCACACTATTCTCAAAATTGTGTTATTAGATCCTGTGAGTTATCAAGGCCTGGCCTGTCAAGTAGGTTACATCCTATATGGCTGGCTATTTTAGCATTGTCCAGTTGTCTTGTCTCTATGACTTATAAGTGGAGTTGAGCGAACACCTGAATGGCGGGTTCGGCCGAAAATCCGGTTTTGGGCTCGAACTTGACCCCGAACTTGACCCCTGAACCCGAACCACATTGAAGTCAATGGGGACACAAACTTTTGGCCACTAAAATGCCTCTAAAAAAGTCCTGGAAAGGGCTAGAGGGCTGCAAAAGGAATTAAAATGTGGGTAAGAGTAGGACAAGTGCCCTGCAAACAAATATGGATAGGGAAATTACTTCAAAAAACATAAAATACATACAAATAAAAAATACAGCTGAGCCATAAAATAGCACTAGATGGAATCTTTGATTTTAGCTGTGGAAGAACATAAATCTAAATCTAAAGCATGGCTGCCAGGAGGATCAACAGAATTATCCATTTAAGAGAGGGTTGGAGTGCAGTGTATTCTCTTTCAGTTTATACTAAGTGACCCATAGGTTGAGGAGGCGGTGACCGTGGCGGTGTAGGTGGAAGCGCCCTGGTGGAGGAGGAGGAGGAGGTAGCCAGAATTTTTCAAAGTGCGCTGTAAGCACAGTATTTGACTGTTCTATTTGACTCTCAGATATGAAGAGCACCGCAAGACAAAAATGTACTATTTACCACCCAAAACTTTCGAATTTTTCAAAGTGCGCTGTAAGCACAGTATTTGACGGTTCTATTTGACTCTCAGATGTAATACATGTAAGGCTATTGCTATTCTTATGAATGGGGACTCTATTTCGGTTTATAGAATAGCAATAGCATTACATGTATTCTACAAATTGAAAGTCTATAAATCGAATGTCTTTCGGTTTAAAGACTTTCGGTTTATGGAATACATGTAATGTTATTGCTATTCTATAAACCGAAAGTCTATAAACCGAAAGTCTATAAACCGAATGTCTTTCGGTTTATAGACTTTCGGTTTATAGCCTAACCCTGAACTCCAACACGAACATACAGTGGAGCGTTCGGGTTCGGGGTCCGAACACCGTAATGTTCGGTACGAACCTGTACAGTGCGGTTCGGGTTCGCTCAACACTACTTATGCGGGTATACCCAGACTTGGGTCCCTGGCTTGCTACACCTAGAGGGACACCTGCTGTATCACACGGACCAGACCAATGAAGGCTAAACATATGCCAGTTATTTCAGGCTGGACTGACCTTATGGGTGGGATCAGTCTGATATGCTGCTGAAGAGGTTTCCTCTGTAATGGTTCAAGTGAACAAAATATGGTGATGCCCCTACCAAGTAGGTTATACTGTAAATGGTCTGTTCTTGGCACTGTCCGTTCTCTGTAAGATGTGACACCCATTTTTTTACTTTCTGCCTATCTGCACTTTTGCTCTTGCTCATAGTTTCACATGGGTTGTACTAGTAGATCATTGAGGAGAGAATTGCTGAACACAAATCAGCTATTCGCAATATAGAGAAAGTTGCAGGTACAGATATGGAAAGATGTAACCCTGTGACTATGCATTACCAAGAGGAAGCAAGTGGATTAACAGAGAACTTAACAGTTCAGCTGTATAGTCAGCAAAACTGGTTGGGAGTGCAACAATGTTTTGTAATTGATGTTCCACGATAAATCATCACACTTATGACATATGACGGCTTAAACTATCTTGCTTTGCATGTAATGCGTCTATCTCATATATTAGTTTCCCCTTTTACATTGCACTATACTGAAATAAATAAACTTTTGCACGATATTCTAATTTTTCGAGTATCACCTGTACTGTGGAGTGCATCCGTGAAGTCATTCATAATTCTTCAAAACTAAACAGTTTGAAAAAATATTGCAATCATCTATTACATTTTAAATATTCTATTTTGAGTTATAGTTAGACATTTACTTGTTAATTTACCACATATTTTGCCATATTTTATTATTATTATTATTATGGTGTTATCCTGAAAAAAAACAATATTTCATTTTTCACTATGGTAATTTTTTGTCCTAATATGTGAAATGCACAAACTCAAACCTGGAGGATTGTAATACTAGAATTATGAATAAAATAATACATTTCACGGCTACATGCATAGGGGGAATCCTATGCTTTCAGCAATCATCTTTCGAGTATTTGAGTGGACTGAATTGACTTGAATTAACAGTGTGAATTTGAATATAATAGCCGAATTTCATCTTAAATATGCTGAATTGGAGGTTTTTCTGCATTTTATTTGACATGTGTCCATTTAGCAATAAATTAATAGACCCCCCCCATTGGGTTTGTTTATATAGTTTGGGAAACCCAGGCTAAGTTGTTAAATATAGAGCTATTTATCAAATAAAATGATTATCTCAGAATAGCCATTGTGTATTGATAAATGTAAAATAATCCATAAATATAAAAAAACATATGTTAATACAGTTTCCCATTGGCATTCCAATGCTAAAATGGAGATGTAACTTCTCCACCGGAATAAAGTGATATTGATTTAACAGAAAGACAACAGAAACCAAGGTACACATTAGTTTATTATGATCCTGCCACATGATTGAAGACATTAACTAGGTCACCAAGGTGTCACTACTAATTGCTAAACTGATATGACTCATAACAATTAGTGCTGTAATTATCCTCATAACAAAATGGGAAAAACAACGGTGACCTTTTGGTCATGTAAGGCAAACATCTTGACTGTACCATAGTGCCTACAACAATGGACTATAAAACATAGTCGCAAAAAATCATTCAGTTCTGAAAGTTCCAGGTTATATCAAGATGCCATCTTTCTTTCTATAAAACAGACTAAATTATCATTGTACAGTAAAAGAGAGAGAGAGAGAAAGCAGTCCAGTCGTGGAGGGGTTAAATGCTTGAGTTATATTTTGTAATATCTTCAATTATATTAACTTGCCACAGTATTAAAACTACTACAAACTGGATTCAAACATATTGTATATCTATAAAGACATTTGAAAGACGGAAACATGATGTTAATAAAAACATCACTTTAATACTACATCGTTGCTAAAAAAAAAGTGCTAAAATGAACAGTGCATTCATAATTCACCAATACATATCTGAAATAAAATATATAATATTTTTGTGTTTTCGTCATGGATTTGCAATTAAGATATTAGGATTCCTGAAGCACCGATGACTACCTAATTTTCAGTAGCATTCTCATTGTTTTAATGATCTTTACAAAAGCTGAAGGGTTGTGGTATTTAAGTAACAATAATGTCTTAGTTTATTTGGCTATGATTAAGTAACTAAATATGTTAGGTTTTTAGAAGTTTTTGTATTTTCAAGGGACACTCCCACAAACAAAGAGAAGTTTTGTTTTTTTCGTTTTGCATTATTGATTTTTGTTGATATCTCTTTTGTTTTTGTTATGTGAGTTTATTTAATGAAATATTTCAATCAGCTCCTGTCTTTATATGCTATACTGCTGGAAAAATGCACTAATAGGGTCTAGGACTGTTCACCTAGGCAGTTCCAGCAAGGCGATTTCAGTGAACTTGTAAAACAGAAGGATAAAATCCAGCACTAGATCCGTGGCCAAGCAGCACCAACCTGTGTGTATCTCTGCAAACACACGTGAAAAATACACACAAACAGAAAACAGGAGTGGTAGGTGCGCTGGAGGTCTTCCACCCACAGAAGTATGTATGGTAAAAGGAAATATATAATTGCCTGAAATAGCGATTCACTTCATGGACTGAACATACAGGTAATGCCAACAGTCTCAAAACATGAAAAGACAAAAAGAGACAAAGACCATAGTACAGCCCAGTAGGCAATGTGGAATATTCTGTACTGAGGTGGTGAATTGCACTCACAAAAGTAAATAGAAAATGAGGCTTATCTGATCCAACTGGAATGTTCTCTTCACTTCTTCTCACTAATTCAGTGGCCATATGTGGATGCAATGGCAGAAAGTGAAAATGGAATCAGTATATGGTAAAATACAAAAAACTTTAATAAACAGAGTAAAACCTAATGGTCTCCAAGGATCTGGTCACCACTGGTACCTCACCACCTTGACATCTGCCGCCGTGGACATGTCCATACATCAGCTAGGTAGCTAGTTGTCAGCATCAAGAAGAGAGGGTTGCAGCTGGTGCCTCGTGTGATGCATGGTGGCCAGTAGTGAGGGCCAACGCATGTGTGGTTTACTAGATGGTAAGATATGAATTCCCAGAGGAAATGTCAAAACACCAGCTATATCGAACACGCAACCACTGTGGTTCTGGAACACATCATGCATGTGCAAAGCTATTCCGTATGGTTCCCCTTAAAGGGGAATTTATAATTTTTGCCTTCATGATTCCTCACTGGCTGGGGTTATCATTGGAGGGCTATTTAAACAATCAGTCTGTGATTTTTTCCTTGTTTGTGATAGTGCCTTGTACCTTGTCTGTCACATTCGCTTTATTATACTGATTCCCAGTTTCATGCTCTAACTTGTGTCCTGACCCATATGAATATCAATAGTCCCTTGACCTCAGCCTGTTTTTGACTCCCCTTGTCTTCTTCCTTTGGACTGAAATTCTGGTATAGATACTGACCTGTCTATTCTCTCTCAGATCACCTGGTTTTGTTTCATCTACTGCCAGTCTCCAGCTTTTATTATGTTATATGTGGCTGCTAACCACCATCTGCTCGGCTGTTTTCCCCAGGGTCTTCTCTGAACACAGACATAACAATATATTTTCTTAATATCATTAATTTGAATTTGTTTTTTATGAAAGAGTTGACCCTGTGGACTTGGGTACCACGCCTGGATTAAGGTGCTTTTATAACCCAATTTGCAATGCCTTCAAAATGATACTTTACAGAATTACTAAAAGGTTTTTACAAATTTTCAGTAAACCTTCTCCAAAGCATAAGGTGATCACATTGCTGTGTGATTCAACTGTACCTATTAAATCTATTACTTAGGGCTGTATTAAGTTAAATGAGGCCAGAATACAATCTTCATGTTTACACATATTGCTGATATATCAATGTGGTCAACATATCCTATGCAGTCAGAAAGCAGATACTACAACTGTGTTCAAACAAAGTACATGGTATTGTAACTTTTCTCTAGAAAAAAAGCTTCCATTTTGTTATATGAGGTTTCATGAAATGATTTCATCTAAAAGGTTGACTTGTCTTTCAGTGTTAAAATATTACGCACTCATGAATTAAATTTGGTAAACAACACATTTTATAATGGTCTAGATTAGAACTACTGTTTCGTATGTGTTTATTATGTGTGTCTCTTTAAACACTTGTTCAGTGTAGTGCATAGGTATCTGAAACATTCTTCAATCATCTTCGATGGTTTCTCCACAATATTTTTTTTCAGAAAACCATCAGATTAAGGCAATGCATACATAACAATCTCTAGCAAAAAGTACAGCATGTAGCAATTGCACATGGAATATGTAAACTAATCTTGTATGGCTAAATCATACAAACCACTGTTATGGTATATCACTGAAAATGACCTAGTTAAAAAAGAAAAAAATGCTTTTTGCTGAATCTAGGATTGAATGTTATGTAATACAGCCACCTAGTGGTTAACATGCTAAATCAGTACCGTATTTTCTATTGCTTTAAAAGTGCCATATTTGTCCTACAATGTAATTAATAAATTGAATATGTGGATTTCAAACGACAATACTGTAACATTTTTATAACTGATCAAAAATAAATGGCTTATTCTACCATATTTTAAACAGTAATATAATGCTGCAGAGTCTAGTTAGTCTAATCACACATTTTTATTTGTGTGGTAATACCATTTTGTAGGATATATAGCAAGCAGCTGCGCTCACTGATGGCTGATATGAGGCCTAGTTACTGTTCCTGAGGTGTAACTCTGACTATGGAATGTAAAGCTATATATGCTAAAATATAAATGGGATTGAGCAAATTATTCTGATGCATTATAATATTAAAGTAGGGTTTGGTTTCCAAGCATTTTGGTAGCTTGCAATGATTAATCTTTTTAAAAATTACATTTACGCCATTTTCTTTCAACTCTACTATATGTAACTAAAGCTATGTCAACCTGATACAAGGAAGTAAACATAGCAATACATAATGCCAACATAATTACAGTTTGCACAAACATTTATGTAATTCAGAAATGTTGAATACAAAATGTTTGTTTTCTTATTTTCTTATTTGTTTTCTTGATTTGCATTTTTTTAATGTTTAATTCTTGTAATAGATCTTTTATTCCCTAATACAAAAAGGTTTCAGTTAGAAAAAGGACATCATATAAATACATTGTAAAAAGAGAATACATATTAACCAGCTGATCATTTAAATGTAATAACTTCCATTACTCTAGCTGTATAGAGTATATATCCCACATTAATTTAAATCAAGCATCAGTCTAATGTTTTCATGGTGAATCATCCATATCACAGTACGTCTTAAGTAGGTCCAGGTGGGGGGGGTCATGCACTTCCTTGGCTTTATCCCATTTTCGTGTATATAATGACAATGCAATTTTTAAGCAATCGTTAAGCAGTCGTTCACACCCTCTCGAGGCAAAATGATTATATAAACATGTCCACTATAGCATTTAGCAGGTTACTGTTCTTTGATGATCCTCTTTTCTTTCTGTACCTTTTTGGGTGTAGGTAAGTTGTTTTTTTTTTTTTTACTTAAATTCTTTTTATTAAAATTTAACATTTGTAATACAAATTTGTAATGTGAAGTACATTTCATATAGCGTATTCCTGTTGAAAAGTAAATATAAGTAATACATTAACAGTATTGAACTAATGTCTAGTTCTTGTGTTTTAAGGAATTTTGGTGCTGCAAGGGGATAAACCTAGTAACGGTCACAGATTCAGCATGCCCATGGGTATCGCTACCTCTAGGTTACATTTTTAGGGGGGACTCATCAACACATAAGGAGAGAATTGTTGCAGTTTTGTTTGGTCTGCAGGGCTCTTCAGGTAATATGTTCATGCTAGCCATTTGTTTGTGACCATCATCTCTAGCTGTGCAAATGAGGTTCTCCATCTTTCTGATATCCTTCACCATGGCAACCCATTCCGTGTAGGTATGGGGGTCTTGTCTGTTTCCACAATCGTGGGATCTGCATATTAGCGGCAGTGAGGAGTGCAGATGTGAGAGATCTTTTGCATTTGCGTATTGTTTTATGGTGAAGTAGTGCTTGCAGAGGATCATAGAGGAATACCGGATACACCACTATATGTATAGTTTTTTGGCTGCCTCCCAAAATGGTACTATTAACATGCATGCCTAGCAGATATATGGACAGTCAGGAATAGTTTCAACAAAGTGGTTGGGACTCTGGGAAAATTATATGAGTTTTAATGAGCAATGGCCGATATAGAGCAATTATGTGTGGAGATATAAATCTTTGTCCATTGTGTTTCAGTAAGAGTTTTTGAACAATCTGTTTCCATTATCTTATATTATAGGACTTTATATTTAGGCCTGTTATTGTAGAATACTGTGTATGGTGGTTATCCGGTTTTAAGAACTTCAGATAATGTACATAATGCTTCAAATGGTGTTAAAATCCTAGGGTAGGGTTGACGGTTCATGGTGACGAACACAAAGTAATTGAAATGTGTCTGTGGAGTCTCCTATGTATAACTGTGGGAGACTAGATGTTAAAATGCAAACCCTGAATATTGAAACAGGGATATGCAAGCCCCTAGAAAAGCAAATATAATATAGGGCAATTTCAGAATAAAAACAAATGGAAGAAAGAGAGAACAAAAGTTAGAGGAGTGAATACATTTAAAAAGGGGGCGGGGATAGCAATGAACTTGGTGAGCGGACGCATGGTGCTGGATCTCCACATCTACAGCGCCAAAACCCAGTTTGTAACAGGGTTAGATACTTTGGATTTTCTGGTGAAACCAATCTTACACTTGCGGAAGATTTGGGAAAGAAAAGTAAAAGACTGGAACATACTCACCCAACCTGAAAGCCCGATCTCACTACCTTATGGTTGAGGCCTTCTGGGCCGCAGCTCAACGTAGAGACGCCACTGTTCACACCACCACATCCAGAATCTGACTTTATTTTCGATGAGTTGGATAACCCCCCGCCGAATGCTTCCCCGCAAAAGACAACAAAACCCATCTGTGGTGACACCTATGCCACTAAAGCTGAAATTAAGTAACTCTTTCTAGACTTCCAGGCAACATGGCGGGGCAAACTCAAGGAGATGCGTTCGGATATCCTCACTGTTCAGAAAACTGTAAAGAAGTACCTCTAACAGGTTGTTTCCTGCCTCTGTCTGAACACTGACCCAATCACCTATAAATTATTCCAATTTTTCCGGGTGCACAAGGCTCAGAGAGCCTCAACGGACGCCCAAAGAGACATTATACTGAAACTTACCTCACACATGAGCAAAGTGGCACTATTCACCGGGCATCATAAAAAAGTCCACTGTCTGTCGATGGTGCTACGATATTCTTTGAAGACCTGCCCCCGACCACTATGGCTTGGAGACCATTGCAAAGGAGGATAAGGTCTTAACAATAGAAGACCCGCTGAACATAATAACATTTATCTCAAGTCTGGGTATCAAATTATCAATTACACCTACTGCTGATGCACCGGATCAAGCTACGGGTCAAGATAGCCAGTCACCGAAAATCAGTATACATCCTCCCTGAAGTCTGAGGGCCGCAGACCCTATGAACCTCTCACCACGATGGATGTTTTATTCCCCCCCCCAACCTCCCGAGCACTTGTCACGCCAATTGGAAATTACAGACTTTTTCTGGCCACTAAGATGGTGAGCAGCTCGCCATCACAGAGGGCCCCAAGATCCTCACCTCGTGCCCTCTGTCTTCTGTTAACCTGTATATGGAAAACTGTCCAAATGTTCTATAGTCGTTTAATGCAGTATTTCTCCCCTACAGTCTGGGATCACCTGAGAGTGCGTATACTCTATCGATATTCTCCATTATTCCCTCCTTGTCTCCTTGTCCTCCATTATTCACTCCTTGTCTCCATTTTTTCCGTTATCAACAGCCTGTGGGAGAGGCTTACAACTTATGATTATTTTGTCACTGGTTTAAGGTTTCTCCCGAGTTAAGCTACTATTACTCCGACTCAGTGTTTTATTCTAATTATTTTTTAAGCTATTTTGTGTGCTTCTCCATTTACTGATCCCTAGAGTTATCCATTACCATGTTCTTAGTTCTGTGTAACAAAAAACAAAATGAGACACTTCATGATTTATTGTTTGTATGGACCAATGAGGGTACCTCTGTGATATTGTCTCAATAAAACTTTTATTAAAAAAAAAAAAGTAAAAAATATTTTTATTCCACATATTACTCACATAAAAGAACTGCAAGAATGATCAGTTTTCTTGCAAAAGGCTCAGGTGTGTATGGTTCCAAGTCACCGTGTCAGATGATGGCAATAGCATTTCGTAAAATGTTGGATAAATTATTCAGTCAGCTCCAAGATCTCTTATCATACTCAAATGGCACACCCATGCAACACATAGAACATGGTATCAGCCCCCTCTTGCGTATGACATCACCTTATGTCAGGCTTAAAACTTATGATTATTTTGTCACTGCTTTAAGGTTTCTCCCGAGTTAAGCTACTATTACTCCGACCCAGTGTTTTATTCTAATTATTTTTTAAGCTATTTTGTGTGCTTCTCCATTTACTGATCCCTAGAGTTATCCATTACCATGTTCTTAGTTCTGTGTAACAAAAAACAAAATGAGACACTTCATGATTTATTGTTTGTATGGACCAATGAGGGTACCTCTGTGATATTGTCTCAATAAAACTTTTATTAAAAAAAAAAAAGTAAAAAATATTTTTATTCCACATATTACTCACATAAAAGAACTGCAAGAATGATCAGTTTTCTTGCAAAAGGCTCAGGTGTGTATGGTTCCAAGTCACCGTGTCAGATGATGGCAATAGCATTTCGTAAAATGTTGGATAAATTATTCAGTCAGCTCCAAGATCTCTTATCATACTCAAATGGCACACCCATGCAACACATAGAACATGGTATCAGCCCCCTCTTGCGTATGACATCACCTTATGTCAGGCTTAAAACTTATGATTATTTTGTCACTGCTTTAAGGTTTCTCCCGAGTTAAGCTACTATTACTCCGACCCAGTGTTTTATTCTAATTATTTTTTAAGCTATTTTGTGTGCTTCTCCATTTACTGATCCCTAGAGTTATCCATTACCATGTTCTTAGTTCTGTGTAACAAAAAACAAAATGAGACACTTCATGATTTATTGTTTGTATGGACCAATGAGGGTACCTCTGTGATATTGTCTCAATAAAACTTTTATTAAAAAAAAAAAAGTAAAAAATATTTTTATTCCACATATTACTCACATAAAAGAACTGCAAGAATGATCAGTTTTCTTGCAAAAGGCTCAGGTGTGTATGGTTCCAAGTCACCGTGTCAGATGATGGCAATAGCATTTCGTAAAATGTTGGATAAATTATTCAGTCAGCTCCAAGATCTCTTATCATACTCAAATGGCACACCCATGCAACACATAGAACATGGTATCAGCCCCCTCTTGCGTATGACATCACCTTATGTCAGGCTTAAAACTTATGATTATTTTGTCACTGCTTTAAGGTTTCTCCCGAGTTAAGCTACTATTACTCCGACCCAGTGTTTTATTCTAATTATTTTTTAAGCTATTTTGTGTGCTTCTCCATTTACTGATCCCTAGAGTTATCCATTACCATGTTCTTAGTTCTGTGTAACAAAAAACAAAATGAGACACTTCATGATTTATTGTTTGTATGGACCAATGAGGGTACCTCTGTGATATTGTCTCAATAAAACTTTTATTAAAAAAAAAAAAGTAAAAAATATTTTTATTCCACATAGTATTCACATAAAAGAACTGCAAGAAAGATCAGTTTTCTTGCAAAAGGCTCAGGTGTGTATGGTTCCAAGTCACCGTGTCAGATGATGGCAATAGCATTTCGTAAAATGTTGGATAAATTATTCAGTCAGCTCCAAGATCTCTTATCATACTCAAATGGCACACCCATGCAACACATAGAACATGGTATCAGCCCCAGGGAACCTCCTTATACAACTCACAATGAAAATCTAACAGAATGAAACAATATAAAATCCAAGAAGGGGATGAGAAGCTGGGTTACTACGCATTTCATTGGGTATCACAACTTCCTTAGAGAATTGATCACGGGCGACTTCACAGACATATTTAAAACATATTTTGCTCCTAATGTATGTGCTTGCAGATTTACTATCACAATATATACATAATCTTCAATCATTTTTTTATTCTTTTCATGCACAGTAAAAACAATATTGAGGTTATGCAGTCCCTTTAACTTCTGATGGTACCACTTTTTTTAAAATTAGTGGGGAGAAGCCGTCATTGTATATCAAAGAGGTCAAAAGGGCTGAGGAGTTTATTAGTCCTTCGGATTTTAGAGTGTAGGGGTGACTGTTGAGTCTGTGTGGTGGAGGTCAACTTTTTGTGTGTGTGGGGAAGAACTCCTGCCATGCACGATTTAGGTGCCTTAAGATACACATTGTTTTGCAGAAAGGCCAGTCCATTTTGCAATGCAGGCTAAATTATTTTTTGTAGGATAGGATTTCTATATCAGGTAAGCTCAGGCCCCATAAGTATTTAAGTCTTGTTAGATATTGATTACCTAACCTCAGTGTTTTGTTTGGCTACATGAATTTAATATTAGCTTTTTTAATGTCACTAAAGTAAGTTTTAGGTATGAATGTGGGTAAGGACTTTAGCATGTACAGAATCCTAGGGAGGACATTTGTTTTAATAGCACTAATCCATCATGATATGGGTCTTCAAAAGTAGGAGTGTTGATAAGTCCTGTGATGCAGCCCATGTAAATGGTTATTTCCCTTTCAGAGATCTCTGTTTCTTGGGGTGTTGAACTGTTAAAAATGTCTGATTTTGTTAAGTATGCTTTAAAGTTGGATATTAAAAGCATTATAGGAGGCAGTAATGTTTGGGATTAGAGAGACTAAATATAGGAGGTAGTTGGTAAATGTCATGATCTTATGGTGTTTTGAACAGATAGAAGGGTGACTGGGGGTAACCCTTCATTGTACCATTCGACAGGGTGTGATAATATCCCATTTACCAGTATGCGGGCTGTTGGGGACTGAAAGAGAGATTGTCCAAGCTTTCCACTGCAGAATGTTTGGAACAAGTCCCACACTACCAATACATGTTTTTAAAATGTTAATTAATGTATAATATATTTAACATTTCCTGGAGGCAGCTTTTGCTAAAACACTGTTTGTGCAAAACACATTATGCATTTGCCTCTTTTTCAAATATATCCAAAGGATTATTCTGCAATTCTGTTTATGATGTCATGATGTGATTTTATTTGGACTATGGACCAGAAAAAAATAATATTGCTTTAGCCTTCTATATGGAGTGTCGATGATCATGTGAGAGGATAAAATAGCCCAGAAATGAAACCTGTAAAAAGTGAATTTAAATGGTTATTGCAGCTACAGTAAAAAAAAAAAAAAAAGTCAAGGCATGTTTTAAAATGTTTTAATGTGCATAAACCAAATTAAAATTGTATAAAATGTTACATCTTCATTTGCTCATTAATCCAGTCTGTAAACTCAATTACTTTTGTGTAAACTCCAGGTTTCCCAGCACGAGCGCAACCTTCCCCCCAACTTGTAATGCCCAATAAATACCAAGTCTTATCGACTTGGCATGCCAGAGGACCTCCAGAATCACCCTGTAAAATAAAAATATGTATGGTCATTTTCATTTGTGCTAACCTTTTCCTTCATTTTCATATTTTAAACAAATTAGGTTATATATGCATATTAATATGTAAAATAAAAGGCAAAGAATATTTTGCCATTCGTAAAGAAATGTACAAATGTCATGGCTAATTTTGCAAGGATGTTAGCTACATTTAATTTTCACCAGGTAGTTTATATGTTAACTATTACATTTATTTGTGTCACTGGAATAGTATTTAAGTATTTAACTAAAAAAAATGTGAATCCATACAAAAAAATAATCTCCTAAAGCTGATGTTTTAACAGTTTTACGTTTAAGCAAACAGTGGCCAATTGGCATATAGAAATATTAAATATAACATGTTTTGCTCCTAAACAATCCATTAGCTCTTTGTTTGTTTTTTGTTTTTTTAGTATATGATAAGCTATTTGTTACATACAAAGCTTGATATTTCACTTACCTTGCAAGCATCTATTTTGCCCTCTTTGTATCCTGCACACACCACTTTATTACTAATCTTTTGTCGTGAATATTTGGACTGACATTCTTCAGTTGAAATTGGAGGAACCTCTGCCTTCTGCAGAACCTCCTTAACATCTCCTAGAAATATATATCATATGTAAGTTTAACAATAAATACTGCATGCTGAAAGCATTATATTAATCATTTAACAAAATCCTCCATGGGCTGTTTACCCAGAGCTTATAATGGGAATCATAACCTATCTTTAAAGGGGCATTGCACTTTGTTTAACCCTTGCTTCCTTGAAGAAAGCAAGGGTTAAACAAAACATGTCCCGGGACTTGTAAGTAAACCTGACGTGTATCTTAATAGAAACCCATGGGTTTACTAACTGCTGTGTCTCACATGCAAGACACAGCAGTTCCTGGGGCTTGCCTCACTCTGACTGCTGAATGCGAGGGTTTCACACTGCTACCGCAGAAAGAGAGCCTTGTTTTTGCATGGGATCAGCATAACTTAGTTAAGGTCCTTGCTGCTGATCCCATGCAAAATGAGAGTCTCTCTCTGCGCTAGCAGAGAGAGACGGTCGCCGACCTGATGGCTGCCTGCTTCCTATGGAAGCATGGAAGCTGTCGGTCAGAGGATAAACTGGTGTGTACTATCAAAAGTACATGCCAGTTCATCCTCCCTATAGGAACAACCAAAATGTCACTTGTGCTTCTATATTAGAAGCACAAGTGAAAAAAAAAATGCTGTTCCTTTAAGAAAGGTATTATTAAACATTTGCATGACATAGCAACAAGCTCCTATATAATCCTATGGGTCTATTCACTAAAATTCAAGAATAGTCTGAGGAGTTAGATTTTGGAGGTTGACTTTCATATTGAGTCACTAAGGCACCAGGTTCGAATCTTCCCCACTGAAAGTAATGGGAGGCAATTTGATCAGAGCTTCTTTTGAGACTATGTCAAATTCGGCACCTAAATATGTAGTTCAATATATTCATATTTTAAGGAACAAATTTTTATAAAGAATATTAGACATGTGCATTCGTTTTTGGACGAATGCATTTTCGTCCGAAAATAGCATTTTCGTCCATTCGTCCAAAAAACGAATAACGAAAATGCTAAACTAACGAAAGACGAATGAACGAATGGTTAATAAATGAAAATCATTCGTCCATTCGTGCTATTGGCATTCTATAAACCAAAATACAGTTGGTTTATAAAATACCAATAGCATTACATATACATTCCATAAACCGACATAATGAACGACTTTCGGTTTATGGAATGCATGTAATACTATTGGCTTTGCATAAACCGAACTAGAGTCCCCATTCATAAGAATTTCTTATGAATGGGGACTCTAGTTCGGTTTATAGAAAGCCAATAGTATTACATGTATTCTATAAGCCGAAAGTCTATAAACTGAAGGTCGTTCGGTTTATAGACTTTCGGCTTATAGAATACCTGTAGTACTATTGCCTTTCTATAAACCGAACGAGAGCCCCATTCATAAGAAATTCTTATGAATGGAGTCCCCATTCATAAGAATTTCTTATGAATGGGGCTCTCGTTCGGTTTATAGAAAGCCAATAGTATTACACGTATTCTATAAGCCGAAAGTCTATAAACCGAAGGTCGTTCGGTTTATAGACTTTCGGTTTATAGAATACATAGAATTACATGTATTCTATAAACCGAAATTCTATAAACCGAACGAGAGCCCCATTCATAAGAATTTCTTATGAATATTACGTGTTTCTCTATTTTATTTGCGATTCATGTCATATACACAGCTTCATAAGTGCACATTAATGATGTGTAGTATCTCCCTTTGGATCAATTACCTTTTTGCCTCTGTATCCAATTTATACCGCACCATAACTTATATGTGTGTGCTTCTCATCCGGATCCAGGTCTCATACAGAAGGCCAGTAACCAAAATGATGATGAGTTCCCAAAATGGATGTAACAGTAATCCATGAGTGGTTATCTGGCTCTGCACTTTTGTCCCAGCTTATGTACAGTGAGCATTTGCTCCACGGGGTCCATGTATGAAGTGGATATAGAGGTAAAAAGGCAATCATTGTTTACCGTATTTACATATGTTTTCCCAGAATCCCTTGAAGTTGTGGTAGCACTGAAAGTCGCAAATTTCTGTTGTAGCAGCAAGTCTTCTAGCTTGCCTGGTGCGACTAGATTCGTTTTTAATAAGGCCTCTGCTACTGTACTAACAGGAGGATCACAAAACATGCCGAAGCTTTATTTGCAAGTTGTTCCAGCAAGTGAGACCAGGATAAAAGGTGAGCATTAGGGGTTTTTAGGGTCTAATCCGTCTTTAATAAAGGGGTTTTCAGTAGGCAGTGTCTTTACAAAGGGGGAAATGTAATAGAGGGGACCCAAGCATTGGAGGCCACTAATGGGAGATACACTTCTAAGCTGCTGCTCTAGGATGATAGAGGAAGCCTGACACTATCCATGAAAGGATGCAACATCCTTATTGGCTGTTATATTGCTGTTTAGGGAACCACCATATATCCCCAGTTTCCTTGATTCACATTGTGCCTTACGTAAATGTACTGCTAGTAAGTTTAAAGACTATATTCTGTAGGTGGTGACATGCTACAATTTACATTTTTCCCCATTTAACAAAATATTTGTCATCTTAAATAACCAAATATTCAATGCATGATTTGCAATTCTATATTTAGAACTTATGAACATTTACCTTTTTCTTCTGTATAACCCCATCCAGTTACCCAGCATTTGTTGGGAATTACCAGGGTGTTTTGTTGTGGAGGGAGACATATTGCTTGGAGATAATCTATAAAGATAAAAATAATCTCAATATTTTAGTAACTCCTGACGTAGAAAGAAATGTCCGACAGCCCAACAATTCCTAACAGGTATACTAGGCACGCAAGGCAGCTATTGTATCTAAAATAATGATGATTTTCGTACATCTGATTGGTTATCTCCGTCAGCTAATAAAGTGGTAAATTGCTCTTTAGATTAAATTTAAAATAATGATATATTTTGGTTTTGAAAAAAGACTTTGGATTTGTCAGATTCTACTAATGACAATAGCAGCAGTATAAGCAAATCCATGGCAGCGTTTGGGGCAAATAAATAGCACAATCATCTCTTCATGAGCTTAGAGTGTAGTGCCAGATGAAGTTCTAACCTAAGATTCTAAACTTTATTATATACCGTATTTTTCGCCTCATAAGACGCACTTTTTTCCTCCTCAAAAGTGAGTGGAAATGTCTGTGCGTCTTATGGAGCGAATATAATACTTACCTCCATGCTGCTCTCCGTTGTGTTCTCTCCGTTGCTTCCTCCGTGCAGTCTAACCTCCTGCACGGAGGAAGGAAGCTCCGGTCGCTTTTTTTTTTTCCTTCTTAAATCTATTGACGTTGCACGACTTCAATAAAGTTAAGAAGAAGAAAAAAAAAGTGACCGGAGCTTCCTTCCTCCATGCAGGAGGTTAGACTGCACGGAGGAAGCAACGGAGAGAACACAACGGAGACCAGCATGGAGGTAAGTGCTAGGGAAGGGGGGAGGAGGGTGGCACAAATGAGCAAATCCTGTCATAATATGTGGCTAACTCCTGGGGCAAAATCCTGGCACAGTTAGGGGCAAAATCCTGGCATAGTGAGGGGCAAAAGCCTGGCATAATGAGTGGCTAAAGCCTGGCATAGTGAGGGGCAAAATCCTGGCACAGTGAGGGTCAAAATCCTGGCATAGTGAGGGGCAAAAGCCTGGCATAATGAGTGGCTAAAGCCTGGCATAGTGAGGGGCAAAATCCTGGCACAGTGAGGGGCAAAATCCTGGAATAGTGAGGGGCAAAAGACTGGCATAGTGAGGGGCAAAAGCCTGGCATAATGAGTGGCTAAAGCCTGGCATAGTGAGGAGCAAAATCCTGGCACAGTGAGGGGCAAAATCCTGGCATAGTGAGGGGCAAAAGCCTGGCATAGTGAGGGGCAAAATCCTGGCACAGTGAGGGGCAAAATCCTGGCATAGTGAGGGGCAAAAGCCTGGCATAGTGAGTGGCTAAAGCCTAACATAGTGAGGGGCAAAATCCTGGCATAGTGGGGGCATAATCCTGGCATATTGAATGGCTAAATCCTGGCATAGTGAGGGGAAAAATCCTGGAATATTGAATGGCTAAATCCTGGCATAATGAGGTTTTTTTTCTTGTTTTCCTCCTCTAAAAACTGGGTGCGTCTTATGGTCAGGTGCATCTTATGAGGTGAAAAATACGGTAGTCAATAACGTTGACTTGCATGTGATAATATGTGCATTCTTATTCTCTCTACTGAACTTACTTGTATCAATACAAATTTAGCTTATTACATTTGTCTGCTTTATACACATCTGTTGAAAATGCATCCCATTAAAGTTTTGCAACACATACCACTGTATACGATGGGTGTTTTTAACTTTAATAATGCAATGTCGCTGCCGTTTTCTGCTCCACTGTATAGAGGGTGAATTATAATTTTTTCTATTTCGAGGGACGGTGTTGATATATTAACATCAGACAGCTTTACAATTCCTCCATAAACCTTCCAAAATGCTGGCAGGTTGAAGCTAGAAAAATAGAATATGCAAATAAAACAAAGATAGAACAAGCAAATTAATAATGTTGCACATATAAATATCAAAATATAGTAGAATATATGTATTACAAATTAACGTTAGTATATACCTCAACAATTTAATAATGGGCTTTGGTCAATGACATGAGCTACCATGTATCAGTGTCTTTTACCTTGACATTTTCTATTGCAGTCTATGGTATTTAATGTAATGAAACTAAATAACTGTGGTCATTGAACAGAGGCCAGTATGTTTTAATAAGTATTTAACTGGTAGAAAAAAAGGAGCTATTTCGATAATAGTCTAGAGCCTGCTGTTGTAAAACAAGAGAACATGTAATTCTGTATATGCATTTTACAGAAATCTGTCTATGGATCTTGTAGATGGTTTTCAGTAGGTGGACTTGTACATGCCATTTCTTTAAATTGCATTGCTGACCCTTACTGAAAGTAAGGATCTCTACATGGCTAAATATTGTTTTAGGGTAAATTATTTAAAGTTTGAGGGATTCTATGGAAAAATTTATCTGCTTTCACTTCATTTTTTATTCTTAAAAAAACAGATCACCACTATTTTTTAAACATTATTTTTTGATCGGGGCCCAAAAATATTGGAGGCCTAGAAATTTGTCTTAAGGACTCTAGAAATTCTGCTTAAATTTTGGAGTATTATTTACCAACCACCCAAACGTCCACACGTGTCACTTCAAACATGCACCCCGGATTGACCCAAGCACCCATATTGCACCCAAGTACTTACCCAAGAATCCAGATAGCACTCAGGACTCACCAGGCATGCAGATTACACTCAGGACTCACCCAGACACGCAGATTGCACTCAGGACTCACCCCGGGACCTGGTTCTCGCTGTGCCTCTGTGGAGTGTCGGGTGGTCACATGAACCCAAATGCTCTGCTGTGTGGGGAGCATGAGAGGCAGCCTAAGAGCATATCTGTGCACTGCTCCTGGGTAGCGCACAGACATTGGCTGCCTGTCTGCTTCCCCACCTCTGCACAAAGAGGTCTGAAGAAGGGAGATCTTTTGATCTCCCCAGTCAGTGCCTCAGACATCCCCAAAGTGTTGAGCCCTGATCGATCGCACAGGCAGGTTAAAAAATAGGGGTTCCCATTAATAAAGGTTTCAAAATGAAAACTTTGCAAAACATTTAAAGTCTACTTGTAAAAATATTGCACTGAACAGCCTCATAAAATATGAGTCCTGTCAGGTTAAATTGAGTTTATCTTTGGAACCATAAAGATTGACCCAGCAGAACCTAACAGAGTTTGCTTTTAAAAGAAAAGACTACTGAAATCGACATAGAAAAGCTGGAAAAAGTCTGGGATCAAAGGAAACTGTGAGAATAAATTATTTTAGCTACATATTTTTAAAATGGTTACATTTTCAAGGTTAAAAAGGTCATATAAGAAGAAAGAATAAGGTTGAACACATGCAGTACATTTTTGAGATATTTTCTTAGCTGAAAGGTAAGGGTTATATATTTATACATTGGATCCTCGGAACAAAGTCTGTACTGTCTACAGTGCAACAATAGCAAAAAGACAAATACATTGAGAGACAATTCTTAAAGTTTATTCCCAAAAAGTACCAAAAAATCTACTTGTAGCAACAACAAAAAAACATAGCATCTACAACCTGTTTGGCTAAAAGGGGCCATGCACTGAACCAGCGCCATGAGGTCAATGAAACATGAATATGGTACAATTTGCCATTATATATAACATTTTGCCTTTTTTTCCCAATATTGCGTTATTTTTATTACTGTACATTGTTACGGTTGTGCTAATAGATTGTAATAATTGTGTGCATGCTAAAGACTTTTTTTGAATTCTTTTAAACAATAATCCTTATTCTGCTGCAAATATTGCAACAGCTTGTATTAAACGGGCAAAAGAAAAATGCCTGATTTTATTCAGAATTTTCTCATAGTTGCTAACCAGGTCTAAAACAATTACTACCAAATAAATGGTATTTGCAGTTCTTAGTACATGCCCCCTGTAGCATGTGGATATGAAGACTTCATATTTAAGGATCAATGTAATAAAGATTTCAAGTTAGAAGACTTAACATATCTGTCATGCTCATGGCATGATGTCTTTGTTACTCTCTGCTGGTCTGTTACCCAGCTAGCAAATACATTCTTTTGTTCTAGCTTTTAATACCTACATGGGTCCAGGTGCAGTCTTTCAACTATGTTGTGACAGCAGAATAAGCTCTTGTAAGATATTTTTCTCCTGTCATATATTTATATTTGCACATGAATAGCTCCAGGCACACCCATGGCACTCTTAACTATATCCAGACTTATTGAGGGTTATGTATTAAAATTGATGCTGTTTTATGTTTAATCCTGATTAACACAGAATTAAGTAATAAAATTGTAAAAAAAAAAATATACATAAGAAAAAAAAGGTCAATATGCAAATTTTCATACATTCTGCAACAGAATTCTTAAACAATAATTAGATCACTTTTTTAGCACAGCTAGTGCACAGTGGCTTTTTTCTGGTGGAATTCATTTTATACATGGGCATAGAGGATAATTATGGCACAATTGTGCCACATATCTGATGGAATGTGCCACACACAGGTTTAACAAGAGAAAAGCAGGTCCCCATGCTGTGAAACATGTACTTACCTATCCACACAGTGTGCTGCTGTTACTATCCATTGGTTGTTGATAATGGATCCACCACAGGCATGTTGCCTGACGTTGGCGGATATTCTAAGTTGCATGCTGACTTGCCAAGGCCACTCACCCAGAGCGCTCTCCGTTCCACCCACTATTCTTGTTTCTGGGTCACCTGGCTGCCCACATCCTGCAAAAGGAGGGACAAAACATTAACAAGACTTATTTTATAACAGAAAATGCATATTTTACAATATGTGTCGATTAGGCTGTTAAATGAATCTTCTTGGAGCCAGTGGAATCCATTGATGAGATATCTTGATTCTCGACCTGTTCATAATGAAATCTTTATATGCACGTTAGAAACCTTTACAGTTGAAAACTGTTTCTTCTGATTTTGAATTTTTCAAGAACTGAGACACTGTACCTGTAATAGTTCTGTTTCTGCACATACGTAATGAAAATCCTGATATACCGCCTTTTCCGTGTAATATACCTGTTGGCATCCCATTGGAAGACATCTTCAAATGGCATTTACACCTAAACAAGGAGAATGGAGTTAGGTTGCGGCTAAGAAACAGTAAACATTAAAATGTTTGTCAAGCCTTATCACAAAACAGAATCTGTCATCTTTAATATTTATAGCAAGATCAGGTATACAATATTCAAATTCATTGTGTTGTGTTTTAAATCACTCTAGAAACTCACTTATTTTCAGTGCAGGCTGTTGGAACTGGTGTGTAAGTATAGAATTGGCATCGAGTGGTCTTTGAGCATAGTTGTTGACACTCCTCCTTTCCATCAACGTCCTGTACAAGTAAGTCAGTCCCAAGAAAGTCTGCATCATTGAGAACAGGTAATGGGCAGGCTGCAATGCATACATTAAGATAAATATGTGTTACATGATCACTCTGACTTAAAAATTACCTACTTTTTTTTCTATGCATAGTACCCTGGTTTTCCTCTGAACACATTTGAATTATACATTCTGCATGGCCAAACATTTTATCTGCCTCTCAAACTGTTTTTTTGGATACAGACAGTAGTGGAGTTAAGGTAAGATCTATTTGAATAAATAGTAATAAAACCGTAGTAGTTCAGAAAGTGGGGTACAGAGGGATGGCTGTTAAGGGCTGTACTAGCACCAAAAAATTAGGAACATGTTTTTGCTTGGAGTGGGCCTTTAACCTAAAACTATGTTGTTTATTTGTAGATGTAATTGTCTTTATCAACAACCACTTTTGACATGGTGGCATTGCTGATCTCATGGGTACCATCATCAACATAGTACTGCTTACTGTATAGTGCATATTAGCATTTTGGAGATTGATCTTCAAAGCAAATGACAGGGCCATGCTGTTTCCCAACTTTTATAATCAATTTGGGACAGTTTGTAAATATGCAGATATGCAAAATATCTCATAAGGGGTTGCAGATCAAACCTTGCATTTAAAACATTAAAAACAGATATATAAACTATGTACACCCCACAGCTGGGTTGTCACTATTATTATAATATTATGGTCTGTCTATAAAATATAAACTGTGCAAGGATATATGTGCATAACTACACAGCATATCGTAGTAACCTTCCTAAAGTTAAAGAAGCCAAACTGTAATGCATCTTACAATCTTTAATCTGTAGCTTTAAGATTGTTGTCAAGTTTAGGGAGGTTAATATTTAATTATATGTTGATATGAGTGTATTTTCAAATGACGTTTGGTCAGTTGATCAGCACACCTCTTATATGCTGCTTTGATGTAGTGCTCCAAAATTCCTTTTTTCTATCGATACAGCATATATTAATGCATATAGGTTCTAATTCTCACATTGAAGTTATTAATTAATTTGATGGCATAGGTAACAAGTAGGGGAAAGTGCTAAATGGCAAGACATCAGATTACTCAATAATTTTGTCTTACTAACATCCAGTCCACTTATAATAACTAAAAATGTTAGGAAGCAACACAAGAATAGAGATATTATAAGGAAAAGCCATAAAACATAGTTACAATACTTGTGGTGTCAACTAAAAAGCTAGATTCAACAATAAAACCTTTTAATTTTATGACCGATGTCTTTTAAAAAATATGTAAGTTTAAATGAAGTCAACAATCAATTAGACAGATAGGTAGAGGAGGGTTGGTACCCTTTGGTCTTACCCTGGACGGTCCTTTCTAATCTGTTTTGTTGTAAGCTTTATTTTTGTTTGTTTTCATGTCTATACAATGTAATTTCAAATAGTGAGTTTATTTTTAGCTGTTAATTCTATTACATATATATTTTTATAATTTTATATATTGCACTATTTTTTTCTACATATTCATTCTGGATGCCTTATTGTTATTATCTTGGACATAAGTACTCACAGATAAGGTATAGAGACTGATAGACAGACATAGACAGATGGGCAGAAAAGACTGATACACTGACAAATAAGGTACAGACACTGATAGACAGAGACTGATAGACAGAAAGGACACATATACTGACAGATAAGGTACAGAGAGTGATAGACAGACAGGGACTGATAGACAGAAAGGACAGATACACTGACAGATAAGGTACAGAGATTGACAGACTCTGCTACTCTGCCTCTCTTGCCAACCCTCCCCTGTAGATATATACATAGATAATTACCTGAAGGACTAAATTTACATGTTAAAAGGCTAAAGCCAGATATAACATGTTCTTTTTCCATAGTGTCAGCTGGAATTCCAGTTTTTGATGTCTTTATGTAACAAAGATTCCTGGTAGGAAAAAAAACTATATGTAATCATGTCACAATAAAATTATGTATTTGTGTCATTGCCCTTTCTCATTCTCTTCATGTCCGCAGTACCCCTTTCATACAAGCTTAACCTTCCTCTCCCACTGGACATCAGACCCCACTTCTCAGTCGCTCTCCTCTTGTCTAGCTCTCCCTCTCTTCATGCATGTTGCTCCTTTCCCTTCATTCCAGATTTCTAAGTACTATGCCCCTTTCTCTTCTGTATAACGTCAGCACCTCCAACTCTCTCATTTTGTGCCAGCAACCACCTCTTTCCATCTTAAGCACATCACTTTCCTCTACCTTTATGTCACAATTCATCTCTCCTATTTCCTGTTTCCACCCCCTTAACCTTATTAAGTATAGCTAACTAACATAGATTTTAGTTACAAACAAAAGACAAAAGATAATTTAAACCAGTTCTGTTTTTATAAAAATGCTAAGCTGCTCATTTTTGGGGTAGCCTATGTGTGAAAATAAGTATTTACTATATACCTCTCTGATGGGTCATTGCTCTCTTTTTTAAAAAATGTAAAAAATAAACAGTTTGGGTAGAAAGTACATATCTTCTGACAGGTGTGCACATCTGGGGCAAAAACACTTGTCAAGTTGTCCCCAGAAAAAACTATACTCTGAAACAAATCACTTCGGCAACCTAGAAAACAAAAGCACTTGAAGTACACTTTAGTTTATATTACAGAAATTATACAAGAAAAATCATTTTGTTATAGTTAAAATTTAGTATAATTTACAAATGATGGTATCACATAGGTTAAGTATCCCTTATCCAAAATGCTTGGGACCAGAAGTATTTTGGGTAATGAGTCATTCCAGATAATGGATCATTTTCATCAATAAGATATATTAAAGCCTCTCAGCACTGATGAAATACAGTAATACCGTATTTGCTCGAATATAAGACAAGGTTTTTTTCTGAGCAAATGCTCTGAAAAATGCACCTCATCTTACATTCGAGGTTCGTCTTATAATCAGACATCAAATTGAGGTCTTACTTTAAGACTGGGATCCAGGTTGCCCACAGAGTTGCAGGGGACCTGGTTCCCCCTTGCAAGCAGCCAGTGGATGTCTGCGCGTATCGTGCAGACATTCACCGGCTGCCCCCACTAGCCACCAGGGAGATTAGGTAAGTCTGGGGGAGGGAGGACGGAGAGGCAGCAATAGGCAAGTCTGGGGGAGGGACGGGGAGAGGCAGCATTGGTCAAGTCTGGGGGAGGGAGGGGGGAGAGCCAGCATTGGGCAAGTCTGGGGGGGGGGGGAGAGGCAGCATTGGGCAAGTCTGGGGAGGAAGGGAGGAGGGAAAGGCAGCATTGGGCAAGTCTGGGAGAGGGGGAGAGGCAACATTTGGCAAGTCTGGGAGAGGGGGAGAAGCAGCATTGGGAAAGTCTGGGAGAGGAAGGGGGAGGCAGCATTGGGAAAGTCTGGGGGAGGGAGGAAATATAATTATGTTAATGACTGAGGGGATATTTAAAGAGCACTGTATGATGTCAAGCCCATTAAGGCAATCAGTCACCAAAATATTATTTTCAAGGGCAAATCAAACACAATTTAAATACCTTAAACAAGAATGTATAAATCAAAATATTTATATTTTAAAATCAGTTAGCTTTCATTGCTTTGTGATTTCACAATGTAGTTCTTTAATTTGTTCAGTGTATTTGCATATGGGGATTCTTTCATAGGAAACCGTCTGAACAAATATATTTGCAATTGCTATTCCCTTAGCTAGCATTTATGAATCATCACAATGGCCTACTGGGAAAAAACAATTTAGTGGTCCATTTTACAAGTTCATCAGCCCACCAGTTATCATCAGAGACAGACACAAATAGACAGGCAGGGCAGATATATACTGACAGATAAAGTACAGAGATTGATAGACAAACACAGAGACACAGATAAACATTGCCATTTTATTACATAGCAACTAAACATTGACTAAGTTACCTAGTGTAGACTTCCCACAAGGTTTTAGAGAGAAACCAGATATAACATTGTCCAGTAGTCTTATTTTTGTTGGCATTCCTTTACTGGAGTACTTAAAATAGCAAACTTTTCTGTAAAGATAACATAAAAAACGTAACCAAATTGTCAAGGATCATGTAAATGCCAGCTTACTAAAATGTTGTAATTATAATATAATGAATTAAATGCATATATAAATTTGACTCAACATTCAGGCTTATCCAGTGTCCGAGAATTAGAAATATAAATAGTGTAAGAGGTAAAAATATTGTCTTAAAAATGGAAAGTAGGTCAGCAGACCTATCCATCCTAGATAAGCAGACCTATTTTCCCACAGATGTCACGTGGGTACCATAAGCAGTGCTTTTAAAACATATTTATTTATTAATAATTTACATCTTATTGGTATAAAATGTAAAATATTTTATAAGACATGTATATACACATAGGGACATCAAAATACAAAAACATGAAGTTCAGAAGTGCTCTGTATCACATTTTCAGTTGTAGTACCAATTCTTTCATTCAGCACATTCATAGAGGGTTTATGGTCTACATTGGTCAATAGTAACTGGGGTGTGTGGGCTAATTAGGATCATATCCCATTCTCACACCATGCTATGGGTTCATTTGTTCTTGTTTAGGGAGGCTAGCCCAAATCGCCCATATATTGTCACACATCTCCTGATTGTTAACTCTCACAAAAAAAGTGTCTTTCCATTTTATATTGGAAATCTATTTGAGTTATTATGTCCATCAATGTTCCCACCTGATTTCCTGATCCCTCCATTTTCTGACTGGACAGATTTGAACTGCCAGAAATATGTTAGCTAGCAAGTTCTCACTATATTTACCTCTAATTAGTGAATCCAAATTAAACAGAAACCCAAACGAGTTTCTAGATACTTTCACTTCAAATAGTTTTTGGATTACACTTTCTATCTGTTGTTTCAAAGGTTTAAGGTTTTGCCACTAAATATGTGACATGGTTCCCAGATCCGTATTGCACCCCCAGCATCAATCTGATTGCAGATTGAAAATGCCCATCTTTTCTAGGACTAAGTGGCGCATCAATGTATAAAAAGAATCTTGTCACGATTGGAATCTAGAAAGTCAGCATGCGGAGGATGTGGGGTAATGGGTTAGAATCCAGATAACATCTTGATTTGCAAATCTTCAAAAAATAATATACAATCAGCCAGAGTTCTAATTCCCCAAACCGCCCAAGATTCCCATTCGCCCACCCCCACCCCCACCGCTTGAAGCGCATACAGTGGAGTGGAGGTAGTCAATACTTTGCCCACACAGGTCTATTTTTAATTTTAAACATGTTTATAATATATACGCATTATAACAGGATTCCAAATAACCAAGTTGTTGGGTTCATCCTGCACTCTCATCTCTCATACCTGTACCATTCCAGATAGAAACATAGAAACATAGAATGTGTCGGCAGATAAGAACCATTTGGTCCATCAATCCTGCCAATTTTCTAAATACTTTTATTAGTCCTCAGTTCCCTATCTTATATCTAGGATAGTTGTCTTCCTTTACTGTATTGATTTCCTTTTATGTATTTAAATGTTTCTATCATATCCCCCCTGTTACGCCTTTCCTCCAAGCTATACATGTTAAAATAATCATTCTTTTTAACATCCCATGCCAGACAATGAGAAATTCTGATGTTGGCAAACCTCTTTGTATAATACATGCAATAACATAATGGGGATGATGACAAACTGTCATTTAAATAACGACAAAGTAGTTTAGGATAAAAAAAGACTTGCAAGTTCTTGTTTACATCTATTGGTCCAAAAGAAGGCAACCGCCCCACCACAAACACACACACACACACTTTTATAAGCGATTTCAAAGTCTGCTTTCATTGGGGATGGCAATCAGATTTCATCTTTGGATCAGCAAGCACTAAATACACTTTTTTTTGTTAATTTTCAGAATTAGATCCACCTATTTTATTTATTTTCTAGATTTTAATTTCCTTTTTTACACTGAATACTTACCAGACAGTTTACTCACCGAAGTTGTACACTGTGGAATGCGTCAGTTACATATGTGAAGAACTGACAGTGTAAGTCATTGGTACACTTCTCCCGACACTGTTGTTCATTTGTCACTGAAATAACTCTGTAGTTGGTTCCTAACATATCAATTCCCGTAAACATTTTGTCTCTGCACACTAGGACACAAAAAGAACAAGCGAAGGTTGGCTGTGCATCATCATTGCAATAACTAATTTGTTTTAATGATGTCTCCATAATTCAATTGAAATAGTGCTGTAATATTTCACACATTTTGCTTATTTTATTTATTAATTTGTTGACCTAGAACAAACAGAAATCAGTATATCAATATAAAAACATTAAAAAAATATTTTCGTTTTTATTTTGCAGTTTTTCTTCCTTTATCCCCGAATCTGTGCATTAAAGTGAATCTGGTTTAATTTGACTTAAAATCCTACCATGCCAAGTTACATAACTCACATGATGGTATCACTTGAAGGTTTAAGGTATCACTTGAAGGTTTAAGGTGCACGCTTGTACTGGATTTCCCATGGATAATGAATAAGCATATTGAGATCCAGAAAGTAAGTCTTTACAAACATTCCAGCTTTCCCCAAAACATATGACCAATAATTCTCCCTATAGTCCTATGGGTAATAAAGTCACACAATTCCCAACGCACATTTGTCTAGTACAGTGATGACTTGCATTGGCTCTGCAGATGTTTGGGAAGTTTTAAGGATAACTAAGAATCATTGCGTGTATAGTTCTTAAGTAACTTCAGTGCCAAGCTTAGCCATCACTGGTCTACAGGTCTAACTTGCTGTTTATAAACTGCTTTGTTACAGTTCCATTTGGCTTTGAACAAACTAAATCACCCTATTATTCCCTCAAAAAATGCATGGCTTTAGAGTGCATGTTATGCTTTAAAATTCCAACACATATTCAGATCCAATTTAAAGGGCAATTAAAAAGGATTTTAACCATTCCTTTATTGAAGGAAGCAAGGATTAAACAAATATGCATTTCCCAAGTTAACTTGATGTGTATTCATTAAGTGAGACACAGTCGCTCTGGAGGCAGGTGGGCAGTGACAGTGTCAGTGGGCACAAAACCAATCAGAGTGGGGGCTCATCCCGCTAGCCTGCTCGGGATCTATATTGTGTGGGGGTCTCTCATTGCTAGTTAAGACCCATGGGATCAATAGAGGGGACCTAGTTACTTTCCCTTCTGCTGATCTCAGGAAAAAAGACCAGGTAGCCTGCTTCCTAGGGAAGCATGGCAGCTGCCGGTCAGAAGATAATCTGGTCTTTATTGACTAGAGACAACACTTTTTTCACTTGTTCTTCTATGTTAGAAGGACAAGTATAATCCTTTAAGTATGGTGCTCCTATGTTATAGGAGAAATGCTGGGCAGGATTTTCCAAAGTGAACCAAGGGATGGAGCATCTATATTTTATTGCATGGCCAGTTTTATAAAAACTGTGCACAACTGAGCATAAAAAAACTGAGCATGGTTTGTGCAGCATGCCCCAGCACGCATGATTTACGTGAATAAATGTGTCTGTGGAGTCTCCTGTTCATGACATTACCTGTGGCTTCATTTGCAAATTGCACAATTCTCATTGAAAATCAGTTCATTTGCATATCAAGCCACAGGTGATGTCATAAACAGGAGACTCCACAGATATATTTAAAATAGGTTTTATTCCCTGATTTAGGCATTTGCTTTCAATTTTTTCTATAGATCGTTTTTTATTCTCTACATTTACAGAAAAAAACTATTTTTAGGTGATACAATCCCTTTAGTCGATTTCTCATAGGGCTCCCATGGGAATTGATTTTGGTAAGCACATATGTTCACCACCAATTAGTTAGTATGTTTTGTATATTTTTGGCTTAACTGATTGACTAGATCTGTTTCAGCAATTATTAATCAATCATCAATTATTAACTTCATTAAGGACAGTTCAAAGTGTGGGCAAAGTCAGAGTGCATGCTGTATTTTTCTAGCTTGTTTGCTATCCTAGTAACTGTTCAGTCAAATCATGATGTTATACTCTAGTTAGGTTAAGCTCTTAAAGGGACATTCCACCTTCTTTAACCCTTGCTTCCTTCAAAGAAGCAAGTGTTAAACAAAACATGTCCCCCACTTTGAAAGTAAACCCGACGTGTATCTTAATAGATACATGCGTGTTTACTATCTGCTGTGTCTCACATGTGAGACACAGCAGTTCCTGGTTGTCGTGCACAGCCAATCAGAGTAGGGGCTTGCCCCGCTCTGACATCCGAATGCGAGAATGTCAGAGCGGGGTGCAGAGAGAGACCCTTGTTTTTGCATGGGATCAGCAGGGGGGACCGATGCAAAAACGAGGGTCTCTCTCTGTGCATGTACTATCAAAAGTACACACCAGTTCATTCTCACTATAGGAACAAGTAACATTTCACTTGTGCTTCTATATTAGAAGCACAAGTGAAAAAAAAGTTTAGTGTCCTCTTAAAAACCATACATCTATGGTGTATTCATATTACATCACATTACATGTGCTTTGAGGCCCTTGAAAACAAAATTGGAAAATAAAAAACACAATTTGTTTAAACATCTATCCTTAATGGCATAATAGATACTAATGATAATGAGAAACAATAAAAAATTTTTTTAACATTATTACATATTTACGTTGGTTTCATAGTGAAATGTAATGAAAAATAATACTGGATGGTGCATGAACTGACATTGCATACAACACATCGACAAACTAAAATGGTGTACATGCTTCAACAAGCACGCTATTGCTGCCGCTGATACTGACAAAAGATGTCTCCACTCTGGTTTGCCCAGTTGTTAGATTGTTAAAAGGACAGTTCTTCTGTAGTTTGACACTAAAAATAATTTCATAGGGGTCTCTAAATTCAGTGATATCAGTAAGAGAGAGTACACAGGCTGCCTCCCTCTGCAGCAGTTTTCATGGTACTGTCTGAGCAGTACTGACTCCAAAGCTGCTCACTAACCTGACTCAATGGGATGTCACTTCTAAATGCCCCAGCACATAGCACTCCCTATCCATTTGTCCATCAATCTCGGTACCTTATCTGTCAACATCTATTTTGTCTGTCTGTTTGTGTCTTCCTTTGATGCTAATGGGTGGGCTGATCAACTTGCACAATGGACCACTATATTGTGCAAATCCCATCAATAAATACCTCTACATTGCCCACGAATGGGGATACAAATCACCTGTAAAAAAAAAAAACACCCCCTGTGGGTGCCAGGTGGTCCTTCTCTACTACATTATGTGCCTAACTTTAAATCCTCTGAAATATTTACTCCTAAATACCTTTTCTCAGATGTTCCAATAGTCTCTATTCTGCCCATGGGTTTTTACACCCAAGATGGATCCATTCATTAATATTAGAATCCAAACTCAAAGATTGCAGTTTCAAAAGCCTTACTGAAATCTGGATAAGCAATGTCTAGTGCACAACCTTGAGCTGGAAATGTAGCCACCCAATCAAAAAAAATCAATAAGATTAGTCTGACATGATCTCCCTGAAGTAAACCCATCTTGTTTCTCACCTTGAAATCCATGTGACTTTAGATGTTCAACAATTTTTTCCTTTGACATGATTTCCATTAATTTCGTGACTATTGATGTAAAACTTGCCTGACTCTCTCAACTATGTTTCTTGTGAACACTATTTGCTAATTTACAATCTTCTGGGACTACTCCAAATAACAGTGATTAGTTAAATAAATGAGCTAAAGCTCTTTTAATAATTTTGGGTGAAACCCATCATACCAAATCAAAATATTTGTCTTTACTTTAGACAGCTGAAGTAGAACCTCTTCTTCTGTAAATTCACATGCATCAAATTACTCATTAGTCCTTTTTTCCTAACTAAACAAAAATATTGATTGAGGCTGTCAGCTAGACCTTTATCATCTTCCACATACCTTCCTTATTTTACTTTTAAATAAAGACCTTAGTGTGCAATGCTAGTCACTAAATGGTCCAAATGGACTAAAGTACAAAGAACAGACTGACACATTATATTTTACAATTCCAATGACCTTAATAAAACAGTCATGTCCCCTATAACATCTGTATAATACAGTTTTATCCTCACCACAGGATATTATGGAATATAACTGGTCATTAGTAAACATGAGGTACACTAGCTTTCATCTTAGACTGATTGCAACCACTTCAATAGTTTATGAATCAAGTTAGCTATGTATTTTTCATTAACTGAACATTTAAAGCAATAATACTTTACCTAGAGACGTCTAAACCATGTGCATATTATAGCCCCAGTTGGAGCACTGCCAATAGTAGATTTAATTGTTCTTTATTGCAGTGGAGAAATAAATAATCCTTATCTTGACATATCATGATCCAGTCTAGTGGTAAAGTATATATTTTATTATCTATATTCCAAATAACAATACTGCACATATGCTAATTGGCATTTAAAATAAGCATCTGTAAACAGATGATATATAGGTCATATAGTAACTTTGCTAACAAAGAGATTTTTGGTGAAATGTTGGTAAAACTCCTCCCAATTAACATCTAACTATGATTCATCCATTCTCTTATTGCCCTTTAACTTCTGATGTACTCCATCCATTTTACAATGGCTGTGTTAGATAACTAAGAGACCAATGATTTAATTATTACTAGATAAATTAATTTCAGGTGATGGGATAACAACTTTCCCATAAACTGCGATAGAGAATCTGGAGCAAAAGAGCTATTGTATTTATCCCACATCGCAGATTCCAGTTGTTTAAAGAGCTGTGACATATATAACATGACATTGCTTAAAATAGGAATCACCTTCTCACCATTTATTTTATTGTTGCAGTTTTTCAAGGAATGTCCAGAAATTACTCCCAAAAGGTTCACTTTTGGCAGTACACCTTTGGGGTGGTCCTTTAGAAAGCAGGCAAACCTATAACAAAATAATATGACACTTAGAGTAATAAAGATCTTTTTTGAGAAAATGAGGATGCAGGGTGTCGCTGATTGCCACTGGAACCGGGATCCAGGTAATATTTTATTTTACAGGTCATACTTTGTGTGCCAGGGAGGAGGTCAGTAAGGGTAGTTTTTATTTACACATTTGTAGGACAATTTAAGATTCATTCCCCTCTACCTAGCCAATGTTTTAATTTAATTTTTATTATTAATTATGTCCAGGGGCAATCCCAGTGTATAGGAGGGATATTATTGCTAATAGGCCAGGGACATTTGGGAAGTCCCTGGTCCATTCATTTATAAACAGGGAGCATGCTTGTTGGCTCCCAGCCCCGTTAATGAGAGTGGGGGGCCAGTGCCACTTGCCATGGCTCCCCATAATTATGATTGGTACTGGAAGCATCGGCAGCTTCCAGCACCATTTTATTTATATGGAGAGGCCTGAGCTAATTGCCCATGGCCACCTTTTGTCTTAGGGGTTCTGGGGGGCATTTGGGGAGGTTGAGTTTGAACTCATCTCATCTCAACCTCACAAAAACTGTTAGTGAATACCATTTTTAGAGATCGAGATGAGGCGTCTGAAAGGAGGATGAATCTTTTCAAATGTTGAGGTCAAGAGGTCAGTGCTAATTTCGACTTCCAAACTCAGACTTTAGTAAATAAACTCCAGAGCGGCATGTTCTGATGCTCTGACACATTTTTCTGCACACGGAACACATGGCAGCTCTAACTGAGGTCTGAGACCCTCACAAGTTCACCACTGATAAGAAGCCTTGCTCATGGGCTGCTTTCCCGTTCTCTGTGACTAGAGTGACTTATGTTAATTAGTGACATGACATGAAAATAAGTAATTAATTTACCTCTCATTTTGTGAGGGCCAGTTGTCAGATAGGTATGAAAACATCATGCAGCGTGGACTAAAGGTACAGGCAATTTGACAATATTCAGCATCGGGAGCAAATATAGACCCAATATCTCCTCCTTGCAAGTACACATCATATTCCATCTCTGACATGCATCCTAATAGATGAACATACACAAATATCATTATTATTGACTTTTATTGTAAAGATTATTAATATTATAATATCAAAGTCATTAATTATCCTGTTAATGTATGATTTGTGATTGCTAAATCATGATACACTATAAAACTAATATATTTTGTTGTCACTTGCTGTATAATTGTGTAAGTGTTATATCATTATGACGGTGGAAGCCACAGCATAGCATGTGGGTTGGATTACAAGTAGTGTTGAGCGAACCCGAACCGCACTGTTTGGGTTCGTACCGAACATTACATTTTTTGGACCCCGGACCCGAACACAGACATTCCACTGTATGTTCGTGTTGGAGTTCGGGGTTCGGTGATTACATTGTATGTAATGCTATCGGCTTTCTATAAACCGAAATAGAGTCCCCATTCATAAGAATTTCTTTTGAATGGGGACTCTATTTCGGTTTATAGAAAGCCAATAGCATTACATGTATTCCATAAGCCGAAAGTCTATAAACCGAACGACATTCGGTTTATAGACTTTCGCTTTATAGAATACATGTAATGCTATTGCTATTCTATAAACCGAAAGTCTATAAACCGAATGTCGTTCGGTTTATAGACTTTCGGCTTATGGAATACATGTAATGCTATTGCTATTCTATAAACCGAAATAGAGTCCCCATTCATAAGAATAGATCAATGAATGTGGACACTCACCCACATTTGACTTCATTTTGCAGCCCTCTAGCCCTTTCCAGGACTTTTTTAGATGCATTTTAGTGGCCAAAAGTTCGTGTCCCCATTGACTTCAATAGGGTTCGGGTTCGGGGTCAAGTTCAAGGTCAAGTTCGAGCCCGAACCCGGACTTTTTTCCGAAGTTCGGCCAAACCCGCCGAACCCGAACATCCAGGAACATCTCAACTCTAATTACAAGGTCACTGCACTGTTGTTAGGAGAATGTGCTATACTGTCCACGTAGTCATATGGGAAATTAATTTAAAGTCAGGAGAGGTTAATACATGATCTAACAAAATTGTAATCAAATGTATAGATTAGGAGAGAAAATGCCTGTGCTGTCTCATTTTTATTACATCACACTGGAGTACCATATGCAAATGAACTACAAAAAATAAGAATACATATTTAGAATATTTATTCATATTTCACTGTGCAGTAGCAGAAATAATCCTAATTAAGGAGCTCACATTTAACCTGTTGAGACGCAGATAAAGACATGGCATTTGCTTTCACCATTAGAAGGATATTTTATGTGTGCTTTCTTCTTGCTTTCTTTGTAGCAAAAGCAACAGTGTGGTTTTAATGGAATTCCTGCAGACTACAGTATTCTCTTGTCTAGTTAACCATTTCCTCCCCTCATCTCAAGAAGCATAGCAAAGCTCATCCAGAACCTTGCTCATTTTGCATATCCGTGAGGTAGAAAAGTAAATTGTTTAATTCCAACATGAACATTTCTTCTCACAGGCGTAACTATGTATTGTCTAAGGACGAACCTGGTGAGTTTCTCCTGCTAGAAGAGCTAAACTGTCCCTGCATATTATCATAGAGTCCACTGAATAAACAGATAATTGTAGGGAATTGAGGTGGATCTTTAAAAATGTAGACAAAAATGGCCGAGTTGGAAAAATTCTCCAATGCAGCTGAATGGGAGAATATTTCCAACTCAGCTACTTTGGCCTTAATTCCCATCTCAGTCCTCTTCAGTTCTCTCTTTATTAAGTAGAGCCACTGGCTAAAGGGACTGTATCACCTAAACATTGATTTTTCTGTCTATGTAGAGCATAAAAAATGTTTGGGAATGATCTATACATTGTATTAGCAAAACTGCACGCAAATGCCTAAATTAACCCCTTCGTGACGTTGGGACGTTCTATGTCATCCTGACTTTAAGTGCCTTAAAGTCGTTAGGACGGCATAGTACGTCCAGTACTAAACAGCTCATCGCAGCTCCCCGCGATGAGCTGTTTTCGGATCCCGCTGCAGGCACTTACAGCGGGATCCCACCTGTCAGATGAGGCCACTTTGAGTGGCCTCAGTCTGACAGGGAAAATGTAGCCGGTGCTCAAAGCGAGCACCGGCTACATTTTGCTAAATCGCGCTGTGCCAGAACTTCCACGTTCGGGAACGCCTCCGTGACATCACACGTGACGTCCGGAGGTCTCGCGATTTTTTGGCAGGGACCCACAGGGTCTATTAAGACCCTGATCGGGTCTCTTTCAGAGTGTTCCTGGCTACCGATCACGATCGGTGGCCAGGAACAAATCATGACGTTTTGGTGCTTGCGTCGTTTGGGACGCAAACACCATGCGTCACGAAGGGGTTAAGAGAAGAATGTAATGCTTTTCATTGGGAAATGTGTCATTTGCATACCGTGCTAATACAATGTATAGATCATTTTCAATCATTTTTTATGTTCTACATTCCCAGTAAAAACAATGTTCAAGTGATACAGTCCCTCTAAACCATTAAATATAAAATAAATATTTATTTCAACTTAGTTATATTCCACCTGATAACAGTGGATCACCTTGCTGTCACTCATTATACAGAGCTTCAGTATATATCTGAGATTAAATACAGTATTGCATATTGTCTCTTACGATGAACTGCATTAGTTTCATGAGGCTCTGAATTAAAAATGACACACATATTTCTAAGTATAAATGTTACATACCTCCATATACCATAGGAAAGATGACAAACCAACAAAGTAGAGTGTAATACCAGGCCATCCTACAGATAAAATATTGATATTAAATAACTTTGTATACCAGTGACAATATACATATATTATAACAAATTAAATGTGGCATATGTGATTACAAATGAAAAAATAAAAATCATATAGATATAAGATAGGACCAGGGACTAATAAAAAAGTATTTAGAAAATTGGGCAGACTAGATGGGCCAATTGCCAACACATTCTTTGTTTCTAAATCAAAGCATGTAATGCAGACAGGTTAGAAGGAATTAACTTATTAATTATCGTTACTAAATATCTATACATTGAGTATTTGCACACTACAACATTATAGTCCACCTTAGTAAGTAATAATAAACCTTTTCATTGTTCAGTTATAGAGAAAACCAAAACACTTTTTTACCTGTATTCCTGGCTCTGAGTTCTCACTAAAGGCTTTGACAATGTTACATTTTTGTTCTTTTCACATTTTAACTTTGGGTAGGAAAGAAAGCTATATTTACATTGTATTACACAATTTGGCTGCTACAATGTTTAACTGACAGCAGTAAAGTTCAATATTTGCTCTTGCAAACGTGTTTCCTCCAAAATCACAGCAAGGAACAAAGGAATGCATCTACATCAAACAATGTTTCCTTACTGTCACATATATATATTATATACAGGTGGAAAAAATGGAAACAGCAAGTAAACTCACTAATACAGATTATGATTACCATGCTAATCCAGTATATGCTGTTTATTTTATGACACATAGTCTGAAAGTCAAACACATGTTCAAAATAACAAAATGTTTTGACAACATGGTAATAATAAATACAGTGAGGTAGGCCAAAATGAATTGATGCTAAGCATCCTGAGATATTATTATCTTATGCCTCTGTTTACTATTGAGGCCATTCCCTGTATTTGTGTGTGTATATACAGTAAATACACACACACACATATATATATATATATATATATATATATATATGTTATATATATATATGTATAATGTAAATACACAGGGAAATTACTTATTCATAAGATAATAATTATATATTTATAATGACTCAATGATACCTAGATTTGAATCTACACATTCATGTTATGAACTTCCAATGTCACCTTATTTCAATCGCTTGGCTTGATATTGGACTCTGTAATCACTGTCAGCCAGCTTCAACAACAACTAAATGCTACACCGCGGCATTCATTGATGGTCTGTTGGTAATAAGGAGCCAAGATAAAATGCCCCACACCATGACAACACCACCAGTCACTACCACAGACACGAGACAGGGTTTAATAGATATATGCAGTTTTTGCCAAATTCTGACCCCGTCATGTGCATATTGCAGCAGAAATAGAAATTAAGTCCTGTCCACTATGATACACAGGAGCCAGTAAGAGAGCATGGGAGTATCTGATGACATCATCATGCAGGCTCTGGCAACAGTTGTGAAGTGAGACTGGCTGGAAGATTTTGGACAATGTTGCATCAATGAAAATATTCACAAAATGGTGCCAGACGACAAACACTTAATTTTATTTTTCCTTTTATATGCATTTAATTCAGTCATATAAAAAAAAAACACAGTGGCATTTGATTTATTTATGTTCTTTGTTTTAAATGACCAGGTTATCTAGTTACATCTTATGTAAGTGCTAGTGCCCCTTTAAGTATTAGTCTTTGAAATTGATTTTTTTTTTCTCATATAATGGTAGCATATGCCAGAGACAATATTATGTTATGTCCAATGTGTAAATGTTTTTTATTGTAAATTTCCTTTTCTTATTTGATAAAACAGAATAAAGAATATTAAAGAAAAAAGCTTCTAGTACAACACGAGTGTGGTATTCAATTGAACTTCGGCATAATGGTTAATAATTAACTGACTGATCTACTGCCTTGGCATAAAGGCATAGATTTAAAAAAAATGTCACGCTTGTCTGGAGTAAACCCGACATGTATCTTAATAGATACACGCGGGTTTACTATCTGCTGTGTCTCACATGCGAGACACAGCAGTTCCTAATTGTCACGCACTGACAGGCAATCAGAGCAGGGGATCGCCCTCCTCTGACTGCTGAATGTGAGGGTCTCAGCAGGGATCAGCATGTCCTCCCTGCTGATCCCATGCAAAAACGAGGGTCTCTTGCTGCTCTATGGAAGCATGGCAGCAGTCAGTCAGATGATAAACTGGCATGTAATATCAAACGTGCATGTCAGTTTATCTTAACACTAGGAGCAACTAACATTTCACTTCTGCTTCTATATTAGATTTGCCTTCACATCCAACCAGACTGGAGCATATAGAATAAACCCCTTCATTTTTTAGGGTTCACAGCTTTCCCATATATGGAATCAATAAATAAGATCAATCATATATTTTCAGGTTTCATGCATATGTTTATTTAAAAACAAAAGAAATAAAAAAATGTATATTCATATTGTATTTGATATTAAATGAATAATTTGTTAGAATGAATCTAATCAATAAGTTTATCTGTAATATTTATAATATTTTAGTTTCAGTAGCATATAACATTATTCTGCATACCTACTAACAAATTGTCTGTCCTATATATAAATCATCCTGTTCCCATGATGCACATCTGACATTTTATTCTGAAAGTTAGCTTCCTGGTTGCCAAATGTCAGTTTTAAAAATTTCCACCAATTTGGTAAGTAAATTGTAAGATTTTCAAGTGTAATATGCACCCTCCACGAGTGTCACTGTATATAAAGCCCCCACAAATATCAATGTAACTGCATACATATAGCATAAAACTATATTGATGCATGTCTCCTTGAATATATGCTAATTTTTATGTCATTGTTTTACACAGATGGATTTGGCCTACTTTTTAAGACATCTACTGCTTGTTTGTTTCTATGTTGGTAGAGCTTCATCTTCTTCTGCAATTAAAGTATTGAACCCAATAAACGTAAGAAAAGCTTAATAAAAAGGATGCAGCATCTGTGGCATAACTGAAAGATGATTTTTGATGTTGGCTCGAAGCCGAAAGTACTGAATTATAAATATGTATTGCAATTAGTGCTATGTTTTGTGTGTAAGTCATGTACTGCATTGTGCTACATTTTTCAGATGTACCAATAAATATGCAGACTTCCTCAGGCAAAGTACAATCCAAAGAGATCCAGTTACAGACTCCTCAATGACAAGGTATTCTAAAGAATCGAATGACTTATTGTGTTGTCAGCAATGAGTGGGGAAATACCGTATATTCATTCAAAAAGGATTGATTAGCTTTGGAGATAACAATGTGCACATATATAAGCAAGCATTTATGACCTTCTGACAAATACCATGGTTCTATATTTTAAATATCTGCAGTTTGTTATAAACTCCTAACATCAGGGAGCAGTGTGTGCAGTCTGGCTGTCCAAGGCCAAATAACACAGGTAATTGCTCATAAATTACAGCAGCAATGCTCATGAATTGACTTCTTTATTCAGAAATCATGTCTCACAAGACAATACATACTACAGACAGAGTGGAGACATCTGGGATACCTTCATTAAGAATGTACTGGGGCAAAATGAGAATCATGTGCCTAAACAGATGCCCTATTTCCACATATACCAAATTAAGCATATAATTCACATAACAATGCAATGTATTCCCAGATAATAAATGGTACACTAATGGTGAAAAGGTAAATAAAGACAATGTAGATTACATAACCTGCTAGCTTATAAATTTTTCCCCCACATTTGATTTAGTCTTGTGTAGTGTGGATTTTGCTTTTGGCTTGCTTTTTAGATTATTGCTAACACTTCTGTCTTATGCTTACCACTTCAATCTATCTTCATAACAGGGACTTTGTTACCCAAACGTTGCTTGTACTATAAATGCAGACAATACAAAAATATGTAAAAACATAGGATTGTTTATAATATCAACTCTTGGGCAATGCTCTAAAACTGGACCAGTCACCAGGTAAAACAATAGAATGTTCCTGTAGTTTAGACCACTTTTCATTAACTTAGGGGTTACCTAGTTAGGTTTAAATAAACCCCATAAAACTCAAGCTTAGAATCTAAGCTTCGGTTTTTTCTTGTTTATTTAAACACAACTGGGTAATTCCTAAACTCCGGACTGTTATGGGGGTTGTGAGTACTGGTTTGGGATTCACTGGCCTAGATGAAGAATATTACTCTATTATTTTTTAATGTAAATGGCCTTAACTTGCCTTCCAAAGACATTCCTTAGTCAAACTTAGAAAAAGGCTGATATAATACATATATTTATCAAAACTTGTATTACCTCTATTATACACAGCTAGTGTGGGCAGTCCTGGCTTCTTACAAACTGCTACAATTTCATCTAGATGTGAATATTTTACATTTTAAGAAATGCAAAATGGATGACGCATTAAGTCCCTTTAAGGTAGTTCTTAATAGGACCTCTGAAATCAGACTTGACATATAAGCAGACTATGACCTACTGATAATTACTGATCCAATTTTGTCTATTCGTCATAGTTTAGAAGCATTTTAATTCTTTTCTGAACACTAATTTTTCTTAACTTCAAAAAGTTATGTTACCATGGAACGTGGAAAGTCTTATTCTTCAATGGTCTACAATATCTAAACCTAAATATATACTTTTTACTGACATTCACTTTGAACAGCAAGTGTTTTTGTGTATATTGGTCTGGACTAGTTTTTTCAGTTTAGTTCTGGAAGTTTTTCATATATATAACATTGACAATAATATTATACAAATTGAATTTGCAATAGTGAGAATGCTCTATTTTTCTACACTTTAACGTATTTTCTAAACACTTGTTTAGTCTAATGTGAATGTAACATATATAATTATGTCTTAGTCATGATTTCTTATTATAATGCAAAATTATTCTTAGTCTCAATACAATTTTTATCAGAAAAAAGTGGTGGCCTGGGCTCTATAAACAGGTTCATGTGCTGCACACACACATACACTGACCATGTACAGATCTCACAACTAGTAGAAGGCCATATACGTTTGTACACCTGTAACCGTTAAATACATTTACAGAATAACCATAAGCACTCTCCAGAGTGATTATTCTCAAAAGAGAAAACCATCATTCCCCATATTTATTTTATTCTACTTTCTCACTTTTGTAACTCTGATATCTCTTCTAGTACCCAACCCCCAGCATGGAATTGTGTGTATGAATGCACTATAAATGTACATATCAAAGTGTAAAAAGGACCACAGTTGGAATGTTAAATACTACAGTCTGAGGTGTCTATAAAACCAACAGTCTACTCTTACTAGAAGACCATTTCTTTATAGTTTATGCCTATGTTATGAACAGAAACATAGTGCAAGTAATAAAAAATGCAATTACATCAACACTTCAAAAAAGTCTTCATCCAGAGCTACTTAACTATTCCAAGTAAGTACTAATGATTGATTCACATGGTACCACACAATTTAACTAACATGATAAATCATTTGTACAGCTTACTAAAGATACACTTTAATCTCAACCTTTTGAAATAGATTTCAATTTTAGCAAGTGCACCACAACTTCATTTAATAGATAATCTTAGACACATTTATTTGAAGCAATACAAACTAATGTGTGTACAGTAATCCTATTACCAACTTGGCTATTAATTCCTGATTTTTGCAGTTCCCATGACTGTTTACTTTAAGTAACTAGCCCCTCTGTATTTATTATCATTCAATTTAACTTAATACTTAAAATGTATTATATTTTATCTGAAAGTCAGTTGCTTTCATGAATTGAACAAGTTAAGAGTCTAAAAGGTCGTTAGAAGATTTACTGGTAAACTACCTAAAAATTCCATTGCCCGGAAGTTTGTTAAATAGTATTCAGCCTTGAACACATGGACACTGACCTATCTTCCAAGCAAGTGTAGCAAAGCCACTCCAATCAAGAAAAATGATACTGTAATCATATGAATGGAGTTCTGAATAACTCTCTGAATTTGTATTCAGACAGTTGCATCGTTAAAGCACAACTTCTGGCAAAAATTATGTTTAATTGAAAGATTGCATCAAGTGCAGGCATTTTAAAAAGAAATGCTATAATGGAAGTGTCTAAACAAAGTAGTTTATTGAGCAATTTCTGATTGTAGAGCACTATCATGGGCGTTCATCTCGGTCAGATCATTCTTATGATAAAAGAGGGCTCAATATGGTACTTTATTTGTATTCTTTTGTTAAAACATTTTTATTTTCAAAATGTCTACACTTGATGCAATTGTTCAATTAAACATAACTTCATTTTTTGCCGACAGTTACCCATTAAAACAGGCTTCACTAGCTAAATAGTGTAAGTTAAGAGAGATAGAGCTATAAATGGATTTGTCAGTTTCATCAAAGAGCTATTTAGTTCCGATGGCTTACCTTACTGTAAAGATGAACCATAAAAGCATTACCAAACATGTCATCAAGAGCACATGGAGAGTTCATCAAAATAGATCTAAAATCTAGCCTTGCCATCAGCGTGAGAATATACAATAGGTAGAGAATGGGAGGGCATTATTTATTTTTAGCAAGTGTTTTACAAGGAAGAATACCATGAGATTTCTCTGGTTTTCAAGTATGTCCTATCTGTACAGAGCTTCAGGAAGAAAGAAAGCAAATTACAGAGGAGCATATGAATGGAATTAAAGAATGGAGGGAAAAAAATATTATCTGAAACTCTCTGAAATGATCTAGTCATCACTCTCCCACCTCTCCCTGCCCTCCTTCAAAACATTTTCATTTGAAGCACAATATAGGATTTCTAATACAACTGCTAAAGTGTTCCTGGTTTCTCCTCTTTTTATCACATAAGCATTTCAACTACCCAACATGTACTGGGTCCACAATAGTTTAGTGCTTAACCATGGCACAATAGATAATGTATTTAAAATGTACACAGGAAAAATACAAAGCAGATTTAAAAAAAAAGGGATATACTCTCCTAGAAACTATAGAATATGTAGGTCTGAAAAGAGATAGAAATAATCAAAGATAGAACATGATGGAAGATTATAGCATTACAATTGCACAGACAGTATACAAAATAATATTAAAATGATATTTAAACGACTTTATTGCAAACTGAGCTAGTCTTTTTTTTGCACATTTTAATATTATTTTGTATACCGTCTGAGCAGATTTACGGTATGTTCTCTCTGATTATTTCTGTCTCTTAAGACCTACATTACATTCTGCAGTTGTGTATTTCTGCATTTAGAATATAATTTTGCATGCTCTGCTCTGTTGCTAAATTCAATGCTCAATCACAAATGCCTAGCATGCTGCTAAATCCTTGGCATTCTTGAATGGTACACTGAGCATTACGCGAATCAACGTGTGAAATCACCAAATCCAGTTATTTTAGTCGGTATATTTTAAAGAAACTGCAATATTCATCCCATGAATAGATTTGATTACTAGCCAAAAAGAGCTCAGTCTGCACGGGGCCCTCCATGGGCGAAGATGGATTATTTATTTTTTTTGCGCTCATTTTTTTTTTTTTTTTAACAGTTGGTTTTTTATTTGGCCTTTTTTGGGGCTGAAGAAAGAAAAAAGAAGACATCAAATGGTAAGTATGAAATTTTTATTTTTTTACAGGTTAGTTTATTGCCCACCCCCCTCACTATTATTAGGGTGAGGGGGGATAGGTAGGCATTTTTTTTATTGGGGGGGTGACTAGGGGCTGGGCACCCCTAGTCACTTGATTTGTGGCCCCCACCCGCCGCTCATGGGTGGGGACCGGGGGGGGGGGACTCTAGGTCCCCTCCTCATTATTATTATAGGGTCCCCACCCGCCGGCAGTGGGTGGGGACCGGGGGGACATTAGGTCCCCCCTTACATTATTAGGGTCCCCACCCGCGGGCAATGGGTGGGGACCAGATCACCCAGTCACTAGTAGTTTAAAATGTAAATTTAGGCGTTAGTAGGGGCATTGGGGAGGGTTTAACCTCCTTTTTATCAATATGGGGGTCCTTTTGACACCCATATTGATTTATATTTAGTTTTATGACAGCGAGGAGACACTGGCTGCTCGCTGTTTAGGTGACATGCCTCGACTGCATGGAGGGGGGGGGGTCTTTTACCTGTACCAGCCCCCCCCCTTATTGCACTGGTGACTGGGAAGCAATAGCCACCTTGTAATTTTAAATTTGTTTAGGCGATTTGCCCCTACTTGCGGCAATGCCACGTGTAGGGGCAATTGGGAGGATTTACCACCCTGTTATCAATATGGGGGTCAGAGTGACCCCCATATTGATTTATAATTAGTGTTTAATGATAGTGAGCAGCCACTGGCTGCTCGCTGTTTAGGTAACATGCCCTACTCACGGCAATGCCGCGAGTAGGGGCATTCAGGAGGATTTAGCCTCCCATTTATTAATATGACGTGCAGCGCTACGTGACTCCAGCTTATATATAGAGGCTGGGTCACATGCTGCACTGGCCAATCACAGCCATGCTATTAGTAGGCATGGCTGTGATGGCTTCTAAGGGCAAACAAGTCAAACGTTTGTTGATTGGCTGCCCTGCAGCCTTTCAAAACGCGCCATTAAATTGCCAAACCCCGAACTCCAACCCAGACATACAGTGGAATCTCCGTGTTCGAGTCCGGGTCCAAAAATCGTAATGTTCGGTACGAACCCGAACTTTGCGGTTCGGGTTCGCTCAACTCTACTAGTAATGTGGATATGACAATATTATTACACTGCCTTCTCTTTAAAGTGAGCCAGTGTTATTTGTGCATAACAGGTGTACATTAAAACAATGGCCTGGAAGCAATAAGGTAAGTTTTATAAATCACAGTATATGGCGATGATTAGAAGAAAAGTACCTTTCTACTGAATTTGTCAACTGTAGTTGACAGTAAGTAATGGTTAAAATAAATGGCACACGTTTGCTACATTGGTTACAATCTCACTGCAGAAACAATACTAGTGACACCTAATGGACTAAGAGAAAATTGACAGTCTTAGATTTAGAATAGAAGTAGGTACCGACACTTTGAATGCAGTTTTCTTTTACGTCTACCTTTCTCATTTTTAATGAAGCAACAATAAGCGTTTGGCTAGCATTGGTACATTTTAACAGGGATTGGACTGTCCTTCTCCTGATTTCCTTATTCCTCCTATGTCTGAGGTCCTCATGTTGGAATCCATTCCATACCCTCCGGTACATGTAAGTGAAATTGCTTTTATGTCTGCCAAGGATCCTTTGCTGTCCCGTGTGCTCAACTGGGTTTTGAGGGGGGTGGCCAAGATCAAAAGTGGATGACAAGTTCAAACCATTTGTAGTGCGCCAACATGAATTATCTGCCTATAAAGGGTGCCTATTATGGGGAAACAGAGTGGTAATTCCAAACGCAGGACAAGCTTGAGTATTGCATGCTCTCCATGAAGGACATCCTGGAATAGTTTGCATGAAAGCTTTAGCCAGAAGTTATGTTTGGAGGCCTAAAATGGATGAAGTTATTGAAAAGTGGGTGAAGAACTGTGTACCATGTCAATCCACTCATCATGCTCCACCTAAAGCCTCAGTACATCCTTGGGAAGTGACTAGGTCACCTTGGTCCCGTTTACATATAGATTTTGCTAGCCCTTTTCATGGACAGAGGTTTTTTTTAGTTGTTGACTCCTTTTCAAAATGGTTAGAAGCTGTTCCAGTTACATTTGCTACCTCAGGCACAGTCATAAAGATTCTAAGGAAGCTGTTTGCTACACAAGGTTTGCCAGATACAATTGCGTCTGATAATGACAAAACACAATTTACCTCATCAGAATTAAACATTTTCATGGCAAATAATCTTATCCGACATGTTACGATTGCACCATTTCACCCATCATCAAATAGTCAAGCTGAGCGTATGGTTCAGACTACCAAAGACTCATTAAAGAGAATTATTGAAGGAGATTGGAATCGTAGACCTGCAAATTTCCTTCTGTAACATGTGACACCATGCTCAAGCACTGGTAGTAGTCCAGCAGAGCTACTTATGAACCGGCATCTTAAAACTTGTCTGGATCGTTTAAATCCTGATTTGACATCTGAGTTACAAGAAAAGCAAGAATTGCAATTCAATAAGAACTATAATGCTTCTACAGTGAGAGTATTTGCACCTGACAGTGCTGTCTATGTCAGGAACTATGTTTCTGGGCCTAAATGGATACCTGCAAAAGTACATGGGGCCACAGGACCTTTGAAATACAAAGTACAAATTCCTGATGGTAGAATATTACGAAGGCATGTCGATCAGATTCGGGAACGGAGTGATGAGATTGTGCCTTGTGCCGGTCCCAGTCATACCGGGTTTTCTGTGATAACAAATGATGTGGAACCACTGGATGATACAGGTCTCAGGAGTTGTTGTTGTTATTGAAGAACCAGTTCCATGTGGTCCATCTGACAGAACACAGGAAGAAGGGATGGACACAACTGAAGGTCCAGGTGAAGCGGCTCCAAACATGGTTTTGGGACGCCCAAGAAATATTAACCCTCCCAGTTATCTCAAAGACTGAGGTCTAGGGGGGAGGAGTGTTATGTATTGGGGTGTTATGCAGTCCACCATCCAGTAGATGGCAGCATATTGAAGTTATGCACTTGTTATGTTGTGTTAGTCTCTCTTGTGTTATAGTCTTTATGTGTGTAGTTGAAGTAAAGTGAAGTCTTATATTACTACTTGTCTGAGAGCCATTTGTGAATATATAACATGCAAATACACTAAAAATACAATTTCCAAAACATATTAAACAGCCAGCTGTATTATAGGCCAGTTAAATAATCATCCAATGGTAATCTTGCTTTAAACAGGTTTATATGACATTTTAAGTTGACTGTGTCCCTGCACTCCCAAAGATGTTCATTTAATTTAGATCTGCATCCTTAGGGAACACTTTAATCATAACACATCAACTACATCTGGTAGTCTGTAGGGAAAAAATGCACTCTTTGTTCTGGTTTCTAAACCATTGTTTGATCCTTGTTTATTTTAATTGAAACCACTTACATCAAGAATACTAAACAGCACATAATACTTTATTTCATAAAAAGATAGTGACAATGACATTGACATTTACAAAACAAAGTGTAAATCAGCAAAGCACGAGGATGAATTTAGCTTGTACCACAATTTACACATAAATAAAACCTACTCAACATATGCAATTGATAAGGCTCAAACCAACTATAATAACCCAGAAAATAAACAGATGGAAGTTAACTTTGAGTGGCGCAAGACTGCCAAGGACCAGTACTACAGGTTCATTTGAAAAATTCACATATTCAGTAAACAGCAGATAAGGGAGATTACAGAAAAAAAAAATACAAATATCAGTTTAACGTCATGTAATCTTTACAGTCCATATCGTCACTTAGATATAGTAAAATTTAAAACATTGAATTTAAAAATACCAAGTATGTGGAACATATGGGTTTTGTAACAAAATCTGATGAAGATACCTGCGGTTCATGTGCAGTTTATGAAATTGATCATTTTAGAGATTATTAAAATATCGATATATCATACTGGACAAATTGTAAATAGAAAAAGACCAAATTCAACACCAAATGTTAAGTAACCAATTTACTGGGCAATTATTAATTTGCTTAATTTACCACAATAAACTGTAATCATGGAGGATGGCAGCCTCAGTGAACATGATCTAAAGGGTTGATTACAAAGAAACCTGGTAGAAAAATAGCCTGTTGTACACAAAGAGTTGGAGCCAGGTGCCCTGGACGCTGCTCCAGAACATGCCCCTGGCACACTGGAAACTGCCCAAGAGCACCATGGCCACCCAGGTTAGAATTTAGAGAAATTGGATAATAACTGGAAAATTAACTCAACATGTAAACAGCTCATTACAAACTTACAAAACAAAAATAGAAGAAACTAAAGATTTGGAGGCATATAAAATAAAGGAAATGCTGGATCTCAAAATAATCATCTCATTTTTTGAAAGTGTGAAGCTAGATTCTATTACCCATGATCCATTTACAATCACCAAGCTGTCCCACAGACAAGGATAGAAGTTTTAAACAGAAAGAAAGGTAATGCAATATACCCTCTACATCAGACAAGTAACTGATATTTAAACTTTTAATACCTTTTCATTTTACCCGTTACTATGGGTAGCCTGTAGTTAGCTCAACATTTGTCAAAGCACAGTTAAGGATTAGGGGCATTGTAGTTTAACATCTACCTATTGGTTAGTTCTAAACAATAGTATACTTTAAATACACAAGCCTTAAATGGCAGCACAGACCACATGTATGCAATATAAATCTTGGGATAAGATGTTCATTAAAAAGTGATTTGCATCACATATCTGCAGCATTTGTAAAAGGAGAGAAAGCTTTCTGCACAGCAGTAAAATATTAAAAGTCCATCTTTTTGTATGCCACCATGCTGTTAACTTTGTGAATAGTAGTAGTAAAGGAACGTAGGCGGACCTCTTCAGAATTGGAAACAAATTGAGGTCCAGATTCTTCCCATTTTTCTGGAACTTCCAAATCTTTGTCTGTATAAATCAGCAAATCAAACGCACCTAAAATCGTGAAGTAAAATAAAAGAAGTTTAATAATGCAGTAGATGGGCAAAAAAGGCCGTCTTTAAATGTTGGACAGCAAGGAAGGTCATGTGGTCTATATCAGTGATCTGCACAATGCTTTATATAGAAATTACCGGATTGCAGATCTGCCTGATTCACAAAATCAACCGACTGACAATATATATATATAAAAAAATTAAAAAAAAAAAGGTTTAACAAAGTCGCATTGGTTTTCTTTAAATGCCTTTCAATGATAGCAGCCTTCAGTCCTGCTCCATCATTTACAGTTCTAATGATATCCTGTTTGGGCATATAACATAGAAACCTAGGATGGTGTCCAATTCACAGGCAAGAGGAGGAACCAGAGATTTTCTTGCATCGGTTTCCTCATAAATCTCAGAAATGAGATTAGTATAAGTAGACATAATTCCAATTATAAAAAAAAAAAAAAAAAAAAAAAAAAAAACTTGGAGTGAGAAAGATAGGCAGAACTAGTCTACGATTAGGCAGAAAGAGGCAATAATGCAAGTTACTAGAGCTTCAAAAGCAGACAGAAGAGAAAATCACCGAGTCAGTAAAAAAAGGGGGACAAAATTTTTTGAAATACATAAATGAAAAAAGTAGAACAAGGATTCAAAATAAAAGATATGTGGAAGAGGATAAAAGGTCTAGCTGACTGCATAATGAATATTTTTGTTCAGTATTTACAAATGAAAATAAAGTAAAAAAAAGTAATAATCAGAAATTTAAAACATGTGCATTTACAGGGCAATATATCTTACATCGGCTTTCTACAGTAGACAAAAGTCTATGGGGCCTGATGGGACACAAAAAGTTTCTAAAAGATATAGACATGGAGAGAATACAGAGAAGGGCCACTAAACTGGTGCATGGATAAAACTCACTGACAAAGTGAAAACTGAAAGCCTGTGTGACAGGGCTCCTGCAGGGCCAAACACCTCCCTGTGGACTATGGACCCTGTGGATCTGTTAGGCTTGGGAGTAGATACTTTGGGGGCACCAGCGAATCCCTGCTTTCAATGGAGCTGGACTTCAAACACAGGGTGCTCAGTACAGGCTCATTCAGGATGTCAGCCAGGATGTGTATCCTGGGAGAGCCACTCTAGTCTCAGAAGATGTTAAGAAATGTTATTTTAGGTTATTTGTTAGTGTTGAAATGTGTACTTCTCTAATCAATGAGTGTTTACTGTCTCTTGTAGTTTTGATGTCTGTATCTTAAGGTGTTATGTCTTCCTGTATTTAAATTACCAGTTTAAAACATGTTTGAGGCTTACCATGTTATAATTAGTTTCCCTGTGCCTCCCCTCTAGTTGAGATCATATTTGTCTTTATATAAGTCTGTGCTTTTTCACAAATGTTCATTCTTGCTGTACCCAATTGCTAGTAGTTTGGTCTGCTATTTGGAAACAGAATAAGATTCCAAGCACGACTTGCTGGGTGAATGCGGAGCTATAATCGGGGGTGATTTCCATTCCGTTACACTTACCAGGAAAGATTAAAGGTTCTTAACATTGATAAGTTTGGAAGAAAAGAGACAGAGGGGCTATGATAAAAACATTTAAATACAAAAAAAAAAAAAAAAAAAAAGAATCGCAGTAAAGGAGGAGTGTATAGTTAAAAAATAATAAAAACTACCACAACAAAAAGGCCATAGTTTTAAATTAGAGGGGCAAAAGTTTTAAAGTAAAAGTATTACTTTACTTAGAGGGTAGTGGATGCAGGGAATAGAGGTTAAAACAGTGAAGGCGTTGAAGCATGCATGGTATAGGTATAGGGCTAACCAACATATAGGTAACTAATGAACTAATGACAGTATTCAATACTGTAATGTAACAAGAGTTACAACGTTTTTTAAAAAAAAAAGCTTAAAAAGCAATCTGTTAACGTCATAACCCAATAAGGTATGGACTGGTACGTACATCAATAACAAAGCTGCTCTTGGTGGAAACACCTCACTGACCATTATGAAGAGGAAAATGTTCTCACTAATACAAGATAAATATAAATGTATTTTCCTGATAAAGAGGTTTACCCTATGTTATGCTTTGCATCCACCAAACTCCATCATATAATGTTACAAAATATTGCTGCAGAGTCCCCAAATTATACTCACAAGCAGTTTCCAGCAATGGAAGGAAAGTTACGGTTGCGGTGATCTGTCTGATGACTGATCGTATTTCTTCTTGAATAACCTTTTGAGACTTTTCTCTAACAACACTGAAACAAACAATATACAAAGTTATTCGATATTATATTAGGACAAAATATTAACTTGCTGTGCTTTGTTGGCTTATGCGCATAGGTTTGCCAAGTGTGTCATTTTTTGCACTCTTACACTTGCCTGCAGCTTCGGTATAGCAATGTCTATAATGAGACCAATTTCTTGCTTGTACTTACATTTTATGTTGTGCCTTTATTTTTTTATTTTTTTTAAACAGTAGTACTAGTTAACCTTAAATCAACTCCATGAGACCGATCTTTATCCCCTACACACACCAGAAAAGTATCCATAGCTTCTTTTTGTCATTTCATTGTGATGCATGCTGTACACATTGGGGGTTATTTATAAAAATCAATTTTGCGTGTATATCTTAAATGTTGTGTATGAAAACCAATAAATTAGTTCTGCTCAACCTTTAGCATTGTGCACCAGAACTGCCCAATATACATATATAGAAGTACACATTGTGTAACCGTGTTAACCTGCTGGACCAAGAAAAATAAATGTAGGGATAAAAAAAAAAAAAAAAAAAAAAAAAGATTTCTCACTGAAGGAATTATCACAGCAGTAAATGACACTGCGTGGCAAGCTTATCATTGAAGAAAACAAATCAGAGTAAAATTGCAATACAAGAAGCTGTTTAACCTTTATAGATGAGGACCACAAGATGACATCAGTTTTGGTATTATGGTTACTTTCTTCAGTCACACATTTACTGTATTGTATTGTATTGTGTTTAACCAATAACCAAGTGTAAATAAACAGGGGAAACATTGAAGAAAAAAAAAAAAAAGTTCTTTCGCATTCTTAGCTTTGGTTATCTGCGAATAACTGAACAGAAATAAAACTACATCTAGGTTTTATTTATAGTTTTAAGAAAGAGTTCCACCTAAAGTCCAAAACAAATATTTTTTAAATAAGTACTACCATCATGTAGGTGGAACTGCCCCTTTTTAATCCCAACTGCCATTCTGGTTTGGTTGTGTGTGAAGTACAGGAGGGGTATAATCATACCTGCAAATTTGTTTGCTTTAAACAGTCATGGGCTGAATTAATTAGTAGCTTGCACACATTACTTTGCATGTGCCCAATTTAAGAGACTGAGAAAGTATTAAACAGAGGTCTGCTATATAGTTGGAATCCTAATAAAAACGCTTTACTCAGAGCAATGGAAAACACTTTTTTAATAGCTGTAGTAGTGGGTGTATTAATTTAACAATGTACAGCTCTCACAGACACACACTTTTCTAAACTGAATCAAGGCCCTTGGTTGCCATGACTGGCTGCTCTGAGAGACAAGGAAGTTCTTTACACTTCCAGATTTGGCTTTCTGTCAATCTGAATAGGTGCACTAAGGGAATTACTCAGTTGCAAAAATGTGGTACAATGTATCTGCGAAGCTGCTTAAACTGTGTGCAGAAGCTTCCATGAGGTTTTGATGGAAAGGAAGAATAGACTGCATGTCCTCTCAAACCTAACTCTGCTGAAACACGCAGTCTAAGGATATGACAGCACTTTTGCCAGGTGGGGTACCTTAAAACAATCACCACATCTTCAATGATTAAAGGTTGAATGAGGGACAGCAGTACAGTCTGTTGCCGACGTGTCTATCTTGTCAGGGAGGCACTTACACAACAGCAAGGGTTCATGTGGAGAGATCTCTCAATCACTAGCCAGAGTGTAAAGCTCCACAAAATAATCAAATCAGGTGCCATGTGGCAACTTGTACTAGTGTCCAGACTGAAAAGTGGGTCAGCCAGCTTTGTTAGGCTGTACACAGGTCTAGAGTTCTGCAAATTGAGCCCACCTGCCTTGTTAGGTGGAACTACTAGTGTGTACAGTAAAGGTTTACTTTAAACGTGGGTTAATGTGATTCATTGAATACAGAAAGGCGGAGTAAGCATCAGGTTGTGAGGTCTGCTATTCTATTTTCAGAGAATCACATTCACCCATGTTTAAATCATAGAAACTTTTACTGGGCTCACACTCGTTTTGTGGTTGGTCTATACAGCCCACGTTACTCTCACAAGATTGTCACTATGGATTAAACACACAAAACTCACCTGTCATCTTTAAGACCTTTATCACACTCTATATCAAACTGCCACCGTTCAAGTATTTCATTACTGTCGATACTGGTGATCACCACCACAAGTTTTTGCACTTGGCATTTGTACAGCCAGTCTAAAATGTCAAACACAAAGACATTAGTTTAGCAATCATCATATGACATAAAAGGTTAACTTAAGAGAATGCTCAAACTTGAAAATTAGGTACTTGTTTCATGCATTTTAAAGTTAAATAATTATAAAAAAATGTTTGTACCTCAAAACTTTAATGAAGGTTCTAAATAGGTTTCATGTACTAATAAATGTTAAGGTAGCAGCTTCTACTGATCTACCCCCCCCCCCCCAAAAAAAAAAAAAACCCAAAGTGTTTTTAATAACAAGGGGGTATATTGATAAATAAAACAGCAGACCCTGATATAGAGACACTTTCTGCACCTAAAGAAAATACCTACTTCCACCCACAGGTTGGTAGAGATTTTCAGTGCAAATTAACATGCACTTCTACATGTTTTTTAATAGATGGGTAGTGCTTGTGCAAACAGCCCTAAGGAACCCAAAACTTCAGGATGCATAGGGAATTAAACAGTGACAAAAAAGGGAAAAAAATCTCAAACAATTTAGACAAAAAGGGGCCATTGTATCTAAATCTATACTTACAAAATGAAGTAATAAATCTCTAAATATTGCTGGCATTTGTTTTTGCGATACCACTACATTTCAATATAGACAATATATACCAGCAGGTAAATGATTAACCCAGTGAAAAATAAAAAACACTTTGAGAAGTACCTTTAAGCTGCTCTACCACTTTATTTAAATAGTCTTTCAGTTCAGGATCTGTTGAGACTAACAGGGTAAGGCCATATTTTTGGATTCGTGTGAATGTTTCAGGAGGATAAATCCCACGTTGGTATAAAATGCTATTGATGCCACAATCTATGGAGAAAAACAGTTTTCAGTTAGATGCGATTGCGTAAATATATCCCATAGCTTGACTAATAAAGTGGCTAGTTTTCCCCCCCCTATTTCAGTAAGTCTTTAGTGGGGATAAACATATCAGTTCATTTTACTTTTAAATAAACTATACCTATATTATCCATATCCCAACAAAATACATTTTGATCAAATGAACAAATGAATGCCCACCTTATAAAAATGTTACATCTGTGGTAGAAACTTCTGTCAAAAATATGTCATTATTTAACTTTTATTTTAAAACGTGAAAGTTTCACAAATATTATTCTGGTAGAAAACAGGCGATATTTCAATTGATTTTAGTATAAAAAGCACAGTATTACAACGTTGGTTACAATCTGAATAAACGCCAGAATGTTTATTCTATGTATTCACTACTCTCTAGTCCAACCCTGTAAGGCTTCCTCATCCCGGGTTGGTTACGTGCTACGGAAGGATCAGCTCATAAACCAATCACAGATAACTTAACCCGTGTCACTTTATAAAGTAAACTTATACAAGTCACATTTACAGGTTTAGGAACCTCACTCCAGCTGTTAAGGACTACAGGTCACATGGTTCAGGGTCATGTGACATAGTCCACACGGGCTGGGGGTTACTAAAGCATAGTTCCTTAATGCCCTCTAAACAAAGCAGTGACGACAACACCAAGAGCCTCAGAAATACAGCTCGCCCACGAGCAGTTAGAATATCCCGCGTATTCTGCCTAGCTTAACATCTCACAGAAAAACTCCGACACGATCTCAGCGCTGCCCTTCAGGGTGATCCCTTCACGTGTCAGCTGAGCAGACGCCATAATGCGATGTCAACACTGCAAGCTGCAGTTTAATTTTTAGCGCTGAAACTCAAACTGCAAATGATAATCCAAAGCGAGACAGCTCGCGCCTTCTACTTCAAAGCGCTGACAACGTAATCGGAACGTCTACATTGATTGGTGTGCGTACACGTTACGTATGTGCGCAGTTACACCACAAGCTCTGACAATTCACGGCGGCCATAGTTAGTGAGGTTTAAGCCCTTCCTTCTGTTATGACAACTTTGCTGCTGGCAGATTTATTTGATAATAAAAACACTCGATTATTAAAAATGTGAATACTGTTTATATTAACGCACGAATCAATATTTCCCTGTGATTCACTTTGTCTTAGCGGTGACCACAGACTACTGAAGGTCATCTGCGACACCAAAGCAGTTGGTAAATAACAATAACATTCGTAATTCTTAGTGACTGGAAGCTATAAGACTGGTTTGTCATAATGGTGATTTTAGGTCTTTGACAGCTAGAGGAAAGATGGCGAACGAAGGGTGTAGGAATCATGGCTTTACAGGGTAATGTCAACTAGGATGACCATATCTTTGCTTTATTCAGCGACTGTATTAAAAATGCATGCTACAGGGCAGATGTAAATGCTGAAATGGGAATTGCTGCACTATATATATATATATATGTCACCAGTACTTGAATTAAATAGTAATGTTGTAACTTCAATGACCAAGATAACATCTTGTCACTCTTGCACACATACAATTGCTCCTAGCAGTGAAGGTATGCACCACACTGGTACAGCAGATCCATGCTATAAATGGCGCTTCCCTGATGTGTTTAACCCTTTAAGGACCAGGGATTTTCCTGCGCCAAGGACCAGAGCGTTTTTCAATTTTTAATACGCGGTTTTTGAAACATAATTTTCCTCTCTCTCATTTAACGTACCCATACAAGTTATATGTTGTTTTTTAAAGGACAGTTAGAGCTTTCTTTTGATACCCTATGCATAAAAATGATTTACATTTTAGTATTAAAAAATACATATAAAAGAGGAAATTTTTGAGGAAAAAAAGTTTTTTCCCCATTATTTTCCCAATAATAAGCTACATAACTAGTGCAACACTAACCCACTTATCCCCCCTAATTAACTAACTAATAAAAAATAAAAATATTGGTTCCCAAACCCCCCATAACAAAAAAGACTGAAAAAAACTCTGAAGAGTGCGATGTCAGATCAGTAAAAATCATGCAACAGGCATGCAGGGGTTAAATTTTATTAAATAAATATATTAAAATTACCTTTATTTATTAAAAAAAACTTTATAAATTGTAAAAATAAAAAAATCTGTTAAAAAATAAATAAACGAGGGCCATAAAGTGGAAGGAAACTGATCACAGTTAAAAACTGTGATCAGAAATGAAAGGATTCATTTTTTTTTTTTTTTTTTACCTCTGTGTATTTAATTAATTTATTTTTACTTACAGGTCACTCTCTGTGCTTCACTATAAGAATGTGAAGCACAGAGAGTGAATTAGAGGCAAAGTCAGTGTGTGAACACACTGACTTTGCCATCTAATTTGCATGTTATCGTGGTGATCACTCAATCACCGCGATCACATGCCCGGAAATGCATCGATCGGGTCCAGGAGCTTTGCCTCGGGTGCGAGGCTTAGTCCTGGACCCGTTGCAGACTAGCTGGCGGTGCCCACGGAGCGCACCGCCGGCTAGACTGCATGACGAGTTAACTCGTCATAAGGTAGCTAATGGTGCGGCTCTTATGACGAGTTAACTCGTCATAAGGTCGGGAAGGGGTTAAGAGCTTTGGAAGTGGCAATCGCTTCGTCCCTTTGTTGTTGTTTCTGCCAGACTGCCCCTAGCAGTAGTCTTCAATTTTACAACTGAAAAAAGAACAGTTAAAGGGACATTAAACCTTGTTTAACACTTGCTTCCTTGAAGGAAGCAAGGGTTAAGCAAAACATGTCACGGGACTTTTAAGTAAACCCGACATGTAGAGAACATGCGAGACATAGCAGTTCCTGGTGTCAGCACGCGCACAGCCAATCAGAGTGGGGCAGAGGCGTAACTAGAAACCACCAGGCCCCGGTGCAACCATGCAACTCCACCCCAGAAATGCCACTTACATGCCTCCCAACTGTTCCGCTTTGTGCCTGATCTTGTCTTATATCTAGGATAGCCTTACACCTATCCCATGCATTCCATGTACCCACTACCCTCTCAGTAAAATAATACAAAGTTTCTGACCTCCACTGTATTAACCTCTACCATTTCTGCTGGAAGACTATTCCATGCATCCACTACCCTCTCAGAAAGTAATACTTCTATTAATCCCTGGCCTCATCTTATATCTAGAATAGCCTCATGCTTACACTCCTTCACTGTATTAACCTCTACCACTTCTGCTGAAAGGCTATCCCATTCATCCACTACCCTCTCAGTAAAGTAATATTTTCATTAGTCCCTGGCCTTCTCTTATATCAATAATATGCCAGTGTTTAATATGCCAGTGTTAGTTGCCATTTGATCTGCCCCAGCCAGTTTGCCCAATAATACGCCAGTTAGTTGCTATTTGATATGCCCCAGCCAGTTTGCCCAATAATAAGCCAGTGTTAGTTACCATTTGATATGCCCCAGCCAGTTTGCCCAATAATACGCCAGTGTTAGTTGCCATTTGATATGCCCCTGCCAGTTTGCCCAATAATACGCCAGTGTTATTTGCCATTTGATATGCCCCTGCCAATTTGCCCAAAATTACGCCAGTGTTATTTGCCATTTTATATGCCCCTGACAATTTGGCCAAAATTACGCCAGTGTTATTTGCCATTTAATATGCCCCTGCCAATTTGCCCAATAACACGCCAGTGTTATTTGCCATTTAATAAGCCCCTGACAATTTGCCCGTTAATATGCCAGTGTTATTTGTCATTAATAAGCCCCTGCCAATATCCCCAGTACATCCCCCCAGCACTTACCTTTCCCTGATGGTTAGTGGCAGGCAGCATGGTCTCCCCCATGCTGCCTGTTCGGCTCCCAGGCGGTTGTGCCGACAGGTCACGTGACCCGGCACGCGTATGACGTCAGCGCGCCGGTCACGTGACCTGTCGGCACTTCCGTATCACACTGCCTGTTCGGCTCCCCGTGCAGCCTGGCAGGCAGAGCGATGGTGAGGGGGGTCTTCTGATCTCCTCTCACCTCTGTCTGCCTGCAAGCGTGTTTTTTTTTTTTTTTAAAGTGTGGGTTTTGTTTTTTTAAAGCGTCGTTTTTTTTTTTCTTCCCTATTCTCGGAGGGGGCAATAGCCCCGTTGACCCCCCCCCCCCTGGATCCGCCACTGAGACTGATACATGGAGACAGACATGGAGTCCTGCTCACAATACTTGTCTCTTATTGTATGCATTGTATAGATCATTTTTCAGAATTTTTACACTCACAGCACAAACAATGTTTAGGTTGACGGAGTGTCTTTAAGGTATGGGTCTTGTAGTTCTGCTAACACAATGTATAGGACCATTAGTTTTGTACTCTTATCCTCTCACTGTAGATATTACCGATGGACTCCTTCCGGTGCAGACACAGAGTAGTGGAACTGATCTGATAGAAACTAGCATTACTCCCACTAATTAATATCAACGCTTACAGTAGTATAATGATAAGATTTCCCCTTTTACAAAAATAAATACACATAAATCATTATGCAGCCCGCCGTAAATATTTTCCATAAGTGTTTTCCAAAGCAGACACGTGGCCAGCCTACTATTTTCCATGATTTCTGTGGTTGTGGCAATTGGTAGGTACCAATTATTCCCGTGGTCTGTGCTGAGAAATTCCTGTGGCTTGTGCGGAGATGAAGTGGGTCCCCTATTTCTTGCTGCAGACTTGCTCTGTCGCATCTCTCCAGCAGGAAAGGAGTGATAACAAAGGGTTTTTGGTGTTTATTTTTATATTGAGGTGCCTGTTTTAGAATAAGAGGCTTCTATTACTGTATCCAACACACTCCCCATCATTTGTTTTTAATCAGTGCTACCTACCTTATAAAGTGACCCTCATCCTCTCCTCAATGTGCTGGATGTTGGGAGTTTTGGTCCCGTAAAGATTGAAGAATAGCCATTGGATCACAACTCATGATGGGAGTTGGAGTCAACAAGCTGGACTGTTTACAGGTGCCAAGACACAGAGAAAGTCCTGTATTTGTACAACTATCACTGTGATAGTTTTAACAAAATGAAAGGATCATATCAGGGTCATTAAAGGTCATCTTCAACTGGGCAAAAATGAACCCAAGTGGACAACTGTCTATGTTTAGAATGTGGCTACGTATTAGATAAGAATTGTTATAATTGTATACATAACCTCCCACCCAACCCTCAAAAAAGACTGGCTATTAGAGTTGAGCGGACACCTGAATGTTCGGGTTCGGCCGAACTTCGATAAAATGTCCTGGTCCGTGCTCGAACTTGACCCCGAACCCCATTGAAGTCAATGGGGACACGAACTTTTGGCCACTAAAATGCCTCTAAAAAAGTCCTGGAAAGGGCTCGAGGGCTGCAGAATGAAGTAAAATGTGGGTAAGAGTGTCCCCATTTATATGAATAGGTCAATTTATACCTATTCGTATAAATGGGGACTCTATTTCGGTTTATAGAAAGCCAATAGCCATGTAATGCTATTGGCTTTTTATAAACCGAAATAGAGTTTATAGAGAGGACCCTAATAAGGGGGGCACTAGGGAGGACACCCTAGTGTGTCCCCCCCGGTCGACACCCATGGCCGGCGGGTGGGGACCCTAAAAAGAATGAGGGGGGGGACCTAGTGTCCGGTCCCCACCCATGGGCAATACAGTGGAATGTCCGTGTTTGGGTCCGGGGGTCCAAAAATCGTAGTGTTCGGTATGAACCCGAACTTTGCGGTTCGGGTTGGCTCAACACTACTGGCTATACAATTGTTACCAATTTTATTAGGGGGTGAAGTGCAAACATAATAGAGATACAAGGTTTTGGTTTTCTGAACTGGGTGTTCAAGTTAATCTCACCCACCACATGAAGGCACATTCGCAATACGGTTAGACCCTAACCTCACTTACAATCTACCAAACCTCTGAACCAAGAACCTCAACTGTGTGCAAGCAGAATTCCCCTATACCCACAAAGGGTAATACAAGGACACGTGTGCAGCCCCAAACGATGCCTCACATCACAGCTACATCACCATAACAGTGATTTATTGGTTCTATACACAATATGTATTGATATTACTGTATTTCATGAGTGCTGAGAGGCTTTAATATATTAAATTGGTGAAAATGATACGTTATCTGAAATGACCAGTTATGCAAAATACTTCTGGTCCCAAGCATTTTGGATAAGGGATACTCAACCTGTAATTCCTACTGTTCGCCATTTTCCTGATTCATCCTGTGGATTACCAGATTCATGTGAAACTGTTCTGAGAAACTGTGAATTTGGCAACTGTCCTCTGCAGATGGTTATAATCCTCCTCTACCATCTGGAGAGGGGGGGGGGGGGGGGGGTTGAGATACAGTATAAGAGAAAGTGCAAATATAATGGAGCTCGTTCTAACATGTAGAGTAGAGGTCACTCGGTGGAGGTCGATAAGATAAATCATCCATCTACCTTGAGCTGCTGGATCTTTTGTTCTAGCACTAGGATGTGTCTTCAACCTCCTTGAGAGGAGTACAATTGGAGCACACAGGGATTCCCCCACATCCAGACTGCCTTCAGCTCCCATTTCACCCCCTGTGTGCAAAGGGTCTCCTGCCACCTAGTGGTCAATTTGTAAACTAAACTTTTCACAAAAATCTCACTGCTGTACAATATCCAAATCACCATGCAAGATGCATTTTACTTCTTGGATTAAAATGTGTGAATTGGATTAAGCTGTAAATATAGCTCAGATATATATTGGGGCAGTCTTGGAATATCTTTGGTGGCCTGTCTAAAATATAATCTTGAAAGGACATTAAAAAAAATAAACATTGAATCAAGTGTAGACTTTAAAAATAGAAATGCTTTGATGAAATTATACAAATAAAGTAACTTATTGAGCCCTCTTTGATCTGTATAGCCTGGATGGGAAACCAGACCAGGGTGTCCGTAAAGGAGAAAAAGAAGGTAGGTATATGAAAACAATCAGACAATACAGGGATATTTGCGGGATGGGGCGCAATTGATAATAGTGTCAAGCCTGGACAGAAGAGGGTGCTTACGAGTTTTTAGAGAGAATGGGTGGATGGATGCGAGATAAGACCCTCACCGACCACTTGTCTTTGCTCACTCTCCAGATCAGGAGATCCTCGTGTGTGAAATTCTTTTTACTGATATCAATGTTCTGAAAAGAGAGAATGGTTTTGTGAGAGAGACTATTAATAACACAATTGTCAAACAAACTCATTAATGTGTATTATACAGGGAGGGATGCAAGCTCATTAAAATATCTAAACTGCCTCTGTCTAGATAGGGGTGCCTGGAACTAGCTAGACAAAAGAAGAGTTTGTTATAGGAAACTGGCTGTGTTGGGATCCTTATCTAGAACTAAACACAAGGGATGGTTACCTGGCAGACAGAAGTGATGATAACCTACAACTGGTAAGGTACGATTTACCTGGAACCCGACAAAAGGTATAACAACCTAGAACTGGTAAGGTATGAGTTACCTGGAACCTGGCAGACAGAAGGAATGACTACCTAGAACTGGTAAGGCATGATATACATGGAAACTGGCAGACAGGACGGATAACTACCTAGAACTGATAAGGTGTGATTTACCTGGAACCTGGCAGACAGAAGGGATGATTACCTAGAACTGGTGAGGTATGATTTACCTGGAACCAGACAGAAGGAATGACTACATAGAACTGGTAAGGTATGATTTACCTGGAACCAGACAGAAGGTATGACTACCTAGAACTGGTAAGGTATGATGGCAGACAGAAGGGATGACTACCTAGAACCGGTAACATATGATTTACATGGAGCATGATAAATAGAAAGGCTCACTTTACCTGGCGCTACCTTTAAAGGGTGGTCACACTGCCTGCTTCTGGCTAGCTTGGCACACGGGCGCGCTACCTGGAACATCCTATGTGCACCAGGATGGGAAAGAGACCCTAACACACTGAGTTGGTAATCACCTTGAACTTATTAAACAGAGGGTCTTTTATCCGAAGGTTGGAAACATCCAGATGTCTTTGGTAATCACTAAGCTTCCCAAAAAGCAGTGAGAGGTGAGTCAAGAATCAAAGAATAACAGAGGAGCAGACAGAAGCTAAGCTGGGGGTGGGATTCTTACCATTTTGTTCTCCATTTCCCGCACTTCCTGGTTGACCTGGTTGAGGATCCATCGGCAACACTCTGTAGCCTCCTGCACCTTCTGCTTCTCATCTTTCTCCTCTTAGAGAGTCAAGAACCATGATCAGCACTTTCTCTCCAGCCCAGTTAAAAAAAGTTGTCTCCCGCAATATCAATTCCACAGCTAAATGGCCAGTCCCACCAAGCTTATTTTCTGTATGTGGTATATGAGTTTAATATTTGTGACATTAAAAACAAATTTATAGCTCTCCTGTAGTTCTACATGGAACATAATTTTACCGGGGCCTTTAAATTCAGTGACATTCCATTAGGAGGGGCTTGGAGAGATGGACAGGACTGTTGCTATGGTAACACCAACATTCTATTACATTTCTTTTGCAGTTTTTAAGAGAGAGGAAGTGTACAGCACATGTACAAATATTATCTTCGGACACTGTAAGGAGGAACGGTCCAATGAAATCGCTCTCTGCAGGAACCAGAACGAGGAATTCAAGGCACATTCTTACCATTGAATTGCTGGATTCTGGGGTGTCACTGTGAATGAAGATTTTTGGCCATTTTTTTTTGCTAGTTGGCGACCAGTTACCTGATGTTTTTTTTCACCCTGTAGTTATTCCCACCTCCAGGTTTTTTTCACTAAGCTTAATTCTATTTCACTCTCAACCTCAGCTGACCCTACCGCAGGGTAGACAACCATTCAGGCACAATCTCTGTTCTCACCCGGTGTAACAGAGTGATTCCAATCTCTTGGACCACCGAGTTATTCTCCAGTCGCAGGCATTTCAAGTTTTCCAGGAACACAGCTACAGGGGGCAGAAAGAGAGAGAGAGTGTGTCATCCCGGTGTTAGACACCACAAAAACCACAAACCCTACCCGCATCTGTGCAGACACCCAAGGAGGAAAATTAGGTTTAGGCTTGTCTCACGATGGTCTTCAATTAGGTCATCTAGATTGGGGAAGATGTTTTCCAACTCCATTGTGGGGATCCAGAGGTTCAGCATAGGGAGGTAGACGATGTCATGCAATAAATGGAGCATCCTCAAGTGGGCGTGTTCTGTGAAGAGGAGCTCTATGGCGAACCAAGAGACAGATTAGAACTTCATATGTCCAGTAGCTGGATCATGGAGATAGAAGGAAAGGGGCCAAAAACATAAGAACAGAGACAAGAGAAAGAATTAGCATAGAGGTGGTGTGTGTGTGGACACACCTTTCACCTAATGCTATAATAGTCCTGCCTCCCACCCTAAGCACTCCTCCTTGTGTTACATTACAGAACACAGAGAGGTTGATTCCACATTAATGGCTAACAATAACATTCTTCCAGCCCACCTCATATGTACTCCCTCTCACTAATGTCACTGAATTTAGAAGCCCCGGTGAAATTATGTTGAATGTAAAAACTACAAGAGAAACAGAAAAAAAAGGAAGGTGAGACTGCCGATTTAAGAGAGACACTGAGAGAAGCAGACAAATGCAGACCCCCCGCGTACCATTGATGACCTCCTGCCGCTTCACTTCGCTTTCTTCAGCCTGAGGAGTGTTTCAGGTGGCACGGGTTCCCTCCAGTTTGGAGGGTCGCTCTCTTCCTCTGAAATGAGTGGCTCAGTCTACTCAGGACGACGTACCCTCGATGCTCCCCCCAGGCTCTGGGCTGCAGCAAAAGAAGCAAGGTCAGTCTAGGATACATGCTTCAAACCACCTCTCAAACCATATCTCCTGCATATCACATTTTAAGTCCCAATCGGCCTGTAATAGAGGATTTGGCCACTAGAGAGCAGTAGCTGAGCCTCCAGTGGAGTGTCACAAATAAACCAGGTTTTTACTGGGATAGACAACACATTGCTAATATAAATATATATATATATATATATATATATATATATATATATATATATATATATATATATATATATATATATATTAATACACAACATTAATGTACCAAAGAACATCAAGGGATGATTTTCAATACAGCACTGTGTTTTTTATGTATTTTATTATGTGAGTGTTTCTTAGACTAAATGTATATTGTTTATACCTTTTTCATCAGTGTGGATAATAGGACTAGAAGTCCTCCTGCCTTTCATACTCAGAGTCAGTTATTTGGGCTCTGGATTATGTGAGTTTAATTTCATTGGGGGACATATTGTATTCATCTATATATACTTTTGTATTATACTACACAATTGGATTTTCTTTTTCTTCTTGTTTTTTGCATATACTCTGCCTGAAAACCCTCCATTTATTGGGTAAGTATTATTGTTTCATAAAATTCTTTATTGCACAACACTTTATTATTTTTTGTACTCACTGTTTTTGTGTTTGTTCTGGGAAAGCTACACTAGTGTTTTGCTGCATTTGTTCACTTTTATACAGTGCCTATCATTATTATTTCACTGTTTTAAAAATGTCTTTGTGGCAATCTCATTTAATGTTAATGAAACACCCTCAACGAGAATTTTGAAATCATTTGGTATATAGGTGCACTTTGTGATTATTTAAAACTAATACGAATGAACCATTTAATGATATACATGAGCAAATATCATTACGTACATAAATATCTTAATATTTATCTTGCGGCTCTCAAACATCTGAAGTTCAAGGTATGTGGCTCTCGCATTAAGCGAGTTTGGCCACCGCTGTTCTAGAACCATGTTTATCAAACCTGTCCTCAAGAAACCACAATGGTGCAGTATTCAGAGATTGCCCAGTTGTCTTTAAAAATAAGAATATATATAACATCAGGTGTGGTTCCCTAGTCGTTCGGAAACCATACCAATTGGAATACATTTTCTTTTTTTAAACAGAACACCTGGTATGGTTTCCTAATGAACTAATGAACCACACCAGGTGTTCTACATCAGGGCCGGCCTTAAGTGTTCCGGCGCCCTGGGCGGGATTCCCCCATGGCAAACGCCCCCCCCCCCCATGGATGTATCTCTCTCCCTTCCCATGTTTGTCCCTTTCCTCTTCATTGCCCTGTCTGTCTCTCTCTAACTCCCCCATACCTGTTCTCTCTCTCACTCTGTTCTGTCTCTCTCCTCCCCTTCCTCTGTTCTGTCTCTCCCCCCCCCCGTTCTGTCTCTCCCCCACCCCTGTTCTGTCTCTCTCTCCCCCCCTGTTCTGTCTCCCCCCATTATGTCTCTCTCTCCCCCCCCTGTTCTGTCTCTCTCTCTCCCCATTCCCCCTGTTCTGTCTTTCACTCTCTCCCTCCCCCTGTCTGTCTCTCTCTCCCCCTTCCCCCAGTTCTGTCTCTCTCTCCCCCCTGTTCTGTCTGTCTCTCTCTCTCCCCCTTCCCCCTGTTCTGTCTCTCTCTCCCTCCCTCCCCCTGTTCTTTCTCTCTCCCCCTGTTCTGTATCTCTCTCTCCCCCTTCCAGCTGTTCTGTCTCTCCCCCCTGCCCCTGATCAGTTTTTATTGTCTACATTAACAGTATATACAGGTGACAGATTACCCTTAGGAGGGGGAGGGGGGGGGTGAGCAGCAAATCAACTATTATTATTTTAAAAGAGCACATCGGGAAGGACGTGCAGAGTTAAGCAATAAGTACGGGAAATGATAAACTAATGCCAGGAACAGGAATTCAGACAGGTCAACTACACACTGTGCTCAGGACAGAACCGATGTACCAGATACTGCCACCATACAAAGCAAACATAGCCTCCCTGACCATAGGATCTCTGGGATCAACACAGTCACCAAATGGACAGGGATAAAAGTGTCGTCCTCAAGAGCCCCAAACAATAAAAGGAGGTCAGGTCATGATATGCAGGGTGTGTACTATTCTATGGTACATTATATATATATATACACGCACACACACACATACATACACACAAACACACACATACACACTCTGCGATTTTTTCATCTGAAATATTTGTCATAATTAAATGGAAATATGTACCATTTCAGTCTTTGGCTTGAATCACTGTGTTTGAGAGGTTTAGCATGCAGGAGGTGCAGTCTCCGTGGCAACCAAGGAAATGTTCCTGCTCATTGCTCAACTTTTACAACCCAGAATGGATCTTGTTCAACTCTGGCCCATGAACATACAGTGTAAAACTGAGCCATGCACATACAGTGCAAAACTGGCCCATGTACATACAGTGTAAAACTAGGTATTCACAATGTTTAGCCTTCCTTATAGTCCCCTTTCTTATAGTCCCCATGCAGATTTTAATTCAATACTGAGGCATGGCACATATACTCTCACACTGACATTACAGCACATAACAAACACAGTGTATATAGTATTCCCCCGTGCCATACAAGGCAGGATATATACGTTCAGTCAAATTAAAGGCCACTTCGGGGGACAATGCAATTATATGTGACCTCCCTACCCCAATACACAACACAATATTCACTTTCTACAGACTATTTAACTGCCTTGTTAAAGGAATATAAATGTTTTTTGTTAAACACAAATGAATAATGTTCTGCCCTTATGATGAGGATAAAAGGACATGACTGGCCGATACTTTTGATAGTATATGCACGTTTTTCTTCTGACTGGCAGCTGCTATGCTGGCAGCCCAGTCTGGTCTGTGACTGTCTCTGTCTGTTAATGCAAAAGATGGACCCACTCTTTCAAAGGGGATCAACAGAGCTCATACAGAGTCTGATCAGATGGTTAGAGTGAGGCCCTGCTCTGATTGGCCGTCAGCGCACAACAGTCTCCTGACCGGCTCTTAAGATCCAGGTTGAGTTTATTTGGGAGAAGGAGGACACTTTTTTTCTAAGTTTAGTTTTTCTTTAAGTAGAAAGGCTCAATACTTGGCAGGATTAAAAAGGGTCTAATAGATTAGTACTGTTTTGCCACCTCATATAAAAAAAAATATATATATGGCAAGCAGTAGGACACTTACTACCTCTAGTATCTGCTAGTGGGCGGGGTCTATGAAGGTCCTCCCCTATTGGTCTGCCAGTCAATCTGTTCATTACACACCTTTAAAATGGCTTGCCTGTCTGTCTGACAGACCGCATGACAGTCTAATAGAAAGCGTCACTGAGGCTGGCCACACCCACAGACTCCAGGAAGTACATTTTCTAGTGCTTAGTTTATTGCCCTAGGTATACCCTAAAAATAAAACCAGATCTAGTTCTAAAACTATGCCGTAACTCCCGTTAACAACGATTCCCTACTCCTCCACATATAGCAGACACCACACACCTGGTATCATGGTGAAGGCCGTCTGAAAGCAAACAGGATAAAATAAAGAAAACATGACTTGTTGGCCTGGAACACCCCATGGACGGAATCCTACAATTAACCCTACAATGACTTATCAGAATCCCCATGCCTGAAATTCATTGCATGGCAAAGGATGCTGGATGAAGAACATGGTCCTTAAGAACAGCTGGTGGACCGGAGTTACCCAAGCCTTGTAACAATGGATTCTTTGTCAACCAGAAGACAATCAATGCAAGCAAATCCCCCGACACATGGCCGGAGGAAGTGCTAAAGCCTGTTATCATGGAATCTCAGTTCTCCCAAGATGCAGTAAGAACAATTCAACCCACGCAGAATATACAAGACAGCAATGTCCCCTTATTCTGATGACACCGCCTCATCCATGTCTTACCACAGGGAAGGGATCCAACTGAAGCACCACATGGTGAAGGAAACCAAAGGAGAAAAACTGTTAAATCAGTGAAAAGCAAATAAAGAAATCGAATAACAACATAAAGGGGGTGTATTTATAAAAGGAATTCTGGTGAAAAGTTCTAAAAACTGTCTAATTACTGGGAACATTCCATTGGATCCAATGGGGACAGCTCCAATGTTTCACTTTGCCCCCAAATTATCAAGACATCTCAAAGTGTTTGACCTGGGTATGTTCACCTACTCTCTAATTTTCAAATGTGTCCAGGGGATGTGATTATTCCCAAGTTTAATGGTACCTCATCATCTACCTCGAAAGGATTAAAAAAAACTAGTTCAACCCTGTCGGAACATGCAAATTGAAAGATTAAACAGACGCTAGAGTTGATACATTAGCCCACTGAGCTATGTCACGGTAAGAAATAGGGCTTTATTCATGAAAGAGGGAATTTGCGGGGGGAATTGGCTACTTTGGCCCTAAGTTTGAAATTCCTTTGTAAATTCCCTCTTTTACTCCCCTGACCCCCCCCCCCCACTTTTCGCAATTACAATCCCCCTCCCCACACCAATCACATAAACTTTAAAATCTCCCCCGCCCCACACCAATAACATGAAGTTTAAAATCTCAGCACCCCCCCCACCCTGTTCTCAAAGTCCTCATCTTCTGCGCCAATAATCAAGGTGGCCCCCATGGCATGAACACCCTGCGTGACAAACAGAAAGAGACAGTAAACCAAAGATCAACATCTACGTTCTCTCCAAAGAATAAAATAATGAGACTGACTACAAAAATAAATAATTGCTAAAAAACAAATATTGCGTCAATTCCGATAACTGGATAATGATGGCCCATCTCAAATTAGCACAATTTACTATTGGCAGAACTGTCAAAAATTCAGCAAGAATTTTTTTTATACAATATATAAGAAAAATAACTGAATACAAAGGCATTAAACGTGGTGACCGGATCGAGCAAGGTCGGCAGTAACTGGTTTAACTGGTCTAACCTTTACTATGCACAGATAGTGCTATTGGCTCGGTCAGACCGCTATATACATTATGCATCCCTCCCAACGGTCGCTGTTTAGGAGGGACAGTCCCTATTTTTTAGGAGCTTGGAATTTTAGATTATAAGTTGTAAGTTATAAGTTACATTGTAAATCCTTAGCCACTAGAAGAGTTTAGATCAGTAAGAAAAAGTTATATGCAGGTTAAGGAATACATTTTCGAATACGTGTTAATAGGGACTCGAACCCCTAGTCATTATTTATGGAATAACTTTTTTTTTTGATACATTGGTTAACAGTGTTGTGTGTCTTCTATTAATGGCATCTTCTTGTGTCCCAATAAGAACATGACATATTTATCATTAAACATGTAGTTGTATATTGGGCCACAAGGTGATGTCATAAACAGGAAACAGCACTATCATATTTTAAACACATTTTTCTTTCAGTCTATGCATGTGCTTACAATTCTAGTAAAATATAGTATAGGTCACAGTGGTGTATTTTGAGTGTGTGCTGCCCTAGGCCTGACTAAACTCGTGCACACCCCTAATTAACTTTTTAACATTATATTCAACTTTTTACATATGTAATAAAATGTTTTTGAAAAAATGAATTTATTGCTTTTATTTCCTCCACCCACACATGTGCACCCACTTTGCACCCAGGACTTTGCCAGCACCTATATTGCACCCAGAATCTATACCAGCACCATGATTGGACTCACAGGACTAACCCCAGCAACATAATTTACCCCAGCACCCATATTTGCACTCACAGGCCTTACCCCAGCACCCAGTGCTACAGGACCTGCCTCATCACCAATATTTGCACCTAGGATAGGCCAGACTAAAGTCTGGGCTTTCACTGGGGCCTTCTTAAACATGTGTGTGACTGCATGTGTTATTTCATTATTTTGCAAGAAGGGCCCAGGCTCCTCACAGATTAAACCAGATCTTCTTGTAGAAAATTCCCATGTACTTTTGAGAATAGTATTTGACATTTCTTTTTTTATTTTCTCCCTGCTTTTAGAATATAATTGTATGTGGGATATGTTTAATGTTTATTACTGTAAATTATGACAAATAATTTATTACATTTAAAAATAAGCAAAAGCCCTTGCAAGCTGCCAGTTCAAAAGTCGTGTTCAAGGGTAATAATGTAGGCCATTTAATCGGCAACTCGTATTGAGTTACAGTGCATTTTGCCAACTCCATACATTCCTCTATTAAATATTTTAGGTCCTACGTTGGAGAATTAATTCCCTTTTCCCCGTAGAAACTGGTAGAATTACATTCACTTACTAACACTTTATGAGTGAAATGTGACTTTCTATGAGGCCATTACTTAAAACCTTCATTGGGAAGGTTAAATAATTTTAATGCAGGTTTGGCAGACTTCTTCAAACATGGATAAATTCCACACTATTTACTAAATAATAAAATAACCATCCACTGCAGGGATTTGTTTTTGTTCATCAGTGGAAACTACCACCTATTTACCAGTAGTTCTTGCCACGATACAGCTATAAAAAAATAATCATACCCCCTGTGGTCTTGCACCAGCTATTTCCAGCCTGCTGGTACTAATTCAGTGTGACTGCTTTGGTCTTTTAAATGCATATATTAATGGTTGCAGTATTCAGTCTTGAATAACACTGTCATTTAGAACCTCTTTATTATCTTCAAAATCCTGTGTTCGGACACTGAACATAATATTAGCTCCAGAGCCAGCAACTGCTGCGGAAGCATTGAACACTCAGTCATTCACAGAACACAATTAACAAATACCAGAATGCTTTGTGGCTTACATAGAGGAATGCTGCAATAAAAGTATTTAGCAAGGTGCTCCTATTGTAGGAATGTTGTTTGTAAATGTTTTTACACATTCCTGACATGAATATGAACTTGATGAAACAAAGTGAGCGAGTGAGGTGTGTAATGATATATTTAGACTTTTGTCATGCATGACCATTCCCCAAATATTTTTTCACCCAAGCAAAGAACGGAGACTGTCACCCAAACAAGGGCTTAACCTGTTTAGTTACAATAGCCTGCCATGATCTCCGGATATAAGGATAGTTTGAAAACCATTATAAGATGACCTTGTAAATGGTCAGAATCCATCCATCTGTTATATCAGATATAACTTTATTGTTCAGTCCTATGTTACTGTTTGTAGATATTTACTGAGAGCTTCAAAGAACAGAAGTAAAACCAATTTAATTTGAATTGCAATGATAATATCGATCCATAGAATAATTAATATTGAACGTTTCCTACAATAACTTGTCAGCGTTTAGTGAACTCTTCTTCATATTTAAATGGGGTTTCATTGCATTGTCAGTGACACATTTTTGATGTCTCCCCCCAACATAATTTATTATGTAAGTAATGTATAGTACAATTATGCGACCATGGCATTAGTAGCTAACAGACCAGCATATACTTGAGCATCATGGGAAGTTAACATTAGCTGAGGTTGTAAAGATCAGCCACTATTACCCCTGTCTACAATCCCTATGGTATTCAGCCAGTAATGGTCTGCTGGATGTCATGGGAGCTGCGGTCAACAACAAAAAAGTTAGTGTGCAGTGTAACAATCCCAGCCTGTAACTACAAATCCAATAAAGTTAAGCTAATAATATGGCTGTTGAATATTATTGTAGATCCAGTCAACAAAAGTTAGTGTTTGTACTGTAGACTTACTGTAACCCTATTGCCCCCTCCAGAGGCGGCTTTAGAGTTTGAGGCCTTAGTGAAAGTCAAACATGAGGCCCTCATGTAATTCATAGACACACTCTGCCACCAAAGTCATTCATAGACACTCAGCCAGCACACACTGACTCACAGACACACTCAGCCAGCAGACAATCACACTCAGCCAGCACACAATCACACACTAAATCACACACGTTGTGCTGGAGGCATGGCACTTTGTTCTTCCTCACAGCACTGGATGCACTGTGATTTAGCCATTCAGTATGCCAGAATTTTGCCACTCAGTATGCCAGAATTATAAGTTAGTGCTGTGTCACTTCATAATGTCATTCATGTCATTAAAGCATTCCATCCCCTTCATATAAATGTTAACTGGTTGAGAATGATAGGCAGTCCAGTCCCCCCATAAATGTCAGCTTGGCTGAGCATGATAGACAGTGTAGTCCCCTCATAAATGCCAGCTTGGTTGAGTATAATAGACAGTGTAGTGCCCCAATAAATGCCAGCTTGGCTGAACATATTAGGCAGTGCAGTCCCCCAAAACATGCCAGCTTGGCTGAGCATGATAGGCACTGCAGTCCCCCCATAAATCCCAGCTTGGCTAAGCATGATAGGCAGTGAATTCCCCCCATAAATGCCAGCTTGGCTGAGCATGATAGGCAGTGCAGTGCCCCTGTAAATGCTAGTTTGGCTGAGCATGCTAGGCAGTGCAGTCCCCTCATAAATGACAGCTTGGCTGAGCATGATAGGCAGTGCAATCCCCCCACACTTCACTCACATCACTCGCACACACACATCAGTCACTCACTCAAAACATTACAGACACAGCAACAACTATTTTTTTTATTTCTTACCTGGTCAGCTGCTGTAGTGTGTTCCGGAGCGGAGAAGGGGGGGGGGGGGGGCGCGCTGGTGATCGTGGGGGAGGGGGCGATCACGGAGGGGGGGGGTTTGGTTTAGGTAAGAACACTGAGCTACCATGGAGAAATATGTATATGCATGTCTCCAACTCAGGCAGGGAAGATAGTGTGGGTGGTGCTAGGTAATTAGACAGCTGCGGTTCAGGGGTACCTGTGAAAGTTGTGCACTGTGCTTGCACAAGAGTGGTACGGCCACACCATTGCAATTCTAACTACTAATTCCATAGGTAAGTATATATTAAATTTAAAATAGAATAGAAAGGGCAAAAAAAAACTAAAAGTGACAGTCTAGTTCATGCATTGGTGCCTATAAATTGCACCAAAGTCCTATAGGTGACTAGACTGTCCCTTTAATGGTGTTTCTTTACTGGCACCGCTAATCCTCCATAGAAAGTATGGAGATTCTTAGCGGGTTTGGTAATTTTTGTATCCAGTGTTAATGGTGTTAGCTATCAGCATTAATTAAAAAATGCCCATTAATTTACCACTAATGCCATTTTTTCGGCTACCGGGGGCAGTTAAGTCTAGTCTACTATATGACATTATATAATATAGCGAGCCACTGTGAGTTGAAATCTTTACGTCACATTTACTCTCATGGATTAGTGTTGAGCGAACCCGAACCGCACTGTTCGGGTTCGTACCGAACATTACGGTTTTTGGACCCCGGATCCGAACACGGACATTCCACTGTATGTTCGTATTGGAGTTCGGGGTTCGGCGATTTATTGGAGCCTTTTGAAAGGCTGCAGGGCAGCCAATCAACAAGCGTTTGACTCGTTTGCCCTTAGAAACCATCACAGCCAGGCCTACTAATGGCATGGCTGTGATTGGCCAGTGCAGCATGTGACCCAGCCTCTATATATAAGCTGGAGTCACGTACACTCACATCACATGAGCTCTTCTTAGTGTAGGGAGAGGATGCTGCAGCTGTGAGGGACAGATTAAAAAAAATTCTGATGTTGAATCTGTAAACTACAGCGATTATTCAAACTACAGCGATTATTCAAATTACAGTGATTATTTTAGTGGTCGCTATACTACATATTTGTACCCTGCCCTGAGCCCAGTGCCACAGAGAGTGCAGTGCACTTGCAACTGCATGTGTGCCAGGCACATGACTTTAATCCTATTCTGTTAGCTCAGTGGGCAACATCTAGGCATTTTTAAATACTGCAATTTGTTGGTGTTAAATATTACATTTGCGTCCTGCACTTCATATCCGAGAGTCAAATAGAACCGTCAAATACTGGGCTTACAGCGCACTTTGAAAAATTCTAATAGTTTTGGGTGGGTGCTAAATAGTACATTTGCGTCTTGCGGTGCACTTCATATCTGAGAGTCAAATAGAACAGTCCAATACTGTGCTTACAGCGCACTTTGAAAAATTCTAATAGTTTTGGGTGGTGAATAGTATTATTGCATCTTGCGGTGCTCTTCATATCTGAGAGTCAAATAGAACAGTCCAATACTGTGCTTACAGCGCACTTTGAAAAATTCTAATTGTTGTGCTAAATAGTGCATTTACGGCCTGCACTTCATATCTGAGAGTCAAATAGAACCGTCAAATACTGTGCTTACAGCGCACTTTGAAAAATTCTAATTGTTTTGGGTGGTAAATAGTACATTTGCGTCTTGTGGTGCACTTCATATCTGAGAGTCAAATAGAAAAGTCCAATACTGTGCTTACAGCGCACTTTGAAAAATTCAAATTGTTGTGCTAAATAGTACATTTACGGCCTGCACTTCATATCTGAGAGTCAAATAGAACAGTCCAATACTTTGCTTACAGCGCACTTTGAAAAATTATAAGTGTTGTGCTAAATAGTACATTTACGTCTTGCGGTGCATTTTTTGCAGTACAATAAACAAAAAAACAAAAAAAATACAAATAAAAAACAGTGTTGGCTACCTCCTCCTCCTCCAGCGCTGCTTCCACCTACACCGCCACAGTCACTGCCTCCTCAACCTACGGGTCACTTAGTATAAACTGAAAGAGAATACCCTGCACTCCAACCCTCTCTCAAATGGATAATTCTGTTGATCCTCCTGGCAGCCATGCTTTAGATTTAGATGTATGCTCTTCCAAAGCTAAAATCAAAGATTCCATCTAGTGCTATTTTATGGCTCAGCTGTATTTGTAATTTGTATGTATTTTATGTTATTTCCCTATCCACATTTGCTTGCAGGGCACTTGTCCTACTCTTACCCACATTTTACTTCCTTTTGCAGCCCTCTAGCCCTTTCCAGGACTTTTTTAGAGGCATTTAAGTGGCCAAAAGTTTGTGTCCCCATTGACTTCAATGGGGTTCGGATTCGGGGTCAAGTTCGAGCACGGACCCGGACATGTTTTCGAAGTTCGGTCGAACCTGCCGAACCCGAACATCCAGGTGTCCGCTCAACTCTATCATGGATACTTAGCAGTGCTATGTTAGCACAATATAGGATTTTCCTCCTGGAGAGTACAGCTTGAAACACTTTTACATTTTCAGGATTCTTGTACTGCTGCTGATGCTGTGTTCTGGTATTCAGAGGGGTCATTTTAAGGTGACGAACAGTAAAAAGTACAAGAGGTTTTGTAGACCCTCCCACAGCCTTCTGATGCATGCATCTCCTTTTTTATTCCCTAAATTCACAATTTTAAGTTTATTTACAGAATGTTTTATTTTCCTCCAAGTGTGAAAACTGCCTGGCCTCAGTAGCTAATATACAATATAAAATATAGCTGTGTGGAAGTACTTACAGTACTAAGAGTAAATATGGTGCTGTCCTGGCCTGTGGTGAGCAGATACTGTGGCTACTTCCTCTCCACAGTGAAGTATGCAAGGGTAAACAAAAAAGCCAAGTGCACCACAAGTGCACACACCTCATCTGTGCTTTTTCACATTTTGTTCTGTTGGTTGTTGGGGATTGCATGTATTGAGAAAGAGAGGCTGCTGCTACCTAAAACATCTGCACCTTTGTCTCTTCTCACTCTTGATGTGAATAAAAGCAGGTGAGTTGTTTTCACCTCTGTTATACTCCTTGTGCGCTTGGCTTTTGGCTTGGCTTGGCAACTCAATTCAATTGTATTCTTTTCAGTGTTCCATTGTTTGTTGGCCTGTGACTGATAGGGGACAATTCAAAGGTGCATTGCAGGGGAGTTGAGGTGAGATGAACATTTCATCTCACCAATTTAGCTATATATTATGCAGGGACAAACTTGCTAAGCAAACTCACCAGGTTTGTCCCTGCACGATGTATGGCTAACTTGGACAGATGAAATGTTCATATTACCACTATTCACCTTTTACGAATAGCTCCCAGTGTTTAATAAGTATAATAAAGTACATGACCCAAGCACATTTATATTTGGTTAAATACTACATTTGGCATCAGAGTGAAATAGTTTGAATTGTTGAATATAGCATGTTTTGTAATATAGTAATCTTGAATTTACAGATTATGCATGCAGTGTGTCACAAGATGGCAGTGGTGACTCACATTTTGTTTGAATCACAGTCCACAATCTATATTATCTGTTAAATTATCATATAGAGCTTGTTTTCTTGTTGCCTAAATGTGTACATTTTAAATACTGACTTAAAAATCAGTGGCTTTGCCACATTTTGACTTGTAATAAAATCCATTATCTGACAATGTTGCGTTCCTCGATTATGTTCAATAACACTCTACTTGTGTATATTTAAGTTACACTGATTATAAACCATGCTATGATGCTCTAGTACTATGTAAACTTTTTATATCACAAAATAGTGAGGGTGGAAGGTGCACAATAATATGGGAAAGACTTATCTTGTTGTCTTTGAGAAGATTTTCTCCTTAATAAGACACAATCCCCCTGACCTTGTTCTCTCTCTCTGCCCCCTCCCTCCTCTTGTCTCTCTCTGCCCCCTCCCTCCCCTTGTCTCTCTCTGCCCCCCCTCCCGCCCCTTGTCTCTCTCTGCTGCCCCTCCCTCCCCTTGTCTCTCTCTGCCCCCCCTCCCCTTGTGTGTCTCTCTCTCTCCCTCCCTCCACCCCCCCTCACCTTATCTCTCCCTGGTGGCTAGTGGGGGCAGCCGGGGGATGTCTGCACGATACGTGCAGACTTCCTCCATGCTGCCTGACACTTCAGTCTATTATGACGGACAGCCGGCTGCCCAAATATCCCTGGTGGCACGGGAGGTAGCCGGAGGATGTCTGCACGATACGCGCAGACATCCTCAGCTGTTGCCTGGCACTTCCGCCGGGACTTTTATGATGAAGCCGGAAGAACCCGGCTTCATCATAGAAGTCCCGGCGGTCTTGACGGGCGGCAGTGGAGGATGTCTGCGCGTATCGTGCATCCACTGGCTGTTAGCGAGGGGGATCCAGGTCCCCTGCACCTCTGCGGGGGACATGGATCCCAGTCTTATAGTTAGACCTCGATTTGAGGTCAGATTATAAGACGACCTTGAATATAAGACAAGGTGTCTTTTTCAGAGCATTTGCTCTGAAAAAAACCTTGTCTTATATTTGAGCAAATACGGTATATATTCTGGTCAATATTCAATTCTGCACAGCATAAAGTATGTGATGGTCATAAGGTATGATAAGTCAGAATTCACTTATTATTATTTTATTATTATGTTAAACATATTGTTTAGAGAGAGGACATGTGGTGTCCTGGAGGTACATGCATAGAGTTGGGAGTTGAGCTCTTTGGAAGGTGCGTTGGCTTCATTGAGCAGTACATCAGGGTGCATGTTTCAGGGTTCTAACTGTCCCAACTATCTCTCTCTGCTCTAATTAACTGTCATTATCTGGTTTATACTGTGTTGTCCTGTTTTACTCACTGGGGTTGCTGTACTGTGTCTCCCTGGTTGTCAGCTGATTGTTAGTATTCAAATAAACATGGAATTCTTCCATTCCCTCTAGATTGTAGGCTTGCGAGCAGGACTCTCTACCTCATGTACCAGTGTGTTCTAGTTTGTCTAACTTAGTATGTAGACTGGGGATGGTGGTATCTAGTATCTAGTATGTAGACTGTTATGGGGATGGTGGTGTCTAGTATCCAGTGGTCTGTGAAGCTAAAAGTGCCTTCGTTGAGATAGGCAGTGTCAGGATATTTAGGAAGAGGTTCCAGTTCTTTCCTGAAGACTTGTCTGGAGGCCTAGATGCACTTGAAGGTTCTCCAATCCAGCTGACCGCCTTTCCTTCAAGCATGCAAGAAGACCCAGAAGATTATGGCGCATGTCTGTCTGTTGGTCATATGAGGCAAAATCCAGTGTATATAACCTGGTAAATACTCCTTCACCAAACAGAGTGAATGCCTAGCCATTACACATGGCTACCTTTAATTCTGCATAGCGCAATGATTGTGGTCATAGGTCTTTACTTTTGCTTATTGCAGAGAATGTGATCATGCTATATCTTTTTCATGCACACCTCTATGGGATGATCATTATTTCTCCTTACCATATGTAATGGCTATTTTTTATGTAGCCATAGTCTAACTTATTATTTTCTGCATATGGTCAGTAGTCGTATAAACAAATCAGAGTAGTACTGAGGGTGAGGTTACTGAGGCATTTGCCTCAGGTGCACAGAATTGCATGCCTCCCAACCTCTGCCCCCAGTGACTTTGCAGGTCTGCCCTTGGCAGAATAAGGAGATCAAGTGTCGGCCACTCAAACTGTCAGCACTACTGCACTTACAGAATCTATGCACTATAATTCAAGAATAGTGTGAGAAAGTCAACTTGGGAGTTCAACTTTCACTTTAAAAATCGTCCTCCAAAGTTGACCTTCTCACCCTATATTTGTAAGACAATTTTACCTCAATCTCCCCCCATCTCGAACTCCCTTCAATGAAATTATACATTGCTGGAGTTGGAATTGGGAGGTGAGTTGGACCTTGACATCCAACCCACCTCAAGTCGCCTCATTTATAAGTGCGAGTTGTATAACACAGAAAAGAAATTCCCAAGTTCTGGGGGCTCCCAAAAAGCCCCCCCCCCCCCCCGACTACTGACAGATAATCCTTATATATCTTGATTATATACAGGGTGTTTGTCCCTATGGAAACACCAAAAAGATTATCTATGTTCCAATTCCATCTATGATTATTAAATATTTTCTGCAGTTTTTACCTGTCTAGCACCTGATGTTGTTGAATGTCTACCTGCGAGAAGTAGAGGTGTTCCCAAGATTCCAATAGCAGCAAGAAGAGGCATTCCCAAGGTTCCACTTCAATCTCTGCATAAACATAACATGTTCTGTAATGAAACCCACGTTCCATAGTGCAAAAGCAAACACTATTAAAAGTAAATTATTCATAAACATAAAAAGCAGAAACATTTTAATTGTTCAGAGAAATCGACATGACTGGAAATATTACTATCTAAAATCTTTATAAACACCAATTATACAATACAGAATTTGTAGAACAATGTGACTGCAATAACAACAGATTAATAAATTAACTTGTAATGATCAGAAAGGTATGTAATTATATTAAAATTGAAAACATGTAAACACCCACCAGTGCACTTGGTACTTATGTGCACTAGGACAGACAGGATCGCTCGGTTCGTCCACCCAATGGTAAGCCGTAAAAGGACAAAAAGAAACCAGCGACTTAGTGATCCACCCATCAGTCTACTAGAAGATAAGCACCAGACACACTGCATGCATTTGATGGTTTTAATCCAATATATGTGAGGCTACAAAACCAGGAGGAGACTCTCCGATCGTTACAGATGAGACACCTGGTTTCTTTTTGTCCATTTATGTGATTATATGATAATTATGTTGTCTACATTCATTTATATTCAATAAAATATTTTAAAGACAAAAAGTTATTGCTTCCAAATCCCTATTTTTATTCTAGACGCAATTTTTAATAAAATATAAATAGCGACACAAATCTGTCTATATAACATTTTTGCTAAAATATTTATAAGGTTAGTCCTGTTATATTCTATACAATTAAGACACTATAGAGGTAATAGGGGTACCACAGCGGTTACATGGGAGGCCAGTGCAAATGACCCTGAACTCCGTTATTATTAACTGGGCTAGGATCCTGATAAATGGCTCCAAACCCTCCCCTCCATCAATAGTACCATGGTTGGGAGCCTGGTTAATCGCTCCCAGCACCCCATTATAATTACTATATAATAGTCAACCCCCAATTGAATAAACCCCCCAGTAAATTATAATCCTGAATGTCCCCCCGATGATAAGCAACACCCTCACTCCTAATCGTCAATAATAAAATGTGTAAAAACAATAATCCACCTATTCTAAAAAATATGTGCCAGCATAGAACATATTTTATGGTCTGCTTCCAGCGGAGAGAAATTTAGATCAAGACCGTGGGATTGGCATGGAATTAATGGGGCACAGGTGATTTTGACTACATAACTAGACTGATTTACAACAGGGATGAAGGTCTCTGTCCCTTCTGGCCTGCTTTCGAGTTTATTATTCCATACACCATTTCTTGACAATTCACTGCTGCTTGGCTGTATATACCGTTTGAAACATGTTCCAATAAGCTATATTGGGTGACTATCTTGTAAAAAGTATCATATATCATATGATCTTTAGTGAGTCATTTATTTGGGCATATTCAAACTATTTGATATACCCAGACTGCTATTAAATAAATGAGTGCATCAAAAATATACAAAGGTCACCAAGCATCCAGGCTATTCCTTCTGAGATTGTGTGCTCTCTCTCACAATCCGCCTTGTATAGCTCTTTGGAATTCATTAGAGCATGTTTAATAGCTTTTGCTTGCATCATGCAATTACATTTTCTATACACCATGGACTTAGCACCCTTGTTCCTTTTCTGCTTCATCCATTTATATTTTATTTGATGTGTTATGAGTCTGAGGTAATTCAATCCTGGCACAAATTCAGATGTGGTTATATTTTTTCATTTTTATAAAATGTTACATATAGCACAATATAAAGGTGGTTGGTTGATTGAGGAATATAGTTTTTGAAACACATAGCTATTAGTGCCCAGTGAGTGTTCTTCGTACCTGCTTTGTGTTAACATCATAACCTTGTGTTGTTTTCTTCAAAATCTTTGAATTTAGCATGAATATTTACACTATATGTATGTACTTGTACTATTTTCTTTGGCTTTTTTTTCATTTTTATATGCTATTGTGTTCCATTTGGCTCTTAAACAAAGAATGGTCTATTAAAGCATTCTGTTGTCTGAAGCAACTGTATAAATTGTGACAGGGCCACCTATGTTCAGTTGGGATATGGTTAAACTGATCTCATTGTGACCTTTATATGTTGTCAACCTATCATTCTGAATCTTCACAGTGATTTATTTTTCAAACTCCAGTTTGACTTTATGGGATTATACAGTCTCAAGGTTTATCCAGTATTATTTATTGATCCCCTGTGATAGTCTACTTGGGAAAGATAATTTAAACAGTGTGCCAACTTTGTAGTTTGGGGTATTACACATTTATATCAAATGTCAACCAAGAATCTAAATTATGAGAATAGTCTCTGTTACATAAATCCCATGGCTGAAACAGGGATTAAAGGGCATAAAAAAAACATTTCTTCTGTGAGAAGAAAACATCCCCCAGAAGTTTTCATTAGCATATATGCTCTGCTTTGTAAATTGGTAAAGTATTTGTCTTCAGTTAAGGAGCCAAGATTCTTTATTCAATTAGTCACAAGTTGCAGTGATTTGAATGTATATTTTCTGACTGAAAAAAATACTCAGTTTACTGTGTCTGTCCATCTTATCCTATATTTGCATGCTTATATCTTTCGTTTAATTTAATGCACCATTCTGAAGGAAATTAATATTTCTCTTCAGCTTTGGAAGGAAGAGTTAGAATAAGAGAGGGGAGAGGTGAGTGCAGGCCAAATGAATGAGTAATAAAAGTACATTTGCAATGATAGGCAGAGACAGGGCATTATTTTGCAGAGGTAAACCTGTAATCTCATGCTTTTTGAAAAATAAAACCACAAAGTCCACCCTGTTTCTTAACATATTCAAATCTATTCAATAAAGAGAGAATTTCAGGGAATTGAGATGATAATTTTAAACTTAAGGCCGAAATAGCTGAGTTGGAAAAATTCTCCCATTCAGCTGCATGGGCTAATTTTTCCATCTCTACATTGGCTGAAAGTTTGAAATTCCCAGCTCAATTGTTCGCAATTCTCTATTAGACTATAAGGCTACTTTTGGTTATTACCCTACACCTTGCAAAATACAACAGAAAAACTTGTAAACATGGCAAATGTCTAAACTAGAAACTATTTTTAGTCTTTTTTACTATTTGTAATTGTGTAAACGATGTTTCTGCTCCAAAAATTTTTAATTGTCTCATATTTTATAAAAATGTTTCTAGTAAATTACATGATATGCTGAAAATAAAGGTCTAAAAAAAGCTCTTCCTATGCTGAAAAAAAAACAATATATAATTTGTGTTGGTACAGTAAATGAGAAAGAAAAATGTAAAGCTAAACATAAATACCACAGAACTATTAAAACAGCCCATGCCACCAAGGCAAAGACACAACCACAATTTATGTCATTAAGGGGTTAAAGAGGTGCTTCTTTTTGATGAACTTTTTGAAGAATAAGATGGTGACTGCTCAGGCAAAGTCTTAAAGGCACAATTGGCAAGAGGTTGACGAGGTTAGAGGTTAGCCGTAGTCCATTTGAGGAAAGAAGTGGTTGTGCAGGATAGTATCAGTTAATGAGTAAGGAAATGTAGGGAGAGACTGAGGAGTGGAGAACTTTCCAGATGATAGCTAGAGTTTTTAATGGAAAGACAATGGAGGGTTTTATAGAGTGGAGAAGTTAACATGAAGCGACGAATGTGAAAAATAAGCCTGACAGCCACATTTTAAATAGAGTGCAGGTGAAAAAGATGAACCAGAGGAAAACCAATCAGAAGATTATTACAGTAGTCGACTAGAGATCACAAGCGAACATTGCCTCACAGCTTTGGATGTTGGTGCATGCACAGCCAATCAGAGCTGGGGCTCATCCTGCTCATCTGACTGGGGTCTAACTTGTTCGGTATTCGCTATGGATCACTTACACCAACAGAGAGAAACAGTAGCTGACCAGACCGGACAGCCTGCTTCAAAAGTACATGCCACTTTATCCTCATACTATGGGCACTTAGTACTTTAATGTTAGCAGTTTAGTGTCCCTTTTTATAGCAAATGACTAAAACAAGATATTACCTGTATGAATTATTTTGCTTAGCTTTTTAATGACATCTAAATTGATAAGATTAATATGTTGTACTCTTGGAATAAAATAAGCATCCTAATAGGGGAAGTTTAATCACCTGCTACAGACATGATGTTCATTTTTCCAGATGTGAACTTTGGATTATAGTTTCTGGGTCAACAGCTACTGTGCACTAAAGGTTATGAGAGTCATTGCAATACAGATTGTTAACAATGTACTTGTGGGAAAATCTTAGTGATTAAGAGCACCTAGTAGTAGCACATTGTACATGTAATTGGATATATTTATTTATCCAGTCACTCAACCATTATAGTCACTAATCAGAATTGTGTTTGTTTCCCTCTAATTAGAAACTCTAGCACACATACTGGAATAAATAACTGTCAAAAGATTCCCATAAATATTTGTGTTACAAGCTGACTATATACCTTTATTAATTCAAATGTCATTATAAATAAAATTGACATATTGAACTGCAATAACCTATTTTAATCCAATCATGTCTATTTGTTGTTCTTTCTGCAATTGACAAACAACTTTTTCTAATTGGTTCTGACCATAGACCTATTTTGATACCAATTATTTGTGTTTTATAAGATTTTTTGTCTCTCATATAGTTCTTTCTTCAAGCATGCCTGTCAAAAATGTAATTAATCATGTTTCACTCATATGTAGTCTGCAGTGTTAGCTGAGTTTCAATTACCTATATACCTTGTATATACCTGCCACCATGAAATCTTATGGTCTCTCTAAAATCTGGGAGTCCCCAGCTGTATTTAGTTAATAGATGAATAGATAATTTTCTATAACTCGGGTGCCACTTTCTTTGCAATCCACATTAACCTGATCTTTGATAGCCATAGCGTGGAATCCAATCTGAATTCCGTTCTTCACATGTTCCATGGCCCGCTAAATTGCTGTACCATTTCCTTATTGGATTGCAAGTTTTGTTTTCCATTTCTAATATATCTACTTGTATTTTGTCTCCCCCTGGGTTTGTTTAGAAATGGCAACTGGAATTTTTTTTTTTTTTTTTAATTCTTTCTTTTTTATTTTAGTTATACATATAACATTGTACAATTACTATTACATACAATACAAATACCGTACATTTATGCCCAGGTTAGAGGGAGGAAAGGGATATGACAATCCGATCATAGGGCCACTAAGAAGTAAAACAGAGATCAAGAAATAAGTTATATACTCATACAACATATATCCCAATATCTGAGAACCCTAGAAGCTCTTTTTACCATAAGTAGATACTCAAATGGTTGCCAAACCTCCCTGTACCTCGTTTCTCTCCCTGGCTTACACATTATTCACACATACAATTTACGTGGAGTGCACCACCGCGCATTCATACGATCACGCCCTTGCCATTTCTACCGGAAGCACTTTGTACTCCTAAATACGCTCCCCATGATTCCATTCTTAAAGCCCAGTTGGTCTATTGTCGATCTCTGTAGAGGCCGCAATTCTATGTTGGCTCTAATTCTCCCGAAGGAAGTGTGCGAACCACGGGGCCCATCTTTTCTTGAATTTTTCAATATAACCACCATTGTGTGCTATGTTTTTTTCCATTATATACTGATATTCGATTTGGTGTTTTATCTGTATCCATAATAATTGTTTGTTTTGGTTCCAATTACGGGCTATAACCATCTTAGTAGCCATCATAACGTGAATTAAGAGATATTTCTTTTGAAAGGTCAGAGACGGTGGTACTATATGGAAAAGAGCGACTTCTTTTTTTTTTTTGAACTTTATTTCTAACATTGTTTCCACAATTCCCAACACTTCGTTCCATAGTTTGTTTACTACGGGGCAGTCCCACCAAATGTGGGAGTGGTCTCCTACTGTTTGAGAGCATCTCCAGCACATAGCTGAATTTGTGCTATTTATTTTATGCATAATTTTTGGCACTCTATGCCATCTGTAATTAATCTTTATTTGTAGTTCTTCTAAATTTAAACATTTTATCGATCTCTTAAGATCTGTAATTATGGAGCACCACTGTTTCTTGTCTAATTTCTGTTCCATATCTGTCTCCCAAGAGACCCATGCCTTTGGTTTTATCTCACTGATATTTAATTTCAGCACATTGAATAGTCTGGGCAAAACTTTCTTTTTAGAATTTTGATCGAAAATCTTGTCAATTTCGTTTTCGATTGAATTCCCTTTATGGGATAATAATCTCTTTTTCAAGTAGTGTTTCACTCTTAAGTATGTAAAAAGTTCCCTGGGGGATAATTCCATCTCCACTTGTAGCTGAGAGAAAGATTTTATTTGTTCTCCTTCCATTAAATCCACTATTCTCTTTTGTGTATCCCAATTTTCCAAAGAAAGTTCTTCCATATTATATTCCAGGATTTTAATTGGCACTATTTTAACAATTTTATGCAAAAACTTATGTTTTTTTCTAAAGCTATTCCAAAAGCTTAGCAAGTCCCGTAAATAATTTGGCGCTTCTTGTTTAATGCATTTTTTTTCTGCTCCACTTTTTAACCATAATATTATAGGAAGATCTCCCATTCCCAATAAATTTATTTCAATTTGATACCAGGGTTCCAGTGACTCAGCAATATCCTGCCACTTGTATATATGGTATAGCCTGCTGGATTCATAATGTTTTACAATGTCTGGTACGCCTGTCCCTCCTTCCCGTGAATGTTTCATTAAATGGGTTTTACCAATTCTGGGCCTTTTCCCATTCCACACGTAACTCATAAATAATTTCTGAACCATCTGAAGCCTGAATTTAGGGATACTCAAAGGCAACATTCTAAACAGATAGTTCCATTTTGGCAACACATATGATCTAATTACATTTATGCGACCTAACCAGGAAATTTCTTTATATCGCCATGTTTTACTTAATTTAAGTTGTGTATCTTGAAAAAGTAAATCAACATTTTTTTCCATCACCTCCTGAAAATTAGTTGATAACTGTATGCCCAGATGTATTATCCCATTTTGCGTCCACTCCAAGGGGTATGTCTCCATTATTAGTTTCTTTTCTTCTATATCTAGATTCGACAAAATAGTTCTTGTTTTAGTAAGATTTAATTTATAGTTTGAAACTTTTGAGTAGCTGTCCACTTCTTGTAAAAAGGCCTTCATCGAGACCATCGGATTCGTCAGAGTAATCACAACGTCATCTGCGTAGAGGCATAACTTAAACTCGGAATCACTGATCCTCACACCAGCAATGGCATCATTCTGTCTAACTCTTATCGCAAAAGGTTCAAGCGTTAATATATACAAAAGAGGGGACAATGGACAGCCCTGACGGGTACCATTTGCCACCTTGAACCAGCTTGACTCTATACCCTGCCCCACCGTCCTAGCCGAGGGGGCAGAGTAGAGAGCCATCACTGCCGAATGAATAGAACCCACAAATCCGAATCTACTCAGCACCCGACTCATATACCCCCAGCCGACCCTATCGAACGCCTTCTCGGCGTCTAACGAGAGGGTCAGCTGGGGGGCCCCCAGCCTGTTCACTTCCTCGAATATCCCCAGTAACCTTCTGAGGTTATTATTGGACTGGCGATCCCGAACAAAACCTATCTGATCTTTATGGATCAGGGACGGGATCACTGTTTTAACTCGATTTGCCAGTACTGAGGAATATATTTTCAGGTCGCTATTTATCAGAGAAATGGGTCTATAATTAGCTATATTGGTAGCATCTTTATTAGGTTTCAAAATAGGGGATATAGCTGCCTGAAGCATCTCCTCTGGAATTTTACCCACTGCTATAAATTCATTGAATAATTCTGTTAGATAATCTGCTATTTTGTGGCCAAACATGGCATAAAATGTATTGTTGAACCCATCTGGGCCGGGTGCTTTATTTTTTTTAAGATGCCGGATAACTTCCAAGACCTCTTCCCTATCTATTGGGAGATTTAGACTATCCAACTGATGCTGAGAGAGTGATGGGAGATTCGCTTTAAACAGATATTTATCAATTTGTTCCTGTGAAACCTCGTTATTGGGTAGGTTATATAGTTCCGAATAAAAGCTATTGAATGCCTTACCTATTTCCTTTGGATCAACCTTCATCTGATTCCCCACCCTTATTTTCTTTATTCTTTTTTTTGCTTTATTATCCTTCAATTTATTTGTCAACATCTTTTCTGCTCTGTTCCCTTTGTAATACCATAGTTGTTTAAGTTTCAGCAGAGCAAAATTGGTTTTAGCAAGTAACTGGGAATTTATCTTTTCAGTTATTTCTATAATTTTTTGGGTAGTGGAACGAGACGGACTTGTTTTATTAATTCTCTGTTGGATACTCAATTCTAAATACCGCTGATTTAGGGGCGTCTGCTGTTTACGTTTTAATTCCGACCCCAGCTTAATAAGAAGACCCCTCATTACTGACTTAAAAGCACACCATACAGTTGACTTAGCCAAGGCGTCTTTAGTATTCTCCTTAAAGTAGAGATCAATTGAATTTGTCAATAGTTCTATATTACCCTCTATCCTTAATAATTTGTCATTTAATCTCCAAGAGGACCTATTCTGCTGTACCCTCGATGCATCAATAGTCAATATTACTGCCGAATGGTCTGACCAGGATATGTCCTCTATGGAGCATCCCTCACACATTCGTAACAGACGCTGATCTCCCAGAAAATAATCAAGGCGAGAATATGACAGATGAACCCTTGAGAAAAAAGTAAAGTCTAGTTCGTCTGGATGCAGTGTACGCCACAAATCATACCACCCATTACGCTCAATCAGCCTCTGGAATTGTGATGAAATATTTTTAACTGATCTACTTATTTTATTTCTCTGTGAAGTTTTTTTATCTAACTCAACATCAACAGTACAGTTAAAATCTCCTCCTATGAGGGTAATACCTTGAGTCAACCTATCCAATTTATTAACCAGTCTATTCATAAAGGCAATGGGTCTCTTGTTGGGAGCATATATGTTTAGAAGTGTATACATTCTATCATCAATTTTACAAATCACAAGTATGTATCTACTCTCCTTATCCACCTCCCTATATATTTCTTCATAATCTAACTTATTTGAAATTAAAATAGCAACTCCTCGTTTTTTTGTCTTATAGTGAGAGTGGATAATTATTGGGAGGTTTCTATCTCTGATTAGGGGAATTTCTTCCTTCCAATGAGTCTCTTGTAGGAAAGTTATGTCAATATGATTCTCAAAAATATATCTAGTTAAAAAGTGCCTTTTCTGGGGCGTATTCAGTCCCTGTACATTAAGTGTCAAGATTTTAACCATTAGAAAAGATTATATTAACCATTTTCCCAAGAGCGGACCGTTACGCGGTGGTGCACTGCCTCGCACAAACAACATACAAACAATAAACACTTAACAATAACAAAAAAAGCCACTAAGGGCTTAAAATATGACCAGGCCCCTTCCCATAAGGAGTCTGCCATTTCCCACCCACTGTCGTGTTCTTCCCTCCAATTAGTACTGAACACTTTTTTTTTGGCTCTCTAAAATGAGAGCCCGTTTGGGGGTAAGTGAGCGCAAAATCTCCTTATCTTCTACTTAATCGATTGACCACAAAAGGGAAACTGATAAATGAGGGCCGTGAGGGGAAAAAAAGGAAAAGGGGTAGGGGAAGGGGATGGGAGGAAGGGGAGAGAGAAGAAAAAAAAAAAAAAAAAAAGGGGAAAGAAGAAGAAGAAGAAGGGGGGGGTAAGTGGGGGGGGGGAAAGAGAGGGCAAAATCAAACAATGAATTACAGTAAACTAGCAACGAATGGAGGTGAATATCAATAGATAATGATAAGTAGTGATGATTATCTGGGAGAGGAGAGGGGGGCACCAAAAATAAACATATCACGTATCGGTTGGTCTAAAGGAGTCTCCCAATCCCTATATACGACCAGCTCCAACCGTTCCGAGATGCTTCACCATTGTATCGTCCCATCCCCTTAAGCAGTTGGATACAGCTACATCTTCCCCAAATTCCCTTCACAAGGATAGTTTACTTACTTACTTACAATATTTATTAGTCTCCAATGGTCTTATATATAATACACATCTCCCACAATCAACCAATTGACCAATGGAGTCTTACATAGAGAGTATCAAGAGATGGTATCAAGAGATGGGAGAGGAGGAAGAGGAAGAGAAAAAAAAAAAAAGGGGGCGCTATTAGATACTTGTTAATTAATTGAAACTAGTGCAATTCGAAGTGTGCGACAAATTAATTTGTCCGGGCTATTCTAAGATGATCGTGTATCCGAATTAATTTACCTATATTGAATGAGTGCATTGTATCGAAGTGAAATCTAAAAAATGTGTGTATCCGCGTGATCTACATAATCGTGATGTGGTGAGAAAAACAGGAAATCCTCTAGTGCCACTTGATGACACTTGATGAATAATTAAGTGTCTAGTGCGATTAAGTGCTCAACAAATTAACTAATACAAGTTGTTTAATATAATCATGTATCTGAAGTGGTCAACCTATGTCAAAATGGTGAAATGTAGTGCCTTAATATATGGTGAGAAAAAAAAAATAAAAAAAATAAAGAAAAAAAAAAATATATATATATATATATATAGAATTCTTTACCTTATCCTCCTCTCCCACCCCCCCCCTCTCCCAGCCACTACAACCCAGAGTCAAAGCAGAACCCCCCTTATTCACCATGCAGGAATTCCTTTAGAACAGTGAGCTCCACCAAAAAACTAGAGTAGAACGACATTCTCCCTCACTCCCCCTCCCAAAGCATCCCCATTATGACCTGCTCCAAGACCTGCTGCTGAAAACCTTAATTATATAAACCCCCCCCCCCCCCCAAAAAAAAAAAAAAAAAAAAAAGGGGAAAGGCACAAACCCCACTCCCTCAATGGGAATAAGTAAACTCTGCCTATGTATACCCATTGCCATTTCAAAAGATGCATTACTACTAGCATCGTTCCTTGAAGCATCTCCCATCAACCAATAACTGCATCTTCCCTTGATAATTAACTTGGCATTTATGTCCCCCTTTCCCTCTCTCCCCCCTCCCTCCCCCCTCCCACCACCCCACATCCCACTGTTACCCCTTTCCAAGAACCAAACCCTTCCCCTCTAACCAAATTAATGCCTTTTCTACTTTATCAAATACTATTCTTGAGGATTCGTAGAAAACAATCAATTTAACTGGGAATCCCCAAGAATATTTTATATTAGCTCTCCTCAGTTCAAAGGTAGCTTCTGAAAAGGATTTCCGGATTCGCCTTGTACTTTTAGATAAGTCAACAAAACATGCAAGTTTTTGATATTTTTCTGGAAGCTTTGTTCTGTCCTTAAATGAATTGGCCACTAATTCTCTGTATCTAAAGGCATGGAATCGAATAATGACGTCTCTGGGGACCTCCGCTGAGATTCCTTTGGGTTTTGCAATTCTATGTACCCGTTCAAATAAAAGTTCATGTTCATGCTGCCTAATTTTGAGTGAGTCACACATTTCTGTTAGATAAAGTTCCAGTTTTTCCGCCGTGATGTCTTCTGGAATTCCTCTAATCCTCAGATTGATTCGTCTATCCCGATCTTCTGCCGTTGCAATTTGTAATTCTAATTCTTCCACCCTACTTTGTAGTGTATCTATCCGATCTTCTGTCCGGATCAGTGTGCTTTTTACTTCCACTAGACTGATTTCATTCTGTTTTATTCTATTGTCCTGTTTTTCAATTTCTGCTGTAATTTCTCTGATGGAAATCTTTATTTCTTGAGTAAACATAGAGAATTGTGTTTCCAAACATTTCTTTAGAATGTCTACTGTCAACATTTGGGAATCCGAGTCTGATGAGGTGTCCAAATGGGATCTTATGGTTTCCAAATCATCTTGGGTTGATATCATATCTGAGGTGTCTTGAGATGTATCTAATATTTCTCTTTGTGGTGTTGTAGCAAAGATTGAAGCCATTTTCTTTGTTTTGTCCTTTTGTTGATCCTGAGTCTTCTGCTCCTTCTTTCTTTACTGGTTTTTTAATTCTCCTCTTTTTGTTGAAGCCATTGTTGAAGAGCTTGGTTTCCTTCAACTAATGACGTATTTATGTTAGGGGTTATATTGCCCTCAGTTTATCTTTCCCTGCAAGCCTCCGGTCCGAGTGAAGTAAACGGAGTAGATTTAAACAGAGGGTTCTTCCTCACTCCTTCTCTCCCTTCCACCTCCCTGCTTTTAAACTGAGATAGGTCAGTCTTTTGGACCTTGATTTATATATACTGGAACTGGATTCGAGTGCTCGGCCCAATATGTATATACTCAGTTCTATATGTCTTAGAAGGGCCCCTGTTCCTTAACAGTGACCTGGCTCAGTGACCTGCCACACGTCCTGAGCTGATACTTTTCCGCTCTTTATTTTGTACAGACTTTTCAGGGAGCTTAGCTATAGTCAGCGTCCATTCAGCCTGTTCAAGTATTAAGAACGTTGTAATAGATAGAACATTTTGGGGCTAACCGGTGTCAATATCATACACCTATAGCAAGTGTTCCCCTTCAAAGTTAGTCTTAACAGACCTAAATAACAAGACTAGGGCAAGTTTTTTCCTTTTTCAGAGTTCTCAGCAAAATCTGAAGAGATAATCGTAAAAAACACTTATCTGTCACTTCCTTTTTTTCAGAGGCAGTCTAAATGGATCTTGTCATTAGTAACCCCAGATATCTTGCACGTTCCGCATCAGCGCTGGATTGACCAGTTGCTTGAATCTTTCTCCCTCGTTCTCGGGGGGTAGGCAAGTGGCATCAACCAAGAAGCTCAGGTCCTCCAGTCCAGCCCGTACGGGATTTCCAGGGAGACGGATCACTCTGCAGGCAAAGGCATCGATGCGCCTAGGTTCGCGCGCTCACTCACTTCCCCCGTAGGCCCCGCCTTGGCGTCCTACGTCACATCCTCACCCTCTCGACTAATGAGTCTTTTTGGCAACTGGAATTTTTAACACAAGGAACAAACTATGAAGTCTTGCATGCAGCCATCTAAGCCCAGGGGCTTAAATGGACACTCCCACTAAACAATGATGAGGGTTTATATTTTTTATATTGCATTGTTGATTTCAGATATGTCTTTTGCTTTTGCTTTGTGAGTTTACTTTATGAAATATTTTACTAAACAAGTGTGACTGGGCAGCACCATTTTGTGAAATATTTTGTACTTGGATGCCACCCTCCAGTGACTTTACAGCACTAGTATCTCACTATGGAACTGGGGACACAGAATGCAGTCTATAATGCATGCAGAGTTATGATTCTGTTTGATCAGGTCAATCTCCTCTCTTTGTGTTGGAAGGCAGGTAAAAAAAAAAATAAGCTGTACACAGCCACCTAGTCCTGCCCACTAGTGATACACAGGAGCCAGTAAGAGAGTTGGGGTGTATCTTATGACATCATCATGCAGTCTATGGCCACAGTTATAAAGTGAGACGTGCTGGAAGATTTGGAGAATTTTGCATCATTGGTAAAATTCTCAAAATGGATGCTGGAGATATACACCTAATTTTACTTTTACTTTTATATAAAATAAATTCAAACATTTAAGAAAAAAAACTGTGGCAAATGTCTTATTTATGTGTTTGTTTTAAATGCCCTGGTAATCTAGTTACATCTTAGAGGGACATGTACTAGAAAACTGAAATATATTTTTATGTGCAAAACTATTTTTGTGTAAATACAAATACTATTTTCGTTTCGTACAAACGAGCAAACTGCGAATAAAAACAGGCAATTTTGCGAATATTTTTTCTACCTCTTTTTTCTAAAAGCTAGTGTAATTTTCACATGCAAATAAGAATTATTTTTCACAAAATGTTCGCAAAACTCTTTTGCATGTGCAAATCTAATCACAATTTATTAGGGCAATCGGAAAAATGCACGCTAAATAAAAATAAACGGAAATCAGGGAAAACAATGTTACAAATAATCGCAAATTGCTCCTTACTCATGTTTTACCTACTTTTTCCCCTACTGCACTTGTTTAGTACATGACCCCCTTAGTGTGGTAGTGTCCCTTTAAAGGATTGTGACATCCTGCTAAGCCATTTCCTGTAAATGGACATTTACTCTTGCTGTGGTCCTCTTCAGACCTATACGGTGAGACGATTGTTTGCCAAATTGACCATGTAATCACTAAATAGGTCTTATATAGTTCCAACAATTTACAAAAGACAGACAGATACAAATTGATACTCAATGGGATGATACACCTTAATCCAATTAAAGCATTAAACCATTAATCCTTGATATTCGGTGGAATTATTTTAATGTATTTCTTTCTTAAAATATATTTCTTAAAATATATTTTAGTGTGCTGAAATAAATAAAATATTATAATTATAAAGAATGAATAAATACGTCATTAAATTAATAGTATGAAAAAATGCATGGATTTAAAAGCTGCTTGATTTATAGATTGTTGTTTAAAGAAATCTCGTTTGCATTTCATAAAAAAACAAGAGCAATATCATTTTGCAAGAGGTTTTCAACAAATTCCAGTGGGTCAGAGAATACATAGACCAACTCAGTAACTTCTTCAAAGATGTTTTTATGATACCACTGTTATTTACAGCAATTAGCAAAATATTTTTTTCTTGCCAAGTGCAATTTGTAAATAGCCATAAACAAAAGTAATGAAGATCCCGTTCATGAAGTTCTAGTTTTTTAAAACCTGACTTCTTTATGCCTCCAATTTCACAATAATTTATACTGTGTTTAAAGTATTATAATAAAAACAAATATGGTAGAGTCCCTTTAATTAGATATAATAAGAAAAACCTCTCACTACACTGCTTGTAAACGGTGCCCCAGTGTTAACAATAAACGTAGCCACATGTTGGTCACATCACAGTCACTTAATAAACTAGATGAAAAGAACATAATTTTATTTTTCGGCTTTTGGTTTCTATCACAATAAAACTGAGTTTAAAGGTGACAATTATGAGGGAGAGTGTTAGTATTGGCGGCTTCACATTACACAATCTGGAAAACGAAATAGTTAAGAAAGCTGGCACTGCCTGTTTTTTACTTAGGAATATAGGAGAGGTGAATGACATCATGTCATAAATCCATGGAAAATGTAGAATTCACATAACCGAACTTCTCAAAGTCCTGATGGGTGGTCAGTTGAAATATGGGTACCAATCGGTTTTGATCTCCTATGACATCATTATTACCCAATTATCAACGGTTTCTAATATGGTTTGATTTATGATCACTACAAATCTGCCAAGAAAACGTAAGAAATGAAAGCCTCAAGTATACTAATCTGAGTTAGTAAAGTATTAAAAGTGTCAGGTTTGGTATTGTTATCATCCATACAAAATGAAGACAGTTTTAGCAAAGGACTGATTGGGTTAAAAATCATTTATTAAACAATTAATAAATATTATAAAGAAAAAAAATCATGTCCCTGTGTATTTTGTTATATGTTAAGTAGGCACAAATTATAATGTTCTAGAATAAAAACAGGGCTATTTTAAGTATTTCATTTTAGTATGGAGTAGGATTAAATATTCCAAATCTATTCTGGAATTCTCTAAAATATATTTTTAAACAATCTGTTTTTAATGTATTCAAATATCTATAATATGTACATATTTAATCATCTCAATTGGAACGTGGGCAGGGACAGATGAGGGCCGGCAATGGGACTGAGGCTACCAGCGATTTTAAATAGGTAATGAGAGTGTTGGCAAGAGTGAATGGAAGCAATGAGATCAGGGAAGAGAAGTGATTTTACAAGAGCAAGGAAGGCTAGCAAGGAGAGACAGTGAGAGTGCATGAACCTGAGCAAGAGAAGGGATAAGAGCTAGGCATGGGTTGGCAAAGTTAAGGAGTAGGAATGGTGCATAAGTGTGTGTGAGGAATCATGGGACTGCATCAGCAGAAGGATGGGTTAGTTAAGATTTTATGTCATAATTTCTTTTGAGTTCTCAATACAGTAACCAGGCTACACCTTTAGTTTTTCAAAGTCCCAAGTTGTTGTCTCGTTCTACAACAATTGAGTAACTCACTATATTATTTATTTAACTGTGACTTCAATATAAAATAAATAATTACAGGTGATTCTATATTTATGGAGCATTATTATTATTACATATTTGTCCCAACCACCATTTTCATGATCTTCTATGGTGTGTTTGTACCAGAACAGTAAACTCCTCTGTAAATCAACAATAACCACTTTATCATGAACACATGTTACACAAAAGCTACTTTTTGGCCTTGCACAATCACAGCTATAAGTATTTGTCTGCTATGTGTAAACCAGTAGCTGTGTAACAACTCTAAAGGAGGTAATTCCTCCTTATTCAAATACTGCCAGTACACTTTTAACATTTAAGGTCGTTGCTACCTGCAGCCCTTTGATACTCTTTCTCCATTTTATGTGCATGTTGATTTATCCTTGCACTTAATCTATTCACAGACCTGGACAATATCATACCCATTTTATCATCAGAATATTTTCACCCTGAACTGACCTGTAAAAGTTCAATTAACAGTAATTATCCCCAATTCTGCATTGCCTCTTGTGAGGTTTAACTTCAGTCAGTTTACTTCAGAAGAAAACAACTGCCTGAGGGGGTGTAAATGATTTTGGCAGCCCACCAATGTGGCAGTAAATCATTATGGCAAACTGGTGTAGCCGATGTCAGCACAGACACAGTCAGTAAATACTTGTAAACACAATCGCATGTGTAGAAACAGCATGCTGGTCTGTGAAGACTGAAGTCAAACGTCTATTGTAATTTGGGTTTGTCAGGTCCATATTTGACGCATTCATTTATACCTTCTAAAGTGTAGTATTGGAGTTGACTAATCGACTTGCCTCTGGCTTTTGATAGAACCCCAGCTGCTTCAATTATAGGACACAGACATTTAATTAGGGTAAAGTGTCTAAAAAACAAATCTGTTTATAACAATGACTACTTGTCTGAAAAGCACTGAGATCAGCTAATATTGTGTAATGGGCACATGTCATTGGAATGACTCGACTGGTTGCAATTTTTCTCACAGATTTCTAGTCTTTTTGACAGATTTAAATGCTTTACCCTTAATTGACGTTGACTCCCCAAGCTTTTTACTCAATCTACTTAATGGGTGACATTAATATAATATTCAGACAATAAACTTTACCATGTGGAAATGAACTAGAAAGCATTTTGAGCGGATGCTAATAATGGTGGAATTTTGATTAGCTCTTTTATTCGTGTGGAATCTTTATTGTTTAAATGGTCTTGCTTGTGAACATATTGGTAAAAATACAAATGCTTTTTTATATTTCTGTCCTTTCCAAATTGTTTCATTTGCAGCAAGAGTGAATGGGAATAAAAAGTCAATTCAGTTTATTGTCAGTATGCGTGTAAAGTGGATAATGTATTTTTGATTTGCTAATGTTTTTTCTGCCTTCTTCTTTCGTTCATCTTTTCTTTCGTCTTTCTTCTTCTCACTATAATTACATCTGCTGGAGGAACTCTACAATGGACAAGTCTACAAGCTAAATATGACTGTTTAATTACCCATTCAGCCTATCATAACCTCAAAGAAAGGACACAAAATTGATTATAATTAATGTAGATTAGATGTAAGGCTAGAATAACTAACACAGAACCCAAAACAACATTCAACTATTACTTAAATAAGAAACACATCAGCTTCACATACAAACATGGGCCTGGGTATCGGTGGGTGTACATTTTATTTTTAGTGAACTTAAAAGTATTCAAAAAAGAAGAAACCAAGTCAACTTTGATATTTTCAACAGAGTAATGGGTTAAATGTAAAAACTGACATCATGCCTGACAAAACTTAAAGTCTGCATTATTGCATTTTACTCAGTATGCAGCAGTTAATTTTAGCAAATTTTTATTCTTCAGGTATTAAAAAATGTATAGCATCACTGTTACTACTTATTACTTTCATTCTCGGATGATATCAAGGGTCAAACGATGTCAGATACTTTAAGGTCAAATGCCAGGATGTTACTTGCAGTTCCCGTTGACAGGACAGAACTCACCAATGCAGAAACCCACAATCCAAATAGTCCTAGGAGGAACAGAACCTCAGGTAATGAGTCACAGCACAGGGGAGGAATTAAAAACAATTCTAGGATCTGGATAACCGAAATTAAGAGAAAAAGAAGGATACTGACTAATGGAATGGATACAGGTGCGCAGGACTCAGAAGATACAGGAAAATTGGATGAAGAAGAACTGGACACCGGATGCAAAGGTACAGGATACTAGATCCATGGATAAAGAAGTGGACACTGGAGCTTTGGATGCTGAGACACAGGAAACTGGACTTACACAATAAAATGGAGAAACATAGATTACAGTAGAGACAAATGCTCAACGCGTTGCCCACCTGAATGGTGCTTTATCAAAAGCTGTCTCACATGTAGGTGTGAAGCGCGTTAAGTGTTTGTCTCTACTGTAATCCGTGTTTCTCCAGTTCATTGTGTAAATCTTTTTATATTTTTCATGAATAAAAGTGATTTTTTTTTTCATTTTTGAATACACTGGCATGCCAGACCTTCTCTTTTTAAGTGTTGGTTTGTGGAATCTTAGGGTGATCCCAGGCTTTGGAGCACCATAATGGATCCTTATATGAAGACTACATAAGTAAATATACAGTTTGGGTTTGAGGAGACCCAGCTTTACTTCCTTCCTTTATGTGCCAAGACACCTGATACCACACCAACGGCTGGAGAAGAACTGGTCACCGGATGTCTGGATACAGAGACACAGGATACCAGACCAATGGATGAAGAGGTACTAGAAACTGGATTTTAGGATGCAGAGACAAAGGATACCATACCAGGCAATGAAGCACAGGAGTTGAAGGAGAAAAACTGAGGAGTAAAGTATAAATCAGAAGCTACCAACATAGAAAAACTGACCACTGGTATCATAGTGTTGGAGCCTTTTATAGGGCTAGGGCACTCCAGGTATTTTTTGGGAGGTGATGTTAATAAGACTAGGGGAGCATCTCATCTGATGTTCACATGGGGCTTTTAAGCCCCTGTCCACTCACAATGCCCATGAGACATGGGGTGTGTGTGCACCTCCTGTTTCAGCTTTCCAGTTCTGTTTTTCTGACCATCTTGCCACGCTACCTGGCATCCACATGCTGGTGTCTGAGGTCTGGACTGGGGCCTGACAGTGCCTCCACCTAAAGCGCTACCACCGGCATGATATGGACTTGATGTGAATATCTTGAATAGCATTAATTTAGTAACATGGGAGCATGGATGTGTTCAACTAGTTCCCATGACTATTCTTCTGGCCCATCTCTTTTCCAACTTTGTTTTCCATTGTTGGGAATCATTGGTCTCATGTACAATATTTTATTCATTATAATTCACTTTAACAAGGGCTTGAGGTTGTATTTGTCTTGTTGGAAAGGGATGTACATGATAGGAGGTAGGAAGCTGAACACGTACTACAACAGCATTTATTATGTCTTGCAAAACAAAAGGATCCCAGTTTCTTTGTAGGACAGGCAAGTTTCAAGTTTTCCGTAGACAACCTGGCACGATCACCAATGGCATACTGCTGAGTAGGGGAGTATCGATTGCCAGCTTATTTTTTTACATTCTTTTGTGTTTGTGGTAGTATGGTGCAAAGATTACTTTGTAGACTTGAAATGGTTTGTAAGTATTTAGATACTTTACGTTTGTTGTTGTTGAGGTACTAGTGGGGTGCCTCAGGGATCTGTACTTGGACCCATTCTCTTTAATATTTTTATTAGCGATATTGCAGAAGGACTTGTTAGCAAAGTATGTCTTTTTGCATGAAGATACAAAGATTTGCAGCAGGGTTGATATTCATGGAGGGGTAAACTCAATTGGCAAATGATTTAGCTAAACTAGAAAAATGGTCAGATTAGTGGCAACTGACATTTAATGTGGACAAGATTATGCACCTTGGGCGTAAAAACCCAAAAGCAGAATATAGACTATTTGGTAAAGTCCTAACCTCAACATCTGAGGAAAGGGATTTAGGAGTAATAATTTCAGAGGACTTAAAGGTAGGTAGGCAATGCAATAGAGCAGCAGGAAATGCTAGTAGAAGCATTGGAGTATTGTACGCAGTACTGGAGGCCGTATCTCCAGAAGGATATTGATACTTTGGAGAGAGTTCAGAGAAGGGCTACTAAACTGGTTCATGGGTTGAAGGATAAAACTTACCAGGAAAGGTTAATGCATCTTAACATGTATAGCTTGGAGGAAAGACGTAACAGGGGGGATATGATAGAAACATTTAAATACATAAAGGGAATCAACACAGTAAAGGAAGAGAGTATATTTAAAAGAAGAAAAACTACCACAACTAGAGGACATAGTCTTAAATTAGAGGGCAATGATTTAAAAATAATATCAGGCAGTATTACTTTACTGAGAGGGTAGTGGATGTATGGAATAGCCTTCCAGCAGAAGTGGTAGAGGTAAACACAGTCAAGGATTTTAAGCATGCGTGGGATAGACACAAGGCTATCCTAGCTATAAGACCAGGAATGGGGGACTAATAAAAGTACTAAAAAAAAAAAGGGGATTATAGATGGACCGAATGGTTCTTATCTGCCGAAACATTCTATGTTTCTATGTTTCTATGTTTGTTTACCCACCTGGAGTTGTAGATGGATGATAACTGTACATGGCAAAGAAAGGTCATACCAGTAAAACAATGGATAGAATTATTACATGCGAATTCAGCAGTAGGGCAATGTGACACTTTTATTTGTGCATTCTGTTTGAGCTGCTGTAGGAAAGCCAATGACCAGAATAAAGTGGGACATTTTGGAAGACCTGTCCACCACAGAATGCCAAGGACCCTCAACTTTAGGAAGAGATTATAGGAGGCCAGCCAGATGCAAAGTTGCATGTTTCATCCTGGCGCATGTGTCACAGGTGGAAATGTAATACATAAATTCAGTGTGCAACCATGCAAATCATTTAAAAATAATGTTAAGATAATAAGTTGGATGGTTGCACACTGAATTTATGTAACTGCAGTTTTGGTCACTGCAGTGGTACTCCATATGTCATATGACAGTTCTGGGGTACTGTCCAAGTTCTAGTTTTTGTACAGGTGGAAATGTAGGCTTGTACATCCTTGTGACAAGAAAGTAACCAAAAGTGTCTTCAGACTCGGTCTAAAATTTTTGGAATACCTCCATGACCAGTTTCTGGAGACTCATGATTAGATGGACCGAATGGTTCTTATCTGCCAACACATTCTATGTTTCTATGATACCATTGTAAGGCATTGAGATGTCAGGAGAACAGAATGAATCACAATTTTTTGATAAGAAAGGGGCAGATATCCTACATTGTGAGACAACATGTCCTTTCCTTTTAGATACATAAATACTTATATGTTACATAGATTAATGTACAAATATGTTACATAGATTAATGTACAATTATATACCCTTGGTAAAATGTCTATCCTGTTATAAAAAAAAGTTCAAAGGGATAAGCCTCCATTTAATATAGGATTTAACTTTTAGCAGCACAACTTCAGGAAATGTATCTACTTCTGTGACTAATTACTGGTTGAAGTTGTAACGCCACCATATATCTCACACAGTTTTTTGTAACGAAAACATATTTAAATGCTATTATGCTTTAACAAAAAAAAAAGTTAAGATTTAGAATGAATGATTTAAAAAAAGACAAAACAGATAATTAAACGTTGTCTGTTGGACTACACAGGAGGTAGCCAAGAAAAACAAGTTAGGGAAGGTTTATTTGAATACCATCACTTCATTTTTTGGGGTCATGACTTGGCCCTTGAGACTCTTGAACTGAAACCTTGCTGTGCAATAGTCATACAGTCAAAAATGTAAGGCTTAAAATTTCTTTAATCTTGTCAAATCCTTTAAAAAGTCATGCTGGGTACCAACTACTTTTCTAGTGACAGTATTAGGTCTATCGAGATGTCGAAGAGAAAACAAAAATCGAAAACAGATGGACTTGTAATGTGAGATGTAGTTCAACACTAATCATTTACCTCCCTTGATTTTTTTTCTTTGAAATCTAAATGAAGCAAAACGATTGTGATTTTTTTTGGGGAGGGAGGTGATCTGTTTTTTCTTGTTCACTCAAAGTAAAGTACTGGGCAAGTGGTAGCAATTTGATGTCAAGAGTCTACAAATGTGACAAACTATGCAAAACTAAGGTAATTTCTAATGTCGAGAATCCAAGGTCCATTGACTTTTGTTAAACAAAGCTTCTTCTTTTTTCTTAGGCAGTGTCTGTAATTTAATCACTGTTTCATTTTCACTTTTCCATGCACAAGGGAGGACCAACATTTATGCATATATTTAACAGTAACTGCAGAGTTAATGTGTGCCTTTGACTATGGCAAGTGAAACACATTAGGTGGTTAACAGTGTATTTTTTGGTACATAATGAATGTGTTTTTCTGAAACAAATCTACGTGATCTTAACTCTTCAATCAATGCTAAGTTTTAGGTTCCAGCCTCGGTGAGTCAGTCTTAAAATGATTTGATTGTCCTTTTCAGAGTAACAACTTCTTTTTTTCTTTTGTAGAGCTGATTTGAGATGTCTAATGAAAACTGAGATACACATACTGTAGAGAATAGGAGGAACATGTTATGGTTGAATAAATGAAAATACACCTCAAAAAGATAAAAAGACCAATGTTAATTAAACATAAGAACCGACTGGCCCATTGATTTGCTTAACCAACACATATTTCATGCTATTACATAAAATTATATTCATTGAGCTTGTGTTTATGTATTACAATGACAATCTGCTTGTTTTCAAATTTGGTTAAACAGATTTCTGCATTGTATCCCTAATTTAATCCACTGAATGCAATAGACAGGTAGAGCAAGTTTAAACAATTCAACTCAAACACTGTTTCTTCTGATATTTAGCATTTTTGGAACATAACCTTCGGCTCTAGGAATGCTGCTGTGACTTTGCTTATGGTGGCAGTTAAATCTTCCAAAGCACATGAATATACAAATATTCAGTGAAGTAATTGTTGGGCCACATGGCTTGCTCACAAATGTATACATTGTATTAAGAAGTCATACATGGAAAAATCCTGCTTGCCAATCTTTGGGCACATGTCTTATTCCTGTGGTCTTATTGTAATTAATGCAGCCAATTTGTACTCTATGATGTACTTTTCTTTTCTCTCAATATTGATAAGCAGAATATTTATAAAAAGTTTTTATTGCAGATACACAGCAATACATTCTTATATTTCTCTGTCTGGATTGTTAGGCAAAGCACCAGACATTAGCTAGCAAATCACTAAGGGAGCTGTAGTGTTTTATGGGGTTTGGGTTAATTATATTTTTTATTTAGATATATATCATAACTGGTGACCAACAACCAGGATTTTACAAGGTTGAACTGCAATACTAACAGTAATGTAATGAACAGCAAGACTTATAACAGCAAAACAATCTACTGTTCTGGATACCTTTTCTCTTTCAGTTGTGTAAATTGTTTTTAATCAGCTTTTCTTTCATATCTTTCTGTTTAATATAGATGAATATTTAGCTTTGGGAAGCATGTTTGAGAGTAATTTTTCTGTGTGCACAAATATATTAATGAAAGTTATGTTTAGGTAATGTTGTCCTTATTATATGCGAAGAGGCTTTTAATATCCAGTTTTGCTCAACTTCATCCGGAGGCATAATTATTGAATAACATATATATATAAATATCAAGGCCATCATTCAACAAATCTTAAATATAACCTGACAGCATGCTCAGAAATTTGTTGCAAACACTTTTATTGTGTTCTTTTTTGGCTTTCTAACTTTCTGAAACAAAACAGAAAGTACAACCATAATAATCATATTATTAGGTTTTGAAAGATATTTTTAAATGGAAAAATGTGAGAAGAGGAGGAAATATAAATGACTACAAGTGTCCTTTGAAAAACATAGTATCAAAGTAATTGGAGAAACATGTCAGCTCATTCTGGGTACAGTTTTCCACTTTGATGATTGCAAGTGTATCTTGTAAATGTCATATCATTAAATTGTATTCTCTATTGGAGTCTGCACTTTTTTGTTCTTGTCTTTTTTATTTATAATGGGATCTTTTTGATATTTAAAAAAAGTTTTTATTGAGAAAACAAAAGGAGTAATACAGAAAAAGGGAAGAAAGTAGCAAACAAAGGCGTATGCACTATTTATTAGAAGGATCCGATTAAAACTCCATATAAAATCCACAAAAACAGAGACAAGACATGGGGTACAGCAATATGCCTTACGCGTCTCGTGTGAACACACGCTTATTCATAGGCTATCAGCGCTGCCACTACAGCCGGGCTGGAGCACCCCTTATCAGGTGATATTTACGAGACATATTGTTCTCTGGTGGAGCCGGCTTGTTTTCTCTTTTGTTCTTTTAATACAGAAAAACCCTACAAAAGAAAATACAAGGTATATAAAAACCTAAAATGAAATAATACACAGTACAAAAAGATAATAAGATAATAAAATACAATAAAGTAATGCAATAGATGCTTGTTGATTGGATGGCATAGCAGTCCGTAGAAACTTATCGAAACCATAGGATTATATATTCAATTATTAAAGGCAAGCCTAAAAATGTTTGGACAATATTTTGTTTTACAAGCCAAAACAGCCAATTTTTATATCTCTCATTTCAGCTAGTGCCTTGTTCCTCTTGTAAATGATACCAGCACCCCAGCCTGTATAAAATGCTATTAGCAGAGATTATGGGGCCACAACGATTTGTAGATACTTCTTCGATGACAAAATTCCCAGCCCTTTCTTAAAGTATCAAGTGTTTCTCCTAGAATAATAGTGAGTTCTACATTTTCAATTAAAAAAAAAACACATTTCTGCAGCTGTACTAAGTAGCAATTATATGTCTATCTATTAAATATCTTTTAGCAAATGGAAGAAGTTTGACAAACAAAATGGGTGAACTGGAGATACTGGTAAGTGCTGAACAGTAGGATTTGATCGGTATCACAGAAATGTGGTGGGATGAAATGCATTACCGGTCTGTTAATTTATAAGGTTACTCACTTTTTAGAAGTGACAGAGTAAATCGAAAGGAGCAGTATTTGTTTATATGTGAATCCTAAATTAAAGCCCATTATTAAACAAGGTGACATGAGGACATTTGTACCAATGTAGAGATACTGTGGGTAGACAGTTGCACATTAATTGTAGGTGTATGCTACAAGCCACCAAACATTAGCATGGATGGGGAAGATCAGCATGTATTGCAAATTGAAAAGGCTGCAAATCTGAATTAAACTTTAATAATGGGTGATTGAAATTACCCAGATATACATTGGAATTGTGGAACAACTAGTAAGGGCAGGAAGTTTCTGCACCTGCTTAATAACCAATTGATATCACAATTAGTACAGACCCCAACTAGAATGAATTCCTGTCAGGATCTGGTAATAACAAATAATAAGGAGGTTATCCCGAACATCTGAGTAAGAGAACACTTGGACGGAACATCTACAAGGAAAGGATTATTTTCTGGACAATAAACAGAAGACAAGTGGAATATCTTCAAGCATTACAAAATTACACATACCCATATATAACTTGGGAAACAAACACAAAAGAAGAAAAACAAAACCAATGTAGCTTACCAGTAACATTAGACAGGAAATACAAAACAAGAAAATTACATTCAAACATTATGAACTTGAGGTATATGCAGCATCACTTATAGAGCACAAAGATGCTGACAAAATCTTCAAAAGGGTGATTAAAAGGGCTATGCTGGAAAATGAAAAAACAAATTGCTATGGAGCATAAAACTAACCCCAAACATTTTTTTATCTATGTAAATTGCAAAAAGCTAAAGGCAGAAAATGTAGGTCCTTTGTTATCCAAAATTGAAAATTTGGTTAGTGAGGACATAGAGATTTTGTGATTTTATATCCTTTTTTTTGTTCTGTTTATACCAGGGAAGAACGCTGTGAAGATAGACAAGGCCCCAGGGCCAGATTGTATAAACCTAAGGGTACTAAGGGAGATAAGAATATTTCTGGCCAGGCCATTATTTTTGATCTTTTGGAGTTCTAAAGCTTCATGTATAGTGCCAATATACTGGCAAAGGGTGGATGTGGTGCCCATATTTAAAAATGGATCAAAATCTCACCTGGGCAATTACAGGTCAGTGAGCTTGTTATCTGTAGTGAGGAAATTATTTAAAGGATTTACTAAAGGTAAATTATTACAATTTAAACTAAAGGTTTAAATATCTTAAAGCAGAATATAATTAGTAGAAGTCAACATGGTTTTGTGAAAGACATCTCTTGTCAAACCAACTTAATAGCATTCTATGAAGAAGTCGGTGAACTATAGATCTTGTGGTGGTAGTTGATGTGATCTATTTAGACTTTGCTAAAGCATTTGATACAGTTCCACACAAAAGGTTACTCTACAAATTTGTTTTGGGCCTCTTCTTTTTTAATTTGTTTATTAATGATCTTCCATGTCTAAGTGTTCGGTAATAAATACTTACTTTAATTTCTCTTCTTTGCAGGAAGATTTAGACAAAGTGGGGGACCAGGAAAGCGAGTGGCAAATGAGATTCAAGTATGCATTATGGGAAAAATACAATGCAACATATACTTTAAATGGCATCTCTCTGGGAAAACTGCTAATGAGAAGGATTTAGGAGTAATTGTAGGCAACAGACTTGACAACAGTGTACAATGCCAGTCAGCAAAATTGGCATGTATAAAATGGGGTAATGATTCACAGGAGGAAGAGATCATCTTAATTGTGTACAAGTCAAGATAAATACCTCACCTTGAATATACAATTCTAGGCACCAGTCCTTAAAAAGTATATTATAGAACTAGAATAAGTACAAAAGAGGCTACAAAATCAATTTATATACCCTAGAAAAACTGCATCTTACATGGAATATGATAACATTATATAAATATGTGCAGGGCCAATATAAAGAACTCTCCAGTGACCTGTTAACAGAAATATACATAAAACATGAGGTCATCCCCTGAGACTGGAAGAGCAAAGAATTCATAGACAGGAAAGGAAAGGAATCTTTATGGTAAGACATGGAACTCTTTATTGTCCTTACCTATCATTTTGGATCAAAAAGCAGGAATGATAAGTAGACAGGTTGAACTTGATGGACTAAGATCTTTTTTTCAACCTAAATTACTACGTAACTATGTTATCTATCTATCTATCTATCTATCTATCTATCTATCTATCTATCTATCTCAGAGGGGACTATTCACTAAAAGGTCATTCGAGGTGAGTTGAACATTTAAAATCACCAATTTAGCTATACAGTGTGCAGGGACATTTGTGGTTAGGTAGCACAGCTAACTTAGTGAATAGACTCCAGAGTGTTCACAGCCCAAAAAGAGGGGGAAAAAAAGATAGAAATAACAGCAGCATGAATGTCCTGTCATTGTTGTTGTTTTTTAAATTCATTTCCAAATGCACATTAAAAGGTTAATATTACATTTGCCATTGATTAAATGATTTTATGTGATTTTGTGTTTTTTTGATGTTGTGATTTTTTTTTCTGTATCTCTATATAAATAAGATCTATAAATTAATTTCACAATCTTTAAGATCATGTTTGATGAGCAACTGGTTACATTATATTGTCCAATCTGAGAAAAGCTTGTGCTATGATTACAAATGGGCCATAGAGAAAATCAAAGCAATTATTTTTTGCTTGGATTACATACAACACTTGATTAACCCTTCACACTTTGGAACAATATGACTAAAAAGGACATAATTGGAAAATTGCCATTCTGCCTAGTAATCATTGATCCAAAACCAGCATGGATATGATTATATTCCCAGGAAACCTCTGACGTACTTTCCTCTTTAAGAACTGATGAAAAATATTTGCTTGTAGATGTCATAATCATCATCTGTGTTTGCCAATGACAATGATAGAGTGTGTTTGAATAACCATACTGATGCTCCTACTACAGAGGAATCAATTTCATTTAAAACTTTTTTAATTGAACCTAATCAAGAAAGAAGAATGAGCTCATATCCTAATGGAGCTAGTAACACAATGTTCCAGTAAAATTCCTCAGAGGCTCATTTAAATTAGTAGAATAATAATGATAAAACTATTTCTCCTGAAGCCATTTAAAAAAATCCAAACTGATTACACAGAATTCATTCTGTTCCAAAACGTGATGTTTCACAATGGTTAATGCCTATTTCATATTAAATTACTAATTGTACCTGTAAATTGCATCAACATAGTATTTTATATATGCTGTACCACATAAATGAGATAATACACACAGCAAAGTTGATAAAATGTTTGCTAAGAGGAGAGGATTTTTCAGAAAAAATAAATATAAATAAAAAGTGCACAGCGCAAATTAAAAAAAAAACACCACCATCTTAACAAAGAGAAAAAAGAAAGAAAAAGACCCTCCACTACAATAAATTAATTTATTTGGTTGGTATACAAAAATAATGGGAATCTCCAATGAATCTATATAGCAGCTAGTCTTTAAGATATACAGTGGTCTACACCACTGAAAAAAAGAAACAGGTTTATTGAAAAGGGAGACAGCACTATGAATAATACTTAATAGACATTTAATTATTTATAAAACATAAAATGTATTTATTTGCATATCATAAGAAAAGAACCATACATATAAAAATTACATTTAAACATACAAAATACTTGTAAATTCATACAAAATAATTAATTATAACAAATGTCAATATGTAGAAGCCACAGAGTGATATATGTTTGTTTGTTTAAATATATTTTATACATATGGTTATTTTCTTGTAAAATGCTAATACATTAATTTTAGATGTTTTATAAGTACTAATATGTCTATTGAGTATTGTTCATAGTGCCGTCACTCTTTTCAATAACATTTTTTATAACAAGGGAAAAGTATAGTGCTATCAGCAATTTCATATGATTTTCTTTATAAGCAAAGTACAACAATTTTTTACCAATGCATATGACCACAGCAGTTTTAAATGATTGTTAATATACAAACTCATAGAAGCTGTATATACATCCCAAAGTAGGCATGTTATGGGCATCAGTTGAGAGAGCATAAGAACTATTTATGAAATCTATTTGTTAAAATTTGAAAATGGTGGTCAAGATGAAGATTTATCTTAACCACCACATTGTACGTCAAACTTCCTCGACCCCCTCCCCAGCCCGCAACTTAACCCTCAAGAATTGCAAATCAAAAAGTTTTTTTCAGAGGTCAAGATGTGAGTGACTCTCTCCTCACTGTTTGCAATGATGACTTCCTGAAGTTGTTGGATCCATATCCTTCTCCTGAGTAGTAGGTGTGTGTCGAACTAGCAGTACACCAACACAAAATTGATTCGAGAGGCCGATGGCAGCAGTGAGTTTGGCATCAGAGTCATTCACTCTGTTGCCAATTCGACCAGCATTAAATAACTTTTTATACTTTTTTGTATACTTTTCGTGCTGGTTGAATTGACAACAGAGTGAGTGATTCTGAAGCCGAATTTGCTGTTTCCGTCAGCCTTTTGGATATATTTTGTAAGTTTCACCTCCATTCTTGGAATAACTTGCAGACCCACCCATACGCCGCACACCTAGCACGACCCTGTGCTGTATTTCTGAGGTTTGTGTGCTCCGCACAGACAGGACACAAACCCTTGAAATACAGTGCGGGGTCGTGCTAGCAAACACAGAGGATATGCTCCTGGGTGTTTTGGCAAATTATTGCAAGAATGAAGGAGTGTACTGATACAGAACTGAAAGCGGGATTACACTTGCATATTAGATATTGACAGTATAGTCTTATTGCATATCTGTATTGCACCTGTACATAGACCTATAATGAAACGCTATAAAAACTCCAGCACCAACACCGAAAAGTGACCAGCAACCACACAGTAACTTCCCAAATCACAAAGTTCAAAATACATATACACCAAGCAAACAGTGTGGGTGTGCTACATAAATGCAAATCAGCCCGATCTTATGTTCTGCAATGATGCTTTATAGGTGCATCTATGTATTGCTTGGTTTAGTGCTGCACCATTGTCATGTGTCCTATCATCGCGCCAATTTCCCATGGTCTGTGTATTGAACCTGTTTATAATATGCAGGGGTGTGATGTCCATTCTGCATCTTTTCTGTGAACCTCTATCTGTCTTGTCAGACTTCCTTTACCTTTTTCTGACTTCTTGGCTTCACCTCTTGTCTACTCTCCTGGCTTATTCCTCTGATACGCCGTACATGGAACTATTCGGTTCAGTAGACTGTACACTCAACCCGAGAGTCTCTGCCTCTGGCTTTCACAGATTGCGCTTTATTAACTGGATGTTAGATTATACCTCACTGAACATTAGGGATGCATGTTTTCTTGCATCAAGAGGCAATATAAAGGACATCAAGCGTAATGTAATTGAGTGAGAATGTTATGGTCATTTGTAATGCCTTAATTGTTTCCTACAGTAGGAAAAGCATACATGTTCATGACAAATAATGTTAACAATAAAGTTTTGCACACATGTGAAGTGTAAATTATTTCTAATGTATGTAACAAGGTTGGACCTTATACATGAGAGAGCTTCTAAATTTAAGTTTATTAATCTTTGCAAAAATGGAGCATAGTTTCATGGCACTCAATAGGTTAAACCGACAATGTTTGTTGTGCAAGAATAAATCTTATTTCATTTTAACATGTAAAGAAGGTAGATCTTCAGCTCTATTTTGCATGGGCTGTAACAAAGGAAACACATTTTCACACTCACATAGACCAAGTGAAGAGATGTTTGCTCACATGAGCAAACACAGTCAATTTAGTCAGATTTATGGCCTGATGGAAGTTAATCTTCGACTGGGACAAAACACTTCTACAGCAATTCATCAATATTAGCGAGGCTATGGTAATTCATCATTCTGCGTAACATCATAACTTTAATATTATGTGACATACAACCTTTAACATCTCAGTAATAATCTAATAACAAAAAATATTTAGCAAAATTGAATTTGACTTATGCCAGTATTTAACCAGTGTTAAATGGATGACATTATTGAACAGAAAGTTATATGAGGACATTTGTCTTGTGAAGTAAAATGATGTGAGCCTTTTATTGAAAAGAAATGAGACTCCTTATTTGAGTGTAAGCGCTGGCATTTACAAATGACATTTTTCAGATGGTTTATAACTCTACAAACTCACAAAGGTATAAAAAAAAGAATAGGAATAATGCAATTATTTTATTTTGCATATCTAGTTCCAGAACTGTTTTATGAGTTTTAACCCCAGTGATAGTCTGGTTTTCTGTTGGTTTAGAATGTTAAACAGTTTAGACACTTTAAATGTACATTTACATTATAGTTGAAGAAAAGAAAAGCATAGAAGGTTCAAGAGCTACTCAAAGTGGCACTAAATCATGTTTTTAAAATTTGCTTCAATAATTAAAGCAACAGGTAAAAACCTGGTGTCACCTACCTATAGTAAATCTAACTTTCATCTTCGCAGGTTTACTCTGAGCTCTGCCTCTCAGCTTGTTGGATGCTGGCACATGCTGACACTATCAGAGTGGGGTCTTGGCCAGTGCGTATGATCAGGGCCTGTTGAGTACAGCCATATCAAGGGTAAACAAGGGTGTCTCATTTGCATGTATACATTATTCTCAACCATAACCATTTTACTCAGTTAATTTTTTGTTATATAGAAACTAGTTATTGTCCCCTCTGTTGGTGGCATTTAAAAACTAGAATCTCTCATTGTATTAGCAGTGAGAGACGGTCAGGAACAGCCTCAGCCATGATGCTTTCTCGGTCAGAGGATAAACTGGCATGTACCTTAAAAAGTATATACCAGAGTATCCTCATACTAGGACCAATAATTTTTTCATTTGTGCTTCTGTTATCGAAGCACAAGTGAAAAAAATGTTTAGTGGCCTTAACTGGAGGCATGGTCACTCTTGGAAACAAACAGGCCTTTGTCCATATACAGCCTGCCTTTTGATTCTATCCACCTAAGGCAGCTGGGGGGAAAAGGATCCACTGGCTCTTTTTTGGACACCACATAGCCAGCTGTCCTAACCTGCTCAGCCACAAATGCCTGGCAGGAAGCAATACTTCTTGGTATCTTCCTAACTTGCCAGACTGTGACAGTGCATCCAAGTTCAGCACTGCAGCCTTGAGTGAAGAAACATGTTGCTAGTTCGAGACAGCCACAGGTTATGTTGCTTTAATTGTACAGTCTTTGTTTATGGTGTATGTGATACTTCTGCGGAACAGTTTTTCCCCCAGAGCTAGTTTACTATTTGTGTTTTTTCAATTTAATGTGCATGGGGTTACTTAATAATGTATGTATGTATGTATTGTACTATTTGTTTATGATAAATTAATAAAGAGAAGCATTATTAAAAAAGAAAAAAATAGAAACATGCTGCTAAGCTGTGCCGCCATCAAAAAGTTCAGGGCCTCTTACTGAAAAACAGTTCTGACCATGACCCCATAGCTCCCTCTCGCTCCCCTACCTTCCCAAAGTAATTTTATCCAGCTCTTTGTATATCATGCCAATGATTTAAATATACCCCAGGACAGGCCCCATCACCCATATTGCACATCCAGGATTAGCTGCTGCCCCCCAGGGCATGCCCCATTACCCACATTGCACATCCAAGACTTACCCCATTAATATTCCACAACCAGTTTTTCCATTAATATGCCACCGTTTGCACTTTAATCTGCAGAGCCAATTTTCCCATGACCATGTCACAGTCAGTTTGCCTATTAGTATGCCACAGCTTGCCCATTAATATGCCACAGCTAATTTTCCCATGAATATTCCACAGCCAGTATGCCCATTACTATGCCACTGTGTTCCCATTAATATGCCACTGTTTCCCTTTAATATGCCACAGCCAGTTTGTTAATGAATCTTCCACTTTTTCCTATTAATTTGCCATATCCAGTTTTCCCATTAATATGCCACTTTTTGCCCATTAATATGGCACAGCCAGTTAGCCCATTAATTAGCCACACTATGCCCATTAATTTGCCACAGTCAGTAAGCCCATTAATACACCACAGAATGCCCATTCGTATGCCACTCTTTGTCCATTATTATGCCACAGCCACTATGCCCATTAACAACACTCTGTGCCCATTAATATGCCACAGCCAGTATGCCCATTCATATCCCCCTATATACCCATTAATATGCCACAGCTAGTATTCCCATTAATATTCCACAGCCAGTATGCCCATTACTATGCCACAGCCAGTATGCCCATTAATATGCCACTGTTTTCCCATTAATATGCCACTGTTTCCCCTTAATATGCCACAGCCAGTTTGTTAATTAATCTTCCACTTTTTTCCCATTAATTTGCCATATCCAGTTTTCCCATTAATATGCCACTTTTTGCCCATTAATATGCCACAGTATTCCCATTAATATGCCACAGCCAGTATGCCCATTAATTAGCCACTCTATGCCATTAATATGCCACAGTCAGTATGCCCATTATTATGCCACAGAGTGCCCATTCGTATGCCACTCTATGTCCATTAATATGCCACAGCCACTATGCCCATTAATGTCACACTGTGCCCATTAATATGCCACAGCCAGTATTCCCATTCATATCCCACTACATACCCATTAATGTGCCACAGCTAGTATTCCCATTAATATGAACACAGCCAGTATGCCCATTTATATGCCATTATATGCCCATTAATATGCCACAGCTACTATTCCCATTAATATACCACAGCCAGTATGCCCATTAATATTCCACGGCCAATATGTCCATTATGATGCCACAGAATTCCCATTAATATGCCACAGCCAGGATGCCCATTGAAATGTCACTTTATCCACATTAATATTCCACAGTCAGGATTCCCATTAATATTCCACAGCCAGTATGCCAGTCAATATGCCACTCCATGCCCATTCATATACCATAGCCAATATGCCCATTAATATCACATGCTATGCCCATTAGTGTGCCACAGCCAGTATGCCCATGAATATTCCACAGCCAGTGTACTCATTAAAATGCCACAGCAAGTATGTCCATTTATATACCACAGTATGCTCATCAATATGCCACAGACAGTATGCCCATTAATATTCCACAGCCAGTGTATTCATTAATATGCCACAGCAAGTATGTCCATTTATATGCCACAGTATGCTCATCAATATGCCACAGCCAGTATGTCCATTAATAAGCCACAGCCAGTATGCGTATTAATATTCCGCTCTATGCCCATTAATTTGCCACAGCCAGTATACTCATTAATATGCTACTCTATGCCCATTAACATACCACAGCCAGTAGGCCCATTAATATGCCACAGTCAGTATGCCCACCAATATGCCACAGCCAGTATGCCCACTAATTATGCCACAGCCTATATGGCCATTAATATTCCACTGTATACCCATTAATATGCCACAGTCGGTAATGCAAAGTTTGCAGAAATATAAAAACTTTATTTTTTTTTCCATACAGAATGCAACCCAGGTATAAACTAAAAATTGGCCAGACAGGATGGACCTAGTCCATGCTATGTCACCAAGGCGGTAAAATACAATTTATCGCTTAATCCAGCTGGGGCTATAGAATCTATAGTAACACAATTTGGAACTTTTCCGTAAGAAAGAAAGCAGCAATGCTGCAGTTGCTAGGAAATTTGAGATCTGGTGTTATTTGTACGATAGGTTTCCAATTATAAAGAAAAGTTATTATACAATAAGCAATCCTCAGTTAAACATATATTTTGACAATTAACTTTCTGGGAAACCATAATTGCAACATTTTTAGACATACACATGTGGCTGTAGACCATTGTTTGCAAACAGTGTATGGACACCATATCATATTGCCAGTACATGGAAACAAATGGGATTTTTTTCTGGTCCTTGGAGAAAATGTTGCCAATAAATGTCTTCTTCAAAGTCAATTTTCAAACCATGTTGGAGGCATTCCAGTGAGTCATTTGATGGAGTTTTAACTAAAAACGTGTTGGACAAATTAAAAATGGTTTAGTCTACTGCTCTGGACTTCATCAAGAACCTATGAGAGAAAAATGGTTCAGTCATAGAAGAAGACCTGCAATTAGCTATTGAAAAACTGCTCACAAATCATGCTTAGCTCTAATTGCAAAATTCAGAATGTTAAAAAAAGGTAAACATTAACATCATTAAAAATAGAGGGGAGAAAGTGGGATTGAACACTTCCACTTCTTAAACTAGAAAAAGATGATGGATCATATAGTCAATTCTATAAAATGTATAGGCATGAGTTGGATGTGTGTTTTGAAAACCCCCGTTATTAGACTGGACTGAAATCCAGTGACTATTTGAATGTATTAAAAGAATGGGAACAAGAACCACAGAGAAGATAATACAAATACTTATGAGACAAATTTAGATTTTTTTTGTATTTCAATGAACATGAGTAAATAACTTAATCCTTTGCGCCCATTTTCATCCTATTATGGCCCTGTAGCATGGCACACTTTGTTCGTAATGATCTCTCTCTGCCACAGCGCAGGCAGTTACAGGTTGCAAGTGTTAGAATGACTGAGTGGCACAGAATGAAGGTTCCCATGTTTGCCAGGAACTTCTAGAAAAGGCAAATGTAAAATATACGATCTTATGGCGCATTCAGGTTCCAAAGCAGATGGTCTAGTGTTCATTTCAACTTCTACCATCCTAAATCGTTTGCATTGACACCCACACACTCTTCTCTCATGGTAACAGTTCTGGGGTCTTCTACTTCTGGATCTGTCGTATTCCACTTGCCCTATGGTGACTACTATTTGGACAAATGCAACCTACTAGGGGATATTACAGATTGCCCTGGAGACAAGTGGGGCAAGTTTCTCCTCCATGGAAATGCCTTTGTGCATATGTCCTGATGTTTTGGACAGATACTCAAAATAAATCCTTCTGTTCTATGATCTTTCCTCTTATATTTTCCTTCTGTACAACACAAAAAAACTGGAAATCTAGCCCATCATTTAGGATTGATAACTATACATTCTTTTTTTTTTTAGCTATAGTGCGTTAAATGCACATCATGGGTGAGACAATGTCTGTGGAAATGGCAGAAAAACTTGCAAGATGGCAGAGCAATGATTGCAATACAGATGGAATATCTTAAAGATTTATAAAGCAATGTTGTGTCTATAGCAATAGGCTAAATTAATATATCTAACAGGATATATATTATATTTTGCAAGAAAGACCACAGCTGCATAAGCTTGGAATATATTAATGCAGTTTTTATAACTGTGTAATAACAACATTTATTTTAGAAACATCAATAAAAGTGATTCTTTATATTTTATATACAGTTTATTGGGAGTGCTGTGTGCCATTAAATGCTCAACAATAACTTTTCAGTCCCTCAGTTTCCCTTTAAAAATAGCCTGAGAGTGTTTTCACTTACCAAGAGAAGCATGACTCAAAACCAAAACAAATTTGAAATAAAATATATGAAATATGCCATGCTAGTTAAAGTTAGTAGTCACTGTATACCTGTGTATCTTACTAGAATCTCCAGAGTATAGAGATTTGAAGAGATTGTAAAGCTTTTTTTCAAGGAAACTTATTTTCTCACATTTCAAATGTATCTGTATTACATGCATTTGTAATTATAATATACAGACAAATAATACATTTACATAAGAAGTTTAATATAATTCTTTAGCAAGTTAAGGGCAACTGCTTTTTTCTTGTAATCATTAAAACATTGACATAGAAAGTCTAAAAACAATCACAGTGTATAAATCATATAGTCATGGGAAAAAGAATGTACTCCATTAATTCTATAGTTTTACAAATCAGAATATAATAATAATCATCTGCTCCTTAGCAGGTTTTAAAACTCAGTAAATACAACCTCAGATGAACACCAACACATGATTTATTTAACAAAAATAAAGCCAATTTGGAGAAGCCATCAGTCAAAAACTAAGTACATCCTTACTGCTTGCATAGGAATTAAGAAACTAAGACTTTGATTAATTGATCATTAACAAGTGTGGCCACTGCTTTTAAAGCCACAATTTTAGCAGTTTGCTGGTCTGGAGCATTACGGTGTGTGTTAACACCATGCCAAATAGGAAAGTCATCAGCAATGATCTTAGAGAAGCAATTGTTGCTGCACATCAAACTGTAAAGGGTTTAAAGGCAATTTCCAAACAATGCAATGTTCTTCATTCTACAGTGAGAAAGATAATTCAAAAGTGGAAATATTCAAGACAGTTGCCAATCTTCCCTAGGAGTGGACGCCCCAGTAAATTCACCCAAGGTCAGTCTGTGTAATGCTCAGAGAAATTGCAAAACACTCAAGAGTTACATCTTAGACTCTACAGGTCTCAATTATCATGTTAAATGTTAACGTTCATTACAGTAGAATTAGAAAAAGACTGAACAAGTATGGTTTGTTTGGAAGGGTCGTCAGGAGCAATCTTCTTCTCTCTAAAAAGAACATGGCAACACGGCTTAGGTTTACAAAGTTGTATCCGAACAAACCACTAAACTTCTGGAATAATTTCCTTTGGACAGACGAAACCAAATAAGAGATGTTTAGCCATTGTGCATAGCGACACATTTGGTGAAAACCAAACACAACATATCAGCACAAGCACCTCATACCAACTTGAATTGGGCTTGTTTTGCAGCCACATGTCCTGGCAACCTTGCAGTCACTGAGACAACCAAGTACTCCTCTGTATACCAAAGTACACTAGAGTCAAATGTGAGACATCTGTCCATAGCAAAACCTTAGTTGAAATAGGGTCATGTAACAGGACATTGATCCCAAGCACCCCAGCAAATCACAAAAGTGGCAGAACCGTAAGAGAGCTGTGCATAAACAAATGCCAGCAACCTCAATGAACTGAAGCAATGTTGTAAAGAAGAGGGGGCCAACATTCCTCCACAACGACGTGAGAGACTTATTAAGTCATACAGAAAACAATTACTTCAAGTTTTCCTGATAAAGGTGGTTCTACAAGGCTAAAAAGTAGGGGAGAATCTCCCCCAAATCCATTTGGGCAGAGGCACAATTTCCATTAATCAGTGGTGTAAATAGGTTTTGTGCTGCCCAGGTTCTAACTAAATGCTTGCACCCCCAGCTCTCATTTGTCACACCCCTTTCTTTGCAGGCTATACCTCTTCTTCACATAACCTTTTTGCAACAACAGATTGCCCGAAAAGTGTCAGATTGTTTACCACATCCCGGTCCAAAGAGACAAATTGCCCCACATTTCTTTTCACTGCACCATATTGCTCCTTGGTGATCTAGTGGGGCAGCTGGATGTCTGTGCAGGCAGCACAAGCTGTAAGGGGGATGAAGCACCAACAGATAGCGCTGGCTCTGCTGCCTCCATTCTGCTGCCCTAATGTTGGGATGGATAAAAAAGGAGCAAATGCCAAAATACATAAGAAATGACATAGATGATGTGAAAGATAAATTCGGACTTTAACCATGATCCCACCTGACTCATCACATACTTTTTTTTAGTACTAATTTGTTATTATTTACTTGACACTTTATTTTATTTTCGTGCTTAGTTTACTTATATATACATATATATATATATATATACAAATATTTATAATATTTATGTGTATTTTATTCAATTGCTTGTTTAGTTTTGACAATATATTTATAAGTCATTATGGATATGCCAGTGTTGTATGTTATATTATATTATTTAAAAACTTTAATAAAAATGTTAGAACAGAAATGACAATTGTGTCTTCTTGCTAACTAACTTGTAGGCCTTTTTTTTTAATTTTTATAAATATCCTCCTATGATTCCATAGAATCATTTTTATTTTAATTAAGTTATCAAACACTGCCTATAAACCATTTACCTCTTTTATTTCTCTATAAAATGTATTTAAACTTTATAAAGGCCAAACTACACCAATTCTCGGTCAAATTGCTTAATTTCAACATGTTATAAAAATGTCCCTGCTGATTGCTCCAAGGTTTTTGGTTTGTCTTGGAATTTTTACAGTTTTGCATTGATATATATGGCTTTTAAAGGTATTCTGTCATGGCTACATTTGTACAGTCCATCTCCTTAGCAGACAGCACAGAGTAATATACTATCATTGTAAACTGCTAGGAGGTTTTACAGTGTGGAAGGCATAGTTCACTGTGATATTTCAAGGTCTCAAGGTATTCATCATAAAATCATTTGTTATTCTGAACCAACACTTAAAGGAAAATGACTGTGTGCAACCACTTCCCAATAAATAATGCAATTTATGTGAATTCTTTCTACTCTGGTAATTTACTGTTGGTTTATAGAGGCTTTGCTGATACTATGGAATTATAATAAAATCATAGAAAGGCATGCACCTCAGCTTCCTACAAGACAGACATTTCTAAGGCACAATTATGTTTATAAGGCACATATTTATTTATACCACAAACGTAAATTAATACATTGTCTGCAAGTATTATGCCCAGAGATATACACATAAACATTTCTAGTTTTTTGTTGCCATTGAATTTCATGTGGTTAGTCAGCACTATTGCTAAGTTGTTCCAAATGTACCCATTATTTTATGCTTACTTTGACTACATGACCCATGGTAAAGTTAAAATGAGCACTGGTCACATGATAGAGTAATGGCCGTAGCTAGGTAATTCTAGTGATCACAGGTTTTAACATTTGTGTTCACTGAAAGTAAGACACTACCCTCCAAACACATGGTAATTAATTGTTTTTTCAATACATATTTTTTTACATTTTTTTTTTATGAAGTGGTCCCGTGTACCTTTTAGTATCCAGAGAGAGCTGACACATGGGCATGTCACGTGTTTTTGATCACTGATGTATGCAGCAGTTATTTTTCCGGAAAAAAACAGCACTGTTGGTAAATTTTGCCCATCTGGGGGAAACTAATTAGGGCCTTTGAGTCTAGATTGCTCAGTATCTGTGACAAACCTGTTATGGACAAAAGATATCTACAAGACGTTTCTTATACATTTCCCTGCCTGCACAATTATGTGTCAACAGGCGCTAATACTTTGAAGTTCACAATGCTTTCATTTTTTTCAATGCATAACTGCTCTCTTGTATATGACTGCCCTTGGAAAGAAGGATGTCATGGGGGCTGTAAGCAGCTCTCCACTTAGGGAGGAGATGGCCTTCAAAACTAACACATTTTATGAGGGTCAAGAGAGGAGCAATCATTCAGCTCTCCTTAGGGAATACATGGTAGATAAATATTACACAACATATCACACAACTTCTAAGCCTTATTAGACATTCAGACAGACAAAACCCTAATTTCTAAATAAATATCTATAATAAACAAAACTTCTATCCAAAGAAGTACAGAGAAGGGAATTGCAAAAATCATGCAATCATAGCACAAATTGGAAAGAATGAAAAACTAGTAAATTGGTTTCCACTTCGCCCATAATGCCTGTTTGCAGCAATTCCCATGTCAGTTCACTACAGTTTACTATTTAGTGAATAGGCCCCAGTTTAGGAGTGTAGGCCCCAGCTTAGGAGTGTCAAGAGCGCAAGTGATTAACCAGACAGAAATAACAATAAATTTCCAACATATTTCTCATAAAAAGCATGTTTTTAATTGAACAAACATCCAATACATATTTTACACTTTTGCACAATTGTTAATCTGACTTATACTCAAAGCTCATTGCAACAGTGCTTTCCATGGTTCCCAATACATCAATAATGTAGATGATGTGTGTGGAAAAAGGAACTAAAGCATTAAAAAAAAACTTTATTTTATATATATATATATATATAGTGAGTGACAATTATAATGACTTATAAAAAACAATATATATAAAGATGCTACACTATTGCTGTCCCCAGAGAGCACAAAAATAAGAAATATGGAAGAGAGTGTTGCGCAGAGACATATAAAAAAGTCAATACTTATCTAGCAAATTGGATAATATGAATCTCATGAACATATAAAAGACATACAAACGTATAAAAGAAAAAGAAAAACAGCAATGTGCAATTCTGTGAGGTTGCTGAAGTTATTGCTTGAATCCCCCCTGGAATTGCACTCACGTGGTATATACTGGCTCAAAGTACAAGCGGATTGTGGGACTCAGAGTCCTAGTGGATCTATTCTCCAATAGTACCAAGGGTATTCACCTCATCAGCCGATACAATTAAAAGCTACTGGTAGTGGTACTAAAATACTAATCAAAACAGCTTTGCAAAAATCAGGCCTTAAAACCCAATTTGGAAAGATGCGCAAGTTATTAAGAATTTTTTTAAACACAACTATTAATGTCTCATTTTTGCAGTTCACATATCATCCCCCAGTGTTTCACTTATGATCCGTTCTGGATTATTTTTCTAATCTCAAATTATGATCACTTTACACTTTTTCTAGACCACTACAATAAGTAAACTGTTTTGGTTTTCTCAAGGCGTATTATTTAATTCACCCTGACGTATTATTTCACTCACACTAATACAAGGGGGCAAAAGGTGCTATACTACTTTTATCATGTTTGTAGGAGAATATTTCTCTACTCTTAGTCACTCTTTCCTGAAAAAAAACAAAAACAATTTCCATGCAAAATGCTATCAGAAAGCAAGGTAAGTATATAAAAAAGGGATATGTCTAAGAATCAAGGAAATACGGTAAGAGACAGTTAGGATACTATGTATATCCAGTTAAAATTACTTAATATATAATCTAATTATTGCTTACACTATTCTTTTCAAAGTTTCACATTGACTATTACAAAAAGTTAATGTGTATTTCTGTAAACATGGTAGATCATGTATTGCCCATCAAGATAACAAATTATTTGGCAATGTTTTTTGTTTTTTTTACAAACAAATAGTGAATTGTCAGTCTGATATATGGGAGATGAGAAATTACTATAATAAAAGATGTCATGAAGATATTTCAGCCATAAAGATACAAAAACAATATATATTTTAATTTCAAAAGAAATTAGATGAAGCAGACACATATTATAATAAACATACAGGATCACACATATCTAGTATGCATGCACAGAGTCCGACTCATGATCGATCCATGTCAATGGTGTAATTGCTAGAGGGAAAAAAATCCCTGAAAATAATACTGCGTTCTTATAGTCTATTCCACCCTCTTTTAAAGGAAAAGGGTAATCTCAGAGGAACAAACGTTTGTTCTTCGGTTTAGTAGTGTGCTTTCTTTGGAAAAAGACACATTTTAAAGGTCAGAGTTTATTAATGTTTTTCTCTACTCAAGTTCCTTGGTTGGTTAACCTGTGTGCTTTGTGGTTGAACATCTGGGGCAGCATTAGCAGTCATAAGGTAATAAATTTGACTGTTTTTATTAGCGAACCCCACCAGGAACAAATTCTTATCCAAAGTTCTGCCATGCTCTGTTTCAAGGCACATAAATATTTTGGCAGAACGTGGTATCTAATGTCTCCCCTGTTACAATTTTTTTTTTTTAACACAGAGTTTAGCAAAAATGTCAGCCATTCCAAACTTCTATCCTATTATATTATACTGTTCCCCCAGGATTACACTGCAATTTGTTTTTAGTGTCTGCACTTCCTTTCTTCATTTCCTTGTCTGTTAACTTCTATCAGTATTATCCCACAAAAGCATAAAATAACAATCATTTTCTAAACCATTACTTTCATTTCTCATATGTTTAAGGCTCTCCCATATTTGGAATAAAGCTTATTTGACATAAGAGCTCATATTACAATTGTCAGTGAAATAAAATTCTGTGCATCCTATTGACTACGTTGATTAAAATGGAGCCCTGTCAAGTGTATATTTTTATTAATTAATTTTCTTACGTTAAGATGCCATAAAGTGGTATGGAGTGGTATGAAAGTACTGGCTATCCAAATATATATATATATATATATATTTTTTATTTATATTTTATTGCCATTTTTAGGGATACAGAACAGAAATGGGGATGGTTAAACATATACATATATATGCCAAAACTATATTAAATAATAATATTACTATATTAAATAATAATATTACTATATTAAATAATAATATTACTATATTAAATAAAAATACTATATTGAATAATAATAATAATAATATATTCAAAAATTAACTCAATTATATAATCACACTAAATAAAGAAAAATGGGGGGGGGGGGGGGGAGAAGGATGAGTTGGATATTTAGAAGAGTTATATATTTGAAAATTGAGATTTTTTCATCCGATAGAGCATTCACACAGATCTCCAACAAACTTTATTTAAATGTGTCTGTAGGAAAGGAATGTCCTTATTCAAAATACAGATATTGTAAATTTGAAGTACATCCTCTATGTTTGTGACCACTTTATTATTTTAATATTATACTTAGTTTATTGCTTTGGTGTTTTCTTTAAAAGTATTGGGTAAGCAATATATTAAACTGACTGACCCATCAGTTTTGTCATAATAAAATAGATAAAGATATTGTACCGTGTTAAAAAGGTCTCTGTTTTTTTTCCAATGATTTGTTGCTATCACTATCATTCATGGGAAAAGCCTGTGCCTGGATACAGTTAGAGAATGAATCCAGGGACCTTTCCTCACCTGTCTGGTTGAAAATGAATCAACACAATTATTATACTAAAACTATTGCCCCTCAGTGATATTTTAAATACCCTGTTTGGTCACCAGTGAACCACCTACTGAAAGTTCTCTTTGTATATACATAGTGGGTGGTGTAAAACCTAAAGATCCATTCGGCTGGAATTGGAAGGTCTAACATGGATTTTCATTGGTTTTAGAGGTAGCAGTATCTTGTTTCTTACCTGAACTAAGATCAATGTGACCATTCTGATTATTCCCCTGCATTTAGTGATTTTCTGCAACTCAACTGCTGGTACTGATTCCACTTTCCTTCTCCTGTCCCAAACATACAATGGAGTGTTGTATGAATTACTAGGAGATAATCATCAAATAAATAATCGGTTTGTTTTTAAGGCTGTCATGATTATAAGCTTTCAATATAACTGATTTATACGTAAGAAAAATATGTCTGTAAGGAAATAAAAAGAGTTTTAGCAGTAAAAATGTATATATTTTTTAGTAGACTACACTGAATATTGAGCATGGTTAGAATTTCAGTATCAACTTTCTTTTGTGGTCTTGTCAGTATGTCTTCCTATGAATCAGCCATAGATAAAGATATTGCAAGCAGGGGTAATTTATATTCTTTTTTTGTGAATTAATTCATATATATATGTATATATGTAATGCAGAATATGTAAAGATGACGATAAAGAGAAGTTTCACCTGGATGTTTAAGTCCTACTTTAAAAAAAATCTATGAATCACTTTTCTATTGAGTACAACCAGTATATTATCCAGAGTTGTGGTTTCCTTTTGTCGGATTATTTAATCTGTAGCATTAGCATTGTGTTTGTTTATAGTCATTCATCAAATATCAGTGATAGCTATGTTCATTCAAATGGATGAGTTCAGTCCACCCTTGGGGGCAGCTGAACATCCAACCTCAGCAGACATAGCCAAGTCATATAATACAACAAATATATCATATCAGTCTACTGTTACATGAGGAAAAGTTATTGTATTCCAATTCCATTTGTTTCACTGAATGAATTTATCATAGTTATTTTGTTCAGTGAAAGGAGATTAGCATTGATATTAAATGGTAGGTTACTTTTAGGACTGAAACATATTACTTCTTTTTAACCATTCACTGGACCTTGATACCCCTATGTTAAACAATATACTTCTAGAACAGAAAATGATTTTAATGAAACAAAATTTAAACTTATCAGAAAGTGATAATTTATAGCAAGAACACCTTTCTATATGCATAATGATACAAAAATACTGTATTGGCAGGCCATGATTAAAATGTGTACCCTAAATGTTTGAGTCATGTTAAAGGTCAGTGGCCACATATTGTCTTCTGGGAAATTGCACATCCTATTTTCATAATAATGTTACAGTGAAAGCTGTACAGTTACAGTGAAAGCTCATCACTGCCTATGTGTGAGAGTGTTGCAATGATGCCTCGATGGAGGCATCATTCAACACCTTTTGTGCCCCCTGGGCACCGCGATCACCCGGTGATCGCGGGTGTGTGCTGTATCGGAGGAGCATGCTCCTCCAATACAGCGTGCCCAGAGGAGAGCAACAGAAGAGAAAAAAAAAAAAATCTCTTCCGTCGCTCTGAAACTGCTACTTGACTGCCCCTACAGGCAGTTAAGTATATTGCAGTTAAAAATAGAAAATGAATTAAATAAATAAATAAATAAATGGAAAAAGTTAACCCTAGATCTACTGTACCTAGTTCTAGGGTTAGGGTCATAAATAGGGTCAGCATTAGGGTTACAGGGGGGTTCGGATGATTACAAGGGTTAGATTAAGGGGTGGGGTTAGTTTTAGGGTTAGGGTAAATTTAGAGTTGGGGTAAATTTAGGGTTGGGGTTAAAAAGTCACTGTAGAAGAAAATGATTAGAAAAAAACAAAAAACACTAATATTGTTTATTGCCCTATTACTTGAAATAAAACATAGACAAACAAGGAAACATTGGTATTACTAAACTCAGGACAAATATTATAAATATATAGACTGGGTCTTTTTAACCATTTGTAATTGTGTAAAAAAAAAATTAGGTCAAAGTTAGAAAAAGTGTTTTTTATGGCATATTTTCATCATATTTTATATTTTTTTTAATAGTAAATGATATCATATGATGAAAATAATAGTATCAAATGAAAGCCCTATCTGTCCTTTAAAAAATGATATATAATTTGTGTGGGTGGACTGAACACAAAGAAAGAAATTCACAGTTCAGTAAACGTATGACAAAAATAATGGAATTCTGGTCTTCAAGGCACATCAAATGCAACATAGCACTCGGTCACTAAGGGGTTAATGAATTACTTAACTTATTAAAGGGTATTACAAAAACAGCCTAATATCACAGAGTTTCAAAAATCATCCAATTGGATGAGTCTTCATTTTCATGGTACTAAAATAAATTTATACTTTTGCATTGCTAATACAAGTATAGGTTGATGACACCTTTGGTATGTATGATCAATTTCTTCTTCAATGGATATATAAAAAAAAATCGTATCCGTATGTTATCAATTTCATGTCATGGATCTAAAACAAACTAGTACGCCACAACTGTAAACATAAGTGTAGGTTGGTGATGTTATTGGGATATCTGCCTAATTTCTTCTTTCATTTTTCATATTGTTGAGTGGACTGTCAGCCAATCAGTAGCCTTCAATCCCAACTTCACCATTGGCTGGTTTTCAAAACCCCATGCTAGCTCTGTTTGTTATTAGGGGACCAAGGCCCACCCTAATTTTAATTGGGAGTGAGATTATTCTTTTTTTATTTTCGGACCAGCAGAAGTCCATTGGTCCCGGGGGGAACATTTTCATTTCAGTTCTCCCGATCACATCTGGAGGATTGAAATTACCAAAATGTGGCTATCATCCCCTTATCCAAATTATATTTATGGTTGATCAGGGCATATTCGGGAGCTGAAAACCTACGTTTTTCATGGCAGACTTGTTCCTATCCGAAGGACTCCAATGCTTCAGTTTAGGAATGGTGCAAACAGCCAATTCGGATCCAGTCATGCATTTTGAGTAGTCACATTTTGGGGTCCCTTCGATTTGGCTATTTTGCCTGTTCCAACTCCAATTCACTGTACTTTGTCATATGTGCATTTACTGCATTATTTAATAGAAATACATTTGCTGGTTGTTTTTTCAAGTACTGGTGTTTCAACATGGTACAGTGTTGCTCCTTTGCAACAAGCAGTATGTTACTGTTTCCCCGGTTTGTAGAAAGCAGTATGTTACTGTTTTCCCCATTTGCAGCAAGCAGTATGTTACTGCTCTTCCCCTTTGCTCTCCATATTCTAATTTACTTTACATTATTTCTTGAAATTGTCCCTGTGACTGGTCACACACTTTCTAGCTTCTCCCCTGGGACCTATGGTATCTGCACTCACCCATCCCTGCAGTCACAAACTCTTACTCAGGCACTGATCCTCTAGTGCAGCGGTGTCCAAGTTTTTTTTGCAGTGGGCCACTTAACCAGAAATGTATGTGTACATGGGCCGCATTCATTTTTCATTGAGAAAAAAGTATATATATATATATATGTATATATATATATACATATATATACAGATCCAAACGAAAGCACGCACTCACAGGTATGATCATATGCTCATGTGAATACTATGTTACTGTGAGTAATTAAAACATCGACTTTTTTCCATTTCAAAGTCCTGTGAGAGCGTGCTTTTGTTTGGATCTGTATGTGTTTTAGCTGCACGGCACCCGGGCCATTTAACCCATGTCTTCCTGTAGCTGAGTGCAGTGGATTTTTTATATATATATATATATATATATATATATATATATATATATATATATATACAGTAGTGGACATAATTATCACGCCAGTAATTAAATAAAGCATTGTACCCTTTTACCAGTAATAAGATACAGTAGGGTGTGCGTGGGCCCTGGACTAAACCTCACCCCCTGTTCTTTTTTCCAGCTCATCACGGAGCCAGCCCCCGGTCAGATTCCGGCCTTAAGATGCAACTGACTCTGGAAGTCAAGGCTGTGTTGCTCGCACTACACAGAGAAGGGCTGTCATCCCGGCAGATTGCTGACAGGATTCAAACACACCGGTCCAAGGTGAGTCGCTGTCTGAAGAGGCACGCTGAGACAGGCAATATGGAGCAGAGGAAAGGTTGAGGGCGGAAAAGGTGCAAGACCGAAAGACGCGATAGGCTGCTGGTACGGCTCTGCCTGGGCGATCGATGGCTCACTTCGCCGCAAATCAACTGGGATTGGGGAATAGCCACGGGGGCGATGGTCAGCAACAGAACGGCAAGGAGAAGGTTGTTCCAGGCAGGGCTCGTTACACGGCGCCCCCTCAAGAAACCCTTGGTGATGGAGACCGTTACAGCCAAGCGTCTAAGGTGGTCGAGAGCCCACAGGGATTGGACACAGGACATCTGGGAGAAGGTCATCTTCTCAGACGAGAGTAAGTTCAACATTCACGGGACAGATGGCATAGCCTATGTCAGGAAACGCAGGGGTAAACATCTCCTACCTAGCTGCGTAGTCTCCACCGTCAAGTTACCGGTGTCGCAAATGATATGGGGCTGCATGAGCGCAAAGGGCACAGGAAACTTGCACATGGCAGACGGAACTGTCGATGCCAAGTCCTACATACGGATTTGATCCAGATCACTCATGCCCACCATCAGGAGGTTGTTCAGGCAGCCACAGGACTGCATCTTCCAGCACTATTTGGCTTCCTGCCACCGAGCCGGAAAGGTTAGACAGCACTTGGAGCGCAAAGGCTGGATTGGCCCCCCAATAGTCCTGATTTGAACCCGATCGAGAACATTTGGAGAATGGTCGGACTTGTGGTGAACAGACACAAGCCGAGGACCCGGCAAGAGCTCCAAGACACCTTGTTACGAGTGTGGAAGAACGAACTGCTTATGGATTTGATCGGCCGTCTGATTAGGTCCATGCCCGATAGATGCCGGGCTGTCATAGCTGCCAGCGTCGGGCCTACAAAATATTAAACAAAAATAAGTTAATATTTAATAAATAAGTTAACGTTCACTCTGTGTTTGTCTTTTCTACAACACTGCCTGCCCCGGTGAGACAATATACACACACACCTCCCTTCATTTTGCAGGGAGACTTGAGCCTCCGCAGGGGGCTCAAGTCTCCCTGAGAGGAAGGGAAGACAGAGCTGGGGGTCGGGTGGTCTTCTGGGGGACCTTAGCTCCTCGCATACAGTAGTTGTTTCTGGGGACGGGGGCCAAGGGACTGCTCCAGCAGCCGGGGAGGAGGCCACCTTTGCCTGTCTCAGGGGGACACCAGGGACTGCCTGAGCAAAGGTCTCCTTCCCAGTGTGGACGCGGTGTGCTGGATAGATTGGAGAAGTGAGAGGCGGAGGACGAAAGAGGGAGACATGTCACTGTGAAGCTCGATCCTGGGCACAGACTTCCAGCCGCATCCTGGTTCCCATGGCTGTAGACTGCCCGAGACTTAACCTCCCACCCTGACTGTCCACCCGCCCTCTGCCCTGCTGCTGCCCGAGACTTAAGCCCGGGAATGGAGACTTAAGCCCCCCCCTCCTCCTTCCCCACATCCCCCTTCGCTGGTCTGCGAGCCCCTTGGCCAAGTCCTTCGCGGTTCCCTGCCGCCCGCCTGCCCGAGACTTAAGCCCGGGAATGGAGGCTTAAGCCCCCCCCTCCTGCTTCCCCAAACCTCCCTCTGCTGGTCTGTGAGCCCCTGGGTGCCCGGCAGCCCACAGCCAGAGGAGTCCAAGGCCAAGTCCCCTGTCGGAGAAAGAGAAGAGAGACATGCCACCAGGGCTCCCCCTGGGCCGTCTTCCCAGAGAGACGGGCCCATGGAGAGAGACAAAAGCTTGGCTCAAAGGATGACTTTCAATGGATTGCAGCGAGGTAGCTGCTCTGCTACTGTCAGACCCCAGTTCCATCCCATGCCTCCTGCAGGGATCCCCTACCTGGTCCAGCAGACTCCAGGTACCGTGCACCCCGCCGGGGGGGCACGCGATCGCGGTGTAGGCCGCATCCCCGGCCTGTAGTACAACCTGCCTCGTGTAACACAAGCACAGGTGTCATTCTGATGGCAGGGGGGCGTGGCCTGCGGCCCGGTGGTGTGCTCCCATTGGAGGATGCACGGGAGGTGTGGAGAGGGTGCAGGTCCTACTCCTGCCTTCACTATCTGGCTAAAGCCAGAGGGGGGCGGCAACCTGCAGGATGGTGGGTGAAGCAAAGGTCCTGGCACCCTATTTAAACAGCAAGCACTGTTCATTCAGTGCTTGCTCGTTTTCCAAGCTTGTAGTGTGGATACTCCCTCTACAGTGATTCCTACCCATACCTTTGTTCCTCGTTTCCCTGTGTTTATTGATCTCCCGGCTACCGAACCCTTGGACTGTTTATCGACTACGTTTACTTCTCCACTCCTGACTTCGGATTCTCCATTCAACTACGTTTACCTCTCCACTCCTGACCCCGGATTACCCATTACCTACCTCGAACACTGTTCTGCCTTACCCCTTGGTACTGCTGCCACTCCGGACTTCTCTAGTGTGCGCACCACCTAGTGCCAACACCCCTGTGCTACGCTCCCAGGTCCCAACCCTGACAAAACGAGCAAGCCAGTATGGAGCCTGCAGGGGTTGCTGATGCAATTCACGCCCTCACCCAGCAACTCACGGCATTAACACAGACAGTGCAGAACATTCAAGAGCACCAACAAAACCTTCACGCTCGGATACAACAGTTACAACAGGTTCCCCAAGAAGTGGCCCCACCACCACTTCTTGCTGCAGCCGCGTTTCCAAGAGAAGGGGCAATGGACGCCCCAGAACCCCACGTGAAACTCCCTGAACGCTTCACCGGAGATAGGAGTCTATATCGCTCCTTCATAATGGCCTGTGAACTGCTTTTTGTACTAAAGCCCCGAACTTATGCTACCGATTACATCAAAGTGAGAACCACTATCTCACTATTATCGGGTGGCCCGATGTCCTGGGCTCACCACTTGCTCCAAGAGAACCACCCCTCCTTGGACACCTGGGTGGCATTCCGACAAGCAATGGATACACTATACGATGACCCCCATCGAACCTCCTCCGCTGAATCTATCATCCGAGCCCTGAAACAGGGTCGTCGGCCAGTGGAGGAATATGTGGCAGAGTTCCGGGGAGTAGCAGTTGAGACCCACTGGAACGAACCAGCCCTACTTCATCAGTTTCGGTTGGGTCTTTCCGAACAACTTAAGGACGAAATTGCTCGAGTTGGGCTTCCTGACACCTTGGAGGGCCTTGTACAACTGGTCACACAATTGGACCGCCGCCTTCGAGAACGAAGGCAAGAACGGGCCACATCATCAGGTTCTATGCCACGTTACCTGCCTACCAACCCTACACCTGCTGTACCCTCTACCTCCTCCCAGGAGGAACCTATGCAGATTGGAGTCACCCGAGGTCGCCTAACACCCACCGAACGGACTCGCAGAAAAGAGGCCAACCTCTGCATGTATTGCGGGAAACCTGGACATACCGTATCAGACTGTCCTGCCCTCGCTTCCAGAGGTAAGCCAGCAATTCATTACGCCTCACGACTCTTGGGTACTTCAGCTCCTCATCTCTCTGTTCCTGTCTCTTTACAGTGGGGAACTAAGACCATATCTCACCACGCCATCATTGACTCCGGGGCCAGTACCAGCTTCATCGACATCACCTGGGCTCGTAACCTCGGTATACCCATCCAAATTAAGAAGCAGCCTCTTACTGTTCACCTGGTGGATGGGAATCCCATACAGTCTGGTCCTGTCATAGAAGAGACTACTCCTATCACCTTCACCGTTGGCACAAAACACCACGAAATGATTTGCCTTAACCTAGTTCAATCCCCACTGTTTCCCCTCATACTTGGACTATCTTGGCTTCGCCAACACGACCCTCAGGTTCATTGGAGCACAGGAGAAATCACTTTTGCTTCTCAGTTCTGTCTTCACAAATGTCTTCAACCTCATTACATTCATGCGGTACACAGCGAACCATCAGAACACATCATTCCCGAACCCTATCTTGCGTTTAGTAAAGTCTTCGACAAGAAAGAGGCCGAACAGTTACCACCACACCGACCCTACGACTGTCCGATTGACCTACTCCCAGGGGCCGCTATCCCCTTTGGCCGTATCTTTCCACTATCAGAACCCGAACTCGCTGTGCTCAAAGACTACATCACTACCAATCTACGCAGGTTTTATACGTCCCTCCACCTCACCCGCAGGAGCAGGCATCTTTTTTGTAGGAAAGAAAGATGGAGGGGTTCGGCCCTGTGTCGACTACCGAGAACTTAATAACATCACCATCAAAAATAAGTATCCACTTCCTTTGATACCTGAACTGATGGATCGGTTACGAGGAGCACGCATTTACACGAAGCTCGATCTCCTAGGGGCATACAACCTGGTCCGCATTCGTCATGGGGATGAGTGGAAGACGGCTTTCCGAACCAGGTACGGCCACTATGAATATCGGGTCATGCCTTTTGGACTTTGCAACTCTCTCGCAACCTTTCAACACTTCCTGAATGATGTGTTCCGTGATATGTTGGACTCTTATGTGGTCGTTTATCTGGACGACATCCTTGTGTATTCCTCCTCTCTACCTGAACATAGAAAACATGTATGTCAAGTTCTCCAACGGTTACAGGACAACCAACTCTATGCCAAATTAGAGAAATGCTACTTTGAAACAACATCTGTGGAATTTCTGGGTTTTGTGATCAAACCAGGGTCTATCGAGATGGACCCCAAAAAGGTCTCCGCTATTCTTCAATGGCCGGCCCCTACATCCGTTAAGGCGGTGCAACGTTTCGTGGGCTTCGCCAATTTTTACAGACGATTTATTAACGGCTTTTCCAGGGTCGTACAATCCCTTACCCACCTTACCAAGAAAGACACTCCCTTCCTTTGGTCCTCCAAGGCACAACAAGCGTTTGACCAACTAAAACGGAGATTCACCTCTGCTCCCATCCTCATCTTACCAAACCCAGAGAAAGCATACTTTCTGGAGGTAGATGCCTCTGAAACAGCTGTGGGGGCCATACTATCACAACGATATGGGATAAAAGAGGACCTACACCCGGTGTCTTTTTATTCGCAACGTCTGTCCCCTGAAGAGATGAACTATAATGTTGGAGACCGAGAACTTCTGGCCATAAAATTGGCTCTTCAAGAATGGAGACATCTCCTAGAGGGAGCACATCATCCCATCACGGTATTTACGGACCACCGTAATCTTGAATATCTACGCACCGCAAAACGCTTATGTCCTCGTCAAGCTCGATGGGCACTATTCTTCACACGCTTCAGACTACACATCACCTATCGGCCACGAACTCAGAACACTAAAGCCGATGCTCTGTCCCGTGTTTTTGACACCTCCACTAAAGACTCCTTCAACAAAGACACTATCCTCCAACCCGACCATTTCCTAGCTCTTCAAACCTCACTCGTACAGGAGATCCGAAAACATACCCAAGACCCCTCTGTATCTAACCAATTTCCTACCTTAAGAACCGAACGGGGACTGCTATACAAAGATCACCGTGTTTTTGTCCCAAAACCAGTCCGTATGACCATCTTACAAGCTATCCATGACCATCCTTTGGCAGGACATGGAGGTCTTCAAAAAACACTCCACCATGCCCGTAAAACCTTCTGGTGGCCTCAAATGGCCCAAGACATCCACCGCTACATCAACACCTGTGAAACGTGTGCCCGATCCAAAAGTCGACACCAAAAGATCTCGGGGCTACTATTGGCCATCCCTACTCAACCTTGGGAAGAGATCTCAGTAGACTTTATAGTCGATCTTCCACCTTCAAAACAACATACCACAATCATGGTCGTGGTAGACCGCCTCACGAAGATGGCCCATTTTATCCCAACACACAAAGTTCCCACAGCAGCAGAGACAGCCGATTTATTCATACAACATGTATTCAAACTACACGGGGTTCCTCGCACCATCCTATCTGATCGAGGCGTCCAATTCACTTCTCGGTTCTGGAAAGCATTCTGTCAAGGTCTTCGTCTCCAACGCCTTCTGTCATCGGCCTATCATCCCAGTACAAATGGACAAACCGAGAGAGTGAACCAAATTCTGGAACAGTACCTTCGATGCTATACTAACCATCTACAAGACAACTGGTTCAATCTCTTACCTCTAGCCGAGTATGCCTACAACAACCGAATCCAACGTTCCACGGGCATGTCACCCTTCAAGGCCAACTACGGTTTTGACCCAGGCTTTCCTTTTGATCTTCCTCGTACCTCCATGGTACCTCTAGCTACTGATCGTCTTCGTGTTCTGCAACAGAGCTTCTCTACTCTGCGAACAACTCTCACCAAAGCACAACAAGATTACAAAAAACAGGCTGATCGTCGCCGAACCCCGGCTCCCCAATACCAAGTTGGAGACAAAGTTTGGCTCTCATCTGCTCACATCAAAACAGCAGGCCCGGCCAGAAAGCTCGGCCCAAAATTCCTAGGTCCATTTGAAATTACCACCTTGATCGGTCCTGCTGCTGTTCGTCTTCAACTACCAGTTTCATGGCGCATCCATCCCACTTTTCACGTCGCCCTTCTGAAGAGGTATCTCCATAATCCATTTGTAGGGAGGAATCAACCTCGTCCACCTCCTGTCACCGTAGATGGTACAGAGGAGTATGAAGTTGAGAAGATACTCGACTCCAGGATCCGCAGAGGGCGTTTGGAATATTTAGTCAAATGGAAAGGATATGGTCCTGAAGAGAAGACATAGGGACCAGAGAATGGGGTTCATGCACCTGCCAGGATTCGTACCTTCCACAGATCCCATCCAGATCGTCCAGCCCCTAGGCGCCCCCCGGAGGCTGTCAGACCCCAGTTCCATCCCATGCCTCCTGCAGGGATCCCCTACCTGGTCCAGCAGACTCCAGGTACCGTGCACCCCGCCGGGGGGGCACGCGATCGCGGTGTAGGCCGCATCCCCGGCCTGTAGTACAACCTGCCTCGTGTAACACAAGCACAGGTGTCATTCTGATGGCAGGGGGGCGTGGCCTGCGGCCCGGTGGTGTGCTCCCATTGGAGGATGCACGGTAGGTGTGGAGAGGGGGCAGGTCCTACTCCTGCCTTCACTATCTGGCTAAAGCCAGAGGGGGGCGGCGACCGGCAGGATGGTGGGCGGAGCAAAGGTCCTGGCACCCTATTTAAACAGCAAGCACTGTTCATTCAGTGCTTGCTCGTTTTCCAAGCTTGTAGTGTGGATACTCCCTCTACAGTGATTCCTACCCATACCTTTGTTCCTCGTTTCCCTGTGTTTATTGATCTCCCGGCTACCGAACCCTTGGACTGTTTATCGACTACGTTTACTTCTCCACTCCTGACTTCGGATTCTCCATTCAACTACGTTTACCTCTCCACTCCTGACCCCGGATTACCCATTACCTACCTCGAACACTGTTCTGCCTTACCCCTTGGTACTGCTGCCACTCCGGACTTCTCTAGTGTGCGCACCACCTAGTGCCAACACCCCTGTGCTACGCTCCCAGGTCCCAACCCTGACAAAACGAGCAAGCCAGTATGGAGCCTGCAGGGGTTGCTGATGCAATTCACGCCCTCACCCAGCAACTCACGGCATTAACACAGACAGTGCAGAACATTCAAGAGCACCAACAAAACCTTCACGCTCGGATACAACAGTTACAACAGGTTCAACAGATTACCCATTACCTACCTCGAACACTGTTCTGCCTTACCCCTTGGTACTGCTGCCACTCCGGACTTCTCTAGTGTGCGCACCACCTAGTGCCAACACCCCTGCGCTACGCTCCCAGGTCCCAACCCTGACAGCTATGCACGGAACCCTGACCCAGAATCAGGTCGTCTACGAATGATTTAGCACCGGGTTCCCTCGGGGGGGAGGACAGGACGGACGGGTAAGGGGGCGGGGTAGAGGCGTGTCACCTCGGCCGAACTCTGGGCCGCCGCTCCCCCCTGCCTCCCGGCCCGCGGCTTTGGACCAAGTCATCCACAGGGGAAAAGACAGACCGCGAAGTGTCCAGGCAGAGTTCCAGAAAGACGTAAGCTTGGTCTCCCTTGCCGAACCAAGACCCCCACAGGGGAAATGATGGGACCAAGTCCCCCGTCATTACCACCCCTGCACCCCCCCCCCCCACAAGGTGGATGGATTTCAACGTTATCCCAGCAGTCCCCCAACCTACAGGGAGGGACGGGGCAATGTCAGAGGAGTTCCCCGCGGGCCCCCGGAGAGCGCCACACCCCCTGCCATGCCCCGCGGTGGCCGGATTTCAACTTTCACCCAGCAGTCCCCCAGCTTGCAGGTAGGGACGGGGCAATGTCAGAGGAGTTCCCCGCGTGCCCCTGGAGCACGCTACACCCCGTGCGGCGCCTCCCGGTGGCTGGATTTCAATTTTCTCCCAGCAGTCCCACAGCCTGCAGGGAGGGACAGGGCAATGTCAGAGGAGTTCCCCGCGGGCCCCCGGAGCGCGCTACCTCCCCTGTAGTGCCCCCCACCTGGTGGCTGTCAAAAATTAGCAATTGAATAAGCAAGCAAGTGAACCCACAGCCCAAAACGTGCCCAAGATGTGTACTAGCAGTTGGTACTTGAATTTGCACAAATTTTAAATTTTTTTAAAAAAAAAGCTCCAAAGCCTTCAGGGGACTGGCCAGGCCGGCGAGGCCCAGGCAGAGTTCCAGGACAGTGAGTGCTTCTACCAGCTCTCCAGACCATGCTGGATACGGAATGATCCAACTCGGGAAAGGTAGGTAGTGGCAGGGAGCAAAATCTGTTCCCCCCTGTAGGCAACATGTAATGATCTGGCCGGCTTTTTTCAGGCCTAAAGGGGCGGTGCAGGACCGACTACAAAAGCGGCTGTAGCAGAGGAGCTGTTTGAACGTGGCTGGAGCTGTTTGAACTGGGCATTTCTTTGACTGAATCCGGAGTTTCTTTCATCAAATCACTCTAGTCAGGTAAGATGCAAGTTCCCGACACTTGACCAGGGCGACCGGACACCGTCTTAATACCTGTCAATAGCCTGGCACATTTTCCAGGGCCACTACTGCATATATATATATATATATATTTATGTGTGCAGTGTAAGTGTATCAGAACAGTCATAAAACTCACGGTAATCTGCAGTATGTGAGAGACGCAGACTCTACAGCAATACAAAACATACACACACATACAGACACACTTACACACACACAGAGACACACAACCACACAGATTTCTGTGATACTTAGACACATGCATACACAGCCACACTTACACTCACACACACAGACACACATATTTAAGGATATTATTTATCTCAAGTAATAATATTATGTATTCCTCTTTAAATATGTATTTACAATATATTAAACTGGATTTTTTATTTTTGTTTTTCTGTATTTCTAATCTTTTTTCATTTCTTAGTCCTTTGAGTATATATATTTTTTTTATTTATGATTATTTATTTTAAATAGAGCTGGTCAACTTTTATTGAATGTGTGTTTATAATCTTTAAAACAGAGTAACACTTTACACACACAGTCACACTTACACAGGATCACACTTACACACACACACATAGCCACACTTACACATACACACACATAGTCCCACTTACACACACACAATGAGTCCCACACACACACAATGAGTCACACACACGAGTCACACTTACACACACACACACAGAGTCACACACACACAATGAGTCACACTTACACACACACACAATCAGTCACACTTAGAACCCCCCCCCCCCCCCCACACACATACAATGAGTCTCACTTACACACACACACACACACACAGATAGTCACTTACGGACACACAGATTTATTTCTTTTTTTTTTTTGTTACTGCGGCTGTGGACTCATGATGGGGCTGCTTTTCCAGCTGAGGAAGCTCCAGTGGTGCGTTTTTTTTTTTTAATATCTTCTCTCCCTCTGACCCATGCACATGACGTCACTTGCAGGGTAGAGGAGGGATAATGTGACAGACATGATGTGTAGCATTCTTTCAGGGAACTTAGATCCGCATGTTGGACACCCTTGCTCTAGTGTAATACTATACAATTTCATTACTTTCAAGCATTCTAGTATTAGCTCTCTTTTTGCTATGTTTAACAATCTCTTATATTGCAGTACACTGTAGAATCATTTACTGTGCCACTTAGTGGATCCCTGATGCTATTACAATAGTTGATAAGGTGGTTAATTATAAACACTGCAAATCAATGTGGTATCAGACACTTGCTTAGTAACATTTTACAGTTTATATAGCAAATGAAACCCTGATGTGATTGTGTGAATTACTGTTCTATTTTTTATAGACATTATCATGTATTGGTAAATTATTTAATTTCTAGCATTATTATTTAATATAGATCTGCTTTTACAACCATGCACATCAAATTAGCTAGTGATAGTCAGGATAGCGTTTACATTTCAATCTGTTTAGCATATACTATGTAGCGCAAAGTGTTCATTCATTTAAAAGAGGCATTGTACATTCAATTACATTAATTGAAAGAGTGATCTATAGCATGAAAGACCTGTAAACAACCAAACATTTTCAAAGACAGCTTGCCAGTGCCATCTTTACCTCTAAACAGCTTGTCAGTGGCATCTTTCTCCGCAAACAGTTTGCCAGTGGCATCTCTGTCCCAAAACAGCTTGCCCCTTAGCTGAGGTCTGGATTGGAGGTAGTCAGGAAAGGAGGTCAATACCAGGAAAAATGCATGCTTTCCTTTTAAGGGGACAAATGGGCAGATTCCATAATTCCTAAGCAGGACATATGGGTGCACATTAGCATGGCACTGGTGGCAGGGCCGACTTTAATAGTGATTGGACCCTGGGCAAGCATTTGCTTGGGCCCCCTGGACCCTGTCCCCTCCCCTGCATGCAATCACGCCATCCATCGCAATGTTACCCCCCCACACACACACAATTGGACTTTTCTTGCAGTGAGTATTTTTATTGCATTGTATAAAATGTGTATATTACGAGTATAATTGCAGTATATGAACTGTATATTTGGATAAAAATGTGTATATATGGCTGCAATATGTATACCATCTTACTATGCAACACTGCACTATCATTACCTAAATGACAAAAATATACACAGATATTAGAGAGCACTTACATATGTTCATATATATTTATAAATATCTATAAACATATCGCTCTCTCTCACTAGTTGCATTTATACCTATATGAACTTCTTAAGATTATATTCAACTATTTTCGTAAATAATAAAAATGTTATTGAAGACTTGCATTTCTTGTTTTTATTCCCTTTTTCTGCACCCACACATCTATTTGAAATGCCTACACTACAAGTGATCTTTCAATTAACCCCCAGAGCCTTTGAAACATTTTTGTCCTTTCTGGTCAATGGCTATTTTAACATTTATGTGCTGTTTGTGTTTAGCTGTAATTTTCTTTTTTGTCATTTGCTGTACCCACACATATTATATATTGTTTTTATCGGGACAAGAAGGGCTTTCTTTGGATGCCATCATTTTGATCATATCTTATAATATTATATAAAACAAATAATAAAATATGGTAAAAAAAAAAAAAAAATACACAAATTACCTGACTTTTATTTGAAACATCTTCTCCTCATCGACAAAAGCGAACGAAAAAACCTGCTAAATAGATTCTACTATTTCTCCTGAGTACAGGGATACCACCCATGCATAGGTTTGTTGGGGTGTTTGGGGGCTTTTTTATTTTACCCCATCAACTCATGTATTTTTTAAAAGTAGACACCCAAGGCTATTTCAAATGGTGGTATTTTAACACTTTCCATGCACTAATTCTACCACCAGCCTTTGTCATAGTTTGTGGTAGTAATTTTTGTGTGTTTTTTTTCACAAGCATTGTACTTCATACATGAATCACAGATTTTGGTATGTGTCACTGCCAAATAACACCCCAATATGTGTTCAAAAACATTTCCTGAGTATAGGGATACCACCCATGCATAGGTTGTCTGCTTGTTTAGGGGTTAAAGGGCCACATTTGAGAGGTGAGCTTTTTGCTTTTCCAACTTGAAATTTTGACATAAAGACAACCTGCGCCCATGTCCCATTTGGGACATATTTGAAGCCAGCTAGTGTATTTTACCCCATAAACCCATATATTTTTTAAAAGTAGACACCCTAGGATATCTCAAATGGTGGTATTTTAACACTTTCCATGCACTAATTCTACCACCAGCCTTTGTCAAAGTTTGTGGTAGTAATTTGTTTGTGTTTTTTTTCAAAAATATTGTATTTCAGACATAAATTCACAAATTTTGGTATGTGTCACTGCCAAACAATAACCCAATATGTGTTCAACAACATCTCCTGAGTACAGGGATACCACCCATGCATAAGTTTGTTGGGTTGTTTGGGGGCTAAAGGGCCACATTTTCAACGTGCACATTTCCAACTTGGAATTTTGAAGTGTAGTCAGCCTGAACCCATCTTTCATTTGGGACTTTTTTTTTAAGTAGGACAGTGTATTTCACCCAAAAAAGTATATATTTTGTAAAAGTAGACACCCTATGATATTTTAAATGGTGGTATTTTAATACTTTCCATGCACCAATTCTACCACCAGCCTTTGTCAAAGTTTGTGGTAGTAATTTTATTGTGTATTTTTTCCCACATACATTGTACTTTAGACACAAATTCACATATTTCGGTATGTGTCACTGACAAACAATACCACAATATGTATTCAGCAACATCTCCCGAGCACAGGGATACCACCCATCAGGGGCGTTGCTAGGCTCAAAAATGATCTGAGGCTATAGCCCACAGCTTTAATAATACTTAAAATACAATGATGTCTCATGATCGATAGGTAGACAGACAGAGGTACAGAATGCATAGGTATAGATATAGGATAGATGTAGATAGATATAGGTACATGATGATGCATGAGTACATATATGATACAGATGCATATATAGATGAAGATACAGGAAGCATAGGTACAGATTTAGGCTATATGGACAGGTACAGGATCCATAGGTACGGATATAAGCTATTAGGACAGACACAGGTGCAGGATGCACAGGTACAGATATAAGATACAGGTATAGTAATGCATAGGTAAAGGTATAGAAATAAGATAAAGGTATAGGATGCATAGGTACAGGTGTGGTCAGTCTTAAATATCCTAATATATAGGATAACCTTATACCTGTCCCAAGCATGCATAAACTCCTTCGCTGTATTAACCTCTACCACTTCTACTGGAAGGCTATTCCATGCACCCACCACCCTCGCAGCAAAAAAATATTACGTTTATAATCACAAAACAAAACCTGTAAAATATTAAATATTTCCAGACTTTTCAAAAGCTTGAGGTAGACCCCAAATAGATGTATATAACTAGTTGCATTTATGCCAGGGCTTGACGAACTTAACTGAGTTTTAGGAGCCAGTAAAAAATCTAGGAGCCAGACAACAGCACATACACACAATCACATGCAGTCATATACAGACACACATACACACTCATACATGCAGTCAGTCACATAGACACACACACTCATACACACAAACAGTCTGTCACATTCACTCGTACATGCATACATAGTCTGTCACATACACTCATACATACAGTCTGTCACATACACTCATACATACAGTCTGTCACATAGACACACACTCATACAGTGTCAGATACACTCATACATACAGTCTGTCACATAGACACACACTCATACAGTGTCAGATACACTCATACATACAGTCTGTCACAGAGACACACTCATACATACAGTCTGTCACAGAGACACACTCATACATACAGTCTGTCACAGAGACACACTCATACATACATAGTCTTACACATACATAGTCTATCACATACATACGTACAGTCTGTCACATACATACAGTCTGTCACATACACTCATACATACATCCAGTCTGTCACATAATCATACAAGTGGTGTATTTAAAAAAATAAATAAAAAATATATATATCCCCCCCCCCCTGCTGCTATATCTCATTGCAGGGAAGGGGGCATTTCCGTTCCGCACAGACCATCACTAACCATCATTTGTCAGGGTTAATTTCTCCATCATTTGCCAGGGTTAATTTCTCCATAATATGCCAGGGTTATTTCACCACCATTTGCCAGGGTTAATTTTCCCACCATTTGTCAGGGTTAATTTCCCCACCATTTGCCAGGGTTAATTTCCCCACCATTTGCCAGGGTTAATTTCCCCACCATTTGCCAGGGTTAATTTCTCCATCATTTGCCAGGGTTAATTTCTCCATCATTTGCCAGGGTTAATTTCTCCATAATATGCCAGGGTTATTTATCCATCATTTGCCAGGGTTAATTTCCCCACCATTTGCCAGGGTTAATTTCTCCACCATTTGCCAGGGTTAATTTCTCCATCATTTGCCAGGGTTAATTTCTCCATCATTTGCCAGGGTTAATTTCCCCACCATTTGCCAGGGTTAATTTCCCCACCATTTGCCAGGGTTAATTTCCCCACCATTTGCCAGGGTTAATTTCCCCACCATTTGCCAGGGTTAATTTCCCCACCATTTGCCAGGGTTAATTTCTCCATCATTTGCCAGGGTTAATTTCTCCATGATTTGCCAGGGTTAATTCATACATCATTTGCCAGGGTTAATTCATACATCATTTGCCAGGGTTAATTTCTCCATCATTTGCCAGGGTTAATTTCTCCATCATTTGCCAGGGTTAATTCATACATCATTTGCCAGGGTTAATTCATACATCATTTGCCAGGGTTAATTTATCCATAATTTGCCAGGGTTAATTCATACATCATTTGCCATGGTTAATTCATACATCATTTGCAAGGGTTAATTATCCATCATTTGCCAGGGTTCATTTATCCATCATTTGCCAGGGTTATTCTGCCCATTAATGTCACCCTCCCTCCACCCCCTTCCCCAGTACTCACCTGTTGGTGATATTTATATAAAAATACATGGAGATCCTACCTTGTGCAGCCTGTTCCTGGATGGGAGGTAAGTGGCAGGTCATAGAGGAGGCTTTTCTGCAGCCCCTGGAGCAGAGAGCAGCCTCTCCACAGTAGCACAGCATCCCTCGTGGTCTGTGCTGTGAGGGAGGACACGTGGGTTCCTGCCGGTCACATGGGTTGGGGGCGGGGTTATCATAGTGACAGAGCAGGAAGCAGGGGAAGCTTCACAGACTCGGGGCTATGGTCAGGAGACTCGGAGCTCCAGCCCCAGTAGCCCCCACCTAACGACGCCTCTGCCACCCATGCATAGCTTTGTCAGCTTTGTTGGGGGTTGATAGGCTACATTTGAGAGGTGTGCTTTTTGATTTTCCAACTTGGAATTTTGACATGTAGAGCAAGGAAGGGGTTAATAGCTCTTATAAGAGCCTTTGTAGTACTGTACAAAAAAATGAACCCCTAAAAATGCACAGACAAGAAAAAATGTTCTGCTGTTCAGTGATCAGTGGCAGGGGTTAATACACAGGCTACACTAAACAAAGGGTATGGCTTTTATAAAAGCCCTTGTGACTCACAATTTTTTAACATTTTATTTAATTTATTACAATTAAAAACTTATATTATACAGATCTGTCTCTTTCCCTCACTAAAACTCAAGTGAGGAGAGGGAGGCAGATCCATATGGGTCAGAACAATATTTACCAATATTGATCTAACCAGACGAATGGTGATGCTCATCTAAGCAATCACCAAACAACCTTTGCCACTGATCGTCTGTTACTGATCGCTATACACGCGTTCAGACAGCTTCAAAAGGAATACACGTAATCCCCTAGTGGGTATAATAAACCCCTAGCGAGTGTGACAAAAAAAAATGCTATAGCAAAAAAATCCTTCTGCGACCAGATCACTCCATATGCGCTGCTTAGGCAGTGAGCATATGCGTTGCTTAGGAAGTGATATACGACAAGAAAGGGGTTAATAGCTCTTAAAAGAGCCTTTTATATACTGTAATAAACCACAGTAAAAAGAAATTAACCACTAAAAAAATGCACAGACAGCAAAAAATGTGCTGCTGTGTAAGATCACTGCGTACAAAGCGATCAATTGCAGGGAAGGGGTTAAACACTGGAAACGGCTTTTATAAAAGTCTTTGGGTCTCAATTTTATTAAATGTATTATAATTTAAAACTTACATTATACAGCTCTCTCTGTCTCCCTCACTAAAACTCAAGTGAGAGGGAGGCAGATCTACACGGGTCAGATCAAATATTGACAAATATTGATCTAACCAGGCGAATGGTGATGCTCATCTGAGCAATCGCCAAACCGCCTTTGCCACTGATCAGCTGTTACTGATCGCTATACATGCGCTCAGACAGCTAAAAAAAAATTTTTTACATTAAACGTAATCCCCTAGCGGATATAATTAACCCGTGACGGGTGTAATAAAAAAGTTTTAAAAAAAAGTTAAAATGCTTCTGCAGCAAGATTGCTGCATTTGCGTCAGATCGCTACTTAGGCAGTGATCTACAGCAAGAAAGGGGTTAATAGCTCTTAAAAGAGCCTTTGTTATACTGTAATGAATTACAGTACAAAAAAAAATTAACCCCTAAAAAATGCACAGACAGCAAAAAATGTGCTGCTGTGTATGATCACTGCGTACACAGCGATCAATGGCAGGGAAGGGGTTAAACACTTGAAATGGCTTTTAGAAAAGCAATTGGTTTTTAAAATGTTATTAAATATTTAATTTTATTAAAACTATTTTTTTTTTTACATTATCTGATCTGTCTCTCTCCCTCACTAAAACTAGTGAGGAGAGGGAGGCAGATCAATACTTGTCAAAGGCAATATTTACCAATATTGCCTTTGACTGTATGATAAGTGCTCATCAGAGCACTTATCATACATGCCTGCACACAGATCACACAGATCTGTTGTGCAGGCATAGTTTGGCTCCCCCTAGAGCAACGGAAGTGAAATACATTCACTTCCGATGCTCTTGCCAGTAGAAGGGAAGCGCTGCCTGTATAGGCAGCGCTCCCTTCTACTGAGCCAATGGGGTTGCTCAGGAGAGCGATCACCATCGGTTCTGGGGGAGCCGAAGGTGTTGCTAAGTGCCTCGCTAGCGAGGCACTTTAGCAACACTGGAGATGCTTAGAAAGCGAACGATCATTCGCTTTCTAAGCACATGTGTGCAGGCGGCGCAGCCATTTTTAAATGGCTGCTACGATCACTCCAGGGCTGGTCGCTCTCTTTACTCTATTAAGTGCATGACGTGCCAGGCATGTCACCTGTCGGCAAGTCCTCGATTTGCCGTGACGTGCCTGGCACGTCATCTGTCACCAAGGGGTTAAACAAAGCTTAATTTTTCACTACAGTTGTCATTTAGTGTAATTATGTCTGTATAGAATGATACAAGGCTTCTGCTTAGTTTCTCTAAACATTGCTGTGAGAGGCAGCTCTCTAATCATGCAAGTTAGGAAGCCGCCTAAGGCCTCAGACTTGAGGGGCCTTGCGGTTGCCTAACTCACCTGATAGATTTGTAAAGCAGGTTGCTGGCCCTTTAAATGCAGCTAGTTGCGGATGTTTCCCGGAGGTAACAGCTCAGTGATCGCATGATCTCTCATACTCTCCCTCTCTCCCAGCACGCTATCAGATCCTGCGCACAGGAAGTGACAACACAGCCTTTCCTGTATGCAGAATCTGTGCATGGAAGGAGAGAGAAACTGCAAGCTCAGGTAAGCTGGGGGAAATGGCAAGTCTGAGGGGCATATTGGCAAATCTGGGCATCATATTGGAAAGTCTAGGGATCAGAATGGCAAGTATGAGTGGGCATATGTATGTTCCCTTATGATCTCCTCCTATTTATTGGACATTATTTACCACATTCTTTAAGAGTCTTTATTTTTCAAAACACCCTTCCTATGCAATATGTCACCTTCTTGACCTTGTTTTTATCCCTAATCTATTATATGATAAACCCCAAGAAAACTTACTCAGAGCCCCTTATGCTTTAAACGCAGGTTATTCCACGATGGCATGGACCCTTTAAGGACAACTGTTGCGGAAATATATACCTATGTTTAAATAAAGAATTGCATCAAAATTAAATGTTTTAAATAGGAACGCTTTAATGAAAGGAAACAGATAAAGTACTTTATTGAGCCCTTTTTGCTCCCTTAGGAGGCGGACATGTTGATCTGAATCTTCGGTTATGTCTTTCCTCATCTTTGGTTTGAACAAAGGAAGAGAGAGTTTTATATTTTTTCCCTTAAGCCAAATAAGTGATAATTAAAATAAAATCCTTCCTGACCAAGAAAATAACAGCATTTGGTAATACAACCGGGCATTTCAGCTATCAGCCATGGCCATCCCAATGATGCAAGTGTAAAATTAATACACCACGCAAGAGAAGAGACAACAACAACGATTGGAAATTGTTAAATTATTTTTATTGTATTTTTATTGTGTACCTAAGCCAAATGATCCAGAGGAAGGCGAAAAACTTGAGGGACAAGTAAAAAATTCCTTCCTGACCCTGAAAAACAGCGATCGGTATACAACCCTGGATCAGGGCTAATGATTATGTGTGATAATGCAAGTGTAAATAAACACACCACACAAGAAAAGGTTTTAACGTTTTCTTTAATTTCATTTTTAAAGTCCAAGCCAAATGATCCAGAGGAAGGGAAAAAAAACTTGTATAACAAGTAAAAAAAACCTTCCTGACCCTGAAAAAACAGTGATCGACTGTACAGCCCTGGATCGGGGCTATTGACTTTAAAAAGGATTCTGGGACATGACGTCCATGACAGGCTCATGCAATTGTATAGTATAGAACGCAATATAAAAATATAACTTACTATACTGTACAATGTCATGGATCCTGCAATGATTGTTGCATCCTTCCATCTTGTTCCTCGCCACGAGATTATCCTTCCATCTTGTTCCTCAGCTACGAGATTATCCTTCTATCTTGTTCCTCATCCAAAAGATTATCCTTCCATCTTGTTCCTCAGCCACGAGATTATCCTTCCATCTTGTTCCTCAGCCCCAAGATTATCCTTCGGTCTTGTTCCTCAGACATGAGATTATCCTTCTGTCTTGTTCCTCAGCCACAAGATTATACTTCAATCTTCTTCCTAAAACACGAGATTTTCCTTCCGTCTTGTTCCTCATCCACGAGATTATCCTGTTGATGAGTCCTTGCAGCGCTGGCACACTTGGGGAAAATAATGAAACCATCAGTTTCCAAGGTTCAGATACCTTTTATACATGAGCCTTGCAAACTAATGGCTTCACAGCCACATTAAGACTTGTAGCACAAGCTTCTCATATATATATACACTGTAGCCATTATGATGCAGTAGCCATTATGACGCCCATTGACCAACAATGCTCATATAAGGAAATGGGCAGGGCAGGGTGTGGCAGGGCATGGTTAACATTAAATATTTTCATTCACAGCTTCATGTTGCAAAACCATTCTAAATTGATGTGTTTTCACCTAGATTGGAGTTCAAAAACTATTTAAATACATTAAAGTCACATTAATATTAGTAATTACATTAAATAACTGGCAAATAGGCAAATTAATACTGGCAAATGGGCAAAATAATACTGGCAAATGAAGTGTAAAATATGATTAGAAAATGATGGGCAAAATAATACTGGCTGTGGCATATTTATGGGCAGGTTAATAGTGGCATATTAATGGGGAAAATGGCTGTGGCATATTAATTGGCAATCTGAATGTCTGGCTGTGGCATATAAATGGGCAGGCTAATCGTAGCATAATGGGAAAATTGGGGAAAAGTGACACCATGGCATGTTCTGCAGGGGCAGTTCAGTGGGACAAAGTGACACTGTGGTATGTTCTGGCAGGAAAATTTACACTGTGGCATGCCAAATCATGTGGGTGCCATATGAGTACAAGCCAAGTGCTGTGGGTACTGTATAGTGCTGTATTAAGACCTTTAGGTGCAATGTGTGTGCAGAGGAACATAATAAAAATAAGAAATTGACAATTTTTCAATAACATTTTTATTACATATGAAAATAGTTGAATATAATATTAAAAAGTTCATATAAGTATACATGCAGCTAGTTATATACATATATTTGGGGTCCACAGGGCTGTCTTTAATAGTGATTGGACCCTGGGCAAGCATTTGCTTGGGCCCCCTGGACCCTGCGCCCACCCCTGCATGCAATCAGGCCATCCATCGCAATGTTACTCCCCCACAGACACACACACAAAAAAAAAAAATAAGCACACACACAATTGGACTTTTCTTGCAGTGAGTATTTTTATTGCATTGTATAAAATGTGTATATTACGTGTATAAGTGCAGAATATAAACTGTATATTTGGATAAAAATGTGTATATATGGCTGCAATATGTATGCCATCTTACTATGCAACACTGCACTACAACTACTCATTACCTAAATTACAAAAATATACACAGATATTAGAGAGCACTTACATATGTTCATATATATTTATAAATATCTATACACATATCGCTCTCTCTCACTAGTTGCATTTATACTATATATGAACTTCTTAATATTATATTCAACTATTTTCATATGTAATAACATTTTTATTGAAGACTTGCATTTCTTGTTTTTATCCCTATTTCTGCACCTACATTGCACCTTAAGGACTTACCACAGCCCATAGAGTAGCCACAGCACTTGTCATGCACCTATATTGAACCCACAGCACTTGTCATGCACATATATTGCACCAGCAGCACATGGCTTGCACTCATATTGCACCCACACAATTTGGCATGCTACAGTGTAAATTTGCCCCACAGAACATACCACAGTTTCACTTTGTTCCACTGAACTGCCCATGCAGAAAAAAGCCACATTGTCACTTCCCCCATAGTACATGTTATTTTTCCCCACAGAAACCGTGCTCGTTATATTCCTCCCTCCTCCCCCCCTTCCCTAGTACTTACCGCCTGGCTTCTGCTCCTTCTCCCCCGGCCGGACGTCTCCTCTGTGCTGTCTTTCCTCCTGCACGGAGGAGGGAAACAGTCACCGGATGTGACGTGATATCACATCCGGTGTCAGTTATTTATTTATTTTTTTCCGTCCGGAAAAGAACGTTCACCAGCGCAATGCGCTGTGAACAGGACAACCAGGGGCTGGGGGCCCACGGCACAGCTGCCTTGGGCCCCCCAGGAGTAACTGGGCCCAGGGCAGCTGCACCGTTTGCCCCCGCGTTAAAGATGGCCCTAACCGGTGGCCATGTTGGTTCTGCATATACACAAGTTTCCGGATATGCCGCAGAGCTCCAGGCAGTAACACGTAAAGCAATAACCAACTAACTGAACATAGTGCATACGTCCTCAGGTATGCCAGGACCTTGCAACTAAACTAAGGAAGCTGCACCAGAGGTAACACTATGCTATATGTGGAAAGAATATGAAACTCATTTATAATATAATAGAACATAAATCATTAAACATAATAGCTCATCCCAAACTCTGTGTGGCTTCATATACCTTTATTATTAGCCTCTTATTGGCCATCCATCAGCATGTAACACTTCCTGGAACTGGTACTGTAATACATAATTTACAGTTCTGAAGGCCAAAGGGTTATATAAATATGTATCCTGGTGTGAAGCTGAGAAGGGAAGGATAAACTAGTTGTAGTTGACATATTCAGTGAGAAGATTTATGGTAGCAGGAATTCATTAAAAAAAGACACAAGTGTCTTACATATTTGTGCTGTTTAAATTACAGTAGTGTAATAAATGATTCCACACTTGGTCCTCAGCATGCAGAGTAGAAAGATGACATTACTATGAATGTGTAGCTCCTTTACATATAATTTGAAGTGTGTCAGTATTACCTTCACACAAATTTACCTTTAGGAATAAACCAAGGAGAAAATCTCTATCCTCATCCATTCATTAAAGATCATGGACACAATACTAACTGTTTGACAGATGATTGGTTGTGTAAAAAAAACCTAACAATCTCAAATTAGCAAAACAGTTAAATTATGCAAATACTGCATTTAGGAAGGGGTATTCTGTAGGCTTCTACACAGACTTCTTGATACATGCATTTAAAACTCTAATTTTGTTGTAATATTCCTCCTTTTACCTCTAGTGGCCACCCTACCTTATGTTTTGCTTGTATTTCTTCTCCTCCATTGCTGCCAGCTAGCTTTGTTAACATGGGCAACACACTACTTTAAATACATGCGGTTTATTGCAAGCAAGGCTTTTGCACTGAAGTTGGTTGCCTGACGTCTGTGATCTGCTTCATCTATTCCTGATCCTCTTCTAAATCTGAATTGAACTTCCAGAAACTGGAACCTCTAACCTGGAAGACTCAACCAGCCAGGGGAAGTGTTTCAGCATCTCCTGAGAAAATTCAGCTACAGCATAATTAGGGCATACTCCTGCAAACCTGCCCTATCTAGCGCCTACTCCTGCCATTACTCTGTGTTTGCATATGCTGCAGTCCCTACTAAAACCCTTTGCCTATACTACAATCCCTACTAAAACTCTTGGCCTTTACAGCAGACCTTGCTAAAGCTTTTGGTTTTATTTTTCTATGTCCTTTCCTCAGCCCTTTGCTTATGCTACATAACTTGATAAATAGTCCTTTGTACCTTCTATATACCTTATTTCACTCCTATTTCTTTCTGTTCCTTTATCTGTACTCAACCCTGCAATATGGATAGTAGCATGGAACCAGACTCCTCATCTATCCCTGCACTGAGACTCCTATGAGACCTGGCAAAGGCCCTGACACATACACTGGTAGATATGGTTACAACAAATATTGCCCATGATATTGCCTACATAAGCTCAACATTGGATGCAAAACATTGCAGGTATAATATTGGCTAGTTAGTATTTCTACTAGTAAACTCACACCATACAGAAGGGAGGGTACTATTGAAGCATATGCAGTCACTAATAAGCTGGAGGTTTACCATACAAACTATGAGAGTGGCACTTCATATCTCCACAATCACACACTAAAGAGAGGGATGTTGCATATATCTTGGAGGAGGAGGGTAACATTAGCAGAAGTAAAGAACGTTGTAATGCAGCTACACATAAAATGCTTGCTTTAGAAAGGTTATGATGGCTTAAGCTATACTCTATTGTATATTATTTTATGCAGGTTCACTGCTCTGGTAAGAGAAAGAAGAATCTTCTCGCACTATAGAGAGGTCGCTACCGATTGGTAGCAAAATAAAAAGTGAGTGGTGCTCAAGCTTGACTCATGCTTTCATTTCATATTGTGGAGGTTGCAGAGCGATAAGGGAGAAATGGGAGGGTAGCTTACTCTGTTATTGTATTCACTCTGTAGCAGCCCCTTGCTAACTTTCCATGCATAAATCAGACTAAATATACCCTTAGAGACCAAGAACTGCATTGTTAGAGTCTCCTCTTCACAAGTGATAACAAGCTACAAGGTTTTATCTGTACATGTGAGACGTTCATTCTCAGAAAGTTCACAACAGTTCAGAATCATTATTATCAGAACCAGAGTATTTGTTTCCTTCTGCAATGTTCCTTGAAGAAGTGTTCATATGACATACACTTTTCTTGATATGTGACCAAAACCATTTAAAAAGCAATGAATACTAAAGCATATAGTGATTGCTGGAAAAATCTCAATAACATGATATTGGAAGGAGATGAAAGAAAACATTGGAAAGAAAGAGTAGAAAACCCCAGAGTGATAAGACATGTCTCAGTATGATTTTCCTTAGAGAAAACATGAGAACTATGACACTGCTCATAAAGATTCCAGATTAGTGTAGTTTTGCATTGGGTGCCGCAACTAAATTGCACATTTTGTTCATATGTTTGATTTTATTTACTTTGTTTTTTATCTTTATTTTTGGTATACAATAAATTGATAAAATTGAAGGCAATGATAGTCTGTAATTTCAAAGCCTGTATCACTAATTGGATATATGCGTTTTATTTGTTAAATTGGATAAATGCTGTGTTCATATATAAAATTGTATGTAATAATGTATTTTTTTACTTAATAAAAATGCATGTGGAAAAACAGTATGTTTATGACAAGTGCATTGTCACACTAACTGTGAATTCAGCACTAAAATACAATAGTGATCATTTAATATGCTATTGTGTATTGGTATCAGCTGTTGTGGCACTCCCATCAGGGTTCCTGAAAAGTTTTGACTATGTTTTATTTTTTACTATTAGAATATTGTATCTCTCAATAAAGGTGAAGTTTTATAGGGTCCAGAACATGGGTATTGGCAGAAATTTCTTCGAGGGGGAGGGGCATAATTTTACCGTCATCTTTTATGCGCATCGTCTCTTTTTGACAATGTCATGAAGTGGAGGAGCTTAGTCATTATCAGCGCAGGCATGCAAAGGGTTGATGAACCTGATGTAAAAGTTAAATAGAAGGATCAAGCTGCCATTGTCTGATTAGCAATTTCTAATCTGTTTTTCTGTTAACACTATGCCCCACATTATTCATACACACATGATCAAGGCACTTGCCACAGCATTTGACTTCACCCAACACTAGATTGAATGCATGGCACCAGCTTACACTCAAAGCAGTTGTCACAGCACCCACAACACTAAGTGGCGTGCACAGCACTAGCTACAGCACCAAATTGCACCCTCAGTGCCAGATTTCACTTGCCACAGCACCAGATACCAGATTGTACCCATAGCCGGTGCCACAGCTCTAGGTTGAACCCAAAACCTTTGCCACAGCACCAGCTATAGATATAGCCCAGTGGCACAAGATGTAACCCCACTGCACCAGATAAACATGCACAACACTTGACATAATACCACAGCACCAGATATCAACCAACCACACTAGATATAACCTCACTGCACCAAATATAGATCCACTGTGCCAGATATAGATCCACAACCAGATATTAACCCACAGCACCAGCTATGAACCCATGACACAAGATTTAACCCCACAGCACCAGATACAACACTATAGCACACATTATAACCCCAAAGCACCAGATACAACAGTATAGCACACAACATAAGCACACAGCAACAGATAACACCCAAATTACGAAATCCATGACATTTCTTTATCTCTTTTCCCTTTTTTATATGGTTTATTCCTCCCTGTTTGCCATCTCTTTCCCCATCATTTTATGAGTTTTATTCCTCTATTTCTGGCACCTCTTTTCCTCCTCCATTATATCTTTTCTGCCCCATGTCACCATTTTTTCTGCATTCTGCCTCAATCAATCACCACTTTTCATCCTCCATAATCTTTTTTGCCCCATCCCCTTGTCACCATGTTGTCCTGTTTTTTGTTTTTGTTTTTTTGCAATCTGCCTCCATGTCCATGTGTCCATGATCCATCATTCATGTAATTTCCCCATTCATTACCTTTTCTGTGACTGTTAATGTCATTTATTCACTTTTCTTACCTGTTTTCTGTGGGCAGTTGGCCTGGTACGCTGTCTGTTGCTCTGCTCTCTGGTTGCACGTCAAGTGAGGCTGCCATGCTTATCTTACACAGAGTGGCTGCTGCTCTGATGTTGCGGTGCTGAGGGGTGCTTTAAGGCCCTAGTGGGCCCTGGGCAAAGTCTTTAGCAGTGGGCTTCCCTTGACCCAAATTGACCACATTTTTCTAAAGTTGCATTGTAAAAAAAACTGCATGGAAATGTAAACTTTTTAATATTATATGCAACTATTTCATATCACATTCAACTATTTGTATATGTATTAAAAATGTTATTGAAAAATTGCATTTCTTGTTTTTGTTCTTTTTTCTGCACCCAAATTGCACCTAAAGGACTTAACACAGCAACATATGGTACCCACAGCACTTGTCATGCACCTATATTGCACCCACAGCACTTAGTTTGCACTCATATTTCACCCACACAGTTTGGCATGCCACCATGTTAATTTGCCTCACAGAATTTACCTGAGTGTCACTTTGTCCCACAGAACTGCCACTGCAGAACAAGCCACAGTGTCACTTTCCCCCATAGTACATTATATTTTGCCCCACAGAACATGCCACAGCATCACTTTGCCAATTAAAATAAGCCACTGCTAGGTGCCAATTAACATGCTAGAATCATTTTGTCATTAACATATGCAACAGTAGGCTTGCCTATTCAAATATGCCACCGTTTGTCCATTAAAGTATTATTTTGCCATTCATATGCCACAGCCAATTTGCCCATTAGTATGCCAGTATTATTTTGCCAGCATTATTTTGCAATTAATATGCCAGTGTTACTTTTGCAATTAATATGCCACTGTTATTTTATTAATAAGCCACAGCCAATTTGCCCAATAATATGCCAGTAATATTTTGCCATTTAATATGCCAGTATTATTTTGCCATTTAACATGCCAGTGTTTTTTTGCCATCTAATTTGCCAGTACAATTTTGTAATTTAATATGCCAGTATTTTTTTGCCATTTAATATGCCAGTATGATTTTGCCATTTAATATGTCAGTATGATTTTGCCATTTACCATGCCAGTATTTTTTTGCCATTTAATATGCCAGCATTATGCTTGTTATATACCACCCTCCTCCCCCCTTGCCCAGTACTCACCTCTTGGCTGCTCCGTGTCCCTGGTTGACTCCTCCATGCAGTCTTCCCTCCTGCACGGAGAAAGGATATACTGTCACAGGATAAAACTTAAGGTCATATCTGGTGTTTATTTATTTTTTTGGGCAGCCACATCCAGCGGATGCAGACTGACGGCTGCTGTCCGCATGGCTGTCTCTATGTGAGACAGTCATATGGGCAGCGGCGGGGAGCACATTTTGCCCCCCCCCTTGGATTATTTTGACTTCATGTCAGCTTTTCTTGCCTCCTATTTTTCCTTTGATTGCTAATTATATTTTTGAAAACTATGTTGATATTGTCAAAATAGATTGGTGATAACAATCCCCTTTTAAGTTAATAATTTGTCTTATAGTTGCAGGAAGCATTTAATTTGATTAAAATTAAATTAAAGAAATTAGACCAGGCAGTTCTTGATGGAAGTAAGTCTATAAGAGCCAGTGTAACCTCACAGGAAGGAGTATTCTCCAAAGACAAGCCTCAAACAGGAGGCAGATTGAGTCTCCTTTCAAGTTAAGAGCCGTATAATCAGTGCTATAATCATAGGCGGATGCCTATGGCGGCAAATTTTGGGGGGCGGCAGCGCCCCCCAGCACTGGAAAAAGAAAAAATTAAAAAATAAAAAAAATTAAAAAAAAAAAAAATCCGGCCCTTTAAAAAAAAAAAAAAAAAACCCCACCGCTCTTGCAGGCAGAGACAGAGGTGAGAGGGGATCGGAAGATCCCCCCTCACCATTGCTCTGCCTGCCAGGCTGCATGGGGAGCCTAACAGGCAGCACAGAGAAACCTCCGTGCTGCCTGTTCGGCTCCCCGTGCAGTGTGCCGACACGGAAGTGCCGACAGTCACGTGACAGGCGCGCAGACGTCATACGCGCGCCCGGTCACGTGACCTGTCGGCACAATCGCCGGGAAGCCGAACAGGCAGCATGGAGGGACCATGCTGCCTGCCTGCCAGGGAAAGGTAAGTGCTGATGGGAGAGTGTGTGTGTGTGTGTGTGAGACTGAGTGTGATGGTAGTCAGAGTGTGTGTCATGGGAGACAGTGTGTGTGACTGAGTGTGATGGGAGTCAGAGTGTGTGTGATGGGAGACTGAGTGTGATGGGAGTCAGAGTGTGTGATGGGAGACTGTGTGTGACTGAGTGTGATGGGAGTCAGAGTGTGTGTGATGGGAGACTGTGTGTGACTGAGTGTGATGGGAGTCAGAGTGTGTGTGATGGGAGACAGTGTGTGTGACTGAGTGTGATGGGAGTCAGAGTGTGTGTGATAGGAGACAGTGTGTGTGACTGAGTGTGATGGGAGTCAGAGTGTGCGTGATGGGAGTAGGAGTGTGTGACTGAGTGTGATGGGAGTAGGAGTGTGTGACTGAGTGTGATGGGAGTATGAGCTTGATGTGAGTCTGAATGATGGGGCATGTCTTAGGTGTGTAACGTGGGTGTGCAGCTTGAGTAGGGGGGTGCCCGGATTTTGTCTGCCTAGGGCAGCACAAAATCAAGATACACCACTGCGTATAATAAACACATCTTGAAAGCAGTTCACAGTGTTGTGGGCATTTCAGTACACCTCTCAGCATTTCAAATGGCTGAAGAAGGACACTTTTGCATTTTGAGGAGTGACTTAAGGTGTGGCTAGGGGAGGCACATCAGAAACCTTTTTAAGTGATTTTATGGCCAATTGCTAGTTATTTTTGTAATTTTGTATTTTTTTTTAGTCTATGGATACCATGTTTTGTTCACTATAAACACTATACTAATACATTTAATTCAGTTTAAGCATAATTTATTTAAAGTTTTAGTGCTCTGCAGAACTGTGCCACAGTCATAAAAACCAAGCATCCTGAACTACCAGAAAAAGAGGACATTAAGGTGCAAAATAGGTTTTGTTCCTCCTAAATAAGGACACAGGAGAGGTATGGTAATTCATTCCAATTATTTGTTTTCGTTGGCAACATTTAATGAACTGTTTCTATTATAATATACTTCTAGTCATTGAAAACTTTTTTATTGTGTCATTCATCCTTGCAACACAAAAAGCTCCTGAGAGTTGTCAATGAGTGGACATTTTTAGTAAAGGAATTCAACCATGTTAGTGTTAGTAAAATGAAACCTTAAACTATATAGAAAATACACTTTCCATCATTTTAACTGGCATTATATAAGGATTATATAATACACTAGTTGCATTAACTGTAGAAAATATATAATACATATAAAAAAAATAAATTGTAATTATGAGGACTAATTATGTAGGGTTCATTGGTTTTTCTTTGGCCCTTAAAGCTGTTTTCCACACCATTGCATTTTAAAATCCATGTAGGGATAAAGAAACGTTCTTCTCATGAGAGACGTGATTTAATAGAACAGATGACTTCGACTTTGCTAATAAGGTAAAATTGTCAAACTAAATATGTGTCTAGAGCTGGCTTTATATCTTATCTAATATAAATTATTGTTCCTTTGGCAAGGGGAGCTTGACAAACCCCCCCCCCCCCCCCCCGGCTCCCATCTACCCCTATCCCAGTTCCATGCTAGTTGCTTTAACTTGTACGAAGGTAGTTCTTTTGTTATGTAAACTTTGATAACTTTGAAAATATTACGAAAAATTAAAGTAAACAATAATAATAATAATCTATACATTGTTTAGGCAGAATAGCAAGCACATGCCTAAATTAGAAGAACAAATAAATTGTAGTAAATGTCTCCTGTTTATGGCATTACCTGTGGCCTATTATGCAAATTAACTGCTCTTTAGGGGCAAATGTGTAATTTGCATATTAGGCTACACGTGATGTCATAAACAGGAGACACCACAGACAATATATTTAAGTGTCTCCAAATATATTGCATTCTTATTATCTAAATGTTGTGTTTGCTACATTATAGAGCACTTCACAATATAATGGCCCATGATAAATAATAATAAAGTATTAGTGTCTAAATAAATTGTTCTTAGTCTGCAAGCAATACCACAGTAATCAGTAGGCATATTCTATCAAACTAAATAAATCAAGCCAGTATAGCGTCTGTAACTCTTAAATCTACTGTTTTGATGTAGGTTCTACATTCCATATAGATGACCCCACAAGGTATATAATCATTCTGTGCTACAATGTAATACTCTAGACACATTGCTCTAAAAACCATAAAAAGTTTTAATGAGTTACTAGCTGAAGCTTAACTCAATGTCATAATTCTCCTTTAGTTCTTTCAATATGACATCATTACAGAGCATTGGGCCAACTAAAGATCCCCAACTATCTATTAACCTCAAGAAAAAATCCCTGTTTCAGTTCTCTGTTCCAAAGACATGTTCTTGTTCAGTTGAAGATGTGGCTCTTTGCATTAAACCTCTACTAACAGGCTTGTTTTAAGGTTCAGACATGTCATACTTCTGTAGATACTTTTGTGAATCAAAGTATAATAGGTCTCAGAAGAATCTGCAACCAGAAAAATGGATGACAGCATGTCATCGGAAAAATATTTATAGCTTAGCGACTTCTAAAGATAGCTTTACTGTAGTTACGATGGATTTACTGGGCTCTTAGAAATGAAGGCAACATTTGTTTCTTAGTGGAAATAAATATGTGTAAGCATGTGCAATAAAAATTTATTTCAGTATTTGATCGGCTGGCTTTTAGATAGTTCATTTATCATTGACTTACATTTACCGAAGACCAAATATCATTTTTTATTTTATTTTTTGGAGAAACATGAAGTTTTTTGTTTATGTCTATAAACAAAACTAAAATAAAAAATAATCAGAAAGTTTCATCTAGCAATCATTTAAAATGGAATATTATGTGTGAGAGATTGCATAGGTTCTTTTCAAGTTTTTACGTATATCAGGGCAAGTATATACACATTTAAATAGATACCACTGCAAAATAATGAAACAGATTTAAATGAAAATTATTTGTCATTATGTTCCTTAACTTCAATGTGTAAAGTTCACAGAGTTGGTTAAAAAAAAAAAACCTGTCTTACTAATCACTATAAGTAAGAAGATTATCAGTTTGGCCTACTTTATAGATTAAAGCTCAAATTAGGGACAGTCGGATTAATTATGAAACAGTAGCAAAGTTTACTTGTAACTTAATAATTCCTTAATTGGTTCCTGGAGGTAGATTTGAAATATGGACCAGAGAATTTAGGGGGGTAGCTCCTGTATTTACTGAGTTAAAGTTACAGCTTTAGGCTGAGTCTAAATGTATAGTGGCAATACCAGTGGAGAATGTAACTGAAAGCATTGCACATTTCAAGTTAATGACTCTTACTCATTCTCCCATGAGGGTTTACTGCTGTGACATATGAAACTAGTAACTGTCATGCATCCGGATTTCCAAAATATATAAAACTCAGGTTCTTTACTATCACTTCTAAAAAGAAACAACACAGGTTACGTCAGCTTTAGGCAGTTTTTTTAATTACTTTAATTGGTAACCTGATCGTCAACATGATGACATCATTTTCCCCAGTCCTTTTAGGATATTTAAACCTGAAGAAAACTAACCTTCTTTTCTCAGTTGTTCTGTAGTCTTCCTTATCACTAGACATATCTGCTCCTACTTGAGTTGATCCTTTTGACCCAACTTCGTACCTTGGACTCTACTACTCCCTGATTTGGCAATTACCTAGGACTTCTCTACCTTCTGGATTCCTGACCTTGGCTTTTTCTCCTGGTTTGTTCTGTCTTCTGGTATCCTGACCCAGCTTGTATATTGACTCAGATTTGTTTTGTCCTACAATAACTAGAAGCCTGGGACTTAACCAGTACAGAGTAGTGATCATCCTGCCCAGGTCATATTTACCATTTCTGCATAAGGGCTTCTTGTCAACAAAACTGTGACCAAGAGGGAAATATGTGGGTGGTGTAAAAAACAACGGTTTCCTTAGCAGCCCTTATCAACCAGACTGGCATTTTTTCCCCCTTAACCACATTTCATGTCTGGGGATATTTCATATACCACATTTGCACATGGTGGATTCCCTGCTCCTTTCACCTACTCACTTCACTATGCAAAGCTCAGGCAGTACTGCTGGGATGCACCCTCCTTAATTCCAGCTAGCTCTAACCTTACCAGTGAATTAGGATCTAACATTACCCTATAAATATGAATAGTTGTAAAGGTAGGATGTATGATGCAAAACATCTTAAAATCCTAAACTTTCAAATATATTTTTCATTTATTTTTTTTAGATACTAGTGCAGCTAATGAGGTAACATTGATTTTACTGTTCCTCATCAAGTAATCACAGAATGAGTAATAATAGCTTGTATTGTCAACAAGAATGCAGTAGATGGTGCTAATTACCTATACATGTTATTGTTTTATTGCTACTGAGTTCCAAACCTCTATTATAAGTAATCTGCTGATACAAGAGCACTTAGCTTTTTCTGGGTTTATTATTATTATTATTATTTTATAATTGTTTCTCTCTATGCACATGTATGTCATTTTTTTGAGTTTTTACATTTTGATTTGTAAAAATGTAAACATGAAGATTTGCTTTTTTTTTTTTTTTTTTACCTTTTAGTGTTTTATTTTATTTCATATTCAGGTTAAAATGTGCTTGTAAAAAACATATAACAGACCGAATAAAAAAAGGGAACATCTGAAAATAATTTCACTTTGGTGAGCGATCTCATCCACTGCACCTGGCATGCCAAAGGTTAAATGAGATTACTAAAAATGTGGTAGATTGAGTAAAAGGCAAAATAGAACCTGTCAGTAAATGTCGATGAACATATTTAATTGTGTTCTATTCACTTAAGTTCTGTAAATATAAGTTTGGGTACAAGTCTGCTTTGCTTTGGCTGAACCGTGGGCTTAAAAGACAACTGTCAGCAACAAAGCAGCTCTGTTTAATTGAAAGATTGCTTCAAGTGTAGACATTTTAAATAGAAATGCTTTAATGAAAGAATATAAAGAATATAAAGTCTTATATGTATAGCTCTATCATGGGGTGGACATGTTGAGAATCCTGAGTCAGATGAAGGAAGATCTGATCCATCTGACCCATGATAGATCTTTGCAAGCAAAGATAGCTCAGTAAGGTACTTTCTTTGTATTCTTTCATTACAGCATTCATAAAATGTACACGCTTGATGCCAATTTTCAATTAATCAGAACTTTGTTTTTTCCCCAACAGTTGTCCTTTAAGCAGACATTTTCATAGAGAATTATGGGGGAACTCTACTGCACTCTGTCCTCCAGCTATTCCCCACAATATTTGTTCACCCTCTTGACTGGCTAACTATTGTGGATCTGGAGGAGGGTCTTTTTTAATCATTCCAAGCGCTAGCTTCCCTTTCTACCCACATGCTGTTCTACATGACTCAATAAGTCAGAGTTCTGAGATGTCACATGATATCCTGTGAGCTAACTCTTCAGTGGGAGAGAGAGGAGGCAGAAAAGGGACAGTCTGTGTCTCAAATGGAGATCTCACCAACCCAGAATTATATAAAAACGATACCAGCAGCTCAGATTTTATTTGCCTGTTTGTGTCTTTTCTTCTGGATCCTGATGTGGAGAACCCTTCTAGACCACAGATTAAGAAGAGGTTGCAGTGCCAGGTGGGGTGTAGAGCTCTAGGTTCCCTGTGACTAGGAGGCTGGTACCCACTGAAAATCCTATTTCCACTGTATTATATTAAGCTCAACCACATGATTATTCCAAAAAGATTTGCTAAATATTATTGTGCCATTGTGTCTATTCCTTCAGTTAATAGAGTTTGCTTTACTGCCCATATTTTTTAAAGCGACAATATTGGTTCAACTTAAGATCAGAAACCTTAAAAAAAAGCTTGTATTTATATGTATGTAAATTGTGATACTGTTCCACAAAGCTAACATTTATTTGCTTACAGTGCATTATCTGATTGGAGTTCGTGTTAAGTTTTAGGTAGCGTTTTTGATAAAACTGGGGAAATGATCAACAATTTTAGTTAATATTATTTGTTAACAAAATTGCATTAAAATAAATGATTTACTGACCTTCTCAGCCAACCAATGTATAAAAAACAACAGGACATGTTTGAAAACCATGGCACTACGACCTGATAAATGTTTCTATTTTTGACCTTTGTTTCTCACTCCCAGTTTGCCATATTGCACTAGTATGAGGTTAAGTGTATTTGCATGCCCAATTACCCAGTTCCATCAATTGATAAGTTTATCACTTATTAATGGTTTTTAAAAATGGTATTTAATGATCTGAGATAGGTAAATGCAAGTCATTTAATAGAGCCAACTGAAAACAAAATTGCTATTTACCTTCTAGTCTGCTCATGTGGCCCGGCACTTTGTCGTCTCCTACTATTGTCTTTCTTTGATGCTTTTTTTTAGATCCCATTGTTTAAACTGTGTATTGCGCAATATCCTTAAATTAATGAGGGTTTGATGGATGCCCCAGGGAGAATTACACTTTCTAATTCATCAGATGTGAGATCAAAGATATACCTAATATAAATGACAGAATAACATAAATGACAGGACATGTATGGGTGAGGGTATATCAGTGTTTTTTAACCATTTTAAATCAGTGAAATGCTCAACTATCAAAGGTTTAGAAAGTCCTTATAGCACAAACAAACTTTTTAAGTGGTGCAGACGTGTGAATAAATGTAGATGAAATGTTGTGTGGTTGAAAACATCTTCCAGATTCCAGTTAAACCATTTTCCTTAACTGGTTTAACTGTTTCCATCAGTCTACATAAGAGATATTGTGACAATGAATCCATTTTACTAATGTGTTTATAAACCAGTGTTTAAACAGTACTGATCTTTGTGAATATCATGTTTGGGTTTTTGTTTATTTTCTTTCAGATTTTGTAAGGACCATGTCAAGTATCAAAGGATATTTTTTCGACGGTACATGCCATATTTTCTTCTATAATGTATAGAAGACTTCTCCATGATCAGCAATGTGAAAAAGCTATGGAAAATGGTTCAAAGCCAGCCAATTGCTTTGCATTTTGTATCCCCCACATTATAATACTGTCAATAGAAAGACATTGAAAATGTTTTTCCTTCTACTAGAAATGATCTAGTGTTTGTAAATAGTATGCCATTTATTTAAATTTGAAAGCATGGAATAATGCATATAACAGTATAATATGATATCAGTTAATTTATCAGAGCCTGACTTTGTCTTCTTTTACATCATAGGAATGTTGGGTAACATATGGATGTCCAAGATAAGTATGTTGAAGGTACAAAACAAGACACAGGCAGCTCCCTCCACACCACTGCTGCCCAAGAGGTGCCTCACAAACCTCCAGGGACTAGATGACCCCCCTCCGGGGAGGTAAATAAAGAATCTACATAATAACCGGAGATGAATGTTTAAAAAAAAAAATGTTTTATTATCTGATAAATATACCTTACTACTGCCTGTGACTGGTATGTTTGAACTAAAGTTGAAAAATACAATACTGTATTTTTGTCCCAATAAATCCCAACCAAATGAGACCATATACATTTAAATTAATATAAATCTATAACTGAATCTGAGGTAAATAATTAGATTGTATTCAAAATATCTCAATAAAAAGTATTTATATAATAATAAAATAAAAGGTTTATGAATCAGAGTGAATATGCACATTTTCCATACTCACCCTATCATTTTTATTATTCGCACAGTTCTTCATGTTATCAGCAAATATACAACACTTCATTTTGTTTTGCTTTTTCATGCATACTAGCACAACACACTAAAAGAAACAATAAGTAACCAAAGACATTTAAATAATCCCACTATGTAAAAATATGTAATACAAATAAAACTGGCTTCTGTAAAAACATGCTCTGCACTATGTTGGTATGAAATTCCTTTTTTGGAATATGCTGTATAGGCCTGAATATCTTTCAAGTATGCACTGAATAAAATTGAAGTTGACATTTGTTAGCAAACACAGGTGAATAGAAAACATGTTCAATCTCTTAATTTGTTGAAAAGATGGTTTAACTCAACAAGTAATTAGGCATTCTCAAATAATGCCCCCCCCCCCCCCCCTCCACATCGTTATCATACACTAATCTGTCAACAACTCTAAATGCCCATTAAAAGTGTGGCTCTCTATGCTATACAATAGACAAAAACAATTTTGATTCTGTGTGTTTTGTGATCATTTTGTTATGTTTGATTGAGACTTCAGATTAGCCAAGTGCAGGACCTTTATACAGCAACGTTAATAAATCTAATTGTCCACATTGACAGAACCTTTTTTTGTTTTGTTTCAGAGCTGTCTTGGGACAGACGATGGTAGTCTGGAGTCTGCAATCTCACATTCCATCTACATAACAACCAAACAGACAAAATTTAAAATCCCTGCCACCGTATGGAAATATCACTAAATTGGAGGTTACTGAAAAAGTACATCAGGAAAAAAAAGTTTTATAACTTTTAAAGAACGATAAATCTACTGACCTTCCCAAAAAACAAATATATATATATATATATACATATATAAATTGACTAAAAGCACATGTTTCTGTGGATGATTTTTTCCCTATTTATAAGGTGTCATTATATTTTGTTTGTTAGGGCTTGGAAAGGAGGGAGGTAACAAACAAGGCTGATTTTTTTCCATGAAAGTCTACCATGCTTTAAAACAAATCACATTTATAGTAAGAAATATCTAATATCTAATCGTGGCACAATCGATGTGTGTGCCAACGTACAACACTAATTCCCATCAAATATCATGGGTTAGTGTTACCTGTCTCAGCCCTGAAACTCTGGGTTCATCTGGTGCTATTTGCTTTATTAAATAAAAAAAAAAGGTAGAAAAGTACACCTAAAATTGAGCTTAAAATTTCCGCCACCCCCTTGGTAGTGGAAGCATAACTTCAGGCACAAAAAGATGGAATCCCAGTTATATAAATGACCGCTGGATTACACTTATTTTTTATACATCTTAATACTTGCTTAGGTGCCTCCATTATAAATTCCTCCTCACTATTTGTTATATATATTAGTCCATTATTAAAACAAGTTATGATTTTTTTTATAGGGTTTTTCAATTAGTTATTTTTGAACTACATCTCCTGTGGTCCTGAGCCAGCCACCGGCTGATCAAATGCTGATCAAATGCTGATCAAATGCTAGTGGAGAATGAAGGGACTCTAGAGTTTGGATACAGCGTTATCTGGCTTATTGGTATAGGGATATGATTTGGGTGCAACATGTCCCAGCTTCAAATCCCAAATGAGCCCCAGTTCCTATTTTCTTGTGGCTATTGTGAGTTTGTCTTTATTCAGTTTCCATGGTTCTTATCTGCTGGCTTTTTAAAAACTTTCTACATGTCACTGTAATATCATATTAGATTTGTTCTTTCTTTGAAGGAATTGGAGCCCACCTTAATCTCAGTCTCATGAAAACAAAGCAGGCATCTTTATCTTAACATGTATAGCTTGGAAGGAAGACAAGACATAGAGGAAAACTACCACAACAAAAGGGCACAGTCTTAAATTAGAGGGGCAAAGGTTTAAAAGTAATATCAGGAAGTATTACTTTACTGAGAGGTTAATGGATACATGGAATAGCAGAAGTGATAAAAGTTAATACAGAGACGTTTTTTCAGCATCCATAGGATAGGAATTAGGCTATCCTAGATAGAATACTAAATATAAAATGAGGCCAGGGACTAATTAAAGTATTTCGTTTTTTTTAGGCAGAAATTTGGCAGCCTAAATGGGCTGAATGGTTCTTATCTACTGACACAACCTATGTTTCTATGTAGAGTGTATGGCAGATGATTAGATTCCTCAGTGACATCAATCAAGTCAATTTTGGTAATTCGGCACACCGTTTTTCACGTTATATAGGAATTAAGAAAGGATGTACTTGACCCCAGGACATACTTGAAAACGAGAGAAATCTCAATGTATTTTTTCCTGGTAAAACACTTTCTAAATAAATAAATAAATAAATAAATGCTTGGCAATAATAGGAAATCTGTTACACCAATTGTTAGCAGTCATTAGAGGACTGGATTCTTGTGCAATTTGGATCATGCAGATTAGAACATGTTTATAAGTCCGCCTACAATATGCAGATGATTTCTAGGAAAACAAAAACCTCTGCATAGTATCATTCCTTTCTGTGGTAACTCTATATTTAGATCAGACAAATTAACAGCATGTTTCCAGTACTTGATTACCTGTTATCATTAGACTTGAGCGAACACCTGGATGTTCAGGTTGGGCGGGTTCAGCGGAACTTCGAAAAAAAGTCCGTGTTCGGGCTCGAATCCCCCGATCCCTATTGAAGTCAATGGGGACCCGAACTTTTGGGCACTAAAATGCCTCTAAAAAAGTCCTGGAAAGGGCTAGAAATTAAACACTAATTATAAATCAATATGGGGGTCACTCTGACCCCCATATTGATAACAGGGTGGCATATCACCTAAACAAATTTAAAATTACAAGTGACTGGACAGCTATTGCTGCCCAGTCACTAGTGCAATAAAAGGGGGCCTGCACAGGTAAAATCCTGCTGCCCCTACCTGTGCCAGCCCCCCCCCCCCCCCTGCAGTAGGGGTATGTCACCTGCCAGTGACTGCTCGCTGTCATTTAAAACAGTATTTTACATAGAAGTGAGCGAGAGCTAGGTAAGAGTACATGTAACAAAATGTTATAGTAAAACTATAACAATGTTGCAATAGGAAAAAAGTAGCTATTTAGATCTAAATAGCTACTTTTCCCATACTCTTACCGTGGCTCTATCACTTCTATGTAAGTTTAAATGACAGTGAGCAGCCAGTGTCTGTTCGCTGTCATAAAACTAAATATAAATCAATATAGGGGTCAATAGGACCCCCATATTGATAAAAAAGAGGTTAAACCCTCCACAGCGAGTAGCTGCATATCGCCTAAATTTAAATTTTAAACTACTAGTGACTGGGCGGCGACTGGGCGGCTGACTTAAACCAACCAATCAGAGTGCTATCCATTTTAAACAGAGTGGGAAAATTCTAAAGAACTTACTCACGCTGTGTAAAATGACACAGAGCACTCTGATTGGTTGGATTTCAAACCAACCAATCAGAGTGCTGTGACAGGTAAATGGAGAGACTTACCTGTCAGTCTCTTCATTTACCTGTCAGAGCACTTTGATTGGTTGGCCGAAATCAGAGTGCTCTGAGCTTAATTGCAGGGCGGGGCAAGGCTTTATAAGCCTTCCCCCGCCCTGCAGAGCTCAGTCTGCGCGGGGCCCTCCATGGGCGAAGATGGACTATTTTTTCACCAGTGGATTTTTTTTTTTTTTTAACAGTTGCGGCGCGTATTATAGTTTTCTATTTGCCCTTTTTTGGGGCTGAAGAAAGAAAAGAAGAAAGAAAAAAAAGAAGACATCAAATGGTAAGTATGAAATTGTAATTTTTTTACAGGTTAGTTTATTGCCCACCCCCCTCACTATTATTTGGGTGAGGGGGGGTAAGTAGGCATTTTTTTTTATTGGGGTGAGTGACTAGGGGCTGGGCACACCTAGTCACTTTATTTGTGGTCCCCACCCAACTCTCAGGGTGGGGACCGTGGGGGGAACTAGGTCCCCTCCTAATTATTATTATAGGGTCCCCACCCGCCGGCAATGGGTGGGGACCTGGGGGGGACGTTAGGTCCCCCCTCATTATTATTTTAAGGTCCCCACCTGTGGGCAATGGGTGGGGACCGGTGCCAGGTCCCCCCTTATTTTACTAGTGACTGGGCAGCAATAGCCACCCAGTCACTAGTAGTTTAAAATTAAAATTGAGGCGATATGCCCCGACTCATGGCATTCCCCGAGTAGGGGCATTGTGGAGGGTTTAACCTCCTTTTTATCAATGTGGGGGTCCTATTGACCCCCATATTGATTTATATTTAGTTTTATGACAGCGAGCAGACAATGGCTGCTCGCTGTTTAGGTGACATGCCCCTACTGCAGGGAGGGGGGGGGGGCTGGCACAGGTAGGGGCAGCAGGATCAAAAAATCGTAATGTTCAGTATGAACCCGAAGTTCGCTCAACTCTAGTAAACATGGTACCACTTTACCAAGACCTGAAACTGAAAGACACAGGCGGAATGTCTCACAAAACGACCCATAGCCACACGAGATTTGTTCATGTCTAGTGATGTCTAAATTACTCTGAGAAAAAAAATGTTATTGTGCACATATGCTTTAAATTTAACTGAACGTTATGTGGAATCTGACAATCCTATCCTTAAATTATGTAGCTTTCTTTAGTTTGCTGAGAGGATGTTGATATCCTTTGCTTGACTGGTATGTCAGTTCCATGGAGAGAGATGTATTACAGTTGTGCCCACTGCTCTTTTCCCTGGATCCCAGAACTGGGCTCACATCTCCCGGCTCAAAACAGATCACGAGACATGTGCTATTCACACATTTCAATGGACACTGAGTAACATACACAAAAGGAACAAGCAGTGTTTAAGACATGATGTGACTGAGGCCGATCATTAAACATTTATTTTAATTTAAAGTGGTGAAAATGACTGAAAAATATGTAATTTGGATATTTATTAGAACAAATTCTGCTACATGTACAACTAATTGTAATATGTTCCACAGTTTGCTTTAAGCGCACTATTTGCCATTCTGTTTTATACTGTATTTTATTGGTGTGATTTAGGGACACACTGTCTAAGTGCTGCTAAAAGCTACAAATACCGCGCTGGGAACACTCTTGTTTTGTCTAATTGTAATAAATCTTAACCAACATATCTGATTAAAAAAATATATATATATATCCTGAATGATATGTGATAATCTGCACTATTACCTTACAAAAGCCATTTTTCACCAAATCATGTTTTATAAGGTAAGGAGCAGGATAATCTGAATATCACACAAAAATCCTAAAAATATAAACATTGTAGTACATAAACAATCAATGCAATTTGGGGAAGAAGAGCAAGTAGCATGGTTTATGAAACAGGAATAGAATTTTCAAATCTAGCCGGAATCACCAGAACCCCCAATTGCCATGTCTGTACACCATCTACTCTATATACATATTCAATAGTTTTAGGGATGGAAACTGAATGAAACTGAACTGAAACAAAGATCCAAAATCCTCCCCCAATTTCACTGACCCTTTTGCAATGGGTTTGATGTGATGAAATAACAGCTAATACCCTGCCTTGATATAGCATTCAACAGAAATCGAATAATAATAATAAAGAAAAAAAAACTGTATGGCGTTCTGTTACATCTCCAAAGTATATGCTTTTAATAAGAAAAATGTTAATCCCATAGAGACCAATAAGTAACACAGTATTTTGGAAATGTAAAGCCAAATCTATTTGTACTGTAACCTTAGAGTGATTGAAATGTCCACATCTGTATAGAATAAAAATGTTATCCTATCTATACTGTCAAGAAGAAATTCCGATCAATCATAGTCAATCACTTAGACACTAATTAGGCATAGCACAGTAAAAGGGCTTTCCTTAGAACATCTTAAGTTAATTTGAAAAAATAGCTCTGGATGGCATAATTATATATGAAAAGCCATTTAGACGACTGGTATGGAGATCTGTTTTGTTGAACTCCTAAAGGTCATCAACATGCAATTTCAAGTTTAAAGTCGATATTTTTAAAGAACAACTAAACCTTTTTCTTTTTGATCACTTGTTCTTCTACAATAGAAGCACAAGTGAAAAAATTAGTGTCCCTATTATGAGCATTAACAGGCATGTACTTCTCATATATTCTCTAGGAGGCAGGCAGCTTGGTTTGGTCGGTGAGAGTGCAGAGAGAGACCCTTGTTTCCAAAGGGAAAGAAAATGAACTTAAGTAGGCCGTGACAGAACACTATGACAGTCTAGTGCTCTGCTCTGATTGGTTATACGAGCATTGACACTTTATGCTTACACCAGCCTCCCGACCTGCCCTACCTCAGTTCTGAGGCAGAGCTAAGCGTATGAAGATACACACTGGGTTTACATGGGAGAAAATGGAAACATGAGTTTAACCTTTGCATCTTCTAAAGCAGCAAGTGTAGCTTTTTACTACAATAAGGTTATGAGTATCACCATTTCAGAGGTATTCATTAACTACGCTTTCCTCAATGTGGTAAGCTACAGGCATGTAATCAGTTAGTCCACTTGATTCTTAGTACTTGTAGGTTTTCTCTTAGATAAATTTTTAGTATTTTTTATTTGTGTGCATTGTGCATTATGTGTATTGAGTGGTGTTTATTAGTGGGCTGATCTCACAGCCAACTATTGATCTGAATAAACCAATTTTTGAAACATTTTTGCTACCCTCACTTATTTGATGTTGTACAAATGCCAATAGGAATACACCTGCTGTGGTTGAGTTTCTCTTAATATTATCAATTTCTATTTGTAATGATTAGGTCTATAGATCATTTTTGATAGTTTTCTATTCTCTATGTTATAGTACAAACAATTTAAAGTCACTTTAAAAAGACATAAAAACACCTAAATGAGCAAACTGGATAGGTATTGTATAGGTTACATCATGCTTCTACCACCACTACATCAAAGTAATCTCATATTGGTGATTCTCTGGTTGCTCTGACTGGCATAGTCCAACTCATAGATAAAGGACATCTTGATGATAGAGTTGTCTAACCTGTGTGCTGATGCTAACCTATACAATGACATAAGGCCAAAGTTTATTATCACTGAAGTTGAAGATGCAATAAAAATACATTCTTTGCATAGTTGTATTGACCTGAGGAGAAGAACAAGAATATGTGTTTAAAACGTGAAGCTTGTACTGCAGTATTTGAAGAGCATTCTGTGTTTTTTGTTAACTCAACATGCACAAAGCACCATTATATAGCAATAACACCTTAAATGATGTTGAATAACAGGGAAGAAATAGTCTATTGTGTCTGAAAACAAGTAGCACTGTTAAACACCAAACTTTATTTTGACACAGATTATTACCTTAAAGCACTGTGATTGCCTTAGGCCTAGACATTTTTTTTTTTTACTGTTGTTTAGAATTTTTCCTACAATGAGTTAACACTCAATTTAGGCTCAACCTATACAGTGGATATTAAAAGTTCACCTTTCTCAACCTGCTCTAAAGCTGAGGGCCTTCAACAGTTTTGCCACTTTTTCTTAAAAAAAAAAAAAATACTGGTCATGCAATTGCCTCTGCATACTTAAAATTTGCTTCAAGCCCATTTTTTACTGGTCTTCCAGAAAAATATCTGCTTGGTGGCAAACCTACTCAATGCCGTAGCACAAACTCTGTGTGCAAAAACACTGAGAGCCACAGCTGATTTGGTGTCAGCATGCTGACAACTTCTGCATATACTTGGAGGTGGTGGTCAGAATTAGAAAATGGAAATATTAGTTTTGTCTGTGCAGCTATTTTAAGTAGAAATGCTTTAATGAAATAATACATATAAAGTATGTCCAACTTGCTCTATCAGAGAGTTTATATGTTGTTAAACTGGGATTATCCTTCATCTCACCCAAGATGTCAGCCCATTGGTGTATTAAGGTTTTGTGCTTACCTAGGCATGACTAAACTCATGCACCCCACTGATCTTCATTTGCTCCATCCCTTCTTAACCAGACCACATATTAAGGCGCCACCCTTTGCCTTTTAACTCTACCGCTGCAATCTCTGTCCTCAAACAGCTTGCCAGTTGCCATATCTGTACCCATTCAGCTTGTCAGTAGTACATTTGCCCCCAAACACTTGTCGGTACCATCTGACACTGATTCAACCAGCATAGACTTTACTCCTCATGGTGCGCTCCCTCGCTCTACTCAATAGGTGGTCATCCGAGCGGGTGTCAATGTGGCATTTTATGCCACCCCTGTGACATGCCGTCCTAGTAAGCCTAGGCCAAAACACATGCCTGTGGCAGCCCTGGGGTAGAGATACACAAGCAAAGAGAGTTTAATAAGGTACTTTATTAATAGTCTTTCATTAAAGTTTTCTTTATAAAATACCTACAGTTGATGCAATCTTTAAATCAAATATAGCTTTTTTTTTTTTTTTTTGCATCAACTGTCTTTTACCTCTTTAGCTAAGATTACTGGAGTGTTTGAGAGTGTTAAAACCTTGCCTTTTTGCACGAAAGATAGGCAGTTCAGTGTAACCACATATCTTCCAATGAAAGCAGCAGAGTACAATATCCTGGCCTACATCAGTAACAACAAACAAAACTTACTTTAAAGGTTGTGAGCCCTTGATGTTCAGCAATACAGGATATGTCATTTTCTACATAAGTGTTTAACTTGCACAGACCCCACACTATCCGGATGGATTTTCATTAGCATGCTCAAACTTAAAACATACATCCCATGTTATACAAGGTCAAACTACCCCACATTCTATAACAAAAAACACACTTTCTTTTTAAACAAGTGGTAAAAAATGCAAACGTATTTTGTAAATTGTCACATTTAAATAGAAAATGTATGTTTTTCTATTACCCTCTAAAAATTTCTAAAAAATTTAAAGATTGCACTAGACAATACCCTTTCAGTTTGTTTTGCTAAGGTAACAAAATCAAAAGGTCATCTGCAAATGTTTCTTATCATATTATGTTGAATCAAACTACAGACTGTAGGTAAAGGCAATCTTTAACATAACTTATACAGTTGCCTTTTTTGTTTTTAAAACTATTTATTATAAACTGTTCTGTGTGTAAACAAAGAGAATTATAACAAGTGCCTTATATAAAGCATAAAGCAAGTAGTCACAATTGCAACAATAAAACACATATATTGTGTATTGATGCCTCTAAGTGCATCAAGCCATTTTTTTTTACTGGCCTCCAAGTAAAATATTAATTCAGCTGGATGGCAAAATCACTAACTCAGTGGAGTGATATTTCCACCTAAACTTTTTTTCCCATCAGGTTTTCATTGTTTTAATATTTTTAGGTTCATTATTTCTAAGGTGGTTCTGAAAAGTACATCTTAATGGCTTTAGAGGACTGACCCACATAAGCCAGACCATGGGGAAATTGAGTTAATAGAGCAGATTCAGCAGTGCTTGTCTAGTTAGCAATAGTAATAATATGGCTGTTGAGTGACAAATTGAATTTCTCACCACTAATAATGGAAAAATAATTAATTTCATTAGTATTACCCTATATCGCAGATATGACATGATCTTGTGTTTCTTATCCTGCCACCATGATTACGAACAGTGGAAAAATGTACCAGTTTATAAGTAAAATTATTATATTCTGTCGTTGTGTGCAAACATGTCAAATGTACTGTGCTAGCCATAGGCCGGTAATGAAGATATGTTCATTCTCTTTTTTTGTCTTTGTTTTTATTTTTGTTCTCTTCTCTTTTTTCCTGTTTTTTTTTATTTTTTTATTTTCTTTGCTGTTTTCCTTTAGACAGTCTATATTAAAAACTTAATGAGTTCATACACACAATTTTGTACTCTATAATGTACTTTAAGCTGTATTTTATTGTATACGTTCTTATTTTTTTCTTGTGAACTGAATAAAAATGTATCTGAAAAAGAATTAAAAAAAATAAAAGAGCATGCCATCTCTAAAATCAGCAAGGCCTCAACCGACAATCATAGCTGAATGTAAACCTATGTGTATCTGCAAATATATGTATGTTGAAGGCACTAAAATGTTTAACTTTTCTTTCTAGTGCTAACCATTAGTGCTAATAAAAGTTTATTCACATTTGAATGTGGCGAATACTTGATAAAAATATCATACCTATGGGTTTAAAGACTTTTTATGAACCATGTTCCGCTCATTTGTCTTTCCTCCATAGGATGAGTGCAGTATGAGAACATATATATCTTATTCCCTGTATGCAGTCTTTATGTTTTTTGTTTGTTTACAGGTATAATTTATTCTAAAGTTTGCCTTTTTATCTTCGCAGTTGTTACTTTGACCTTTTTTCTTTTCTTGTCGGATCTTATATATTATGTGTTGCAGTTTGGACGGAAGATAGAACAAGCAAGTTACATAGCAATTGCTTCACTTCCAAGCGTGATGTTATAAGTGAGTCGTGGATGCACAGGGGGATCTTTGACCACAATAAATTTAATGGAAAGTCATGTTAATTGCTCTAGTTTTATTATTTTGTCTCGATATGGCCCTTTGAACTCCCACTGTACATTTTTGCTGATTCTGGATATGGTTTTGATGTGTCACTTCTTTCAGCACATAACCCTTGTTATCTACATTTTTAAAAGAATACAGAATTATGCATTATTTAAAAAAAAAAAAAGACAGCTGTCTTATATGAGGTATAAAATAATGTATTTTGCTTTGATCTTCTGTGATTAGTATAGGTTCATCGGTAACATGCTATCATTTGTTGCAAATATTACTATGATGTTGAGTGAAGAATACAGAGATGCAGCAGAGAAATTTATGTGATGGCCGAAATGTACCACATTTATCACTTGCAAAGACATTAGTAAAACCATTACCTCTGCACAAATTAAACACAGTGACAGGGCATAACATCTCAATCACTCTGATGCCCCTTCGGGTCTACGACTAACATTATAGGTAAATGACACATGCTCTATAATAAACAATAACTACAGTAAAACATCACAATTTTTGCTTTTAATGGTTGTTATTATTTTTCTTTTCCTATAGCGCTAACATATTTCGTGGCCCTTTTCTATGAGCGAACCACATTTACAAATGGTAAATACATGACACGTTTATCTATACAGGAACAAAAGCGGAGAAGAGAGATGAAAATCAGTTTACCAGCTTAATGTCTGGACACAGAACTCATATGAATATTGGCTTTGATTATGACACAGAATTGTTATATTCAGTGATCTGGAAGATAGAAAGATAATCAAGGGTAATGCAATGTTTCACGTATCAGTGGTCCTCAAACACTTTGTATGTTGTTGCAACTTTACAAATAATATCACATACATCTGTTGGATATTATGTTAGTGGATAGGGAGCAGGAGGAAGATGGTTTCACATTTCTTTGAATTCCTGCTTGTGATTTATTAAGGAATGGATCCTTATCACTGCGTATTTAGCATAACATGCAAACAGGTAAGGTGAATAAATAATAAGCAGATGGGGGAGCAGATCAGCACTCATGAAGGGCGATCTTCAGTCTTTTCAATAGAGTTCAGATATGTTGGTATATAAGGGTAAACAAGCTATACAAGTCACTGTAGTATGACTTCAATGGAAGTGTTGTGAAGGCTAAGTCTAGTTCATCAACACAGACTTAACTTCATAATCCTTCCTTGAAAATATATTGGTATCATGATCCTTATAATTCTATTTGGTTTAAAGTATGCTATATATATATAACATTGGATATAAATATTCAATGTTAAAGTATGTGGAGGTTTACACTGTGGAAGGCTTTATTGATCTTGGGATTATAAATAAAATTGGCAATTCAACGTTAGGCAAGTTGAACTTGTGATTAGACTTTACCCTTATGTGTGTAGTTTCAGATTTATATGCATCCAGTGTTAAAGTATATCTTATAGGCTTTAAATCATGGTGACCCCATGGCTAAGATTGCATGGGACAGTCCCACAATTGGACTTTATGTTCTGTGACAATGTAGCATCCAAGAATGTCAACTCTCATTGTGAAGAATGTCTCAATTCTTGTTGTGCATTTGTAACTTAGGTTTGTACGGAAGCCTTTCCTGATTGTTTGAGTTGCAGAAGCCTGATCTCCTGCCTACAGCCAGCAACGGGAGGGAAAAAGAAAGAATCCAATACTGTGTATGGGACTGTATGTGTGTGAGATTGTGTGTGTGTGTGGGGGGGGGGGGGGGGGTATATACTTTTACAATGCAATACATGAATGCAGTGTGCATCAATAAAACATATTATCTTAATGCTATTTTTTTACATTTTTAAAGCACCTAGCTTAGATTAAAAAATATTGGAGATTTAGTCACAATATATGGCCATATTTTGCTTAGCCCACCACTACGCCAAAGTACTCCAAACTAAATAGTCTTATGTCTAGTTTACTTACTTGGAACTGAATCTCTGACAATCTGTCCTTAACTATAATTTATACAATTTCACCGGACACCATACACAGAGCACCTGTGAGTAGGTGAGGTGCACGCCCCGAAGCTGGTCAGGCTTTATATTTACATATATAGTATTTGCATGTGTATGTATTTTATCAAGTGACAGTGTGTGCAGTGTGCACGCACAACATACATGTGTAAAACTGTGTATGTGTTTTATCTTGTGATAGCATGTGCTCACTTTTACACACACACAATCACATAATATACATATTATTTATATTATATAAATTGTTTGGAAGCTTTTTGAACCATGGAGGAACTCATAGGACTTCTTGTATCAAAATAAATCCAAGTTTATTCTGGGTTACAAATTATCAATGTTTCAGTCCTCCATTAAGACCTTTGTCAAAAGCTTGATGAAGGTCTTCATTGAGGACTGAAATGTTAATGATTTGACAGAGCACCTAGATTGCACCCAGCACCCAGATTGCACTCACAGCACTTCCTAGAGCACCCAGCTTGCTCCCACAGGTTTCCAGAACACCTAGACCTATGATTAAGTTTGCTGAACTGGACAAAACATATCAGGTGAATATCTGAAAATGTTTGTTGTGGTATCCTGTGATATTATTATAATTTTTCTACAAGTAATAAAAGCTATGTTTTATATTTCAACCGTAAGCATCCTGATTTATTTGAAGACTTCTTTCCAAAATTTTTATGACAATTTTCTATTTTCTTTTATGGTGGGGACCTGTTTCTGAAGCTGTACAACCGTCAGTTTATGATTAAAAGTACTAATTTTTCACCTTTGCTTTTACTGTGCACTTAGATTGCACCCAGCACCCATATGTCTTACATCAACAGGACTTGTCCAAGCACCCAGATTGCATTCACAAGGCTTGCTGAAGCACCCAGATTGAATCGACAAAACCTGCCCAGCACCCAGATTGCACCAAAAGGACTTCTCCGGTAGCGAGATTGTATCCATTACCCCAATTAAACCTACAGTTCTTGCCAGAGAACCTATATTGCATCCGCAAGTCTTGCTAGAGCACCTAGCTTGCACCCAGCCCACATAGGTTATGCCAGAGCACCCAGATCACAGACACAGGTTTTACTAGAGCACCCAGCCTGCACCCACATTTCTTGTCAAACACCTATATGGCACCAGTAGGTCTTGCCAGAGCACCTAGATTGCACAGACTGATTGGACCCACAGTACTTGCCAGAACACATAGATTGCACCCAGCGCTCAGCTTGCACCCACAAGTCTTGTCAGATCATCTGTTATATGTTCCGATACTGCAGTGATCTGTATACATTACAGCCATCTATTAAACAGTGAGTGATTAAACAGAGGCGGCTCTCTAATTAGGCAAGTTAGGCGGCTGCCTAAGGCCTCGCACTTCGGGGGGCCTCGCAGCAGCCTAACTCACCTAATAGATAATGTTTTGCCACCATTCTGCTACCTACTCCATTGAGTAGGTAGTTGACATTGTAAGGTGACAGGAGCTTATCTCTGCCTGCGTGTTGTATGTAGCAGGCAGCGATAAGTCAACTGTCACACTAACCTCCGTGCCATCAGCGTCGGCACTTTCAGGTAAGGGGCCGTCTTCACAGACAGCGATTCTGTTTTTTTTTCTCTCCTGCACACGAAGATTACCGCTTTGCTCCGCCCCCACTGCAACCAAAACGGCAACAGCAGAAGCGTCAGCACAACGTGGTCTATGAGACCACTGGACACTGAGACCTTCTTCTTCTCCCTGCACATGTCCTGACAGGTAACTAAGCAGGGAGGGAGAGGGACATCTAAAAGAAAAACTGTCTCGCTGCTCTGATGCCCGTTATGCTGGTCATAAAAAAAAGTTTTAAAAAAATCTGCTGGTGTGTCTGTGTGCTGACCGAGTTGTGTGAGGGTGTGTGCTGACTGAGTGTGTGAGTGAGGGTGTGTGCTGACTGAGTGTGTGTGTGCTGACCGAGTGTCTGTGTGCACACACTAGCACACACATACACACTCAAATGCTGATCAGATACACACAAGCACACATAGTGTATGTGTGTGCTAGTGTGTGTATCGGATGAGCATATAAGCGTGTATGTGTGTGCTAGTGTGTGTATCGGATGAGCATATAAGCGTGTATGTGTGTGCTATACCAATCACTTTTGATATAGATATTTGTAGACTAATTATAAGACAAATAAAAACAAGGAGTGGTGAATTCCTAATTGCTGGGATTTAAGGCTGGTCTTAAAATATGCTATTTAAACAGTTCATTTTTATTATAGCTTGCATATCTATTTTTAATTATGAGTGTCAGTGAGGGCCTCACGTTCGAGTTTCGCCTAAGGCTTCACAAAGTCTAGAGCCGCCTTTGGCTGTGGGGAAATGACAATTGAATTCCAAATATCAGGTATTAATGGCTGACTTAGAAAGATAAGAACATTTGAGAATGTTTTCAACTCTTATTGTCTGATACTTAATTATTTTTTTGCAATTTCTGTTTTCAGTTCAAAACAGTTCACTTTTTAATGAATAAACAATTCTGCTCCCTCACCTGGACATTTAAGAACTGAACTTTAGGTCTCCCAATCTTCCATGCAACATGAAACGTATGCGCCACTGTCTAACTCTCATTTAATGCATGTCTGTAGTAATGCAATCCATTTAAAGCAGAATAAGAGTATAATAAAATACTTTGCCCATATTAATAAACATAAAGAGAAAAAAGCTGAGATGTAAAATGGGTCATCTTTCTAACTAGAGGGCTTACCATGAAATATTTGGCCTCCAGGTTTTACTTTTATTTCATTTCTAATTCTGTAACTTCATAGCCAGATAATAAATACTCCTTCAAGTTGTATGACACCAGATAAAATATGATGTTATTTTAAAGGTTGTGTTGAAAATAAAGAGAGCAGAATAAGACATTGAGCACATTCTATAAAAAATATTTTTATTCCCATTTTCATAATTATTTAGTAGATGTTGTTTGTTTTCCTTCAGAAATTAAGAACAATGAGAACAAAAATAAACTTGGCTATTTCCCTTGTTGATGACATCAGTGCCGTTGCATTTGCAGAAACTGAATATATTTAAAGTCACTGAAATGTTTTCCTTTTTGTTTAAAACAAACTTAATTGCACACTGAGTCTCTCAGAATAGTCTAATCTGTCAATACTGTGTATTCAAACCCAAACATACTAAAAATACATACTTGATCCCTAGTAATTTCATTTTGTACAAGCTGGGGCGACCTCATGTCCAACTTTCGTTTTAGGATTACTTCAATAAATACTATATATTAGAAAACATATATACCACCAAATAATGTGATACACATTACCATGAAATATGGTACTGCAACATCAGATGTGTATACACCAATCAGTCATAACATTATGACCACTTGCCTAATATTGTGTATATCCACTTATGCAACCAAAAGAGCCCTGACCCATTGGGGCATGGACTTCACTAGTCCACTGAAAGTGTGCTACGGTATCTGGCACCAGGATGTTAGCAGCAGATCCTTCATGTCCTGTAAGTTACCAGGTAGGGCCTACCTGGATCAGACTTGGTTGTCCAGCACATCCCACAGATTCTCCATTATTGTTGTGTTCCTCAAACCATGCCTGAACCATTTTTGCTTTGTGACAGTTCACATTATCCTGCTAAAAGAAGTCAATGCCACCAGGGAGTACCGTTTCCATGAAATGGTCTGTTGCAATAATTAGGCAGGAGGTACGTGTGAAAGTAACATATTCATGAATGTCAGGACCCAAGGATTCGCAGAAGAACATTGGCCAAAGCATCACACTGCCTCCATCAGCACAAAGAACCAGACGCCTGGTTGAAGCTTGAACAAAGGCGAAACGCGTTGCGTTCTTTGGACAGTCCTGCACTTTATCTTTCTTTTATCCTAATGTTATTTTAACTGTTAAATTATCCTGCCTTGTGTTGCTGCTGAAGAGTAACCTACATGTAAGCAGTTACTTTTGTTATATTAAATGTTATACACTTTTTACATGAATTGAATGTGTGGACATTCCTTCCCTTGCATTTGAGAGTTAAGGAAGCTGGAAACTACAGGATCTGCAGTGGGACACAGACCTCTGCTTGAAATACTGTTTTTATCAGAAAATCTTGTGAGTGCATCTCCTCAGGGGGAGCATATAAGTCTCTCCTGTTTCATTCTATCATCACACAATACTCACCAAAGGTGTTTTATTATCAATATTTGTACCACAGTATATCTTACAGCGCACTTTTTGTATTTCTTTGTTCTGTATATTGTTTTTTGTGTGTAATATAGGGACACACTGCTTTAAGTGCTGCTAAGATTGTGACCTAAGCGCTGGTATCACTATTTTACTATTACACTGCCTCCATCAGTTTGCCACCTGTCAGTGGTCATATTATTTGGACTGATCGGTGTACATTGGATAAGATCTCCATTAAAACAACACTACTGGCACATCAACTACCTTGCTGTTGCATCTATACTTTGGGTATGGTCCATCTATCTGCTCAGTTTTCACAGTGATTAAGGTGGAAGTATCATGTTACATTGTTGCTTGTGGACTTTGCATAGTAGATACATTAGTCTCAACATTGAACTGGTTTCCTCTTTTCATTTCACACTTGCTGATGTGTGTGATATTATATACTACCTAACATCGGAGAAAGTAGCTTAACTGACAACATCTACAGTGTGTTCCATTCCTCCAGCTGTCCTGGTGTTTGCTATCAGATTTGATAACATGGTCACAGATTCTCCAGGAACACGAAAGGGAAAAACATTATGTATAAACACTGAATGTGATTCACCTGCTCAACAACATTGGACACACTGAAATATCAAACCTCTAATATCTCTTCTTACAGGATAGAGCTGTGGTACACCATGAAATGACTCTTGGTAGACAGTATGTCACTATGTTTTGACACACTGTGTGCATGCATTTGTTTTAATAATTCTCTATAATCAGTGTAATGATTGCTTCATAATGTAATAAAATAGCAACACTGACAGCATTTAATTTATTGTTATTTTTTTAAATCATATTAATCACTCTATTCATATTATTTTGGTCATGTTATACAATGAACATGGCTGTATTAATACTTGTGCTGTGTTTGTGTTTAGCTGAAATGTTCCTCTTTCTCATTTACTGGACCCACACAAATTATTTTATTTTTTTTAAGGATAGGAAGGGCTGTCTTTAGATACCATTATGTTGATCATATCATATACTGTTGAATATAAATTATGACAGAAATTTTAAAAAAACACTACCTTGTTTGAGGCACAAGACTGCAACATAATGAGCACGAGCTTGTCTAAAGTGATATGCAGTAGTACTGCTTTTGCATGTTATAGTGCAATAACTACAGGTAACACATTGCTTTTTCCTAACCACTTTTTTATGGATTACAAATAGTGATGTTGTAGCTCTAGTCCTAACACTAGCCCTAACACTAAACCTATCCCAACTTTATTTTAACAAAATCTGGTGAGTTGGAAAGTGCTTGGGGAACATAGGCAAGCTGCCCATACTGTGATTAGTCTCTCTTGCTAGCCGATGATTGCTGTGGACAAGAAAAGATTTAAGCTGTCAATGCTAGGCATATTCAGTCACTGTGATTGGCTGTCACAGTAATTGGATGTGATGGAGGAGGCCTCTGAAGATATGGCTTAGTGCCTCGGAACAGAGGCACTCAGCTATGTCAGTTTCAGTCCAATCATGTTCTGCCTGCGATGGGCAAACTGGGCAACTGCCCAATGGGTAATTAACCAATGGGCAAACTGGGAACCTGCCCAGGGCCCCCCTGCAGGCCCAATGAGCCCCCCCCCCCCCTGCTGCCCATATGACTGTCTCACACGGAGACTGTCACGTGTGCAGCAGCCAGCAGTCCGCATTCGCTGGATGCGGCTGCCGGAAGAAAAAGAAAAAGGTTAGAAAAAAAAAACCTTGGCACTTGATATGACGTTACTTTCCTCCTCTGTGCAGGAGGGAAGATGACACAGAGGAGATGACCAGGGACACAGAGCAGCTGGGAGGTAAGTACTGGAGTGGAGGGTGGCATATTATTGGGCAAATTGTCTTTGTCTTATTAATGGCAAATAATACCCGAAAATTATTGGCAGCAAACACTGGCATATTAATGTGCAAATTAGCTGGGGCATATTATTGGCAGCATAACACTGGCATATTATTGGGCAAATGGTCTGGGGCATATTAATGGCAAATAATACTGGCATATTACTGGACAAAGTATCTGTGGCTTATTAATGGCAAAATAACACTGGCATATTAATGGGCAAGCTGTGGCATATTTAATGGATAAATGGTAGTATATTTTAATAGGCAAACTGTTGCATATGTTAATGACAAAGTGACTGTGGCATGTTAATTGGTACCTGACAGTTGCTTATTTTAGTTGGCAAAGTGATGCTGTGGCATGTTCTGTGGGGCAAAATAACATGTACTATGGGACAAAGTGACACTGTGGCTTGTTCTGCAGGGGCAGTTCTGTGGGACAAAGTGACACTGTGGTATATTCTGTGGGGCAAATTGACACTGTGGCATGCCAAATTGTGTGGATGCAATATGAGTGCAAGCCAAGTGTTGTGGGCGCAATATAGGTACATGGCAAGTGAAAATAGTTGCATATAATATTAAAAAGTTTACATTTACATACAGGTTTTTACAATGCAACTTTAGAAAAATTGGGTAGAGGGGGGCCAGCTGCTAAAGACTTTTCCCTTTTTACTAGGGTCTTAAGGTGGCCCTGTCTGCAAGCTTACTGTGATACGAACTGCAGGATGTGCAAAGTACGTCCTTTGTCAGCACAGGGTTATGTTCTGGTTCATACGGATAAATATGGCATCAAAGGAAAATGATATATCATTTGAATGAGTAAACTCTTTGAAAAAACGAGAAATCATATGTAAATACAAACACAATGAGAAAAAAAGTTTTACATTTGGTTTGGTCCAAATTAAAATGATCATGGATATTGGGTAAATAGGATTTACATTCCACACAGGAAAATAACATTACTATACATTCCAAAGTATTTTTTTTCTTTAAAAAAAATGATTTCCTTTTATCAAAGCCTCTTTAAACTCTTCATGACCAAATAATTTTAGAAATATGTGAATCTCAGCGTATGGTCTTTTATGCCAAACTTTGTTTCCGTTTACTTCCAGTTTCTTATTTCTTAACGTTTACTTTCAAGTAACATTACTTGAAAGTAAACATTCTTTAACAGCTTTGATTGTATTCTCCACTTTTTAATTTTTTTTTACATTTAAGTAGATTTTGGAAACATACAATCCAATAAAATAAACACACAAGTTATTATCAGCTTTGCTAGGCATTACATGTCAATTGGCTACTGAAAGACCACTAAGGAGTAAATTACCATATTGGATAAAATCAAGCTTTCCTGTGTAGGCTTAATGCCTCCTGATTGCCATATACTTCACAATTGCAACTGTCCAGATGTGTGATGGCCAGGTCATAGTGATAGAAAAGGGAGATGTCAGGGTTGTCCAATCAGAAGGGGTTTAGAAATGAAAGGAGATGGAACAAGAGTTGAGCTACTTCGATGTACACAGACCTCTTAGCAAAATAAATCGATAGCATGTCAACACTTGCTAAAGTGGTTAAGCAGTTTTTAATATATTTTAATAATGGATTTCAACCTACCTGCCTTATCCCTCAGCTTTATCTTCATATAAGTACAATAAGGCCTTTGCTGACTTACATAACTTTAGAAGAACCTTATTACTAATTATCTAAATGTAAGAAAGCTGAGGTCTGTGCATGCACCAGCAAAAAAATAAAAATAAAACTAATGTATGTGCTTTGCTAAGTTCCTGAAGATATTGCTAGAGCACAAGGGACAGATAGAGATCTGTGCAAGATCATGCACAGATCTTTGCACCCTGATAGTTATTGACATTATTTTTGGACTTTCTATTATATATTTGAATGTTTTGATGATTTCTATCACATTTCCTTTCTTTGTCTTTCCTTTACAGTACCCACTTTTAACTCTTTTCTGAAACCTTTTATCCTGTAGACTGCATACAGAATACAACTCTTCATCTTAGTCATAACCACCAACAGTTTTTTTTAAGAAATGTTCCTTTTCCGCAATCTGTTTACTTAGAAACTTCTCTAATTTCTACACATACAATTATAAAATGCTAAACGATCTTTCTGTGTACATTAGTATATTTACAAAATTGCCAACATTACTTAGCAGGGATATAAAATGCACAACCTTAGAAGATTACTCTTTACATTTGGCAAATTAGTTTTTACTGTAAGTAAATGTTTTTTTTACAAACATTAACAAACTCTGAACAAATAGCAAACTAAATGCTTTCAATCTAGACATATTTTGACACATTTTAAGAGTATAAATACCATCTACAGGCTATATCAAATCCCTGAAAACTAGAAAGTAGACAGAAATAATGTATGTTTATGCATAGTATCTGAAACACACTTTGTTAGCATATTTTCATGTTGCCATCATAAAAATCTATGATTATGTTAAATGTAAAACAAGTAAAGTCTAATTTCCATGTTATAATTAACTTGCATGCTAGGCTAAGAAACAGACATCCTAAACTATAAAAAACATAATAATGCACAACTTACGTATAAACAGCTGGCACGTGTAACTTATGGGGATCATGCAGTCCCAAGATCTCTCCTAGTCAGGGGCGTTGCTAAGTCTCCAAATGATCTGGGGCTAGAGCCCAGATGAGCTCTGTCACACACACACTCTCTCACACATACACACACACACACTGCGTCTCTCTCTCTCTCACACACACTCCATCTCTCTCTCACACACACACTCCTTCTCTCTCTCACACACACACTCCTTCTCTCTCTCTCTCTCTCTCTCTCTTAAAAACTCTGTATCTCTCTCTCCTTCTCTCACACACTCTGTCTCTCCTTCTCTCAAACACTCAGTCTCTTGCTCACACACTCCATCTCTCGCAATCGCCTGTGGTCCGCACCTTGAGGATGAGGGGCTAGGGAGAGAGCTCCCTATAGCAGTGCCTCTCCTCCCAATCGGCCCTCACCCCTGCCCGAGCTTAATCCTCTAATTCTGGGACCATGTCCCAGAAGGAGAAAAGCTCTGCTGGGGAATTTTTTATTTTTTTTACAATGATAGCCCTGGAGTCTCCATTCGGGCTATGCTTTGGGGATTCGGGGCTATAGCCCCAGGAGCCCACCCCTAGCGACGCCACTGCTCCTAGGACTTTGTGGGATTTTTTCTCAAAATAGTGAACTGTGGTCAGCTGACAACCAGTTTGCATCAGTAAGCAAAATATGCCTGACTTGAGCAACTTTGTCATGTACTAATGAAAGTTTACTTGTTAATTATTTATTTGTGCTTGTCACAATCATTCTTAACCCGTACTGTACACATTAAGCAATGAATGATCGGCTACATTAATTGTTAATAATTAATATTTATTATTTATATCATGTAATTAGCTGTGTTTTATTGAGTAATATTTGTAATCCAACACAAATCACAAAAAGTGTCATGAAATATACAATCTACTCTTTCTGGATTTTAGTTAACAGATTTATCATACAATATTGAGACTATTTTACAATATTTTGTAATAAAATATCCACTATTTTTATAAATGATCCCTTTAAAAAAATAAAAATAGATTTATAAAGTACATTTGATAGTTTGCAAGGAAAATTCTCTATTTTAGATCCTTCTTTTTGAAGGAATGTTAAAAAAGTTCTTCTGTATTGAAGTCTCTCTTCTTTTTGACTATAAAGAGCAATGTTAAGCTCTTTATTGCCCTTTACACTTTCTGCAATATAAAAGTTATACATTCAATCAGTTCTTTTAGCGTTCTCTACAAAAACATCATGAAAGCAGGAAAATCTAAATTGAATAGTACTTGCAGTGTATTTTTATCAGAAATTCTCAGTTACCAAATATGTTATTCAAAAATAATACATGCACACACCAGATGGCACACATACATAAAATAGTCTTCAAACATATACACCATATGTTAAGATGACCATATTTTTAAAATACAATCTGAGGATTTGTTTCATGCATATACTAAAAAAAATAAACGTTATTAGAATATTTTCTGGAAATTATGTAGGCACTAAGTTTGTGTTTACAGAGTAAAAGTAATATTCATATATATTACATAGGTTTTCACATTCCTTCTAAATCCACGGGCTGCTGCTTACATTGGTGATCTAGCATTGAAGTTATGCAGGAACTATTTGGGCAAGTGATCTATCACTGATTAGGGGACATTTCCAGGGACACACTAGGCCAAGGGACATTAGTCTCAATCAGGGCATTATACCCAAAGGTATCTGGTTACCCTACCATACACTACTAATGGCTGAATTTTGTAATTCCCTTGTCAGTTCACCATTATTCCCTATTAAGTGTATACTCTTCAGTGCATTAAATAATAATACTGACCACCTTGTAAAATAATTAAGTCTGATTGCTCATAGTCTATGTAGATTTGTCCAACACCAACATGCCTTTTTTTTTGTTCCAGGCCCTGATCTCAAGGTGATTAGTAGCCAGGGATACAGTAGCAGAGACCCAATCAGGGTATGCCTTCCTAGAATCTTTTTGGACCTATACATTAGGACGGCATTGAATGTCCTAGCATCACAAAGGGGTTAAGGGCTTTATTCATGAAAGAGAGAAGTGCATGAAATTGACAAGGGAATTTGGACTTTAACCCCTTCGTGACGCACAGTGCTTGCGTCCCAAACGACGCAAGCACCAAAATGTCACGATTTGCTCCTGGCCACCGATCACGAGGTGATCAGTAGCCAGGAACACTGTGGCAGAGACCAGATCAGGGCCAAAAATTTGGGAGACCTCCGGACGTCACGTGTGACGTCACGGAGGTGAGCCCCAACTCGAAACAGCCGTGATGAGCTGTTTAACACAACACATACTATGCTGTCCTAACGACTTTTAGGCACTTAAAATCATAACACCTACGACATGCCCCATAGTACGTCCTATCGTCACGAAGGGGTTAAGGCCAAAGTAGTCGAGTTGGAAAAATTCTCCAAGTCAGCTAGAAAGCCCAAAATGGATCAAATAAATATAGCATTAGCATATGCTAAGAAAACACTTAAGCATAAATAGCAGAAAACATGTGTAAAACAAATGCATTATCCAAGCAGTACACTTCAACTAGCACCAAAGTGAGTTTGAAGACAATACTGTCCCTTTAAGGTTATGACTAGTCAGATCTAGTTATTAATCATTGGTGGAACTAAAACACCAAGGCCCACAGGGTTAAACGATTCAATTTATAAACCATGTGAGATGTTAATGGTAATTTATTTCTACTAATACAAACTTTCCAAATAAATGTGTTAGGAAGTAACGTAATAAGACCACCAGTCTTCTTTATGCTTATTTTAAACTCATTTAATGCTATGGAAAGTTTGAAACATAGCTACATTTATTGCATTTTATGTGCAAGATTCCATTATTCCACTTCTAATGTGACAGGGCCTACGCATACTTAGCCTATAAAACTCCACTTACTCTTTGTTTACATAAAACTTGTCACCAGCTATAAATACTAAAACTAACAGAAAAAGGTGTTGAAAGCATATAATCCTTGTCAAACTGTAGGTTATAGTCTTCATAATGTGACTTTACAAAAACCTATTTTAATGCACTTGGGAACAAAGATTTACATAAAAAAGTAGAACGTTTTAAAATTGGAGAGTATAAAAAAAAAAAGGAAACATTTTTTCATACCTAATTTAATTTTTTTTCCTGGTCGTTATCCATGGTACCATTCACTAATGGGTAGTGCCTCCCCTTCCCAGCAAGTCGGAACAGGAATAAATCATTCAACAAAGGTACAAATAGCTCTTGCCCACTGCACCAAATATAAAGTGTCTTAGTCTAAGTTCCTAGCTGTCACGCAACCTGGACAGGGGAATCACAATAACCAAACAAATGATGGTAAGTATGAATGTATTTTTTATTTTGTTGGTTAACCATGGAACATTAACTAATGGGATATATCAGAGCTTCAAAGATTCAGGATGGGCAGCAGCAGAGGATGTATGCTTATGAGGGGGATCCAGGTCCCCTGCAGTTCTGCAGAGGACCTGGATCCAAGTCTTTTAGTCAGAGCTTGAGTTGAGGTCAGACTAGAAGATGACCTCGATTATAAGACGAGGACGTTTTTTCAGAAGTTTTTTTCTGAAAAAAACCTCATCTTATAATGGAGCAAATACGGTAAGTGACTAAGAATGGCCATAGTAACCGCTTCCCTTCTATGATAGCTGGTGGGGAGAACAAACAAATGAGGGGATTCTATTTCTGGGAATATAGACATTTTTATTGAAAGGGTTATGACAAATTCAATTAGTACTTTTTCTTGTTCAGATGGACGATCCATGCTCATAACAACTAAGTGTATACTCCATCTGGTAGCGACTAGCAGTCAAGGGCATTCACATGCAAACTATGTGTATCATTTTTCTTACTTAAGATAAACAAGTTTAGAATGTGTTAAACACACCACTAATATTGAGTGTGGGTAATTTTTTCACCATACAAATATGCTCCAATTATCCTGACTAAATAAAAATGACTTATAAAAATAACGGAAATAAGCGAATTCGGCTCCAAATGCCACATTCAATAAGTGTACTGCCCATCTACCATAAACAAATGCTCCATATATCCTCAATATTGTTTTACATATCAACACAAAAGAACAGTGTTGTTGTAGGCATCTAACCGAGAGCTGTGATGGTCATAATGTATTAGTGCTATAAGGTAATTTGATATGATGCGGTCACATGCAATAATCTCCATTTCATTTAAAACAGTCTTTAGAAAATCTGTTCTGATTAGCAATAGAGGCTGGTAATAAATGAAAATACAATCATTTATAGTTTTGGGTAAAGTATGAATATGTACTGCATTATCGATAGAAGTGTGAATGCTATTATAAATTAAAGTGCCAGTGTCAGTAAATCAATATACAGTTTCAGAACTTGTTGTGGGAAAGTATTAGTGTGTATAACATGGTTACTTACTGTTATTAATGCCTTAGTGACATGACTTGTTGGCCATGTTTTACACTTGGTGACATGGGAAGTTATAAGGCAATATATGAAAGATGTTTCCTAACCATTTTGTCCTACAGTGACCTTTTGATGCCAATCCTAACCATTACCCTAGCACTAACTCTTAACTCTAATGTATCTCTATCTCTTATGCTAACCCTAGATTTAAGGCTAATTTACATTTTTTTTGTAGTGTAATGTTGCTGTTCTAGAGCGATCTAGCAACAGAGTGATCACATCTGAAACTCTTGCCTACAACAGGGCAGAGCCATATAGGAGTGGCATACTTCCTTTTATTATGGCGCCTGATGAATTGGGCACATTGCGCAGACATCCACCACTGCTTGCGAGGGGGATCCAGGTCCCCTGCAGCTCTGAGCAGTGTTGAAAATGTATCGCTAATACCGCTCATTCTACCACATGACATACAAGCAGCTCTTATGTCAGCTACTGACCTTCTGCCCAGAGGTGCCTGGCACATCCAATGTTGCAAAAGGGTTAAACAAACAATTGCACAATTGCAATCTGTGGTGTGTTTTTTGTTCGTCATAAATGCTTTAACATTGCTGCGCATTGATTCAGAAATTCAGGCTGTATTATTGTTTTATACACTGCTAAGTATGTTGAGACTACTACACATCCATAAATAATATCTTAGGGCATCACAAATCACTTAAAGGTACAGTCTAGTCACCAAACTCACTTTGGTGCAAGTTGAGGACTACTGCTTGTATACTGCACAGGCTTTTTTTCCAGTGTGATTTGATGCAGGCATTCTGCATAAATCACATGTATAATATTTGACTCAAGCCCACAATGACAACTCTGCATGTATACTACTGGTGTGCAGCACTAGTTGTATAGACACTGAGGTTATACACGTGTGTATATCTGTCTAGCCAGATATAGGCAGTGTCAGAGGAGTTAACCCCTGAGTGGCTAAACAGATATGGACAAGGTGCTGTTGCATTAAATTCCTTTTAGGCTTGAATTATCATGACTATGGGCTTTTTCTTTTTGGGGGGGAGGCGGGGGAAGCATTTCATTCTTCGCCCCAGGCAGCACAATGTCTTGGGCCGGCCCTGCCTGTAAGCAACAAAAACACAAGTAAACATATAAGCAAAGGTCATACAAACCGATAACATATCTGAGAATGGTAGGAGCAATTGTAAGGCAGGGTGCTGATACTGTTGCTTGCTTCACTCATGTTGGCACAGTATTTGAACAAAATACTGTGAGTTTTGGAACTCTTGCAGTAAATCTGGAAGTCGAGATTGGAGAAAATGGTCAAGAGATGCACTTGTGCGAGAACACTGGTGAGAATCACTGAAATCCCATGCAAGCAAAAATAGAGGAAACAAACCACGTCCATCACAAAGATACAGGATAGGAAAACCAATGTATAAATAGGCACCCATCATGCCCTTAATGGGATAGAAAGAACGCTAGCCTCATCACTAAAGGGCTATCCTCATAGAGTCAGAGGATGAATTGCCAATCCTCATACTTGGGCCAGAAGTCTTTTCCCTTGTGCTTCTATGTTTCAAAGTTGAGTGGCTCTTTAAATATGTAACTCTTCTTGTTTAATTGAATACATATATTTATTTCTGAATATATGCACATAATTTAAAATATAACTTTTCATGTTATCCTATAATATAACTTTTCATGTTATCCATGTTATCCTATAACTATACTTAAGGACAGTTGTAACTTTATTAATCATTAATATAACCACTGTCAAGGTAATGTATTGTGCCTTTCTGTCAGTTAATTGATAATTGAGATTCTAATTGCTAATTGAACATCTATGAAGCCATTAAGTAATTACTCTATTTTTGTCTTGCATGCCGCTGAACACACAGATGTGGCTGTATTTTCCAGAGACAGATTATTCTAATACTCTAACTTTAGTCATTATTTATTCAGTGCACTTAGGGCAAAACTTTAAATTTGTTTAATGAGTTGCTGGAAAAACTAAAGATAGGTACACATACAGTGAGGGAAAAAAGTACTTGATCCCCTGCTGATTTTTAACGTTTGCCCACTGACAAAGAAATGATCAGCCTATAATTTTAATGGTAGGTGTATTTTTTGTGTATTTTTTGACAGTGAGAGACAGAATAACAAAAATAAATCCAGAAAAACACATGTCAAAAAAAGTTATAAATTGATTTGCATGTCAATGAGTGAAATAAGTATTTGATCCACTATTGTTCGGTTTATAGACATCCGGCTTATGGAATACATGTAATACTATTGGCTTTCTATAAACCGAACTAGAGTCCCCATTCATAAGAAATACTTATGAATGGGGACTCTAGTTCGGTTTATAGAAAGCCAATAGTATTACATGTATTCTATAAGCCGAAAGTCTATAAACCGAAAGACATTCTGTTTATAGACTTTCTTTTTATAGAATAGCAATAGCATTACATGTATTCTATAAAATGAGAGTCTATAAACCGAATGTCTTTCGGTTTATAGACTTTCGGTTTATAGACTTTCGGTTTATAGAATACATGTAATGCTATTACTATTCTATAAACCGAAAGTCTATAAACTGAATGTGTTTCGGTTTATAGACTTTCAGTTTATAGCCGAACCCCGAACTCCAACACGGACATACAGTGAAATGTCCGTGTTCGGGGTCCGAACACCATAATGTTCGGTACGAACCCGAACAGTGCGGTTCGCTCAACACTAATCATGGTTTATTTGCCTTTACTGTCACTTTAAGCAACTTGCAAGATAATGAATGAGGCTTCCTTGTATGAAAGCTGATGTTTTTAATGCTGCACAAACTATTTTGCCATATTTTAGACTGTGTTTAAAGTTAAATAAAATACAATCTTTCCTGACGTTGTCCCTTTAAGATTAACCAACCACATTACACAGGAATTGATTTCAAGGAATACTCCTCTGTGTTGGAGGTAGTGAGGCAACATGAGCCTACTGTACATCAGTTTATTCAGATGTGCACTGTTTTGATTTATTTAAAAGAAACAATATTGTTTAAATGCCTACTAATGAGGTCTTTATGGGTTGCTTCTGTAATGTTCAGTGGCTGTGTTTTCTTTTGATTAAGAAAGAAAATGATAAAACAGATTATATAAAAACATTTACATCTTAGTGACATAACATGATAGATTGTCATAACATAGACCCAAGACAGAAAACATATTAACTCTGCAGCTGTTCTCATAATTAAGTCTACGATCATTAAAGGTTATTCTTTTTTTTTTTTTTTTGTGGCACGGTGAGGTTATTATTTTTATTTTTTTTATTTTGCGGTAGTTAAAGGTATTATTTCTAATTACGTGAAAATAGTTAAGGGGTACGGGAAGGTCAGTTAAATCTCTGTGTAAGTGAACAGGTTCCCACAGACATTCCCTTATAATTTCCCACAGACACCAAAAGACATTTAAGATTTTCCAACATCCTGAAAAAAAAGCCTCTAATGATTTTAATTTCCAGGAAAACAGGTGTTAAACAAAGAGCTAAGAATATATAATCATTCAGGTGTGACAGAACCTACCTAAAATCTGCAGCTTGAACATTTGTGGTGAAATTGCAAACACATAGCATAAACAAGGCATTATTAGAAAGTTAGACAAGTTGAAGAATTTTTACCAGCTCACCTACTAATGATTGTTTTTTTTAAATATTCACAACAGTTTTCTGTTTAGAGTACAGGTAAATTACACCCACGAACACCTTACAATGCAATTACATAAAATATTTTATGTTTCTCTTTTTTTCTCCGTGTAAATGTGTCATCCTTCTATCTATTTTATTTTATGTTATTTTTCTAATTGAGTTAGAACTCTCATGAGGATTAAATCCAAGGTTAATTCATTGAAGTATATTCATTAAATAATGAACTGCAAAAATTAACCATTAACAACTGAACTGAAAAAAAGTTTTTGCATGGAAGCAGTTCTCCGGCGGGCTGGACCAACTATGATAAAATCGCTTTTATCATAGAGTTTGCAGTTTCTGTCAGTTTGGGTATGACTAATATCAAAGCATCTAGGTAATGCGCAGTGGTGTATCTTGGTTTTGTGCTGCACTAGGTAGACAAAATTCGGAACCCACCCACGTTGCACACCTACGACATGCCCCATCACCCATGTTGCACACCCACGACATGCCCCATCACCTCATTACATGCCCCATCACCCACATTTCCCACACACTAAATGCCCCATCACCCCCATTACATGCCACCATGACCCTCATTTCATACCCCCACCACATCCATTACATACCCCCATCACCCAGATTAACTGGAATGAGCTAAAGTTTGTGGAATGGTGGGGGAGGAAGTAAAAATGTTTCAAGCATCAGAAGAGTGCATTGTTTGACTTGTGGAAGATACACTACAGGTAATGCGCTATTGACATCACTAGTTGAAGCGCAGGCCTAGCATATAAAGTAGATTAGAGAGGGCTGCATTTCCTGCTAAGCACATTAGGCACTTGATCAGAGCACTACTTTTTAGAATTAAACTGAGCATGTGACTAGACCACCTATTGCCGCCATTCAGTTACACTGATCAGCCATACTATTATGACCATCTGCGTACTATTGTGTATGTCCTCTTTTGACACCAAAAAAGCCATTACCCATCGAGGCATGGACTCCACCAGACCTCTGAAGGTGTGTTGTGGTATCTCGCAACAAGGCATTAGCAGCAGAACCTTTAAGTCCGGTAAGTTGCGAGGTGGGGCCTCCAATTATTGGACTTGTTGATATAATTGAGATATGGTAAATGTGGAGGCCAAGTCAGAACCTAATTTTCTGTGTTGCTCAAACAATTCCTGAACCATTTTTACTTTGTGGCAGGGAGCATCATACTACTTAAAGAAGTTAGTGCAATCAGGAATACCGTTTCCATGAAAGGGTGTGCATGGTCTGCAACAATGCTTAGGTAGGTGGTACGTGTCAAAGTAACATCCACATGAATGGCAGGACCCAAGATTTACCTGCAGAACACTGCCCAAAGCATAACACTGCCTCCTCTGGCTTGCCATCTGTCAGTGGTCATAATGTCATGGCTGATTGGTGCATCATCTCCATATGCTCCCATACGTCCTTACTATGCCAAGCAATGCCAAGAATTGTTTTTTTGTTGACAGGGGAAACTGTCTGACAGCCAAATATTTTCTCAAGGGACATTTATGGAAAATGTATACAGCTGAGCTGCATCAATATCATGACTGTTTACCTTCTCGTAGGCGTGATAAACTTCAGAATGTTTATCTGATCCTTTAACAAGCTATATAATGCTACCCTCTTTGCTTATTTGCGCAAGTTTTAATTTAGACCTTTTACTGTTGTTAGGTAAGCATTTAAAAGATTATCTTCAATTTCAACGAGTTTCAATAACAACAAAAAAACCTTTTTATTATTAACGACTAGAAAAGAAACCAGAAGGATATTTTCTAATGGTGCAGTCTACTACAGCCGTAATATTGTACCTTACTTGATGGGAAAGGTTAATGCAATTAAGGATATTGAACAATTGCCATGGGCAATTTGAAGGTGGATGTTTAGGAAATGGCATGGGAACAGAATATAAGCAGATGATAATACCAAAGACATTGGTACATTAGGTAATGATGGTAAATTGGGGATTACATAGAAGTTAATTACACTGGGGATATGGTAGGGCATGCTGCAGTCTGCTAGTTTGTTTTCATAGGAATCAATCTAACATTTTCCCAGCACAATTGAAGTGTTTTTATGCTGTATGTAAAGTGGTTGTCAAAAACTAGTAAAGGAGTAGGTTCAATTACTGTTCATTCTGCAGTTTCTCCAAAATAACAGAGACAACATTACATCATACAGGAAGTAGAGGAACTGGTACGACAGGTAACCACATTATAATACATCTAGTAAAGTCACCAGTGGAAAATACCTATTCATTCGTGGAAATATCAAATTATATTAGCGTGTATTGTACGGTTTGATTCAGAAAGTCTGTTGTTTTAAAACAGTGTAAAAAATGTACATGTATATTTAAATCAATTAATTAGACAACTATTATATACATTTTATATTTGAACATTTTGTACACCAAATAATCTTATAGAATATATAGGTCTTACAGCTAGAAGTGGAGCTGAAGGTGAGTTCATGAGCATGTCGAGGAACTGCTGCTGATCACTAGAGTAGAAGGTTGGTTATTCTATATTTTGAGTGTCTAATTATATTCATGATCCAGGAATAATTTTATAAACACTTGTAAAAAGTATCACACAAGCAAATTCATAGATTTATAGTGCAAAATGAACTATTAACTACTAATGAATTCTAAGATGTGTCTAGAATATGCCTTATATGTTTATTTTATTCCTTAAGGAGAAATCATATAGTCATTATATTTATTAGTTTTAGTAAACCAAACATAAATCTAAAGCTATGTTATTAGTTTTTGTGTCCAGGTCCAGGTATAAAAATATTGAAACATTCTAACAAGCTAATAGAACAGACCTACTACGATACAAGCATAAAACAGATAGCTATGATAATTTAGAGATACATGTGGTCATTGATTTCAGCAACAGTCATCAACAATTATGTCAGATTTTCAGCCAAAACTGGTACACAGAAAACTCTCTTTTGAGCTTTTTTGAGACAGATAGTACTGGATAAACCTAAGATGGTTTTCAGAGGGGAAACCAACATAAGTAGAACTTACCACCAACCATAATGTGATCATAAAACACACAAACACACAGATCATTTCAGACTCGGTAATGGGTTTTTACAAATGTAACAAGTGTATACCCTGCAAAACTACTTTACAGCTAAAACCAACAAACAATATCAGATTTACCGTATTTGCTCGAATATAAGACGAGGTTTTTTTCAGAGCAAATGCTCTGAAAAATCCCCCTCGTCTTACATTCAAGGTCGTCTTATAATCTGACCTCAAATTGAGGTCAGACTATAAGACTGGGATCCAGGTCCCCAGCAGAGCTGCAGGGGACCTGGATCCCCCTCTCTAGCAGCAGGGGATGTCTGCGCAACGAGCGCAGACTCCCCTGCTTCCGCCCGGCACGACCGCCGGGGCTTCTGTGAAGAAGCCGGGAACTTCCGCTTTCGTCACAGAAGTCCCGGCGAGCGTGCCGGGCGGCAGCAGGGGAGGTCTGCGCTCATCGCGCAGACATCCTCTGCTGCCCCACTAGCCACCAGGGGAACTATACGTGCAGATATCCTCCATGCTGCCCGACACCTCCGTCTATTATGAAGGACCAGCTGTCCGTCATAATAGACGGAGGTGTCGGGCAGCATGGAGGATATCTGCACGTATAGTGCAGACATCCCCCAGCTGCCACCACTAGCCACCAGGGAAAGGGGGGAGATGGATAGAGAGAGAGAGGGGGGGGATAGAGAGAGAGAGGGGGGGGGGATAGAGAGAGAGGGGGGGATAGAGAGAGAGAGAGAGAGAGAGGGGGGGATAGAGAGAGAGAGAGGGGGGGGATAGAGAGAGAGAGAGGGGGGGGGATAGAGAGAGAGAGAGAGAGAAGGGGGGGGATAGAGAGAGAGAGAGAGAGGGGGGGATAGAGAGAGAGAGGGGGGATAGAGAGAGGGGGAGAGAGAGAGACTAGGGGAGGGAGGGGGGAGATAGAGAGAGAGACTACACTGGAGGGGGGAGGGAGAGAGGCCGCAAGGAAATAAAAACAAGAAATACATTTGTATAATATCAATTTTTTATTACATATTAAAAAGCAATTTACATATATACAAGTTAAACTTTTTTTTCCTATAGGGTAGTCTTATATTCAGGCTTTTAGTTTTTTTCCTAAAGGAATATACAAAGTTTGGGGGGTCGTCTTATAATCAGGGTCGTCTTATAATCGAGCAAATACGGTAATACTTTTTATCAGGTGTCAACAATGATGTGATTTATTTACTTTCTTGAGCATGTGGACTCCAACATGTCGGCAGAACCACAGAAGGTAAGATTAGGGGAACACATTGGTAACATCAGTATAGGTTTTAATAACAGTCTATCAAAGCACTTTTTAGACCACTATGATAAATATTCCAGCTATCTTACTATCTGTAAGGTTCCAAAAACTAGAGGAGATCAAATAAAATAATTAGCCCCAAAAAAAATAATGTCTGGGTTAAATGAGAATTTTGAGTGTCACAATTATATCTGATTATACAGCTATCCTATGCCACATTCAAATGTGTATATTGTGTTTTCTATACATTTCCTTTCTCTTCTGATTCTTTGTTATTTTTATTCTAATACATCATTGCCTTTAGTCAACAGTAACACATGTTTTCTGTGTTTCCATATTCAAAATACATGCCATGTTTTCACACATATTTATCAGTGTAGAGTTTGAGATAAGTTCCTCAGTCAATTCATTTTACATTATAAATCATTGTATCACATTATTTTCCACATTAACACCACAATTCCATTAATAACATTTAATTTTATTTTATAGGTATCTGTTTCTTTTTTCTTTTTTCATATATTAAGTATTTTCTCATTATACTATTACATTATTATTTAGTTAACCAGCCAAAGCAATGTATTCATTATATCCAAAACCGGCATAATTTATTACATTTTCCAGGTTCCCAACAATTTTATTATTGCCAGGGCTTTCTTTGTCCCTTTCTTTTTTTCTGTTTCATTAGCATTGTTTTTCATATTCACAGTCTTTTTCTAAGTCTAATTTATTGTAAACCCACTTTCACCCATAGTCATACACAATCCTGTGATTATGGTGACTGGTTATTATGAGTGCAATCCCAAACATAGATATTTATTTCCTATCAAACGTCAAGCTGTTCTGTACACAACATCGTTCCATACACGGGCATTATTCCCCAAGTGTCATGAAATCCACCATAATTTTAATTCAAGCGATTGCTAAAAACATAGAGTATACAATGACAATGTTCATTACAGACAGGTATTAGAAGATAATTGCCACTTAGTATTTATGTTGCTAGGATAACACAAGTGATGACTCTATGTGCAAGAGTGTCAGGAGAGGCTGGGCGTGCCACTGCCCCCACATTCCGGGCTGCTCTCTAATCTGACTCTTTGGGCTCTGTTCACTTTCTATCTTTCTGTCCAATTAGTCTGTCTGTCTACCAATCTCTGTAATTTATTTGTCAACATATCTGTCTTGCTTGTCTATGTGTGTCTCTCATGATAATGGGTGGCCTGTTGAACTTAAAAATTGTTTTTTCCCCACGCGTCATAAGTTGAAGCCATCTCCTGAACACATCCTCCTCTCACCACTTAAAAGAGCTGTGCCATTTTCAGTGTTTCTTCTATGTGTCTTAAAGCAGGCCAATGGTATTATATGACAACTACTACTACAGCTTTACTTTATCTGCGATTATATAAATTCTACAGGATTTCACCCTCACCAGTGGCATTTATTCAACATTAGTATCATGATCCACGTGTAAAAGAACAAATACAGAAATTATTCACCCACAGATTTGCTGCTTCCCAACAATGTACTCCTCACAAATGGGATTAGAAATAAATGGGAACGCAGGTTCTTAAGGGGAACCAAAACTAATACAGTACAGTAAAAAGTGAGTGAGACTCAGAATCTGATCTTTATAATCCATCAACATGGATAAGTGGATGCAGAAAGAGGAACAGGGTAGAGAAATCAGTGGTGGATGCTCCATATGTGCTAGGTGTGTGCCGCACACCTATCACGGAGCAGCCGCGCTGTGTATTTATGGGGTTTGTGTGCTCCGAACAAAGAGCACACAAACCCCTCCCATACATTGGGAGACAGACGGCAGCTCTGTTGCCTGTTGCCAATTCAACAAGCACTAAAAGTATATGAATTTTGATTTCCGACTCTGTTGCCGAATTTGTAGCTGCCGCCAGCCCCTCGGATGTAACTCGTGTATTTCCGGGGGTTTGTGTGCTGGCTGTGTGCTAAATGTGGAGTCATAAAATCATTTAATTAATCTATGTTTCAATGTTTAATTAAAAGGAAAACAGCCAACATATATTCATGCATTGCACAGTACAACACATGTATAGCTTGGAAGGAAGGCGAAACAGTGGGAATATGATCGAAACATTTAAATACATGAACACAGTAAAGGAGCAGGGTATATTTAAAAGAAGAAAAAATACCACAACACAAGGACATAGTCTTAAATGAGAGGGGCAAAGGTTTAAAAGTAATATCAGTAAGTATTGATTAAATCAGGAAGTCTAGATGGGCTGACTTGTTCTTATCTGCGGACACATTCTATGTTTCTAATAGATTCAGTTATATAGAGTATGTACAAAGAGCACACATAATTGTTGACATTAGGATCATATTCAAACCTGGGCAAAAGCAGTAATATTTTTAAAGCGGTATAATTTCACTCCTTTAGGGATGCAGTATGAGAGCCATGAGCTAAACTATCCATACAGACATTTAACATATGCATGTTGTATTATTAGACTGGGATTTAAATTCCCAGGCAGCTCTGTGTTTTGTAAACCCATGCACACAGTTTACAAGAAAGATATTTGTTCATTGTCAACATGGTGGATAAAATCTGGATATTTGTTGAAGATATCTAGGAGGTGATGTTCTAATGTTAAATTTCCCATGCATGTTTCTTTAAATAATGAGCACATTTCATGCATTATTTGGGACATTTTTCTCATTTTACATTGGATCAGGTAACTAAGAATAACAAGTTGGTTAACACATACATATAACTGCCATTTTTGTTCCAGTTGGTTGTTTAGAGAACTGTGATCAAACAATGAAGTTATGTTTAATTAAAAGTATAGACATTTTAAACAGAAATGCTTTAATGAAGGAAAATGAAATAAAGTAGTTTATTGAACCCTCTCAGTTTTGCACAGCTCTATCATGAGGCAGACATCTTATGTCAGATCTTCATTCCTCTGAACTAGGGTTGCCATCCAGCCCATTTTACCAGCAGGACAGTAAAAAAAAATGGCTTAAAGCCAATGTTAAGTCTAAGGAGATAATAGCATGGTCGGTAATTTTGTGAAGAAAACATGGCAACTCTACTCTGAACCGAAGATTCTAAACAACATGTCCGCTCCCTGATACAGCTGTATAGAGCAATGAGGGCTCAATAAGGTATTTTATTTGTATTTTTCATTAACGTTTTTCTATTTAAAATGTCTATCCTTGATGCAATATTTCTTGCTCAGGAAAGGTATGCCAAAGTTAGTACTTCACTGCAGGTTTTTTAATAACCTAGCCTTTAGTATTCTATCGGTTTTGGATTGTATTTCTCATCCTGCGTTGTCACCTATATGGCTGGCTGAAGATCACTATAAATTTAGTCCATGAAAACTGGAGTGCCATAGCCTTATAATAAACATGCTAGTTCTTCCAGCTTCTCATAATTCTCTGTAGCACCTGCTTGTTGATCTTAAACCCTTCAGCACTAAGTTGACTGGTGACCCTGACCCTCTCCTGATGTGCGTGCATGATAAGAGGTAAAAGGCAAGTGGACAGACACGGGGGGGGGGGGGGGGGAATGGTATTTGCCCAGACCCCATTCCTGGTAAGATCATGCCACAAACAATTGTACAAAGAGGAACATCTTGCACATGGTGAAAGTTATTGAGTCATCTAGTTTTTAGTCTATGTAGCAACAATAAATTATACATTACTTATACTCTTTCTGTGTTTTCAGAGGTCTTCATGTAATCTTACTTTGAATAGTGTATTCAGGTTGAATATAACGCTGGTTAAAACATTGGGAGAGGTTTTGAAAACAGGAAAGAAAGATTCTAATTATGATTATGTTCAAGGTCAGTACATAGGATTCACAGGAGAACATTTTATCCTGTACTTATAAAACAAGGTCATCCACTGAGATTAAAAGGAAACTTTCACTTTAATTAAAGGAGACAGATCTTCAGACCAAGGTCAGTAAATAAGTGAAATTTACTACCACGGGAGCTTGTTGCAGCAGTCGCAGAGTTGAATATTTTAAGAAATAACCTGTGTACACTGGTCATTTAATATCCTAAAGCTGAGTTCTGTCCAGTATAACTTTTCCTTCCAATGACGTTCTCGGATAATATGATTGCATATGATATAATTTGGGCACTCCAGTCGGATCCATTTCAAAGCAGTAGGGGAGCACTGTTTGTGTTCCCCACAGCACTAAAAGGGTTCATTGAAGTTGCAAATATATTTTTCATCCGGCTCCAGATCTTAACAGTCTATTTGGTGCAAATGCTCTGAATAAGACCCCTCATCTTATATTCGAGGTCGTCTTATAGTCTGACCTCAAACCTGGCACGACCGTCGGGACTTCTATCATAAAAGTCCCGGCGTAAGTGCCGGGCAGCAGCGGAGGATGTCTGCATGTATTGTGCAGACATCCTCCGGGTGCCTCCACTAGCCACCAGGAGATTTGGGTAGCAGGGGGATGTCTGCACTATCGTGCAGACATTCTCCATGCTGCCCGACAATTCCGTCTATTATCCCCCGGCTGCCCCCACTAGCCACCAGGGAAAAAAACAAGGTGAGGAGGGGGGGGGGGGAGAGAGACAAAGGGATGAAGGGGGGAGACAGAGACAAGGGGAGGGGGGAGAGACAGAGACAAGGGGAGGGGGAAGAGACAGAGACAAGGGGAGGGGGAGAGGCAGAGACAAGGGGAGGGGGAGAGGCAGAGACAAGGGGAGGGGGGAGAGACAGAGACAAGGGGGGAGAGACAAGGTGGAGGGGGGAGAGAGAAAAGGAGGGAGGGAGGTGGAGAGAGAGAGAGAAAAGTTTGGGGGGAGGGAGAGACCGATAACATGGGGAGGGGGAGAGAGAGACAACGCTGGGGGGCTAGAGAGGCAGCATTGGCACATAAAATGAAATAAAAACAAGAAATGCATTGGTTTAATATCATATTTTTTTTTATTAAATATTAAAACGCAATTTACATGTGAATATATACAAGTTGAACTTTTTTCCTATAGGGTAGTCTTATATTCAGGCTTTTAGTTTTTTTCCGAAAGGAATATCCAAAGCTTGGGGGGTCGTCTTATAATCAGGGTCTTCTTATAATCGAGCAAATACGGTTTTAAACATATGAATATTTAACGTATGAAGATTTTGTCTTTTCGGATAACACGCTTTGTGTTAATGTGCAAATTTCGACTGGGTGTTTACATAACGTACAGTAATGGGTCTTTTATTTGCCTGTTACGTTTTAACATACGTCATGCAATCTCTTTTGAGTTTTACTTAACACACATCTGCATACTGCACATAGGGTGATTTTAAAGAACCAGTTAATGCCTTTAACGAAGAGCATTGAATCCCTTTTGCCCATTAATTTGGCACAAATTGCATTTTTTTACTTACACCTTAAAATCTACCCGAATGTCTCTTATATCCAACAAAACAAAAGATGCCGCTAGTTCTAAAGGCCATCAATATGTAGCAATGAATGTAAGTGTGAAGCATTGTCGTATTTCCATTATAAAGATTCATCCTAAATCACTTATTCATGACTGCATACATAGAATTGATACCAGGAATTAAGATGTAAAATAAAGTGATGTTAAAGGAGAAACAAGAGTTATTTTCACATTCAGTGCAGCATGAGGGTAAGATGACGGGTACTTTTAAAGATACAGTTCCCCATTTCCCCTCATTTCTGCAGCCTGTATGAGTCAATATGAAGCATACACCTTGTCATTGACTGTATCTCCATGCTCCCGCCATGAGTGACAGCTAGCTCCTCCCTATTGATGATGAGGGAGAAGGGGTGTGTGTCTCCTAAAGCAAACATCTCTTTCCCCCGAGAATAAAACCCACAAATAAATGAAAGAAGCAAAGGTTATTTTTTAAATTTAGTGGCATTGCAAATATGTTATACATAATAGGTCATAATTGACACTTTGACGGAACGCATCAGGTAGGGCTCATCTTACAGGCGGGTTTGGCATGCTGCGGCTCTATATGTCCGTTGAATTATTTTAACTTGTTGAAATAAAATCTAGTTGTATTTATATCAGACCCCCACGGATGGTGTATTTTCACAGATAAAGGTCCCGATGTGTGGCATATTTTTTTTCGTGGAGGAGTTGAGGAGTTAATGTATTGAGCAGTTAATGTAGTTACATAATTGAAAACTTAACTAAAAATATTGTGATGAAAATAGAATTTATTTTTCAATTCTATCCCACCATTGCAACACAAAAGAGGGAATTGCAGGGAGTTGACAGGGGAATGGCAAAATAAAGGCCAAAATACCCTTGAGTTTGCAGTTCCCTTGTTCATTTACTACAATTGCTTCTTTTATTATTAAATCCCAAAGTCAAGTTGTGGATTAACATATACCTACTACAAAAAAATAACACAGGCTTTATTCATGAAAGAGACTATTGACCTTGGACTTACAAAATGTAACTAGCTGAACTGGAGAATTATTCCAATGTTGCTAAATCTGAAGCGTGTTCCAACTCGACTACTTTGGGCTTAAGTATGAAATTCCCTCTTTCATAAACAAAGGCCATCATTTGTTATGGCAATAATAATACTGCAAACATTCTAATGCTTACTAGTCAGTTACTGGGCTTATTTTAGCCTATCAGTGATATGTGACAATTTGGGTTCTACTCTTGCTTTTTGCCAAGTGTGTGTGGCTTTATCAAGAAATACTTGTTGGTGATAATCCGGGCCGGACTGGCCTACCAGGATACCGGGAAAAATCCCAGTAGGCCGTATTCCCTGGGGCCGTCACATGCCGCCTTTAAGAATCGCAGGTATATGAGGCAGACACCATCTCATCCCTGCAGCATTTTTTAAAAAAAGAAATCTATGTATATATAAGTGCGTCTGTGTGTATGTGCTACTGTGTGCAAGTGTATCTGTAAGTGTGAATGTGTGTGTTTGTCTGTGTGTCTGTGTAAGTGTGTCTTTGTAAGTGTCTCTGTGTCAGTGTGCCTGTGTAAATGTGTGTATTTCTGCTTGTGTGTACATCGTCTGGTGTGAACCAACCACCTCCCTGCAAAGAACATTTAAAAAATTAAAAAATAAATCTGTGTGTATATGTAAGTGTATCTGCTTGTGTGACAGTGTGCATGTGTTACTGTGTGTAAGTGCATCTATAAGTATGAATTTGTGTAAGTGTAACTGTCTGTCTGTAAGTGTGACTGTGTAAGTGTGTCTGTAAGTGTGACTGTGTGTAAGTGTGTATGTAAGTGTGACTGTATGTAAGTGTGTCTGTGTAAGTGTGTCTGTGTAAGTGTGACTGTATGTACTTGTATGTGTGCCTGTGTAAGTGTGTATATTTCTGCATGTGTGTACACCGTCTGGTCTGAACCATCCCTCTCCCTGCAAACAGCATTTAAAAAAATGAAAAAATAAATCTGTGTGTATATGTATGTGTGTCTGCGTGTGTGCCAGTCTGCATGTGTTACTGTGTGTAAGTGTATCTGTAACTATGAATGTGTGTTAATACATGTAACTGTTTGCAGCCCCCCCCCCCCCCCCCCCACACACAAAAAAACCATAAAAATAAGCACACACACAATTGGCCTTTGCTTGCAGTGAGTATTTTTATTGCATTGAATAAAATGTATATTACGTGGATAATTGAAGTATAAACTATATTTGGATCCAAAATGTGTATATATGGCTGCAATATGTATACCATCTTACTATGCAACACTGCACTACAACTACTCATTACCTAAATGACAAAAACATACACAGATATTATAGAGCATTTACATATGTTCATATATATTTATAAATATCTATACACATCTCACTCTCTCTCACAAGTTGCATTTATACTTATATGGACTTCTTAATATTATATTCAACTATTTAAATGTAATAAAAATGTAATGTTATTGAAGAGTTGCATTTCTTGTTTTTTATTCCCTTTTTGTGCACCCATTGCGCCTAAAGGACTTAACACAGCCCCATAGAGTAGCCACAGCACTTGTCATGCACCTATATTGCACCAACAGCACTTGTCTTGCACCTATATTGCACCCACAGCGCTTGTCATGCACCTATATTGCACCAACAGCACATGGCTTGCACTCATATTGAACCCACACAATTTTGCATGCTACAGGGTAAATTTGCCCCACAGAATATACCACAGTTTCACCTTGTTCCACTGAACTGCCCATGCAGAAAAAAGCCACATTGTCACTTTTCCCCATAGTACATGTTATTTTTCCCCAGAGAACATGCCACAGTCAGTTTGTCATTGCATATGCAACAGACAGTTTGCCTGTTAAAATATGACACCGTTTGTCCATTAAATATGGCACAGTCAATGTGCCCATCAATATGCCAATATTATTTTGCCATTAATATTAAGTATTATTTTGCCATTAATATGCCACAGACATTTTTCCCATTAAAATGCCAATATTATTGTGCCATTCAGATACCAGTAATATTGTACTATTAAGATGCCCCAGCCAATTTGCCCATTAAGATACCAGTATTATTGTACCATTAAGATGCCATAATTGTTGTGCCATTCAGAGCCCAGTAATATTGTGCCATTCAGAGCCCAGTAATATTGTGCCATTCAGAGCCCAGGAATATTGTGCCATTCAGAGCCCAGGAATATTGTGCCAGTCAGATGCCAGTAATATTGTGCCAGTCAGATACCAGGAATATTGTGCCAGTCAGATACCAGGAATATTGTGCCATTCAGAGCCCAGTAATATTGTGCCAGTCAGATGCTAGTAATATTGTGCCAGTCAGATACCAGGAATATTGTGCCAGTCAGATACCAGGAATATTGTGCCAGTCAGAGCCCAGGAATAGTGTGCTATTCAGAGCCCAGTAATATTGTGCCATTCAGAGCCCAGGAATATTGGGCCAGTCAGATACCAGGAATATTGTGCCAGTCAGATACCAGGAATATTGTGCCAGTCAGATACCAGGAATATTGTGACATTCAGAGCTCAGTAATATTGTGCCAGTCAGAGCCCAGGAATATTGTGCCATTCAGATACCAGTAATATTGTGCCAGTAAGAGCCCAGTAATATTGCGCCAGTCAGAGCCCAGGAATATTGTGCCAGTCAGATACCAGTAATATTGTGCCAGTCAGAGCCAAGTAATATTGTGCCAGTCAGAGCCCAGTAATATTGTGCCAGTCAGAGCCCAGGTATATTGTGCCAGTCAGAGCCCAGTGATATTCTGCCAGTCAGAGCCCAGTAATATTGTGCCAGTCAGAGCCCAGGAATATTGTGCCATTCAGATATCAGTAATATTGTGCCAGTAAGAGCCCAGTAATATTGCGCCAGTCAGAGCCCAGGAATATTGTGCCAGTCAGATACCAGTAATATTGTGCCAGTCAGAGCCCAGTAATATTGTGCCAGTCAGAGCCCAGTAATATTGTGCCAGTCAGAGCCCAGGTATATTGTGCCAGTCAGAGCCCAGTGATATTCTGCCAGTCAGAGCCCAGGAATATTGTGCCAGTCAGAGCCCAGGAATATTGTGCCAGTCAGATGCCAGGAATATTGTGCCATTCAGAGCCCAGTAATATTGGGCCAGTCAGAGCCCAGTAATATTGGGCCAGTCAGATACCAGGAATATTGTGCCAGTCAGATACCAGGAATATTATGCCAGTCAGACGCCAGGAATATTGTGACATTCAGAGCCCAGTAATATCGTGCCAGTCAGAGCCCAGGAATATTGTGCCATTCAGAGCCCAGGAATATTGTGCCAGTCAGAGCCCAGTAAAATTGTGCCAGTCAGAGCCCAGGAATATTGTGCCAGTCAGAGCCCAGGAATATTGTGCCAGTCAGATACCAGTAATATTGTGCCATTCAGATACCAGTAATATTGTGCCAGTCAGAGCCCAGAAATATTGTGCAGTCAGATGGCAGTAATATTGTGCCAGTCAGAGCCTAGTAATATTGTGCCAGTCCGAGCCCAGAAATATTGTGCCAGTCAGATACCAGGAATATTGTGCCAGTCAGAGCCCAGTAATATTGTGCCAGTCCGAGCCCAGGAATATTGTGCCAGTCAGAGCCCAGTAATATTGTGCCAGTCAGAGCCCAGGAATATTGTGCCAGTCAGAGCCCAGGAATATTGTGCCAGTCAGAGCCCAGTAACATTGAACCAGTCAGATACCAGGAATATTGTGCCAGTCAGAGCCCAGTAACATTGTGCCAGTCAGCTACCAGGAATATTGTGCCAGTCAGAGCCCAGGAATATTGTGCCAGTCAGAGCCCAGTAATATTGAACCAGTCAGATACCAGAAATATTGTGCCAGTCAGAGCCCAGTAATATTGAACCAGTCAGATAACAGGAATATTGTGCCAGTCAGAGTCCAGGAATATTGTGCCAGTCAGAGCCCAGGAATATTGTGCCAGTCAGATACCAGGAATATTGTGCCAGTCAGAGCCCAGTAATCTTGTGCCATTCAGATGCCTGTAATACCTCCCCCCCCCCCCCCAGTACTCACCGAATGCTTCTGCTCCGTGTCCCCGACCGGATGTCTCCTCTGTGCAGTCTTCCCTCCTGCATGGAGGAGGGAAACAGTCACCGGATGTGACGTGACAACACATCCGGCGTCAGTTTTTTTTTTTTTCGGTCGTCGCATCCAGCGGATGCGGCTTGCCGGAAAAAACGTTCACAAGCGCGATGCGCTGTGAACATGGCAAGCAGGGGCTGGGGGCCCACGGGACAGCTGCCTTGGGCCCCCCAGGTGTAACTGGGCCCAGGGCAGCTGCCCCGCTTGCCCCCCGTTAAAGACGGCCCTGATTGTTTGTAAGTGTGCCTGTGTAAGTATGTGTATTTATGAATGTGTTTATACAACTAGTCTGAACCAAGCACCTCCCTTCAAGCAGAATTTAAAAAAATAAATCAGTGTGTATATGTAAGTGTGTCTGCGTGTGTGAGAGTGTACATGTCACTGTGTGTAAGCGTATCTGCGTGTGTGTGACAGTGTGCATGTGTTACTGTGTGTAAGTGTATCTGTAAGTGTGAATTTGTGTAAGTGTCTGTGTAAGTGTGACTTTATGTAAGTGTAAGTATGTGTATTTCTGCATGTGTGTACACCATCTAGTCTCCATAAATCTCCGTGCAAACCGCATTTAAAAACACTAAGGCTAAGTCCTGCCTGGGTCAACTCCTAAATGAAATAAAATGCTAGGCTAAGTCCTGGCGGGTCTAGGACACTTCTTTGCCGCATTTTCATCGCTGACAGTTCAGCGCGGCAGTTAGAACGCTGAACTGTCAGCAATGAAGTATAACGCGGCCGTTTCACCGCGGCTGCAGCTATGTAAGAGCTGACAGTTCAGCGCTGAACTGTCAGCTCTTACAAATCTAAAAGTAAAAGTAAAATAACCCCCCTAATAAATGATTCCCCCCCCAATAGTAACACTAAACCCCAATACCGACACTAAAATTAACCCCAATACTAAAATTAACCCCCTAAACCCTAATACTAACCCCCGACCCCTAATACTAACCCTAATACTAACCCCCGACCCCTAATACTAAAGTTAACCCCCTAAACCCAATACTAACCCTAATACTAACCCTAATACTAACCCCCGACCCCTAATACTAACCCTAATACTACCCCCGACCCCTAATACTAAAGTTAACCCCCTAAACCCCAATACTAACCCTAATACTAACCCCCGACCCCTAATACTAAAGTTAACCCCCTAAACCCCAATACTAACCCTAATACTAACCCTCTAAACCCCAATACTAACCCTAATACTAACCCCCGACCCCTAATACTAAAGTTAACCCCCTAAACCCTAATACTAACCCCGACCCCTAATAGTTAAATTAACCCCTAACACTAAACACTAAACCTAATTCTAACCCTCTAAACCCTAATTCTAAACCAACTAAAATCGGTAAAATACTTACCTTTAGCGATGAAATGTCCCGCGATGAAATCTCCAGCGACGATCTGTCTTGTGCTGTAGACTCGGCGGTGAAGCGGCTGCGCTGAAGCAGCCGCGATGAAGTGTCCCATCCCCAAGTCCTGGCTGGGTGCTAAGGCAAGTTATGTAAGTCCTGGATGCTTGAGAAAGCAATCTGAGTGTTGGGGTAAGTCCTGTGAGTGCAACCTGCCTGCTGGTGGAAGTCCTGGGTGCTGGGGGAAGTCCTGTAAGTGCAATCTGGGTGTTGGGGGAAGTTCTGTGAGTGTAATCTGTGCATGGGGTATATATTATGGCATTGTGTTCGTTGTAACCTTATCTACATACTGGGGGTAAATAGTGCCCTAGGCAGGGCTATATATCAGTTTTATCTAAATATAATACACTCTTCAAATGCTTTAGAATGCATGGTTTTCATGGTTTTCCCTTTTATGAACCAAAAAATAATGGTATGCTATGGGACTGGTATAATGATGTTATGCTATGCCGTTGGTATAATGATATTACATTTACTTTATTCATAAAAGGAGAAATTGCAGGGAATTGATAAGGGAATTTAAAACATAAGGCTAAAGCAGCCAAATTGGAAAAAAATATACAATTAAGCTATACACCAAACTATGCTATTTTGGTTCAAATTGTTAAGAAATCTTCTATGTACGCTAAGATTATATGTACATAGATTTATTAATGCCTTACGTGTCAGACTCCAAGATTGTATCTCAGGAAGAAGGTGCGGAAATGGAAATCAGTAAGTAACTAAACTAATACTGGCTCAAGCCAGAAGGAGGCAATATAACATCAGGAGCTAAGAGATACATTTCAAGTAATACTCCATGCTGCTTATCTAGTACTGGCCCTATATGATCATTATTATACCACTTCTTTATATTTCTGGGGTGTCCAAGTTTTTTTCTGCTGTGGGCCACTTTACCAGAAATCTGTGGATGTGTGTGGGCCACATTCACTTTTTATTAGTAGAAAATTAAATGTATATATATAAAATTCACAGTAGTGTGCAGTGTGTGAATGTTTAATAGTGTAGCCAATGTGCACCGATATTCGGCCCCAAAATCGTGCCTCCAAAGTTCAGACTGATTTGGGACACATCGGGAACCGAATTACGAGCTACCCAGTATGCCTCGATGTGACTCTGAATATGTCCTCAATTTGAATATCATAGTTGATTCCACACTGATATCTGGCGAAACAGAAAGCAGACGAAGCATGCCTGAAACACACCGAACCTAAATGATAGCCTCTATGCTCCTCATAAACGTGTATGGGGAGGATAGAGAATCATGTCGGGAGGACTTCAACTATTGCAAAAATAGCCAAAGTGCTCCCAAAATAAAGTAATGAAATAAATAAAATACATTTAAAAAAAATTAAATATATTATAATAGTGGCGGGGAGGAGCCAGGGCTACTTATCTCTACTTATGGATCCTGACTATCTATCTATCTATCTAAAATTAGATAATGTGTAAAGGAGTCATTATCAGACTGGAGCAATTTAAATGGAGTCCAGGAGAAATGGGATTATCTAAAAGTTGCTCTACTGAATTGCATTAGGCTTGTCAGTAAGAGCAAAGAATTTAAGAAACCACTGTGGTACTCTGCAGAGGTGGCCAAAATAGTAAAAAACAAAAAGCTAGCATTTAGTAAAAATACTCAGAGTGAGGAAGATAGAAAGATCTATAAGAGTAGGCAGAAAGAGGCAAAGCAAGCTATAAGAGCTTCCAAAGCACACACAGAAGAGACTATAGTCCAGTCAGTGAAAATGGGGGATACAAATTTTTTTAGATACATAAATGAGAAAAGGAAAGTAAAACAAGGATTAGTTAGATTAAAAAGAAAAGAAGGATGCTGTGTAGAAGAGGATAAAGGGTTAGCAGACTGCCTTAATGAATATTTTTGTTCCGTTTTTACAAATGAAAATGAGGGTAAGGGACCTCATTTAGGGAAAAAGACTAATGAGTCTTTTGATGCATGTAAGTTTACAGGAAGAGGTTTTACTTCAGCTGTCTAAAGTAAAGACAAATAAGTCGATGGGACCTGATGGGATACATCCAAAGTTATTAAAAGAACTTAGTGGTGTACTAGCAAAACCGTTAACAGATTTATTTAACCAATCATTGTTAACGGGAGTAGTTGCAGATGATTGGAAATTAGCAAATGTTGTGCCCATTCACAAAAAAGGTAGTAGGGAGGAGGCTGGCAACTATAGACCAGTAAGTCTTACTTCAGGGGAAACTAATGGAAACCTTGTTAAAGAAGGATTGTCACTTGGATTTCAAGATCAGAGACAACATGGGTTTACTTCAGTGAGATCATGTCAAACTAATCTTATTGATTTTTTTGATTGGGTAACCAAAATAATAGATCAGGGTGGTGCAGTAGACATTGCTTACCTAGATTTCAGTAAGGCTTTTGACACTGTCGCACATAGAAGGCTTATCAATAAACTGAAATCTTTAAGTTTGGATTTAAATATTGTTGAATTGATTAGACAATGGCTAAGTGACAGGCAACAGAGGGTTGTAGTCAATGGAGTATATTTGATGCAAAGTCTTCTTATTAGTGGGGTACCTCAGGGATCTGTACTTGGACCAATTATCTTTAATTTTTTCATTAGTGATATTGCAGAAGGTCTTGTTGGCAAAGTATGTATTTTTGCTGATGATACAAGATTTGCAGCAGGGATGATATTCATGGAGGGATAAGCCAAATGGCAAATGATTTAGCTAAACTAGAAAATTGGTCAGAGCTGTGGCAACTGACATTTAATGTGGACAAGTGCAAGATTATGCACCTTGGGCGTAAAAACCCAAAAGCAGAATATGGACTATTTGGTACAGTCCTAACCTCAACATCTGAGGAAAGGGATTTAGGAGTAATAATTTCAGAGGACTTGAAGGTAGGTAGGCAATGCAATAGAGCAGCAGGAAATGCTAGCAGAATGCTTGGTTGCATAGGGAGAGGTATTAGCAGTAGAAAGAGGGAAGTGCTCATGCGATTGTACAGAGCACTGGTGAGACCTCACTTGGAGTATTGTACACAGTAGACATGTGCATTCGTTTTCGGACTAATGCATTTTCGTCCGAAAAACGAATAACGAAAATGCTAAGCTAACGAAAGCCAAATGAACGAATGGTTAATAAACGAAAATCATTCTTTCATTCGTCCATTCGTAGTACTATTGCATTCTATAAGCCAAAATAGAGTCGTTTTATAGAATACAATAGCATAGTACACTTACATTCCATAAACCGACATAATGAACGACTTTCGGTTTATGGAATGCATGTAAGTCTATTGGCATTCTATAAACCGAAAGTCCAGTTTATAGAATAGCAATAGGATTACATGTATTACATAAGCCGACAGCCTATAAACCGAACGTTCGGTTTATAGGCTGTCAGCATTTCACTACACGGAGACAAAGTCTCCATTCGACTCTGTCTCCGTGTAGTGAAATGCCGACAGCCTATAAACCGAACGTTCGGTTTATAGGCTGTCGGCTTATGTAATACATGTAATCCTATTGCTATTCTATAAACCGAACGTTCGGTTTATAGAATAGCAATAGGATTACATGAATTACATAAGCTGACAGCCTATAAACCGAACGTTCGGTTTATAGGCTGTCGGCATTTCACTACACGGAGACAGAGTCTCCATTCATTATGACTATAAACTAAAATTTTTGTTTCGTTTTCGTCCACTCGGACGAAAATTTTATTTATTTCGTCTAAAACAAATTTCGGTTTATAGAATAGCAATAGGATTACATGTATTCCATAAGCCGAAAGTCTATAAACCGGACGTTCGGTTTATAGACTTTTGGCTTATAGAAAACATGTAGTACTATTGCCTTTCTATTAACCGAACGAGAGCCCCATTCATAAGAATTTCTTATGAATGGGGCTCTCGTTCGGTTTATAGAAAGCCAATAGTATTACATGTATTCTATAAAACGAACGAATAAAACTAAACGAAACAAAAATAATGAACAAATTTCGTCTGAAACGAATGCAGTAATGAACGAAATTAGTTTTAGACGAAGTAAATAACATTTTCGTCCGAATAGACGAAAACGAAACAAATTTTTTTTTTTTGCACATGTCTAGTACACAGTACTGGAGACCATATCTCCAGAAGGATATTGATACTTTGGAGAGAGTTCAGAGAAGGGCTACTAAACTGATTAATGGGTTGAAGGGGTTACCAGGAAAGGTTAAAGCATCTTAACATGTATAGCTTGGAGATTAAATACATAAAGGGAATCAACACAGTAAAAGAAGAAAAACTACCACAACTAGAGGACATAGTCTTAAATTAGAGGGGCAACGATTTAAAAGTAATATCAGGAAGTATTACTTTACTGAGAGGGTAGTGGATGTATGGAATAGCCTTCCAGCAGAAGTGGTAGAGGTAAACACAGTCAAGGATTTTAAGCATGTGTGGGATAGACACAAGGCTATCCTAGCTATAAGACCAGGAAAGGGGGACTAATAAAAGTATTCAGAAAAATTGGGCAGACTAGATGGACCGAATGGTTCTTATCTGCCGACACATTCTATGTTTCTATCTATCTAATTATTTATCTGTCTATCCTCTATCTGTACCTATGAATGCTGGATCTGAATTTAACTATTCTTTATCTGTACCTCTATCTATCTATGTATATATCTATTGGTTTGTCTATCTATTTATCGAGTATGTGTACCAATGCTTACTGTTCCCCGGGTCACTTCAGAGAATTGCAGCGCCTCTGCTGGAGGATTGCTTTGGAATCCATAACAGGCTGTTTTATGTGTCCCATTCCACCTTAAATGTGTGGTATGGTCATACATTCAATGGTGATATTTAAACTCTTTACAGAGTTGATCATATATTTGGCTCCTATCTATGCATTAATACATTGTTAAAATTAACGCCTTTTACTAAGCATCAGTAACACGGGTGTTTCAGTTACTGAAAATAGCACTTCAACAATATAAATGAAAGGTGGCAACTGTATTCATCCTTTAATGAAGCTGTTATTCTATATGAATTCAGTAATAAAACAAGGTAATATGGAAAAAGATATGATTATAACATGATTGGTTTTATTTAATCTCCTTTTTTCTACTTACTACTCTCAATTTAGTGTTTAACCCCGCCATCCCTGAAGGATAATCAGATAATGAACTGTGTATGAAAATGTTCATACCTGGAAGTGTAGAAATGACCCAGTATACAACAACAACAAAACAGAATATGTATCACCCGCAAGTCAAACTTTCTGCAAATTGTTTTAGAATTACTAATTCATAAGCTCTAATGGGATATGTTCACTAAAAGTAAACTGCATGTGAACTGACAATGTACTGCAAAAAGCACACATTAAATAGTTAAATAAATAGCTAGTTTGGAGATTTTTGTTCTTACTTACGTCTGATTTTTGCAGTTTGCTTGTCAGTACATGTGCAGTTAAATTTCAGTGAATAGTCCACGTGAGTAGATTATAGCAAACTTACATTTTCATTTGTTGTCGCTCTCCTGAGCAACCACATCAGCCAGGTAGAAGGAAGGTCTGCCTGTAGACTGGCAAGAGCAATGGAAGTGATACTTTTTTTCACTTCCATTGCTCTAGGGGGCGCTACTGGATGTCGGCACATCAGATCAGTGTGATATGTGTGCCGGCAAGTATGGTACTTGCTCAGATTTTTGACAAGTGTAGATCTGTCTCCCTGTCCTCATTTGGGTTTTAGTGAGGATGAGAGACAGATCTGTATAATTAACATTTAAAAAAAATAATAAAATAAATAACATTTTAATAACCAAGGGCTTTTATAAAAGCATACACATACGCAGTGATCTGTCACAACAGCACATTTTTCTCTGCCTGTTCTTTTTTTAGGGGTAAATTTTTTTACTGTAATTTATTACAGTATAACGAATGCTCTTTTAAGAGCTATTAACCCATTCCTTCCACTGCATAATCATTAATATGGCTGCAGAAGCATTTTTTGCTATTTGCATTTTTTTTTGTTACACCCGCTAGGGGATTGCGCATAACGTAAACATTTGTTTGCAGCTGCTTTAGTGCATGTATAGTGATCAGCAACAGCTGATCAGTGTCAAAAGCTGGTGATTGCTCAGATGTGCATCACCATTCGCCTGGTCAGATAAATATTGCTACATATTAATCTGACCTGTATGGACCTGTCTCCCTCTCCTCACATGCATTTTTGTGAAGGAGAGAGATAGATCAGTATTAGTTAGTGTTAAAATAAAATGTAATAAATCTGTGAGACCCAAGGGATTTTATAAAAGCCATACATTGTGTATTAATCCCTTCCATTGATCACTGCATAAGCAGTGATCTTACACGGCAGCACATTTTTCCTGTCTGTGCAGTTTTAGAGGTACATTTTTTTTTGTACTGTAATTTATTATAGTACTACAAAGGCTCTTATAAGAGCTATTAACCTCTTCCTTGCGCTACATGTCAAAATTCCAAGTTGGGAAATCAAAAAGCGCACCTCTCAAATGTGGCCTAGTAACCCCCAAACAAGCTGACAAAAATATGCATGGGTGGTATCCCTATACTCAGGAGATGTCACTGAACTCTTACTGGGGCATTGTTGACACATACCAAAATCTATGACTCCATGTCTGAAGTACATGTATATGAAAAAACCCCTACAAAACAATTAAACTTTGACAAAGGGTCAGTCCTTAAGGAGTTAAATAAAAAAGTAAAATAAGTTAAAGTGCACTGTTAAATAAACTGAAGTAAATTTAATGCAAAATCAGTTTACATTGTATTAATGTTAATTAATGTTTGCAACTGGCAATTCGAAATGCCTGAATTTCATCTTTTTTAGGTGAATTTGGTGCAGTCTCTGGGATTTTTATTGAGTAAAGGGAATCTTATGGGTTCCCAATGCCAAGTTCACTAAACCGAAACATCCCAGAATAATTGCCAATTTCGGCCCAAAATTGGCCACATTCAGTAGCTGAATTTCAGATTTCTCTGTAATTTGCCGATACACCCTGATCTGGTCCCATTTCTGGACAGATTAGTTTATATATAAGTAGCATTAGAAATTAATGGCTAGAGTGATATTTTATTAAGTTATGGATATTTTTATCCTATTTTCCTAATATGTTATTTATTTCAAGATTGCAAACACAAATACATCCTAATAAATTGAGCTTATTTATTAGCCTGGCAAGAAGTAAATTAGATCATAAATATGGCTGAGAAAGAAAAGCAAAAAATCATTAACAGGGGGATTTTCTTGTCTTTCTCACTTGCTAAATTGTGATGTATAAAAAAATACATTGTCTCGAAGGACATACACATGTGCTAAATGGTTGATTAAACATTGTAGTGCTGTGTTTTTCATGAATACCATATATAGTTTACTAGATTTTACACCTCAAAATCCAATAGACCAGTACAAAATGTGTTTTACATGCTGTAAGTATCAGGAAAAAACTATTAAACAGATAACCAGGTGGGCTTACCCTCTTGAAGTAACGGAATCTGGTAAACTCAATACAACACATCCCAACAGCCAACATTTATTTAATAACTGCCAGTATTTCTTTAATAATTACTTACTGTAATAGTAAAGAGAAGATTGTATAATTGGTTATTTATTATTTTCATTATTTTATTCACTATAGATATTCACTGAACAATTTATTCAGAGCAAAATACCCCTTAAAAAATATATACTGATATTTGTATGTGCATGTTTTTTTCTTTTTCTGTACCAGCGAAAACCTTTTGCTGTTTTCATATATTATTATATTAACATTTAAATTAAATACAAATTAGTTAGAAGGGCAATACATTTAATCAGTATTACACCTATGTACTTAACTTAAAAATAACATCAGTTTCTGTAATAAACACTATAAAAACTCTTGTTTTGGATTTTAATATCTTTATTGATCCATGTCTTGTCATTGTTTACCATGTGATGTCAGTTATCACGGAAGCAGGTTAGCTGTGTTTTGTTTTCAACTAATCCCTGTACATCTGGCTCAGAAATGTCTTTGAGGTTGTGATGTTAATGACTCAGTAAAAGACAATGCAGTATTACAAAATAGAAAACACTAGAAACACTACTAATTCTGTCAGGTGACAAAGCAAAGCAGGGTTTATAGAATAACTCTAATTAGCAGGAAATATTTAAATTGCCTAATACATATTAATGGTAAAGCCTAATTTAAGAACCATAATAAGCTTTGTAGAGTATATATAATAACAATAATTATTTGACCATGAAAGGGCATAGTCAAATACTCTATCATTTCGAAGTGCATCCTGGGGATGTGTATATTGCCCAATATCCAGGGGATGCTACACATACCCAACTAAATAGGTATCTAACTCAGAATGAATAAGGGCGGAGTTGATTCTGCTAAGAGTTTAGCTGCAACTTCGAGGATTCTACAGCTCACCCACTGGCACACTGGGCCACCTTGCCGGCTCCATAAAATATCTAGAAACACATCATGGTCACTACATGTAGTGTTTTTACTATGTTTTGTTTAAGACATTATTTTAAAAATATAAAATAAAATTGGTCCTATTCTACATGGTAAAAGGGTAAATAATTATATATATATATATACATATATATATATATATATATATATAAAGGTGTAAATAGGGTTTACCTCAAATAACTTTAGTTTTTCTGTTTTATAATAAAAAATGGCAGTCATGTTTAAAATACCCACTAACTAAAAAGGAGCCTTTTTTTTTTTTATAAACCCTAACACTTTTGTGTGCTGTGTTTTAGCACCACCTCCAAATGCATTTGATGGATATTTTCTGCCACCTTTTAGGCACATTTTATTATGTGCTGGTGCTATGGCATAGAAGCGTAAACTCCTGACACAGGAAACAATGGCACCACAGGCTTTATACATATACCCCAAATGTCCACAGATTCTACCATACAGAGATGAGATTAGGTTGTAAACTAAACTATTTCGGGACCCAAATTCCATATATGTACCATGGTAGTCTTGGTGAACTAACACAAGGCTTGGTGTTAAATGTAAGTAAACCTCTGGCTCCATTAGCTAGTCAAAGGGAAGAATTACAAACATGTGTTTTAGAAATGAGGCAGAGATAAGTTTTGAAGCAATATAATAATTGTTACACTGGCACTATGGAGTCAGCTTTCTTGCATTTGACCTTTCAAAGAAGATGGAAAAACACAGGATCATCCTAACAACTCACACAGAGTGGTTATGATTTATTGTCATTTAATATACATATTTATATTAAGATGAACTTTAGGATACTTCTTAGGTTTCGATAAAACTAGTTTTCCCGGTTTGTTGGTTTAAAATAAAACGTGGAGATTTCATTGACCTGTAAGTAAAATTCATTGTAAATAAATATTAAAAGAAATCACATATGTAAGTTGTTTATATACCATGTCTGAATGTATATTATTGCATGTATCTTTCCCTAAGCACCAATTTAAAAGGTACATAAACACATCAAAGAGGTAAGACATTGCAGACCTAAAGAGAGAAAGTAAAGAGTCCATAAGCATATATTATTACATAATTTATAAAATACCCTTTTCTTTGTAATTGCTTTGTACATACCAATATATTTTATGTTGATTTTGCATTTTGATTCCAAAGGAAAGTAAAATTATTTTCCCAATCTCATTGTTCAGGAAATCTCTCAGAGTTCTCTGTAAATAAAAAGCCCTCTGTAAATAAAAGCCCTGTATACACTGTTTAGTAATTGTAAGTAGAGCAGATTCATCATAACATAGATAGGGATTCAGCCTACCACATCTGGTATTACCTGATATAATTATTTGTATACTCATCTTAGCCGAGGCGTAAGCGTATTATGCCTTCTTTTCTTGTTGTATGAACTGAAAATGTGCGAACAAGTATAAATATAAACACAAAAAAAGATAAATATACTTATCCCCATGCAAAAGAGAACTAAATCCATCTAGTTACTGACACAATGTTAGTATATAAATTTAAGGATTTATTGCAGAGGCCATTTCTCTTCATTTGTTTGAAGTGGGTATTGAAAGCAATGGCTCCATTTTTGCTTGAGTAACAAAAATTATGTTATAAACATAATTTAACCCCTTAAGGACAGAGCCTTTGAAACATTTTTGTCCTTTCTGGACAATGGCTATTTTAACATTTCTGTGCTGTTTGTGTTTAGCAGTAATTTTCTTCTTCGTCATTTGCTGTACCCACACATATTATATATTGTTTTTATCGGGACAAGAAGGGCTTTCTATGGATGCCATATTTTTGATCATATCTTATCATATTATTAAAAAAAAAAAAAAATATGGTAAAAAAAAAAAAAATACACAAATTTCCTGACTTTTATTTGAAACAACTTCTCCTCATCGACAATAGCGAACGAAAAAACATGCTAAATAGATTATACTATTTCTCCTGAGTACAGGGATACCACCCATGCATAGGTTTGTTGGGTTGTTTGGGGGCTAAAATTTAGAAATTTTGACATGCAGACAGCCTGCATCCATGTCCCATTTGGGACATATTTGAAACCAGCCAGTGTATTTTACCATCAACCCATCAACCCATATATTTTTTAAAAGTAGACACCCTAGGCTATCTCAAATGGTGGTATTTTAACACTTTCCATGCACTAATTCTACCACCAGTCTTTGTCAAAGTTTGTGGTAGTAATTTGTTTTTTTTTTTTCACAAACCTTGTACTTCAGACATGAATTCACAGATTTTGGTATGTGTCACTGCCAAATAACACCCCAATAAGTGTTCAGCAACATCTCTTGAGTACAGGGATACCCCCCATGCATAGGTTTGTTGGATTGTTTGGGGGGTAAAAGGCCAAATTTGGGAGGTGAAGTTTTTGGTTTTCCACTTAGAAATTTTGACATGCAGACAGCCTGCACCCATATCCCATTTGGGACATATTTGAAACCAGCCAGTGTATTTTACCACATCAACCCATATATTTTTTAAAAGTAGACACCCTAGGCTATCTCAAATGGTGGTATTTTTACACTTTCCATGCACTAATTCTACCACCAGCCTTTGTCAAAGTTTGTGGTAGTAATTTTTTGGTGTTTTTTTTTCACAAACCTTGTACTTCAGACATGAATTCACAGATTTTGGTATGTGTCACTGCCAAATAACACCCCAATAAGTGTTCAGCAACATCTCTTGAGTACAGGGATACCACCCATGCATAGGTTTGTTGGGTTGTTTGGGGGGTAAAAGGCCAAATTTGGTAGGTGCAGTTTTTTGTTTTCCAACTTGAAATTTTGACATGCAGACCGCCTGCACCCATGTCCCATTTGGGACATATTTGAAACCAGCCAGTGTATTTTACCCCATCAACCCATATATTTTTTAAAAGTAGACACCCTACGCTATTTCAAATGGTGGTATTTTAACACTTTCCATGCACCAATTCTACCACCAGCCTTTGTCAAAGTTTGTGGTAGTCATTTTATTGTGTATTTTTTCCCACATACATTGTACTTTAGACACAAATTCACATATTTCGGTATTTGTCACTGACAAACAATACCACAATATATGTTCAGCAACATCTCCCGAGCACAGGGATACCACCCATGCATAGCTTTGTCAGCTTTGTTGGGTGTTGAAAGGCTACATTTGAGAGGTGCGCTTTTTGATTTTCACCTTTGCCACTGATCGGCTGTTACTGATCGCTATACACGCGTTCAGACAGCTTCAAAAGGAATACACGTAATCCCCTAGTGGGTATAATTAACCCCTAGCGAGTCTGACAAAAAAAATGCTGATAGCAAAAAAAAATCCTTCTGCGACTAGATTGCTCCATATGCGCTGCTTAGGCAGTGACCATATGCACTGCTTAGGCAGTGACCATATGTGCTGCTTAGGAAGTGATATACGGCAAGGAAGGGGTTAATAGCTCTTAAAAGAGCCTTTGATATTCTGTAATAAATCAAAGTAAAAAAAAATAACCCCTAAAAAAATGCACAGGCAGCAAAAAATGTGCTGCTGTGTAAGATCACTGCGTACACAGCGATCAATTGCAGGGAAGGGGTTAAATACTGGAAACGGCTTTTATAAAAGCCTTTGGGTCTCAATTCTATTAAATATATTATAATTAAAAACTTACATTATACAGCTCTGTCTCCCTCCCTCACTAAAACTCAAGTGAGAGGGAGGCAGATCTACACGGGTCAGATCAAATATTTACAAATATTGATCTAACCAGACGAATGGTGATGCTCATCAGCTGTTACTGATCGCTATACATGCGGTCAGACAGCTAAAAAAATTTTTTTTACGTTAAACGTAGTCCCCTAGCGGGTATAATTAACACGTGACGGGTGTAATAAAAAAAGTTAAATTTTTTTTTAAAATGCTTCTGCAGCAAGATTGCTGCATTTGCGTCAGATCGCTGCTTAGGCAGTGATCTACAGCAAGAAAGGGGTTCATCTCTCTTAAAAGAGTTTTTTTTTACTGTAATGAATTACAGTAAAAAAAATTAACCCCTAAAAAATGCACAGACGGCAAAAAAATGTGCTGCTGTGTATGATCACTGCTTACACAGCGATCAATGGCAGGGAAGGGGTTAAATGGCTTTTATAAAAGCCCTTGGTGTTTAAAATTTAATTAAATATTATTTTTATTTTTTTTTTTTTTTTTTTTTACTTTATATGATCTGTCTCTCTCCCTTACTAAAACTAGTAAGGTGAGGGAGGCAGATCAATACTTGTCAAAGGCAATATTTGCTAATATTGCCTTTGACTGTATGGTAAGTGCTCATCAGAGCACTTACCATACATGCCTGCACACAGATCACATAGATCTGTTGTGCCGGCATCGATTGGCTCCCCCTATAGCATCGGAAGTGAAATACTTTCACTTCCGATGCTCTTGCCATTAGAAGGGAAGCGCTGCCTGTACAGGCAGCGTTCCCTTCTACTGAGCCGATGGGGTCGCTCAAGAGAGCGACCACCATCGGCTCTGGGGAGCAGCATGGTGTTGTTAAGTGCCTCGCTAGTGAGGCACTTTAACAACACCGGAGATGCTTAGAAAGCGAACGATCGTTTGCTTTCTAAGCACACGTGTGCAGCGGGCGCAGCCATTTTTAAATGGCTGCTACGATCACTCCGTGGAGTGATCGTAGCGCGCCCCTGCACATTTGGGGGGTGTTGCACAATGCCTCTACCTAGAGGCATTGTAGTAACACCGTTAGAGTAAAGAAAGCAACCGCTGGTCGCTTTCTTTACTCAATTTAGTGCATGACGTGCCAGGCACGTCACCTGTCGGCAAGTCCACGATTTGCCGTGACGTGCCTGGCACGTCATCTGTCCTTAAGGGGTTAAATAAAAGGGAGGACCTGCAGATGAAAATCCATGACCACAGCTTAATTTGTGAATTAACCCCTTTGCTACTGCGGGCCAATCTTCTTCATAAAATTAAAGGGTCTACTCACCATGCACCAGACTTTAGAATGATTTGGGACACATTCGGGACATTTCGGGAGCTGAATTTCTAGATACCCAATATGCCCCGCTGAGTGCTTGAATAGCACCACAATTCGGCCATCGTGACCGATTGCACAACAATAGTTCCACAAAAATTGATTGGCTAATGTTTACTACCCATCCCCTGGCACCCAAAGGGTTTCAGGTGAGTTGTCTCTCCCTACCTGGGTAAGGAAGGGGGGGGGGGGTAGGGAAAAAATATTGTATGATTTAAATTAATTATATTAATATAAAATATATGGCGCTTGAGAAACAAAGCTAAGTGTTACCAGTTTTTTTTTTATCTTTGCTTCTATTAAGATTTGATCTTCTTTAATGATCTCATTCACACATTTCCTATGGACATTCAGCACACGAATTATGGTTAAAAAAAGGTGTTTATTGCAATATGAGTGGTGACATTTTCGACTCTCTTGCCTCTATTCACTAAAATTCGGCACCCTAGTTTACTTAGAAAAAAAACCAAGTTCGAATCTTACCCATTTAAAGTAATAGGATGCAAAATGATCCAAGCTATTTTGGAATTCAGGTTCCAATCAGACCCATTGCCACAGGAGTAGAAAATCAAACACCTGGTCATGCAGTCTGCATTTACAAACATATGTGAAAAAAATGGGTCGTTCTGAAGAGTTCAGTGAAAAAGTGTGTAAAAGTCACCAGTGCTCTGGTGATTCCATAGCTGAAGAGTTCTAAACTTCCACCGCAGAACACTATGGTGCGAGAGCTTCATGGAATGGGTTTCCATGGCTGAACAGCTGCATGACTGGACTCTGGAGCAGTAGAAACCTGTTCTGTGGAGTCTTCAATGTTTGGCGGTCTGATGGGTTTGGCGGATGCCAGGAGAATATTACATACCTGACCTCATTGTGCTGACTGTAAAGTTTGGTGGATGAGTGGTAATGGTATGGGGCTTTTTTTCAAGAGTTGGGCTAAGCCCCTTACTTCTAATGAAGGGAAATCTTAATGCTTAAGTATACCAAAAGATTTTGGACAATGCTATGTTTAAAACATTGTGTCTTATATATTATTATCAAACATGTTTGACTTTTGTACTGGACATGCTGTTTTGGATATACTTAAAATGAGATAAATGCCAATGTATTTTTCCTGGGAAGACACTTTCTAACTAAATACAACACTGTTGTTGTCTCAGTATTAAATAATGTTTTTTAATGATAACGCATGCTGTTATATCGGGGGTAAGTCCCGTTTACAATGTCAGCTGAGTTCACTCACTCAGACAGTCTGTGGGGCCTACATTCCGCATCAGCAATATCACCAAATCAAACATCATTTTCAACTTTTATCATGTGTTTGTATTTAATTTAAAACTAAATATTATGAAACATACGTAACTTGTTCCAGGCTACTTGCTGCAACATTTTGCACCCACAATGTGAATGTATTTTATTCCCCAATCAAGTAGAGCTGTAAAGAAATGCAGAAAGCAAACAAAGCTGTCACACTCTTTCTTGGCAGTGCAACATTAATTTCATTTACAGCTTTTCCCCAGACACATGAAAGATGAGCTTCAGATAAGAAGCAATAGAGGAAATGATGAAATACCTTAGTTGTTTGTTTCCTCATTTTATGGCCCCATGGGAAAAACACTGACTGATTAACCTCTTGTAAATATGCTGTCCATGCTATGCTGTCAAAAGGAACATGGTTTCAGTTTTCCAATTGCCAATAATGGGAACCAAAAATGTGAAATAAATGTAATAGATCTGTTTGTCCTATTTAACACAGCAGGGTCATATGCAATGATGAAAGCAAAATGAAGGGGAGGGTGAAGAAAATAAAAGGCAACACTGAAGCAAATTTTTATGAGGATGTATTTAGCTTATCTACTCTAAAATAAATATTTTGTTCATAAAGTCCTACCTACAGAAATATTTACTGCAAAATCAACTTCATGTATGAAAGTGTCTATTCTACTATATTGCAAGGTCTGCAAAAGTCTACTAAAAGTCATTAAAGTGGCATAATATAGTATAGTATAATAAATGTCCACAGCAAACATTACTATTTTAGTCTAGACAAACCTCATGCCTGCTTAGAACATTGTGTCTGTGAATGACTGGCTTTATGCAACAATGGTTTATGTAAGTTACTGAAGTAATGAAAAATGTACCTCACTGTAATTCTATCTCCACTTCCACTTAAATTGTAAGTTCCACTGAGCATGCTGCTTCTACTTCATCCACCTGAGAGAAAGGTTTGCTCATCCCTATTAATAAAGACCAGATGACTACAAGATGCAATGCAACATGGTGTAGGTTGAGTTCCATGCATCACAAATACAGTTACTAGAATCAACTGCTTTTGTAAAGTAAACAGTAATTAGGTATATGCTGTAAGCAAATGCTCTAAACATTTTATTTATGTTATAAAAAAAAGTATCTAACTAGAAGAGACCAGAAAGGCAAGCTTGCTGTGCCATTCTACCTCACATTGTGTGAATAGAGATTGAAATGTTATGTTGTTTAACATTTTTATTCAATCACTTTATTACATTCAAACTACAAGTCAGCCTAATACACACATGCTTACAAAACAGCAGAAAATGTAACAAAATATATAGCGTGTTCTCTGGATTCTTGAGAGGACCCTTAGGGTCATATCCATCCTGCCTGTAGTTATAAAGTTGTTTATCTGAGTTAGAGATGATGATCAAGAAAGAGGCAAAGGTTGCCTTTTACCGATTCATTGCAGTTGCTAATTGTCCAAGTGACATGCCTGGACTTTGTAAAAATTGATTGGATCCTGTCACCTTAGCCAAAGCAGAGTGCTTTAATACTGGATAACTTGTAAACTTCCAGTGTTAAACAAAGAAACAGTCCTTTGACTGTTAGATTGTTTGATGGGTTGCTGTGTTTCTGTTGTTGAATTCTTTGATCTTCTAAGATGTAAAGTGTAATTTAAAAGCTAATACAAACTGGCCCTTGTTGGATTTTATACAAACAAAAGATATTAAATAAAAAGTAATGTTTTTGTAGATGTAGACAAAAACAAAATCTTATGTTTAATTGAAGGTTTGCATCACGTGTACATACTTTAAAAAATAATATTTTAATCAAATAATAAAAATAAAGCCCTTTTTTTTTTTTGCTCTGTACAGCTCTATCAAGATACTGACATGTTGCTTAGAATCTAGGGAGAGATCTTCCTTCATCTTAGGTCGGAAGAGTTTGCCTATCTGACCCAAGATTCTGATCATCATGCCGGCCACTTGATAAAGCTACATGGAGCTACATGGCTCCAAAGGTATTTTATTTGTGTTTTTCCATTAAAACAGTTCTATTTCAAATGTATTCACTTGATGCAATCTTTCAATTAAATCTATTTTTTTTCTTTTACCTTACCTCACTGATGTTTTATCACAAGAAACGGTTTTGTGCAGTTAAACACATATCACGCTATACAAAAAGGGAATATATTTCTCATCTTCTTATAACTGACATGATGTGCAGTAGTCTTGTTTTGCTATGTACTGACTGTATCACACCTCTTAATAAGACGGATAATTGGTTTTAGCACATTAACATCAGACTTTAGATCATGGTTATTCTGAAATATGTGCATTGGTATGTACACAGTGCATATGATACTTACCCTTAATATATTTGCTAATCTGTTGTTTGGGTTTTCGGTTTGCATGTTTGTTTTACTGAACCCATTCAGACTAATCATTATCAAGTCATTCAATAAACGTTAAATTTAATTTATTCAGATACTTATACTTTGATGTCATCACTTACTACCAGCACTAGAAGACACACTTTAATTTAATCTAGCCATCATTCCTCCTGCAAGATATCCTTACATTATTATCTGCCTCACTTTCATCAAGTTCTGTTTCCATCCATCTTATAGAATTAAAACAAGTAGACTTCCTTCCATCAACTTCTATCTGACACCTACCATTAATAACATCCCTATTTCACACATCGGCTTCATTGGAAGTACAATATCTTGACACCCTCTGCTTTATTACAAAAATGCTGCAAAGAATGTTATCCATCCTTTAATCACTTCCTCCAGTCTCAACCACTGCAACCATTCTTTTGCTGTCATTATTCTCAACAAACTGTCTCAATTTCAGTGCGGGTTGTTAGGCTCATTTTTATCATCCATCATGTGCTCTTCCATTTTACAAAACCTCTCATATTGCTTCCCATTTCACAGAGCATAAAGTTTAAATCAAACCCTGCTACATCCAGTGTTTCTTCAGAAGTCTGCCCAAGACATGTGGTGATGCTGTATCTCCCCACATATTGCTATAAACAGATGTGATTCTCTTTGCCCTTATTTTATTTTTTGTTTACAAGAAATACTTCAAATGTACTAAAATTAATGTATATGTTGCCCCCTCCCTTGCTTCACTCTGGGTGCTACAGAATTACTCTGGAGTATGGAATGGTCTGCTGTATAATTTAACCTGGGAGGGATGTGATTGGCTAAATGTGGGGTTGGTGCATGTGTACCATTGTGCAATTCATGTTTTGGTTTCTATTGGATTAAGTTTTGTATCCTCTGTTAGGTAGGTTCCTGAACATCCCATCCTCCCAACTCTTGCCCATGACACATTGGGAAGGCTGGAAGCGGAGCTTGGGAGGTTAAGCTCGTTAGGCGCTCTCATTCCAACAGGAAACGTTTGCGCATAATGTTGCACATGCACAGTAACCACTCTCTCTGGTCTCCCACCCGGATAGAGGTAGAGCTCAGCAGGACGCGATTGTTTCTCAAAAAATACTGTTTGGGGTAAGGCTATCTGTTTTAAAGCTAAAAGAGAATTCCTGGCACTAAATTATTTGTATTCAGAGTAACCATGACACATCTGCTTTTACCTGTGATCCTGAGGTATCTTATGCTGAGCATCAACTCCCCAAACAAAGTATTTCTCTTAGTGAGCCAGCAGGCATCAGCCAAAACAGGAGTCCCCATGTAAAACACAGTAAGATCCAAGGTTTGTCAGTAATGCCTTACATTTGTCACCTCTGCACATACCTGCTACTATATTGTGCTTTTGCAGTCATTTGTGGATGGGCTCCACCCTTTCCCACTCTTGGCCATCTGGGGACAAGTTTTTTTTTTCAAATCTTGTCTATGTAAGCAGCTCTGTTGCTCTCAATCATAGCCCAGGTTTTGTTTCTGACTTCTGTTCATCTACTGTGTGCACCTGGCTGTTTGTCATTCCTGGCTTTGACCTTTGGATTCTCGTCTTCCTGCCCCTACCTCTGGACCTCACCTAGATAGATCCTTGCTGCTTCATGGCTATCCTAACCTGGGGCTGAACTTTTGGGGATAGATAGTTGCAGACAGTCACCATCTCTTCCATTGGGATTCTCCGGCAAAACATTACAACATTGCAATGTTCTTTTTCCTCTGTGAAAGCTTGACGTGACAAAGAACAGACAAAAGAAGGTTCCCAAGCTGTGTGTATATTAATAATACAAAATAGGAGGGAAAGTATAATACAACATGACTTGAGTTCTTTTCTGAGAACTATGGTTAAAATGGATCCTGTGAGCATTGTGTTCACATCTGATTTCTGTCTTAGATAATGACATTTTGAGTGGTGTAAAACATAGTCTCAAGTTTAAACTTCATCCTTTTCCCCCGAATGTAATTGAATGTGAAAACACTCGTATTATTTCAACAATTTGTTGTGGTCTTTCAGTAATACCAACAGCCATTATGCCTGCCTCACAGCTGCAGGGACTGTGCCAGATAGGATTGCCTTAGCACGGTTCCGATATCAGATTGCGTGTGAGATATTGTTGACATTTCAAGATCAACAATGTCTAGACATAAATGAAAACACATTATTAATGATAAAATCGTAACGAAAAATATCCTTCCTATAGGATTAGCGTGAAGGTGTAAGGAATGGCTTTTTATGCATGTATTTGACCTGTCTGTCAAGCAGTATTATATAAAACTTTTATGAGGGATAACTAGATTTAACTACATAGAACAAAACATTAATATATCCTTTTTTATTTTTTTACACAAGTGGCAATTGTGCCTGCTAAAAACACTATGAAATTATAAAATAATTACGCAAAATGTTTTGTGTTTGTCAAGTTATCTCTGACATGGGGGCATTCAGGCCTTTCCTTTTATTGTATACATGCTGAATAGTGTGTGTCTATATTATTTAGAGATCACACAAGATGTTGATCTCTATCCAGCTTCAATTCTAAAGGGTCTAATCAATAAAGAGATAATTCTAAGGAATGACAGGGAATTGAGAAGGGAATGTAGCTGAATAGGAGAATTTTTCCAACTCAGCTACTTTGGCCTTAAGTTTGAAATTTGCATCTCAATTCCCCGCAGTTCTCTCTTTATTGTGACCTTCATGCAAATATACTGAATATGTGTATATAGATGTAGCTATACATACTGTCCATGTTATTTATAGAAATATATCCGTTATACTAACTTATCTGGAATTTTGAATCAGTAACTTTTCTGTTGTTCCACTACTGCCATATATGGTACATAATTCTAATATGATATCGATAGCAGCTTTCCTTAATTTATGTATCAGCTACACAGGCTGCTAAAATACACCATACTGTACTGTAAGCTTTGTGCAATTTATTTTTGATAACATAAGCTAACCTTGACAGAGTATAGACTCCATAAAAGGTGTCTTTTCCTTTTTTTAAATTGTGTCCTTCATAATTTTACACAAAGGGAAATTATGTTCAGCTACCTTTCCAGTTTAATATATTTGATTTGTTAAAGGGACACTCCCACCCAAAAAATTAAAAAAGGGTTTATTTTGCATTGTTGATTTCAGATTTCTTTTGTTTTTGTTATTTATTCATTTAATAAAATATGCAACTAAACAAGTGTAACTAGGCACTGTCATTTTGTGAAAAATAGTGTTTTTGGGTGCCACCCCCTAGTTAATTTACAGCAAAATTTTCTATAAGACTGAATTTTGACCATAGACTTGCATTGAATTGGAGAGTAATGTAACTATTACATCACAAGGGGGCAGAGTTATGATGCTGTTTGATCAGGTTAATCTCCTCTCTTTGTGTTGGAAGGCAGGTAAGAAGAAAGTTCTACACAGCCACCTAGTCCTGCCCACTATGATACACAGGAGCCAGTAAGAGAGCAGGGGTGTATCTTATGACATCATCATGTAGGTTTTGGCCACACTGGTAAAGTGAAACTGGCTGGAAGATTTTGGACAATGTTGCATCATAGGAAATATACACAAAATGGAGCCAGGAGATAAACACCTCATTTTCTTTTTCCTTTTATATGCAATACATTTAATCATAGAAAAAAAAAACCAGTGACAAATGATTTATATATGTGTTTGTTTTAAATTACCAGGTTATCTAGTTACATCTTATGTAAGTGGTGGTGTCCCTTTAAGAAAAATGGCAATACTGGTGGTGGTTTATGTCCTATATCTTTTTATTTATATATATATGTTTTTTTTTTCAGCACTATTTAAGGGGGTTGTAATTGTTATGTCTATGATTAAGCACTAACCTAAAGCACAAAACGCATAAGGCTTGCTGATGGTCTGAGTTGACAAGTGAATAAAATTTATGCTGACACAGGCTGAGCACTATGGGAAATGTGGTGCACAGGAGAAGGGAGGGAAAAAATAAAAGCTAATATGAAGATTCTCCTAGTCATAGGGTGAAATGTGTTTTTTTTTTTGTGTGGTTCTGATCCCTTGATGGTTCCTTTTGATTGGCCCCTCATGCAGAACCAGTGACTTTATCAGAAAGTTTTTGACAAAGTTGTGTGTGAACTATAGGGACAAGTTTAAGATGGCGCAGTGTTGAAAGTTCTGCAAAATCTTCAGCCTGTGAATAACCATTTACTGACAAATGCAGTTATTAATGATTTCCTTAAGAATGCGCCTATTTCTACCTTTGTAGCACAAATGTTTATTTACCTCAGGATAATGCTAAAAGTGCTAAAGATGTAAGTATTTGCTGTAACTCACATTCTTACCATATCTTCTTTCCAGGGCCGATCCTGGGCGGGTGCACGGGGTGCACCGCGCCCAGGCGCACCGGGAGGAAAGGCGCTCCGATGAGCACCTTTCTCCCTCATTCTGGAGGTGCGGCCCGCATGTGAGCGCCTGCGGTCACCGCACCTCCTAATCTCATTACAGCGCGACGGGTGCAAGCTCCGCCCCGTCGCGCTGTCTGATTGCCGGATGTCTCTGGTGACATCCGGCAAGAAGAACTGCATGACGGTGTTCTGCCTCTGCAGACACCGTCCGGAAACGTCCTCCTCCCTCCAGGGAGGGGGACCAATAGTAAAAACGAGTTTTTTTTTTGTTTTGTTTTTTAAATTAAAAGAAGTGTGTGTGTTTCAATGTGTATGTCTGTGTGTGTGAATGTATGTAAGTGTGTGTGTTTCACTGTGTGTGTGTGTGAATGTAGTAAGTGTGTGAATGTAGTAAGTGTGTGAATGTAGTAAGTGTGTGAATGTAGTAAGTGTGTGTGTGTGAATGTGTTTCAGTGTGTGTGAATGTGTGTTTCACTGTGTGTGTGTGTGTGTGAATGTTTCAGTGTGTGTGAATGTGTGTTTCACTGTGTGTGTGTGAATGTGTTTCAGTGTGTGTGAATGTGTGTTTCACTGTGTGTCTGTAAGTGTGCGTGTGTGAATGTGTTTCACTGTGTGTGAATGTGTGTTTCACTGTGTGTGAATGTGTGTTTCACTGTGTGTGTGTGTGAATGTGTGTAAGTGTGCGTGTGTGAATGTGTTTCAGTGTGTGTGAATGTGTGTTTCACTGTGTGTGTGTGTGTGTGAATGTGTGTTTCAGTGTGTGTGAATGTGTGTTTCACTGTGTGTCTGTGTGTGAATGTGTTTCAGTGTGTGTGAATGTGTGTTTCACTGTGTGTGTGTGTGAATGTGTGTTTCACTGTGTGTGTGAATGTATGTGTGTGTGTTTCAGTGTGTTTCACTGTGTGTGTGTGTGAATGTGTGTTTCACTGTGTGTGTGAATGTAAGTGTGTGTGTGAATGTATGTGAATGTGTGTTTCACTGTGTGTGTGTGTGAATGTGTGTTTCACTGTGTGTGAATGTATGTGTGTGTGTTTCACTGTATGTGTGTGTGTGAATGTATGTAAGTGTGTGTGTGAATGTGTGTAAGTGTGTGTGTGAATGTGTGTTTCACTGTGTGTGAATGTATGTGTGTGTGTGTTTCACTGTGTGTGTGTGTGTGAATGTATGTAAGTGTATGTGTTTTTCTCTGTGTGAGTCAATGTGTGTGTTACTGTCTGTGTAAGTGTGTGTACATAAGTGTGACTGTGTGTATTGCTCTGTGTGTGTATAAGGGTGTCTGTGTGTAATGGTGACTAAATGTGTTCAGTAAAATGTGTTCAGTAAGGGCCCCTGAAATTCCTAGTGGCGGCCCTGACTAAGTGTGTCTGTGTAAGTGTGACTGTGTGTATTTATGCATGACCCTGTGCGTAAGTGTGGGTGTGTATGTATGCAGGGCAACTTTTAACTGGTTAAAGGGGCCACCGCTGCCCACTTGACAGTCCCCATCCAGTCGGCAGCTATTTCCCGCCTCCTGCACTGCACTCTGAGTGTGCATAGAGGGAAGACTGTGCGGAGGAGACACGAAACAGCAGCAGCAAGGTGAGTACTGGGGAATGGGGGGAGGGGTAATGCTTTTCTTGGGAAAACTGGTGGTGGCATATTAATGGCCAAACTGACACTGGCATATTAGTGGCCAAACTGACACTGGCATATTAATGGGCAAACTAACTGCTATATTATTGGATAAACTAACTGTGGTATGTTAATGGGCAAGCTATCTGTGGCATATTAATGGGAAAACTATCTGTGGCATATTAATGGGCAAACTGGCAGTGGCATATAAATGGGCAAACTGGCTGTGGCATATTAATAGGCAAATACACAGGATTATGAGGAGGGAGAGACATACATGTGAGTTATGAAGAGAAAGAGACAGCAGACATGGGTGTATAGAAGGAGAGACAGACATGCAGAAAAAAAGACCACCATGGGGAGCATGAGGAACAGAAAGATAGACATGGAAAAATATATGGGGTATGAAGGGAGAGATATACATGAGGGTATGAGTGGAGAGAGATATACATGAGGGTATGAGTGGAGAGAGAGAGAGATACATGAGGACATGAGTGGAGAGAGAGATACATGAGGGTATGAGTGGAGAGAGAGATATACATGAGGGTATGAGTGGAGAGAGAGAGATACATGAGGGTATGAGTGGAGAGAGAGAGATACATGAGGGTATGAGTGGAGAGGGAGAAAGACATGGCGGTATGGGAAGAGAGAGACAAGTGAGTGACTGACTTGGTGGAATATTATTTATTGCTCCTTGTGTACTTCTTTTCCAATGATGCTCAGCCAGACTAATGGGAGACTTTGGCTGGTTGGACATCATGGGAACTGTAGTTAAAACTGCTACCCAGCAAAAAGTCTCCCATGTTGATGACTGAGCATCATAGACATAAATAAAACCACTACACTGTTTTACTGCCAAATAAATATCTTTATTTAAAATAAAAGCTCTTGTTGGTCCTTCATCTAAAAATAAAGTTTGTGCTCTCCACAAGAATCCCCCCACCCCAATAATGAAAAATTGGTATGCCTGGAACATACATGTGTAAAGGGGAGGGGTTTATCATATAGCCACGCCCACCTGGGGGCGCCAAAAAAAATCCTGCACCCAGGCGCCCGTGACCCTAGGATCGGCCCTGCTTCTTTCATCAGTTGCTACGTGACCAACTGATGGCAAACATATGAAATGCTGCCTTTTACAAGTGCATCAGCTGTGTTTACATCTTATTCAATAAGAGTCCAATGTGTGTTGCTCACTGTGGCCAACATGTGTTGGTTTTTGTTCTGTATATTGCTGTAATTTCGTCCTAAAACATTCTTAACTAAATATATTGCATTTGTTTGTAGCACAAGGTATTTGAATGAGAACTAGAAACTTTGACTGCACTATTCCTCAGCTTTTATTAAACATCTTTCAATATAGTCCATTAAAATGCCGTGTTAAAATAATGTTTCCAATGCAAAAATATTTTTGTGTTGTTGGAGGCAAAAAAAACACAGTGAAATAAAAATATATGAGTACAAATTAAAACACCACACATGTTGGAAAAACAAATGTAGTCACATATTTCCTTTTCATTGAGACCTATTTAGTAAAAAGTGAACTGTGGTGAAATGACAAGTGTCAAATAACAGCAAAAATCAGACATCAGTAGTCAAGTATGAAATATAGGCAATTTAGAGAGTTTTTCCAACTCTATGTCAGCCAGATTTTTTGCAGCTCATGTCTAAGTTCACCAGAGTTCACTTTTTAGTGAATAAAGGCCATTATATTTAACATTACACTTTTTTTTAATTATTACAGGTCGCAGGTTGCTACATGTGTTAAAACCATTTATTGATTAAGATGTTCTGCCTCTATGATAACTAGTCATCAATGACTTCCACTGGAGCACTAATTCATAATAAATTATTTTAGTTCCTTTTCCCAGCATTGGTAGTCCTTTACCTAAAAATGTTACTCAGAGAAAAACAATGGAGGCTATTGATTTAGTGAACTGCCAAAATCAGGCATTAATAGAAGAGTTAGAAGAATTCCCCAGCTCATCTATCTTTCCAATTCTCCTATTCATGCCTGGTTCTTGCAGTTCAATATTCGTGAATATCACCCAAAAGGGTCCCAAGGAACACAGGGTGAAAACAAATAGGCCCAAGATGGAGTTTGGAAAATGTGAGGTTTCAAAAGCACCAACTAAGGATTGGTGATGGAAAATAACATTAGCCATGAAGCAATCCTTAGCGAAAAGTGCAATGTCCAAAAAAAAAAAAAGCTTTACCCAAATGGGAGAGGTGATTGTAACCCTTCTTCACTTACAGCTCAGCAGGCTCCATTTGCAATATGTCCTTGAATATGTGATATAAGTAGCATTGCCAGGTGTCTGGTTTTGATGTTGACAGTAAAGTACTTGCTTTCTACGGCATGATGCTGTGATGTTTTTGTCATATCCAGTACTATTTAGCAGAGCCCAGTATTTTAGTCAGAGCCATCTGGCAAACCTATTTTTAAGAAAGAGGTTATAATGAATGATGGACCAATACCCAGAAGTACCAAAGACAAGTATAAATAAAATGTAAATAACTCATGATCTCTACATTGGTATGCAGTTTCTCAATGAAAAGATGAAAAAATTGCTGACTGAAACCAGACTAATTTTTGTACTGCAGAGTCCCTTTAACTGCAAGTGGTATAAATCATTTGGCTTTTCCTGCTTACTATAATTATTTTTGTTGTAAAACTCATGAGTAATCACCCTGCCATTGAGTTACTGTACAGCAGCAGCATATTGTTAGATATATTTAACAGAACCCACATTGTTCTCTCAAGGTAGCTAGCTAGCCCATTCTGGACAGGTACCATGTATCCAGTCTAAAAGATAGACGTGAATGTGCAGTATCTGGTTGTTATCATGTCTTTGGCTGCTGATTAAAGATCCTGAGATCATTTCACTAGATAAACTAAAAACATTCCTCTACTCTTTAATCACTCGAACAACCAGCCATTCATCAGTGAATTTGTCCATGTATCAAACGAAGAATTAACAAGCTTGTCTGTTTCATTCTAAAATTCGGACATTTTTTTAACACAAAACACAACCTTAGTATTTTTTTGAAAGACAGTGGCCCAAAATGTTCTAAGAAACATCATTGCTGCTTCTTGCCATATACGTTGAAAAGAACAAAAAATCAGGCCCATATGTATTTATTTACCCAGCTGGGATGAAATCTTTTAAGCCGGCTTTCATTTGTAGATGGAAGCTCTTTCCTTGTTCTAATAAAAACATTCTTAGTCAATAAACAGATTCCTACATAAGTGCACTTCACACATTTTTAAGCCAGATACTTAAGAAATGGTGATAATTCTGCCTCCATAGATATTTATATATAAGCCCTTTAAACTTTCAGCTACTTAGTGCTGTAAAATTATGCAACCCGTCTACTTGACGTGTAATATGGGCTGTAGAAACTCATATTAAAGCTCAAAGGAACAGATCAATAAAATCCAGATGATCCCAATATTGCTTTGTAGTAAGTTAAACTGCATCTGCCAGTCTTTTAACAGAAATAGTTCTGGAGACCTTTGGGAATAAGAGAGCTTAGTGAATTTGTCACAACCATAATGCTATATGGAGTACAAGACATGTAAAACATACAGTTTAAGCTTCCTGGCTTGTGTCAAATAAATGCATAACATAATAACATTGTTCAGAGATTGCTCAAAGATTTGCATAAGAGTCACAATAAATAAATATTTAAGTTTGAAAAAAGCAAAACTTGAAAAATGTGTCAACAATTTATTGGTATTATTTATTTTGTGCAATTTATGGTTAGTAATAGACTTGGGCATTCATTTATGAATGAAAATCGTCCCTTTCATTGATTAAATTCCAAATGTAAAGCTGAATGAATGAATGGATGCACAATGAACCAAAATGTCATTCGTTCATTTGTCCATTCACATGCCATCACACATAACTGATACCCTTACCCCTAACTATATTGGACATTCCTTTTCAGACAAATTTGTTTTTGGATGACATTTGCCTCTTTCATTTGAATTTGCTAACCCTAGCCTTGTTTGACTTATTCTGAAATGAACTTCAACTTAATTTCGTTTGTCCGAATGAAATTCCTGAAACTAAAATAATGTGTCAATTTTGTCCAAAAAGGAATTCAGTGGAATTGAGCGATAAAACATTTTGGTTTTGTAATAGCAGGGGAAAAAAGCAAATAAAACACCTCACTGGTGCTAGAAAGCGCTCATATGTTAATTACTTAAATTATAAAATATTTTAAATGTATAACATATACATAACTAATACTAATAATTTGCATGTTTCAACATTTTAGCTTTTGTCACATATCAATTCCTCATGTACAAATATTTATATTTTTTGTGAAAATACACCACTGTGTTTTTTATTACATTATTTGTCAGAAGACTCTTGGGTCTATCTATTATAAGTCCAGATTGGAGGTCCAGATTAGCACTTATCTGGACCTCCAACCTCAAACAGAATTGGCTCCTTGATGCCTCATCTTGACCTTTCATAATCTTATCAACTAACAATTTTTGTAAGGTCAAGATGAGGCGAGATTAGGCTATAGCCTATGAATTACAAATCAAAACTAGCTTTTTCTTTCTATGTCAAATTCATCCTCATAATCAGAGGTCGTTTTTGACTTAGGGAACAAAAATGCTAGAGTTTCCTTACTCTCAGCAAATCTGGCTGTCGGGGCCTCCATAAATGACCCCTAGGTCCCCTAATATATGCCTGGACCATTATTAAATCACCCACTGCAGTGATTGGGGGCTTGTAATTAACCCCAGGCATACACTGTTAAGACATATTTCAGGGGCTTGCACAAGGTCCCCCATGAAATAATAATAAAATAAAATTTCCCCTTTATCTAGGGGCTTCCCCAAAGCCCCTGGATAACATAAAGCATAGATAATATAAAATGAAGACTACCTAGTATTCAGCAAGGTACATTGTCAAGTATTCATATTTGAAATCTTCAACAGATGCTTGCCTACATGCCCGTTACTTATAACATGTGAACCCCACTCATTTAATAGACCACATGGAAATCTCCAGATCTTGTTGCTAAATGAAGGACAAGGTTAATTTCATCACATATAATAACCTAAATATCTTTCCACTAGAATATGAATGTTTGTTTTGCTCGTGTTCATATCAGTACAATTCTTTGTTGCCATTTGATTGCTTTCTGCATGATCGGAGAGGTATTGTGTAACATAGCCATTTATTAGCACTAATGTGACATGTTCTGATAATTATATCAACAAGTCTACAATTCCAAAAATATTTTATTGCTTTCCATAGGAATAAAACAAGCTCATTGCTATATTAATTCTGGGATTTCTTGGCACCAGTGTATCTCCTAGTTTTATAGTTCAGAACATGAAATGAATGCAGTCTTTGAACACATCTTTAACGTACAAACGTACCTTACTGCTATGTTGGACAAGTCGCCTTTCACCAGTTATTACCAGTCGGTAAACATCATTTCCACATGGACACAGAGTAAAAGAAAAACATGGGGCACTAAATCGCAATGGAGCGTGTCCATCGACAGCTAGTCACTCAGTATGGTACGTAATCATGGAGGCTAATCTGATACAGCAACACATAATTCAGGAGCTCTTTAAGCTTCTCAGTTAATAACAATGATTATTTTATTACTGGAATACATCTAGTGGTTTTGTTATTCCCATTCACAGTCCCTAACTCATTAGGTTACAGAAAAAAACATTGACATTAATCTTGTTGATACAGAGGATTATTAAGACAGAGAATCAGTTCCATGTGTAAATTGAGTGCAAGAAACATTTTAAGAACATGCTGAAGCCTCTTCTTAGTTTAGCATAACTGTACGAGTATTTAAACAAACTTGTAATCTGTTATTTAATTTTGAAAAAGTAGCTTTCTATAAATGTTTTTCTTAGTACTGTATAAAATGAGGTGTAGTCTGAGGGAAGCAGAGCAAGGTACACACTTACGGATAATCTACTAACTTCCATAGTGGACAGGCAATTGTCTAATTCCATAAATACCCTTCATTTACCTGTAGTCATATGCTAAAAAACAGTGTAGGTGAAGGTTACTTCAGCACCTGGGAAAGCCACCTATTGGGCAAAACGCACCGTGCGTGAGGTCATCAGAATAGGACCGCTCAAACAGGCAACAGACCAAATTACTTTGTATTAGGGACTGTGGCTTCCAAGGCTCTAAGTATAAGTTGTGGTTTACCTGCTGGTTTGGAGTATCTTTACTGAAAACCTTGATGTAAGCAGATATTAAATATACTTTGATTCTAATTTCCATGTTGTACCTATCTTTTTATGAGGTTATCGTGAATCTCGACTACCAAGAACCCTAGTAGGAGTTCAACTAAAAGACTGTTCACCTAAAATGTGAGTCTCTCTTCAGGGAGCTGGGGAAAACATTCAAAATATCTTTTATACTGTGTTATGCTGTGCAATCATGTGTTATGTTTTTTGTATTGAGATCACAAAGATGTTTGATTGCTTACAGCTTTAAATATTACTTTACATTAACATTTATTTATATAGCGCCAACAATTTACGTAGCGCTAGGTACAGAGCATAGAAGGGAACTACATACTAAGTTAGAAAAACTAGAACAGACTGGTACATGAGGTAGAGAACCCTGCTCGCAAGCTTACAATCTAGAGGGAATGGGGTACATGAGACACATAAGGGATTGAAGAGGTCAGAGGGATCGAAGTTGTAGTAACAGTAGTGTGGATGGGTGACACTATAGCTGGGATAGGCCAAAGATTAATTGTGTGTGTTCAAGCTAGGTGGGATCAGCTAGAGGTAAAGTGACCGGTATTCTAGTGGGTTGGGTGGTAAGTTTCTTTAAAGAGATGCGTTTTAGGGTTTGAAAAGGAGGGAGAGAGTTGGATGCTCTGTGGAAGGGAGTTCCAGAGAGAGGGGGCAGCTCGGCGAAATCTTGGAGGCCCGAGTGAGAAGTGATGATGAGGTTGGAGGAGAGTTTTAGTATAAGTATAAATATAATTACTCAAATTGTTATTACTTCACAAGGCCGTATTTGTGTAATTAAACAGTCCATTTACTGGTAGCCTAGTAGAGACTTCTTTGGTGGTTGGTTTCACCTTCTTCTTGTAGCTAGAGAGCAGTTATTTGATATTGTTAACTGTAATAAAATAGTTTGTTTTATTTTAAACTTTTCCTATCTCTGTATTTGTGGTTGTTGCCTGGTCTTTGGTTTTGGTACTATCATTGCTGATGTTCTTTTCTTGTTAATTACACTTATCTGCACCCAGGGCTGTGATTATTTGAGCAAAGAAAAAGTTCTACACAGTTCCCTTGGTAATATAGAAAAACATCTGTACTTTCCCAATACGAAATTACAGTTTGTGTGCAACTGTATGGAGTGTATTCACAAACACTGGACTGTGATCAGTTGACAAAGGAATAGCAAAAGTCAGACACTGATAAGTTAGTTGAAAAATAGTCAAGCTGGAAACATTTTACAACTCAGTGATTAATGCCCATTTCTGCCAGAAATTTTCCCAGTGCATGGTGGGTGCAGAGCCCAACAAGAGCCATGTCATGTGACATCATGTGGCATCATGTACCGGTACCAGTTATTGGGAGCTCAGTTATCTGCCTTTAGACAGACTCAAAAATTTTACAAGTCAGTGATTAATGCCCATTTCTGCCATAAATTATCTCAGTGCATGCTGGGAGCAGTGTCAAACAAGAGCTCAATTATCTGCCTTTAGACAGGCTCAAATTTGAGGTGAGAAGATCAGTCAGGAATGTTGATAACTATGAATGCCTGATCACTGTTCAGTGAACTGACCCCTATTAGTATTAAGTATAGCGTTCAGTTTTGGGTGCAGTAATAATAGCTAATGCAGATGTAAGGAAAGAAGTTAGAGGCTCTTGAATGTCATCATCATATGTTATGGAAATCTAGCCTAGAATTGCTGCCCATTGATTTTAGAGTGAAATCTAAGGCTGTTTTACAGGTATCCATGCTTGAATATATTTCCATATAGTGAAAATTCATATCCCTTTGCTGTTATTCCAGGCATTTTAATATTTCTGTCACAGAAATGCATATGAAGTGTTTCTGCTGAGCTCATTTCTAATAAACATTTTCCTGTTTGTTTAATATGTACTAACACCTTTGTGTTTATGTGGTAAGCTCTATACAAACTACAATAAGCTTACTCGGAACCATTAGTCTGGTCATATGAACGGACAAGTTATGCTTTAAATGGGTAGGCAAAGGATTCTCAAGGGGGGTGTCTCAGTTCCCACTTTCTGGCCAATGTCAATACAGACAGTCAGTTCTCTTTAATAACTGATCAGTATGTAAAATACTGGAATTCTGAAATAATTTTGGCTTCCATTAAAAGGCTTATTTGTAGTCAGCAATACTCTTGAATGTTTCAATTACAGCGTTATTTCAAATTATTCCTTGACCATGTAACTGAATATGAACTAGTTTACATACCTAAAACCGTATGTGGCTATTAATTTTAGTTGAGAATTTATAAGGGTGCAGTATTTGTAATACCTACACACAGTCAATATATGATGCCTATGACACATATTCAGTGGACATCTGTATTTTCTTTTATGCTCTCATGACGTATTCAGGCTATTCATTTATTGGAAAGCTTGGCATCACATTAAAATGTCATGCTTTACATTTAGTGTTAGTAATGCATATAAACTACATAGCAGTTGACTGAAATGGGAGAACATACAATAATTACATATTCAAGGTACAGTATGAGTCTGTCTCTCAGAGTTAGCCTGACCATGAGGATTCAATGTTTGGGCATCTTGCTTGAAGGTCCACTGTACCACAGTCATCCATGCCAAATACAACGTATTTTTATGGTTGGTGAAAACATTAAAATCACACTTATGTACCAAAAACCCTTGTGCCAGATCTGCTCTGTAGTGACTACGCTTTTGGAATTGTAGCAGAGTCATACAATACACTTCATGACCAAAATTATATGAACACCTATTGATATCTCTTTCCTAAATAACACATATTAATATGGAATGTCCCCTCTGTTCCTGCTCTAAGAGTTTTACTAATGTTGGAACATTGTTGGTGGACTTTACTTCTCTTAAGCCATTCTAGATCCATGTATAATCTGTGTTGCATTAATATTTTGCATCAGGTGATCAAAGGGATCCAAAGAAACAAGAAAAACATCTCTAGTTCATACCTGCCCTTCCAACAAACATTACAATTTGTACTATGCATATGTGGAGTTCTACTGACATTCGCTAAACCCAGGGTCCATGGTACTTTCAGATAAAGCGTAATGCATTACTCTACAAAGTCTTACTGCTCCAGACAGGGCTGCCATCATGGGGTGTCTGATGGTACACCTGTTAAGGCCCAAAATCCCTGGGGGCATGCGTGGTGCCTCCTTAGAAAAAAAAGCTTACAGGCTGAGGCACTGGTTAGGGAGATCAAATGATCACTGGCCTCCCTGCGTGAGGTCTGTGCACAGACCTCCTACCATGCTGCCTCCCCCCACGCGTTTAAGAGGTCATGGTGTTGGAGGTCACTTGACCTACTGGCACTCAGACTTCAGACCATGTGGGGAGCGTGAAAGGCATGGATGAATGTCTGTGCATCTGGGTAGTGCAACCTACCTGCCACTATACACCAGGGAGCTGTGGGTACTGGCTGGGGAAAATCCTGGGTGTGCAATATGGGTGATGAGGCATGTCCTGCAGTGTTGGGGTAAGTCCTGGCAGTGTAATGTGGGTGCTAGGGCATGTCCTGGATCTGCAGTGTCAGTGATAGGGGCATATTCTTAGGTTCTGGGGTAATTTATGGGTCTGCAAAGTAGGTGCTGAGGCATGTCCTGTTTGTGCAATGCGGGTAATGGGACATGCCTTGAGTGTGTAATGTCAGTACTGGAGCATGTCCGGGGGGCTGGGGTAAGTCCTGGTTCTACAATGTGGGTGCTGGGGCATGTCCTGTGTCTTTAGTGTGTCTTTAGTGTGAATGCTGGGACATGCCCTGAGTCTGAAGTGTGGGTGCTGGGGCATGTTCTGGGTATGTATGGTGGTTAATGGAGCATGTTCTAGGTGTGCAATGTGGGTTCTGGGGCATATCATGGGTGTGCAAGTTGTTGCTATGACAAGGGATGTGGGGATGGGTGTCTACAGGATTTTTTCAGCTTGGGAGTTTCCTGCCCACTTTTTCCCTCTCCCATCCCAATACTTCTTTACCCCCTCCAAGTTGCCTACCTTTGTTGACTCAGGAGATAAGTTTCCTGGTGAGAAGTTAGTTACCCATTAATAGGGAAACCAATATACTACCAGAGATAGGAAGACTGTGGTAGTAGTTGCCAACAGACCAGCATATATTTCATGGACGTTGTAGTCAACAACAACAAAGTTAATGTGTACTGTAGTGTAGGCCACCAAAACCGAGTCTATAACTACAATTCCCATGAAGTTCAGCTAGCCATATGGCTAACTGAATAGTATTTTAGATGCAGTCAGCAAAAGTTAGGGCTTAATTCATGAACGATGAAATTGCAGGGAACTAACAAGGGAATTTAAAACTGTGTTAGACTAATTCTCCGATTCTGCTGGATAGGAAATGTTTTCTAACTTGGCTACTTTGACCTTAAGTTTGAAATTCCCATCTTAATTCCATCTGCTGTCTTCCCCTGCCTCTAACAGCTGGTCTTCACACCTTCATTCAATGCTTTTGACGTAGCAGCAGTCAGAGTCCCCACCTGGGCAGAGACAAAATGTACCGTACTCAGACCGTCTGGTATGTTAAGCATCATGGAAATGGAATACTCAAAAACTGGAGTGCCAAAGGTTAGCTATTATATTATATATCCTATGTGAATTGAGACATGCACTCTCATCTGCTTTTTTTCTATGTCAAAATTTGCATTGCCCTCACTATTTCAATGAAAAACTCCAAATAAAGCAAACTTACAAAAAGTATTTAGAATTTTATATATTTTTTTTCTCGCAAGGGCAATTAAAAGAAATAGGCCTGCAGCATTGTTTTCCAGGAACTATATATATATACACAGATATAAGCAGTGCCAGAGGAGTTAACCCCTTGGGTAGCTAAACAGATATAGGCAGTGTCAGAGGAGTTAACCCTTTTGGTGGCTAGACAGATATAGGCAGTGTCAGAAGAGTTAACCCCTTGGGTGGCTAGACAGATAAAGGCAGTACATTCCGTAGTTAACTTTTGGTGGTGGAAAGTGCCCCCCCCCCCCCCTGCGGACGCCCACGGATGTGGGGGCAATAACAAAAGCAAAATGGATTGGGGGAGATGAGGGCCCAGGCCATTTGGCCAGTAATGGGTCCATCATTGCAGAGACCAGTGCCAGTACACTTTTGGACTCACAAGCAAACTCTTGGCGTTGTTCATGGGGATCTTTATTGTGTGTGCAGCTACTCAGCTATGAAAATCCATGAATTCAGTCACTGACAAACAGTGTTGACATTGCTGCCACAGACAGTTTCATAATTTCACCTCCCTGTCTACTATTTTACTTATTAGCTCTTCAGCATCAGGACAGCCTTTCACTACTTCCACTGGAATTGTATTCAGATATGTAATTGTGTCATACACTATGTATTTATTTCTTTATATTTGTCCTTTATAATTTTGAAAAACTGCCCCATTGTTTAATAGTTATATACTATAAAGTCTCTTTAAATTCCAATGTAACTACTAGAACATGTCTGATTGCTTGTTTTTTGCATGCAACTTTGTTGGGGTTTACTATGACATCATTGTAAGGGAGGATTGGAATGTACTCACTTGTTCCTTGTCATCACAAGATATCTTATGTCATATCCACATGCTGTGTGGCCACTGTTAAAAAACATGAACTTTGATTTTACCATGATATTTGTGTAGTGTGAAAAAAATTACTTTGAATTCGTTATATTTACCACCAATTTTATTTACATTTCAAAAAAATCTGATTTAATTAATGCAGGTAGAATAAGCAAACACTATATTTTATTTCGCCTGTCTTGCATTTGGTATAAAAACACATTTTGTAATTTAGTGGGTATTTGACTTAAATTGCATTATATTTTTCTTTAAGTGGTTCCCCACTAAGCAAATATCCCAAGAGGCCCTAATGTCAACTTCAAAGGTGAATAAGGAATTTCAATGACTTGTCCAGACACTGCAAATGGGGAAAAAAGAAAATTATTATGAATCGCTTACAATATATCAACATTTGTTAATTGTCAGACTTGAAAAAGAACCAGTCGAATGTGACTCAAACTAGATATGGAAACTTGGAATCAATCAAGACACTGGGAAGACTAGTATATTAATATACACAGACAATATTATTAAAATACAAAAAGATCAAAAATACTACATCATCATGGGGTATAACAAAATTCTGCAATGAATAAAATCATAATACAAATACGTAACAATGACAAGATATCCTAAACAAACAAAAAACTAATACTGTAATAGTATAGACTTCAGCCATAATGTCTGGGGCAAACTTGAAAAGAAAAAGGGATACAAAAAGGACAAGACACAAAATTACAAAAAAAATTGTAAATAACAAAGTGATCTAGCACTACAAATCTTAGATTAATTTATTATGTGCTACTCACAAGATTTCTTAGTGAACAGAAAATATACCTAAAACAAATAACAAATCCACATATATCGGGGGGGTGGGGGCGCGGGGGGGGGGGGGCGGGTGGATGAAAATTGAAAGACGCTAAGATGCTCAGATTTGCCACTATAAATACCCGAGGATTGAATTCAGCCCAGAAAAGATCAATCCTATTTAATCGGTTGTACCAAGAGAAGATTAGTGTCTGCTTCCTCCAAGAAACCCACTGGAGGAGGACAGACAATGTTGTAATAAAAAATCATAGGTTCCCCTTCTCCATAGTGGCTTCAATGAGGAACAAAAAAAAAAGAGGTGTAGCAATCCTTTTCTCAAAAGAATTGGAGATAAAAATAAAATACGAAGAACTAGACCTGGAAGGGAGATATATTATAGTGGTAATGGAAATTAATGATAAAATGTATACATTAATAAATATCTACGCACCAAATAGCAATCCGTGCGGTTTTCTGTCAGGGATCCTAAAAAAAATAATGAAAGTTAAACAGGGGCACATGATTTGGATGGGTGACTTCAACTGTGTACTGGACCCGACCCTTGATAAAAAGTCTACAAGGACAAACGGAATTAACAAGAACATAACTTACCAAGCCCAAAAATTAAGCGCATTGATGGCCAAGTATGGTCTCCTAGATATGTGGAGAATTTTCCATACCACTGAAAGAGACTATACTTGCTTTTCAAAATCACATTGTGCATACTCACGTATTGACCTCATCATAGGGGAAACTAATCTTGCGGCACTGATTAAAAAAGTTAATATCTTAGACGTAACTTGGTCAGACCATAATATGGTATCCATGGAACTTAAAGACAAGAAAGATAATGTTAGGACAGACTGGAGATTAAATGACCTCTTATTAAAAAAGAAAGAGGATATAGATTATATAAAAGAAAATACTCAACTGTACTTTCAAGAAAATGATGGACAAGGGACAACCATTGCTAATTTGTGGTGTACATATAAAGCTGTAATTCGGGGGCATTTCATGAGATTAGGAGCCTGGGCTAAGAAAAAGCAAGGAACAAGCCTCACAGATTTATATATGGAACTCCACAAATGAAATAAAGAAAATAAACTTGCTCCTTCCAGAGAGTTGTCAGAGAATATTTCAAAGATAAACCACAGGATTAACATTCACTTATATGATGAGACCAATAGAGCAATGAGTAAAATGAAGACCAAATTCTACTATTTGGGTAATAGGGCTAACAAATTGATGTCGGACCAACTCAAGGATAAAAGAATAAAGAACAGGATATCGAAAATTGTGTATAAAAATAAAGTTTTAATGGCACCTGGGGAAATTGGACAGGCATTTAATAAATTCTATAGTACATTGTACAATCTTCCAAAATAAGCAACATTAGAGGAGATAGATACATATTTCCAAGTGAAAATTCTACCAAAAATATCAGAGGAAACCGTGATTAGGCTTAATAAAGATATTACAATCAAAGAGATACATGAAAGAATAGATGACCTAAAAATAAAAAAATCCCCAGGACCCGATGGATTCGATGCCAAGTTCTATAAAACCTTAAAACATGAGATATCACCCTATCTAGTAAGGCTATTTAATGAAGGAATGTCTAGAGGGACCCTCCCAACAGAGATATTAAAGGGCAACATCATACCACTTTTAAAACCAGGGAAAAATCCAGAAGAAATTACCAGTTATAGGCCAATATCTCTCTTGAACATAGATGCTAAGTTGTATGCGGGGATACTGGCAAATAGGTTAAAACCGATATTACCGGGATTGGTCCACCAGGACCAAGCAGGATTCGTAACAGGGCGAACATCATCGAGCCACATAAGAACACTTGTGGACCTATTTGAGGAAGCGGGACAAACGGGCATTCCACAGCTGGCCCTGTCCTTAGACGCAGAAAAGGCGTTCGACAGGGTCAGCTGGGGATATATGTCTAGGGCATTATTGGCATATGGACTTAAGGGGAGAACACATCAAGCCATAATGGCCCTATACAAGGAACCCCAAGGAAGGATAGTAGGATCAGGGATACGTTCAGAATGGTTCAACTTGGGCAATGGTACCCGGCAGGGGTGCCCTCTCTCACCCATGTTATACGTCCTGGCCTTAGAACCATTAGCGATAGATATAAGAGACTGTGTAGAAATAGTAGGTGGTGGGGAGGGAGGTAAAAAACAAATAATTTTGTTTGCTGACGATATCCTGTTGGTTGTTCAAGATCCTGTGAACTCAATCAAACAAATCATGACCATGATAAATCGATACAGTCACCTCTCAAACTATAAGTTAAATATGTCAAAATCAACAGCATTGGCAATATCGCTAGATGCAGTTCAAAAAATTTAATTGACAAATTATGGGTTTACATGGGTAACAGAGAGCTTATCATATTTAGGAATCAAAATTTCCAGGGACCCTATAATGTGGATGCAGATAAATATTATGCCCCTAATCCAAGAAATGAATGCATCGTTTAAGAGATGGAGGGGTATGTTTATCTCATGGCTGGGTAGATCAAATGCGATAAAAGCATATGTACTTCCACGTTTCTTGTATGTATTTAGAATGTTACCACTACCAATTCCTAAGAGCTGGCTAGAACTTATTCAATATTCCTTCAATAAATTTATATGGGCACAAAAACGCCCAAGAATATCACAACAAATACTAGCAAAGAAAAAGGAATCGGGGGGTATAGGGTTTCCAATAATACAGGACTATGCACAAGCGGTCACGTTAGCACAAGTATTAGTCACATTAAATCCCACAGCGAAAAAGGAGTCCTGGTATAACTTAGAAATGGAGAAAAATAAATTATATGGAGACCTACCTACTTATTTCTGGTCAATGGATTGACAAAAAATAGAGATGGGGAATATAACACTAACTCACTTAGTAAATAACTGGAAGAAAAAAAAAAAAAAAAATAGGCTATACGGATAAAATCCCACCGCACTTAACTTTAGCGACTGCTGAGAACCTAAACCCAAATTTAGATCTAAAGGAGTGGAAAATAAGAGGAATTTATGAAATAAACGATATTATGGAAAAGGGAAAGATTAAAATGTTTAAATCCCTCCAGAATGAATTCAAACTACCAGAAAGAGAATGTTATAATTATCTAAGAATGAGAAGTTTCCTCCTAAAACCATTAATTAAACGACCAATAACCAAGGCACAAAAAATGTTTCATGAAATATTAGAAAAAAAAGATTACAAAAACTTGATTACGAGATCCATGAACTTAATAAAAGAACTAGAAAGAGCATATGTCCCGAAAGCAGTAAAAAAATGGGAAAAAGAATTAAATATACAAATAGATATAAATGAATGGAATGGGACATTGAACAACATTTATAAACTCATCCATTGTTTAAACTTAAATGAACTCCAACTTAAACTAACGTATAGGTGGTACTTGGTCCCTACAACTTTAGCAAAAATTTCCAAGGTAAACATCCCAAACTGCTGGAGATGTGGAAACCCTAAAGGTGATTATGCACATATATGGTGGAACTGCCCAATAATTAATGGATTCTGGAGGGACATATCACAAAAGATAACACACCGGTTAGGTAACGAATGGAATCTCACACCAGAAAAGGCTTTGCTACACCTAAACCTTCCCAAGAAATCAGGGAACGAATTACAATTTGTTGTGCACTTAATGACGACAATTAAATTAGAAATAGCAAGAAACTGGAGATCAGCGGATCCAATTATATGGCAAAAAGTAAAAGCAAATTTGATTCAACAATGCCTTATGGAGAGGGGTATTGTGACACAATTTAACTGGAACCATAGAAAATATAAACAATGGGATAATTGGGTTAACACACTTATGGAGGGTGGATGGGATTAGATAACGTAATTAACGGGAAAACAGGGTAAAAGTGGAAGGAGATATTCTGATCTGTGGAGTCTGCATCCGCCCCGTCCCCCCCGTACCGCGTCCCCTCCCCCCCCCCCCTCCCCGCTTTACAGGATCCATGCGAGTTTGTCTGTCCCCCTGTGAGAACCAGGGAAGCATGATCAGAGAGGAGGGAGAAACAGGGAAAGTGAAGGAGGGCCTCACAGGTGTCCTGTCGTGTTTGATATGTTTGTCTAGTCCTGTCAAAGTAAAATGTTTCCGCAGTGAAGGTCCCTGGGTCCAAGCCCTAGTTACCCAGAACCTTCACCCGGTATATATATGTATAAGAGCCAAAATTTAAATATGGAAGTAACAAAAAACCTACTAAAAGAAACCTGATGTATAAGACACAATGATGTTGACTTAATTAACAAAATACAGGAAATGTATACAAAGATAAAAACTGAGTGTCAAAAAAAAATAAAAATCCACATATAGCTTGTTCGTCAATAGATGGTATACTATTATGATGTTCTAGTAATTTGGTACCAAAAATATATATTGTTGCATATTTTTATTTTTTCTATATTGCATTACTGAGACATCTGAAGTATACCACCGATCAACAAACAAGTAGTCGGCAGATTCTTTTTTACTACAATAATATTTTATTGTTGTAATTGACACCATTATTTAATCATGTTTTGTTACTTCAATTAAAAATCAGGGTTCCTCTTTTTTCTTTCTTACTCACACAAAAACTGCTTCATAAAATATCCCCAAGTGTATAGTGGAGAGATTCTTAGTTTGCCACTATTTCCACAATCTATGATTCATGTGTAGATTTCTAATGGGTGCCAATCATTTCCAAGGATACCCAAGACCCTGTATACCTCTCTCTCATACTATAGCAACTATTTTGAAGAGTTACTGGTGTTTCAGTGCACTTTCATGGTAAAAAGATGTTGAATGTTACATAGGATATAAAGCAAGAAAGGCAGAACAATTATGAAAATCCTGAGTTAATGTTGTTCATTATAGTACAGTTTGGATCTCAAAGTTTAATTATGCACATCATTTCATGGGCTACATGTAAATAGTGACTAGTTGTAGCCCTTAGAAAGTGGTCAACATGATGTGTCTGTTTGCTCCAATGAATATTCACTAAACCTTTTATCTTATGATATTCTCTAAAAAGGTCAAAATTAGTAAACAACCTACTGGGTCACCTGCACATATTGGACCTTGGTGAGTTCATGCTAAACAAGCGAAGTGACTAGAGTTGAGCGGACACCTGGATGTTCGGGTTCGGCCGAACTTCGGAAAAATGTCCGGGTCCGTGCTCGAACTTGACCCCGAATTTGACCCCGAACACGAACCCCATTGAAGTCAATGGGGACATGAACTTTTGGCCACTAAAATGCCTCTAAAAAAGTCATGGAAAGGGTTAGAGGGCTGCAAAAGGAAGTAAAATGTGGGTAAGAGTAGGACAAGTGCCCTGCAAGCAAATGTGGATAGGGAAATAACTTAAAATAACATAAAATACATACAAATTAAAAATACAGCTGAGCCATAAAATAGCACTAGATGGAATCTTTGATTTTAGCTTTGGAAGAACATAAATCTAAATCTAAAGCATGGCTGCCAGGAGGATCAACAGAATTATCCATTTGAGAGAGGGTTGGAGTGCAGGGTATTCTCTTTCAGTTTATACTAAGTGACCCATAGGTTGAGGAGGCGTGACCCTGGCGGTGTAGGTGGAAGCGGCGCTGGAGGAGGAGGAGGCAGCCAACACTGTTTTTTATTTGTTTTTGTTTTTTTAAATTGGGGTAGCCCCCAAAATATTGGGACATATAACAACAGAAAACGAAGAATAAGTGCACTTGAGTATAACAATGACTGGGTGAGGCCGATATAAATGTCTATTCTGCACAAGGTACAGACAAGTCTGGTGGGATCCATGCCTGGTTCATCATAATAAACGTGAGCTTGTCCACGTTGGCTGTGGACAGGCGGCTGCGCTTGTCTGTGATAACGCCCCCTGCCGTGCTAAACCCACGTTCAGACAATACACTGGCTGCAGGGAAGGCCAGCACCTCCAAGGCATAAAGGGCAAGCTCAGGCCATGTGCCCAATTTGGAGACCCAGAAGTTGAATGGGGCAGACCCATCAGTCAGTACATGTAGGCCTGTGCATACGTACTGTTCCACCATGTTGCTGAAGTGCTGCCTCCTGCTAAGACGTTGCATATCAGATGGTGTTGCTGCTTGTTGTGGTGTGCTGACAAAGCTTTTCCACATTTTGGCCATGCTAACCCTGCCTTCTGAGGTGCTGTCGGTGCCCCAGCTGCGTTGGCGACCTCTTCCTGTGCTTCCATTGAGCCCCCGGTGTCATTTTGGAATGCCCTCAGCAGCGCGTCTACCAGCGTGCTCTTGTAGTCGCGCATCTTACGATCACGCTCCAGTGATGGAATTAAGGACGGCACGTTGTCCTTATAACGGGGATCCAGCAGGGTGGCCACCCAGAAATCAGCACAAGTTAGAATGTGGGCAACTCGGCAGTCATTGTGCAGGCACTGCAGCATGTAGTCATGTGTGCCAAGCTGCCCAGAGGCAAGGACAAGCTGTTCTCTATGGGAGGTGTATCATCTGTGTCCTCCGTATCCACCTAGCCACGCTCCAGTGATGCCCACGAGCTGCATTGGGTGCCACCCTGCTTTGAACACGGTTCCTCCTCCTCAACTGTGCCTCCTTCCATCCTCCTCCAAAACTGTGCCCTGGCTTGACAGTTGTGTACCTGGCCTATGCTGGTGCAGGAACTCACCCTCCAAGCCACTTGTGAATAACTGGCCCAATAACCGTGGAAATGACCCCTCTTCTTCCTCCTCCTCTTCCTCCTGTGCCACATCCTCTTCGATCATCGCCCTAATCATTTTTTCAAGGAGACATACAAGCGGGATAGTAAGGCTGAGAATGGCGTCATTGGCACTGGCCATGTTGGTGGAGTACTCGAAACAGTGCAAAATGGCACACAGGTCTTGCATGGAGGCCCACTCATTGGTGGTGAAGTGGTGCTGTTCCGCAGAGCGGTACTCCACTATCGTCTGCTGCTGCTCGCACAATCTCTCCAGCATGAGCAAGGTGGAGTTCCAACTTGTGGGCACGTTGCATATGAGGCGGTGAGTGGGAAGGCTTAAGTTACGCTGCAGCGCAGACAGGCGAGCAGCAGCAGGGTTAGAATGCCTAAAGTGCGCACAGACGGCCCGCACTTTCTGCAGCAGCTCTGATAAATCTGGGTAGTTTTTCAGGAATTTCTGCACCACCAAATTCAGCACATGCGCCAGGCAAGGGATGTGCGTCAAATCGGCTAGGCCCAGAGCTGCTACGAGATTTCGCCCATTATCGCACACCACCAGGCCGGGCTTGAGGCTCAGTGGCAACAACCACTCATTGATCTGTTCCATGCCCGTCCACAGCTCCTGCGCGCTGTATGGTTTTTCTCCCAAACATATGAGTTTTAAACTCTATCTGCCTCAGGCCCAGCCGACACTACATTTGCCCAGTGTGCAGTTAGGGAGATATAGAGTCCTTGCCCGTGCTTACTGGTCCACGTATCTGTGATACTATTTACCACCCAAAACAATTAGAATTTTTCAAAGTGCGCTGTAAGCACAGTATTGGACTGTTCTATTTGACTCTCAGAGATGAAGTGAACCGTAACACGTAAATGTACTATTTACCACCCAAAACTATTAGAATTTTTCAAAGTGCGCTGTAAGCACAGTATTTGACGGTTCTATTTGACTCTCAGATATGAAGTGCACCACAAGACGCAAATGTACTATTTAGCACCCAAAACAATTAGAGTTTTTCAAAGTGCGCTTTAAGCACAGTATTGGACTGTTCTATTTGACTCTCAGATATGAAGTGCACCGTAAGACGCAAATGTACTATTTACCACCAAAACTATTAGAATTTTTCAAAGTGCGCTGTAAGCACAGTATTTGACGGTTCTATTTGACTCTCAGATATGAAGTGCACCGCAAGACGCAAATGTACTATTTACCACCCAAAACAATTAGAATTTTTCAAAGTGCGCTGTAAGCACAGTATTGGACTGTTCTATTTGACTCCCAGATATGAAGTGCAGGAAGCAAATGTACTATTTAGCACCCAAAACAATTAGAATTTTTCAAAGTGCACTGTAAGCACAGTATTGGACTGTTCTATTTGACTGTCAGATAAGAAGTGCAGGATGCAAATGTAATATTTAACACCAACAAATTTCAGTATTTAAAAATGCCTAGATTTTGCCCACTGAGCTAACAGAACAGGATTAAAGTCATGTGCCTGGCACACAAGCAGTTGCAAGTGCACTGCACACTCTGGCACTAGGCTCAGGGCAGAGTACAAAAATGTAGTATAGCACCCACTAAAATAATCGCTGTAGTTTGAATAATAGCTGTAGTTTGCAGATTCAACACCAGAATATTTTACTAATCTGTTCCTTAACAGCTGCAGCATCCTCTCCCTACACTAAGAATAGCTCATGCGATGTGCGGTGAATCCAGCTTATATATAGAGGCTGGGTCACTTGCTGCACTGGCCAATCACAGCCATGCCATTAGTAGGCATGGCTGTGATGGCTTCTAAGGGCAAACGAGTAAAACGCTTGTTCATTGGCTGCCCTGCAGCCTTCAAAATGCCCCATTAAATCGCCGAACCCCGAACTCCAACACGGACATACAGTGGAATGTCCGTGTTCGGGTCCGGGGTCCCTCAACACTAGAAGTGACTATCCAAACTTCTTCTTTTTGAAGATGTTCAGGGAACTTTGAATTCACCAAGCTCTTTTTTACAATAAGTTAAGTTTAAATATTGTTTATTTTACATGTAAAACAAAGTGATAAAGTATAATAATTGTAATAAAGGACAATTCTTACGTATGTTCAAAATATAACTTTAATGAATGATGCAACTCATAAATAATTTGATGTTAAAAACATAAATTTTAATTAATATGTGATTAGTCTCTTGGTGTAGCAGGTGAACTCTGTGAATCCAATAAGGTTTTTCTCTTTTACCATCATTTTTTTCTAGAATAAAGTTATACAGTATTTTAAAAAATGGGGTGTGTGGTTACAGAATTGACAGTGGGATAATTTCCAGTAATTTTTCAAACAATACACATTATTTTATTTTTTTACAAACCTGCAATGTTTAACATTTAGTACTGGTGTGATGACCTGCAGTAGGTGTACAGAAGCTAATTCCACTATTTTTTTTTATTAATGTTTTGACCTGTTGACACTGGTAGTTCAAATGGGTATCTGTTACTTTACAGATTTAAACTAATGTGACATTACTTGCTGCCATCTTCAACAGATTTATTAACAAAAACTGTAACATAACAACTGTTTTCATGGCAGATCCAAAAAGGAGAATGCAAGGTGAACACTTCTTTGCTAAACCTTTTGATAAGAATATCATTCAGGCAGGTAAATCAGTAAACTTTGCTCTGCCACAACCAAATGTTTAAGACAGGCTATGCTTGAATTGAGTTAGTCTCCAATCACTAGAGATTTTACAAGTATATATTGGACATCATCTCAAAAAAGTAAGCATGCATACAAAAAGTAGCATCCCTAATATAAAGTTGCTGGAGTGCATATTTACATTATATTAACATTTAATTTTATAGCGCTAACAATGTATTTGCACTTGGTACAGCGTCTAGAAGGGAATTATATACTACATGAGATGAACAGAGAGAGATTAAAACAGCAGTGCCCTGCTTGTAAGCTTACAATCTATAAAAATGTATAAATATTCAGATTATTGTATTGTCTATATATAATCTATTTGTTTGTCAACATAAATATATGCCTGCATCATATTGCATGTGATATATACACTTACTTGTGTTACAATGCAAAATTAAAATAGATTGTTTAAACACTCAGAGACTGTCTCGTCCCAGCTATCACTGCCCGTTCCAATTGTACCATATTTTCCGGATGAGAATACTTTGTATCTGTTAGCTATATTGTGTGAAATCAGAGACTGGCATCAGCGCTATTTGTGAAGTTGTTCCTTGCCTATTGTTTGCATATTTAGTTTTTTCATTGTACAGCATTATTTAATGTGATGGTGCTTTATAAAGGAATAACACTAATGGATTAGCCAATACATATGCCATAATCTGTGCATCAGCTGGATGGAGCTTACATATATAACAAGATTTTTTTATACTGTGCTATTACTTTTAATGCTTTTAGTTTTGTTTTGTTTTTGTAATATTTACACTTTGCTATAAAACATGGTCACACTAGACAGATTTGTCGGTCTCTGTAACTTCCATATTATGTATATATTCACTTTTATTCACTATTCTTGATCTATCCTATTTTTAGATTGCATACATTTTTCTCTAATGTATTTTTAATATTTTATGTTCTGCTACACTTAGTTCTAATGTTTCAGTAGTCTGCACTGATGTCCCTAATGTACCCAATAAAGGTGGGATTCTTATCTCAATTATACCAACTAAAATATTACTGAAGTTATATCATGGCAGGAGTTGATTGTGCTGATTGATTTTATAATAATTATTTGTTTTACAAGCTCTGTTTGACAATTACCAGGTTGCTTCATTAGTGAAATCTTAATTGAAATCTAAAAAAACAACATGTGCGTATCAAGATTAGACATCAGTTACTTTATCTTGCATTGTGACGGCCATATTTGTAGTGTTCACAAACAATAAATGTTATGTTCCTAATTATGTAAACATGCACATTGCAAAAGCCAATAACCTTTTAGTTAATCTGTTTTATGAACAATTTTTATTCTGTTACTGTCACAAAGTGAATCTTGACAGTCTGGTGACTGGGGTTCTTGGAGGGTCCTGAGGGCCAAACACTTCCCTGTGGACTATGGACCCTGTCTTTGGATATGCTATATTTGGAGGTACATACTTTGGGGGCATCTGTGACACCCTGATTCAATACAGCTGGACTTCAACACAGGCTCCCTCAGGATGTCAGCCAGGATGTGTACCCTGGGATCCAAGCCTTTGCTCTGTTTATTGTGTTTCCCCCAGGTTAAGAAATGTTATTATATGTTAGTGATGAATTGTGAACTATCCAATCAATAAGTGTTTACTGTCCTGTGAGCAATCTATTGTCTCTTGTAGTCTGGATGTCTGGATCTAAAGATGGTATGTTTATTTTATGTAAAGTTGTACTATAGTTAATTCCCTGTTTTAAGTTAGATTTTCTATTGTTTGAGCCTTACATGTTATAATTCATACCCCTGTATCTACCCCCTAGTTGATGTCAAATTTGTGTGTTTATAGTCTGTGCTGTTTTCACAAATAATGGTTGTTCATTCTTGCAGTATCTAACTGCTAGTGGTCCTGTCTGCTATTTGGGTACAAAGTGCAAGCTTCCATAAAGACTTGCTGGGTGAATGCTGGAGTAAGGAGGGGATTTCACACAACGGACAGAGGGGCTACAAAGCCTGGGTAGTCATTCCGTTACAGTTACCAAATGCAATAGATTTTGTAAAAAAAAATTTATAATAGAGGGCATTTCAAATAGCCTTATTTACTTAAACATATTTAAAACACACTTGTCAATCACAATCTTAACAATTACTTTGAAATGTTAGATGTCTACTTTGATATATAATTTTGACTTAATCCAAACTGCTGAATAAATATAGAATCAGTCATTTGTATAACTTTTTTTTTTTGCATTTTAATTTATCTACAGCATTGTGTAATAACTCCAAAAAATGTGTTGATTTATCTTACGTCAAACGTCTGGTTTAGTGTTTAGGTTTGCTAACCACATGAGGTGAAAGTCTACAGTTTGCATTTTTTTTCTTTGTGGAATTGTGAATGGATATAGTTATTTTATATAATCTAACTGAAATATTAAGACACGTGTAGAAGTATTTACTCTGCAATCACTGTAGGGGGAAATAATGTTTTGACTTTCCGTGAATACCCAGGCATAACTCGTAATCAAAGAGAAGGACATATCTTAATGATGGGAACAATCATGCCATCTTTTAAGCTAAATGTGCACGTAACATAAATTCTGAAATATTTTATGGCCCTGCTAAAGCTAAACGGAAAACAAAATTATTTCCAGATTGGCTATTGCTTCCAGAAGGCTGCATTTACAACGTTAGGAGTACTTTTTACTTGACTTTTTTTAATGACTGTTTGACAGGGCAATCCAGATGGTGGAGTAGCTGTTCCTATTTTTAGTAATGTCTTTTCCTTTTATTTTATTACCCTGTTTATGTTATCTACATTTATTCAGGGAGCCCGTGAGTTGTACTAAAGAGGTACTTACTTTGTATGTTTGTTGAAGTTAAATGGGGTTCCATTAATAGAACATCACTCAGTCTAGTGGTGAAGTAATGTTCTTTTTAGTTGATTTTTAATTAATGTCCTCATAATGACAGTTCTCATCTAAGGAAAAAAAAAAACCTCTAAGTATAAACGAGGGCAGTAACAGTATATTTAATTAAAGCAAAGGGTACATTTTAACACATTTTCGGTTTCTTTGTTCTGTTTTTATAACAATTATGTTTCACACTGCTGGTGTTAAACTGCTATTATAAATGAATTAAAGGGTCAACTGAGGTCATTTTGAAAAGGTCCACATCAATCCCAGGCGTATTATACAGTGAACAAGTGAAATGTTACTTACAGAAAAGTCTGATTTAAATGAATTAGGAGCTCCTTAATTATGAGACTTTCTTTTATGTTTATTCTTACTTCTTCTCTTTTGGAAGAAATACACCAGGTCTTCTAATACTTTGATTGGATGGCTTGATTTGTCTCCATATCCAGACTTTGCTGCAGTACAGGTGGGTTAATTAAAATGACAAAGAAAAAAGAAAAATAATGTTGGAATTCCTTTATTTTTTATTTATTAATATTCTGGGCCATCACCTAATATTTTTAGGTATGGGAGTAACGTTATATATTGGTTATGAACTGCTGCCTTTGTTTTGTTTTTTTCTCCTCTTAATTCCAGTGACAGCACCCTTTTCAGCTGTCACTTTGTGCTGGTGACAGGTCTTTATATAAAGATTCAACACTTTAAGAATAATAGCCTTTGTAACCTGTCTTGTGCGGATATGTATCACGCCCTTTTTTTGTATTTGTATAACTTTTACTAATTTCAGCTCTAAACCTTATTATATATATTTTGTTAAGGCAAAGCTTCCCCTTTCCTATTTTGTTTTTTTTTAATTTAAAGTTTGACCAAACTTGTATATTCAGCACATGATTCAGGCAAAAGGCCTAAGTGACTGCAGCAGAAACAACTCTAGTTCTAGTGTAGAAGACTTGAGTGCAAGTGTGGTGGTGGAGACCCATCTGGAGACAGCTGGAACACTAGATGATTACAAGCAGTCTGTGGAACACATAGCAACTTTACACAGGTGCCAGGAACCAGAGCACGGCCATCTTAACTATTGCTAGGAGTTGTTCATCCCAACTACTGATTCCTCAAAGTTCAACCCCGTAGTCCGCAGTGAAACGGCCAGAGTGGAAGAGAAAGAGAGCCAGGAGGCAAATGAACTGCAAGATGGAGACAAACTGCAGGCAAGTAACAGTGAGCTGGAAATAAGAAAACAAGATAATAGCAGATGGCACAAAAAATACCAGATACCAGTTCCATGAGAGGATTAACGGGGGTAACTCGTAAATTAATAGATAATAATAGAGAGGAGGGCACCCTCAAGAAGCCCAGTAAAAAGAAACGTTTGTTGAGTATACGTAAAAGCAGAGGAACTTCTACTGGTGAAAGGCCAACAGCTAAGAAATTAGGGTTAGAAGGCAAAGGGTTTATAAAGGCATTGTGGGAGCATGTGGGAACAATGGCCACCTGATTAGCAGGCTAGAAACAGAGAAGAATGGTAAGTAAAGTCCAGCATAACAATCCCCCAGTGGCTACAGAAACAAGTAGGCAAACTCCCACAGAACAGGTCCCAAGTTTCAGTGTCGGTGTGAGACACCCTTTATCATTATAGGTTTACCATTCGTTTCCAACAACTAGAAACGGGATGAATGTTTCAGCATGTGTAACAAAAGAAGGCATTGGTCCATTGTAAGAAAAACAGGTTAAAAGATTACATAGAAGCAAAAACACTAAATAAGTACTTTAATGTAGTGAAAGGCTAGGTCTGATGACTCGATCACTTTAGTAAAACCTGTAGCCAATTTGCAAAAACTAAATGTATACATCAGTTCTGGAGGATTTGACATACTAGGCCAGAGGTGGCGAACCTATGGCACGCGTGCCACTACTGGCACGCCGAGCCCTCAGCATATATATATATATATATAAGTATAAGTTTGTGTATGAGTATAAGTGTGTGTATCACTATAAGTGTGTGTATCACTATAAGTGTGTGTGTGAGTATAAGTGTGTGTGTGAGTATGAGTATAAGTGTGTATGTGTATGAGTGTGCGTGTGTATGAGTGTGTATGAGTATAAGTGTGTGTGTATAAGTGTGTGTGTATGAGTATAAGCGTGTGTGAGTATGCGGTGTTTGCACTTTGTGGTCTGCAAATTTGTGTCGGTCAAAAATTGGGCACTCAGGACCAAAAACGTTCGCCATCACTGTACTAAGCTTTTACCTATTAACTTTAATTTAATTGCTTATTGTCGGAGCTATCCTATCCTAAAGATTACTCATGCTACAGGTCCCAAAGTCAGAGAATATGAAGAAATGAAGAGTAACCAATAGGTAGGATATGTATATTGGTTATTTTGAATTGCATTAGTCCAGTTTATTTAAATATAACATAATGGGAATGTAGCAGAATTCTGCTTAAAAAAATATTTTACAGAAGTAAAAAATAAATTTACACTAATAATAATAAAAAGCAATATTGTGTTGGCAATAGAGTTAAAAATGTGTAATGTTTTAATATCTTCTTTCTTTTGAGAGAAATTACTAGCATGCTTTTTCTTTGCTACAACAAAATAGTAATAAGATATCCATTTTTATTTATTTATTTATTAATATAAAGATACTTCTAATGTCGGTTTAATGCATAATTTACAGAAAATTTAAGTTTAGTATAGTTTCGCTTTAAAAGCAACACCAACACTAAGAAGTTATGACAAAAATGTGAATTATTCTGATTGAAAATAATAGACAATACAGATGTACTGAAGAATTTCTAACCATCTCTTTATGCATCGCTGAACATGACTGTGTTATATTGGTGTGACAGTGGACAAGTGCTTGTTGCAGATGATGAATCATGATACAATTGCACGGGCTGCCCTCTAACAGGGCAAAATAGACTGGGGTCAATTTTCACATCCATTTGCCCTGAATCATAGCAATATCTACAATTCTATACAATTGTCCTGATATAAATCCCATATCTGTCAAGATGTATATATATGTGTCTATATTTGCTGATAACGGGCAGGCTGAGGAAGTTGCGCCAAAGATGCCAGTGACAGTGATGTCACCCAACTCTCCACCCTCTGCCGTAATCACTTCTGTCAAAAACAAAAAGGAAAAAAGTGGTGAATGAGCCTGATATCTGTAAATGTTCAGTGCAATATGAACTGTTTCACTGAACAGATTATTTTGCAATGTAAACAGAGGGGAACTGCTAGAGCTGAAAATCATTTACATCATAATGCCCTATGGTGTTTCCTGGGTGATTGTCAACCAGGGACACAGTGGCAATGACCCAACTCAATGTGTCCTCGTCGGACAGAAGGGATGGCACTGAAGGTCTCTGCAGCAGGATCCCTGAAGCACAGTTCTTCACCAGGGCCACTAAGATCTACTGTTCCATGCCGCCCTTGTGGTTGTTTGTGCCATGTATTTTAGGACGGCATATAACGTCCAGATGAGCAAAGTTGCTAATGGCAATCCTAAGAATTTCGATTTCCAGTATGTGTCATAATTAAAATGAATATTACAGAATAATAATAATTTCCTTCTGCAAACATTAGCATGTGTGACACAGTGAGTGTGCCTCTGGCCCTGTTCCAGGTTTTAGTTGATAGTGATAGAAAATGATGACCATGAATAATGTTACAGATTAGTTACTCACAGTTCAGAAGCAGAACCCAAATGCAGGGATGAACAGACTTATAGTACACATCCAGGTGGATCTGGGGATGGGACAGACCAACTGTGGGTAGATCTATAAGCACGAATTAACAGGGCGATGATAGCCTGAGAAATACTGGTGCGTGACTCAGGGTGCCAGGAATACTGTAGATGCAGCTAGCAAACTGAAGGACACTGGTGCTCAAAATGCAGATGATAATGAAGAGTAGACGAAATTCTGAGAATTGCAGATTCAGGACTCATAATGCCAGGAACATTGTAGATGTAGCCAGCAAACTGGTGAACACGGGTGCATCACTCGGGATACAGCATAATACTCAAATAAACAGGAGAAGCCAAGGTTAGGTATATAATCATAGTTTTATTTTGTTTTTTTTAAAAAGTGTGTGAAAATGCTTTTCAAAAGATCTTTATATTTAAGGAATATTAAAAATAAAAAAATAACTCAGAGCAAGAATGAAACTCCAGCAACACACATATGCATACCCTGTCTATCTGATTGTATTATGTTTGATTTACAACCGCACAAGTTTTATCTATCTGCATTGATTTATGTTTACCTTTGTTGTTCATAGATTCTCCATTTCCATCATCTGTATACTCATCTGTATACTCATACATTCCTATCTCTATGACTGGTGGACCTTGGGAGTGCAGTTAAAAAACTTGGTTTTTCACCCAGCAAGGTGTGTGCTCGCTGGATTGGTAAATGGGGTTTAAAGTGGTCCAGGGTCCTCTCTGATGGGACTTTTTGTGCCCTCCAAACATCCTACTTATATACTGCTCAATGCAGCGATTTGTGTTCAGTCTCTGTTCAACATTTTATCAATGATATCAATTGCTACTACCTTGGCTTATGAGACTTATTCTTTGGGTCCTTTTGTTAATGTCCACTATCATGCCCAGGGTATTTTGGAAAGGTGCCACTATCATGCCCAGGGTCTTTTGTAAAGGTGTGCGCTCCTTGTTTGGCATTAACCAATCAAGGGTTATAGTTAATAATGAGTGTCACTGTTTGTTACAAGGAAATTTGGGATTGTGGTACAACATAAAGACCTGTAGGGTGACTTCAAAAATATTTTGGCCCATAATGATGATGCTCTGATTTGTGGTGACTCAAAATCAGATCAGCCCTGGAATATGCTGTTGAGTTGTGGAGGTGCCTACATGTTTAAGTGTGTCAAACACTTAAAGTGGGCAAGCTTTGGCTTGTCCAGTGCAGTATTGGCTATTGGGGCTGAATATCATTTCTATCTTCCCTACAACGCTGACCATCCTTTAGCTCTGGGGTATCACTGACTACATCTCGATTCTGTGATATGCAAAGCTGTAGAGCCTTTCAAGTATTATGCATGTAGAATTGCCTCTAGTACTACTGTCGAGAGTCCACTTATCTCTAATTATGAAGATGTTTCCAACAATACATATGCCCAATGAGTCTAAAGATACAATATTTCCTTGTCGTACATTCATTTTTCATGCACGATAGAGGCGGAGAAGGTCACAAGTAAACATTTGTTGAGTGTCACCTAAATAACTGTCTACAATGAGCAACAAAGCAAACCCAGAAGATCTCCGTGGATACTAACATTGTGCTGCAATGGGACCGAGAAGGGCAGGAGGAGACTAGGGTCACTCTGACCCTAGAGTACAGTTATTTAATACATAATTACATCAATTTTCATAAGCCAAATTTTAAAAGGGGATAACTTTTTATCTAGCCAAGCTTACTTATTTTAATGTCTATATATGAAACAAAGATATTTAGCTTATACTAAAATATAATTACTCCTAAAAAAAAATAGTAGTTTAGCTCTAAGTTGGAATTGTCTATTGTTCATGAAACTTTTAACTTAGTGATTTTACAATCAACATATTCATTGTGTAGAACATTTACTGGGAACTTTGGTGACCTCAATTAACGTTAGCAGAAAAGAAAACAGTATTTTTCTGTGTAGCACAACAATAATGAACTGTATGGTAGTGTGGCAGTGCTAAAAAGGAAATGTAGGTAGCTTGTATTAGTTGGAATCTCTTGGTAACTAAAGGGAGAAAAGGAAATACCAGAATAAAGTGCAAGTTGGCCTTTTTGTAAGCCACCAATTAATCACAAAAAAGCCTCTGACAAGTATTCTCATTAAACGTTGTTTACAGAAAACTCAGCATGCCATTATTCGGACGGTTATAATGGCAATAATGGCCTTTTGAGATATCTGTATAATGAAAATCAATGTAATCATTGTTACAATTAGATTGTGCCCCTAACCTTAGACTAAATATTGCAGCATTCATTCACTGAGCTTCCACATGTAATGACAACAGCTCAGTACTAACTCTTGGTGGTCTTCAAATTTAACAACATAGCTACATTTTGTTTTCAGCCCCAGAGAATTTTTTTTCTCTCATCTGCATTTCAAATTAGAACTTTAACAATCATTTCAGTTTGATGGATGATGTAATAATACAGTTGGTAAACTCTTATTAAGAAATGACTTTTTAACAAGCCACTTTTTTCATTTCTAAAATAAAATGTGCTGTATCGCAATACATGACTGGATTTTTCATTTGTAACTATATAGCTATGAGAAAGAGCCATTCTGAGTGTTAGAGGGTAACAAGTTGTTTTTTTGTGTGGGTTCTCACTTAGTGGACCAATTAAGGTGATAGAAAATATTAATAACTATCATTTATTTGGATTTTGGAGGGCTTGTCTCCTCTACTGAAATTAGAAGAGGCGAGATAGCTCAGTTGGTAAAATACTGCAGCTGGAGTACCTGGTCCAACCTCAAGATTAACTCCTCAAGTCTATTATACCTTTAAAGGCGATACAATTATTTCCCTTAAGGTGGGTGATAATGATAGCTATTATAAGCTGTGGAGTCTGTTAAATTTGAGTGTGCACTAGAACTCTTTTGGGGCTATTCACTAAAAGCTGAGTTGCAGGGGAGTTGAGGTGAGATGAGAGGCAGGGACAAACATGTTGAGTTTCCCCTCCTAGCAAAAATGTGTGTAGCTTGCTCTGCTGTTTTGTTCTAGGAAGCTATGGTCTGAGAAAACATATCTGTTTGAAAATCAATCTACATGTGAAGAAATTATATTGTCACATGCTCAAGTAATATATATAGTTCTCAGTATAGTTCACTGAGAACATAGCATAACATAAGATTTATTGTGTTTAGGCCAAATCATATAGCCTGAAACTCAGATTTCTTCTTCTATGTATATGCTTATTGATAACATTATAATGATATAAATCTTTATCTTTACACTTGCTGATGGGTGACTTTCCATTTAGATTCCATTCAGTTATTTGTTCACAAAAACAAATAACCATGTTTAGAGGTTTGGGCGTCTAAACAGTTAGAATATTTTGTACCATTAATTTCAGCATATTTTCCCGTTACATCACTGGAGAGACGGATGTATAAATCATACGTACCTATAAATCAGGTCAAAAGAAGCTAGTCACATAAAAGTGAATAAATGAATAGCAAAAAAAATAATCACTTAAGTGTAAAAAAACTTTTCATACCTATTTCCATCACCAGTACCACCACGAAATACCATTCATGACTGATCCAACCCGATCATGCTGAATACAGTATCAATTCTAAGTAATGACATATATATTTATAAATTAAAAACAACATCTATTTTAAATGTGTCTTTACTTATTGCTATTTATGACTAAATATATTGTCGATAGAAAGAATACAAGATAAATATTTATATATAGGGGAGTATATCAAAACTGGCATGAGTAATTACTGATAGTGGAACTAGTCACAGGCCAAGCTCCATATAATGGAAATGAATCAATACATGTGCATATAATGGAGGGAGACCAGTTGATTAAAAATGCTAAGTAGATTTTTATAGATAACAAAAACATTAATATCAATTTAAATCAAATGTAAAAGTCCACAAACTGTAGTATCCAGACAGAGAACGTAAAAGTTACTACTTTATAGAGTAAAGCAATAAACATCATCAGGAACCAAGCACTTAAATCCCGTAAAGCAGAGGTATTAGCTTTAGTTTTCGGTCTCCTGTGGGAAGACACGAGCTATGGTAGCTGCCTGATTGAGCTGCTGATTTAAGCATTTATTCATTGTCAGTCGGAAAAATTCATTGGACAGGAGCACTAGGTATTAATCCTCATCACATTGAGTCAACTAATTAACTTTTACAGATAAGTCTTCCAGCAGAGTGGTAGCCCCGTACAATCCATCTTACAAGTTTCTCATAGAACCTCCATTTTTTTGGGAAATGAAAGAATTGCTCCAATTTTATACATTGTATATTGTTAATTTGTTTTCATATATTTGGCATAATAAGCACTGTTATAACCCACCTCTCTAAATACCATAATGTGCATTGTGATGGATCCCCTGGTCCCCCGACTGGGTACCACCGACAAAGTTCTGCTGCCTCAAGCCACCAGACAGATCAGTGTTGTAAGTAGATACTTCAATTCACCAGACCGGAACCTCAGCCATTCCAAGTACCAGACAACACCAGTATAGGAGTAGAAGAGGAATTAACATTTTTTTTAACAGCAACAGAATCTTATATACAGACATAAATCAACCCACAGATTAACAGACAACCAAACAGGAACTAAACAGCGATTAACCAGACCTGATCCAAATATACAATAACACACCACACTTAGTGTATAAGTAAATTCAATTAACACAGAACAATGGATTAGTCACATAGTAGAAGTGTGGATATCAGCATCAGCTTAAGATGGGAAATTACACCTAAGTAGCACACAGGCTGTGCCTGCACTACAGGGAGTAAACCATTAACCATTGACCTTTACTCCCCTGTGACACATTGTCTCCTCTCAGAATTATGCATTGGCACAATTTGGGAGTAAAGGGGTAAAAACAGCATTTATATTGTAAAGTCAATGCAAAGTGAAAACTTAAACTCTGTACCCACCTCCCAAAAACAGAACCCCTTTTTAATGCCAAGGCCCATAATCTATAGGGAGGAGGCGGGCCATTATTTCCCTCCAAAAACTCCAGTGACGGAGGGTTCCTTCACATGCATTCCTACTACATTATTTACTTATTAAAAATAAACTGCAAACTGTATTTTACATGAATATAAACATGTACAATATTCTAAAACCGCATTTATATTTTATTTTATAAACATCTTTAAAACATAAGCTAGTAATATTTTATAAATGATGTAGTTCTTGATTATAATAGCAAGACATTCCCCAGGAGCAATATGTACTTTGTGGGCAGAATTTCACAGTTTTTACCATGTGTCAGTTGAGGCTATAAATATGCTTTATGAAATAACCACATTGCTATGAATTGTTCAAGTCTGAATAAAGTGATTTGATTTATTCTTTTGATCACAGTGTTTATATTTGAAATCAAACAGTGGAAGTGAAATTGATATGTCATTTCCTCTTGTTAACATCCATGCATTAGCAGAACATTGATATAATCCTACAATCTTGTTACAAAACCCATTTGTTGAAAAGCACAAGTTGCCCAGAGTGGCATCATATGCTATGGAAAAACCAAACAAATCCAATTTAAGACATATGTTCATTCTTGTTTTATATACGTTATGATAACATGATATGTTCCGGATTTTGTGACAAATCTAAAGCAGAGCTAAAATAATGAATTAACCCCTTCCCGTCGGATGGTGCTTTGGTCCTTAAAGACCAAAGCACCATCCGGCTTCTGTGTGTTCCTGGCTGCCAATTATGAATTGATCAGAGTCAGGAACATGCAAGCAGGGACCTGAACAGGGTCTCTATATACCCTGTAGGTCCCTGCCAACATGCCGCGATACGTCACATGTGACGTCATGGAGGTGTGCCAGAACCCAGAAGTACGGGCACACAGGGATGCCGGAGATGAAGCGAACGCTCTGTGTTCGCTACATTTCCTACGTCAGACTGAGGCCACTCAAAGTGGCGTCATCTGACACTGGGGATCCCGCTGCAAGTCCCTGCAGCGGGGGTTGCACACAGCTCATCGCGGGGGGTGTCTTAGTAGCCTCTGGGCACTAGAAAGTAGGACGGCATGGAACGTCCTACAAGCGGGAAGGGGTTAATGTATTCTCATATAAGTGTATTTCTATTCAGTGATGGTTTTTGATCTCTATTCAATATATTTTTCCAGTAAGATATCAGCAGAGGTAGCTCAAAGATTAAGCTCCGGGTCTAATTTTTTTCAACCAGTTAAGTTAAATAGCATTTATAAAAAATGTCCTGGCATCTACATGATTACCTCTTAAACTGCAGGCCAAATAAAAATATTTTCCAGCAGATTTTACCATTGTAGTTACTGGCTGATAAATACACTGAACAAAATTATAAAAGCAAAACTTTTGTTTTTGCCCCCATTTTTCATGAGCTGAACTCAAAGATCTAAGACTTTTTCTACGTACAGAAAATGCCTATTTCTCTCAAATATTGTTCACAAATCTGTCTAAATCTGTGTTAGTGAGCACTTCTCCTTTGCCGAGATAATCCATCCACCTCACAGGTGGGGCATATCAAGATGCTGATTAGACAGCATGATCATTGCAAAGGTGTGCCTCAGGCTGACCCCAATAAAGGCCACTCTAAAATGTGCAGTTTCTGCAACATGAGGTGATGGTGATGGCACAACAATGGGAGTCAGGATCTCGTCACAGTATCTCACAGTATCTCTATGGATTCATCAATCACGATTGCTAATTGGCCTACCTGGCCTCATTGCCATTGCTGCTGAGTTGCGCCTGCTGGTGTCAGTGCATAGCTCAGACAACTTAGCATGAAATAGTTTAGGATTGCAGGTGCTAGTTGATATAAACAAAAAAGAGGTGTACCCAGCACTGTTTTCAAATAGCTCTCAGCAGCACTGTGGTAGTGTGTCCCTAAACCACACACTATATAACAATGGACAAAATACAATAACACAAAAATAAGTGCGCTTCAAAGCAGTTATGTAAGTGGTGCACCTTTGTAGTGGTATATATATACAAATAAGGCTCTGTGTAGAGGTAAGTGAATGATCCAAAAAAAGGGAGATTGAGTTGGTCCCCCTCAAGGGGATACACTTACAGACTCCCAGAAAATCGTAGGCACTTCAAATAGATCCTGTTGCAATCAGCTGTCCAGGATATTGAGTCTCAGAAGGGATATAACACAGGACATCCAATTAGTACAAAAGAGTATACATTTAATGATAAAAACACAGCATCTGCTTACATGAGGGATCTTGTCATACAGGGTGGGCGCCACACAGCCGATGAGACACTGATCCTTCCAGCAGGTACAGAATAAGTGTTTTAAAAGACTTTAAATATAAAAATAAAAACAAGATATGCATATAAGCAAGAAGCAGGTGGAGTCCAGACCGCTACGCGTTTTGCTTTACACGAGCTTCTACAAGGCATCTGGACTCCCTGCTTCAGAATGGTCTTTTTATTGGAAATAGTGGCTTCCGGGTTCTGACGCTTCCGTATTCGTCATCTTCTCGCGTCTCGCGTGATCTTGACTTTGATGTTCTCTCAGCTTTCGGCGATCTCGCGTCTCGCGGGAGTTTGACTTAGAGAAAAGAAACCTTCTCACTGGTTTAGATTTCGCGAGGTGTGTATCTCGCATATTGCAGAAAATAAAAAAAATTTAAAAAAAAGCAAGACATGGCATATTACCCTAATAACAAGTTTAATTGTGCTCACTTTGTGCATCCCAAGAATAAGCTTATAAAAGAAGTTCTCACCTCCATTTGCATATTTGAATTTGCATATAGCTTATATAAACTTTAGGTGGGGGAGAATATAAAATATTGGGTCATAAAAAAATAGAATTTATATATATGGCTTATCCAAAATGTGTATACATATATTTAAAAATGGGCAGATGAAAGTATATTTTTCAAAATGCACACAATGAGCTTACAATAATGCAATAAAAGCACACATATATAGCAGAAAATAACTACATAAAATTATATAAGTCAAAGTCTGCATTTAAAACGAGGGGCTTCAGAGTGTCTAAGTTAAATACCCATTTCATCTCCTTTCTACCTATGTTGAGTATGTTATCACCCCCTCTCCAATGTTTGTGAACCTTCTCAACTGCACAAAATTTTATTCCACTGGGGTCTTTTTGGTGGAAATCGAGGAAATGTTTTGAGAGGCTATGGGTTATCAGACCGTTTTTAATATTCCTTATATGTTCCTCTATTCTTTTTTTCAATTGCCTGGTGGTCTGACCCACATACTGTAAGCCACACGGGCATTCAATTAAGTATATAACATTAACTGTGGAACATGTGATAAAGTTATTAATATCAAAACTTCGGCCATTTTTTGAAGAGATAAAATTAGTGATAGGATACTTCGGGTGGGTAATAGTTCTACAACCTATGCAGTTTAAGCATCCATAAAAACCTTTTGATATAACATGTTAGCCTGGATCTTAATGATACAGCACCAGAAGCTCCCGCTTAGCTTACTACCCTCATGGAGGGAGGCATTTTAACAGGAGAGGACTACAACCCCACTTGGTAATTTAACCGCCCTACTCTCCATGGGGGGAGGGGAAACAGCAATTTCAGGAATGTAACTGTAAGAAGAACAATCAATCAGCATCCCAGGTAACACACGTATATGCATGTACTGGACCAGCCTGCCAACATATAATACAATCAGCCAATCATATACATAACAGACTAAACATTACAGTACCAGACCGCAGACCATTTCACCTTCCATTGAGTCATTCAACGTAATAGCTCTTGTTATGGAAGGATGACCCTAAAATTCAATGGAGGTGTCCCATACTGTTGTGTGCACATGGCTTTTTTCAGACTGATATAATTACAGCCTGTGCTTTTTCTTCAGGCATTGCAGGTGATTAATTACATTTGGGCACCTCCATGTGACTATGAATGTGCCCATCTATTACTGTTAAATGGTAAAATTTGTTATCACTGTGTCACTCTCTATATATGCATAATAATTAATGTTTTGTATAAAAATAAAATAATTTATTTTCTTCTGTTTTTACCAAGGAAAAACCAATGGACAAGAACCTGCAAACTACTTTTACAGAATAGTCACAGCAAGCATGTGATTGTCTGACACAAGAATACAGGTTACCAAAAATGAAATGGTGTTAAGGTAGACAACACACTGGGACTAGATGGTATTAACCCACAGATACTTAAAGAGCTAAGCCAGGCCCTGGCAAGACCGTTATTTTTGCTTTTCAGAGATTATTTTAACTTCAGGCACGATGTCCACAGATTGGCGTGAAGATGATGTGGTGCCCATATTGAAAAAGGGATCACAATCCCAGGCGGGCATTAAAGAACTGTAAGCATGATATCTGTAGTAGGGAAAATGTTTGAAGGTTTGCTAAGGGAATGCATATAAGATGTAGTCTTGAACAAGAATTTAATTTGTAGGCAACATGGCTTTGTGAAAGACAGAACTTGTCAAGATAACTTAATTGCATTCTATGAAGAAGCAAGTAAAAACTATAGATGTGGGTGAGGCAGTGGAAGTGATATATATATACCCTACTAAGACATTTGATACATTTCCACACAAAAGACTACTGTACAAATGTACTGAAATAGGCTTAGGGCCAAACGTTTCTGTGTGGATTTGCAATTGGCTGAAAGATAGAATGCAAAGAGTGGTGGTAAATGGAAAGTTCTGAAATTGGATAAGTGGAGTACCTCATGGATCTGTCATGTGTCCTCGTCTTTTTAATTTGTTTATTACTGAGCTCCCAGTGGGCATAGGGAGCAATGTCTCCGTGTACAGTCTGAAATAGATATTTGTTCACTGCAAGGGGATCTGAACAAATTGGATAACTGAGTAGACATATTCAATTTAGACAAATGTAATATTTTGTGTTTTGGGTATAATAATAAAAATGCAACTTATAGGTTAATTGCTGTTTCCTTGGGGAAATCTACTAATGAAAAAGATTTTGGCGTAATTATAGACCAAGAATAAGGTGTAGTGCACAGTGCCAGCTGGCAGCTGCAAGGGACAATTAGATATTGGAATGTATTAAAAGGGGTATTGATTCACAACAGGAAGCTATTATTCTGCCTCTTTACAGGCCCAGTTAAGACACCTTCAATAAGCAGAATTCAAAATTGCTGGAATAAGGTTTTTGTTTTTTTTTGCCTTCTTGTGGATCAGCAGTGGTAAACAAGGAATAAATAAAGGGTTTAACTTGATGGACGCAAGCCTTTTTTCAACATAAACTACTACATAAACTACATAACTATATTTAACAAGTGTGTTTTCTGTTTGCAATAAAACGTATATTACTGCACCATTAATACACATTTTGGAGAACCAGTGACTGTGCTCTAATGAATTGTCAGACCAGTAAACTAGACCCAGTACACCTATGGGAAATACAAATCAATAGCTGGGGAAAAAAATATTGTGAATGTGACAAAATTGCCCTAACAAATTAGTCTGAAAGTAATACTTGTACAGCAGCTCCATAGATTTTTCACATGATTTCTGAATTTAGATATTTGAAACCTCTGTTAAAGCTACAAGCAGTTTTCAGTCAGGTACATACAGTGCTGTCACACGAGGGCACTCCTACTCTGTACATAAACTAAACTTTAAATCCATCCAATCTGGAGAAAATTGTAAAAAAGGAGGGCATAAGGTTAACCCTTGCCAGGTGCTAAGAAGTAGTGAATTGCTTATTTGTAAAGAAAACTCTGAGCTAGCAATGCTATTAAATAGGAATCAGAAATATGCTTTAAGAGAAATATTAAATCAGAAAATACAAAATATGTGTTTAATTTCAATACAGTTTATAACCTTGGCAATATTATCTTCATAAAAGTATATATATTTTTTTTAAAAAGGCCTAATTTAAAGTTTGATTCAATAATAATCCCATATTTTTAAAATTAAAGATAAACACTGGCCTGAAGTATAGTATGTAAGTACGGCCAACATGACTGGGCTAGTTACCAATCACCACAATCATATCTATTTTATTTTGTTTGTCCAGTAGCAATTTTCCCTTATTGCATCATGCTTACCAGGGCATTGTCCCTAGGCCAAAGACAGTTTATTTCTCTTTTATAGAAGATCTGTAAATTTAAGTTTGATTTACCTGACACCACGCAAGCACGACTGTCTCAGATTCGCTCTGCTGCCATAATATATGGGGACTCCTGGCTACAAGATAGAATTGGTGATATTTTAAATGTGTCTTCTTCTTCTTCAACTCTTCTTCCCAATGCAACTTCAACCCTTAGGATCACTAGATCTCAGGCCGCTCACCCCTGACTCATTTTATTTGTGACCCTGTAAGCCCTAGTGCTTCTGCCCCTTCCTCTACCCTTCCTCGTGTCACTTAGAGGTGCAAAAAGGCCTAAAAGACACCAATATAACAGCAACATTCCTATTTCTACAGAAAGGAGTCTCTAACTGTAAACTTAGCCTCTGGTCAGATGCCTCATGCTCCATTGGCTTCGGAGCCTTTTTCCGTGGCCTTTGGATGTTCAGGTCCTGGCCCAGCCCGTGGTCTCAGTCTGGCATTGTCCGGAACCTTGCATTCCTGGGTTGATTTCCCATGGTTCTGACGGCAATTGTTTGGGGACCGTTCTCCACAATAAACTGTTCAGATTTCAATGCAATAACCTTGGAGGAGTTCAATATACCAATAAGATATCTGCATCTGCTCCCCCTGTTATTGCTCTCTATCAGAAGCTTGTGGTCAGCTGTCTCAAACTTCATTTATGGGTGCTGGCAGCATGTGTCCATGATCTCACTAATAATATTGCTGAGTTTCTATCTCGGCAGACACAGATGCTACCCGCTATCGTGATTATATATTGACACTGTGAAGAAACAAGCAGTAACTCTCATACACTGGTCCATGGTCCGCTTATACCAGAGTGTGGTCGCAGTGGCATGCTTTTCCAGACATAGCCGGGGGTCCCCTTACTCATGATGGAAAGCTGTCGGTACTTCTCTGGTTGACAAAGATTATGTTCTCCAAAGGTGTTTTGGTTCCAATTGTGAAATGGCAATTATAGCTTCTTTTTAATTATCCATGTCACATGATCTCACAAAATAACTCCTGGTCAAACATGTCTTGAGGGGTTACAGGAATTGATATCGCCCCATAACTTTTTCATTCTTTGAAACCTATTGAAGTTAAAACTTTATTTGTACTCTCTGATTATTTTGCCCTTTAATTCCAATTCCTACCCATCTTCCGGAGTACTTTATCTCCCACCTTCAGAATATGGCACACACTATGTGATAGGCAGCCAAGAACATACAAGCAGGGACTGAATCAGGGTCTCTATAGACCCTGTCGGTCCCTGCCAACATCCCGCGATACTTCATGACGTCACATGTGACATCACAGAGGCCGTGATGTCAGAAATGTAGCGGACACTCGGTTTGAGCGTTCATTACCTTTCTTGTGTAGACTGAGGCCACTCAAAGTGGATCCCAGGTGTCAAGGGTTGAGACCTTTGATTGACAGCTCTATAGATTTCCTGCACACCCTCCAGGTAATGCTTACTAATTAAGTTGTGGTACATTTGCAGTCCCATTTACTATTGTGATTTATTATTGGATTTACTGGCTTTTGACTCTTGGCTTTCTCTCACTGGATTCTCCTACTTGCTTTATCCCTGAAACTTGGCTGGTATCACTGTTTGTTTGGAAGCCTGCATTGACCTCTGGACTTCCTACTGGCAGCTCTTTTGCCTGAACCCCTTTCTGTTACGCTTCTGGCTTGTATCCTAGGCCAATACCATCTTTCCTGTCCTACGCTCCCAAGACAAGCCTGACACTTGCTAAGTAGGATTAATAATAAAGTTATATAATGTTTTCAACAAACTAATTTTGGACTAAGTTTTGCAATTCCCCTGTTAATTGAACACACACCACATGTCACTGTTTAGTAAGCTTAATTTAGCTAAAGTAGGGGAAACAATTACTTTTCCCTAAATGTTTCCCTAAAAGGGGTGGCCAGTGTGTGTTTCCCCTCTCTTCCCACATGCTTCTTCTTCTGGTTCCAGTGGGATGGCATGGCAATGCATAATATGTGAAGTGCGGACTCCAAACTCCTCATCATTGCTAGTGATATTCAGTCATTACTATTCCCATCACATATCAGTTGAGTTCAAATGTACACTGGTGGACAGTAAATGAGAGGTTTGAATATGACACAGATCCACATAGATGTATTTAAATATGAGACAGCTGGTGGGCCTGAGGAATATAGTGCAATAAGTGAAGCTGCATGTTTTAAACAATTTCTCTTCTGTGGTATGGTCTTAATTAATATTACAACATTGTGGCTTGAAATAAGGATTTGACATTGGGAAAAACGATTTCTTTAATGGTATGGGTTCAAAAGAATATGTGCGATTATTTTTACTTCAGGTACAGCATGTAGGAAATCTTAACAACAAAACTGAAAAATTCTGTTTGTTTGTTTGTCTGGAGTGCTAAAAACACTAGAACACTGAACTCTAGAATCATGAAATGTGCACAGCTTATTCATGCTGGAATTTGTAGGTTAACATGATTATTTTCACCTCTCTATGTTGTTCCTTTTCTGAGTTATGAGCTAATTAACTATTGAGGTGAAGTTACTCAAAACTTTTGGACACTGGAGATGGACAACAGGAGATTTGACAATGACCCATCAACTTCACATTACTTGTAGATTATTTGGAATGATTTGGGGTACATTGGTGAAATATCGGAGGCCGAATTTCGAGATACCCAATATGTGAACCCAAATGACATCTCAATTTGGCCATCTTAGCCAAATACACACCAAATGCTTTTACAACAATAGTATGCATTGCATGTCGCTATCTCTAACCGACCAAACGGAAGAAGAAAGATAACAAGCACGTGAAGTGGACAAAACTCAGCAAGCTGCTCAACAAAGCAGCAAAACTGTTGAGAAAACAGAGGTGCGACTTACCAAACAACGACTGTGAACTGCCACAAGACGGAGCAGCGAGACAGCTGAAGAGACAAATGAGTGACGACTCTCTGGTTGCCTGTGAGCTTCAAACTTTCAGGCAAGCATCTTTTTTACTGTTTTAATATAAGGGAATATAAAATGTATATATATATATATATATATATATATATATATATATATATATATATATATATGAATCTAAATCCCAGAGAAAGCCAGGTAGTTAAGCTAGTTCAATATAATGATGTGAAATCCTTCTCATCCTTCAGCTCAATCTTGTGATGTTGACCTTTTTTTTTTGTTATAAAACATAGCGACTTTATAAATAATTGAATTTCTAAAGTTAGAGTTTTCTTTAGATCTTTCTGTTTAGAGAAATGTTATTACATATATATTGAAGTATCATATATCCATAATAATATAAATATAATATAATATAATAATATATGCATAATATTGGCACTACTATGGATGACCATGGAGTTGGGTAGGCGGTGAATTTGTCTACATGGGAAAAGATAGTAAATTCCTATTTCTGATCATGCATGCACTTGATCATAACAAAACAGAGTTACATATATGCATTTGAATTCCCAAGCATGTAATGAAGTTTCACTTGCATACCCTGCTGTCTAAACAGTTTTCCATCATTGTTGATGGCAGCTGGCGATATGGCGTGAAGCTCAGTCCTTCCCTTGATACTAGGGTATACTCTTTATAACCCAATCAGTTTGTTTTTATATAGCTATGTCTCCTCTACAAAATGTTGGTGGTTTTTTTTCAGAATCTAGGTGCATAACACTCAGGTAGTTGAAGCTACTCTCCCACTAGTTGCTTCTTTATTTATGTCCCACCAGACCCACCGCCAAGTGTTACACGCATTTATTCATGTATTTATTTTGAAAGTGTTTTACCATGAAGAGTACACCAATGTTTCTCTTGATTTCAAAATGCCCTGGGGAGCATCTGCCGTACGGCATTTAGACAAATAAAGTACATGTGCATCCATATGTAAAGTTGTAGCACATTAGCAGGTACATTCTGCCTTCAAGACAACTTATGTCTTGTATTAAGCCAGGCTCCCAGTCTCTCCTTGAAGTCATACCCATCTGGCTTCATTGCAAAGATTTATCAAAAAACATCGCTATCAAAAATATGTATAAATACATAGATTCCTGTGCTATTCTGTAGACTAGATTTATCAAAGGGTAAATAATCCCTCTGCTTGATAGATGTACTCAGTGCATTAACATACGATTCAGAGATTTTGTTTTTCCACTGGAGAGTTTTTCTCACCACTTCATAAATCTCAGCATTAGAGACTTAAAAGTCCACCATCTGGTTTGCAGGTGCCCTGACTGTTATGAACAAAGAGGTCTATCCTAGTGGTCCTTAGTATTATCACTAAAATCAAAATACTAATAAAGAGCTACATTTTACCAAATCTGTGTATTTAAAGTGCCACTACAGACTAAATTTTGTCTTGAAGTTTATATTTGATTATACATGCCCTATTTTTTTGCATGCTCAAAAAAGCTTTTTAATACATTTGACCATACACATATATTGGCATGCTTCACCCCGAGCTCTATTTTCAAAATGTTGAACATATAGCTTTACACTCAAAATTGCCATTGCCCATTGCTTTCCCAATATATACCTTTCAATGTGCTGTATGCACGTACATTCATTTCTATGTAGGTTAATGTCCAATATTATTACATATTGTGGACAATAACTTCATCAAATTATTTTGCTTTGACCATTATAGTTCTGTGATTGATTTATTAACCAGTTCTTCCAAAAACAGTTTGGCTGATCACAGTTGTAATGAGTAACATTTGAAACAGTAAGATAATAAAATATAGAAGTCACAAAAAGCATATCACAGGGGCATCTGAGTTTTTTCATTTTTTTTTAAACTTTACAGTAATGGTGAAGAATAGCTTGTTGGTCAGAGAATAATGTTTGGTTTTGGTAACAAATGCCGTTCAAAACAAGTTTAAATTAAATTTATTCAAAAAAATATTTTATTTACAGGGATAATGAGAATTTGGGCAGTTGGAAACACCTTGCTGTGAAACGGTCAAAATTTGTCCTGCGTACGTGCAGTTGGATGAGCCTGGTATATTTCATTGAAATTAAGACATTTCTTCTATGTGAAATATACTTGAATATTTACTGATGATTCTCTAAGGAAGATTGTGAATAAAAAAAATAAAAAAACAGCCTTATAGTGTGTTACAGTTTAATACCAAAAAGGGTCTTTTACAGAAGGGCCATCAGCCATTTTGAATCTCTGAAGTCAACCTGAGCATGTGGTATTCAAAACATAAACAGAGGAGTAGATGAATAGGTGTAGCCTCTTATTACCTTGCTTCGCCATGAATCTGGCATGCAGAGATAGGAAACCTGAGCCTTTGCAGTTGTTGGGATATTAGTACATTTTCTTTGCAGAGTGCCTCCACTCTTGTACTAAGTTGAATAGGCGAACACACCCACTGAGAAATGGCAGCTTCCACACAAGAAAATAATGGCTTATAGCTTCCATAATTTATTTTGGGGGATCAGGGCAAGGAGCTCTGGGACACAGCCAAATGGCTCTCAGACCTACTGTTATACACCCCATCTAAATGGGGCTGGGAGCTGGGCAAATTTCAGCCAATAGCAGCTGCTAATAAATGCCTTTTTCATGTAAAATGAAATCTCCAATCCACTAACAGGGATATAATTCTGAGGACTGATGCTTAAAATAGAGTGAGCACATTTTTTTTTTTTTGCGTTGGGTGGATTTGTTTTTATTTTTGTGTGGCGCCTTTCCTTGGGCCGATGATGAGGACTCACGGTGTCGTAGATCATTGCCTGACATCAGGAACAGGTATAATTTTATTCATAGGATTATAACATGCGGAAGCAAAACTAACTTTTGGCAAACATGATGGCCGGCATAGAATCTACCCAAATGTGTAGCAGTAGTTCCTGTCTACAATTGCATTTTTTGTTTACTCCACTGGAGTGAATTTACTGAATAGTATACTACGGTAAATAACAAAGTATTTAATTAGGCCAAAATAGCTACGTTTGAAATCTATGTTAAGTTTTGTTTACCTGTTTTTGCAATTCCATTGTGAAGTATATTGCATTGTATATGAATATCACTGTTTATGAATAGAACCCTCTGTGTTTTCCTCTCTCTGGGTATTACAGCTGTTTGGGGCAGAGTTCAAAATGTGTACAGGTGAAAAAAAAACATTTTGTAGCATACTCATTACATGTGTATAGAGATTTCATTACTTTTCTCAAGGAACACTATTTCATTTACAAAATGTTCATAACAACTAGACAAAATGTAGTTAAAATAATACTTTAGTGTGAAGTAAAACACAGGATGGCAGTTATCATCTATTGTGCTAGAGCAACCACTTCATCTGCACTGATCCTCTTGAAAATTAAACAAAAGCAAATGAGGGCAAGCTCAGCACATTGAAAGACATTTTATTGTTTTTAAATGATCTGTAAATATAATATTAGAAATCCATTTTGTGTGGAAATCCAGCAAAAACCTTATTTATCAAGATCTGTATAAAGCAAGCTTACCATGTAATATTGTATGACATTTTAACATCCTGTTTAAGTAAACTTTGTCATTTTATTTTGGAATATATAGTCCCTACTGTTCCTAAAATGCATCTGTTTTATCTTTTCATATCAACTGCTCTTTCATCATATTCTTATATTTCATGGGTTTACTGATAAAAATGTAGACTGGGATTCTCCATTACATTCTCCATTCTCTGGACATGCTTTCAATTTCCCTCCGTTTGTACCAACTTATCATAAAGTGACTGTTGATGTTTAGTTTCTCATTCTTAATTTACAGAAATCTCAAAGTCTGTGCTTTTCAAATCTCTTTGAGAGGTACCACCCAACATTACTTGAGAGCACGACAGGGAATATAGTATTCTTCATAAATATCTCAGTGAAAAAAATCAACCTGTCAGCATGTTTTTCAGAATACATTTCTTCTAGTATATCAAGAGATTCTGGCTAATGATAACATTCCAAGTGTTTCTTTTACTAATACAACACATGTGGTAATCTATATTTACCCAAAAGCCATGCCTCAAACTTATACACAGAGAATGGCATTAACTGGTGGATGGACATCAGTATGTATTAGATGGGGCCACTCACAATACAAAAAATCTATAAAGAAAGATCAACTTTTATATATAAAACATAGTATAATGGTAGTGTACAGACAAGAAATGAAACCCTAGATTGTATGCTATTATGGACACCTATAAAGCTATGATTACCATCTTTAAACTGCACTTAATCTCCTGCAGAAAACCCACTAACAAACGACTGTCATGTCTATCCCATAGACTGGCACACAGTTACAGTAACAATCAGTGGTACATTATATTTGTGAGCTATCACAGACTGATACTCCAATGTAAATGTTGTCTTCATAGTCTGATGCACAAAGAGTGCTTTCAAATGCAATGGAAGAGGTAAAATGTATCCAATCTTAAATGCACAGTATTCAACAGGTCCATTAAAATAACGACTTTCTCCATTATGAATAGGATATAAAAAAACGTTCCCCCCGATGCATAAATACCTAATTTCAGACAACTTATTTTTAGATTAAGTGACCCTGCTTTATGAATAAGATGCTGGTACATGGCAGGATGTAAAAAGGTGTAGTACTTTACTGCCATATGGAAAAAAAAGGCTTTATGTGCTATTAATTGTATTAATAATTGGAAATACAAAATGTTTGAAAATAATCTATACACTGGGTGTTATGTGTAAAGACTCCCACACTGCAAAGTGTCAAGAGTTTTATAAAAAGGCATAATCAGCGTCTGTGATCTATAATTGCGATTGCGCCTTTTTTATAACTCGTTTTTTATATGTGGCACTATCGTCTTTATACATAAGGCCCATTGGGTTAACAGACTTGCAAGAAGATGGCCATGGTATTAGAAAAGTGTGTTTTATATGTTGGGTTGAAGGATAAAACTTACCAGGAAAGGTTAAAGCATCTTAACATGTATAGCTTGGAGGAAAGACGTAACAGGGGGGATATGATAGAAACATTTAAATACATAAAGGGAATCAACACAGTAAAGGAACAGAGTATATTTAAAAGAAGAAAAACTACCACAACTAGAGGACATAGTCTTAAATTAGAGGGGCAACGATTTAAAAGTAATATCAGGAAGTATTACTTTACTGAGAGGGTAGTGGATGTATGGAATAGCCTGCCAGCAGAAGTGGTAGAGGTAAACACAGTCAAGGATTTTAAGCATGCGTGGGGTAGACACAAGGCTATCCTAGCTATAAGACCGGGAACGGGGGACTAATAAAAGTACTCAAAAAAAAAAAATTGGGCAGACTAGATGGACCGAATGGTTCTTATCTGCCGACACATTCTATGTTTCTATGTTTCTATGTTTCTGTGGAGTCTCCTGTGTATGACATTAACGGTGGCTTGATATGCAAATTAACTGGTTTTCAATGGAAAATGTGTAATTGGCATATTAGTTCCCAGATGATCTCACAAGCAGGAGACTCAGCATACACATTTAAAACACATTTTCTCCTTATTTAGGCATTTGGTTGCAATTTTGTTAACACAGTTTGGAGACCCCAGTGTTACATGTTTGTGAGTAGTGGGGATTGTCCCCTTAACCTTGACATCCTTTTTGTCTTTACCTAATCCACCCCAAGAAAGACACGAGGCATGGTTGGAGTTAAAACAGGTCATAGCATTTATTGAAAACAGTTCTCATGCTGCATTAGAAAAACGGAACTCCTTTATTATTATTAAATTGTTAATAATGCATAATACAGTATGAACCTCTCTATTCCTTATCCTTGCCAGTCCTTTAATTAAACTTAAACACATTTCTTTAATAACATTTTACTTAAATAATCTAACTTCTATTAAATTATAACATCATCCTGGGGTCGTTCCCTTCCTCCTCGTCCTTCCTAAGTACCCCCTTTTCTTCCTAATGCTGACCACCAGCCTGCTATAAGCTCGGTGGGCATGTCCATTCTACAAAGGTTAAGCTAAGGGCCCCCCCATACTTCTTTTTTCAATTGACTTGTTCTCCTTTATTCTCTAATACCAACTGGCAAAGAGACCCTCGCTAGCTGTGACAAGAAAAAACATATTAATACAAAACAACCAAAAGCACATGGGTAGGGAGGGAGGTTGGGAAGCTGTTACTGACCTGGTCATTCAAAATAAATGTAGGTCACATCAGTCCTTTTCTTCTCCTCTATCTGCTGCAAGAAGGTTCTATATGTGGACCAATGTCACTGCTGAGCTGCAATAGCTACATGACCCACAGGAGACGTCTTGCTGTTCTCAGCATGCATAAATGACCTCTCTGCACTGCCTCCTGCTTGTCACAGTGTCTTCGTCAATCCTCAAAATTACCTTAATAGGAGGTAAGTGTTCTGGCATCTCAAAATCCCTGGAGAAGAAAGAAAATCATGTTTTGTTTTACTGATCATAAAAACCAATCAAAAGCGGTTCACTTAAACAGCTTCTTTCACCTGTATCTAATTAACACTCTTTTTTTTTATTTCCTTTGTTAAACAAATTGAAACAGATTGGATCTGGAATATATTGAAAAAGGGTCTATCGAAAATTACTTTTAATATTCTTATATCCCTCTCTAAGTGGTTCTCTTCTTATCACCTACTCAATTCATCAAGCTTGATACAACCCACAGGGTTGTTCTAAACAATCTTGTTTAAAATCATAGAACTATATATGTGGCAGCTGCATTCCGCTTTATTTAATGTTAGTCTTATATTTTATATTTTTTCCTAACCGTGAAGGCCGGCTGCAAACCAGATTTACACTTTGGCTGATGCCGAAATTCTCGTATAGAGATTAAGAGCAGGTTCCTTGGAGCAACAAGGCCACAAACACTTGAGTGAGGCTCCCATAGGTCAAGTAAAACATTGAAAAGTTTCTTCTAAATCCTACTGTAGGCACAATGCCAAGAATTTTATTAAAATCAAATTTTCTGCTCTTGGTAATAAAATATTGCCTGTAGGCACAAAGTAGATGGAAAATACATTCTTCAAAAAAAAATTGTAGGTTCTACCTATTGCACTTAAATATATTGTTTTCCTTATTGAAACTATGAATACAAAAATTGAAATGTTCCAAAAAAGAAATTCTCTTTAAGAAGTAGCAGACTTTTATTTGAAGTGAACATGTTTCTAATAATAAGATTACTTTTTATTGTACTATTTCCTAGGTGGAGACAAGCTAGAATGCTCTTGAAGAATTAAGAAATATAGCATTTCCGATTTCTTTCATATATCTATATGAAAATACAAAGTAAACGTTTTATGATGCGCACATTTTTCCGTTTTGTTTAAATTTTATTTCAAAGGGATAAGCATGTCTGAAATGTTTGCACAATCTAAATATTAATCAAATTTCTTCCGCATTATATAGATTTTGCTGTTACACATGGCATAAAAGATAAAGATAAATGCAATAAACAAAGGAATTAAAAACAGACGGAAGGGTCTATTCAATAAAGAAAGATTTCTAGAGAATTGAGATGAGAATTTCCAACTCTAGGCCAATGTAGCAAAGTTGGTAAAATTCTCCAATCTCAGCTACTTTGACCTTCAGTTTGAAATTCCTATCTCAATTCCCTGTAATTCTCTTGTTTGTGAATAGACCCTTATACACAACATTTCTTCAGTTTTCTAGATTGAAATATTTGAAACTTTAATATTGTCTTGTTTTCTTAAGACTTGAAATTGTACTATACACTTTTAGGTTTCCTGAATTGCTTTTTTTGTCTTAAATAATATAATTTTATTTTGTATTAATCTAATAGTATTGTATGATGAAAATGTCAGCTATGCATATGAGTCTATTCACTAAAGTCCGGGTTTTGTGGTTGATGAAAGCTCACCACAAAACACAGACAGATTAGACCACTGGCATCCAACATGCGGCCCGCTGGCCAGAGAGGTACGGCCCGCTTGAGAGTGACAGCAGTATCTGCACCTCTGAGGGGAGAAAGCTCCGCCCCCTCGCACTCTGACCCTGTTGGAGCATGGGTGTCAGTATAAGGTTACATTAATAAACGTGCTTTAATGTGTAAATAACACATAGATGTAATGATTGCCTTCAATAAAATATGTGATCACAGCTGCTGGATCTATAATGTTGTAATGCCGAAAGATAAAAGCAGAATACAACATACTGCAATGGTGCAGATCTCTGGATAAACACAACTGAACCCCTGTTGTGGGGAGACTTTGAAGGGATGTCAGTATAAAAATAGACATAGCTACACAAATCAAAGAAGAGTTGAAAATTGATGCGTTTCACTGAAGTGGATTCTCAGCTTCCTCAAGAAAACTGCTATCTTGTCTGTCCATCTGTGTCTATCTCTTATGATAACGGGTGGGATGATGAAGTTGCACTGTAAGCCATTAAATTGTTTTTGCCCCCTGGAAAAGTTGCCAGCCCTCCCCTGATTGAAAAGGCATGCCAATGCAAGTTTACCCTGTTTTGATGACATCAAATAGGTGAATATTCAGAATTTAATCAGACACATAAAAGGGATAAAATGACCAGTAACTAGTATTTTTTTTTTATTACTTTGAGGATCAATACACATCTTACATTAGAAGCTCTTGGGGAAGAATCTCAAAGCTGACTATATGTATTTGTCTTTGGTAGTCCTGTAATACCCTTTACTCATTATATGTAGTGCAGTGGAATTAGTAAATAGTATATTAAAAATGAAGACCGTTAATGTAAAACAGATCCATTGCCTTTTAAGCAGACACCCTGCTTAGGTTTAATGTCTATGATTAAGCCTCACGGCGAAACGCGTGAGACTGTTTCTCTCTGATTATGTTTTTTACTCCGTTTTTCAATATATTTTCTATTTTTATCTATAGTCCATTGAACTGTGGATTTACTCAAAGGGTGAACACGTGCGCTGCATTGGCTTGTTGATATCTTTAATTTAATTATTCTGTGGCTGGGAACACCGCTTGTGCAGCACGTCACACGGAAAAGCCTTTCCGTTTCATTCATTCTTTTATTTTCCATGTAATGATGTGACCAACCACACAGTATACTTTTCATGACCATGGCTGAGTTGCTTATAGTTAGTTGCACATTGGTTGACATGTAATAATAACATAATGATAATTGTTTAAGCACAGGTTACATAAAACTGTAAAGGGACGCACTAAAAAAGCATTACATACACAATTATTTTTGAACCCAAACATATGCAACAATCTGTTATGCCCATTCACAATTACATAATCATAAAAGCAGTGATTCATAAATGTTATCCAAATATTACCTCCACATCAGCCATATTTTTAATATTTGTATGCTGGACAGAGTCACAGCAATTTGACACATCATCAACCAGCGCATACATCAGTAGACAATGGTCACGCATGCACAATGCTACCAGTGTCATTGCTGTGCTTGAAGATATTCAGACCATTTGTGGGCCGATTCACCCACAATTCATTTCAACACTGAAAGGTTTTCTTCTTCTTGCAAAAGAGGCCACAGTTGGTGGCCACAGGTACAGTATTTTCTGCCATCATCTTGTGTATCTTTGATGGCAATATATCCTTTTTACAGTACATGCAAAGGATTTCTTCATATGAGTATTTGGATCATTAATTGCATATTTGTTGCTTCCTTGGTGATAGAGTCCCTTTAAGAAATCAAAACATCCCCTGATTCCAATACGGTTTCTGAAAATTTTACTTTCCCACACAATTTAAGCGTAGATATGAGTTAACTCCCAAACCAGCTGTGAATTATCAAAACACCTTCCTTGTACAGATGATATATTTTGTCAGTTTACAGATCATTGCTTTTGTTTATTTATCTTTGGGAGTGGTGTAGTTTTGGGGACTTTTGCATAACAATTTTTAAAACAACTAGAAAGTTTTAAATACATCACTGTTTTAATGTCTTTATTGGTTGTAATATTGCATTTTTAACATTACATTTTACTTTTTATATATACTGATCAGCCATAACATTATGACCCCCTGCCTAATATTGTGTAAACTCCTTTTGCCGCCAAAACTATCCTGATTGCTTGAAGCATGGACTCCACTAGACCTATGAAGGAGTGCTGTGGCATCTGACACCAAGACGTTAGCAGCTGATCCTTTAACCCCTTAGTGACATGACTTTTTTGGCTTGTCCGACGCTTGGTGACATGGGCTGTTTTAACATTTCTGAGCAGTTTGTGTTTTGCTGTAATTTATTTCTGTCTCATTTAGTGTACCCGCACAAACTATATATCGTTTTTATCGTTATAAGAAGGGCTTTCTTTTGATACCATTATTTTGATAATAGCATATAATTTGATGTAAAAAAAATAATAAAATATGGCAAAAAAATTGAAAAAATACTTTTTTTATGACTTTTATTTGAAAAATCGTATACTCATGTACAAGAGACAACAAAAAAACACTGCTAAAAAGTTTCTAATATATGTCCTGAGTTCAGAAATAGCCCATGTTTTTATGTTTTTGTGCTTTTTTATTCATGTTACAGGGCCAGAACTATAAGTGGTGCAAAGCTATTTTAAAATCCTTTCTTTCAAAATTAGCGATAGTGACATTGTAACACTGATTTCTGTACTAAATCCATGAATGACCCCCAACATGTACATATTTTTGAAAACTAGACAACTCAGGGCATTTAACTTGGGGTATTTTGACACATTTCATGTAGCCATTTTACCACCAATCTATGCCAAAGTTTGCAGCAAAAAATCTTTTTTTTTAATTTTTCACATATATTGCAATTTAGGTAAACATTACCTTAAAATGTGAAGGGATATTTCCAAATAACACCTCAATATGTGTTCAGCAACATCTCCTGAGTACAGGGATACCACCCATGCATAGGTTTGTTGGTTTGTTTTGGGGCTAAAAGGCCACATTTAGGGGGTGCTCATTTTGGTTTTCCAACTTGGAATTCTGACATGCAGAAAACTTGTGCCCATGTCCCATTTGGGACATTTTTGAAGCCAGAAAGTGTATTCTACCCCACAAAACCATATATATTTTTAAACTAGACACCCTAGGGTATTTCAAATGGTAGTATTTTAACACTTTCCATGCACTAATTATACTACCAGCCTATGTCAATGTTTTGGGTAGTAATTTTTTTTCACATACATTGTACTTTGTGCATGAATTCACAGATCCTGTTATATGTCAGTGCCAAACAACACCTCAATATGTGTTCAGCAACATCTCCTGAGTACAGGGATACCCCCCATGTATAGGTTGGTTAGGTTATTTGGGGGTTAAAAGGCCACATTTGAGAGGTGCACTTTTTGGTTTTCCAACTTGGAATTCTGACGTGCAGAAAACCTGCTCCCATGTCCCATTTGGGACATTTTTGAAGCCAAAAAGTGTATTCTATCCCACAAAACCATATATTTTTGAAAACTAGACACCCTAGGGTATTTCAAATGGTAGTATTTTAACACTTTCCATGCACTAATTATACTACCAGCCTATGTCAATGTTATGGATAGTAATTTTTTTTCACATACATAGTACTTTGGGCATGAATTCACAGATCCTGTTATATGTCAGTGCCAAACAACACCTCAATATGTGTTTAGCAACATCTCCTGAGTACAGGGATACCACCCATGTATAGGTTGGTTAGGTTATTTGGGGGTTAAAAGGCCACATTTGAGAGGTGCGCTTTTTGGTTTTCCAACTAGGAATTCTGACGTGCAGAAAACCTGCGCCGATGTCCCATTTGGGACATTTTTGAAGCCAAAAAGTGTATTCTATCCCACAAAACCATATATTTTTGAAAACTAGACACCCTAGGGTATTTCAAATGGTAGTATTTTAACACTTTCCATGCACTAATTCTACCACCAGCCTATGTCAATGTTATGGATAGTAATTTGTTTTTCACATTCATTGTACATCGGGCATGAATTCATAGATCCTATTATGTGTCAGTGCCACAAAACACATTAATATGTGTTCAGCAACATCTCCTGAGTACAGGGATACCACCCATGTGTAGGTTAGTTAGATTATTTGGGGGCTAAAAGGCCATGTTTAGGGGGGGTGCATTTCCAACTTGGAATTTTGACATGTAGTCAGCCTGCGCCCATGTTCTATTTGGGACACTTTTGAAGCCTGTCAAAGTATTTTACCCCATAAAACCATATATTTTGGAAAACTAGACATCCTAGGGTTTTTAAAATTGTGGTATTTTAACACTTTCCAAGTGCTAATTCTACCACCAACCTATGTCAAAGGGTTGGGATGTCATTTTTTCCCCACACACATTGTAGTTCAGGCAGGAATTTTCAGATTCTGGTATTTGCCACTGCCAACCAACACCTCAATATGTGTTCAGCAACATCTCCTGAGTACAGGGATACCCCCCATGCATAGGTTTGTTGGTTTGTATTGGGTCTAAAATTCCACATTTAGGGGGTGCGCAATTCCAACCTGGAATTTTGACATGTAGTCAGCCTGCGCCCATGTTCCATTTGGAACATTTTTGAAGCCGTCCAATGAATTTTACCCCATCAAACCATATATTTTTGGAAAATAGACATCCTAAGGTATTTCAAATGGTGGTATTTTAATACTGTATAGGTACTAATTCTACCACCAGCCTTTGTAAAAGTTTGTGGTAGTACTTTTTTGGGAGGTTTTTTTCCACATGCATTGTACTTCAGGCATGAATTCACAGATTCTGGTATATGTCACTGCCAAACAACAACCCAATATGTGTTCAGCAACATCTCCCGAGTACAGGGATAGCACCCATGCATAGGTTTGTTGGTTTGTTTTTGGCTAGAAGGCAACATTTGTGAGATGCGCATCTCAAAATTCCAACTTGGAATTTTGACATGTAGTCAACCTGCGTACGTGTCCTTTATGGGATATATCTTTGAAGCCAGCCAATGTAATTTACCCCCACCAAACCATATATTTTTTTATCGGTAGACCCCCATCACTACTTGTGGCAAGGGCTCAGCAGCCACCGATACATCGCTAGATGATGTATCAGAAAGCTGAATAGGGTCAAAATCGAACCCTGAGTCCGCGGCCTCAGAATCAGTGCGTAAGCAGTGATCTCGAGCAAAGAAGGGGTTAATAGCTCTTAGAAGAGCCTATCTAGTACTGTAATACATTACAGTACAAAGAAATTAATCCATAAAACAGTGCAGACAGAAAAACATACTGTTGCTGTGCAAGATTACTGCTTACACAGTGATGAATGGCAGGGAAGGGGTTAATACACAGTGAAAGACTTTCATAAAACCTGACAATTTTATAAAATGTTATTTTATATCACTAATACTGATCTGTCTCTTTCCGTCACAAAAATGTAAGTGAGGAGAGGGAGGCAGATCAATATTTGTGAATATTGATCCGACCAATTTTGATCTGACCAGGGCGAATGGTGAGCTTAATTGAGAAATCACCAAACCGCCTTTGCCACTAATTCGCTGTTACTGATCGCTATGCGCTCAGGCAGCTTAAAAAAAAAAAAACTCAAATATTTTTACTTTACATGTAATCCCCTAGCGGGTATGTGTAAAAAAAATAAAATAAAAATATGCAGACAGATAAAAATTGCTTTGGCGTCAATATCATTGCGTAAGCAGTGATCGACGGCAAAGAAGGGGTTAATAACTCTTAGAAGAGCCTTTTTAGTACTGTAATAAATTACAGTACAAAAAAAATTAACCCCTAAAAAATGCACAAACGGCAAAAATAAATGCGCTGATGTGCACGATCACTGCTTGTGCAAGATCAGTGGCAGGGAAGGGGTTAAACGCAGGGAATTGCTTTAATAAGTTTTTTTTTATTGTTTTAATATTTGTGTGTTGTGTGTTTATTGTTTTTTTTTACTTTTAGAACTTTGATCTGTCTCTCTCCCTCACTAAAAAAATGTGAGGAGAGGGAGGCAGATCATAACTGGTCAGATCAATATAGGGTTAATATTGATCTGACCAGTCAGTGGGGATGTTCAGCAGAACATCCCCACTGCCTGTCAGTGTGCCTGGCAGTCACTGATTGCCTCTGTGAAGAGGCAATCGTGTGACAGCCAGAGAGCACAGGAAGCAGGTACTTCCTGCCTCCTGTGCTCTTGCCCTTAGAAGGGCAGCGCCATCTTGGTCACTCAGTGACCAAGATCGTGCATTTTTTTTTTGTGTTCCTGATTGCCTCGACTTGCGAGGCAATCAGGAACACTTTCTGAGCATAGGAAGCGAAAAATTCGCTTCCTATGCTCATTTTTTAATGCACGTGTTTTAAAGGCACTGTGCCTTTAAAACCGGCATTTCGATCGCTCTCCGGAGCGATCGAAATGCCGACGGGCATTTTTTTTAGTATTGTACGATGCTTCCACACGGAAGCATCGTTACAATACCATCAGAGCACTGAAAGCGGAAAAACTCCGCTTTCAGTGCTCGTTTTGACACAGGACGGACTAGGTCCGTCCTGTGTCACTAACGCTTCGCCACACAGGACGGACCTAGTCCGTCCTGTGTCGCGAAGGGGTTAAGTCCTGTAAGTTGTGAGGTGGGGCAACCACGGATCGGTCTTGTTTATCCAGCACTTCCCAGAGATGTCCGATTGAGATCTTGGGAATTTGGAGGCCAAGTCAACACCTTGAACTCGTTGTTGTGTTCCTCAAACCATTCCTGAAGCATTTTTGCTTTGTGGCAGGCCATATTATCATCCTGCTTAAATAAGCCAATGACATCAGGGAATACCGTTCCCATGAAAGGGTGTATATGGTCTGCAGCAATGCTTAGGTAGGTGGTAGGCAGGGCCGGACTGGCCTACCGGGATACCGGGAAAAATCCCGGTAGGCCGTCATCCCTGGGGCCGAAATGGGCGATAAGAAAGCAGCTGCGGTGGCTACTTTAAGAACTTGGCCGCGGTGGCCGCTTTAAGGACGCTGCCGCCGGGGCCGCTTTAAGGACGCTGCCGCCGGGGCCACTTTAAGGACGCGGCCTTCCAGGCCACTTCAAGGATCCAGTTACCGAGGCAGCTTTGAGGTTAAGAGTGCTCTGGCCCCCCCCAACTTCCCCCGAGACTGTCTGAGCGCCGGATGAAGGTGACATCCGACGCTCAGGAAAAAAATTAATAATGGTGTCCTGCCTCTGCAGTTATACGAGGCAGACACCGTTTCATCCTTACTGCATTTTTTAAACATTTTATTATAAAGAAATTGTGTGTATGTGTAAGTATGTCTGCGTGTGTGACAGTGTGCATGTGTTACTGAGTGTAAGTGTATCTGTAAGTGTGAATGTGTAACTTTTTGTAAGTGTGACTGCATGTAAATGTGACTGTATAAGTGTGTGTATTTTTGCAAATGTGTACATCCACCTCCCTGCAGACAGCATTTAAAAAAAATAAGTATGTATGTGTAAGTGTGTCTGCATGTTGACAGTGGGCATGTGTTACTGTAAGTGTGAATGTGTAACTTTTTGTCTGTGAGTGTGACTGTATGTAAGTGTGTCTCTATAAGTGTGACTGCGACTGTGTGTAAGTGTGACTGTATGTTAGTGTGTGTATTTCTGGATATGTGTGTTCACTGCTTGGTCTGATCCAGCCACCTGCCTGCAAACAGCATTTAAATAAACAAATCTGTGTGTATATGTGTGTCTGCGTGTGCAACAGTGTACATGTTACTGTGTTTAAGTGTGACTGTGTGTGTCTGCTATTGTGACTGTATGTCTGTAAGTGTGACCGTGGGTGTGTCTGTGTAACTAAGTGTATCTAAATGTGCGTGTGTGTATTTCTGTATGTGTGTGTGTATTTCTGTATGTATGTGTGACTGTGTGTGTGTAAGTGTGACTGTCTGTAAGGGTTTATGTCTGTGTGTATCAAATATAAAACAATATCAGAAAAAGTAGCAGTGCAGTGCAATGCGATATGGCCGCCTTTTCCCTCCTACACGATGCTGGAGCCTTCTTTCGTGCTGGGGCAAGGCCTGTGAGTGCAATCTAAGTGATGGGGTAAGTCCTGAGTTTTGGGGGAAGTCCTGTCAGTGCATTCTAAGTGCTGGAGCATGTCATGTAACTGCAATCGGCTTTCTGAGGTGCTGGGGCAAGTTGTGTGAGTGCAGACTGTGAGCTGGGGTAAGTCCTAGGTGCTGGGGCAAGTCATGTGAGTGCAATATAAGTTCTGGGGTAAATCCTGTGAGTGCAATCTGCATGCTGTTATAAGTCCTGTGAGTGCAATCTATGTGCTGGAGTAAGTCCTGGCTGGGGCAAGTCCTGTGAGTGCAATCTATGTGCTAGGGTAAGCTCTGCCTGGTGCAAATCCTGTGAATGCAGTATGAGTGCTGGGATAGGCCATCGGTTGGGCACGTTCTGTGAGGTCTGTCCTGGTGCTGGGGTAAATCAATATATCCACTTAGTATGTTCACAAGTTTAAATCTCACACACTGCCCTGATATATACCCCATGCACAGGGCAATTCCTATAACCTTGTGTACATACTGGGGTACTTAAATATGGCAATGTGCATGGGCATTATATTAGGGCACTGTATTTGATATAACCTTGTGTACATACTTGGGGCATATATTGCCCTAGGCGCAGGGTTATATATCCGTGCTATGAGGCTGGTATAATGATGTTATGCTATGGTGCTGGTATAATGATGTTATGCTATGGTGCTGGTTGATATAATGATGCCATGCTATGGGGCTGGTATAATGATGTTATGCTATGTGGCTAGTATAATGATGTCATGCTATGGGGCTGGTATAATGATGTCATGCTATGGGGCTGGTGATGTTATGCTATGGGGCTGGTATACAATTATTTCCAGGGCTGTTTTTTTTACCCAGTCCGGCCCTGATGGTAGGTGTCAATGTATCATCTACATGAATGGTAGAACATTGCCCTAAGCACCACACTGCCTCCACCGACGTGCCACCTGTCAGTGGTCATAATGTTATGGATGATATCTTAAGTTGGAAAAGATACAAACTCCTTGCAAGTACAATAACTGAACACAGCCAATACATTTCACATCCTCTATATCTATTAATTGAATACTATAACATTCACCTGCACAGTTCACCTGCCATGCTAAAAGATAGGATAGTTATTATTTTTAGTCATCTATTACAGACTGTAAATTCTGATTTGTATGCTGCTTGCAATCTTAATTATCAGCTGTATATTTTTGATGCTTAAACAAGCTAACAAGTCTAAGGAAGTCAAATCATGACTTGATTTACTTACCAAAATCTGTTAAGAACACATAGCCTCACTTGTGGTGGGCAAGTAAAAAATAGGCCTAAGGCCTATAAAGTCTGTAGAAGCATGGCTGGTATTTTTTGAAGACATAGTGTCAATCCTAGGTTAAGGCACTTTTAAGTAATTTACAGTCAGTAGGTCATCAGTAGGAACATATCGACATATCAGCAGTCTTGTTTTTACCCCAAAAATCCTCAGTGTACAGCACTGTGAGGGATTCTGGGTAAGCAGATACTAATAATTTCAATAATGAGGGATTTTTACTTCAATATTCATTTTTTACATTCTACTCTACAGCATATGATACACAACCTATCATAGACACCAAGGTTTTTGGTCTAATGAACCAGCTGTTGAACCTGTTACATCTTCCCGACTTCTGGACCAATTCCCATTAAACCAGGAAAGGTTAAAGCATCTTAACATGTATAGCTTGGAGGAAAGACGTAACAGGGGGGATATGATAGAAACATTTAAATACATAAAGGGAATCAACACAGAAGAAGAGAGTATATTTAAAAGAAGAAAAACTACCACAACTAGAGGACATAGTCTTAAATTAGAGGGGCAACAATTTAAAAGTAATATCAGGAAGTATTACTTTACTGAGAGGGTAGTGGATGTATGGAATAGCCTGCCAGCAGAAGTGGTAGAGGTAAACACAGTCAAGGATTTTAAGCATGCGTGGGATAGACACAAGGCTATCCTAGCTATAAGACCGGGAACGGGGGACTAATAAAAGTACTCAAAAAAATTGGGCAGACTAGATGGACCGAATGGTTCTTATCTGCCGACACATTCTATGTTTCTATGTAAACTGGGTATTAATAAAAAAAAAATGGCCTTGTGCACATGTCTCTAAACTAAAGACAATCTTTACTTAACTATATTTCCCTTATTTTTCAAAACATGTTTACTATTCCTTTAGATTGTCCTTTTTTACATCTGCAGCACTGTATATATAAGTGATTTAACTCAAATGTATTTTGTAATTATTCTTATCATCTCCTCTACGAATCTGTTATTTATATCACAACAGATGTTAAATGATGGACTTTTTTTTATGATTTGACATTGCTGAACTTTTTCACAACATGAATTTTTGGGGGCCAAAATGCTTATCGCAATAGAAGACCAATCATCTGTATTAAGCGAGACCACACAACAGGATGTCCAGATCGGATAACACGTTAGCAGCACGTGTGTCTCCAAATTGTGCACAAGTCATTTTTGGGATATTTGAGACATATTTGTTTAATATTTCCACTGGAGGCCTGTACAATTTGTAATTGACTGGAAGATGAAATACCTGGCATTTGGTGACTATTAGCAAAGAGTACTTTGTTTAAACAGCAATGGGCTTCAGAGGTGATCCTTTTGTTGACATTATACTGCTGGCTCAGTGTGAGATCAAAGACATGCCCCAGACTTCAAAAGCACCAAAAAATCTAGCACAGAGTAGAAATCTGAGATTGGGTTACAACATGGTTACCCGTAAATGTAGGGAATTGTAAGAATATATTTTCAATATCATAAGATAAAAAATGTATTGATATATGAATTTATAAAATTCTGCCACATACAAACTATAAAGCAAAAGTATTTTATATACGAATTGGCTAGTTGAGCACTATATCCAAGTGAGCCCCACTATAATGCAGGGCACAGGATCCACGAACTGCATTGTGCATGGCGTTATAATGAGGTTTAGTTGTATTATTAAAATATTATATTTAATGTAAAAAATGTATTGGGCTCTACACAATGACTTGAGATAATTTATCTAAGCCACGGAATAGCATAGGCTTTAATAGAAAATTTTGAGTTAAAACAAATAGGGATACATGTTAGCACAACCTTACATTATATGGGTTACTTCTCTGAAACTCCTTAGGTTACAAAATGGTTACCCGTAAAAGTATGGAATTGTAAGAATATAGTTTCAATATTATAATATCAAAAATAATAAAAAATATTAAACAAAAGTATTTTACATCCAAATTGGCTAGTTGTGTACTTTGTACTGGTGAGCCCCAATATAATTCAGGATTCAGGATCCACAAAACCAATTTATTCTGTGGCAATTATCAGAGCACTGTGATATAACAAGAACCATATTATAACCCATAGCATTATAATGAGTCTTAATTGTATTATTAAAATGTTATATTTTATGTATAAGTCTCATTGGGATCTATACAATGACTTGAATTAATTTATCTCAGGTCACTGAATAGCATAGATTTTAATAGTTAATGCAGGTAAAATATTTTAGTTAGGAATTACCTGCAAGGGAGGGAATGCTCTTAAATGATATTATTAACATGCCTTCCTGGTTTACATATGTAGGGACACTCCTAAAATCTATAACTTTTCTCTGGACTCTATTTAAAGATAGATAGATTTAAGGGGAAGATTTTTACAACTAGAAAAAAACACTGTGTCTCCTTTTAGAAATATACCAATTTATTTTTAATTGTAAAGTGCAAATCATTGGCTTTGAAGACTAAGGGGGTCATGTACTAAACAAGTGCAGTGGGAAAAAAGTAGGTAAAACATGAGTAAGAAACAATTTCACTTTTTTTCACTGATTTGCGCCTCTTCCGTATATTTTTATTTAACGTGCATTTTTCCAGTTGCGCTAATAAATTGCGATTATATTTGCACATGCTGAAGAGTTTTGCGAATATCTTGTGAAAGATAAATTCTTATTTGCGTGTGAAAATGACACCAGCTTTTAGCAAGTGCAATCAAAAGAGGTAGAAAAAATATTTGCAAAATTGCCTGTTTTCATTCGCAATTATGCCCGTTTTTATTCGCAATTTGCTCGTATGTACTATTTGAGTGTCACATTTTTAGTACATTGCAATAGTAGCAAAGTGCAAAAATAGTTTTGCACATAAAATATATTTGCGTTTGTTATTAGTGCATGCCCCTCCTAGTCTCTAGTGTTTCTCTTTTTGTAGTTGTCTGATCAGTACTCAAAATGTTCATACTTTTCTACCACTCATGAACCAAGAGACAATCACCTACTCTTTTTTGATGTATGGTGCATGTGATATTCTGTCAGAATGACTGGCAGCCATTTAAAATATTAAATTAATGCATTTTTCAGAAACTCTAGGACATTGGCACAACAGGGATAGAAAAGTATATGGTGAAAAAAAGAATCTTTATTTATTTTAGCTATGGCCCTATAGAGTTGTTACCACGGGGCACAAATGCAAATAGAAAACGATATATAGAATTGTTAATTGTAGCATGGCCACATTGTAGCATCATATAAGCTACTACTATAATAGGTTTTTTTTCTGCTGTAAATCTGTTAGCATGGTGTATAGCAGGGGTAGGCAACCTTTCGGCACCCCAGATGTTGACTTCCATAATGCTCTTACAGCCATAATGCTGGCAAAGCATCAAGGGACATGTAGTCCACAACATCTGGAGTGATCAAGGTTCCCAACCCCTGGTATTTAGGAATCTTTCAAGCCTCAAAGTTTATATTTAGTAGTTGATAAGATGTCCCTGCCCTTAAATGTATTTTTTTAAAACATTTACAAGTGTAAATAAATGAATTTAATATAATAAGCATTCTTTGGTTACAAAAATGCATCAGACCCCAACATTTCCTTGGTATTAACATGAGATATTACTATACTAGTCTCTTTGCCTCAAAGTTTTTTCCCCAGTTTCCGAAATATGCTTACATAATGGAAATCGGGTGTGAGATATACTGCTACGAATGTAAACTGTCATGTGGTTCCATGCACTTATAAATTCTACAAAATTTAATGTCTGTGTGTATCCCAACATTCTATTTGATTACTCAATGCCTTATCTGCTAAACCAGATACCTCACAAATAACCAGATAATTCACATCACGAAGGCTGAAACTGCAGACTTACTTGCTTTACAGCTCTTACACTTCATGAATTTTACTTTTACTATTGTAAAGAGAATTCATAGACAGATTATAGAACACTTAGTAGTTGGAAACAGGCCATCATCTATTAACAGGCCCAACTCACTGCAGATACCTTACATAATGTACTTCCTATAAACACACTTCAAGAATTATCCAGCATATGTCAAGCACTTAAGATAAGGTGAAGAAAAGTGTAAGTGTAAACTTTTAATATGCTATCTGCAAGATCCACACCTCTAACCTGGCTGATAAGGAATAATATTACCCAGTACCTGATAGTTTTGAGTTTTACAAGATGAAACATATGTGTTAGAAATTGTAATGCTATTCAAATAATTCCACAGGAAACATTCCCAGCACATTAATCACAAGTCTTTCCTGACAGCACATTGTGCTGCTAGAAAATGTCAAACATATCACAGATCAGCTCTTACTCAAGTGGATGCTGTCAGCACCGAGGCCTTCTGTAGTCTCTTAGTTCCCACAGAAGAAGCATATTGAACCTTGAAGATTGTCTGTTGTTTGCAGATCTAAGTATATGCTGCTCTGTGAGCAATGGTACCACTGGGTATTACTAGTGCTAGTTCTAACTGGAGCGTCTAAGTCTCAAAGTGTGGGATGATATTTAATCCTTCAAGTGCCAGAGGGACAGGTTATTACTTTGTTGCACTGCAATGCACATTTGTGGACACTAGAGCGGTAAGGTGTAGTCTCCATTCCATCTCCTGCTATAAGAGCTTAGTTGGTCCTGGATAATACATTTTTAAAATCTTCCAGTGCATTTTGCAGTGGCAACTCACCAGGTTTAACACAATTCATAGTCAAAATTTCAGTTTCACCCAGTTTATTTTGTGTATGTTGTACATGTGTTTAATATTTGTGAAATGCACTTATTTTTATATTAAACATTTCAGTTCTCTTTTAGTTCTACACTGACATTAATTTCACTGCAGCCTCCAAATTCAGTGACATTATTTAGAGGGAGTACACAGGAGGGGCTACTTCTCTGAAGCTTCTCAAGTCTGCTAATATAGGGGTTACTTTTCTAAAACTGCTCATGTCTGCTAATAGGGGGTAATTCTCTCTAAAACTGTTTATGTCTGCTAATAGAGAGGTTACGTCTCTGAAACTGCTCTTATCTAGTAATGACTGTATGCATATTATAAATTTAAATATATTATTACATTTAAAATGTTATATTTTTATTGTATATATGAATGAGTATGTGCTATATTCATTTATATTATGCCTGTGTGCAGAGGCGGCTCTAGACTTTGTGAGGCCTTAGGCGAAAGTCGAACATGAGGCCCTCACGGACACACATTATTAAATAAAATATATGCAAGTGATAATAAAAATGAACTGTAAAAATAGCATATTTCAAGATCAGACTCAAATCCCAGCTTCTAGAAATGAACAGCTCCTAGAATTTTATTTGTCTCATAATTATTCTACAAACATCTATAAACATTTGGTATAGATAAAATTGTGTGCGGCTGACATTGTTATTGCTGTGTCCTAAATGTGAACACTAACACATATCACACAGTCATTCATAGACACACTCAGTGAGCACACACTGACTCACAGACACACTCAGTCAGCACACAATCACACTCAGCTAGCACACACTGACTCACAGACACACTCAGAAAGCACACAATCACACACTAACAGAAACACTCAGCCAGAAGGAAAGGTGCTCAATGTTGAAAGTGGTCTCACAGAGCACGTTGTGCTAGAAGATTGGCACTTTGTTCTTCCTCACAGCATCGGATGCACTGTGATTTAGCCATTCAATATGCCAGGATTTTGCCCCTCAATATGCCAGGATTGTGCCACTCAATCTGCCAGGATTTTGCACCTCAATATGCCAGGATTTTGCCCATTAATATGCCAGGATTTTGCCACTCTGTGACAGGATTTTGCCCCTCACAAATCCTAGAATTTTGCCTCTCAATATGCCAGGATTTTGCCACTGTATGCCAGGATATTGCCCCTCACAATGCCAGGATTTAGCCTCTCACTATGCCAGGATTTTGCCACTCTGTGCCAGGATTTTGCCCCTCATTATGCCAGAATTTTGTCCCTCGCAATGCCAGAATTTTTCCTCTCACTATGCCAGGATTTTGCCCCTCATTATGCCAGAATTTTGCCTCTCAATATGCCAGGATATTGCCCCTCACAATGCCAGGATTTAGCCTCTCACTATGCCAGGATTTTGCCCCTCATTATGCCAGAATTTTGCCCCTCACAATGCCAGAATTTTGCCTATCACTATGCCAGGATTTTGCCCCTCATTATGCCAGAATTTTGCCCCTCACAATGCCAGAATTTTGCCTCTCAATATGCCAGGATTTTGCCACTGTATGCCAGGATATTGCCCCTCACAATGCCAGGATTTAGCCTCTCACTATGCCAGGATTTTGCCACTCTGTGCCAGGATTTTGCCCCTCATTATGCCAGAATTTTGCCCCTCACAATGCCAGAATTTTGCCTCTCAATATGCCAGGATTTTGCCACTGTATGCCAGGATTTTGCCACTGTATGCCAGGATTTTGCCCCTCATTATGCCAGAATTTTGCCCCTCACAATGCCAGAATTTTGCCTCTCAATATGCCAGGATATTGCCCCTCACAATGCCAGGATTTAGCCTCTCACTATGCCAGGATTTTGCCACTCTGTGCCAGGATTTTGCCCCTCATTATGCCAGAATTTTGCCCCTCACAATGCCAGAATTTTGCCTCTCAATATGCCAGGATTTTGCCACTGTATGCCAGGATTTTGCCCCTCATTATGCCAGAATTTTGCCCCTCACAATGCCAGAATTTTGCCTCTCAATATGCCAGGATATTGCCCCTCACAATGCCAGGATTTAGCCTGTTACTATGCCAGGATTTTGCCCCTCACCTCATTATGCCAGGCTTTGCTCGTTTTGTTCCACCCTCCTCCCCCCTTCCCTAGTACTTACCTCCATGCTGCTCTCCGTTGTTTCCTCCGTGCATCTTCTCTCCTGCACGGAGGAAGGAAGTTCCGGTCGGGTTTTTTCTTTTGTTTTTTTAAACTTTATTGCGCGGGTTCAATAAAGTTTAAAAAAAAAAAAAAAAAACGCGATCGGAGCTTCCTTCCTCCGTGCAAGAGAGAAGATGCACGGAGGAAACGTCCCAGGTTAGTGTAACAGGGAGCTTAACGGCAGCGTTAAGCTCCCTGATACATCAAGGCAATAAGGTGAGTTAGGCAGCCGCGAGGCCCCCGTGAGTGCGAGGCCTTAGGCGGCTGCCTAACTCGCCTAATTAGAGAGCCGCCTCTGCCTGTGTGTGTGTAATCTTGCCCCTGAAAGGCAGAGATAAAATGAGGTCACTCTGTGCCCTACAGCACTGAAAAGGTTAACACATCACTCAGAAAAATGTTAGGGGAGCCAGTGGGTACTCTCCATCTGGGCCTGAGGTTGCTGAGGTGGCCCACCTAATGATGACGGCTGGGCAAATGACCCCCAGCCCACTAAATGAGATTAGTCCACCTTAATACCTTGGGACTGTTATCACTACCTTATGTGACAATGATTTTGGTCAAATTAAACGTTTTATTTATATGTGTATATATTTTTCCAATTTTAATTGCTATATCATTTTCAGGATTTTTACTATTGCACTTTAAGAGATATATACATGTATAATTTTGCATGCAACACTCTTTAAAGATACATTTTCCAGGACATTTTTTATATGTTTTAAGTGTAGTTTACACAGTATTATTTATGGTATTTTTCTTTTAAGTGTCTATGCATTTTGCACTTGTGTTCTTGTTTTATTTTGTTATTGTATTGAATATTGTTTTAGTCCTTTGGCATCTATTTACAATATGAGTTTTTGGTATAATGATGAACAAAACAAATGTTCGTTAGCCAGTGTGACCTGATCATCAGTGTTGCCTCCTTTTTATAGTGCGCACTACTGCCAAAACAAGGCAGACTTTACAATATAGGTTTTTACTGGGTGTAGAAGATTTATGGTGGATTCACAATATGTATTTTAGGTGTGATACATTTTATTGAATCTGTGGAAACCTTTTCATATGTAAGCCTTCAGAAACTCAATCTCCATTTATCTTCCACATATAACCTCAACATTTACTAACGAGAAGATTCTTTCTCAGTTTTTAATAATACGAATTCTGTTTTAAACATTAAAAGAAATGATTGAAAACATATAACATGTGAGGTGGAAAGCGCATCTACTGAGACTGTAAATATTTTAACCAGTTTTTAAGCCAGTTGCAAACATTACAAACCAAGCAATCAACAAGGAAGAAGAGGCCAGGTGCATGCTGGCAAATATTACGTTCTGTTAAGTACAAAATTAGGTTAAAATCAATAGGAAAATGTACTGAACCATTAAAATAGTTTAAACCCCAGCATGTAAATAGTATTTCTAGGATTAACAGATCATTTGTTTAGATGGTGATTCGAACGCAAATGAAATGTGGAAAATAACAAGAAAAAGCGAAACAAAACAAAATGTGAATGGCGTTCCCACCAGACACACAAAACAAACCGTACATCTTGGTCCAGAGACATCATCTTTACTCCAAGTGGTACAAACATAACATGATAAAAAGTTCATACGTTTATTCGAGCATATTAGAAAATACAAAGATTGTCGATAAGCAGACAAAAAGGCCATTTGTTGACAGACATCTTGGCTCCCTGTTTTTATTTCCTGTAAATAACAAAAAGACATGAAGATGATAATACTAACAGTAATGCATGCCTTCTCCTTTGCATGGGACAGTTCCAATTTTGGGAGGCAATCCCATTGAGCTCTACATCTAGCGCAATAGGGCTGCCTGCTTGAGTGACTACTGCGCATCCAGGCTGGCGCTGACACTGACTCTGAAGCGCCACACCCTCAGCATCCCAATTTTGTGCAGCTAACCACAGTGAGATCCCCTCTGTCATAAAAATTTGGTGGCAGATCCAGGAACAGAAAGCAGCATGTGTGACAGCTCTGGTCATTAGAGTATACAATGTACCTAGTCATGAAGGTGTTCAGCAGAGAACTGATAAAGGAATTGCAAAAATCATTCATTAATCTAATATTTGGAAAAATGCCTATCTTCCCAACTCAGCTATCAATGTCTGATTTTTGCTTGCCCCTAGTTTAGCCCCAGAAGTTTTTATTTTCATTACTTTGAGCTTTACAGGAGCCATAGACTTTCCCCATAGTTCATTATGTAACTTGTTACAAGAAGGCTCTGTAACCTTGCTTCACCACAACCAAGCCATTTCCCAGAGTTAGACGCAGGTGTACACTGAAGAGAAAGTGAAAATGTGACCAGGAGGTTTGTGATGACAGTTCTGTCTCCTTAACACATTCATCAACAATAACATGTATTCATCTGGTATAGATACAGAGCATTTTGATATTTTGCCCAAAAGCTGTGCAATGATTATTTCAATTTATCTTTATTGATTGAATATGCGAATGCAAAAACTATTTTTCTACATTCAACATTTAGTCCTATTTTAAAGGTTCACTAAACTTTTTTCACTCGTGCTTCTAATATAGAAGATGTGTGTGAAGCAGTCTAGCCAGTCTGGTCTGCAAGTGTCTATCTCTGATGCTGCATGGGATCAACAGAAGGGACCTTAACCCCAGTGTCAGCGCTTAGCAGCCCCCCAAACTGGCAGAGCTAATGATACATGTTGGATTTTCTGTGAAAAGGGGACACAAAGTGTTTAACCCTTGGTAAGAAAGCAAAGGTTAAAAAATGTGTCCATTTAATTTGGGAAGTATAATTCTTTTTCTAAAGTGCCCATGCTATAATGGAAACAATTACAACTTTTTAGGCAAGACACACAAATACCTGCATGTTCGAAATCTTGGGTCATAGAAACACAGAAACATATAAACATAGAATGTGTCGGCAGATAAGAACCATTCGGTCCATCTAGTCTGCCCAATTATCTAAATAAAAGACTGTCCTTCATTTGGCCCAAGATTCTGAACATGCAGGTATTCAGTGCCAGGATAAAGAGGTGTGTATAAAGTACTGTATTTGAAATCTTTTGGTAATGATTTTTAACTTTTCCCCTTTACATTTCACATTCTGAAAAGACAAAACTAACAGAAGCAATGCTTTGTCTATTGTTGTTGTCTAAGTTCCATTATTATTATTATCATTCCATTATGATAATATTTCAAGCTGATTTAATGAGAATACTGTCTAGAAGGCAGTGAGTATACAGTCTAAAAGCAATACATTGGTTCAGGTGGTTTGTTTTGTTGCTGAGGAAAGATACCATGCTGCTAGGGAGATCTCCCATAACCAACCCAGTAATGTGAACATCTTGAGGGAGCAGATACAGCACATACATCCTGCTCTGACCACTTTCACTTCTGTGCTTCCCTATTATCATGTGACAGGCCAAGTCTGTCACTTTGGTCCTCCCTCCTGTGACCAGGACCATCATCAGGAACTTGTTGAAGGAATTTTTGCCGAAACATTGGGGTGCTGTGCTATATATTCCATGGTCTCAAACGTTGTAAGTCATTTAATTTATTGTTTGCATCCATACTGAATTGTATATGTGGATTCATATTGTGTATTATCAGTGTATAGCGTAGCATTAGCTTTGTTCTTGATTCCTTATTTTCTACTTCATTTTTTATATTTGATTAATAAAAGTTATGTTTTATACATTATTATGATACATTTGGTGTGCAGTCTCTATTTGTGTATTGTTGTTACTTGGGTAGTTTGGGACACATTTCCAGATTTCCTGCCTTATTGTGTTTTTGGGATGTTTGTTACAATGACCTATTCTGATCCCTGGGTTGTTGCTGGAGCCATAAGGTTACAGAGTGCCAGCTCATACTCCTTGAGATTGAATGGGCGTTGCTGTGCCACACCTACTGGTCTTGCCTTTTTCTTCTTCTTCAGCACCGGGTTTCTGATATCTGAGTACCTGCAATATGACAGCAAGGGATGCTTAGTTCGGTATGTCATGATGCAGTCATGTGACTTTGTTAGACAGGTTATGTTCACTCAGGTAACAGATGTATTATGTGAAGTACAGGTGTTTGTTATGTGTGGATGGGATGGATTGTGTGGCCCATGATGTATGGTGATGTTTACTACCTTTTCTTCACAACTGATATTAATCTTTCCTGCATTCCAACTGTGTTGACACTGGTGGTAGTAATATTCCAGAGGGTCTCACTGGTGTTTCTGGCTGTGGCCCTAATGACCTGATGGTAACATTTGGACAATTTCGTAACTAACACTCTATTTTCCTCAAAAGTAAAGTTATTTTACCTGTTCCATTTTCTAACTGAACTTATCTTTATTTCTATTCTAATTATGTAGCTGGGGTTGTAATATAATGATACATTCATTTGGAATGTGGCTCCTTGCTTGTACTGTGTTACTGTCAGTTATTGGCTGCATTTAGTTTTCAACCTTCACAATCTTGTTGAAAATAATAATGGTTCTCTTCCATATTTCATGGCAATTTTTTTCTTGTCCAAGATCTCCCATAGGATATGATGGCGATTTAGATGCACCACTATAGTTTGGTGTATTTCAGGATGCATTCAGATTTGGAATGTATAGGTGTAAAATCGACTATGATTCCAAGTTGCACTGCTATTCAGGGTCACATCGGGGCATATTGTGTAGCTCAAAATTTGGCTTCCAATTTGTCACCGATGTGCTCCGAAACTTTCTGGACTTTGGGCCAATTATTCCAACCCAGAAGTTTGTCTAAAATTGAGTAGACCATTTCATGACATAAATAAATAAGAAAAACAATAAAGAAAAACAACATAGAAAAGAAGTGAGTCAAATTTCCAAAAATGAAAATAAATATAAATAAATATTAAAATAAAACTGGAAAGAATGAAAAAAAAATTAGTAGGATATCAGATTCTGGTTTTATTAGGGCGGCTCCAACATTTCTGATGGCGCCCCTGCCTGTGACAGAAAACTGTAGCCATTTGGGAGCAGGCTAAATAGACCTTTTGTGCATGTGTGTGAGTTTATCGGTCTTTGCTACTATTTGTATATATAACCGTTTTTGTGTGGTTGTGATTTAGAACATATTGGAAGGTACATTTCCCCCTACCATAGCAATTTGTCAGTAAATGGCTCATGACCATTTGAGTGGCACGCTTGGACTGTTCTAGGAAAACAATGGGCAAAAGCCAGAGGTGAAAAAGAAATTAGTGTCTGCCCATTTTTCTATGTGGCCAGAAAAAGTTCTTCCCTCAGCACTGCTTAAAATAGTCTGCCTGTAATCATGTGAGAGTGGAAATGGCAGGCACATGAAATAGATTGTAAAGATACATTATTCTTATCCAAAATAAGTACAGTAACGTATTAAATCTTACATGTTATGCTCTTGTAAAATTGTTGGGGAAATTCCAGCATTACATATCAGTATACACAGTGGACTGCATTTGGGTGGACCACACCCTCATAGTAATTTGTGTATATAGATTGCAATAAATTCTAGTCATAGTCCATGAACTGATCACAACTTGATAATAGTAGGACAGGGCAGCAAAAAAAATTCCAAAATAGTTTTAGTTAAATCTTTTAAGATTTATTTAATTAGCATTGATGGTCACACACAATACAATGACAGTCAATGATTATTCCATATCTTCTTAATTGCAATGTTTTTTCTATAATCTGAATAGAACACTTTGGAGTTATTTACTAGTTTATTTTCCTGTAAATTTCTGACATTTTAGTATTTGAGCACAGCATGCCTGCTTCACTACTTATTGTCATGTAAATGAAGTGTGTAGTATTCTCTCACTACCTTATAACTGACATATTCTGTGATGTTATATTCTAACATCCCTTCTAATACAATGTCATCCTTGATGGCAAACTTGCAAAATAGTTCCCAGTTTGCCAGTGATGTATTCTTTCACTCCATGAGCACAATAGATAAATGAACAGGCAACCAGTGGACTTTGTTCACCCAATTAGAAGACCTTGATTTTGCTGTTCTGTACTCGAAGCATGTCCACTTTCAGTAGAAAGTTAACAGAGAGAACAACTTTGCAAAATAAGCATCAATATCACTAAAACTCAAGTGATGTGTGTCAACACCACCCAAAACTCACTCTTAATGGTGACTCCCTGAAGTATGTGAAACATTTTTACATACTTCAAAGGCTCATCAATCGTGACACTGTGTCTTAGAATGCATCAAATAAGGCCTGAACGAGCTCATAGTGACTTTGCAAGGCTTCAACAAGTCTAAGAAATACCAAAAGTCAGACTATGTAACAGGAATGTCATATCTGTACTGCTGTATCAGTACTGGCTTTTGAAAATTAGCTGCATCTTCTGGCCAAGTAAGATATCTCTTCAAAAAGAACAAATGAACACAGAGAATACAATTTAGTTAGGATGGATGATGATTTTATCCTATCTGGTACTCCACCAAATAAAAGGAAAAATGGGATGCCAAGAACAATGTGGCAGAGAACTTTAATGACAGAGCTGATGAAAGTGGGTGAAACCTGGGGCAAGGCACAGCAGATTTCAGGAAAGGTCCCAATAAAATTGTTGCAGCCTTTTGTTCCAGTGGGGATGAAGAAATGATTGTGTTTAAGGTTCACCGCTAGACTATATAAGTCCTTCAAGACAACTAGCCTAGCACTTTAAGCTAGATAAACTAGTGATTTGTGATATTTTTCAAGGCAGATTCTGATGCAAAGTACTAAATTTGAGTAACCCTCATGGGAATTAATGGAAATACCCCAATATTGTGTTGTACATGTGTCCCAAATGAGTCTTCCAAACTACATTATATGGCCCAAGTACTATATGTAGCATCTTATATGGTGTCTTTTCAATATAGCGCCATAAAAAAGATTTTGCCATAAGTTGTCTTACAGAGTTTCATCTCTTGGTAAATCTAACTAACTGAACACTGCTAGAACTAATTTCAGTTGTCACCCAATATAATATTACAATATTTTTAGTAAGTCTTCAAAAAAAATATTTAGCTGTTTTATTTAATATGAATTCTAGCTATCCATTAAATATAACTGCAGTGGACAGTGATTATCAACAAAAAAAACTATATACCTAAAAAATAAATGTTTGCAAATAAACAACTACAAAATGTAATAGTAAATTTCTTTGTAAAACAGTGATTACATACTTTATTGAAATTGGGTTACATATGTACCGTATTTATCGGCGTATAACACGCACTTTTTCTCCCTGAAAATAGGGGGAAAATGGTGTGTGCGTGTTATACGCCGAAAAAAAAAAATCTAAAACTTACCTCGTTCCTGCTCTGTCCCACGGTGCTCTGAAGGTGCGTGGCTGTGAGGGAAGCGTTGTGAGCTCCCCTCCAGTGTGTTTTTTTTTAAACAAACTTTATTGTTCCGCGCGGCTGGAGGGGATATTAAAATGGCATATTGGGGGCAATATCCTGGCATATTAAAATGGCATATTGGGGGCAATATCCTGGCATATTAAAATGGCATATTGGGGGCAATATCTGGCATATTAAAATGGCATATTGGGGGCAATATCCTGCATATTAAATGGCATATTGGGGCAATATCCTGCATATTAAATGGCATATTGGGGGCAATATCCTGGCATATTAAAATGGCATATTGGGCTTCAAAGTTCTTTATTTGAAATGTAAGTTTTTTTTCCTGAAATTTCCTTCTAAAAATGAGGTGCGTGTTATACGCCGGCGCGTGTTATACGCCGATAAATACAGTAATTATCTATTAAGGACCAATATCAGACAAGTCCATCACCAGTCTCCTAATTCATTGGTCCTTGCATCAAAGTTTCTGGAATTTAAGGACCTTCACGGACTGTTCAGGCTTCTGCTCTGTGGTAGTCCTTGTTGTGTCTCTATCTTCCCTAGCCAAAATATTTAAGGTGTACAACTCTCTTTCTTTCCATATAGAAGTTAAACATGTTTACAAGACTTTCCTGCTTAGTATTTCATGTGACCTTAAAACTGTTAATTATGTACTGATGATTATTTCTAAAATAAGATTCAGTATCAGAACTTTGGTGAGGAACACAATCCCACTCATGTAGTGTACACTCATTTAAAATTAATTTCAGGACACATCAAGTTTTCTAGAAATCTCACTGTCATTGCAGACACCTACCTGAATGCCATTAGACAATGTTGAAGGTTCTGGCAAGATAGATACATTTTAAAAAATCTCTGAAATCTGGCTATTCATTATGCCTGGACCAAAGCATCAGACGCATTCGGATCAGGATATTTTTGTCATGAATCAATATCTTTTCCGCTACTTAGAGCTCTCTCTGAATTCAGGAAACATATAAAAAATTTCCCACAAATCAATTCTCCAGGTTGTAGATGGAGAATTCAGCTTTAAATTCCTTTAAAGTATTCTGAAAATGATTTTTTTCCCATGCTCATACCTACATATATACCATTATATAATTTTACATACAAATAACCATCATTTCAACTTGTGCTCAAATCTAAAAAAAAGTTCACCAGCAAAATACTGTGCAGCACAGACAGCGATGAGTAACCACAATGAAAGGGAAGGAGCACCAAAGTAGAATAATATGGGACGGGGCTTTCTCCTCTCACGCAGGGGAGAAAGCTCCGCCCCTTCACACTCTGACCCGATGGAGCACCGGGTGTCAGTGACATCCCGGTGCTCAGATGGAACAATCCCCCTCGCTGCAGATATAAGGTAAGCGAGCAGGGAGGGAAAACAACATGTTTTTTTTTTCTTATTGTAAAAGTGTGTCTGTATGTAAGTGGAACATGGTGTGTTAGAGTGACTGTGTATTTGTGTATGTGTGTCTGCACGTTGAATGTGTGCATTTAATGTGAGTGTTTTTTTTATTGCAAACAAAATAACAGGGTTTTTCTTTCTTAAAAAAAAAAGAAGCAAAACTCTATGTGTGTGTGGAAGTGCGAATCAGTGTATGTGGAAGTGTGACTTAGTGTATGTGTCAGTGTGAATCAGTGTATGTGTCAGTGTGAATCAGTGTATGTGTGTGTGTAAATGCAACTATGTGTGTATTTGAGTGTGTAAGTGTGATACTGTGTGCGTGTAAATGCAACTATGTGTGTATTTGAGTGTGTGTGTATGCAAGTGTAACTTTGTGTAAGAATGACTGTGTGCATTTAATTTAAGTATTTATTTTTTTGCTGGGGAATCTGTGACTTACTCACACACTGATCATTACTGTGATATATAATTATGTGTGTGTGTGTGTGTGTATGTATGTATGTATGTATATCCAAGTGTGTGTGTGTGTGTGTATGCATGCATGTATATCCACATATGTGTGTGTATGTATGTATGTATGTATATCCAGGTACGTGTGTGTGTGTGTATGTATGTATGTATATCCACGTGTGTGTGTGTATGTATGTATGTATATCCACATATGTGTGTGTATGTATGTATGTATATCCACGTATGTGTGTGTATGTATGTATGTATATCCCCGTGTGTGTGTGTATGTATGTATGTATATCCACGTGTGTGTGTGTGTATGTATATCAACGTGTTTGTGTGTATGTATGTATGTACGTATGTATATCCACGTGTGTGTGTATATATATGAATATATCCACGCGTGTGTGTGTGTATATCTATATATATATATATATATAGATATACACACGCGCACACACACACACATTTTTTTTCCAAAATTAAACATCAATGCGGCCCACACACAAATACATTTACGGTGAAGTGGCCCACTGCAAAACAAACTTGGACACCCGTGCAATATGCCATGACTGCAAAACCCGTTGCAGACGGATGGACATCCTGTTTTGACTATGAGATTGCCTAAGGTCAAGGAGTTTAACCAAAGTTTTGCAACTTCAGCTAGCATATTAGTCTCTTGGTACAAAACTCTAAATTCATTAGGTTCTTATGCGCGTTAAAGTGAATATTTATAACTTTCTTTAAAAGTGGGGTCTACAATGCAAGACTAGACCTTCCATTACTTAATTCTAGTATTTTAACATGATTAATAAAGGAAGGCAGTAGATAGGGAGTGGCCAATTGTATGCAATTCTATGATTTTTTAGGAGGATATATAACCTACAGATAGCTATTGAGTTGCATCCTATTGTATAAACCAAAACTTAGATCTAAAAAATGTTTATGCAGCTGAAACCCATATTATTGGACATTTTTCTGTGGAGCTCTGTTATATACTCACACACAATAAGCATTCTGATCTCTTAAAAATAAGGACAATAGAGTAAGAAATAGAAACAAAGGGATCTGCATCCTGAAAAGACTGATAGAGGATGTGACGTTAAGTAGAGTCCTTAGAGTGTCAATGAAGAGTCGGATTTGGGAGAGGCTGATTATTGTCTGATGTAAGTTGTATTTAATTAGTCAACCAAATAAGTAAGTTCCCACCCCTATGCCCTGAATCTCAATGACACTATAAAAGAAAAGAATTTAGCATTGTTACCATACTATACACTCACAGTTTCACACAATTACATATCACACCTGTGTCCAAACACTTCCTTGTTGAGCTGCTGCTTTTAAATTAGAAGTGCAACATTAAACAAGTGTTAAACCCCAAATCAGTGTTTCTCAACCTGGGGTGCATGCCCGCTCAAGGGGTTGGGGTGTGATGTCTTCAGGAGTGCTTAATACTCAAGGCAGAGTTTCTGGATATTCTATATTATCGGAGTAATAGGCTGACAAACAAACAGTGCATCTAATTGCAATGAAAGAAAGAACAGAAATGCTTAATGAAGCTAACAGAGGGAATCTGTCTACTGTGTAGGCCATCAATGACCAAGCGCCATAAGGTCTTCAAACATCAAGGGGGATCTCCAAAGTTTGGGTTCTCCTGCCTTAAATATAGTTTTAAGTAAGTAGATGGCTTCCATTGGAAATTAACTGTTTTGTGATCTCTAATCCTTCAAGGACTGGATGTCGTCCATTCTCTGGCAGTCTGAGCAGATAACAAAGGTGTTTTAGTCAGTCAGAAGTGGCCTCTGTCTTAGTAAACATTTTGGGGTTTAGTCGCTCTTCAATACATTTTTCACTGCCACTTGATATGTCTTGTAAAAACTGCCAATACTTAGAAGTCTAAAGTTTCCATGTTAAATAAAACTATAATACAAAGTCCAAAATTGCAAAAGGTATCAATAACAATCTAGTGCAGTCATAAAACTCCCAATCGCCACATACTCATTAAAAGTCTCTGTAATGTGTGCTTTTCTTCTATATATCATAGCTGAGTGTTACTCGTAAAGGATTTGAACTCCCCAAGCATACGCGTCCATTTTCGCCATTAAAGTGAATTCAGGTGCTTGGCATGCCTGTCTCAACACACGTTTTATTTTTTAAAAATGATAGTTTGAGCGTGCCCCATAATTCTAAAATATACACGCATTGCATTTATTGGGGTTTCTTACAAGTTAGTTTTGTACTGAACATGTGGGAAGGATCTCACACCTTCTTTTTAAAAATGTGACATGTTTTCACATTCTCAGTTGACAAATTGCCTAAAATGAGCTTTTTTACACCTATTATGACCAGACATGATGAGAAACTCATATGTAAACCACAGGTGTTCAGCAAGAATTGTAAAAAGATCAATGAAAGGATTGTTGACTATTAAAATCTGAGGAGACCAGAATATAAAGGCAGATATATTCTAAGTGATACTTTCATATTTTTAAAAGGTCTATGAAATGCTGAAGCAAATTCTGTACTTTAACACTTCTGAATTTCAAGTTTATTTTAGTTGTGTGTAACCTACACCATCATTTCCAATTGTTGCTCAAAACACGTGGTGTAACAATAAACATATACATATTTAATGACGAAACTCACTTCCATGCATTTCTATAGGGGAACAAAAACATGTTTTAGCCCTAAAAATTCTTCTCCCATAAAAATAAAAAATTATATATATATATATATATACACACACACACAATCCAACAGTCAGAACTCACATCAACCAAGTAATAAAATTCATGCACAATGTTAAAAACCCCTTTCTATGATGACATAATTGGAGTTTTCGTTATATGGCCATATATTGCCTTGCCCACCACTACGTCAAAGTACTCCAATATAGGTGGGTCCTAACACTACCTATGCTTATATGGGGCTAAATCTCTTTAAATGTGTTGCTTACCAGGAGACAAAAGGTCTTCCTATAGTACAACACAAAGACACTCCAGCAATTTATAGGTCTTGGTGATCAGCAGCACCCTTAATGCTAGTTTAGGTGAGTGCTTGCCATTTTGGATTTGTTTGTATATGAAGCTCCAACCAGGCTTCTGGTTTAGCACCCCTCCCCATCACAGATGCTCCATAAGTGGTGTCCAGATCTATAAATTGCTGGAGTGTCTCTGTGTTGTACTATAGGAAGGCCCTTTGGTCCCTGGTAATATATATATTAAAGATAATACTCCTCAAATAATTAATAACCCCCCCTGTCCAGCTGCCAACACAGTTCTTATTATGGGGGCATGGCTACTTGCCAACCATATTAGGAGTAAGTAGTAGTAGGACTACTTTCCCTGGCGTCTCATATATATTATATGTGTTGTGAACATAGGTTGGGTACAGGGAAAAAGGGGGCCCCCGTATGTGTTAAAGGTTCCAGGTGGCCGTTTTGGGAAACCTGGGTCCTGGTTTAGAAAGGGGAGGTATTTAATTTATGCAACTCGTCAACTCTAAACGAGGTGGATCCTGGGAGGGTTTGGAGGGCAAAGTCCAATTCGCCACTCAATTCAAACTTTCTTCATTATTTAGTGAATAGCAATTTTTATTGCTTTTAGCTAAAGGAAGTTTGAGATGAGAGAACAAGATGGACTTTGGTGAGGTGAGGGAAGAGGGAGGTTGACTTTCTTACAGTGACTAACGTGAGGAGGTCAATCTCCTTGCACTATTCTCAGATTTTAGTGAATAGCCCTCACTGTGTCTGGTTTCTATTTCATTGACATAGATATAAAAATATAATAGTTAGGAAACAAAAAATGAAATTCTAAAACATAACAAAATAATTATTTGAAATCCAAAAATCCCCCATAAAAAGTAAAAAGGAAGTATTTTATTACATTTGTCAGCAGTCCACAATAGGAAAGTGATATAAGATGCCACTATCTAGACTAGAGCCAAAGTTTCAAACTCCAGTTCTTAAATGATACAGACCTCTTCTACGTCCAGATGCACAAAGACTAATATGTAGGTTGAAACACAAACATTAACCGACACAGAAATAGCTGTGTATGAGCAATAAAACTGGGTGAAGAACAGCCAAACTCAGTTAACTAGTTGAGGTTGCTAAAGACAGTTTATTGGCAAAAGGCATACACCATGGCAAGACTAACCACAGCAACAAGCCACAAGGTAGTTATCCAGCTTCAGCAAGGTCTCTCCAATACAGAAATGTCAAAGCAGACAGGTGTTTCCAGATGTGATAAGATCTTTTGAAGCAGCACAAACAAATGGGCAATGCTGACTTCTATAGATCCAGAGGTAGGTAAAGTAAACAGTGCAGTAGATAGGTTTGCACTGGAAAAGCCAAACACCTGTTATGTGTATCAAACATTAATCACACTAAACAATACTTCCAAAATTGGTGTCAATAATAATTGTCAATGTGAGAATTAAAAAAGAAAAAGAAAACGGACACATATTCTGAACAATGATTTATTATGATTGTATAGATCAATATGCATTCTATGCTGTTATTCAGGTTATCTTTAGTTTTTTTTGTGGAGAACTACACATGTATTTGTTGCAGAACTATTTTCATCACAAAATCACTCGGTTCACTTATTTCTATTGTTTTATCAAAGTTTGTCCCTGGAACACAAATATTTTACTTATCTTATTTTCTTATATATAAAGCAATCGTGTTAATCTAGCTAGTAGGTGATGTAAAATATTAAAAATAAAGCTCCTATTCTCAGCCTTTTGACAAAATGTCTGCTATGTGCACCCTGTAAATTTAGGAGAGTAACATATTTATTGTAGTGCACATGGCAAAGATGTTCTAGACTTTGTCTTGGAAAATAGTACAGTTACTTGCATTTCAGTCCTTTTCATTTCAATGGTATAGTAGCTTAAAGCTTAAATAAGCATCAGGAATAAGTTTGTTTTTATATATTTAAAATATTTATTATTTGGAAATAGCTACATAGCTGTGTATTAGAATGGAGGCTGCTTGTTAGGAACTGACTGTACCTGGACTTGACCCCTGACTTCCATGTTCCTAGCTCTCTGGCAGAAGACTTTGCTGATCTGGCTGCTGGACTCTAAAACCTGCCAACATCAGTATAATTACACAGCTATTGTAAAGAAAGCTTATGGTTTTAAGGAATTGCCTGGTGCTGAAGAGAGCGGGTCACCATTGAGTACGTTCACAGGCTGATCCACACCATGTGAAGGAACTACTCCATCATAGACGATCTTGAGGCTGAAGAGGACTAGTACCTTCTCTCTCCCCTTGCCAACACTTTTGCACTCATTATTGTTGCCCCTTATTTTCCCCCACTCTTGTCCACCTCCATCTCCAGCAACATCTCACTGGACCTAAACCCACATTTATCTGTGTCCCTGGAATTATAAATACATGTTTATTGTTATTTCAGTAGTATGTTGTATGAGTATACTCCCTATTTAATTATGTGAACATGTAGGAGTGTTTGAAAATGAATGATTATTAAGTCAAAAAGGTTTTCTTGGCTTGGTCCGCTCTGTGCTGTGTCGCAGATAAAAAATCTTTATATTGGGTGTTTATGCTGTTGAGAATGTCATAGTATAGTCAAATGTTTTGTTTATGTGAAATGTATTTTTACTTATTAAATCAAAAATGTACTTTAAACTACATTTAACAAACCGTTTCGTGCATTCACCAGGCAAAACGAAAATATTTATATTCATTAAATCCTTGATTTCCATTATCTGTATCTGGCAGAATATTGTTTTAAAACATACTGTTTTAAAACATTGAGTCTAACATCTATTTGTCCAAACCTTCATAAGGCACAAGGCCATGGTTATATACAGCTGATTCACATTGATGGACTAGATGCACCATCATCTTTTCTGATTGGAAGCCTTTCTGATCAGCGTTGTAGCTCTTAATTTCTACTTTGATATATAATTGTACTGCTTGATGTTTTCAATTGAACTTTGGCTGTCAGAGCTTCAGGAACCAATTGCTCTTTAATAAAATGTGTCAAATGCAATCAGCCATGTATTGTTTTCTGCCATCCAGAGACAGTGCACCGTATTAGTTAACATATCTTCTGTTACATATCAAATAAGAATCAAAGAGAATAACATGTACATCCTATCATTTCACATTGGTTATATTGGTTACCTGAACTAGGGAGACAGATTTCCAGTCTTCTAAAATAGACACATTGTATCTGTTTTAAATAGATTTAAATTGGAGCAGACATGTCACAGTTGTAATTGTTAAGAAAGATAGAATATTTTATGCTACTCTTGTGATTATATTTCATAGTTTCCACCAGATGCTGTGGGGCAGGCCCATTATTTTGGCCTTGTCCTATCAAACTTGGGGCTGTATTATTACAGTCTTTAGGCTGGAGCTAAAGCTTGCAGGGTCATGCAACATCTCACTTTGAGCTCACTTCCTGAGATACTGTCCTAGCCTGTTGGCAGATATGATATTCATGTGAGTCTGTCTTCCACTGCAGGTTAACTGTGATAAAGGAGTGCTTCAATAACAGGACTGGATCTTAAGGATCTGGAACCAAAAGTAGTCTGGCCATATTGAAATGTGAAATAGATCCAATTAATGACAACAGACCAAGTTCACAGCTTAAGAGTGAAATGTCTAGGAAATTCAGAGATGTGAATACTAAATGTAATATTTGTATTATTCCCATCATGAATTATTCTCTTGAGACTGAAATAGTTACTATTGAAGTAGAGGGCTAGAACAGGGACTCACTTAGACCCATTAATACTCAAATGTCCAGACATTGTAAAGTATATGATGATGGTTAAAAAAGAAGTCTCTCATTTGTTGGTTTTGATTTAAAAAGCACTCCAAAAAAGGATCTCTACAAAAGTGGTCATTTGGATCAATGATTCGAATAGTCTTGTGATGAATTAGATGAAGGAATACATTATTACTCATTTCTTAACAAGTAAGATCCTTTGAACATCTTAATGAGTACTACCGTTTGATTCTCTGAAGTCAGACATGATTAACAATATGACATTTAACTATTTTAGCAATGCAAGTAAAGTTCAGTGTTACATATTGCAATATTGCTTGCTCTGCTATAATGTTATATTTGTTGAATATGAGGTTTTTTATCAGCTGGTATCATACACTCTACTTTCAAATGGTTATTGAATGTTTAAATATGTGATATTGGTCACTAATTCAGTGTCATTTTCCTGAATTTGAATGACAGCTGTGGTGTTTATTGATATTTATACAGCATTATAACCTAGCCTGTTCATGAACAGTAGATGTCAATTTATTCTGTTGTACCATGTGTCTTTAAGGACTCTTAGGAAATAGTATGTTAATTTAGACTAAGTCTCTGTGCAGTGATTTATTTATTCATGCTGAGCAGATGTAGACCCTGTCGACCTACTGATGTGTATAGCTGATTGGTAGAGTTTGTTCGTTATATAATATGGTAATGCAATGGGATAATGATATAGCAACAATGTTGGTTCAATAAAAAAGTTTAATAACATTTAGCAACTTGATAAATGTCATGTTATTCAGGTTTCTTTAATATTTTTCATTTTATTTGGTGTGTCTATATCTATCAAATGACATGTAATAGAGAATGTTGGTTATTGCATGTATTCTGTACTCATGTTGTAAAGTGTTTTTCCCTTAATCGTATTATTTTTGGGTTTCCCAAATATTTCAACGCCTTAGATCATCAAATGGAGAACTATTTGAATTCATGAGATTGGTGTTCATCAGTGTTTAACTCGTCAGTTAGGTACTGATCATAGGACAAGACAATTCCATTCTGGAGTTTGATTGGTCAATGTTACCTTGAGCACTGATTGGCCACTTGGATTTCTTTATTGCTTGCCGGTAATTTCACTATGAGTTCGTTATATGTGTCAGTTTTATTCTGGGCTTTATAGTCCCATTATATTATAAGCTAACAGTTATGTGATATCAAAACTTTATTTTTCATTTAACCATTTGAGTGCCATGTTTTCTATTCTTACTGAATAAGACCTTTTGGTATGGAGAAATTAAGCATTATTTCTAGACAGATTTAACAAAATCCCCTGGATTGAGCAGAATAAATTATTTTCATACAGGAGGAATTTTGCCCTAGTTAAACAATTTGCCCTCCTAATGTTTCCTACTTTACTAGTTAGCGATGTGTATTCTTATTTGTTTTGTCTTTCCCCTCGCTACTTGCAGCTGTCTGAGGTCTGTCTGTTAAAACTAGAGTTCCTCTCTGTACTTTACTTCCCATCAACAGAGGAGACCTCTGTGACCTTGTTAAGGTTGCCTCTGTTGTGCTAGTAGTGAGTGACATTTGGGGACCATAGCAGTGTATCTGCTTGACAGGGAAGTAAAGAAGCTGCCAGTCAAAGGATATATGTGCATGTGCCTTAAATTGCACATGCAGGTTTATACTCACATTATGGCCACTGAATGTTTTCCTTATGCTTCTATATGGTACATTTTGGAAGTAAAGACTTCCTTTGTTCATAGATTTCTTATTCTCTGGAAGTAATATTACATTATACTCCATTCTCATTTTAGATTATTCAACATAAAATATTTGGCATCAAATATCCCTGTAAAGTGTGAAATCTTGATTAATGTTTGAAATATTGTAAATAATACAAAGAAAATTAATTTCCTTTCCCTTTTTTTTTTTTTAAATCTCACCCATCACATAAAAATAACATCTTAACGTAATCAAATAAATAAATAAAATGTATGCACTGACAGGTCACCTAGAATGAATTTAAAGACGTTTTTGTTCATCTTCACAAGAGAGATACATGATGCTCTGGCATGAGGAATCGGTACGATACAGTCATTCTTTATATTGTAAGATACTGTAATAAAAAGTACATTATGAAAACATTTTCATGGCCTCTTTTGTCAAATCAGACATATAAAAAGTGTAGTTTGAAGTCTTTCAAGATTTTAAGGTCTTATATAAGTCAGCAGACTTAAATCTTGCTGGGCAATAAAACGAATGTGTTCCATTTTAGCCAGTTACAAAGGCAATGGATTTAAAAACACAATACCATGTAAATGGAAAGATCGTGTTAATGTATCCTCCTTTGTTGAAAGCTGAAACAGAACTATATGGATTTCTAACAGACACTCTTTTAATGAACAAAAAACATATACATTGGTAACTGAGGATCTTAAATTTCCATTTGTTTTGTTATTATCATCAGTAGCAGCTCATAAGAAAAAAATAATGTCGATGACTTTAGATAGGATTATAAACAACAAATCAACTGTAAAGTCTAGTTATAGGCACTATTGCAATTTCTACACGTAGGCCTAGATGACAAACTGGAGGGAGCGGCAGCAACTAGATAATAAGAAATAAGATGGCAGATAAAAAAAAATACCATACCTACTTATATTGAAAATGAGAACAAAGCAGTCTCTGGAACTAAGTGAAACTCTTGCAGATATAACGTCAACATTTAAAGAATAGGAGAACATACTTGAGTGTTGACCATAGAATTAAAAACAGGTAGGTATTTTTCATTTTGCCACCTTGTCCGTATTTTTCCCACTGTCTGTCACCTTATTTAATAAATGAATACAGTTTTTTGAAGATTTACTCAGCCTTTACGGAGTGCACACTTTTCTTGCTTTTATTTAATCATTTATCAAAACAAACATAAAAACATACAGTTCTACATTGAAATGTTATGTAAACTTGCTAACCAATGCATGTCCCATTACTGGGCTATCATCCATTAACCCCGTAGTGACAAGACATTTTTACCTTGACTTTCTTGTCACAGCCAGGTTTTGACATGTCTGGAGTGTTTAATCATAAAATATGATGATAATTAAAAATAAAACTAAAATATAATTTACACAAATACAATCATTAAAAAAGACCCCATCTAAATAGTTTGTAAATGTTGTCCCGAGTTCAGAAATATGCATGTTTCCATATTATTCGCTATTTTTTGCAGGTTATGGGGCAAAAACCAAAAATAGTGTTTTTTGTTTTTTTCCTATATTGACCTTTTGACCCCAACCTGAACCCTAAATTTAACCCTGACATTAAATTTAACCCCAACTCTTACCCTTATGCTATCCCTTAACATATTTAAATTTTAATTTAATTTTAACCCTATCCCTTATGCTAAAAATTATTTAATTTTAACCCTATAGGCTAATCTAACATAATACTAGTTTTAAGCTAATTAAATCTTTTTTTTTTTTTAAATTGAAATGTTGCTTGGCTGCCTCTAGGGGCAGTCAAGCAGCATATTCAGAGCAACGGAAGTGAATTTACTTTCACTTCTGAAGCTCAGACCACCAGAGGGCATAGCCATATTCACGGATCGTTGATCGCGAAAACCGCTTGTTTCACCTCAGGACGTGCCTGACATGTCCGTTGTCGTGAATGGGTTAAAGAATTAGTGCTACCAATATATGTTAACGCAGAGTTGTGCTAGACTACACATTGCAGTAACTTCAGGACCACTGGTGCCACTGAGGACATAAACATATTTCGCTTGGAATATACTCAATGGAGAATATTTGGAGCAAGGTATTGTTGCTGGTGCGATACCTCTCTTACCCATTAACTTTAATATTTATGTTGGTGATATGGCAGTAGGTCTTGTCGGTAAGATAGGTATTTTGGATGATACAAAGATTTGCAACAGGGTTAAAGTTCCAGAAGGGATAAGTCACATGACAAATGAAAAGTTAAACTAGAAAAATGGTCAAAGATGTGGCAACTGATGTATAATGTGGATAAATGCAAGATATGCACCTTGGGAGTAAAAGACCCAAGGGCATCGTACAGAATATTTGATACAGTGCTAATCTCAACATCTACAGAAAAGGGATTTAGGGGTAATTATTTCAGAGGATTTAAAGATAATGTAGATAGTGCAATAGAGCAACAGGAAATGCTAGCAGAATGCTTGGTTGTATAGGGAGAGGTAGTATCAGTAGAAAAAGTGCCATCATGTCATTGTACAGAGCACTGGTGAGACCTTACTTGGAGTATCGTCCGCAGTACTGGAGACCTTATCAAGAGAAGGAGATAGATACTTTGCACAGAGTTCAGAGGAGGGCTACTAAACTGGATAAAGCTTATCAGGAAAGGTTAAAGGATCTTAACATGTATAGCTTGACAGAAAGATGTGCCAGGAATATGATAAAAAAAAAAAAACATTTAAATACCTAAAACAAAACAACACAGTAAAGGAATAGAGCATATTTAAAAGAAGAAGAACTACCACAACAAGAGAACATTCTCTTAAATTTGAGGGGCAAAGATTTAAAAGTAAAATCAGGAGCTATTACTTTACTGAGAGGGTAGTGGATACTTGGAATAGGAGTTTAAGCATGTATGGGATAGGCAATTAGGATATCCAAGATATAAGTTAAGGCCAGGGTCTAATGAAAGTATTCAGAAAATTGGGCAAATTAGATGGGTCGAATGGTTCTCCGAATAGTGGTTTAAACACCAAACTATGTATATAATGCTATAGCTTCACTGGGAGCAGTCCTAAATGTTTCATCTCTTAATGCGAGTCTTCTTCACTGGCATGTTAGGAAATCTTACGGTATGAGACGAAATGCCAAAAGATAATATGGTCTTTTGGTTTTGGGAGGATGTGAGTTCCATTCACTACTATTGTCATATTTGTTATTTTTAATCACAATTCTGAGTTATAACAGCAAGGCATGAATAGATATATACATATTTACTAACAATTTTGGTAGCACGATGTAGAGATTTAATTTTATTCTCTATAAAGTGATACCTAATCATCATTACATGATGTGTACATTTTAACATTCTTTAACATTGGTTGGATAATCCTTATATTTTGTACAATGTAAAACGTTTAATACTAAATGAAACACTCTGTCGCGTGTGTGGATGATAAAAATTTCCCTGGAAGCCATTTTGTATCTCGGAAGCCATTTTGTCCTACTGACTCCATTTTGTATGCCTTCTTCCATGTTTGTCCTTTGTGATACCCAAAGAGAGTGAGAGGTTTATGTGGAAATTGAGGGGGACGTACAAGTGAGTTCTGCTTCTAGTGTTGGGATATTTCACAGGAAACCAGGCTTGCTCAACTATGTCTGAGAAGTACAGGATGTAGCCAGGGTACAACCGCAATGATCAGGTGGTCTTTCTAGATTATTCCAGTAAGTTAAACTGGCAAACAATGTGGTTTTATTAAGATGATATGTGGCACTGCGACAAATTATAACCAATCATATGCTTCTATTAGCAGTGCATTATGAAATTATGCTGTTCTGTTTTACTATAAAGATGTGTGTTGAGAATGGTGCGGCAGAGCAGTCTGTGCAGACGCCACCCTACGTACGTTTGTATTGAACTTCATTGCTTATTCAACTCAGAATCTGGGCCTGGTCTCATTTCTTTGACTCTTCATTCCTGTGTGAAGTACCCAGGGAAAAAGTGACCATTCACACGTGTATTGACTAGCTCTGTAAATAGTAAAACAATAACTTATAAATAAATAAATATATACAGGTTAAAACCAAATTTTAAAAAATAACCTATAACTAAAATGTTCATGTCCCAATCCTATTTTCTACATCCTTCATTTTTCCCTACCTTCCTTTCATTTTAAACAAATGCGGCATAATGCAAACCAGGCAGCTTTATACCAATGTCTTTCAAAAGACAAATTTCTTCCTTCAACTCATAACAGCTTTTAAGAGAGCTGCTTTTTATCAATTACACTCAACTGAGTCTGCAGGTTGTTTTAGGACACAATGAGATCAACAAGCTGAAGAATACTGCACCCATATTGGGACCGACTGAACAGCAATAAACACGAAAGCATAGTATGTTACCAGACCTTTGTGTCACGATAATGAGACTCTGTACCATGAACGATACATGGATGAATGGGTTGCACAGCATTAACATTCTAATTCACAAAGCCAAACTATTCTCGGAGGTTTATATTGTATGTCATTAACTGAAATGGATTGAGACAGTATTCATTACCTATAAATAACACTACATATAATGATATATTTTTGAGATTTAAATTTAAAATTTATATACTTTCTATATGAAACTTTATTTATTGTAAACATGTATGGTGAGTTTAAAAATGGTTTTACATTTGTTGGGTTCGTCCCTAGTTTAATTTTTATACAGGAAATTATTTTAAGTTACAATTTGAATTTAGTCTTTGTTTTTTTGGGGGGAGAGGGGGCGTTTTAATTTTTTTTTCATATTTAATTAAATTTTTATATTTATAACCACTTCCAATAGCTTAGCAAAAAGGCTGTGTGCTTAAAAAATATACTTCTACTAATATATTTGAACTCACATGGGAAGGGGGCAGAAATGTTCAGTACATTTTTAAATATTTCTTGATAGCCATAAATGAGAGATTATCGAGATGGACTGTGCGTAACACCTTTCAATAAGTGAAATTAAGATTATATTTTTGTGAGTATATCACCATTTGCTATGAAAATGTAACATTAGTATCTACATTTTATTTTTTAATGATACAGGTAATTTATGTATTGACATATAATTATTATAAGTATTATGATAATTTTGCTAATGAGTTGGACAGTTGTATAATTTTCCTTATAGATATTTACATCCATTAAATATGTTGAAAAATGGTGGTAAAATGTGTCACTGGTCAGAATCCCCATGTAACATAAACATTAGGCGAGGAACTAAGTAAAACATCCATCACAGGTAATGGAATCTGGCCCACATTGTCAAAACAAATATTTGTTTATTATTTAAGGTTGTCAGAAAAGAAGAAAGGATAGTGTGTCACACTTCTTAGAAAGTGCTCTCCTCTGTTTGTTGTTTTACTAAATTTCTAGAAGTGGTTGTGTAGTTAAAGGGCTGTAGATGTTAGGAGATTTTCCTTGGTACATTTATTTCAGGAAAATCAAAATAGCTGTAAAAAAAAAACATTGTATAAGCAAGCAAGAACCAAACACAAAATTGTGGTCACTTTTAGAGATAAAACTACATACAATTGAGCACAAACAAAAATGGGGCCAGCCTGTGTAGATTACATTATATAACAGAGGTTGCTACTAAGATGTAAGTGTTGATGAAAATGAAAACCATGAAGTGGGCTGTGTTTCCCACTTGTGTTACTCATGTTGTCACTTCAAGCATTGGTAAACTAAGAGCTATTCATGAAAACTGCCTGGTGTGTGGATGATGGTTTTTTCCCCCTATTTAGATAACATATAAAACCTTAACCCACAAAAAAAAAAAAAATAATGGCAAAACTCCCAACATTGTTTTTTTCCCCACTATTGATAGTCACAGGGCAGCAGTAAAAATCAATATCGGGAGTTTCAAACTCTTGGTGGCTGTAGAAGTAATTGCCCATAGAAATCAATAGAAATGATAGTTGCATATGCTATTCAATTGTATGTGACTACTGTTTACAAACACTAAAAATCCCCAGCGCAGAGGTGGTCTTAAAAGATGGAGAGGGCCTGTATCCTCACATTAGCCACATCCTCTGAAAAACACACACTAACCCTCTAAGTGCCACAGCAGAGAACTCCTGCTCTTCACTGTAGCACCATGTGCCTACCAAATAGGCACAGAAAGATTTTTAAAAAAATGTTTACATTTCTTGGAATCCCCAATTAACCAGGAGAAGCAGATGAAAAAGTTTTGGGGGTCTCCCAGTTTCCAATGACATCTCGGCAAAAAAAAAATCTGTAATTCAGTTAACCATTATGTACATCACACCTTTGATTTCTCAATTTTGGCCAGAGGAAATCCAAAAGTAAAATAAAAAAAAATAAAAAATTACATGACACTTAAAAAAACTTGGAAAAATGTGAAAAACAATCCCATGTGTACAGCCATCGAGAGATGTGATGCACTTCATTACAATAAATTACAATAAATAATAAAACCAATCTAACCTTCTTTATTAACAATATTAATAAGCAATAATTTATTTTTTGATATACTCATATTTATAATTATGCAAGTATTTAAAAGCGGAAATATTGCATAACCATAAGTATGTGGTCTTGTGCAGGGCTGATACTGGGCGGGTGTACGGGGTGCACCGTGCCCAGGCACACGGGAGGAGAGGCGCTGCAATCACAGAGCGCGACGGGAGCAGAGCTTGCACCCGTCGCGCTGTGCTTGGTGTGACAGTGATGTGCGAGCCCCAGGTGAGCGCCTGCGGTAACCGCACCTCCCTATCACACCAAGCACAGCGGGACGGGTGTAAGCTCCGCCCCGTCACGCTCTGATTGGCTGCAGGAAGGAGGATGCTGTCTGCCAGCATCTAGTTTATTCTGCCGGATGTCAGCTGACATCTGGCAGAAGAAAGTAGATGCCGGTGTCAGCCTCTGCAGACACCATCAAGAACGTCCTCCTCCCTGCACATAAAGGTAATTAAGCAGGGAGGGGGACAGCATAAGTTTTGGGGGGGTTAAAAAAAAAAGAAATGTGTTTCAATATATGGAATTGTATGTCAGTGTGTACAGGGTGTGTGTGTATAAGTGTGTGTGTCAATGTGTATAAGTATGTGTGTGTCAATGTGTGTGTTACTGTCTGTGCAAGTGTGTGTACATGAGTGTCTGTGTTAGTGTATCCTGTGTAAGTGTGTAACGGTGGCTGTGTGTGTATTTATTTGAGTGTGACAGTGTGTGTAAGGGTGGCTGTGTGTGTGACTGTGTATAAGGGTGTCTGTAAATGTGTGTACGGGTGACTGTGTGTATTTATGTGTGACTGTTTGTAAGTGTGCTCTTTCCAGGGGTGCACTGACCATTCCGGCACTGCTCGAGGGTCCGGGCCAGAGGGGTGGCCCGCCGTATTTAAAAAAAACAAAGATGAAGTGCTGTTGCACTACCCAATTGATTTCCTTAGTGATGATATCAGAGCTGGGAGGAAGCCATCACTGCCTCTGAAGGCTTGTGTTATACAGCAATATATATTGCCACAATTGTTTCTTCATTAACCTGAAAGTACTTTCAGTGGCTGGGTGTTAATGTTATCATTCCAATTTAGAAAAGAGATGTACTTAGAAAGAAATAAGTTGATTGTCTCATATATTTATCTGCTCTGGTTACCTTGGTTGCAATATCATATAGCATTATTTATGTATTCAGTTAGTTTTTTTACCAGGTAAAATGCATTGGGGTTTCTATTACATATCCCAAAACGTAATTCTCTGATAATTATAATGTTTTGGACATAAATGTTATCTGTGCTTACTGCACTTGTTAGTTAATGTCTATGCTATATTCTTATTTTATAGGATAACAATGGATAACTCCCCTGCAAGTTTGGAATCGCCTATAGAAAACAAATTCTTATTTTCTATAGAAGAATGCAAAGATACTAAAGATAAATATATCTCAGGTCATAAATTCCAGAATGAAGAATTTTGCCATTACAAAGCACAGGAAATCAAAAGCAGGATAAAAATGATTGTGTAAACCAACTGAAAATATACGTGCTGAGTGCTAGACCGACAGATGTGCATTACTTAAATTCCTTGGCTAGGAAGTTGGTTATGATGCTAAATATTTCCAGAGATGGGGGGTAGGTTAGAAAGGGAATAACTTCTTCAGTAAATAAAGCTCAAACTAAAACGGGGTCTATTTACTAAAGGACACATTCAAATGGGGAGTCCTCAATTAAAACAAAAAAGCATATCTTTAGATTTCTTACAGAATACAACAGGTGTATTACAATGTATCAGTACATCTGATATACAGAGACAGACATGTGGTCCACAATTTGTATTCATTTTTTTTTTTAATGAAAATAATATTGCATTGATTAAATAATTGATCTTGTTCTGGTCACAAAAAGCTTCTAATTGCACAATATCGAAGTTAAATGTGTAATATGCAAAAATGACCAAGATGACAATAATATTGGGATATGACATCATACTCCATCTGCTTCATTAATCAATATGTTGGATCTAGCAAAGAGTAGAAAAAGAATGTATAACACAAGGGATTGTGAAGGAAACGAACACTTTACATATAAAGCAGGAAATAGAAAGAAAGGGTCTAAATTAGAATTGTTACAATGTGAGAAATGGTATAATACACTACTGGCTGAATGCATCAGCATGAAATTAAAAATACAAAATATACTTTACATTTTTTCCTGTTAAGTATATAAAAAAGTAGATAAAGAAAACATAATAGAAAATGATTTATCATAAGTCTAATTTGACCTAAGAGTATATGCAGAATCAAAAAGCACAGCTACAATTAGTCTTCAGCCTGTTTTCTATCTCTAACCATGTGTGCATGCAGAAACATGGAATATATTTTAAGAACTATGTTTACAAACAGTTCCGCTTTTATGTACTTCAGTGCCTGTTTATTGTCCTTTCTGATACTCTCCTGTTTATGATACAGTACTAACATCTGAAGTCAATCATTTTCACATGCAGCCTCCTGCTGGCTCTCCTCCTGCCCATAAGTACATCTCAAACAAATACCACTGATATAACTTCATGAGATGCCCTTAAGGCTGGATTCAGATGACCCACTCAAATAGGACTGTTTTCTTTTTGTTACAGACCCTCAAATCTTACCCAGCCATAGAAAGTTTATTTAACATAAATGTGTACTTCCTTTAAAATGCATAATTTTTAAAACATACACATTTTACATCTTTACTACAGTAATTAAAATTATCATGCAATATATAATATGGTGAGATAAAGGTGATAGTAAATGCCCCCACTTCAATATATAATAAGTACAATTAATAAACACTTATCTGCAAACATTAGACAAGTCAGACATGTTTCTCTTACAAAGCTATCATCACCATAAGGGACTTTGGCAAGCTATATGTAAACAATGTCAACCATGATCACCTTTTATGCTGCAATATCCACTTTATATGTTGACCCTTTGGAGAATATACATGCTGTTTAGGACATCTCTTCCAATATAGGATACATAACACTTTCTCGGTTTCTGGTGGCTGTTCACTAAAAGGTGAGTTGAGGTGAACATTTCATTTCACCAATTTAGCTATATATTGTGCGGGGACAATCCTGGTGTTTGCTTAGTGGGGGACTCTCACCAGGTTTGTACCTGCAGAATGTATAATGAAAATGGTGAGATGAAAATCACCTTTTAGTTAATAGACCAGTGTGAGTTTCTCTCAGTCTGTCAAATTATGTCTTCTAATACTTTTAGCAATAATAATAATAATAATAATAATAATGACTATATTGAAGCACAACTATAAGACTTAATAAAGTGGAGCACTCAAATGGGTCACTCAAATTCCAGCTCGAGAAGGTCAACTTTGGAGATTGACTTTAATTTTGAGATATTCGGCACCCGAGTTTGACTTAGTCTCAAAAATAGCTTTGATCATTTCGCCTCCCATTATTTTCAATGGGGAAGATTCAAACCTTGTTTTTTATTCCATAAGTCAAACTCGGCTGCCGAATATGACTTAGTTTCGAAATTAACGTCGACCTCCAAAGTTGACCTCCTCGAGCTATTCACGAATATTAGTAAATAGACCTAAAATGTATATTATTCACACATTATCTACATACCTATGTTTCTAAGGTACAAACGAGGTAACATAGACAGACCATAGGGAAGCATTCTATCTAACCCCTACTGTATGCAAATGATTGTATTATATTACTTTATTATACAAATAGCAATATCATAAGTGCACACCAATATATATTTCATATATGTAAATACATCTTTTGGACCCTGATGCTCAAGTTCCTCTTTCCTACCCTATTGTCCCTATTTAGTAGGATTTGAGAATCTTTAGGAGAGCCAAAGCAATAAAACGCAAAATAATTAATTCTACTAATTACGTCATTACAAGGGGAGATCCCAAAACATAATCCAAATTTCAGTGATTTGCCTTCATTTCGGAATTAAATGATTGAATCCCTTTGATAACGGCATCAATTCCAACCTGTCTCATATATATGTATATGGTTTGTTTAATACGCACACGCATACATATATGTATATGATTTGTTTAATATGCACACGCATACATATATGTGTATGGTTTGTTTAACGCACAACTACATATGTTTTATATATATATACAGTATCTATTTATAACAATGTATACATATGTATAGACGTATATTTGTATTTAACTTCCCTACAGGAAACAGAAAGCAAGTGAACTTTTCAACCGAGGAAAAAACAATGAACCAACGCAAAATCATTCAGAAGCTCTAACTGAGTGCAGAGGTCAAAGCCTGATGCTGGTGACCTATCCATCTGGATGAGCAACGGGGCTTTTCTATGAACTGAACTAAGCATGTTTTCATCAGTATGAGCCCTATAAACAGGTGCCATGCGGGTTTGCTTTTAGCATGTTTTGATTTAAAGGTTAGCTCAGTTATTTAGGAAATGGTGGCATCATACTGATAAAGGGCCTGGAAATAGCAAGGAATCATATTTCTAGTATGTTTGCATATTTTTATTACATGGGTTTAAAATACAATTAAGACATTATTCTTACCAAAGTTAATTTCCAAAGTACTAATACTGTATAATTTTAATTCTCAACAATTTTTCATTAAGTGCTAACACTTTAATTAGCAGATTAACACAAACTCCCTGCACATAAAAATCTATAGGATTGTCTTTTAAACAGTATACAAAATACTTAGCTGGCTTTAATGTAGGAAAGGATATAGCAATCGTATCTGTGGAAAAAGTCAGTAAATCAGGATTCCCTTTATGGGGAAGATCAGAGATGGGTGCAGGTGGACTCAAATGTACCCAACAATGCTGCAACATATCCAAGACAGCTATAAAACTCCCCACTCTATAGTAGTGATGATGAACAGTTGCCAATAGAGGCACTCAAACACTTCTGTTGTGGTACTCAGCATGTGCCTTCAGAATCACCATCAATTAAAGAGGAGCCACTAAATGTTGTGATCTAAAAGTTACATTTGTGGATATTATATTGCTTAGTGCACATGTTTTAATGGAACTTAATAGTGAAAGAGAAATTATAGAATGGGAAGAATGAGCAAGGTGGCTGATATTGATGGGCGGAAAAATGCCTAAAAATGAGAAGGAAATTTGATCTGGCTTCATGCAGGACACTGGGCACTCAAGTTCAAAAATGTTCACCATCTCTGCTGAACCAGTACTATTAAAGTTGGAAACCACTTATGCACTTACTCATTGTTGTGCTGCAATCACAGGTACACATAAGCAGGGGTATTATATGAAATCAAAATATTTTGTAAGTGGGAATCAAGTAAAAATAGGTTGGCGTTTTGTCAAAAGTGTGTGAGATAACCAATAATTTGCTCCACTGAATTACATTTATGGGAACATTTGGTAGGTACTTTGGCTGCCAAGTGGCACTACAAGTTTTTGTAAACATATTTATTTTGGATAATATATTTTTAGTATTGCAACCACTATTATGAACAGTGAAAAATGGTACTAGATTTTTTTTAACCTGTGATACCAAATATAGTTTATGGTTAATTTATGGTTTAATTTCAATATTCTTGATATATTGATGGAGATTTAGATAATTAGAAGAGTGACACAATGAAGTCTTTTCACTAAACACTGAACTGTGGTGAACTGACAAGGGAATCACATCAATCAGTCAATAATAGCTGAGCAAGAAAGTTATATAAGATGGTAAAGTTATATAATTTAGCTATTATGTTTTTTTTAAACTCCCTTATAAGTTTTACCATAGTTCACTGTTATTACTAAGGCCTAAGAAGGACCTGGTGTCAGAATGCTTACCATGCTGTGCTTCTACTAACCATCATCATGCTGTAGAAACTTTAAAGGTTTCTTGTCCTCCCTGGAACATTTAGTGATCTGTTTTTTTTTTTTTTTAATGGATATTAGATTGAAGCTGCAATGGGTGAGATCTCTGTAAGGCTTAACATCATTTGGACAAAAGTGAGCATGTTCTGTTGGACACTGAGACACACTGATGGGTCTATTCACTATAATTTGACTTTGGAGGTTGACTTTCACTTTGAGACTATGTCAAATTCAGCACCCGAGTTTGACGTATATGTTTTTTTTAATATAAATTCTGTGTTTATTTCACATTTTTTGTGTATCATTTAGGGGTTGGTGTATAAGCAGACTACCAGATTTGCTAGAATATAAGATGACCCTGATTATAAGACAAAAAAACTAAAATCCTGAATATAAGACTACCCTATAGTAAAAAAAAAAGTTTAACTTGTATATATTCACATGTAAATTGCTTTTTCATATTTAATAAAAATGATGATATAAAAAATGCATTTCTTGTTTTTATTTCCTTTTATTTGCCCATCTGCCCCCACAGCCATTTGCCCACCAGACTTAGCCAATGCTGTCCCAACCCCCAGTTTTGCCCAATGCTCCCTCTCCCCTCTCCCTCCCTCCCCCACACTTGCCCAATGCTGCCTCTCTCCCAGACTTGCCTAATACTGGCTCTCACCCTCCCTCAATGCTGGCACTCCCCCCCCCCCTCTCCCCCTCCCTCCCCAATGCTGGGTCTACCCCCTCTCTCCCCAAATGTTGGCTCTGCCCCCCCCTTCTCTCCCCCAATGTTGGCTCTACCTCCCCCTCTATCCCCCAATGTTGGCTATGCCCCCTCTCTCCCCCAATGTTGGCTCTACCTCCCCCTCTATCCCCCAATTTTGGCTATGCCCCCTCTCTCCCCCAATGCTGGCTCTCCCCCATCCCTCCCTCCCCAAAGGTAGTAAATATCCCTGGTGGCTATTGGGGGCAGCCAGTGGATGTCTGCACGACCGCCGGAAGGTCATGTGACCTCCCAGCTTCCGTCATAGGAGTCCCGGCGGAAGGACATCCACTGGCTGCCCCAATCTCCCTAGTGGGTGGTGCACGATGTCTGCAAGATTCCACCTTGTCTTATATTCGAGCAAATAAGGTACATTGCACCTTTATTTTTCAGCAACCAATGGTATTCTGGTGCTATCTGCACAAATGAATGATATGATTAATGCTAAGTAATATCAGTAGTTAATATCAACGTATTATTTGTAGGGCTGGTACATGGTAAACAGGTGGTGATAATCTTTACTGGTCTACTGCATTTCCTGGAACATATTCTGGGAAATTAAATTTTAACTAAAAAGTCTTTGCTCCTGACATACAATGTGAACAAGCCATACATCCGGGACAGCTGGGAGCTGAATGCATGCTTCTGATTATAGATGAAGAATACACTTTGTGTTTTAATTCACTTCACCTCACTTTTACCATGACCCCATATGGAACTGAATCCTCCATTTACATTGCGTACCAAATAGATAGGCATGTTTGAATATTTGGTGAAAAAACAGCCTATCCCTTCACAAAAATCTGTTCAAATTCAGTACTGGACTAGTAAATTAAAGAAATCCATCCTGGTATATCTTTTGTATTGGGTCATAGGTGCAGCGGGGCACAAACATAGGATTTAGGGGGTGTAGGTAATGCTTTAAAGGGACACTGTCACCAAAGAAACAAGAAATAGGCAAGCAATATTACACATAATAAAGTGAGTGAATCCTGGGCATTTGCATATTTAAATATACTGTACAAAAATTATATTCCCATCAAAGTTGAACAAGATGAAGTCAGAAAACGCTGTCCCTGCCGCCACCAATGAGTAAATGCAGCTTCCTATGCGCCACAAGCATTTCAGGTTTACGGTCCACGCTGGAACGCGCTTCTGGTTTTGTGTTCTAAAATTGCAGAGAATTGTTATTTGACTAAAAATACAGATTTTACCAATAAAAAAGTGGTTTATGTCAGTTTATGCTGCAGTAAGGAAGGTCTTTTCCAGGAATAGATATTTTTTTAGGGTACATGTTTTTTTCTCTTGGAAAACAATTTCTCCTCTGGGAATTTCTTGATGGGGTATACTTTTAAATTAAACCTCGACAGCTGTCCCTATTAGTAGTGTGCAGTGTTTCAGTATTTGTATGGACAACAATGATGACCTCCAGACTCATCTTCACTCCACACTACCGCCATTACTTGGGAGTGTACATGTTCCAGACAAGGCCCGCCCACCAGCACATGCATCACAAATATGGCTCATGAGGAGGTTATATTTGGATTACACCAATAACTGCTTTCATTATTTTGACATTGTGAATTAACGGAATAGATGTTTGGGTATGTTTGGGTTCACACTGTTTGTGTTCACACATAGTTGTATTTCTAATATTTGTTTGTTTGGTAACGGTGTCCCTTTAAGGGACACAGTCCTGATTCAGTTTCATTCTCCAGTGTCTAGTCTTGCTTTCTCCAGTGTCTGACTTTGCTTTAGGCGCCTTCTTCCAGAAAAAGTTTATAATGAATAGGCCCAAGGAGAGAACCCTTAAGTACTCCATCTAGGAAATGTGTCATCTGTCTTTTAACCAGTATGTTGGCCAATTACTAATTATGATTGTGATTACGACCACCCAAATGCACACTTACTTTAATATATTCCCTCTTTAAAGGGACACGTTTTTAAAAATTAGCATCCCTTTTCCAGATTAAAGTGTATTTCTTGTTTCACATAGAGTACCAGAGTTTTCAAATTCAGGCCTGTCCCTGCACACCACATAGGCAAGTCACTGAGATTAAAAGTTCTTCTGAAAAGATTTCCCGAATGATTTATATTATTATATACCCTTTTATCCATAGCACATTAAATGTCTGTTGCACCGTACATACTTTCTTACATGCTTACGTTTAGATTTATATAACTTTAACTCCAAAGTTAAAACCTGCCCATGTTACCATTTTTGGTATGATTTGTTTGACCATGGTATGGCACTGTGGAAAATGATGGTGCATTATAAGTAACTAAACAATGCCAATAATTACGTACTATACTTAGTGGGATAGTTTGATGGTACAGTGACCCAGAAGTCTCTTCATCTACCAATACCTGAAGCTGAGACCAACAGAACATGGTGAAGGTGCCAGAAATAAGTAGCAATGGCACCAAAAACCGAGAAGTGCTTTGAAATATATGTGGTCCCACTTTAAAATTGGTGGGATTGCCTAAAGTAGGAGTCAAACACCATCCTGAGGAAAAGGTTTTTAATGTATACACTTAAAGGAGTCGTTAACGTTATAGACTGGTTTAATATGTAGCAAGTTCACAGTAATCTGCATTTCTGTATAATCTAAAACTACCAAATAGTTCCTTGCCTACAGTATTTTTTTTAACAAACCATGTTTGTCTTTGAGTCTCCATGCTGCTTACGTTTTATTTTACTACACTGTGAAGCTATTATTAAATGTTATATCACAAACTAATCCTTCTCTGCATTTAAAGTCATTTGTGAGGATATTTTTTATTTCCTAGAGCTTTAGGGGGTATAGCTTATTACATATTATATTCCAAGACATAAGTGGTTATTCACTAACACTGAGCTGACAAGGGTTGTTAAGAGGACCACACATGCACTGATGAATCCTCTTTCAATGTCTTTACAACCAACAGCACATGTAAATACAGGAACTCCTCGACAGCCTTGAATGTAAAAACACAAGTATGAATGAAATGAATAATGGAAAGAGAAACACCTGCCAAAGCCATTTTAAACACATAATGTGAAAATACATAGAGATATCATTTCCAATGCAATGCTTATAATTCTTTTAAATAATGTTTGTATAGTACATTTCATGAATTATATTACGCAATCTATTATTTTATTCATAAAACAGATGGCCAAAAGTGGTTTCAATATCTACATATATTCCGTGTAAATTGTTCAGCTCTGTTTTGCCCATCATAGAATGTCAATAAAAGATCAGATGCATTTGAGTTGAGATGAACATCTCACTGACTCAACTACACATTGTCCAGGACCAAAGTGACTATTACCACATTACTAGAGTTGAGCGGACACCTGGATGTTCGGGTTCGGCGGGTTCGGCCGAACTCCGAAAAAAAGACCAGGTTCAGGGTCGAACTTGAAAAAAGAAGACATCAAATGGTAAATTGTTATTTTTTTATAGGTTAGTTTATTGCCCACCCCTCTCACTATTATTAGAGTGAGGGGGGGTAGGTAGGCATTTTTTTTATTGGGGGGGGAAGTGACTAGGGGTTGGGCACCCCTAGTCCCTTTATTTGTGGTCCCCACCCGCCGTTTATGGGTGGGGACCGGGGGGGGGACACTAGGCCCCCCTCATTATTATTATAGGGTCCCCACCCGCCGGCAATGGGTGGGGACTGGGGGGAACATTAGGTCCCCCCCTCATTATTATTATAGGGTCCCCACCCACCGGCAATGGGTGTGGACCGCGGGGAGGGCATTAGGTCCCCCCTAACATTATTAGGGTTCCCACCCGCGGGCAATGGGTGGGGACAAGGGGGGGCCTTATTTAACTAGTGACTGGGCAGCAATAGCTGTCCAGTCACTTGTACTTTTAAATTTGTTTGGGCAATATGAATCACCGAACTCCAACCCGGACATACAGTGGAATGTCCGTGTTCGGGTCCGGGGTCCAAAAATCTTAATGTTCGGTACGAACCCAAACTTTGTGGTTTCGTTTCGCTCAACTCTACACATTACCATTTACAACATCTCAGCTGGCCATGGATAATGAATAGTCAAGTCTTTCAAAACTCTTGCTTTTTAAACAGTTTATTATGCAGAGTCAGCTCAGTTCTTGCAGGAGGAATTCATTAGGATTGTCTCTGCCCAATGAATAATTAAGTTGACAAATGTTCTGCAGGTCGCCTGCACCTGGAATCCCCGTTATTTTTATACATATAGTTTTTTTATGTTATGAAGTAGTCAGTTTTAGTTATTATTTTGGTAGTGTCATCACCCCAGTTAAAGGGACTGCATCACCAATACATTGTTTTTATTCTGCATGTAGAAGATGAACAATGATTGAAAATGATCTATACATTGTACTAGCAAAATTGCAAGTGAACCCCTAAATTAGGAGAAAAGTGCCTCTGTGTTGTCACCTGCTTATGGCACTTGTGGCCTAATATGCAAATGAACTGCTGGGAAAGGTGTCATTTGCATATTAATACCAATTATTGTGAATCTGTTCTCCCAAGACTGGTGCTGGGTCATGCTCCCACCCGGACCGTTAAACCACAAATAAAAAAATGACCAAATCACCAGCACTACAGTGAAAAAGTGGCATTTATTGTCCCAATGGCAATGTTTCAATCGCAACTGGAGTTATTTTTCAAGACCCCAAAAAAAGACAGAAAAAAAACTCCAGTTGAGGTTGAAATGTTGCCAGTGGGACAGTAAATTCCACTTTTTCACTGTAGCGCTTGTCATTTTTTCATTTACATATTAGGCCACAGGCGATGTCATAAGCATTAGACTCCACAGACACATTTAGAACACTTTTCCTCCTAATTTAGGCATTTGCTTGCAACTTTGCTAACACAATGAATAGCTAATGTTCAATATTTTTTTTATCCTCTACATGCACAGTAAAAATAATATTTAGGTGATACATTCCCTTTAATGCATATATTGTGGTACAGCATTAGTCATCTTTGAACTACCGTATTTATCGGCCTATAACACGCGCCGGCGTATAACACGCACCTAATTTTAAGAAGGAAATTTCAGGAAAAAAAACTTAAGAACTTAAATTAAGAACTTTGAAGCCCAATATGCCAGGATATTGCCCCCAATATGCCATTTTAATATGCCAGATATTGCCCCAATATGCCATTTAATATGCAGGATATTGCCCCCAATATGCCATTTATTATGCCAGGATATTGCCCCCAATATGCCATTTAATATGCCATGATATTGCCCCCAATATGCGAGGATATTGCCCCTTAGTATGCTCGTTATGCCACCCTCCTCTCCCCCCTTCCCCAGACCCCAGTACCGGGGGACAGAGCAGGAACGAGGTAAGTTTTAGATTTTTTTTTTTTTCGGCATATAACACGCACACACCATTTTCTCCCTATTTTCAGGGAGAAAAAGTGCGTGTTATACGCCGATAAATACGGTATATTATTTACATTTACTGCACATTATACTGATTAAACATCTTGTGATGTGAGGCGTTTTTCTTTGTTAGATTTTTACTGCTTCTTGTTACTACAGCAAGCATAAATCTGATCCATAACAAAGTAGCAGTAGTTGTTTTTTCCACACAGCGGTTGGCAATGCAACGCCACAAACTTTCTACATCAATTCATAAATGTAATCAGATTAGGAACATTCCGTTTTAATACTTTGCATTGTATGGTCAACAACTCCTCTTAAGCAGTCTAAAGTGCCTTTGGTTGAACAAAGCGGTAAACACTTAGCAGAATGGTAGTTCAGTGTTTAAATCAAGTGTACCATACTAAGAACTTGTGTTTTTAATAGAAAACTTCTTATGATAATGTGCAGAACTCTGAGGCCACTGTACAGCTTGTCCAATATCTGCAGACATTTTTATCTTTCTCATTTCCAGTGAGTAAGACCCTTCACTTTACATTGTTACTGTTTTGATCTGATGCGTCACAGACAGATGATTTACATACTGTAGGTTAAGTCAGAGTTTCATAAGAATGAAAGCTCTCTGTAATATCTATGTAATCACCTTGGCTTGAATCCTCAAGCATCTGGTTCCAGCAGCAGCCAAAAGGGAGATCAAATGACTTTAGGAAAGAATGCAATTGATTTTGTGGCTCGGCTTAGACAGCATGCGAGATTTTACGTTTAATTGGTACCCTGCAAATCCACTCAAGCATAAATCTGCATGGTCATTTATTGCTACAATCGTACAACTGGTTATTTCAGGTACAGGATCCATAAAGCCTTTGATTATAAGCAGATAAATAACACACTGCATAAAACACAATCCTCTACTACTCAGTAGGTGATCATTAAGCATAAAAAGCTCATACAATAACTATTAACTGTAATAACTTATATCTTTCTATCTATTTATCTTTGTATCTATGTATTTTTCTATCTATCTATTTATCTACTATCATCCATCTGACCATCATTATATCCGTGTGTTTGTTCATCCAGCTTTATCTGCCCATCTGTTCATCCATCCATCTGTCTCTCTGCATGTCCTTCTCTGTATGTCAATGTATCCACCTCTATGTCTTTCTGTGTCCACTGTCGACCCATCCATTTCTCTCGTTGTCTGCCTGGCAGTCTGTCTGTCTGCCTGACAGTCTGTCTGTCTGTCTATCATTGGTAACCCACCTCTTAAAGATTAAGACAGCAATGATTTTTTTAAGCATCCTTTGAAAAATGTTGTGTCATAATGTGGTCCATTCTCTGCATTATTTCTGTGAGAACAATCCAAAACGAAATGTAATAATGACGAATTATAACATACCAAATCCCAGTTAATTGCTTAAAACCAGTTATTGTACAATTTCATGAACACAAATAACATGTTTTGGATTCTTGCTGAGTGGCTGTTGTTAAAGTGGAGTATGTACAAAAAGTTCAGAGTTTGGTCTTTGTGCACCGGTATCGCACTTCCAATCAACCACAGTTAAAGTCACAGCACCTCATCCCACTGGACCTCACTGTCAGGTTAGCACATTGCAATGTCACATTCAGATGTTAAAGATGTACATTTGGGAAGATTATTCTTGGTTTTTATTGGTTCCTGAGCTCAGTTTGGCTTTAGGCTGAATGCTGGAGAGCTTCCATAGTGTTCTCTAGTTGCTCAGCAAATTTTTATGCGAGAAAGGAATCCAGAATGATGAACTATTAATAAATAATTGACTTATTATAGACTGAATAAATAATATTTTGTTTTTACTTACACTGATTATTGTAAGAAATGAGTTATTTTACCAAACATATATATTTTGCATATGGTGTAAAATTAAAATTATTCATAATAGTGAAAACTCGGTAAAATGTCTAATTATGAGGAATAAATTTATGCATGATCATGTATGCAAATCACATTTGTCAAATGTATAATACCAGAAGCAGTAATAATTTCATAATAATTAGTATAACATGTAATATTTTCTACTGGTTTCCCCTAAAAACACCTACAGTTAGTAGAAAGTATAGAAAGTGGCATGAAGTATGATAACACAGTTTTCTATTATTTAGTCAAGATGTAATATTTGTTTAATATATATATATAGATAGACAGACAGACAGACAGAGATATTGGTAGATCCCAATGTATCCACTAAAAGCAAATGACTAATAAATAAATAAGATAGATAAGTGGTGTGAGAAAAGTCTTGCATTGTGCCAGTAAATATATAGATTATAAGATACCAGAAGCTTCCTTCCAAATCCTCCAAACTGGCCTCTACAAACTCCAAGATGGTCACAAAAAGGAATGGTTATTATCCAGCCAGCATCCATATACTGCTATGTCTTCAGCTCAGAGATATTTTTCATCTAGAGGTTTCATCGCACCCTAAACTACTGGAGAGGAGCACACCTTGCTCATGGCAAGCTAATTCATATAAAATATATGAGCATTCTCTTTCGTAGAGCTATAGAATCTCTGATATTTCTTTTCTTCTATATAAAGTGTCGCTGTAGAATTCATAGCCATAAACAAATGTCACTCTCCATTAGAATTCCGTTAAATAATATAGTTTGGAAATGTTAAGTTCCCTAATATGTGTTTAATTTTTATTTTTTGTTTATATATTATTAACATTAAACATGTCATAAAAGCATAATATGATATGAAAATAAAATATGCCAGTCATCATAATGCAACATGCAATCAATAAGACTCTCGCCATAGTGTAAGATACAAAATAAATATCAATTGTAATGCAGAGTTTAGAAGTATAGAAGGTACGAGAAATGAAAGAACAAGAATGGAATAACTGACAAACCTATCAAGCAACAGGAAACAAAAACGAAACTCTTAATAATCAGATTTTATCCGAATCCCATACCGGAAACTAAAGAAGTTTACGCAAATGTACCTGATGTAAGTTTAAATGAATATCTGATTTACAGAAGTCATCCCATGGAGCCCATCTTTCCTTATTTAATTCTGGTGAGATTTGATTATGAAGCATATAATATTACATTTCACTATATGTATTAACTCTAATGCCACTTTGTCCGCTCTATAGCTCTCCCATAATTAATAAAAGTGTGGAATTTCTGGGTCCTCAGCCGAGTTTAGAAGTTTGTAGTGCAGTAATTGATAAAACAGAAAATATTGTCTGGAGAAAGCAGGATGCCTGAATTAGGATCTATTATTTTTGCCCTAACATTTTGGGGTATATTCTAAAATTACTTATGTACCTGAACTCATTAGCGCCACAGAGGCAACCATCTATCACGACGCATCTACTTTACTTAATGTAACTGATATCCATTAGTATTTTAGGCTTGTTAGAGAATTGGGACATTGGGAAGTGACTCCTAACACTATGTTTCTATTTTTTAGTTGGTGTTTTTACTGAAAAGAGAAACAAGACAAAACTTAGTATTACGCCAGAGGGCATTTCTTGACTTCTTTGGCCTTGCAACCCCTATGCAGTCATTACTTGCTCAACAATAGAAATATCATCAATCACAATGTAAATACTTTAGCTTGTCAAAGACCACTATTGATAATATAGCTCACACTTAAATACAGCTTCTATAGGAATGAAATGCAAAATAAACAAATGAGCATCATGGTAACAAAAAACTATAAATGTTTAAATATTTATTTTATGTTTTATATGATATACTAAGCTCATTTTTCCAATGTTATTAATAAAGTCTGTATAATTGTTTTCAACAATAAATTAAAACGAGCACTGGCAGCACATTAGTTTTCATAATTCTTGCCCCGAAATGAATTATAAAGACAACTATTCATGGACTTTGTAAATGTGGTATGACAATATAGAATAGATTTTGTTCCATCTACAGACAGAATGTATTCTAATGCTTACAGATTTATATAATATTATATATAAAATAAATAAAAGTATTAGTTGAATGATAATATAAATATAATATATCATATAATATACATTATTAGTTGAAGGATCACACAGAAATGTTTGTGTGCTATCATATGACATGATACGACAGGAGAAAGGAAAACTATTAGCAGGTTCCTGTAGTTAAAATTCCAAGGACTTTATGGACATCAAGGTCGTGAGACCGGGAGCTGCAGGTGTCTGTTTTCTTTTGGATTGGCAGACTGTATTCTGTTCGCGTTTGTAAGCAGGAAAAAGAATGGCTGACGAGTAAAGACTGGAGACAGTGGTTTGAAAGGGATCTGTGTGGAGGTGAAGCTGCAGTAAGAGGAGCAGAACTTTGTCTTTTGCTTGATGATGCCACAGTCCCCTTTTAAACTTAGTTGGAGAAATACGTTCTGTTTCATAAAGTATTACCAAAGACTATATTGCAAATATAGTTTTAGAGAAATAAAAATAAATGTGAATGATTATCAGTGAGAGCTGAAGACCATTATATGGATATGCTCAATTTATGGCTGTGTCACAAATGAGTACAAGATCAATTGTAAATATGTGCTTTAACCTATGGGTGTCCATATAATACGCCATGGTGTTGGGGTTGTTTGGAAATGATGATTGAGTTTTTGGGGCAGTTTATATTTGGAGGTATGAGGAGAACTTTATAACTCATCTGGTTAAGTACAGTCAATTTTCAGTCCAAATGATGAGAAGTAGGTTAAGATTATCCGGATTGACCTGCACTCATGGTCTAGAAATAAAGGACAGAAAAGAGAATGAGATAGAGTGAGAGAGATTCTTTTTTCACCATGTGGACATTATCTGTCTTTGATGTTGTTTCCTGTATAAATATATGTGAAATGTATAAATATTATGCATGTTTTCTTGGAGACATCGAAGGTAAATAAGATGCCTAAATGTTTGTGTTAGGTGGTGTTAAATCAATATCTGTAATAGAATGGTGCAGACGCCCTGGATAGATGAACTCAAGGTGCTTTCTTATCTGTTTATCTGAAGAGTGTCACAATGTATAAGTACTCGTTTATATATGATTAAGATAGTTATATTTATTTTTTGATATTTTCAAAAGTTTGGAAATTTAATTTGAACTGTGTATTTTTTCTGCTACACAATTCTATTACATGAACAGTGGATGTGTTGGCTTCTGCTTCTAAAACAGTGTCTGTTGTTAGAATGAAAGAAGCAGTTTGATTGTTGCTGAATTAGGATGGCTCATTGATTTTATTATAAAACTACCCTGGTACGATCTTGTTTTGTACTGTCTAAACGTCTATATTGGGTGTGTCAGAATTTGGCTTTGGAACCCCAAATGCATCTCGTTACGCTCCTAAGGTTCCTGTCTATTTGAGGCAAAGAAATTGCATGAATCTCTGATAAGTGGAGAAAGCAGTATGGTCAAGCACAAACAAATGAAGTGTGAGACACATACCTGTTGAAGACATTCTGGGAGTAAGGCTGGGAAAAGTAGTTCTGGGTTTTTTAACTTGCATGTTTTTTTCTTGATTCCAAAGACAACCAGGGAGATGCCCTTTTTCTTTTTTAGGATTGTTCCTTATCCCTGCTCCTGCAATTAAAGATTATAGGGGTCATGTATAAAAACTCACACTGTAAAAAGACGGGAGGGGTAAAAAAGGCACAATCGGCATTTGTTAGATATAATGGCAATTGCGCCTTTTTTATAAATCCCAACACTTTTCAGTGTAGGAGAAGGGCAGAGATTCTCTGACATAACAAAAAAGTACATAAATAACAAAAAAGCAGTTCCCAACGACACCAGAACCTATGGGAGACTGCCTCAGATCAGAGACTCTGCTCTGTATTGGCTGGGAGAGCCAGCTTAGTTTTCCCAGCATAGCTGCTTTTCCACATCCATTGCTGCCTGGGAGCGGAGGACCAGATTTCTGCCTGCTGTGCGGAAGCCATGCTCAGGAGGCCCTAGCACACACAGGGCTTAGAATTCACAGACCGCTACAGAGGTAAATGAGGTCTCTATAGCAGGCCCTTGAATTATGATACAGAATGTACAAGTCCATTATTAAATATATATTATATACTTTTCAAAATTGAACGGTCAATAGTTTTTAATGGACCATTATTTTCAGAGTATTTTTCAAAATGTCATCCATTATCAAGGCAGAGGTGTGTTATAGGCAACAGGCATTTTTCTTCAAAATAACTTTAAGCCTTGATCCACGTCATCTCCTGTTATGCCATAAAATGTTAGTCATTAGATCTTTTCAATATGTCTGGAAACTGTAAACGCATTCAGTAAGTGCATGGCACAATGAATATGTTTTGGATTACCTTTTCAGCCATTTCACAAGATTAATTAGAGGATGTGTTAAACCTTCTATCTCTTTTGCACAATAACTGCTTTCAGAAAATGTTCCAATGCTCACACCTTGTCAAAGCAAAGAATACAATTCAGTGTTATCTACTGTCTTTAAAAAGAAATATGTGTACATTATAACAATTTTTCATAAAATAGATTTCTAGAGCGCGCACATAAAAGTTCAAATATATACACAGGAGTTATGGAACTTGACTCTTGTTTAGGACTTTTGTTCTGTACTGCTATAATCTTACATTTTAGAAAAAGAAAATAATGTTAAAGTAGAAAAATAAATCTGCATTTTGATTGGTTTCTTTCAGGCAATTTTCATCTTGCTAGAATTCAAATAATGGTCATTGACAAATAAACACATTTTGTACATTTTACATAAGTATATAATACTTTGGCTTCTCTGAATTCACTCTTTTGTGAAAGTTGAACTAATTTGGAGAAAGGACTGTCTCTTTATATAGTGTTTATTTTAAAGCAAAACATGTTTTATACATATTTCTCCTTTTTTTTGGAAAACGGAGTAGGATTATAATAATAAAAATGTATTCCTGTTTTTTTTGTTATATTCTAATGCAATCAATACGAAAATATTTGGAACAAATGTTGAAAACATTTTAAACTGTTTGTTACACACCTCAAGGTTCTGTGAATTTAATGGGGTCAGAGAGAACTGGAATGGATGATTCCCTTGGGGCAGCATCTCAACTTCATGGGTATGGTCTATAATGACTTAAATAATATTGTGGTATATAATAATAAGTGTAGTCGGAATTAATTGAACTATAGTAAAAGGTAATGATCAAATATTTAACATTTACATCGGAAACAATTGTATTGAATTTGCATTAAAAAGGTAATTTTCTGTTCAGAATAGTCCTATAATTGAATTGTCAGTATAAGGTGTGTCTAAATCATTGTCTTGTTATATGTTTTTTTTATATGGAGAAGTGGCACTATCTACAAATAAATATTCCAGGTCTACGGATTCATATTAATGCAGTAATTAAAGAGAATGGGTTATTTGTATTCCCAAAAATATAATAATCTGACATTCCATAACAATCACCCTAGTCACCAATCCTAATAATAGATGCTTCAAAAACTTTGTCAAGATTATGATAAATGAGGCAACAATTTGTATGAATAGAAAGAGTGCTGAATGAACAAAACTGGATCGCACTCCATGACAGCTGTACATCTTGCAAGTGGCTGGAACACTAATAGGGGCTAAGGTTTTTGTGTAACCGATCCGTATGGGATGTTTCAAAGAGCTGTGTAAGAGTGAAAAGAGGAAATAAAAAGAAAATAGTTCAAATTCCATTCTTTACCAACAAACTACATTTACCATAAATCAGATTCTGGGTGTGTTACATTTACAGTTTTAACATGAAAAACTCTGAGCATGGTTATGTTGTGTTATCCAATAATAAGGAATTTGAAAAATAAAGTACCACATTTACTCGAATCTAATGCGCAACTTTTTTCACCAAATTGTGTCTCCAAAATCTGAGTGTGCATTAGAATCAATGGCGCATTAGATTCGCATATGCGAATATTGCATCTTAAACTAAAACATTTTTTTTTTGCTATTAACAAAAAGGAAAGCACAATGCAATAAAGACAAACTGCGCATGCGTACTACCCTCTGTAACTTATAGAAACTTCATCATATCAAACATGATAAAACTATGATAAATTGGTAGTATAAACTAACTGTTATAAAAAAAAATACTTCTTGTACAAATGTGCATTACATTCGCCAATGAAAATTTTTTTTGGCTTCAAGGTGTCAAATTTTGAAGTGCGCATTAGATTCGATGGCATATTAGATTTGCGTAAATACGGTAATACATCTTTAACTAAACAATTAAATAAGCACAAATGGGGGTTTATACTAAAACATTTAATTTAAGTGATTTTTACGAGGACCTATGTCAAAACAACTTAAAATAATTCTTCAACTCAGCTATAATGTCCATCTTGGATTTTCTGGTCTTCATTGTCAATATGACACAATTCACTGGTAAGTAATGAACACCATGCATGATTATTCCAAAAGCAATTCTCTCATGATTGCTTTAAAAAATAATCACATTAGACTTTTTTGAAGAAATTTTTTATTTTTGCTTTTTGACAAAATAAATAACCTCGTAAGTGGCTTTAGACAAGAGATTGTTTGATTTTTTTCTTCCTTAATGCAGAACCTCCTGCATTATTCAAAACGTACTTCTAGTAGGCGCAAAAAATGAAACAGTAATTTTCCAGCAAAGACTAATTTTAAATATTTTTTTTTCTAATGTATGCATTTGCTTACATTTTTTTTCCGTGTTAGGCACAGTGGTGTATCTTGGTTTTGCTCTGCCCTAGGCAGACCAAATTTGGGCACCCCCCTACCCACGTTGCACACCCACGACATGACCCATAACCCACGTTGCACACCCAGGACATGCTCCATCACCCCATTACATGCCCCATCACCCACATGCACACACATAAAATGCTCCATCACCTCCATTACATGCCCCCATCACCCCATTACATACACATTACATGCCCCCATAACATGTCCCCATCACCCCATTACATGCCCCATCACACCCATTACATGCCTCCATCATCCCCATTACATGGCTCCATCATCCCCATTACATGCCCATCACCCCATTACATGCCTCCATCACCCCCATTGTATGCCCCCATCAGCCCCATTATATGCCTCCATCACCCCCATTATTTGCCTGCATCACCCCCTTTATATGCCTCCATCACCTCTATTACAAACCCCCATAACCCCTATTGCATGCATCCATCACCCCCATTACATGCCCCATCACCTCCATTACATGCCCCCTCACCCCCATTATATGCCTCCATCACCCTATTACATGCCCCATCAGCCCCATTACATGCTACCATTACCCCCATTAAAAGCCCCCTCACCCCAGGACTTACCCTGATCCCTGGTGGCTAGTGGCAGGCAGCATGGTGTCCTACCATGCTGCCTGTTTTTTTCCCCGCGGTGAGTGTATATAGGTCACGTGACACGGTGCGCATCTGACGTCACGAGTGTCAGATACCATAGCACACTTTACGAGGTTTAGTGGGATCCATGTCTCAATGGATCAGGACTGTTTTGGCATCAAAAGGGGATCTACACAATATTAGGCAGGTTATCATAATGTTATGGCTGATCGGTATATATATATATACTGTATACTATAGTATTAGAGAATGTGTTTAAATATGCTCATCCTTCTCTTATTGTAGACACAAGAATAATAAGTAAATAGTAATGCATAGTAAAGCCAGAAACAAAAACATGATTATACATTTTAAAAGAAAGCAATATACAGACGGCTATCAAACATTTAGGGATTTATTTCAAATTTGTGAGGCTAAAAACAATGTTCTTTATGTTATTCTAGTACTGTACAGATCAAGTGATTGCAGTGTCATATATTTCAGCTCTTGTAGATATTTTGCACAGAACAAATGTGTGATATTATATATTTCCCATAGTAGAATCATAGTGGATGCATTATATTTGTTTTAGGTCAATAACACTGTTTTTGAATTTAAAAGAAGTGAGAAAATATGTGTGATACAAATTAATTTTAGATAAAAAGAAAGACTTGAACTCAGCTTGGGAAAACTTGCCAGATCTGTAGTACCAGTAACTGTTTCTACATTGAGCAACTAGAAAAGAATTGAGATCCAAAGTAATATTCCTGCTAAGATTTTAACCTGCTTTGTTAATTATTACCCACAATGTACATTTATACATTTCTTCATGCTCTACATACATCTGAATTTTATCTGTTATGATTATTTGAAACTAAGCAATATGCAAGCTTGTCTTTACATTTTCCCTTTCTGGAAAACTGATATGAGATTAATGGACAAGCAGATAATAATTTGAAATAAAATATATTATACAAGGGTTATCTAGAAACCACTGACAATATGCTTCCTTGTACAAAAGTGACAGACTTTTACAGACTGTTTTCCATACAATATAATATAATAACTTCAGACAAAAATTGTGATTCCCCAACTGGTAGTAATTAAGTTAAAGATAACAGGGCAGATATTTAAAACATATGATACATTCTTTAATGAGAAAAACTATACATACATAGACCAAAAGATAAATTATTGGTAAATCTTTATTGTAAATGAAGCATAAAAAAACATTGCATGAGCAACTTCAGATATTTGATTCAGATACTGCATTTAATAATTAAAATACACTGATAAAGATTATTACATTAAACAAAAATATACAAAGATGTTGTAAAATATGTGCTTTTGTCACAAATTACACAATTATTATGAGTGGAGAGCAGAAAAAAGATCAAAGAAGATGGAAGTAGTACCTTTAAATGACTCTCTTTGACTATGGTCCGTCAAATAATCAGACACAGGTCAATAACAAATTGCAATAATGTTGTTTTCTGAATCCCACCTTTGAACTCACTAATAGATTTTTGGAATTAAGAGGACAGTAATTAATGGTATCAAACTTAGCGCTTTATTTTTGCTTTAATGCATTTGGTTTAGTATGTTTGCAAACAAGATACATATCAATCAAATTCCAAATTTTTGCCATAGATTTTATTTAACTGAAAAACTGTGTCTATTTAAAACACTCAATTTAATTAAAAGTATTAAAAAAGTGTTTAATTATATGAAATCCAATCCTCAGGGGCGTTGCTAGGTCTTCGGATGATCTGGGGCTAGAGCCCAGATGAGCTCGGTCACACACAGGGGCGTACCTAGAGCATCTGGCACCTGCGGCGGACCCTGAGTGTTGCACAACCCCCCCCCCCCCATAGTAAAAATGTAAGAAAACACCCAGAATTTTTTCAGTGTTTGAAAATTGTACAATTATAGATATCAGGAATATTGTGCCACTCAGAACACAGAAATATTGTGCCAGTCAGATACCAGTAATATTGTGCCACTCAGAGCCCAGTAATATTGTGCCAGTCAGATACCAGGAATAGTGTGCCATTCAGAGCCCAGTAATATTGTGCCAGTAATATACCAGTAATATTGTGCCACTCAGATCCCAGTAATATTGTGCCAGTCAGATACCAGGAATATTGTGTCATTCAGAGCCCAGTAATAGTGTGCCAGTCAGATGCCTGTAATATTGTGCCAGTCAGAGCCCAGTAATAGTGTGCCACTCAGAGCCCAGTAATATTATGCCAGTCAGATACCAGGAATATTGTGCCAGTCAGAGCCCAGTGATAGTGTGCCAGTCAGAGCCCAATAATATTGTGCCAGTCAGAGCCCAGGAATATTGTGCCATTCAGATACCAGGAATATTGTGCCAGTCAGAGCCCAGTAATGGTATGCCAGTCAGAACCCAGTAATAGTGTGCCACTCAGATACCAGTAATATTGTGCCAGTCAGAGCCCAGGAATATTGTGCCAGTCAGAGCCCAGTAATATTGTGCCAGTCAGATACCAGTAGTATTGTGCCAGTCAGAGCCCAGTAATATTGTGCCAGTCAGAGCCCAGGAATATTGTGCCAGTCAGATACCAGTAGTATTGTGCCAGTCAGAGCCCAGTAATATTGTGCCAGTCAGAGCCCAGGAATATTGTGCCAGTCAGAGCCCAGTAATAGTGTGCCACTCAGAACCCAGTAATATTGTGCCACTCAGAACCCAGTAACATAGTGCCAGCCAGAGCCCAGGAATAGTGTGTCACTCAGAGCCCACGAATAGTGTGCCACTCAGAGCCCACGAATAGTGTGCCACTCAGAGCCCAGTAATATTGTGCCAGTCAGAGCCCAGGAATATTGTGCCAGTCAGAGCCCAGTAATACTGTGCCACTCAGAACCCAGTAATATTGTGCCACTCAGAACCCAGTAATATGGTGCCAGTCAGAGCCCAGGAATATTGTGCCAGTCAGAGCCCAAGAATATTCTGCCAGTCAGAGCCCAGGAATATTGTGCCAGTCAGAGCCCAGTAATATTGTGCCACTCAGAGCCCAGGAATATTGTGCCAGTCAGAGCCCAGTAATATTGTGCCAGTCAGAGCCCAGTAATATTGCGCCAGTCAGAGCCCAGTTTATTGTGCCACTCAGAACCCAGTAATATTGTGCCACTCAGAGCCCAGTAATATTGCGCCAGTCAGAGCCCAGTTTATTGTGCCACTCAGAACCCAGTAATATTGTGCCACTCAGAGCCCAGTAATATTGTGCCACTCAGAGCCCAGGAATATTGTGCCAGTCAGAGCCCAGTAATATTGTGCTAGTCAGAGCCCAGTAATATTGTGCCAGTCAGAGCCCAGGAATATTGTGCCAGTGAGAGCCCAGGAATATTGTGCCAGTGAGAGCCCAGTAATAGTGTGCCACTCAGAGCCCAGTAATAGTGTGCCACTCAGAGCCCAGTAATAGTGTGCCACTCAGTACCCAGTAATATTGTGCCACTCAGAACCCAGTAATATAGTGCCAGTCAGATCCCAGGAATATTGTGCTAGTCAGAGCCCAGTAATATTGTGCTATTCAGAGCCCAGTAATATTGTGTCAATCATAGCCCAGTAATATTGGGCCAGTCAGAACCCAGTAATATAGTGCCAGTCAGAGCCCAAGAATATTGCGCCACTCAGAGCCCAGTAATAGTGTGCCAGTCAGAACCCAGTAATACCCAGACACACACACCTAGACACCCTGACACACACACACCTAGACACCCATACACAGTCACACTTTTTAAAATTTTTTTACTTACCTTACACTTGGTCCGTCATCCAGGACTTTCTGCCGGATGTCCACCTGACATCCGGCAAGCAGCTGACACAGCGCGACGGGGGCGGAGCTTGCACCCATCACGCTGTGATCTCTATGGCCAGGAGGAGAGGCTAGGGAGCGAGCTCCCTATAGCATCCGCTCCTCCCGATCGGCCCTCACCCCCGCGTGAGGTTAATCCTCGGATTCTGGGACTATGTCCCAGACGGAGGAAAGCTCACCGGGGGATTTTTTTTTTTTTTAATATATTTATAGCCCTGGAGTCTCGGGGCTAAAGAATACTTTAGCCCCAGAGTCTCCATTCGGGGCTATGAAGGGGGGACTCGGGGCTATAGCCCCAGTAGCCCACCCCTAGCGACGCCTCTGCCAATCCTTATGATTTCAGGATTTGGTTCTATCAACACAGGTAGTTAAATCAATTGCTGAGTCATCTGAAAGATCAACTTATGCAAACTGATGAGGGCCGAATATTTTGAGGATATGCCCAAAGTCAGATACCAGGAACCGTTAATGGGTCTTAAGGAGGGGATGTGAAGAACACTACTTTAAACAGTTAAATATAAACAAGGCTATTTATATACAGACTATTTACATAGAAACAACAATGTGGGGGGGGGGGAGTTGACAAAAATATAACACATTGTATTTTCGTCTCTGGTTTGAAAAAAGTGATATCAGCGCCTTGGACAGTGTGAGAATATGACAATAATCAACACTTTCGGAGGATGCTGTGCGTAAGAAGCTGTCATTAAACTAATTAACGGAAAGATGCACATTCCCTAGGAGCAGCGGTATATAAACCATATATTACGGCATGTGTTGTCAATTTGTAAAACTGATTAGTAATTGTAGAAATACAATATAAATGAATGCTTTACTTTAATATACATTCCATGATAAGTACATTGACAATAAAAGTAAAGCATTAGTATACTAAAAGGTTTTGTAGTGAATAGGGATACTCATTTTATTATATTTGAAGTGCACATTATGAGACATATTTATGTACCTATTTAAATAAACCACCACAAACATTGTCCTGTCTGCCCACTGAACTTCACAGATGAGAAAATAATAATAATTAAGTCCTGGGGAAAAAAATATTTTAATGTAAACATTTCCAGGAGACATCTATAATTGGTTTATCTCTGCTCCCACCCGTAAATTTGTTAGTAAACACTGCCCAGCATGTGAACATTGTTTTTCTGTGCTCTGATGTTAGCACACCCAAACAATAATAACCATCTTTTAAAGTAATAATTAACAAATATCTCAAGGCAGAACTATCTTTACTCATATAATGTGCTTCGTCGTGGTCAGTCAGGTTCTCATCTTGGACCCCAATCTAAATACAAGTGAGCCGTGCCCCACTACAACACACGACTGGGGATCCACAAACTCACGTCAGGATCTAAGCAGGATCGTGATGTTAATCCTGAGATCCGCTGTACCTTCCACTTTACCTGTATTATTAATGATCAGTCTACACATATCTTTCTTTTACTCACTGTAGACAATATGTATATTATTGAGGTAAGAACTGAAAAGAGTACTTGAGATAATTCCTTACACTGTCCAAGGGCTTAGTGTTAAGCTCCATTCTTATTAGCCATTTTAAATATAGGTTAATGAATGTCTGACACAATCCAAAAGCTCATTCTACACAAATTAGGGTACTTTGTAACATTATTATTTTCTTTATGCACTACACTCAGTTTCATTGTACTGTGAAAGCTCACATTTTAATGTGTGTGCATTAATCATTTTCAGATTTTTGTTCTAACAGAAAACTTTATTTCCATATGTTAACAGTTTGGTGCTTCTGTATGTTTTCAGTTACAAAAATCACTTCTCATTTTAAGAATGAGACTCGAGTAGAGAGACAGAGGCGCAGATGGTCCTACTCGGTGACTAGGCATGCCCTGGTGTTCCACGGTTTATGTGAGCTAGTGAGGGGGATAGAAAAACTCCCCCAATCAGTGCAACGTTGTGCGTACCAGCAGGAACCCAGAGGTCTGTGCCTCTGTTGCCTCAGACCTTTACATTGATGTTTTCTTGTGGCCTTCTGATGTCCCAATTAATCTGCATTATTTAGCTGCATAGGAACACGTCTGAGTACTGGCATAGACGGCCCAAATCGGTGCCGTGCTCCCTACGTCACCTCAATAAGTATTATGTCTTCTATATGTGACAGGAAATACGTTATTTTATTTGTTCAGTTGAGGTGGGGGGGACTGTGGGAGATAAAAATGGTGGGAAAAATGACTGGCAGAAAGTGAGAGGTGAAAACTACTGTGAGAGGTGCAAAATGGGGTAAAGAGAGAAAAAGAGAAATTGGGAGACAGGGTAAACATAAGGATAAACTGAGGGTGAAAAATGGAACAGGAAAGTGAGAGTGAAACTGAGGTAGGGAAAGATTAACAAGATCATGACAAAAGTAAAATGGTGGAGAGAGGAGAGATAGAATGGCAAAGGTAACATATACATACATATTAGAATAGCTGATATCCTGTGCGGATATTGCCCCTAGGGGGCACTACAAAAAGTAGCTGTATTTACTTGCTGCATGCAGCAGATGTTGATATATTTCAATTTAATATCAACATGTAAAATGTGTGAGACAAAAACAACACCCGTTGTGAATAAACAGTCCTGTGTAAATCTTTGCAATGATTTACTCACTCCTTGTGAACTTAAAGGGGAAAAAGGCTGACTGTGCCGCAGAGATAAACTAGCTGCAGTAATTACATGTGAAACTGTGATTAGATACCTCTGAGGAAGGGAGTCTGTGTTTATGACTTGGCATGAAGGTAATCATTGAAAACACAATTTCCCTCACATTCCTCTCCTTATGTTTAAATTCTACCTACCACTGTTTTTCTTTCCCCTTAATATCTATTTTCCATGTGCGAACTTCAGTGGATCTCTCACTTTGAATTCAGTTGTAACTAACCTACTATCACTATGGCTGTTTGTTTTCATCTCCCACAGATAATAAGTATTTGCAGCAGACATTAAAGTACATTGTTTTTGAACAAATAAAACCAGTCAGCTCTTATGTCGGCAGTCTTTCATTTTGTATTATCGCTGAGCCAGATTTTCAAACATTATCTGTTATTTTGTGATACAGTGCAAAATTACTTTTGTGAAATTTGTAGCACTAAATATTCGGTCTGGATTGACAAACGGGACTGGAAATATTTTATTTAACCTGTTGATATTTCTGTGACAAAGTCACTTGGCTTTTTCATGTGAGGAATATGATCACTGTGTTTGTTTAGCACAGTGATCATAAGCCCCATAAGATCTACAACATGCTCCCAGACGTATATATATATATATATATATATATTTATATTAATATATATATATATATATTAATATATATATATCCCATTTTTTTCGGACGTACATATACATTTTTTCATTAATTCACTGGCTATATCACAGTATAAATATGTCCGATTGTGGGAAGGGGTTAATTAACTATGAACTGTTTCAAAAGTTTTATTTTAACTTATAGGCTACTGTGTATGTCCTATAGAAATGTTCACCAAATGGGTATAAGAAATGTTTGACATTCTGTTATAGTATCCATAATACCCGATTACTAAAATAAATTATTGTTTATATACCTATAAAACAACAGACATAACAAATAGATGAACGGAGAGATTGTAAATGATCAGAACGTAATTATCGCCAGGTACATTATTTATAAAAAGTTCTCTTTCCAGGTTTCCCAGGCCTTTTTGTCTGACTTAAATAAACTGTGTTCAATATCTATTTTTTTTTTTATTCCACGCATACAAAGTACTAAATGGCTTGTAAATCTATAGCCTATGAGTTATTATTTAAAGTAGAATACATAACTCCTAGATTTTGGTTTTGTCCACACTGCTGATTATTGGTCCGATTTATATGCATATCTTCTTTTGTAAAATGGCTCCTATATGGATTGCATGGCTATAAATGAATGCCTTTTTTTCTATATGTATATTGTGCTTCATACAATATGATAACCACTTTTTACAAATAAACAAAGATATAGTCCCCTGGGCGTTTAGTCTTTGAAATAATTTTCTGCATGTTTTGGTTTAACCTTACTAATGTTACAATAGGTAAATAAATAAATAAAACAATTGAGCTGCCTGTCGCTTTCCTATAATATAGATAATGCAGTATCACAACTTGATACATGGCAAATTAAATACTCCAATGCCACCCATATTATGCTTCAAAATAAATGTCTTTAATCTAACACCACTGGAACTACATTCCAGTTTATTATAGCCAATCACTTAACATCAGGGTAATTCCAAAGCAGTCATTTGTGAATGTTTAGAAAAGACTGGAAATAGTAAATGGATAATATTGCCTTTGCATTTTAGTTACCTCCTAACAGCAGGGGCCAAGATGAACCTTCTGCTTCCAATTAGTAGCTTCAGATGACATCTTCATTCTCTTTTACACACAACTTTTAAATTCTGAAAGTTATTAAACAATTTACCAAGGTATCATAATAATTCCTTTTGATAATAATGTTGACAAATGTTTGGCGCATGTACCCCCAGATAGCCAATTAGCAGTAATTGACTGTTTAACCAAAATGTGTTCTTGATAAACAGTCCTAAGGTCAGCACTTTGTTTGATCTAGGTGAAGACTTAATATTATTAAAGGTTAAAAAGAACACTCCATTCCGGAGCAGAAATTTATAAACATCCCAAAAAATCTGTTAAAAAGATCAGTGAAACCAAATGTGCAGTTTACAACAAAAACTCCTGAACTATGATGTATAGTTTCTATAATTAACTACTATTTCTTTGTTGATGATTCATTCATGATGATCATATTTGAAAGGAGCTAATTTTGATATACCACAAATCCATAAACTTATATTTACATTTTTTTTTCAGTTAAGGAATTTCATGTGTAAGTATAATTCACTTTCATATATTAATTGTTTAATAGCTGCTTTGAACATAGACACTGAAGGACTCTTATTGATACCAGGATCAATGCAAATAATAATGTGAACTTATTGGCAGTGAAGCAAAGTAAGTATTTTAAGCTGTTACACTTCTATGTTTGATATTTTATATTTTCTTTAACCCACTATATATTATTGAGATATGTAGTTTTATTACACAGCAAGCAGAAAGGCACATACAACTCACTTCTGTAGACTTACTTGGTAATGGATGCTGCCAATTGAAATAATTAGGTCGTTTTGCACATTCTCAATTCTCTTGGTTTTACTGTGTTTGATGATCAATGACTCATTGGAAAAGTAATTTAATACTCGTCTATAGCTTCTCAGAAGGTGGTTGTGATGTAACATGATATTTTATATACTTGAAAATATAAATAAATATATATATATATGTGGTTGAGGCTGATTATTGTTAGGTCAAGTAGGAAGTCAAAAATTGTTTACCTTGAGTTCATCTCCATAATAAAGCGTGAAATGAATTTTCTTAATTACTACACAGGTTAAAGTATGATAACTCAGATGGACATGCTGGTGATATAGTACGCAACTCATGATAAAGTGTAATATTCTAAATGTATATGTTTTATGAATTAGTACTATTAACCAACAGAACGGAAATTATTCCTAATGTAAATCCTTTGCATACACATATGAGCAACTTATGCTGGATGTTTTTTTGGCTTGTAGCTGTTGACACCTATTTGATGTTTAGTTTAATTGCTAACTGTATATGTACAAAGTGATATTTTTGCTATTTTATTCACAAGAATATTTAGATGTATTTGCAATGTTTACCTTCCTTTAATAGATTAATCACTTTAGTGATTATCTGTTCTGATACTGTGGAGTATTGCAATGGTTATGACTTTAATATCTGTCCAAAGACATTTCTTTATCAAGGATTGCTTTAATTCCTTATGGATGTATATCTACCTTTAAAACATTGTGAGGAGATCATCCTGACAGTAGATATGATATATATCATACCACCATGTTCATCCATTGTAAGACATGGTTGCCAAGTATTCTTCCTGCTGATGTTGTGATAATGTGGTGAAGACATCTCAGAGCATGTGCACCTTATTGGTAAAAGTGTTTGGCCTGGTCTTCCTTGAGAGTCCTCAGATGACGTGATGAAGATTCAGCACCCCCCAACCAAAATCCTGGGTAGCAGCGTTGAGTGACCAACATCATCATTTGATGATCATCCTTTCTATCCAACCACTTTCCTTAATGATAAAAATGTGTGTTTTCCCCCTGTAGGATAATAGTGTTGAATTCAACTGCATGTGTCTATCTTTCATCAAACTACCAATTTCAAACTTGTGCTTTGTCTTTAGAACTTGTGAGACATGTTTCTTTCTTTGTGATATAGGTATGGCTGGAAATTCCCTCCAATTTAACCTCTAAAAAGATGTAATAGGCATTCCATTGCATCAGAGACTTTGAAGACCATATATCAACATGTAATGTCTTGATGATCAGCCGCTGTACAGAGTCCTGCTTTAAAAATGTAGTTGAAAAATCGATGTAAGAATAGGGCCTTTAAAAAAACAGGATTTCATTTATTAAATTATTATTTCCCATACATTCCATCTCTGGTTGCTTCTACATGAGAACACAGTACTTTTGACCAAACAACAGTTAGGCTTTCGGTTCTGAAAGGAGTACTTGTCAAAACATAAAAACGTACGATTTACATTTGGAGTTTATAATTTGGCATACAGGCACACAATATTTGTACATTGCACTCTTTTTGTATACAAGCAGCTTGTAATTTAGCTTGTAAACTTACACATAAAAACTTGATTTTTAATCACAATCAAAAGCATTGTTTTTCACGTCCTACTTTTAATATATTAAAAAGGTGAAGAACACACTGCGCCTAAATGTGACGATAGTGGAAGCAACAAAATCTACCAGTGTTTCACTCCTGGTACAGAAAAAAACAAACAGACAAAAATTGTGAAATTGTGAGCTATAACCAAACACTTAATACAAATATTACCCTTAAATCTGAGGCCATCCTCTCCGTATTATTAAGAAGAGAAACATTAAAACAAAATATTAATATATAGTGTAGTATTTTTAAACAATTAAGTGTATTCAGGTGAATGAATGTAAGAAAACTCACATCTCCCTGAGCAGAATTCTGCTCAGTGTAAAATGCACCACAGGAGCCCCACGTAGGGTCAGCGATCCACCACAATATCCAGGAGACTTCCAGCAGTATAAGAGAGTACAAGGAGAGACTCTTAGAATTTACTCAAGATTTTGAAGAGATTTTATTTCTCCATCGCTCTAGGCTGTGATATCCTCTATTCCCTGACTGTGCAACACAAACATCCCTTTATTAATGAAGTTTATTTATATTGTATAACTGAGGAGCAGCAGTTTAAGTGGCCACTTGTCTATAATATGACAGCTGTGCTTCATTGCCCATGCTGGCACTGTTGGTTTAGGTTGTGTTTCCCAATCATGGGTGGCAAACCCCAGAAGCAGGCCGCTTCTTCAGTTCACATTTGTTGTCATATTGAAACAAATCTTGGGTTGTTTTTTTTTTGTCCATGGTGTTCCCTTCTGTGTTTGTATTCACCACCATGCTGGGGCAGACATGTGACCAAACACAGCATTACCTCTGGACCACCAACAGGATTTGGACTACACAACAGCATCTGTTCTTTGCCTGCTGAGCAGCAAATACAATTTTCTTCAGAGTTATGTCTTCTCCGTATTATTAAGAAGAGAAACATTAAAACAAAATATTAATATATAGTGTAGTATTTTTAAACAATTAAGTGTATTCAGGTGAATGAATGTAAGAAAACTCACATCTCCCTGAGCAGAATTCTGCTCAGTGTAAAATGCACCACAGGAGCCCCACGTAGGGTCAGCGATCCACCACAATATCCAGGAGACTTCCAGCAGTATAAGAGAGTACAAGGAGAGACTCTTAGAATTTACTCAAGATTTTGAAGAGATTTTATTTCTCCATCGCTCTAGGCTGTGATATCCTCTATTCCCTGACTGTGCAACACAAACATCCCTTTATTAATGAAGTTTATTTATATTGTATAACTGAGGAGCAGCAGTTTAAGTGGCCACTTGTCTATAATATGACAGCTGTGCTTCATTGCCCATGCTGGCACTGTTGGTTTAGGTTGTGTTTCCCAATCATGGGTGGCAAACCCCAGAAGCAGGCCGCTTCTTCAGTTCACATTTGTTGTCATATTGAAACAAATCTTGGGTTGTTTTTTTTTTGTCCATGGTGTTCCCTTCTGTGTTTGTATTCACCACCATGCTGGGGCAGACATGTGACCAAACACAGCATTACCTCTGGACCACCAACAGGATTTGGACTACACAACAGCATCTGTTCTTTGCCTGCTGAGCAGCAAATACAATTTTCTTCAGAGTTATGTCTTCTCCGTATTATTAAGAAGAGAAACATTAAAACAAAATATTAATATATAGTGTAGTATTTTTAAACAATTAAGTGTATTCAGGTGAATGAATGTAAGAAAACTCACATCTCCCTGAGCAGAATTCTGCTCAGTGTAAAATGCACCACAGGAGCCCCACGTAGGGTCAGCGATCCACCACAATATCCAGGAGACTTCCAGCAGTATAAGAGAGTACAAGGAGAGACTCTTAGAATTTACTCAAGATTTTGAAGAGATTTTATTTCTCCATCGCTCTAGGCTGTGATATCCTCTATTCCCTGACTGTGCAACACAAACATCCCTTTATTAATGAAGTTTATTTATATTGTATAACTGAGGAGCAGCAGTTTAAGTGGCCACTTGTCTATAATATGACAGCTGTGCTTCATTGCCCATGCTGGCACTGTTGGTTTAGGTTGTGTTTCCCAATCATGGGTGGCAAACCCCAGAAGCAGGCCGCTTCTTCAGTTCACATTTGTTGTCATATTGAAACAAATCTTGGGTTGTTTTTTTTTTGTCCATGGTGTTCCCTTCTGTGTTTGTATTCACCACCATGCTGGGGCAGACATGTGACCAAACACAGCATTACCTCTGGACCACCAACAGGATTTGGACTACACAACAGCATCTGTTCTTTGCCTGCTGAGCAGCAAATACAATTTTCTTCAGAGTTATGTCTCAGTGTTCCCTTTGTTCCTGGCTACGTGATGACAGGCCTGGTGTCAAGCAGGACCTCTCTTCTCAGTGACATGTCAAGAACCTTTCTCAGAATGTGCTGATCAGGAGAACAGGAGAGGAAGATGTAGGCTGCACCATAACATCTGTTTATAACTTGAAAACAAACTACCTACAGCCCCATACTTTGAATTCCTATAATACACTGAATTGAAATCAGGTGGTTTCCTGCAACTAAACATTCTAATCTCAAATTATAGGAAGTGCCTGGATTAGATCCCAAAATCTTAACGCTATGGTCCAAATAACTTATTAAAACTGAATGCCACAAAATGTGTAACATTTTCAGTATCTAGAATGTGACTGTTTAATGTTGTTAATGCGTCAGTATCTTTAAAGAGAAAGCATTTCATAAGCTGGGACACAGCCTGTCTGTTATCCCCATAGAACATGTGTGCATGAGAAATGCTCTTGTCAGAGCACAAATTGATTTATCAAAAATCTAGACCCATACTGGGTACCTTGGGATTCTGTGATGATAGTTCTTGAAAACTAAAGCTTGTCTTGACTTTAAATGGAAATCTTTTAACACACACAGGAGAACAAGTTAGTATTGAAGATCACAGAACAGACAATGAGCAGTACAATCAGCAACACCCTCGATAGTTGTATGGCTCTCACAAAAACGGTCACCTGAAGACAGATAACAGCGCTGACATGGTTAAGCATATGCCAATTAGTACATGAGTTCTGTAAAAGTCAAACAATTGTGCTAAGCTGTCAAAATCAAAATGTTTAACTTCTATTTCACTTAAAGGACAACAAAACATGTTTTTCACTTGTGCATCTTATTTAGAAGTGTAAAAGTGGATAACTGGCATGCACTTGTGAAAGTACATGCCAGTTACTTCTCAGACCGGCAGTTGCCAAGCTTCCCTGGGAGTCAGGCAGCCTCCCATTACACATAAGGGGGGTCAGGTCAGGTAGCCATCTGTAAGAAATGGGGCTGGAAGCTGGGTTAGTGCTTCCAGCCCCGTATCCTGACCTTCCTAACCTGAGCGAGGCTGGGAGCCTGCCAAATTGCTCCCAGCCCCAATATATGTATATCAGTGGCAGGGCTCCTTGCCCTGGCCCCCCTAAAATAAATTATGCCCCAGACTCCAATAAAAAATAATTCATGGGGTCTGCCCAAAGGCCCCCAGAAAGCATTAATAATAAATTAATACCGCCATGATCCAAAACCCATATATCTAAAATGAAAATTATCCCTACCTACCCCCCCCCCACACACACGCCTTTACCTTGCCCAGTTAAGTGGGACAGTTCACCTATTTAAAAAAAATCACCTTTTTGGTGGTGGCGTGCTTTATTTATTATTAAAATAGGTGAATTATTGGGGATTGAGGGTGTCACAGACTGCCGCTGAACTTTAGGAAACGGTAATTGTTTTTTGTATTTGTAAAGGTTCTGTATTTGATGAGATCAGTTCCTATGTGGGCTCCCACAGTGTCTTTAAACCAATTAACAACACTATTCTCTTCCTATGTTTGGGATTCTAAAAGACCTAGAATTGCTAACTTGTTAAAACACAGCCTCAAGATGGGGGGGACTAGGTTTCCCGAACTTGCATAAACTTCAATATATTTGTCTATTTACAAACTTCCTGGCCTGGAAACATAAGTCACCTTCTGATACGGTATGGTGTAAAAATTGAGACTTCGGAATATAAGGACTTTAATAACTACTAATTCTTTTGGACAAAAACTTCCTTCTTTAACAAATTGAAAATTATTAACCCTATAATTATAGCTGTTGTCAGAGGTATGTTTAAATTCAAGAGGCTGTTCTCACAGGTACAGGGTAAATTTCCGACCTGGATATCACTCAGTGGCCCCTATTGGGCCTGTCAAAAATTTCTGATATCATGATTGGTGGGAAAACAATCCCCTATGAAACCCTACGAGTCGTTTCAGAATTACCCAGATCTCAAATGTTCAACTGTATTAGAATAAAAAAAACGTTTTGGCTGTTAATACTCTGGTGGAGACTTCTCCTCTGGACACCTTCCTGCAGCTTCCTAAGAAGACAGGAGCTGTGTCCAGACTGCGGGTTCTGCTGGAGGATTCGGCAATACACGACAAACCCAATTCTATACATCACTGGGAAGTAGACCTGGGAAAAACATTCCCTATCGACGTTTGGAATCAGATATGTCACAACACCAGAAGAGCTCTACATGGTATTAACCTACAGGAGCAATTCTACAAGATGCTCTATCGATAGCATCTTGTTCCATCTCGACTCAATAAATTCTCTCCTCGGTAAAGAAGAAGGCACTCATTTTCATATCTGGTGGTCTTGTGACTGTCTGATTCCAATTAGAAGTAAAGTCTCACAAATTTTAAATCTTACTTTCCAACGAACCACTCCATTATCACCAGAAACATTTTTGTTACATATAAATGTAGGCCCTAGGAGATCACCAGAACAAATTTTTGCAATTAATTTTCTTATGGCAGTAAAACTCTCTGGAGGGGGCAAGGTCTCCCCACAAGGCTGAATATTCGTAAACATATAGAACTCTAGCTGTCTGCGGAGAGGGTGTTTTATCTCTCGAGGGGGCTAGAGAAGAGATCTGAGGAGATTTGGACTCTGTGGGAGACCTTAGGGTCAAATATTTAGTCGGTAATTGGATATTGTTTTTTGTTGGGGGTGAGGCGATGGGTGGATGTGGGACGGACGCGGTGGATCTTGGCGGGGCTTTCCGGTAATTGTGTTATTTACAGGGCACCCTTTTGGTGTTTTTCTCTGCCAACACACCTGGCACCCAAAGGATGATTTTTATTCAACAGGTGTGTGGTATGGGTAGGTAGAGAGTGTTTTTATTTTAACTTTATATGGTTTGGGGGCCTTGGGATAGTCCCCAATCCTCAGAGGATATTAATTTATTGTTAATGGAGTCTGGAGGTCATTGGGCAGCCCACAGACACCAGGGGCCACTTTTTTATGTATTAGGAGATCTGGTGGCCTATCAGCAGCCTCCAGGAGTCCTAATATTTTCTTATTGGGGTCTGGGAGCATTTGCCCAGCCCCCAGAACCAGGGGGAATAATTGTATTGTATGAGGGCTAGGGAAAAAAGCCCCAGCCCCCAATCTATTTAATGGGGACTGGCAGTCATTTGGGCGGCTCCCAACTCCAGTAATGTTAGGGGGATAAGACTACAAGCTATGGTCCCCGATTAATTTTATTGGGGACTTGCCCAGCTTCCAGCACCATTACTGATAGAGGTGGAGGAGGGTCAGAGCTACCTACCCTGAACCCCCTTAGGTGGAGGTATGATAGAGGTATTTTTAGTTTAGTTTTTTGGGGTGGGTTCCACTCCTTCTAAGACCTTGTCACTTTCATAGTCACAAACACAAGTCATGAAGAAATGTATTGTAATTGTAAATAATAATAAAAGGGGTTATGTTCTAAACTCAACCAAAGTTTGTTGATCCTGACCCCTTATACTCTGTGTAAGTTTATTGTGGTTTAAATCTAGAACTCTCTCCACTACAGAGTATTAGCTATTAAGCTGTGTAGATAATATTGCAGTGTGTACTTTTCCACTCAACTTGAGCAAGAACAACGTACACAGAGACCCCTGCTAACCATTCTCTGATACACACAAGTTCTCCATTGCTTTAACATTGAATATGCATTTCCAGGCCTGCTGTGGGGTTTTGATTATTTTAGGTGTAAAGTCCAATAGGGTAGCAGTCGGGGATGCCTTTAGTGAATCAGAAGGTGAGCTTTCGGACATTACAGATCACAATGACATTGTCTGACAGCTTGTAAAAAACTTTATTGAATCTCACAGCATATAAACGTGCACACATATAATAAACATCTTGTAAAAGTACTGTTTTGTGCATTATCATTTATTTTTCCCTTTGGCAAATACCCAAGTTGACCATCCTTTGGATTTAATACCACATTGAACAGCCAAGGATCTTCTCCTATATTGCACAATGTTACCAAAGGGGTAACCTTCGTCATAGAATGTGGCTAGGATTGCGCTTTGATAACCATGTCGAGAAGATCATCTACTGCTGTAGGTTTATATAATGGCTGTGGATGTATAGAATGGCTATTTATACATGTTTGTCTAACTGAGGATTGCACTTACTGCTATATTGGGATCTTTAGTTTTCTTTTGAGTATCACAGAACTCTATTGTAATAAACATTATGGCCCTGTAGTACTTTAGGGTGTGTGTGGGACTTAATGACCATCTTATGGTGATCAGGCACTGGTCCTTTTTAGGTGATTGGATGAGCTATTTGTAATCATGTATGTAATTAAATCACATAAAACAAGGACAAAGTATTGTATTTACACAAACAACTTCAAACAAGTATTTGCTACAGCTTAAACACACATTATTTTGAACTTTGTTGCAGAGGAATACTCTGTTATATATAAAGCACCCTTTCTGAGAAAAGGACACTTAGGAGACATGGTGAAGTTGGTAAACAATACATAACTCTCTGTGGTTGGGTCAACCTCATATATATGAAACACTATGTACCTCTAACCCATTAGCACCAAGCAACAGTAATTAGATGTACTAGCATTCTATATGACACACAACATACAGAACGGATTCTTGTTTTTTGGCTGCATTGCTAAAACTTAAAAGTTGTTGGGGTCATGGATAAAACTGACAAACTGTCTTTTTCCAAAGGCTTTAACTGTGAGAGGAGATTGTGAAATTCTTGAGCTAATATTTGAAATGCTTTATTGTTCTATGAGAATGTGAATGGTGATTCATTTATGTGACAGACATAACTACAACTTAACTATTTCTTAACGCTAACAGGACATCTCAACATGACCACACAAACAATACCTTGTAACGCGCAACATACTATTGTACCGATTCAAAATTTTATTCCAAGAAAAATACAAAAAACATACAATTGAGACGCTAGAATCTTTTCACCAATTTAAGACTGGAAGAACTGAGGATCAAGTTTAAAACTGGGTAAACATAAAAAATCAAAAAGGTATAATTTCTAAAAAAATTGAACAAGAATTGTGTAAAGTGCCATTTTTATTAATATTTTAAATGACTTTAGTACCTAAACAATTTTTTACTGTGAATGTAGAGGATTAAAAAATATATCATACATGAAGTATACATTATGTTAGTAAAACTGCAATAAAATGCCTACATTTGTGTGTTTTAAATGTCCCTGTGATGTTGCCTGTTTATTAAATCACTTGTGGCAAGTGCCCTGGTTTTCAATGGGAAATGTGTTATCTGCATACAAAGCAACAGATGACATCATAAAGACACATTTAAAACAAAATGGTTATTTTTTGTATGCTCTACACTCACAGTTTAAACCATGTTCAGGTGGCAGAATCCCTTCAAGAAGATTGTGTTGATCCTGAAAAATGCCCACACATATAGTGAATACACACTTTTTTTTCAAGAGATTAAAACGTAAAAGTTTAATAGGAATGGGTACGCATAGGTTTCACATACATTTTCTAAGTACCGGCAGATGCATATTAGCTGTCGGTTTCTCCGTGCACATTCTCCATGTGCACCTTGAGGTAATCATTTCTTGTAAACTTCTTGTGGCAAAGTTGACACTCGGCCATTGGACGGTTTGGATTGTGGGTTAACTTGTGTCTGATCAGCATCTTTTTAAGACTGAAGGACAGATCACAAACCTACAACAACATATAAAAAACATTACCAAATATACACAGGTGCTTCACTACAGAATAACAAACCTACAAGGCTTAGAAAAAGAGATCAAGAGCAAGTTAGTGTCGAAGAAGCTAAAAGAAACAGCAATAGCGGATTAAGGAATCAATAGTAGGCTACAAAAAGACTGCATGTATGTTCTTTTACACAGTTCAGTGGATGTGGATTAAGATGTTTTATTGACACATGTCCACTTGAATGTCCAAGTCTTTTAACAGAATTTATAATGCTAGATTATAATATATTATTTAATATAAAGTACAACAGGATTGTCTCTCGCAGTTTAATTGCAATGCTAATTGGCATTTTATATTAGTAAACACTGGGGGATGGGTCATTTAAAAAAAGCATAACATAACTTACATCACATTGGAATGGCTTTTCTCCTGTGTGGGTCCTCATGTGCTCATCTAGGCCCCGTTTTTGACTGAAAGCCTTGTTACACTGGCTGCACTGATATGGCTTTTCCTGTATTGGATGACAAAAAAATGAATGTAAATTATTACATACAGAGCCCTGAATTGGATATTGTGCTGACTTCTTTATGGCACAACATTACCTCTAAGAGATTTATTGAAAATGATTAAATAAACCTACATTGCCGCTCGATGAAAACCAAAGAAAAGAACTCCAATTATGGTTAATTTCTCAAGTACAGTTTTAATGACAAACGGGTAGAAGAATCATTACCATATCAATGATTACATGACTCAGAGACAATGTCATTGTATTTTTCTGCCTTCCACCTGACACACAGATTTTATTTATTTATTTATTTAGAAAATGTTTTACCAGGAAGAATACATTGAGATTTCTCTCGTTTCAAGTATGTCCTGGGGACCCAGTCCAGAATGGAGTTACACAGAGTTACACATTTAACAGTATATTAAAAATAAATACATACATATATTAAACAACTTAGAAGGAGAACATACAGGGTAAGTCATTATTGATACAAAAAAGGAACAACGTGTACAGTATACGAAAGAGTTTGTAAACTAATAACAGGTACAATCTGTTTTGAGGATTTGGGAGATACTTATTTTCAGGGATCTTAGAGTAGATGATGATTTAGCAGAAACGGGAAGGCTATTCCACATATGAGGAGCTCTGAAAGAGAACGCACCTCGACCTACTTCCTTTTTGAAGTGGGCAATCGCTAGTGAAGGGTTGGTGCAGGATCTGAGATTGTGGGATGTGCAGGGAGTAAGAGCGAGCATGCCGCTCAGGTAGGGGGGGAACGTTCCAGAGAAGTGGTTATGCAGTAAGCATGCTAGGAGGAGAGTACGCCTGGAGGCAAACGTCAGCCAATTTAACTCTTTTAACATTTTACAGTGATGCGTGTATTATCACACTGTAGTGCAAAACGACACAATGCACAATGGTAAACAGTGTCGAGTTTACCGAGATGTGTCTGGGGGGCAGAATCATACACAACATCTCCATAATCTAAGATCGGTATTAACATTTGCTGCACAATACGGTTCCTTACCGTGAAATCTAGGTTCGATTTGTTTCTATATAGAAAGCCAATCCTAGGATATAGCTTTGACACAAGCTTATCAATATGGAGACCAAAAGATAGGTTTGGATCTAGCCACATGCCAAGATACTTATATGAATTTACCTGGGTCAGGTTATAACTGGTTTTGGTCTTGATGGTTAATTGATTATTGTTTAATTTAAGTAGTTTGGCATTTGTCCAAAACAACATGGACACAGTTTTTTCAGCATTGAGGAATAATTTGTTGTTAGCTATCCAATTTTCAACTTTAGAAAACTGTTCCTGTAGCACGGATTCCACTTGCGATAGTTGAGTACCGCAAGTATAAATGACCGTATCATCAGCATACATATGCACACGAGCCAGGTCACATACCGAGGATAGATCATTTATAAATAGTGAGAAAAGCAGTGTTATAATCACACTGTAGTGCAAAACGACACAATGTATGGTACACAGGGTCGAATTTACCAAGATGTGTCTGGGGGGCAGAATCATACACAACATCTCCATAATCTAAGATCGGCATTAACATTTGCTGCACAATACGGTTCCTTACCGTGAAATCTAGCTTCGATTTGTTTCTATATAGAAAGCCAATCCTAGGATATAGCTTTGACACAAGCTTATCAATATGGAGACCAAAAGATAGGTTTGGATCTAGCCACATGCCAAGATACTTGAGCTACCTATCCAATTTTCAACTTTAGAAAACTGTTCCTGTAGCACGGATTTCACTTGCGATAGTTGAGTACCGCACGTATAAATGACCGTATCATCAGCATACATATGCACATGAGCCAGGTCACACACCGAGGATAGATCATTTATAAATAGTGAGAAAAGCAGTGGCCCAAGAACGGATCCTTGAGGCACTCCACACTTGATTGGCAACGGGAGGGAGGCAGTATCAGCAATGGACACATATTGAGATCTATCAGACAAGTACGAACAAAACCAGCAGAGCGACCTCTCATTTACACCGGAACAACTTAGCTTGTTTAGCAGCAGCTCATGATCAAAGGCCTTTGCAAAGTCTAGAAAAACTGCACCTGTGAGTTCACCCCTCTCCATACCACCCTGAATGTCATTGCTCACCTTTAAGAGGGCAGTTATCATGGAGTGATGTGACCTAAACCCAGATTGAAGCGAGGTTAGATAGTTGGAGCGTTGATAATACTCGCACAGTTGATCATGGGCACATTTTTCCAGGATTTTAGAAAGTATGGGTAGCAGTGAAATAGGCCTGTAGTTTGACACTAAGTTTACATCCCCATTTTTGTGAATGGGGATAACTCTGGCTTTTTTCCAGGCTTTGGGGACATAACCGGAGGACAGGGGCGCATTGATTAAGCAGGCAATGGGTCGCGCAGTAACAGGCGCACTCAGCCTCAGTAGCATTGATGGAAGTAGATCCGGCCCACACTTTAATTTCATTTTTTGATTGAGGAGATACGCTGCTATTTCACTATCTGATATAGAAGTAAATTCAAATTCAGCAATGTGTTTGGCCAGGGGTGATAACGGTAGTGAATCGTCTGCCATTAAAAAAAAAGTGGCATGATCTTCATGGTGGTGTTTTGCTATAAGAGCTGTGGCGCATCCTACAAAGTAGTTATTAAATTCATTTGCTATTGCCACTGGAGATTTTAGAACTTCATTATGTGTCTTAATTGTGGTAGGTTCTGAGCGGCACGGAGGGTCATATATGTTTTTTATGACGCTCCAAAATTTGGTCGGGTTGGCTAGATTTCTATTCAGCCGTTCAGAGAAATAAGTTGTCTTGGCAAGTTTGGTTTGAGTCTTGCATCTATTGCGGAAGTGCCGATAAGTGTTGTGATCTTGATCAGAGCCAGTTTGCTTACATTTTGACCATAAAGCATCCCTGAAATGGAATAAGTCCAGGAGGTCAGCTGAGACCCAGGGAAGATGGGCACCCCTTACTCTCACTCTACGCAGGGGGGCATGTTTATCACAGACCTGCATGAACTCAGATTGAAAATATTCAATTGCAAAGTCCAGATCGGGTATCAAGCTTAGCCTGCTCCACAGACAATTGCTCAAGTCATTGAGAAAAGACTGCAGATTAAACTTCTTAAAACATCTTGCAGCAATTACTCTAGGGGTCGATTTGATGTGTCTTACTTTCCGTACACAATACACTATGCAATGATCACTGAACACATTGGGTAGAATGCCAGATTGCTGGATTCTTTGGGGACAAGAGGAAAGGACCCAATCCAGCAGTGTATGGTTAGAGCTGTTGGGATTCATCCGAGTAGGAGAAGAAATAAGCTGTGTTAGGTTCATGGATTTAAACAGTGAGCATGTTTTAACATTTTTGTGGTCTAACCAGTCTACATTGAAATCTCCAAGAACGAGCAGCTCACTTTTCTTATTTTGGGCACTAATATCACCCAGTAGTTTCTTGATGTCAGTAAGTGACTGAGCAGGGGAATTTGGTGGGCGATAGATCCCTACAAGTATTAATGGTTTTGAGAATGGGTGTAATATTCTTCCGGCTATAACTACAAAAGTAGAGGGGGTACTTGATAAAGAAAGGTGTATGAAATTCAGTGACTCCTGAATATATAAAACAATACCTCCTCCTCTCTTATTTCTGTCCTTCCTGGAGCAGATATAACCCTGTATTTGTATTGCAGAGTCTGGGGTTCTAGGGCTTAACCAGGATTCAGTGATGACAAGAGTTTTAGGTTTGTCCACCTGACACCATGCTCTTAGTTCATCAGTTTTGGCTAGAAGGCTGCGTATATTGCATTGGACACAGGAGAGGCCCTTATTGAAAGAGAAGTTGACATTTGTACTAGGACAGGGGCCAGGGTTGGTTTCAATGTCATTTGCCAGGGCAAGAAGAAGAATTAACACAAATTTGCAGAGCTGCTTCCCCTGAGCTTTTACTGACAACCTATGTTGAATAGATGGAGAGGGTGGAGTGTTTTTTAATACTCTCCACCAGCACTCACTAGGAAGTGCACAATTACAAAGCAGTCCATGGTGGATCACTACGTTATTTTGCAAGGCAGGGGTTTGTGTATTGGGATGAGTGGGAATATGGCTTACTAATGCCAGGAATTACGAGAATATAATAATACCTTTTGTTTGGTTGATCATACTGTCAGTAAGGCAGGTTAGACAAGAGAAAATGCATAGATTAGAAGGTTAAACTAGTATCTTCTCTAGGATGCAAAATTTAAAGCTGCAGTTGAGTTTATTTTAATTTATGAGTACCATGTTTGAACTGTAACACTTGAGAGTTCATTGTTTGATTTGGCCCTAACAGACTATATTAAATCTGGAGATTTAAAAGGTAGTCTAAGTCAGGTAGCTGCCAAATTCCAACACCTGCTGCTAATAGATGGAGGTAAATAATCTGCACACAAGTGAGAAGATTTTGAGGGGTTAGGTAAGGTCTATAAAAGAAACTTGAGCTGGGGTGGGTGGGTTGTGGGGTAGGTTGGGAGGGATTAAACACCCTTCTTGCAAGAATCCAAATGGCTATGTGTGCTGTGATTCTGTTGAGAGAAGGAAAGATATTCTTATTGAAGACTTTATACATACAGGGGTGAAGGGGGGGGGGGGGGGGGCTGAGATAATTTGGGCATTTTAAAACAACTTAGATAAGAGGACCTAGCAGAGCATAAAGGCAATAAAATGTGGCAAAAATGTGGCTATATGTTAGAGGTTGTGATAGTGGGGAGAAAAGAAAAATAAAGAAGAAATGGTTACAAAAACACATGCAGATAAAAGGCATAGTATATCACAAGTAGACATATTACTATATCAATTAATAAGGTCACATTCAAGAGAGTTGCTAGCAGATTCCTCTAGATTGGATATACCTGGTGTGTTCAATTCAGTTACTGACACCCTTCTTGCAAGAATCCAAATGGCTATGTGTGCTGGGATTCTGGTGTGTTCAATTCAGTTACTGACACCCTTCTTGCAAGAATCCAAATGGCTATGTGTGCTGGGATTCTGGTGTGTACAATTCAGTTACTGACACCCTTCTTGCAAGAATCCAAATGGCTATGTGTGCTGGGATTCTGGTGTGTACAATTCAGTTACTGACACCCTTCTTGCAAGAATCCAAATGGCTATGTGTGCTGGGATTCTGGTGTGTTCAAATCAGTTACTGACACCCTTCTTGCAAGAATCCAAATGGCTATGTGTGCTGGGATTCTGGTGTGTTCAATTCAGTTACTGACACCCTTCTTGCAAGAATCCAAATGGCTATGTGTGCTGGGATTCTGGTGTGTACAATTCAGTTACTGACACCCTTCTTGCAAGAATCCAAATGGCTATGTGTGCTGGGATTCTGGTGTGTACAATTCAGTTACTGACACCCTTCTTGCAAGAATCCAAATGGCTATGTGTGCTGGGATTCTGGTGTGTTCAATTCAGTTACTGACACCCTTCTTGCAAGAATCCAAATGGCTATGTGTGCTGGGATTCTGGTGTGTTCAATTCAGTTACTGACACCCTTCTTGCAAGAATCCAAATGGCTATGTGTGCTGGGATTCATGCAACTAGGTAGCAAATACTGCAAACATAAGGGAAGTCATTTCAATGTGAAAAATACATCTATAAATCTCCTTTGATTAATAGTTTGGATAACAAACATACATTATTATTTTATACAATAAACAATTTGATCCCACATCAAAAGTAAATACATAAATTGAAGTTATTTCAATTAAAGACAAAGAATAAGCTAGTATTCAAGGAAGACAATTTATGCAGACAGTGAGAGTAACACATCATTTTTGTCTCTGAAATAGCAAGGGCACAAACAATGAGCCAAGGTCATTACTACAGAGATACCATGGTGCACAATGCCTAACCTAAGACAATGACCTGCCACAATCCTGTCAAATTATAAAATTGTTTAGGGGGAAGGAAGACTTGAACAAGAACAAGAACTTGAACCTAAGGGAATTTTAATATGATAAGATTAAGATTTTGGAGTGTGTTTATACAAATATGTTATATATCTAGGGGACACAGGATGACTTATAATCAGGGTTAGAAATCAACATTGCTCATGGTGGACATTTACTGTCTTCGCAAACCCTGCTATGGACACTTTGCCTTTACCTGCTCTTAATGTTGAGTGACACTTTGTTGTTGTTAGAGGACTTTTTATATATAATATCTGTCATTTTAAAGTGAGACCACCAATGAAGAGACTGGAGCAGAGAAGTAAAGAACCAGTCCTTATCCCCCAACCATAACTCTGACCACTGAAGAGGCTGATAGGCCTCACACACATCACAGACAGGCCCTTACTGCACCATGTAAAACACAATTTGTAAGTAAGTGGCCATAACTTTTTTTGTAGGTAAATTAAACAATTAACTCAGATATTGTTGTTGACACATTGTGTGTGTATATTATTAGTTTTATATTATATAAGAACTGGAAACAGCCAAGATTTGTTTTTCATTCTTATCTAATTACCAGTGCAAAGTAATAATCGTTAACAAATTGTAACCGTTTTGCTTCGTAGTTTATTTATTCAAAGTACTCCTATTTACCATATTTACTTACAAAACATAATCTCTGGAAAGAAAATATAAAATACAGTTTTTGGTTTACCATATTTTATTTTACCCAACACCATTTAACCTTTCTCCACATTTAAATATTTCCATTCCTCAGTTGCTTTCACAAATATTACAGAAACAGTTATATTTGTTAACTGTTTATTTAAGAAACAATTTCAGCTCATGACAAAATATCTGTTTAACATATCTTAGTTTATAAAGTAAAAATATTACAAATTGGAACTCGAGAAGACTCGGTTGTTGGCAGACGGTTCCCCTGTGACAATATTGATTTTTAAACAGAAGAAATATCATGTATTGGGTTTGTGTGCTGACATACTAGTCCGTTTAGTTTTCCTACTATTCAGCACTGCAGGTTTTTGGTTTCCTTTACTCTAGTTACTTGACGGGAAGCAAAGTCATGTATTTTTTAGGAACACAAGACGGGAGCCCAAATGCCAGGAAGACCATCACAATACTAATCTATATATTTTCCCAAACATGTACCATCTGCACACAGTTAGCATATAAACTGTCTCAATCTCCATTTGCGTAATTTATTGCATCCACATGAATGTTTATGTGCCAGTGATTTTCTGATTACTAGCTTTTCTTAAACCGGTCTGAGCTTTCTGTGATCATATCACGTTTTTACTTTTTTTTTTACAAGCAATGCAACTTGAAGAAGAAATGAACCAAATTCTCACGAGAACATAATCTGATGTCTATAGTTAAAGTGATTTCCTGCAAATAATTTAATAGATTGGTTTTTTTTTTATAGCATTTATGTAAACTGTATCTGTTTTGAAGAAGTAGAAATTAACATCGAAACATGGATTGTGGCAGAAGATATTGTAAAAAAAAATATTGTGCCATGTAATCAGTCTATCATAAAAGTTCAAATTTATTCTAATTACTTGTTCTTTGTGATAGTATTTTACTATACATAGTACATATCTGAACATTTCAAATTAACTGTAAGATAACAATGGTCATTTGTTTTTGACAATAAGATAAATTAAGTACAGCAAATAAAACAAATCTGTTTTTTTTTTTTTACTTTAAAAACATTCATTGCAGAAATAGTTCTCAACAAATTAAGAACAAAAAATACAATTCATCTAGGCCTGGGCAGCCATTTATCCAGGTCATCCTTAATAATAAGAAAAATCCCAATATATGTACATGCTCATAAAACACTTTGTAAATAAATACATTCATAAAAAAAAGCTAAATGAATACAAAAATGGTATAACCCTGTCTGGTCTCTTTCATAAAGTATATCCTAACCTTTTTAATATACTAAATATGGCATTTCACCATATATGCCATGTGCCAATTTTAAATAAGACAATATAAACAAACCAACAGCATATAAGAGAATATTTATGTGTCAATTTTAAATAAGGCAATATAAACAAACCAAACGGTATATAAGAGAATATTTATGGTATCTAGAAAAATATTACTTATATGTTGGAACCATAATGAAATGAAATCCATCAATAACACAAAAACATAGGACCTCTTGTACCCAGTTCCTGAAAATAATAGACAGATAATGTGAAAATAGTTTGAACTTGTAAATCTAGAAATGTTCAAATGAACAGAATATATTGTGCCCATATAATTTGTCAGAATGGCCTTTTTTGATAGTCTGTGTAACATTTACACCACAAGTGTACCACACTTGAAAGAAATGGTATAATGATTAAAGTCAATATTTGTCCAACTGTCATCATCAAGGAGATAATAACATTATAGTTAATTACAAGCATTAGGTTACACTTCTAATAGTATGGTGTGTAACAGGAGTCTTGTATGGCTGGAACACCTCTGGAAGACTGCAAGGAACTTCTTTTGGATTAAATGTAATAACTAGTGAGACACGAATATCCCCTAAGAAACAGTGTTATCCTTGACATACTATGAGCACGTGAGAAGAACAAGTGACCAAGCGTCATGTTCTGAAGCTCCTGCAGAGAGTTATAACAAGGTCTTGGAGTGAGTTCTTCTCAGACTTTAACCTTTGCCGAGTGCTCATGAAGTCAAGTCATACATTACATTGTATTAATGTGCGAGTGTAAGGATAACTTGCTAATATACTGATGTTCTATTTCGGACATAGCACATATAATATTATATAGTAATATATGTCAAATATACTACTATTACAATATATAAATAATATATCTTTATTTCAATTCAGTGTAAAAATCTATAAATAATTTTAGAATAGAAGGCATTGCATGGAAATTAGATATGAAGCAGCTTTAACATGTGTCATTGCTACAGTAATAACTGCATGAAATATATTTGGTTTATGTGCCTACAATGAAACACAATTTTTTTTAATTCTCTAAATTTACAATGTCCCTTTAAGTACATTATTATCTAGGTGTTTACCTGCATAAACGTGTACATAAAAGCCTATTGTTTTGCATGCAAGCAGAATATAGTGTATTTTGTACACTGTTATTTACAAGTAATTAAAGAACATGATGAAATGTAACAAAATGTCTATAAAAGTCTCTGGCATGTGTACTCAAAATTTTGGAATTTAAGTTCCTGTGATATTTCTGATTACTCAACTGTAGCAAAACTCAATCTGCATTATTTACATTATAAACTGAGCAGATTTCTGCATGTTATCTATGTTTTTTTATATAAATTATGGATTAATTAATGGAGATATTTTCTTAAAGTTGTAAACTGCTAAACAAGCAACATAATTTAGAACTGCATACTTGAGATATCAATGTGTACAATACCAGGTGTGCACTAGATCAATTAGAAACATCAATTAGAAAAACAAGGTAGCACAGAGCAACTTGATCACATTGAATTTGGGTAATATAGATCATTTCCAGCAGTGGAGCTGGTGAACTTACCTGCTCCACGGTACTGCTGAGATAATCAGTCTGCAGTGCTCTGGGAACTACATTTCCCATGAGCGCTGGCTCCTCATTTACAGGCCCGGGAGGCTGAAGCAAAACCCACATCCCCCAAAAAATGTTCAGATTTTGGGACATCCTGGTCTTAGGATCTTTGGATGAGGGATACTCAACCTCTATAACTTTAATTTACTGTCTTTCAGTAGTCTATGCATTTGGTGATTTCAGATTATTTATTTCATATTTAAGTTTTAACCTAAATAATACAAATTTACTATACTTTTCCCTATCCATATACAATAATCATTGTTTATACACATATTGCAGCATAGAGGGAAATGGTTTCTAAAGTAATACCAAATACATTTGAACTGTTACATGAAAAACAATATTCTTATATTTCCAAATAGTTTGTAAATCTGGCAGGTCTGTGGCTACTTCATACAGTGCTCTTCAAAGTCCATTTTCTACACACTGCATGTATACTGAAAGAGTTGCCTTTGAGTCTCTCTTCAACTCTGACATTTAATTTATAACTCAGCACCACAAGTGTATCTTACAAATTGCATGCTGCTCATCACCTCATAAATCTGTTTCCAAAACATGTTCTTGTATACCGTAGATCCTTCGATTCCAAATATGATCATACACAGCCCATGGCTTTGCTGAACAGCATGTAATCCCATCATAATTTGCCATGTCATTTTTTTTTTTTACATCAATGTTGCATTTTGGGTTCAGGGGTTGCTGTTGAATTCTCACCGGGCCTGCAAATAATTCCCACAGCCATACTTGCTGTATCCTGTCTCCCTGTATGATCTTACTATACTTGACAGAAAAGCATCTCGCATTCACAGACTTGATTTACACAATAAGTCCAGACAGTTACCCTACTAGAAAGTCAGTCTACATGCAAAACAAATCTGCAGCCACTCGAATACACTCATTTTTTGCAAAGAACATTATTCTCTAATCATCAACCTGGTCCTCATTAAAGCATAACATGAGTCAGAACATCCTATTTTACCAAGGTGTGAATTCCTAATGGATTGGCAAGGAATCCATAATTAATTCACACCTTATTTAGAGTGTTTTTTCTGGTTTCATTTATGTCTTGAACAGAGTCAGGAGGAGCAACAATTTACAGTGTATAGGCAAATTAGCCTATTTTATTGACATAAACAGATTTAGACAGCAAACATTTATTATATATGTGTGTGTTTCAATGGTCTTTCTCCATTCAAGAGCACAACAGTTTAAAGGGACTCTTATAAAATGATACATTCTGTATGTTTAGACAAGGAACGATCTCCTCCAATGTATTTGGAGTTGCTGCGCCATTCAGGTGCAATGATGTCTGGAGAAATAATGGCGGAGGAGTCAGTGTTGTGAGTTGTGAGCTGGATGTACATAAGCTGCTGCCAGCTCACAACTTAGGACACTCACCCCTCCTCCTTATCTCTCCAGACATCATCGCACATTAATGGCGAATGGAAAAAGGTATTACTTATAGAAAGTGTACTTGGCCACTTAGAGTGTACGCCATAAAATGATATGTTCGGTATGTTTAGACATTGGAGGAGATCGTTCCTTGTCTAAACATACAGAACATATCATTTTATAAGAAACAGAGACTGTGTTACTTAAGGACTAATTTCATTGTTGCTATTTTTTTTGTGAGCATCATACAGATACCTGCACAATAAAAAATGGTGTCTACTGTTTGTGATTATTGGCAACTATTCTGCAGGATTTCCCAGGGACTTCTTTGTATATATCTATTTTTCATTAATTTTTTTACATCTCATTAATTTTTGATTCACTAATCTACACTTTTTTTTATACATACTGTGGAGATATAACCTCCCTTTTTTCTGTATTGTTGTACTAATAAGTACCAAATCACTCTCTGGTCATTTTTTCTTTATATCTCAGGTGCACAAGGGATCAATACTTTTTTTGCGTTTTGGATACAATAACAAAAATAAAACATTTTGCATCAAGCAATGTGTTTGTCCCAGTTATTTAATTATTGTTAATTGCCTATATTATTGAGATTGATAATGCAACATTTATTCCCAAAACATACATTCCCACAACATACATACAGCAGTGTCCTGATACAGGTTTCTAAGTACACTTTCTATAAGTAATACCTTTTCCATATTTCTACACATTATAACATAATGCTTACGATATCTCTGAACTAATTTCTACACAGGGGGTAAAGTGTACACAGATGGCAGGAAAACTAATATATGTACATATTACCTCCTAACACATGTGGTGCTGGCATAGTAGCATCAGCATGACACCGTGCGTTTAATACTGTATATCCTTTCTTCCCGGTATGGATAAAATCAAACGACTGCAGTGACAAGCATGTTAGAAATGAAAACAGAATTAAAGTCCTGCAGAGTCTTAACAAAATCTCATTGTTTTGACTCTTTATTCAGTCTATTACCAAGAGATATACAAATATTTGCCAAGCCATTTAGAAATCACCCAGAAGAATATAAGATCTGCCTTTCAGCATAGGAAAATGAATAATAACTACGGGAGATATTGTAAAGTACTATTTAAACAAAGATCATCAATATGGATTTACAAAAATGCAGATATCAGAGCAAATGCTGAACATAGATCAGACATTACAAAAGGAAGATTTGTGCTAGAAGATTGGAGTTGGAGAGGAGTATATCACTGACCATGTAGTTTAGTGCTGCTTTCTATTAAGCCTTCACAGTAGGTAACATCCCCTGCTGATACCTGGGTCTTAGTCATAAAGATCATAGTTTCGAGAAGTCAATGGGGGTCACATTTCATAGTTATGTGTGAAAAATATAAAACGAGCAAACAGCAGACCCTTTCTATATCTAGTGCATTGTAATGTTTTAGGAAACCCACTTAGTCATAGAACTGTTTCTATGGATGTATTGTGTTTATCTTATAAAGTAATGTTGAATGTTTGTAATAACCCAATTACGTTTAAAGGCTAGAGCATAAGATGGATATGCACGCCTATTTTATACAAAAGACACAATTTACTGTTCCCCTGGGCTAGCCTATTAATAGGTACGCACATTTATGCACAGACATACAAATGATATCAATTAGACTTGGATCCTTATTTGGACAAGAAATTAAAAAAAAAATCCACATCTGCAACTCAGCTGTAAACAGTTTAAAATATACAAACCCTGTTTACAATTGAATCAATCCAAACTCATCCACTAAAGACATTTCTGCTTCGTTAGCCTATACATATGAAATATATATCTAGAAATGGTTTGCTCCCATATAGTTCTGTGCTGCTAAATGAGATGTTTTATAGCAGAATGTGTGTATCGTTTTAAAGTTATTGTCTCATTTTGGCAGAAATTTCAAGACATTGTTAGATCACTTAAAAAGTCTTAAAAGTAAAATAAGACAATAATTGGATTAACATTAGTCCAACAGCCTTGCCGGCTCTGGCATGCTGAGGTTTATGGGAGTTGCAGTCAAACAACCGGTCGCACATTGCAATTCACAGTACATGAGTATTTTTATTTGTGTCTTATTCTGTGTCTGAATGTCCTTCACCTACCAAGCTATATTGTCCTTCTTAAATACCGTTAATTCTGTTAACACAACCGTGGAACTGGCTGACTCCACCAATGCAACATGACATATCAACAATCTGATCAAAGAATGCAATCCGCTATGTTACTGGAGAGTGTAGCAAACACGATGGGCATTTTTTTTCAAAAATGCCTATAAAAGTTCATGAATTGCTTGAAACAAAGTTCTAAGATTAAAATGCATGATGGTCTCTTGAAAATGTAAAGTCTTAAATGGGGTACACATGCTATAAAAGCAATAATATTATATACCTTTTAGATGATATAACTGCAATGACTTTGAAGTGTTTTTCTTACTGGAGCATTGCAATGCTGTAATTAGCTGTTGTTCAAACATCCAATATAACCGAGCTGTCATTTAGTTAAAATTAGTCTTTTTGACACCTTCAGTTTGTACTTTCCACCATTAGATTGTGCATTCCTACTTATCAAATCAATTTAATTCTCAGTATATAGAGGAGCAGAGAAGCTTAAAAACGGTGCACAAGGCACAATTAAGGTGGCATTTTTATGGATGTCTTGAAAAGTTTTGCCTATGCTTTAGGGAAAGTGTAAAATTCTGTAGATCAGGAAGCAGCAATGTTTACAGAAGTGGCATACTTTTATCCAACTCTTGTGTTGAAGGTTAAATTGCATTCTAAAAAGAAATACAATTTGTGAAACTGTGCAAATACCCAAAACGTCAAGGTCTTGAAAAGCACAGTAAAAGGGTAAAAAATTTGAATTAACACAGAAATGTAAAATAACATTGTGAAAAAGAAAAAATATTATTAAAACAAGAGAGCTATATTAATCATTTATGAATGCATAGCCCTTATGGTAAGTTGATTTTCAAGGAATATGCTACCCATTGTTAACGTACACTATTAGAGATATAGAATGCCTTGCATACAGAGTGTCATAGAAAAAAAGCATCAATCACAACCGTTATGACCTGTCAAACACCAAAGGAATAAGCAGGAAAGGACAGCAAAATGCCTTGAGAAGATGAATAGGAATGTTAACATCCATGGAACTACCCTTCACAATAGCTAAGCAGAAAATGTGTACATGAGTGTCATGTCAGAGGCTTACTGACCCATGGTATTTGGGAATTTAGCAAGTGGACCACAGAATACTTTTTGTTTTCAACAATGCTTGTCTGCTGCTTTTACTACGCAGGAAGTTTACATCAAACATTTCAGAAGTCAAATGTATAATGCAGCATATAAATATGTATATGGCTGCCGATAGGGGTATGTTAAAGTTTCATTTATAGTGTGAATAGAAACTTGGGAGAGCCTTAATATACATGATTTGTTCACAGATTTATCGCTATCTAATGATAAGGAATGTTCATCATTTAAACCTGTACCTTACCACTTACACAATTATAGACATCTCACTTTTTATAAGAAACGCACACCCACAAATTACTATAGTGAAAATTAATAAAATATTTATCAGAAAAACATTTCATATTTGCTTGTTATACTGTAATTGGAATATATATTCTATACTGAATATAGAATACAGTTCATCAATATCAAGTTACATTTAAAAAAAATTATCTGAGCTATGGTAATAGTAAACCAGGTCTATTTTAACCGGTATGGGTTTACTAATGACGCAGATTAACATATATTTAATTAACAGCCAGTCAGAAAGTCATTTGACAGTAAATGTGTTGGTACAAATATTCTTATAAGTAAATGCACCACAAAAATGCTTTAATGCAACAGGATGTCTTTATTATTTAGTTACAATAAATCAAATCAGAGGGCATATCCACTTTACCTGAATATTCAGCTAAATCTGAAAGAGCATTTCTAGTTACCAAATGGAAAGCATGGTATCCAAACCAATTAAAGATAATAATAATAATACAAATTATTATTACATGATATAACACCCCTCCCAAAATAAATGGAGCTGTACAATTTACCTCTAAGTTGCCAGGGTACAGAGGAAAAGGGGAAGGAGGAGATCAAACAGGTAAAAAAAACAAAAAAACTTTAAGAACCATGAACATGTCCCACAAACATCTGCAACGGCCTGGAGTCCTCATCTTTGGCCCAGGAGAAGGGCCTTCCGCACAAAAAAGTTAAACCACCTACAAAACCAAGGCCATTTTGGAATAACGTGCTGAAAATTTATGTATAAAGACTCCCACACATGAAAGTGTACATAGTGCAAACTCCCAACAGTTTTGCGAGAGATAGCATTACGCACCGACAGACACGGTGAGTACCAATATTATCATCATCACTTTTATTAATAATCTCCTTTGTTGTAAAGCATTCATAACCCAGAATTATCATAGAAAAAGATGTGGATTACATTAATAGTTGTGCTATATTTATCCGCTTAATACAATGTGGTCAATGAAAGATTGATGTTATACTTTGATATTATATTTCAAGTAAATTATGGAAAACAAATGTTAACATAACTAAAGATGAAATCCTTTGCATGAATTAATGTTATTCTAAACTAAACATTATAGGCTCTAGACTAAATAAAACATTGGCACGATTATGGTATGATGCTCGCATTGTCCACACATCCTTGCTCCATTTGTGAAGGTCAAGCAGTGAGGACTACGTGCTGTGCGGAGACTAAACGAGGAGTGAAAAGGGTCATGACATTGCATATCGCTTTCATAAAATCACACATGGAATATTCTAAGAGCTCTCTTTTGTGTGTTATTACCTTGCAGGTTTCATATCGATTGGCAAGTGTGTAATTGCAATAGCAAAATCATTGCCAATGACTCCCCTGTTTTCTAAGGGTGGTCCTCACTCAACACTCACTTTCTTTCCATTGAGTGCAAAACCATCAAGACCTGCATCAGATCCCCTACTGTGCTTAGTCTTGGCAGCTGCTAGATCTAAATCAAACACTGTCATTCCTTTTCAGCAGTACTTAGAAAATGCTAATTGATTTAGAGCTTGGACTAGCATAAGGATTACACTGACACACATTAAAAATAACAATGTATAAGTTTTCTTCGGAACTATATAAATTACTTTGCAGCTCTTTGACTCTATTTAGAGTATAGAATCTTTAATTTCATAGGAGTGATTCTGCTCTAGACTTTTATCTGTCCTTAGCTTAGTGCTCTACTAGACCTGTGATCAGGAGCCACGCATATATAATCATTCACAAGTTGGTATTTAATTGATGGACATTTACTGTAACAACTTAGGTTGAGTCCTGGGTACATTAGTCAATAAATATCACCATTCGACTTCTCTAATAAATAGGATTGGTCTTTTCCTGAAAAGGGGCAGATCTTTGAAAATGGAAAGTCATTAAATAAGAAGAACTGCCTTCAATGGCAAGTGGAAGAAGGAGTGGGCAGTGCTAAGCATAACTGACCTGAATAGGGTGGTATATGGTGCATAGTGTATCTTTAAACTAATATATGTTTTTATACCGATGTAAGCATTGAAACAGCCCACGTCTAGGGTTGCAGGCCGGTAAAAAATTGGCTTCAGGCCAATGTTAAGTCTATGGAGACAGTACCAAGGCCGGTATTTTTCTCAAGAAAAGGTGGCAACCCTACCCACGTCAGAGTTAATCACAAGGCTGTTTATCAAGTTATAACTTAGAATAAAACTATAAAAAAAATATATCAATGAGGAGCCTGCACTGTGTTTCTGGAGCAAACTTAAAGTGAAGCAACTGAATGTTTCCATGGTGACTAGACCAGTTTTTAAACTTTGCCCCAGAACTAACTCTTATAAATAACCCTCTATGCAAATACAGAAATCTTGTGCTTTTGATGTATTTTTTTCCAACCATCTGGTTATAACGTACGCTTTGCATATATAGATTTGACAAACATTTCACCTGTAAGAGTACTAATAGTAAGAGAATAAAATGAATACATTCTCTTGGGGTTGTCAGCCATTATTCTACCACAATACTGCTAAACATTGTTTAAATTTGTACACGGAGGAAAGTCAATAAAGCCTGATGAAATGACTCCTTATTGAAACTAATTCTTGTTATTGAGCGCCCTCTGCTTTTATTGTTTTGACCAAGACATTTTTTGCCTAGTATTTACAAACATTATTGGTTTTTAATATTATATGCTGTTACATATGTGTATTCTGGGAACAATATATATTGTTCTTTATTCTGCTACAGCAGACATTTAGATTTTATATATCTGTCAATTTGCATAAGGGTTGTGTATATACATATATATATATATATATATATATATATATATATATATTTATATTGTTTAGCATTTTTGTAATTATTTCTCTTTCATTTGTTCATAAATATATATTTCAGAATAACTTATTTTGAGCACATAATTTCCTCCATATTTATGCTTATAATTATGCACATTAAATAGCTCGATCCCTGTTTTATTAACTGCTAATATAAGCTTGATGCCAGTATTAAGTCTATAAGAACGAGAGCAAGGATGGAATTTTTTTATGAAGAAAAGGTGGCAGCCTTAGATTCTATAGACACATAATACAACATTGTGAGGAGCATACCTCATTGAAGAACAGACATATACAGGTAACAGAAGATGTTATTTGGTTGAACCGGGTCTTTATAGCTACATTACTGAACCTGAGTTGAGTGCACCACGAATGGAACTGTGTAGTTAATCGAAGATCCAGATATTTTAAATGTTTGACAAAAAGATGCAAATTTTTCACTAGTAAAGTCAGCTGTTTGCATAAAAATTCTTTACATATTAAATTAAGAGAGAGAGTTTTCAATTTTATCAAATTCTATCAGATAACCCTCGCTTTCTAAAGCACCAAGAATGGAAACTGACATTTCCCAAGGGATTATGTACAGAGTTTCACGTGGAAGATCCATGGACAGTGGGTCATGTCACAGAAGATAAATAAAGGTTTGCAGTCTATATATTTTCAAATATTTGAAAATAGTTTTTGAAGGCTATTGTAACTCCGTTCACGTGTGACGGCAATCTAGCACCAAGCAGAATGAATGTACAACAGCTTTGGAGGTGACAGATTGATTCATTTCATTTACAAAGCAGAATAAAGAAGATAAGAAATAAATAACAACATCCTAAAGTAGACAGCAGCCTCTCCACAATTTACAACTAAATATGATTTATTTTTTTTGTAAGAAATTATTTATTTTTGAATAGTGAACTTTGCAAAAGTGCAGTAAGACTGCTAATGGTCTATAATTTAATTAACTGGAATCAGGACATCAGGATGAATTGCGGCAACTATTTACATTATATTGATTTTTATTAAGATCATTCAGACTTGTAGTTGATGGTACAGTGCTCTTCAGAAAGATAACAGTAGTGATACTGACAGCACAGAAGGGTCAACTCAATATACAAAGATTAGGATCGAATTGGATTGGGATCGGGCACGTTACCCGAATTTCACAACTCTCTGAAATGCAGCCACTCAACATCACCGAAGTCGGGTCCAAATCTGCAGTTTTGTCCAGTTTGGAAGTGAAGCATCGCAGGCATTCAGAGGCATCCATAGACTGTCGGCTATGCAATGTGTACCAATCACCCCACAAACACGCTATGAATTTGGTTAACGAAGGAGTAATTTGCCTGATCTAAGCTGGAGAATTCAACTTTAAGGCCTCGAAAGTACACTACAAAAGTTTTTTTTTCCATCTGGACCTGCCTACATATTGGCCCTAATATAATTACTAATACAAATATTTATCATTATAATATTTGATCAAACACGGATATTTGGACATATATGGAATTATGGTGATGTCAAAAAACACATCAATAAAAGTGTTAAGCAGCAGAATAGAGTTTGGTAAGAGACGTGCACCCGGAAACATGGAAAGGAAGGGATGTGAAGGGAAAACTGCTATAAACACCAAATCTGATACACCGGGCTTATCTGTCTATTTCTGTATATTTCTCTTTCTCCTTCTTATTCACAAAATCCCGGGATTCCAGAGTTTACTCAACCAGACTCCAGCGGTATAACACTTGTATCCATTGTTCCCATAAATTCTGGACGTTCTATGCTGTCCTAGAGTCTTTTAGGACCACTAAAATTTGCATGGCATAGAACGTCCTAGTGTCACGAAGGGGTTAATAATCCTATCACTATTTGCTGTAGACAACAGATCATGGCATTTTAATGATACCTTGAGAGAAGGAGTTGGATACCCCACCTCTTTGCTTCCCGACCTGTTTAAAACCTAAGCAGAAAGTCATAACATGAGAACTCATCTTTTTTTTTTTTTGCCAGATATGAAGAGACATAAAGACAACAAACTTGTAAAACCATGACTATTGTTTTGTTTATAACTGAAATGCATAGTGCTATTTTATAATAATTAAGGCTGCACAGCATAATGTCCTTTTTAAAACATATTACAACAAAGGTTTTCAACATTCTTGTCAATAGTATTTTGATGAGAAAATATCAACAACATTATTGCCCTAGAGAACATGAATTTGCTTGTAAAAGGTGCTATTGTATTACATGCTCTCTGAGTCTCCTTTAGCTCCAGTGTTCATTCTCTTAACACGATAGGCAAACACATGTACAAGCTATTAGTCAGCTATACAAACCAACAGAATGACTGATGCTCCGTTAACTATGGATCATTTTTTTGGACAGGCATAATATGGCATATTGCCCTCTTGTGTGATGTAAAAAGGCTGCACTGTTTCAGAATATGTTTCTGATCATATAAACAGAAAGAAACAAATGCCGATGCAGTAGATAATTTGATTTAATCCACTATTTCCCAGGACATGAAGCACAAATATGCCTCTTCGAAACAAGTTAGGCCTTTGTATTTTAAGGCAAAAGGAAAGGAAATTACTTATCTAAAAAGTCCATCTGAATCTCCCTGCCACTATAAGCCAGGAACTTAAGACCTCCTGAGCGTTTAACAGCTTGGGGGTCATTTATAGAGAGCCAAGGGATATAACTAAAAGTAGACTTCCTTAAATCTGTGGAAAGGTGCTTTGAAAGATTGACAAGAGGAAGAAGCTGTTCAGGATTGGTTTCACACTCTGTCCCTTGATATTTTACCTCCATTGCAAGCAAGTCGAAAGAAATTGAATTGATTTTCTTTCCTTGAAATAACAGCTCCAAATGGTGTTTATGTCATTATCGTGCTTTTGCTTCTCCGTCAGTATTGAAAGTGAATGATATGTTTATGTGGTAAGAGTCGGGGAGATAATATCTTACCATAGGCATGCTAACATTTTTACTTACAGAAATTCCATTTGTTTTGAAAAATCAGGAACACTTTGTAATCGTTTCCATTTCACTTGTTACTATTCAATGTGACAGAATAATAAGATTGAAAGATACTGGCTTTCCCAAAAATTTACACAAAAATCATTTGAATTAATCATTTAAATTTAAGAACAGAGGCCTCTTCGAAGTGCTGGAAGCAATGCAATGTGAATGCTCTGTACAAAAATAGGCCATTTTGATGTAGTATGGACTTCTGTTAGTAAAAGCCTGTTAAGCTCTGACAGACTGGCGATGTGGATAATCTGTGGGACTCGTGGAAACAGAGTCAGTGCTGACAGATCAGTTTAACGTCTTTATACCAAAAAGACAAAAAATGGCCCAGCAAGGCTGTCATTTTACAGTACGTCCAAAAATAAAGTAAGCTAAAGAACAAAGATAAGCACCTTCAACCTTGATAACGTATTCAACAAAAATATACAAATGTTTGAGCAGCAAAGAAGTAAGAAAAAATAAAAAGGCAAATGTATAAAAATATATTTCCAAACTCCATTGTCCTATTAATTCCAAGGTGTCTGGCTGTGACCCACTAACTGCTGGTTGGCTATATCTCACATATTCTGCAGACTGCAAGCTGGCCAAGACTTATGGGAGCATCAGTCCAAGAAGGACCAAACTTTCTAGGTTTCTAAACTTGGCCACATGTAACAAAACGTGTTTGTATCAAAGCCAAAATGTATAATAGATGTAGTAAAATGGTCTACTGTCCACTGCCTTTCAATTATAACAATCAAAATGGCCATATTCTGATATGGAATGTCCTACTCATTTATTATTGTCAGGTCGATGAAGAATCTATAGATTGCACAGTGGATTTCACAGACATCCAGCTATTAGATTAGTCACTTGGATCTTGAATATTTGCAGGTCATCTTCCATTTGTATTGCTTTCTTTGTGATTTTGGGAATATTGAATACATTGAGATAACTGGGAAAGACAGTAGGCACAGGACAAATTAAGTATTTGTTGTCTTTTTAAAGATCTTGGAGTCATGGCCAGCAGCATTTTACTAATATATAAAATAAATCATAATTTTAGATTATATCCACCTCCCTTAAAATAAAAGATTATTATACATGAAAGAATATTAGGGTTCCTACCTACACAATAGGATTTTTTTAACTGAACAGTGAGTAAATTAAAAACTCAGTTGGAATTTCCCCAACTTTGCTTTCTTGGCTTTTGCACCATGAGTGTTAACTCAACACCAATCAATTTCACATTTATACAAACTAAACGGTAACAAGTTTTCATGTAAAGTAGAGGTATGACGTTAATCTATTACATTTGTTTCTAGTTGTGTTATAAAAGTAGTGCACACAAAAGCTCAATTTTCTGGGGAGAAGGGATTGTATTTTTCTGTCAGCTAAATATTGGTCTTAAGAATGTAAAGTCTGCATATAAATAAGTGGTCCAGATTTGTTGTAATCACCAGTAGCGACAGCAAAGACTTTCAAGCACACATGTTTTTATTGACTCCTTTGTAAAGTGACCCAGAACAGGTTGATTTTATTATTTTTTCCCAATCATCCTCCGTTAGCTGTGGAAAGTGTGAGCTCCATTTTGTCTTGAATTTACAGTTAGAGTTGTCTGTTGTTTGGTGCAGAATAGATTAAATTGCAGACATTAGATCTTTTCAACAGAATTGTGTTTCACTAAACACTAGAAAAGTGTTAATGGGACAAAAAAAAATGTATGCATTAAAAATATCCTAGTGCTTGATAGATGAGAATGTAATTAGCATTGTTCGCCAGCTGGCAGCTCGGTGGATTTCTGTAACTGTGCCCAAGATAAAGGTTTCCCTGCTCTCCAAAAATTCTGATTGCAAGTCATGTTTTGTGAGGTCCATGATACGAACGTAATCCCATATGTGGATCATGGGAGATGTAAATTGCAAAAGAGATTCCTTATAATGATCCTTCTTTCTTAACCACAGAAAGTTTGCAAAGATTAACTCAGAAGAAGGTGTTTCTTGGTTCATCCTGAGTGTAAAGCTGTAACCAGACTTTCAAGATGAGTTGCCTTGTAATACTAGCAGAGATTTGGTACAGGGAGTCCAGCACAACCAAGACAACGTTTTATTGCTCTGCCAATTATTTTGTGAAGTAGGATTTAAAGAGAGTATTGCATTATTTTAAAATCCACAATTAAATCTGTTCTTCATTAATAAGTTGAGTTGCTAATGCGCATAAAGGATAACTTTATATATAATTCATTTGTGGAGTTCTCCACTGATTTTTTGGGTTTAGTCGGATCATCTGGGCTAGAGGCGCCATGCACATAGCAAATACCAAAGGAGAGAGGGCAATCCTGACAAGTACATATTTACATATTAAAAGGGATACTTTGGGTTACAATAATCCACAACGATGAAATAGGATGACTGTATAAAGTGTAAATTATATTCATGTCTAGCCCCAATATTAGCAAGGGTTTTGAAGATTTGCCACATCCACCAGATTAATGAATTTCTGACATTGACAGAGCCTTCTTTATGAGGAAAAAAAGCCAACCTGGCTTATTTGTCAAGCAAGGAAAGAATTTATTTAAGCGGTTTGCTAAATTATTATCAAGGATCTTGACATCCAGATTTAACAGGCAAATTGTTAGATAGTTCTTGCTATCTCATGGATCTTTTACAGCCCTAGGGATAATGCTTATTACTGCTTGGGTAAAATTGGCTGGCATTATTACCTTCCATAATGTCTTTGTACACTTCGATAAGAAGTGGGATTAAAATAGGGACAGTTTATGGTAATAAAGCGCTGTATGTCCATCAGGTCCTAGTGATTTGGTTTCAGGGAGTTCTATAAATGGTCTGAACCATCTCTTCACATGTGATGTACTTACTTTGGTTTGCTCACTCACATCCAAGCTGTGTAAATGCAAATCTCCTAGCGTTCTGACACTTTTTTCTAATCATAGACTAGAAGAGCACCCATATATGTTCTTTAAAGGTGTTATAGGTCTCAACACTGTTGGGCATTTTGTATTTTGTCACAGTCCTCCTTTGCTGATTTTCTTTGATTTTCTGTAAAGTATAAGTTTTTTTCCCCTTGTGAATAAATATAACTAGTTCTTATTAGCACTGTCTATTAATTAGCACATCTATTACCAAATGTATTTTATCTTTCAGTTTTCTTCTTTTTGAAATAATGAAATCACTACACAAGCATATTCTCCACCTCATGTATTCCATTTTCTGTTTTCAGGGGAGCATATAAAAACAGTGCTGCATGTTTGGCAAACAGCTGAAGGTACCTGTATCCCTAATTGAATCAAACCCTTGAAGCATAACTTTCTACAGCTCTTTGATGGTTATAATGCTTCTTGTTGGTTGTTCAACAGCTTGTCTGTCACTTTATGTACTCCTATCTTTCACAAAACTCCCAGCTAGAGAACTGTAGCGAAACCATACAAATAATAGAAACCATATTTATCAAAGAATCTCGTCTAAGCCAATGGCGTTTGTTATTTCTGATGTTTTTCTTCTTTTGATAAAATCCAAGAAACTTGTAATCCTATTATGCACCATACCTCTTAAGAGTTTCATGAACAATTATCATCACTATAATTTGAAAGGATTGTGTTTATCCCAAATGGTAAATTTTCCAAGGTCTATGCACAGTAATCATCTGCAGTACCATACTTACGATGTATCCATTTGCTGAATACCCTTTTATGCTAAAATTATTTCCATGAACCAAGATATATAATTTTAGTGTTGACAATGCTATGTTAAAAAATGATGTTGATGATGTCATGGACGAACTGGTGATTGGGTGATTTGCTTTAGATATATCTAAATATCCAAAACAAAATTGGGATAGCAAAAAAGTTCTCTATGTGTAGAACTGCCATACATATCCTGCTAACGTTAGATAATCGATTAGTGTTGTTATGTTAAGACCTCAAGAGCTAACCTAACCAAGACAGATGTAGATATTTGAAAGGTAGTTTGATAGATGTAAATTGGTTTAAAAGGTAATATATAATTACATATTTTTTATTGTTTTGCAGACAGAATAAAAAAAATTTAAATAAAATGGTCAATAATGCGATTTTCATTTTGTGTGTAACTCACCAAACCACCAAAACAAAATATAAACCTTTAATCTTCTCACACCAATTTTTTCAATTTTATTTTTATTCCTGACTTTTCTTTTATTAATGTCAGCTACCTTTCCAATTCATTGTGAATGGGGTAGGTTGTAATTACAGTACATGTAACTTTCTAGCACAAGAAGAGTCTGTCCTGTGCCACCGGACCCTTTCTGTTTTGTGAAGGTCAATATAAATTCCAAATTATTTAGTAATGACCTATATCTGCTTTCCTCTGGTCAGCTGCATTATTTTGCCCAGCACGACAATATGATAACCGCTAGCAGAAAACTTTTAACACTAACTGCAAGAGGCCTGAGAGAAAAAAAATCAAATAATCCTGAACCTTTGGAATAGAACTGCTTTAATTATAAACTAGTATCTTTTTCCCACCTTTAAAATCTAAACCATTTTGAAGTTAGAAGGAAATTGGATGAAATACAAGCATGGAACACTAAAGTGTTACCTACTCACTACTTAATGAAACTTACCTTAGATTCTCCAATACTGATGCTGGATAGATGAACAAGTGCATGTGGAAACCATGGTGTTAAAGGGGTAGATCCATATTACTTTCTGCATGTTATGCAAGTGTTGGATTTAAGTAACATGTACTTATTTTTACTTTAAATACAGTGCATGGTTCTCCTGTAGTTTTACACTGAAATTTGTTTTAACAGGTACTTGAAATTAAGTGAAATCCAATAGGAAGGGCTTCGGTAGGAAGGACTGTTGCAATCAGGACTGGCTTTAAAGGTGTCTGTCCTGTGCAACCACACAGGGCACAACACCAAGGGGGCAGCAGAGGTGCTTGCTGGGGAGATCAATAAGATCTCCCCTACCAGCCTTCTTTGTGAGGCAGCTGATGTCTGTGCACTCTCCAAGAACTTAGACATCCCCTTAGACTGCCTTGTGCTTCTCTCACGCCCCAGGGTCAGAGTCACAAGACCTTCCAAAGCTCGGAGTACTTAGAGGCGTGTTGTGCCAGGCGCTGGGGGCCGGTCATGTGAGTGGAATTTGCATGAAATTGAGGTACTGGGGCAATTTCTTGGTGCAATATTGGTGCTGGGGGCAAGTTCTTTGTGCAATGTGGGTCCTGGGAGCAAGTCCTTGGTACAATGTGGGTGCTGGGGGCACTTCCTTGGTGCAATGAAAGTGCTGGGGGCACATCCAAGGTACATTGTGGGTCCTGGGGGCAAGTCCTTGGTGCAATGAGGGTACAAGTCCTATGAGTGCAATCTGGGTTCTGGAGCAAGATCTGTGAGTGCAATCTGGGTGCTGGGGATAAGTCCTGTGAGTGCAATCTTGGTACGGGGACACGTCCTGTGAGTACAATGGGTGATAGAGTAGGTCCTGGGAGTGAAATCTGAGTGCTGTGCAGTGGCTAGTCATGTGAGTGGAATGGGTGCTGGGGCAATCTTAGTGTTCTGGCAAAACCAGTGGTTGCAATGTACAAGTCCCTAGGTAAAGGGCAAGTCCTGTGAGTGCAATCTGTGTGAGAGATTGTGAGTGGATTGGATGCTGAAGGATCAGGTGCTGTGGGTGAAATGGCAAGGGCAATAATGAAAAGGAGAACAGAAGAAGGGCGCAGAGAAAGTAAATAAAAATGAGGAATTCATTTTTTACAAAACATTTATATTATCTGATAACTATCCTTAACACCGCCGATGACTGGTGGAGAGAGTGGTGGAGGAAGAGGCGCCACGGGGTGGCCCTCTCATGGCTTCTAAACATCTAAGGCCGGCCCTGGTTGCTAAGGCTACATTAATAAATCTATTTGCATTTTTATGCAAGATGGCACAGACAAGCTGTTTCGTGGCAAAGCTGGCACTCTGGGACATTTTGTATGGTAAGTTCTGGGGGAGGGTGGGTGACTGGGTATTTTTTGCACTAGGGCCCTGTAGCTCCAAGCTACACCCCTGGTGCCAGTAGAAATGGCTTCTGGTATATGTCAAGCTGTATTCTATACATCTTACACTTTTTAACAATATCCTTAGTATTGTTCAATAAACTCATAAGATTGCTGTTTCGCTGCATCACCTAACCATCACCCCTATTTCATATTAAATTTAGTGAATAATGGTAAAGCCACAACAATCACATTGGACATAATTATTTGTTTTATCAAATGCTGCATTTAGGGAAAGATTGGTTTGAAGTTAAAGAAAAACAGGTACAAAACATAGTGAACTTTCTATCTGAGCTATTGTGCACACTGTACAACTGCTGCTTACAGTAGCCACCAGTAGCAATAATTTGACATGAGGGCTTCATCTCTTACCCTTGTGTGAGTCCGAATGTGCATCTTCAGGCCGTCATTCTTACTGAAAGCTTTATCGCAGTAAGGGCACTGGTAGGGGCGCTCACCTGCAAATAAGATAAGCATCACATTTATGACATGCAGCAGAACGATGGAATAAGCTGTCCTAACACATCAGCAAAGCACAGCATGACTATCTCAAAAGGATGCTTTCTAGTCGTCTAAGGTTCATGTTCATTTAGAAGAAGAAAAAAAAAAAGGAAAAAGATTTGAGCTCTTAGAAGGTTCACATAAAGAACAAAAGAATGCACTAGTAACATGCTGTGATGGATCAAAGCACCACTTTTAGCTGCCTTATGTTTTCCAACAACATATGAATGCATGCAGAGATATGCAAAGCAAAAATGACAGTTCTGTTAACAAGTGAATTATGACCCATTTTGTTGTGGCTGGTAGTTTTTTTCCACCAGTTTGCTGCTTTGATACACAATATTCGTAAAGAGTGCTAACATCAGTGCACATCTGTTTGGCATTTTTACCATCTGGACTGCAACCATGACATTTAATTACTATAATCAAATTCTTCGCCTGCACTATATTTAACTAACAATATGCATCTACTCAAACATGTTACTTTGTACATCTTCAGGCTAAGAAATGACAGTACGAACAAAATGGAAACCAGCTACACCTTTTTATTTATGTAGAAACAATTGTTACCTGTTATTAAAGTTTATAAATATTTTTAAAAAATGTAATCAGCCTTAGCTCTGATGTTTTACATTAATTTACTTAGATATAGTCCAAATTAATTCTTTTTCTCAGCAGGCAGCTTTGGACCGGATGCCTCCTCTGCTTGCCAATATTAAAGCAATCTGTTAATTTACTGGTTGTTTTGAACACAAAAATAATTACATATACCACTGGCGTTATGAAATGCACTATTTGAAATGTTACATTATGCTAAATTATATCCAGACAGCAAGATTAAAATGGCAGCAAACCTGGGGCTCCAAGCTCCCTTGATCCAGTGTTTTGGAAGTTTGGATCTCATGACTCATATCTGTTTGGGCCTTTGAATGGCGTTTCTTTCTCATGCATACAAATTGCATGCTGGAATCTGCACAGGTTTAGGAATGTTCTAATGAAAGGGGGACCCCTGGGAATTCCCAATCTGAGCCATGAAGATGATTTATTGTATTGTCATAACTGATTATTCATAAAAACTAAGCACAGGCTGTCTTTAATTTTTAAGCAAAGTTACAAATGGCCTCACATTTCTCATAAGAATTCATAAAGGCAGAGATTTAAAAGGTGTGACTTTAAGACTTGCTCTTTTTTTTTTTTTTAAATTTACAGTAGCATAATGTATGTATCCTTCTGCAGAGGGATGGCAACGTATTATGGACTCAAGAACAATATTAAGAAGGACATTACCTGCTGCTGAGTGTACAGCAAGGACCCAGCATAGTTTACCAGTTCAGTATTAAGTTCCAGAGTCTTAGAGATAAGACAGGATACAAAAATCATGATATTCTTGCTTTTTACATTAAAATGTGCATCTAACCAAATGTGATTTATCAAGTGTGTCTTTTTCCACTTAATTTTTCCACCAGTAAACATAAAAGACATTTGGCTGTAGTATTCCATATTGCTTTTACGTATGAGAGGCAACTAGGAGAATGTCCAGTCTTCCTTCAAGTTTAGAGAAACAACAAGACATATAATCCCAGTTTCCAGTAGCCATATGGAGTTTATAAAGTACATTATTTAGAACCATGTGTTCTTAAAATGGGAATTGCAAGCATGGTGAACAAAACATGTTTTAACATCTAAAGCTATGAAATGCATGGGGCAGAACACGTTAACATGGGGTATATATATACAGAACAAACAAAAAGGACCTCTGGACGGGCTGCACTCTGTACTGTAGCTGAGACCTGGTCTATTCCACCTCCGCTCGGCCTCCACAGCCAAGCAAACTCAAACAAGTGAGAATGAATGCAGAAAGGATGGTGTCTTTATTGAGATTCAATAAAATAGCTGACAAGCAGGGATAACGCTGTAAATAGATTTATTACAGACGGCAAAGTGCTGAGAAAACAGTGGGCTACTACCTCCTGACATACAGGCTCCGCCACTACATAGACACTACATGGCGCTTAGTCGTAGCATATGTACAGTACACCTGATATAAAAAGAGAAAACTAAAAAAACTCATTATTTTTAATTATACCTCTTCTTAAAAAAATGAATTATACCTCTTTATACCTCAGTCACTCAACAGTATTTTGCTAAATATTTTCTTTTCTCGGTAGAAATATCCTTCCATTTTAAAAAGAAGGTCGTTTTGACTATGCCCTGGTGGGTTATTTTGCAAACCACTGTTAAATTAGTAATAGGTCTGTGATGTTGACTTTGCACCTCACATGCATTTATTGTAAATTACTTCTAGTTAATGTGTGCCACAATCCGGAGATTAAAACCTACCAATTATCATCATCTGTACAAAGTGCTGGCTATTATGGAACAGGTAGACCAAGCAGCTAGCCTGCCTTTAACCCTTTACAGTTCCTTATGCAGACATTCTGAAAGCTACAGTGCCATCATATTCTAAAATGCTGTTCATTGGGACAAGTAGCAGGACAATGTGGAACCATAAGTTGTCAAAATAGGAGTGACTACGTATAATGATTTATATTATAAAAATAAATAATAATACAAACATATAGATAGATAGATAGATAGATAGATAGATAGATAGATAGGTAGATAGATAGATAGGTAGATAGATAGATAGGTAGACATGCAGACAAACAGACAGACAGATAGATAGATGGACAGATCCACAATAACAAAATGTATCCAAACAAAATCTAAATCTGTTTTGGTTTAATGTGCATTGCTTTAGAACTTACAGTGGAATCTGGATACCCGAAGCATATTATTATGCCTTTTATTGATCAAAATGTTCTTATTTTTCATCCATCAGGGACAATAAGATATCTTCCTATTCATCAGCAAAAAAAAAAAAATGCCAGCTTAATTCTTGTGAATGTCTCTTCTTTCTTTTTGCATTAGATGAGCATTCCCATCCAAACACAAACTGGTCCATCAAATGTCATTACAGAAAATCAAAAGTGATCATTTGAAAATGTCCAGCAATCTTGATTGTGAAATGCATACTTTCTGTCATGTGAGCACAGCGATGAGTGTCTTTCATTAAGGATTTCATATCTAGTTTTAAGCAATGTATTCCAAAAATATATCAATATAAAACACATCTAGGTCAAAAGTCCAAATATACTTCCACAATACCAACTACGGGAAAAACAAATCTTTCCTTTTTTATGGAGAAGCTAAATTGTATTTTTTTTTATTTTTTTACTAACATACACAAAAAGAACTAAAAACAAACAATGAGACTAATGTTCCTGTGGCTCAATAGGCTGTTAATAAAGTGCAATTTCTCATGAAAAGTTAACTTACAGGGATTTTCTTTAACACAGAGCCAAGTTGTTGAGTGTTACATTTTCAATGAACTGAATATTCATTCCTGGATGTTTTTCACAGACTAATTCTTGATAACAAACAGGATTTCACTCTGTTTGCTAGTGAATACAGTTCTTTCTCTCCCACGCTTCTATGTGTTTGTGATCAATTCAAGACTATCTCAAAAGGGATCATGTGCCTGAAAACCTTAGGACAAAGAATTTAGTGGGATAAGAATTGATGATGGGCAGACCGAACTGTCTCTTTTAATTAGTCTATGTTCAGTTAGTGAAAAGAAGCTGGTGGTCCCTGTCGTGAGATACCACAAATAGTGGCCACTTTAGATCAACTGAATTGTATTTCTTTGAGATCAACAATGAATTAGTATGCAGTACTTTCCCAGAGTGTATCAAACCTACACAATGCAAAGATAATTGTTTCTCTATAGTTTGTCTCTTTCTAATTGCAATTAATTAGCATGATTAGTCCCTAATATCTATGACTTGGCAAGCATGAATAAAGGTGACAAGACGGGCAAGGGATCTAACCTAAATAAATCTAAAGCACGCTTTAAAAAGGACAAAAACTGATTTCTTTGAAAGGTCAGTTTTAAGCTAGAAAAGTTATGTAAGGTAAATCAAATGGCATTACAGATTATTAGCACAAATAATGTCATGCCGACTATTTCTACATAACTTGACCAGATTGTGTTCTTTCTTAATGATGCATTCCTTAACAGACTGCCTTGGCATGGTGAGTTCTTATTTCATACTGGAATGGAATATTCCACCGTGTAATGTGGTCAATGTAGACCAATCTGACCATGTGACTGACAGTGTACAGCTGCACACATCTATGTCTACCAATTGTTCAATGAGCACTGTCTGCAACTACATAAAAAGCTATCTCAATCTTGAAATGCACTCTACCCTTTTCAGTTATTTACTGCGTGATGTTGCACACAAGATGATTGTGGTCATATTTTTTTCATCGCCATGGCATACGAATTTAGTTGGACCAAGTGGTGTATTTTCATGAACATGAGGCAGGAAAGCTTGCTTCTTTAGAGAAAAAAAAACCACATTCTTTTTATTCATGCACATCGGTCTATTTCAATATGTTCACAATTGTTTTGACAAACAAACCTTACAATAAAGTACTTATAATTGTTTACATTTCTTCATGACCAATTCTATTTAGAATCATCTCCTAACTTCATGCAGAAACAGAGAGCAGATGCCTCCTGCTTCTATTTATAAGGCACGTGGTTTGTTATTGTTGTGTACTGTGCAACTCTGTTTGAATACTAAAACACTGGACTTCCCGAAAGATATATAATCTCTGTATTCACACTTTTCATATCAAGGATAAACTGACAAACTATGCTCTTTAGAATTGCACAAGAAAACGGACATAGAATAAGGGACTGCTACTAAGGCAGATACATTTTGAGTGCCAAATTGACCAAGTCTTTTGTTTTAAGCTAAGTGGCTGATTTTGGGCACTCCTACCAGTGGTTGGAGAGGGCTGGACTCAAAGGCAGCACTGAAGCATTCATCATAGCAGCACAAGAACAAGCACTGAGCACCAGATCCATAGAAGCAGGGATCTACCCCACCAGACAGGATCCAAGGTGCAGACTGTGTAGACCCACTTGGGGATTTTTATTAATACATTACCATTAAAATATTTGGGGTCAAAGGGAAAATTAAAATACACAACACAATTTTGAAAGGTCTTTCCATTCAAATCATAGAATATAACATTGACAACATTAACCTAACTAACTGGGTGGAACAAGGAATACTTAACATAGAAGATTTGTACGATGAAGATACAATGTTTTCCTTTTCTAGCCTACAGTCTACGTTTCAAATAAAAAGTGAAGAGTTCTTCTCATACATTAGAGTGAAACACTACTTAAAGACCAACACCCCTCTTAACAGCACTACGCTGTACAAGAAAATAATAGACATGATCCAAAAAGAAGACCTCAAACATTCCCTCTATAAAAGCAATCAAATAATGATGGAGTTGGAGTATCCCCAACAGTTATCAGCTATTCCCAAATGGGAATCCGAATTAAAAAGAGACATTCCAAGAGAAGAATGGAACGGTCTACTAAGTCACATATCAAAAGGAGTCCACCGCTTAAATTTAAGAGAAGGGTTTTTCAAACTTCTTTATAGGTGGTAATATGTCCCCAGCCAGCTTGCAAAGATATATAAAGATCAAAATAACAACTGTTGTAGATGTGGAGAGAATGGTGGAGATCTGATCCATATATTCTGGGGATGCAAAACCTTGACACCTTCTGGAAGGAAATATTCAGGAATATAAATAATAGATGCGGACTAAAATTAATAAACTCGGCAGACATAGCACTGCTTCATCTTAATTTAAAAGAAATGACCACCTCTAATAGATGGATCATAGTACACATCCTTCTAGCAGCAAAACTATTGATAACTAGATTATACATCAACAGGGTTCTCTCCTTCTCCTTCTCTTCTCTTCCCCTCAGCTGATAATAATCACCATTACGGTTAAGCCAAAGGATGATTTGTAAACGAAGGAGAAGTAACCACAGAACCACAAATAACTACTCCAAAATGCGAATTCTGATGGCATCCAATTTGTGTGAGCTGCTTCAGGAAGCATGGGGTTCAATCTCTTCAGACTGGCTCAACAAACGGACAACTAGAATGCCAAAGGTCTGAAAAGCTTTAATTGCTGAAAATGGATGATGCACTGTTTGTATTAAAATCCTTATTTCTAACCATGTCAACATCTTCACTATATTTCCAATTCATTTTGAAACTCATTTGATGTATGTTTTCATGGACCCCAAACATTTTAACAGTAGTGTATGTAAGGGCTAGTGCCTCACACGGACTAAGGGTCCAGCTTATTGTTTAGCTTGTTAATGTAGAATAAATTGTACATTCTGTTTCTCATAAGTCTTGACATTTGATATAAAAAGTTTCCAATATTTTTTGCATATATCAAAATTCCATGTTACCATCAGTGATCAAAATACAAAAAAAAGCAGCTGCCTCTAACAGCTAATCCCTTTTGTGATGTGGAGAAAATTAACCTAAACATCAATTTGTATACATGTAGTTTTCTTCCAGCTGTAAGTCCTGGTTGTGCAATGTGGGTGATGGGGCATGTCCTGGGGGTGATGGTGCATGTAATGGCTGTGCAATGTGGGTGACGGGCATGTCCTGGTGTGATGGGACATGTGACGGGTGTGCAATGTGGATTATGTGGTATGTCCTCGGGTTCTGGCACATGTAATGGGTGTGCATTCGATGGGGTATGTGCTGTGATGGGATGTACAGTGTGGGTGCTGGGGCATTTCCTGGTTGTGAAGTGTGGGTTATGGGCATATCCTGGGTGTGCAACGTGATCAAGCGCGTCCTGCTGTGCTGGGGTATGTCCTGGTTCTGCAATCAGGGTTGAGTGGGGCACCCAAATTTAGTCTGCCTAGGACAGCAAAAAAAACAAAATACACCACTGCATTGTTGAGCCTAGTATTCAATGCTCTGGGGTTCCAATGTGGTGAAGAGGCCCAATGCCACATATCCCAGTACAGACACATTTGTTCAAATATATCTGGACTAATGTAGATCAAGACTATAAATGGCCCTGGTTACTGTAATACAAACAGACATACATTTTTAATCTACAACCCTTTGTATTAAGCAGGCATCACGTTCTCTTACACGTACATTGCCAACTCTTATATAAAGTAGATATATTCTGTACAATTAAGAATCCCTCCATTCATTTCACTCTGATTATTCCACTGTTCAGCTGAAGAGGGCTCCGCTATCTCAAGTTACCAAGCTAAGGCAAACATATATGTTCTATGTCTAACTAACAAATATTTAGGGGGGAAGCATTCTTGCTGAGAACAATGGTGTGATATGAGGAGACAGAGGAAGGACAATATAATGGATATAATGTCTCACCACAACTGACCTCAAAAGCCTTTGAAGGCTAACAAGCCTGAAAAAGACGCTGCTCTCCACATACACAGAAATTCTTTACCTGCTCCAAAAACCCATTAATCACAATGACAAAGGTTATGTAAAATATTTCACATAAGGAGCCAGAACATATGATTATGTGTTCAGATTCCAGACTCTTTTAACAGAGATATTGTTAAGCCCTGCATTTTATGGTCTATGTTAGAAGCTACAGAGTAAATATTAAACAAACAAAAAAATAACTTTACTGATGGTGTATAAGTCCCCTAAAAAAAAAACTTAAAGGCAGATGGAAAAAAAGTTTTACTTTGTTTAAGAGAGAGTACTGGACTGGTCTGAAAACTATTATAAATGTCTTTTTGATATAGATCACAAACTTAATGGATCATAATGACCACAATGTAAACATCTGTCATCAGATGTCAGTGAAGGAAGATATCGTAACTTAATAGCTATGTGCTCTATATGATAACACGGTGCTTTGATCATCGGAGGTTATCTGTAGTTGATTGTCGTTAATTAACATTAATGATTTAGAAAATGTTTACAATACATACATGCAGAATGGTTATAAATCATTTGTTTGGCAATATGGTTATCTGTACGGTTCAACAAGAAAAAGGTAAGAATAAAAATTATTGCCAAGAAAAAAACAGGCTTTGCACAGAATAATAATAATAAATATAAAATGTGTTTAATATGCGTCAAAGATGCGTAAAAGTATTATAGATTGTTATAATCTTCTAATGAACACAAATCTGCGAGAGAAAATATACATGATTCAGTAGAAAGACAATTAGAGAGAGAAATTGATTTTGTCGAATGGATATTCGCATTGCTCAAATCATATGGAAGCAAAGATAAGAATTCTATACATGTGGTACGGATACCTGATTGTTGTAGTTCACTTGTCATTTTACTTTTATAAGCAGTTTGAGTTTTCAAAGGACAACTATCATGACAAAATAAAAAAAAATTGGATTAAAGGGACACTAAACTTTGTTTTTCACCTGTTCTTATATAGAAGCACACATGAAAAGTTAGTTGTCCCTGGTGTGAGAACTTTTGATAGTACATGCCAGTGTGTCCTCTGACCGGCAGCTTAGGTGACCTCGTATCCCGGAATGTCCAAGACAATCCTGCAAAAATAATTTATGTTCCAGGTCCCGGCTAGTCTCAATACGGTACAAGGCAAAGTCCTGGATTTAGAGTTTTCAGATAATGGGGTCTCAGTCAGTCAGGTGAGACACTCAACTCTCATGATTGGCTAAGAGTTCATAAGTCTCTCCTGAGCGGCTCAGTACCTCCTACACACAGAGCTCAAAGCTGCTGTCTGCACCAGGTAAGAAAACAAAACCCACACTCTCTCTCTGACAGTCTGTGTGTGTGTATGTGTGAGTGACAGACTGTGTGTGTCTATGTAAGGGAGTGAAAGACTGTGTGTGTGTAATAGATAAAAGAAATGAAGGAGTTAATGCACAGAAACTGCCTATTTAGTAAGTAGTGCTTACGAACTGTCTGTCTAATAAATAGAGGTGGCAAACAGCTGCTGCTACTACAGAAAGAGACACTAGTTTTTGGGCAAGACCATAGTAAACGGGGCTATGATAGATATGATGTCAGAAGCAATCAAAATAAATACTAAATGGGTTTAGCGTCTCCTGGCTTTTTAAAATATTCTCTTCCTTTAAATGTTTCCATTGCATTAGTTTCTCAATCACACTCCCATTGTGTTATTAATCTGAATAGCTCTTACCTTACTTATTTCATGAATATGTATATAATATTTACAGAATATAGAATATGAATATGTTCGGTTAATATATTGAGGGACACGTATGACTTAGAATATGTGAATGCACTATCAAGATGTATATTGTGGTGTGACAAATCATCTGGTCACATCTTGTTATATTAAGAAGATAATAGAGTAATGGAACAGGTGGGATTATGAAGCCAGGAGATACAATTTGGAGGAGGCAAGCCCTAAGGATAATATAATGAATGGGAGGGAATAGGAAGTAGAAAATAGAAAGTATAGGCAGAGGAAAAGCTTAAGTAATGGGTTCATAGGTATAAGATGGGATAAGATGAAGAAGTAAATAATTTAATAAAGAAAGTTAGGAATAAAAAGTGTAGTCATGGATGGGATGTATGGAGAATATTTTAAAAAGAAGGTATAACATCTTTATGTTTATTGATTGCCTTTGTAATGTTTTTTCTGTGCCCTTTGTCTCTATGCAGTGAAATGCTAAGGACTGCGAGAGATGTGGAACAAACTAAACATTAATCATTATTTAATGTCAATAAGTTTTTATTGTTTTGTATTGTATTTGCGTGATATAAATATATAGAATTGTAATAACAAATTTAAAAAAAAATAAAAAAGAAGATAATTGTGTGTTAAGTTTTCTCCATCAGATTTAAAAACCACAAAAAGTATGAAATGTTTTAACCCATTCCCAACATAGGACGTACCAGGTACATCATAAAAAAATTAAAAATCACTTGGTGAAAATGGAAATAGGCGTCGATCAACAATTCTGGTCATTTACGTTTCTCTTGCTAGATACAGGCAGTGCCACATTAGAGTAACATGCTCCTCTCCAATACAGCACTCGCAATCATGATGTGGGCTAATTGCGGTGTTTGGGGGGGGCAGATTTCAGTCCTGCATGATGCCCCGATACTGAGGAATCATTACAACACCTCCAAAGCACAGGCGAGCCCTGCCTATACTTTGGCGGTGTTGCTATTATGCCTCGATATCTGCCCCCCCCCCCCCCCCCCAGCACCGCAAATCACCCCATTGCGGATGCCATACTGGAGAGGAGCATGTTCCTCCGATGTGGCCTGTATCTGGCAAGAGCAACAGAAGAGATTAGAAATCTCATCCATCACTCTGTTGCTATTGCTTGACTGTTCCGAGAGGCAGTCAGCAACATTAGATTTAAATGAAAAAGGGCAAAATTAACTGTAGATCTAGGTTTAGAGTTCCATTTAGGATTATAGATGGGTTAGGATTGGGGTCAAAATGGTTAGGAACAAAAAAACCACTTTTGGTTGTTGACCTATGACAATAAACAGAAACAAATTTAAGCATGCATTCTTCTACATTCGGGACAAAATTTAGGAACTATTCAGATAGGGTCTATTTTACGGTTTGTAATTGTGTAAAAGATGTTTTCAGGTCAAAGTTAGAAACAGTGTTTCTTTCAATTTTTGTCATCATATTTTAAGATTTTTTATGATAAATTATATGATATGATGAAATCAATGGTATCTAAATAAAATGTTAAACCAACCATGGTCACAAAGAGTACAAAAATGTCACAAAAGTCCTGTCACTAAGCCATTAAACCATGATTAAATATGCAAAAACTATTTATTATAGAGGTTTCTCCAACTGGCAAAGCCCATGACACTAAATGCAGAATGTAGTGCTCCATATACTGTGAGCATGCTAAAGTTTTGGACCCTATTTGCCTAGGGTCTAGGACAGTTCAGCGCGGCAGTTAGAACGCCGAACTGTCAGCAATGAAGAATAACGTGGCCGTTTCAGCGCTCAACTGTCAGCTCTTACAAATGTACAAGTTAAAATAAAATACTCCCCCTAATAAATGATTCCCCCCTCCAAAGGGCCCCCCAAACCCCAATACTAAAATTAACCCCAAAACCCCAACACTAAAATTAACCCCAATACTAAAATTAACCCCAAAACCCCAATACTAAAATTAACCCCAATACTAAAATTAACCCCGAACTCTAATACTAACCCCCGAACCCTAATACTAACCCCCTAAACCCTAATACTAACCCCCGAACCCTAATACTAACCCCATAAACCCTAATACTAACCCCCGAACCCTAATACTAAAATTAACCCCCTAATACAAAAATTAACCCCGAACCCTAAAAACTAATTCTAACCCCCTAAACCCTAATTCTAACACTATATCTTCTAACTTTAAGACATTAAAACTCACCTTTAGCGATGAAATGTCCCGCGATGAAATATCCCGCGACAAGCTGTCGCGTGGTGAAGTGACGGTGGTGAAACGGCTGCGCGGATGCAGCCCCGATGAAGTGTCCCATCCCCATTTGCCTAATGTGTCCTTTCTCAAACTTCATAAAGGATTTGCTCATGTTAGGGTTACATCTTTTTCTAAGTAAAAATAAAAACATGCTGGCCATGCTATTGCCTTTATAGAGTTTTTATAGAGTTAACCAGCCTGCTGGTAAAATATTGACTGGGTGGTAACTTTAGCACATGTACTTCTGCTATTCTGTCATCAACCAGACCCCAATGGTTTATTTCCTAATTATTATGGTTTGATAATAGAAAAAAACACCAACAATAATCATGGATTATGTTAGCATTACTGGGCACACTGGTCAAATAGAACATCACAGAATGGTTATATATCCTACATGTAGAATGTCAGCTAGTAAGCAATAACTAGAATGTACACTATGACAGTCTGTTTGGCAATGGTAAATATCTTTGGATGTTACTTCCATTAAGGATGCTCCAACAGACATATTTTGCAGAGAAACTAAGGAAACCTTTTATAAAGTGGCATTATTTAGTATATATGCCAAGGTGCACTAAAAGGCAATTACTGTAAAGACACATGAAGTTACATATATTTTTTGCACAGCATAGCAAAAAAAAAAACCATTCTATAATCAGAAGTGAGGAATAAACAAACGATTATGCCTAGAGCGACTTGATAATAAATTATACAAAATGCCAATGAATAAAAAAACCTTTCCCAAAATACTCAATTTTTAAGCCAAGAAGAGAACACCGGGAAACGATCATTCAACTCCTCACCTCTATGTTAACCACATCTGTGTATATTAAGTCCTATTGAAAACTGATTCTAGAAGGTATTCATGAGATTCTTGCATGTTGATGATGTTTTGCATTAATAACAAGTGATTAATGAGAACACACAAGCTGGTCCTTACATAGTCCTGAATAAACTGAGAAGCTATTTTCTGAATAGTACAGTACAGATTCTTAAAATAACTTTTTAGGTAAACAAGAAAGAGGTCATCATTGAACAAAAGAAGGTTTGACTCCCATAAATCTTATGCCTAATTGTAATTTCACAATTAATGTTACCATATAGGTCCACGTGACAGTACTGTGAGACCCAATATTACTTTACAGCCTAAGGGATGAAATGTGCCTCAGTGGTGTGTCACTCTTTACGTGATCACAGGATAATTAATTAGCCCATGCCACTGTATGATGACAGAGTATGCAACTAATGATGCCATTTGTCATTAACTATTATGGTTACACTAAGGGTTCAGCAAAATAAAAGGTATTTGGTAAACCATTTTAACCAAGGTCTAATAACTGGCTTAGTGACTGTAACACCAGCATTGTTGCCAATAGTCCTGAATTTTCTGGGGCAGTCCTGTTTTTGGGGTGCTGCTCCTTCAAATTTGGGTCTATGATGACAGTAACACTATTTATGTACAGTGCTCAGAACTGTGTGCTATCAGTATTGCAGTGTATGTCTAAAAGATATACACAGTCTAAAAGAGGAGAAACACCTGGTACCTAGAAGCAGGAGCTCAACCTCTCAGTGTTACGGAATATTACACGGTGTCATGTGACTCCTCCACTTTGTAGTTCTGCATCTGTTCGTACAGGAAGCCAACTAGAGAAATTTGGCAAGTATGCACCAGCCATAACATAAGTGGAAGTAAATATGCCTTACTTTCTCTCCTGTACTACGCTTTAGTCAGTGTATAAAATAAACACTTGTGTTCAGCAAATATTAAATAAAGAGTTTTTTTTTTCTTCAACCAACCAGACAATCTCCTTAATCCCCCATTGTGCACTGCTTACCCTGATCAGCTGACCCTGATCTCACCAGGAACTATACACAGTTTTCCTGTTATAGGGCTGAAGAAGAACACACCATTTATATACTATGTGTGTCAGGAAATGTGCAGTGTTTTAGCCGTTACTCATAGGGATTCATGCTTGCCGTCTAGTAATCTAGCAATTTCCTTAAAAGTTCACTGTACAGGAAGATATAGTATAAAATGGTTTGTTCTGAATCAATTATAATTTCTGGTGACACTCAATAGTTGGCCTATTATCAAATATTGTTTTAATAATTCAGCACTTTTCTACACTTACATGAATTTAAAATACCAACATTCATTGCAAACGTAACTATGGACCAAAATATACTGACTACAAATATCAAAGACAATGATCATAGATACATTTTACAGTGGAATGAAAAAAAATGTAGGTAAGTACAAGTATAGCTTCAGCTATTTATTTTCCATGGTGTGGTAAAAATCAACAATAACTTAGCAAATACACTAGCAAATTAGCAGGAATTTGGGCTGCAATACATTGAATGATTCCATTAAGGAAAGACAGCCTTATTTACCTAGGATAATTCCAGGATTAAAAACCTGTTAGATTTTTGACTTTCAATTAGAAAATAGCTTGTCTAGCTAGCTACTGTGATTTGTCAGTATGTATATTGAATTATTACATCCATTGCAAACATGCTTAAACATAGTTACCCACCTATTGGGCAAGACGCAAATATTAAACTAGTACATTTAGATTTAATGTAGCATGATACTTACACTCTTCAAGGCTCATACCAAAAATCCTCACTGTTTTGTTTGTTAACCTACCATCTGTTACAGGTAAGGGGTACAATTTTATTAAACCTGGGTTTATTGTAATACAGCTCAAATGAAAATCATAAAACCAGAAAGAAAATATTTTATAAGGAAAATATAAAACTGTGATACTTAAATTTTAATTTATGATAGTCAGTCATGCCAGCACTTTGCTCTATACATCTGCTATTATCCATAGCAATGGACCGGCTCACCCATGTAAGTAACAATCTGGTAGCTAGTTTAGAATCAGGTACATTCGTTACAAAGACATTAGAAGTTGGTCCTTGTGTTAGAATATATTAGAATATATATATATATATATATATATATATATATATATATATATATATAAATATATTAGAATTAGAGCCAGGATTAGAAAATAAACTGTCCCAGAGACATTGTATCTGCAACAAGCATAGATAATTGAAACAGTGCCTGATCTGGCAAGAATCATAAACACAACTTTAACAAGAAGCAGTGGAAGTCCTCTCAGTTGCTGATAGCACATGTTTAGGAAGAGGAGATGAAAGTGCGGCTGGAAGATGTGGGGGCTGATCGTAACTAGGCAATCTTTGCCAAGCCCCAGATGGACATAATCCTTTGACTGGATTCATTTTGAGTTTGGTGGTCAATAAAAATACTACCTAGAACATATTATTTTACTTTCACAAACATCTATAAGTCCGTCTCGTATGAAAACGTAACATTTCAATAAGGAATGTTAAAATAACACAAGGATAACACACAGGGGGTCTTGGGAGCCTTGTACATTGATATTCTGTGTAAACACTCTTATCTGCCAAAGCACCTATCTCACAGCTTCCTTTCACTTCACAGGTTCATGGAACCTTATCAAAGAGGAAAGCCAGCTAAACAACTGAAAATAATGGAAATTAATTCCAATTCTATTTTTATTTGCTAATGTATTATTTTACTAATCCTCTAGTAGGCCGACATCTTGACAGGCATACTGAGTTCCCTGCCACAGGTCAATCACAGCTTCCTTTTATTGTCTACAGACCTTTTCATTAACCCGTTCGCGACCTTATGATGAGTTAACGCGTTATAAGAGCCGCAGTGTTAGTGACCTTATGACGAGTTAACTCGTCATGTAGTTAAGCTCGGTGCGCACCGCCAGCCGGTCTGAAACACATCCAGGGCAATGCCTCGCAACCGAGGCAAAGCTCCTGGAACCAATCAGTGGGTTTCTGGCCATGTGATTGCAGTGATCGAGTGGTAACATGCAAATTAGATGTTAAAGTCAATGTGTTCACACATTGACTTTCCCTCTAATTCACTCCCTGTGCTTCATGTACTTAAAGTGAAGCACAGAGAGTGACAGGCAAGTGGGAAAAAAACCAAAAAACATTTCCAGTAAAAAAGAGAAAACGTCGAGGCAATAGCCAGCACCAAAATTTGCTTTCTGGGGCACCCACGATCACCACACTGAGCAGAATGCTCCGGCAATATGGCTACGCCCTCTTGTGGCCAAGAGCTTCGTAAGTGAAAAAAATTCACTGAATATGTTGCTTGACTACCCCTAGAAGCAGTCAGCAACATTGCAATGGAAAAAAAAGATTTTATTATCTTAAACCTAGGATTAAGGTTTGATCAGCTGTTAGGGTTAACATAAGGGATAGGGTTAAAAGTAAATTAAAATATATTAAGGGATAGCATAAGGGTTAGAGTTGGGGTTACATTTAGGGTTTGGGTTGGGGTCAAAAGAGGAATAAAAAAAAACACTATTTTTGTTTTTTGTCCCATAACTCGCAAAAAAGTGCAGACAAATATGGAAACATGCATATTTCTGAACTCAGGACAACATTTAGAAACTATTTAGATGGGGTCTTTTTTAATGATTGTATTTGGGTAAATTACATTTTAGGTCAAAGTTCGAAAAAGTGTTTTTTTGTTTTTTTTTCTTATGACGATAAAAACAACATATAAGTTGTGTGGGTACAGTATGTGAGAAAGAAGAAAATTACAGCTAAACACAAACACCCCAGAAATGTAAAAACAGCCCTTGTCACCAAGGGAAAGTCAAGATCAATACACAGTACACATGTTTACAAAATGGAGAAAAAGTGAGTGTTGCTAACATAATCCAATTAAATTATCTAAAAAATAAAATAAAAGGAATGCCAATAAATGATTTCAAAATAAAAATACTTGTCTATAACACTGTACAACCTAATGGCATATTATACACTTTCTCTCTTATGATTCTTCAAAATGATTAAGGACACATTAAAAAAAAAAAAAAAATATTGCTAAAACCAGACAATTGAGTTATTAAATGGAAGTGTGAGTGACATACAAGATCGAATTGAAAAATCCCCTACAAATGAACTTATATACCTGTGTGGCTGCGTATATGAACACGAAGCGTTCCATTGCTAGCAAATTTCTGACCGCAATAAGGACAAATCTTCTCTTTCTCCCCTGTGTGAGTCTACAATGAGATATTACATATTACGCATCTGTGCAAACAACCATATATTGCTGGTTATATTTTATTGCTTCAAATCTCTTGGAAAACAGTAACATTCTGGACTTTTATCTTATCCAATAAAGTATTTTATTACATTGTGATACAGATTAATATATGATACAATGTACACAAAATGCTAAAAAATTGGAGAAAAAAACTGGAGAAATGTGGTATACACTATAAACATAGAAAATGTGCAAGTGTAAATGCACAGGTCTAACACATAAAAAAAAGGTTGACAGCCAGACGGTATTTTACTGGTAGAGCAATACAAGGCCAATGTTACATCTATGAATGCAATAGCTTGACTTTTATTTATATATTTTTTACGGTTGCAACCCTAGATATAGCCAACTTAGAGGAACCTGTGAAGGGTTTGATATCTTTCAGAATTGAGTTATCTGCAGGATGACAGATATAAACAAACACCATTTGACACTGAGGTAATAGAACATGGAAAGGTACGTTTGCTTTAAATGTTTAAACAGATTATGTATTTATAAGTACAAATCATGTAAATGGTTAACACTGCAGATGTTTTTGAACAACACATACCATGATGTCCAGACAGTCAGTGTAGTGTAGTTTACAAACATCTGAAGTGCAAAGGTAGACCATCACTGGTTTATACTGTATATTTGCATATAATTACATAGCTGCATCAAATTATATATATATTATATATATATATATATATATATATATATATATATATATATATATATATATATTATCTTTCCTTTCACCTCAATTTCAAATGGTGCATATTTATTGTAAATTTATTTATTTGTAAGTCTGTCTGTTTGTCTAAGACACTGTAAAGCCCTTCTATGCTCTGCACCAAATGTTGCATACATTGTTGGTATTCTATCAATAAATGTTAATAGAATGTAATTTGACAATTATGTAGTTTATCAGTGTGCAGCTTACAAGAATCTGTTAACAGAGCAAACATAGCATACATGTTTATGTATGAAAGATCTTCTTGGATCTGTTTGCACATGCAATGCATTGTTAGCTGGGTGATATAGGATCTCTAAACATCTGACTTCTCAATTAACCAAGAAAATACCAATGACATAAATACATAACACTCTGCAATGTGTTTAGTGTTCGCAATAAACAAACATGTACTTAAAATGTTTAACTTTATATACAACCTCAGCAAATATATATGTATAATTTGAAATGAGGAGATATCAACTAGGGCTAACCCATTTATTGACACAAAGAGAGACCTCAAAAAAATAAAGACAAAACCTAACTTTTATTGGATTCTAGTTAAAAGATACATACAAAACACACAAAAAACTAAGTGCTAAAGTGAAAAAGTGTGAAAAAAAGAAATCTAAGAAAAATGAGGCACACTTTTTAAATCCCAAATAGATTATTTGAGAAAAACATCTACGTTGATTCAATTTTATGGAAAAAATAGAATTGGGTAAGTATGCCAGGGGCCACCTTAATTAGAAACAATAAATATAAATCTGCTTTTTGTTTTATTCATTTGTATAATGTTCCATGGGTGGTTCCATAAAGGATCAGCAAATTCAATAATGCATTTGACTAAGTAGTACAATAAATCCAAACAAATATATTTTTTATATTTTTTTATTTGTAAATGATGTCAGGGGATCAAGAGCCTGTAGTAAATGTTGTTTTTTTTTTTTTTAGGTAATGAAGAGTTGGGGGAGAGGTGATGGGGGTTACAATTCAAAAAATCTGATTGGTCCATATTTGAAACAGAGCGCTAAATAAGTAGTAAATGATTGATATTAATTATTCAGGTCTCCATTTCAGCAGAATTGCTCTGCTGCTCAAGTCATTCATATTTTAATGATGATTATAAATGTGTCTGTGGTGTCTGCTGGTGTTGGAATCGGTTGTGGCTACATAGACCAAACTAACATTCAGTGGAAAATGAGTAATGAGCAAATGAAGCCACAAGGTGAAGTCACAAGTAGGAGACTCCACAGACACATTAAAAACATATATTTCTCTTTTTTCATTCACTTGCTTTCAATTTTGCTTACATAATGTAGAGATTGTGTTTTATTCTCTACATTCACATTATAAGCAATGTTTAGGTTTACAGAGTCCCTTTAAATCCGCCCCAAAATGTCTCTAAGTGGTGAGATGATGCAAAAATTCATTTGATTTTTTTTTTTTTAGATTTAGTTTTTTTGCCAGCTACAAAGGAGATAGATATATTCTTTCTACTTCCAGTAGAAACTATAAAGATTGAATATGGTTAACAAAATAAAGAAATATTTCAGGAACAGAAAAAATCATGAAAATATTTAATGTCTATGTATTTATATTTAATCTTTGGAATAAATAAAAACCAAAAAGTTACCATGAAAAATCATTAGAGTGACATTTTTCTCTGCTTTTGTTAAATATTAAAACAAATGTTGTTTTTGATTTACATGCACAACTAAGAATGTGTACAAAATGGTTTTGTTTAGTTATTTCACCCTTTCAACATTTTTTTCTGGGGGGTGAAAAAAGACAATAATGTAAAAAAAAAAAGAAAAATCCATACTTTGCTGATTATATAGTGAAATTCATTTTGCTTCCTTCAACATCTTTCTCAAATAGATTTGAGAGATTCCTAGTGCTGGAGAAATTTGATTTTCTTCCAGAACCGAGGTATTAAATATCATATTGTATTTACTGTGATAGCAGCTGTGTTGACAGGAGTAATACTACTTTTAAAATCAAACACTTGGTCAGCTGATTTGAATTTCAGTGTACATTTAACCCTTCAATTGCCAGAAAACATGCCGCTGAGCTCTCTTGAGATTCAACTTAATTAACGTAGCAGGTTGAACCATTATGTAATTTCAACTATATAACACCAAGAGGTGATAAGGAGCCACAAGTAATAATACGTGTTAAAGGAACACATTGCTACGTTTCTATGGTTCACTATATAAATTCACACTTTGGAACAGTCACATGTAATCATTTGTCTCATGTGAAACTTTTAATTTTTCATTTCAGAAATGGGGGAAGCTATTATCTTACCCTTCAACATTAATCATGGGCTAACCAAAAAGAGTCCTATTTAAAATAGTGGTAATGATTTGCAACACATGTATGTAGAGTTGGAGCTGTGGTGATCACACTTACTTTTTTATGGCTTTTAAGTACTGAAGGGGTCACAAAGGCCTTGTCACATAGATCACATTTGTACTTCTTGTGCCCATCATGAACCACTTGAATATGGACATTTAATGTATCCTTCCTTTTAAAGGTAGCATCACAGTGATCACATTTAAAAGTTCGTTCACCTTAAAAACAAGAAAGACAATATTACAGTGAGCATCTACTTGCAAGTGGAGAAACAAATGTGTACATTCATTATGTGTACAGATTCATTCAATCTGAAGGATGATTCCTTTGGTTTCCATAGTGATGGCCTCATTAGATGTTTGTCCCTAGAATAGCGCTTTAATTACAACCTTCCTTGGATGTTCTTTTGTGTCTAACTTATTGCCCAATAATATTGCACATATAGAAACATAGAATGTGTTGGCAGATAAGAACCATTCAGTCCATCTGGTCTGCCCAATTTTCTAAATACTTTAATTAGTCCCAGTTCCCTATCTTATATCTCGGATAGCCATGTGCCTTTCCAACGCATGCTTAAACTCCTTCACTGTGTTTACCTCTACCACTTCCGCTGGAAGGCTAGTCCATACATCCACTACCCTCTCAGTAAAGTAATACTTCCTGATATTACTTTTAAATCGCTGCCCCTCTAATTTAAGACTGTGTCCTCTAGTTTATGTTTTATACAGACATGACAAAGTCTCAAATACATCACTCTTTAATGCAGTGCAGTACTAATATATTGTGCTAATTGTTTCCACGTTGTGACATTTCATAAAAATGAGTTAACTATCTTTTTCTTGCTGCAACTAACAGATGTTTTTTTTTGAGAAAATCAGCCACAATAAGCTTATTATTAAAATTCTCCAAACAAATACATTTATTTTGGAGTTTACTGGTGCATTTATATATATATATATATATATAAATGCCACATATTTGAAATAAATATAAAATGACTGGAATTCTACAATAGGCAGTTCCACCTAGTGTCATGTAAACTAAACAAAAACAATGATATCTGTCTTATATTTTTTTGCTATAACAATAGTCCTGCCCTAAATTATGAAATACTGTTTACAATAAAACTACAGAAAACCTGTAAATGTTTTAAAAATAAGTGCCTGTCCCATATACTAGAAACAGGTAGAACATACAGAAACTAATCTAGGTGGGATAGCCCCTTTAGGAAAAACTCTCTGGATTCCATAAAAACAGCACTATGGACCAGATATGTGATGGAATCCAAATGGAAACATCTGTCTAGGACCTTCTAGTTGTGCATGAGATGGAAGATCTTTTATTTCCCGTAGGACTCTGTAAAGTTAAGATAATAAATACATGGCCCTTCTAGATATTTTATGGTGTTTATCGTTGTATATCAAACCTTCTTATTTATTTCATTTGATTTAGATAACATGTCATGCTATATAATTTAGCTGAACACTTACATCAAACAGCAGGAATGTAACACACTTTGATGAATATTCTCCATAAAATAATCATGGAAGACAAGGGAGATAAATAACATGACTGATGAATTTGCACCAGAGCACCAAACAAAAATATGACATTTAAAAAAAACACGTTTCTTACACTTTTATGCTCCATTATTGACTGCTTATATCCAAAATACACAGAGCTGTTTCATCACTGAGGACATCAAAAGTTACCAAATCGTAAATTTAGCCTTTTGTCTTATTTCCTTTCATTCTCTCTAAAAAATACTGCACTTTTTTCTCATTTCTGTATTTGCACCAGTTATATCTAAAATGATCATTGCTGAAATGTTTTTAACTTGCCACAAAGAGAAAAAAAGTTACCAATTTAGTGTTTTTCATGTGGACATGTCAGTGCCATGAAACAATATTAACAAAGTGTCAACAGGTTTGTTGGCTGCAGAACAATCCCTCATTGTCAAGCCCTTGGTGTATTATCTACATATCAATAAAAACAACGATATAGAAACATTCTCCTAATGACCCCGATCATAAAATGACCTGCCATCAGAAACCACCCTTTCATTTTCTTATTGCAATTAAAAATGTGTTGTTGTTTTTTATTTAAATGTAAGTACAGGCATCCCCACATTAACATACACAATGGGCCCAGAGCAAAAATGTAACTAAAGTGTAGCACTACCTTTCTTTTCCTCTTTTTGCACAGTAGAATGGTGACATAGTCATAATATTATTTTGCCTCTAAAAACGTTATTAAAAAATCCCATATCAGTTCTTATAGGCTTTTGATATAAGTAACAAAATGAATTAATACAAAAGCATATAGCTGGTAAAGAGCCTTCTACAATGGAATAGGTTTAATTCATGTAGATTCAGTACAAACAACTTACTGGACAACGTTTTATACATAAAACCTTATTCCCCTACTTCTGTGGCAAAAGACTAATTAAAAAATGTAACTGAAAGATGATGTTGTTATTGAATAAGTGACTTTTCTAATGTTTTCTTTATTCCCTGCTGGCTTTTTGCCCTTCTTAATCATTGTTGTTGGCTCAGTGCCATTTTGTAGCATAGCCTTCGATTTGGAGATTTAACCAACACAAGGTCCAGGCAGAAGTCTAATAAATTATGTGTGGAATGAAAGAACAAAAAGCCCTTTGGTTTTTCTAACATTGTTTTTAGTTTTAATAAATTATGACAGACTGACGTTTAAAGGACAAAGTTAAATAAATAAATGCATATCAAACATGACATTTTACAAACAATTAATCTAGTTTTGTATTGTTTTTGTTAGTGTTTGCTCTAGTGGCCTTGACATTTACCTTATGCAGGTTGTCTCGTGGGGGTTTGATCTTCCCACAATGATCTTTCAGGTGCATGGGGATGCCCAATATACATAATGGCACTGCTACACATGCCGAGTAATTCCTCATTATTTTCATTAGGGGCACCAATGGCAAGCACTGTTCTAAGCATATGGCTGTAGAATAAAAATCTAGATAAATTAGCAGCATGACATGCGCACACACCCACAAAAATAGATTGGGGTGGACTTTACCTGTTGAGGTAGGTCATTTTGGCCTGACATACATTATTAAATGTTATTAAATGTAATTATATGTTTGTTCTCTCTCGGCTTGGCTGTACCTAATCATTTTATATTTTTTTAGTATTTGTATGGTTATCCTCGTATACTTTCAAATGATTTATATAATGTAACCATTTATTATATATTTATAAGGATGTTATACTTTTTGGCCTTCTTTTTTATTTTTTGTATTTGTTAATTTATGTGTTTCATTGTATTATTGAAAGTGAAAATTTGAAAGAAAGAACAATGTTGACTCTTATCCTAGAAGCCCTAAGGCTAACTTAAAAAAGTGAACTTTTTAATTATTTTTAAGACATTTTGGGGCTGGAGGATGCTTGAGGGACATGGGCATGCTGCCATGCCTGGGTCAGAGAGAAACTAAAGCTGTCAAAGCCAGGCAAATCGGCTGCCACAACAATCGGGTGTGATGGAGGAGACCTCCTTAGTCACTGCTGCAGTGCCTCGATCCTAAAGTTTTACCTTGATCCCAGGCACATACTTTGGTACCAATGGGAGGTCTTCTTGTGATGTGCCCAACATGTCCATTGTCATTTTTGAACTGTAAGACTGTTTTCTTATGATCCATAAAGATTTTATAGCTTCCATAATATGACGAAAAAGTAACAGTGTGTGATAATAGAGTTTCGGCCACACAAGACATCAACTTAGAACTTGTATTCTCCTCTTGAGGTCCATTCCCATTATTTTTTTTTTTAAATGTGATGGTTTAGAAAATGTAGGCCAACACAGATGAGTTGTAAAATTTCTCCACCTTAGCTATATTGGTCTAAATGTTGCAACTCACATTTTAGTTACTCAGTTCTCAATGTGGACCATTTACTAAGACACAATTATTATATCAAATTGTAAAGCAAAGCAAATAAGGTGTAAGTGAGTTTAAATGAATGCTCCAGGATATACCGGTAATACCTGGGTCAGAGTAATTTGATAATGAATTAAGTTCACATGGTCAAAACCTGAAATTTGTTAAACCAGTTCATATTATGAACATGTGTTTGCTCAGCAGGAATTAGGAGGATTAACATTATACTAAGGATAGGTGTGGCAAAGTGCAATCCAATTATTAAGCTAAACCCATTTAAGCCCCCTGATCTATAACCTTTTGGATGAAAGTCATATTTCAACATAATGTCTATAATCCATAGAACAACTGCTAGAAGTCACTTACAAAGAACTATAGAAAGATTTGGTTTCATTTAACTCTTGCCAAATTATGCCAATTGTGTTGGTCTGCTAATTGGGTTAAAATCAGTGATAGGCACCAACATTCATTGTTCATGGTGGGAATTGAGTGGACTTTGTGACAGACAGTTTAATGATGTTCTATGAACCTTCACAGACTTTGCCAATCCCAGTTACATGGAGGGTTTTTTTTTTTGTTAAATTAAAATTGAAACATAAACGTGATTATCACACTATTAGAGATGCACAGTAGTATGATTGATGACCATGCTTAACATGTAATTTCCAATCTCAATATTGAAATAAACTAACATAAACAGATACTGGCTGAACACATAATAATATTTTTATGAACAAAAGTAAGAACATATTTTGGGCTGTTTAGAAGCAAAAAGGAACAAGTTTTCCATCACATTTTTATCAAAAACTAAAAAGAGCCACAGGGAAAAAAAACATGTAGTAATCATGGTCTGACACTAGGGTTGCCACCTTTTCTTCAGAAAAATACCGGCCTTGGTACTGTCTCCATAGACTTAACATTGGCCTGATGCCAATTTTTTACCGGCCTGCCCGTAAAATACCGGCCAGGTGGCAACCCTATCTGGCCCCCAACCTAACCCCCCCCCCTGCCCCATTTTACTGCTACTTTAAAAATAAGATATACAATATAGACAATATACAATTTCTTTTTAACAGGGACTTATCCACTTTATTAATGTCATGCAGAATTTGACAATAATAGTACATTTTAATTTATACTGAATTTGTTGGAAACATCTGTTCCCCTTCAGATTTCCTCCAATTTGCCTTTGCACATACCTCCATACAGCTTTCTTGTAACTCAATGAGTGATTAAGCCACACTGTTTACAAGGCTGTATATGTGTGTATAGGCCACAGGAAATTCCAGTGTTCTAGTGAAAAGTGGAAATGTCATTATTCTGTTTCAGTAAAAACAGCTTGTTCTATATTACTTATTGTGCTGGCTTTTTCTTTCCTGTAGTTTGTCTTTTCACCAGTCACGGCAGGCCCACTTAAATATTGTGCAATTGAGCAAAGCAGTTCCTATCAGATTAAAAGAACAGGAGATATACACATGTAAATTGAAAGACCGTTCTGCCCTCAAATTAGCACTTACTGTTGTGTATTAGCAGGTGCCTCTGCAATGAGAATGGAGTGCGAAACAAAGCCTTGCATTCCTCACACTGGAATGGCCTCTCCTCAGAATGGGTCTGTAACACGGGGGAAATCATCAGGGTGAATGATCTTGGTAATCAATTAGCACTAATTACAATCATCAGAGTTAATCCCACTAAAACAGGATTTCAGGAAACTAAAAAAATAATACTTGAAGCAATATGAGTTAACACATAATTGGTACAAGTTAGGTAATATGAGACCGGAACAAGTCCCAAGTAGTGGAGTGTGGAAATGAAAGCTTAACACCTCATAATCTGAATTTTAAGTATGTAAGAAATGTCACAAAAGGCATTATCTATCTATCTATTTATCTATCTATTTATCTATCTAATCTTATAAGTTTATTTCTTTTAGAAAAAAAAATACTGCTCTAATGGCTAAAGGAATTAAATATTTGGTAGTACAGGTTAATTGAATTGCATTATTTGCCACAAAATAAATAAATAAAACAAATGAATTTAAGTAATCCGTGTTGGGGTGGTAAACTACACTGAACACTTTGTACACTAGAGATTTGACTGGACTTGATGGTCTGTTGAAAGTTGGGGAAAAGTTCAATTATACAGGTTGAGTCTCCCTTTGTGGCTTACAATACAACGGTGAGAAACAATTTTCTATTTCAGCTTCCATTTTTGTTATTTATTTATTTATTTTGACCAGTATGGAGATTGAAGGGACACTTATGTTTGCAAGCATTACTTTTTTTTTTTATATAATATTAAAATCTTTTAAATGAATCTACACTCTAAATTTGTGGGTTTTTTTGGTGAGGTGGGGTAATAATCAGTATACAATGACAGGTGACAGGAAAGAGATCCAACTGAAAATTATTTGTAGTCAGAGAGAGAGAAAGAGCGTCTGTGGGAACGTGACAGTGTTTGTTATTAGTAATAATAATAATTATAGTAATCATCTGCTAAACATAAGGTGTGTGGAAAGGGGGCTTTGAGTGTAAAATAAAATGATTTTCAGGATTGTGAATTTGGTAATAAAAAGAGGTCTGACTCCCAGATTTCCCTCCTTAAACATGTTTAGAGGGACTATACCTGACCTATAGTTATTAACTTTTACAGTTTCCTGATCTGAGAGGACATGTAGAAGTGAAAACCAATGAAATATATATGACATGTGTCAATAAATTGAGATGATTTCCTTTCACAAATAATAATAATACATTTGTGTTTTTTGTTTTCCTCAGCCCATTTATTTTCTTGTCTATTAAGACATTGTTGTTGTCTAGACACTGGGGGAGAAGGCCACACTAGGGTTCTGAACATGAACTAGGCCTGTCCTATGACAGCTGCTTGCCCACTGCAGCGCCACATCTAAAAAAAAAAAACCTACCTAGTGCCCAGACTTGCATGTCCTGGGTGTCAGGCAAAAGATATTGCAAATCCTTGACTTAAAGTTTATTTGACATAGGATAGGGAGTGCCCTGCTCACAAGATTGCAATCTAGAGTGGGACAGTACCAGTTTTGGGAGTCTATCCTTTCTATCCTATGTCCTACACTTTTCGGGACAAAGGTAGAGCTTGGTGGAATTCGGGATCACATATTCCATTCAAATATGATCACTCCTTGGAGTGAACATATGCACCATACCAGAAATGGCACTGTCCTGCTGTGGGTAAGAGATTCGGAAGCTATAAATCACAGGTTTCAGTGTTCTGTTGCAGACTGCTTCATTACCATTTATTTATATAGCGTCAACAATTTACGTAGCGCTAGGTACAGAGCATAAAGGGAACTACATACTAAGTTACACAAACTAGAAACAGACTGGTACATGAGGTAGAGAGCCCTGCTCACAGGCTTACAATCTAGAGGGAATGGGGTCCATAAGACACATAAGGGGTTGAAGAGGCCAGAGGGATTGAAGTTGTAATAACAGTATTGTGGATGGGTGACACTAGGTGGGGTAGGCCAAAAATGATTTGTGTGTTTCAGCTAGGTGGGAACTGTGACAGGACAATATTAAGAAAAATAATAATTCAATAGCTAGGGTTAAGTTCTAGGGTTAGGATAACAGGGTTAGAGTTAAGGTTAAGTTGATCTTTTGGGATGTGGTTAAAATGTCACCGTAGGGGAAAATGTTTAGGGGGAAAAAAACACTACTTAGGTTATTGCCATTTAAGTTGCAAAAAAAAAAACATGTAAACATTACATATTTATAAACTCCGTACAAAAATGTTAAAATAGCCCCATCTTTTAAAATAAAGATGGGGTCTTTTTAAAGAAGTGTAAAAGCAGCCTGCATCATTAAGGGGTTAAGGTCTATGTCAATACTTGAACGGCTCCAAAACGATCACCTTGAACTAAAGTTTAATCAGTTTCTGAATGTAATTGAATAGCCCATCCATTTCAAGGGTGATCAACTTTACAGATCTTCCAAAATGTTAAAGAAGTGTTTTGTTTTCGTTAAAGAAAAATGCGCTGTTGTAATGAGTTTGCAATCTTGGATCAAATTCCAGCATTTTCTTGTAAATGTATCCAGATCATAGTCAGGTTAAAATACATCGAAAAACTTTGCGCATAGCGAACACACACAACTTAATGCTTTGCTTGAACAGGTTTTCTGCCTTATGAATAATACTAACATGCACATGATTTACGACTTGTACTGTGAGAGATGAAACACAAAATACCATATTTATTTACCATATGGCATAAAGCACAATCCCAACTACAGTATAAAGAACCTTGAAGACGTTCCATATCGTCAGAAAAAAGCAAAACTCTGCATACCAGAAAGCAAACTACCCATAGCATTTCTTACAAACCCATCGTTAGCACACAAAGCAGTAGACAGATATGGACCTAAAGGCTACACGAGAAAACAATTATCATCAGCCATAAGTAATTCATTGAAATGACCCTATGCAATGGTCCACTTATTATCCAGCATGGGAAGCTATGCATTACAACTAGGGCAATTAAGGGGTAGCATCATAGGTATGCAGGGTGTGGGAAATCGCAAAAGGAAGGCTATTTAGAAGGGATCAAAGAATGGGGAGGAGTAAAACGACAAAGACTTGGATGTGTTGAATAAAAATAATATGAATTATTTAACTGCTCTCTTTACTCTTTCAGTGGAGCACCCTATATAAATAAATAACTTATGCACACAGGATATAATGTATGCTATTAAAGGAAATCTTGTCACCTTTATGGAAACAGTAGCAGATTTGTGGTATAACCTTCACGTGGTAAAGGCTAACACTATGATTTAATTCAACAATGTCTAGCATATGCACAAGGTTATGCTGAACAAATAGAGCTGGGATAGAGAGATTTCACAGGCAAACTGGTTCTTATCTATAATCTAATATTATAATAATTTGCTTTTCACGGAAATTAGAAGGAATACTTTCTTCTGTACATTATTTAAAGTAGTATTTTGCTCAATTTATATTCTTTATTGCCAAAAAACATGTATATTATTTGGATTTGTTATATACATGTGGAACCGTATGCACATAAAATGCTACTAAGAAAACAAAATGATGTTCCTTACAATGCTGTATAGCAATCACATAACTGAAACATTAACAGGTTTAATAACATACACAATTCCAGTTGTTGATGTACACAATAATCATCCTTAGGACATGGCAGAGAAAAATGTGAGATGTAGTCCATCAACAGCTGGATGACTATGGTTTGACATGTTGTGATAAAATGGGAAAGCAAATCTTCAAATATTCCTGACACACTCACACTATGTGACATATTGCTAATTGTGATATTAAGCTTCTGGCTAAGCTAGCGGACTTGAGGATTAATGTGACCTTTTCAGTATCTTCACCAGTTAGTAAACGCAATGACAAGACTTAAATATAAAGTGAGCAACCAATGAATGGGTCACTAGTATACAAATACATCCTAGAGGCTGAGCAATGGATGGCAGATGTTTGGCCTACCTAGTCTGCTGTAAAATTAAATATTCTTATTTGGTGTCCAGAGTTTCCACAAAATTAAAAAAAAACATGCAAATTAAAAAGATTTAAAATGTATTTAAACATCCAGTAAAAGAGGAACTAGGGTTGCCACCTGGCCAGTATTTTACTGGCAGGCCAGTAAACAATTGGCATCAGGCCAATGTTAAGTCTGTGGAGACAGTACAAAAGGCCGGTATTTTTTTTAAAAAAAAATTTTTTGAAGAAAAGTTGGCAACCCTAAGAGGAACATATATAAAATGTACTGATGTCTATTCAATAAACCGACAACTCACACTCAGTTATTAATGTCTGATGTTTGCTATTTTCATCACAGTTCATCATTTCATGAACTGACCTTATTATCCCTCAAAATATGAATTTGCTTTTAATTCTGCTAAAACTTATTTTGCAACATAGTCCAACTGTAAATACTTATTACATGACAGAGTCCTTTTAAACAAAATCTGTGCTACTGTACACACATGAAACTTAAGAGAAACGTAGCAGAGGAAAGATGATACAAACACATAACCTGGTTTATTAGAAGACAATTAAGGCAGAGTTGTTAGCACTATACACTCAGAGTAGGTGAAATTTCAATTATCAATTAAATATTAAACATGTAGTTGTAAAAAAAATAAAAAATGACCAGTTTATTCACTAAACGGCAAATTATAGTTAAACAAACATTACAAAAATGTTTCAAAAATAGAGAAATTCTGGTCTTCAAGACACATCAAATGCAGCATAGAACTCTGTTATTAAAGGGTTAACCTCTTAGTAACAGGATTGTTTACACATTTTTGTACCCTTCGTGACAATGGCTGTTTCTACGGTGTTTGTGTGTAGCTGTAATTACTCTCACATTTAATATACCCACAAATATTACCGCATTTGCTCGAATATAAGATGACCCTGATTATAAGACGACCCCCCAAACTGTGGATATTATTTTTAGGAAAATAAGAAAAAGTCTGAATATAAGACTACCCTATAGGAAAAAAAAGTATTACTGTTTTTTCACATTTAATAAGAATTGTGATGGAAAAAAATGCATTTCTTGTTTTTATTTGCCAATCTGCCCCCCAGACTTAGCCAATGGATCCCCCACACAGAGACATCTGCCCCAGACTTTGCCAATTGTGCCCCTCACATTTTTGCCAATACTGCATCCATACTTTTGCCAATGCTCCCCCCACATTTTGGTTTCAAAATAAATAAAATAATACAATACATTTATATACAGCGAGAGAGATCATCACTGTTATAAAATGACCTGCACAAAAAAATATTTCCAATAAAATATAGAAATAAAAATACCATATATCTTTTGGAATGTTTGTGTTGTGTTTTTTATTTCAGTGATAATGGTTTACCTTCTTGTGATTCTTGTAAACATTTCTGTGGGCAAATCCCTTTCCACATAGCTTGCACTGGTAAGGTTTGTCTTCGCTGTGAATAATTTTGTGTGCGGTCACTTGATCAAGTCGTTTGAAGGACTTACAGCAAACCTCACAGGTGTAGGGGCGCTTTTCTGCAGAAAATGATTGGGGACATTTAATCTGCTGTTCAACTGAGGTGGGGAGGCAGAAGATGAAAGGCAAATAATGTCATCTCCTTGGAGATTGTTGCATTTATGTCAGGCCAAATAAGATTTAACCAGTTAGAAATACAAAAAAACGAATGCCATTTATTCTACGACAGTTCATAAGCGATGAGCACTTGCCACCGTCTTCCCAGTAATCGTTCCAAAAAACAAAATTATATTAATTGGCTTAAATGAAAATAAAAAATGACTTCAAAGCAGGTTAACGTCAAGATTACGAGTTTGAAGACATGCATGGCATTTTACGGTAAATAAAACTAATCAAAAGTCTTTGAATGTTACAAAGTAAGTTCACTTCATCAAAAAAGGACAGAGCTAATGAAAAATGTGGGCTGATTGATAAATCAAAACAATTGAGTTTAAACTTAAATATATGTAAAAGTGTTCATCTTACAAGTTTATTACTAATGGGATTCTGCATTAATGTACAATAATATTTCTAAAAACAAAATTATTAACTTTTCAAGCCAATGAAAAAAAAAATGGCGGGTGATGCTAACACCCATTTGGTCAGAATATAGATCTTTGTTCTGTTAGTGTATAAATAAAAAACAAAAACACCTATTGCATCCCAAAGGGTTGTGCAGCTCTTCGAAAGAGCTTTCACTGGCATCCAGGTAGTCAGGGGGGTAAATGTGTGTTTGTGTCGTCTATACCCTAAGCAGTCAAACATGCATGCAGATGTAGCAGATTTTTACCTGAGTGGGTTATCATATGCCGTCTAAGCTGGTTTGCGGAAATAAATTTCTTGTCACAATCCTGACACTCATAGATTTCATGAACCTGCAAAATGAGTGTTTAATGATAGAATAAGTATGTGATTTCTCACGCTGCAAGTATTTAATGCCAGAGATGTTCTCTGGATTTACAGATGTGTCTTCTCAGCTTATTTATAACAAATCTATTCCTGAGGCACAGCTAAATTAGTATTATCGCTGAATAAATGTTTAAATGGAGATGTTAGAGGGAGAGATCGACTAGCCTTAATTAACATTTTACAATGTTATATGTTACCTTCCACCAGCCTTGTTTAGAGGCGCAACTGCAATACAGATGTATATTATTAAAATGAGCAAAACTGTAAGACTGCAACTTGCATTTGCAGTCACTTTGCTTTTCTAGCAGACCACAACCGACGAGTGCTTTTATAGAAGATAAATCTTTTTGTGTGATAAAATGAAGTGTACATTTTTGTGCAAACAATGATCTAAGTGCTGATAGAAAATGACTTGCATGCTTCTATTATGAATCAGTAATAAAATAACAGTCTTTTTCCCTGGTTTTCCCTTTGCTGTTCAGTTATTTGTCACAGGGAATTTCTAACATAATAATATTGCTGAAATTAAAACTCTATACAAAGAGTTCAATACACTGGCCAATCACCTGGTGTTGTGGGAGGAGCTTTGCTTATATAAATCGCCCACTATCTCTCTCCAACATCGGAGTGCATCTATCAGCTCCCACCTATATTCCCTGCCATTTTTTGTTTTCTGAACTTCCTTACTTTGGGCCAGATTTACAAAGGTGAAAAAAATGCTATTTTCTTTTTTTTTTTTAAAGTGCTACATTTGGAGCAAATTGCTATAGCATTCCATTGATTTCCATGGTTATTACTACAACCACCAGTTTGTCTTGATAAATACAGCCCTTTTAAGTCTTTTTTACAGGGGTGCCTTAACAAGGCCTCCCTGAGATGGCAGTATTGACACACCTCTTATTGCTTGCTTCTTTATTTCTATCTACCTGTTCCTACTTGCTTCCCACTTAACAGTGACCATAGATGCCTTTATAGCAGGTAAATACTGGGAATGTAAAACTGTACATATAGTAGGTACTTCCTGTGAAAAAAATAACAAGGGAGGTGGAGGGGCTGTCTTAGTTGCTCCCGCCCCTTGCCTCTCCTACTTTATTTCAATATAGTTTATTTTAAGAGTGCAACATAGTGTCTATCCGCAACATTGTTTCAGTCAGCGGTAACATTTGTCTTTTGTATTACCAACACTGACTACCAAAATACAAAGTTTTATGACTCCCAAAAAGTCTCTTCACAACAAACTAGATAGTTATCATAGTAACTTATATGAAGTTGTAAAAAGAGAAACAAATAGCATTAGAAATGAGAAACTGAAGTCCTGCATGTTTCTTGAGAAACATCTTGAGAAAGTCCTGATAATTTTTCTTCACTGAATTATGAAAGATGATGAAGAGTATAGAACTACTGGATGCAAATAATGCACAACAGTGAACTACAGATTTATCTATGAATTCCTATGAAAACAAACTACTTGCAAGCTCTACAAATCAAGGGAATGTAATAATAAATACAAAAACAAGTCAATAAATTCCTTTACAAAAATCTAATATAGAAGCACAAGGGAAATTTTAGTTGTGCCTAGTATGAGGATAAACTGGCGTGTACTTTTGATAGTACGCGCCAGTTTATCTTCTGATCGACAGCTGCCATGCTTCCCCATAGGAAGCAGGTAGCTGTTTGGTCGGCGACTGTCTCTCTCTGCTAGCGCAGAGAGAGGGACCCTCATTTTTGCATGTGATCAGCAGGGGGACCTTAACTAGGTTCCCACTGCTAATCCCATGCAAAGACGAGAGGCTCTCACTGCGCTAGCAGCAAAATCAGAGCGGGGCGAGCTGAGGCGGGTTTACTTACAAGTCCTGGGACATGTTTTGTTATTTATTTATTTAATATTCTATCATGGTTTGCAGACCAATACCGAGTGGGGTCTCCACTCCATGCATTCTCGTTTCAACCGTTTGTTGGTGCTAGTGGGCATTCGCAGGAAGGCAGACAAACACACACCTGAATATTGCTCCTCTGTGTGCTATATCCGTGGCTTTTACTAGTGGCGAGCGGGGATATTGTACAGTCGTCCCACATGACTGTGCAGTTAAAAGTCTGTGTCAGAAAGACTGAAATAACCATAATGATGAAGGCTATTCCATACATCCACTACCCTCTCAGTAAAGTAATACTTCCTGATATTACTTTTAAATCGTTGCCCTTCTAATTTAAGACTATGTCCTCTAGTTGTGGTTTCTGGAAAATGGACACATTTCATAACTTCCTCAGCTGCTGGTTTCTTATTTTTGTATTTCTTGTCTAAGGGGGGGGGGGGGGGGGGGGGGTATATATATAGATTTATTTAATAAAAAAGCTATTATTACGTTATGTAAAAGTGATATGTGAATCATTTAGCACTTTCCTTTTCTTTTATTAACCCCCAACTGTTATGATCACTAAGAAATAACCACTTTTGCAATTGCAAAATATAAATAATAATGTATATAAATTTACTTCTAGATATACAACAGTGATCTATAATAATACTGCTTTACACACACATGCCAATTATCTCCCATCTTCACTAGTGCAGCATTCTTTTTATTGTCCTTAGTCTCACTTCACTCTCCTGTCTTCTCTCATGACCTACAGCTATCCATACTACAATATCACATCCTTTGTCTTCACTACATGACTAGACGTAACATCAATAGTCTCACCCCTCTGAAGCTCTAAATCACATAAACTATATCTTCTTCTCCCACCATTTTGAATCAAATCGAAACTGACTTGTTCAAGGTAGCTAATAAGTCAATACAGCAGGCCCAATAATACGGTGCGTCTCTCACTCTAACAGACAGTTATTGCATCATCTGGTCCTCTCTGTACCACTTCTACATCGTAAGGAGAGTCCACACAACCAACATCATTTACTTTCAAATGGATTCTTTGAAAATGCATTAAATCCTATTGCAGTATTTGTTGGCACTTCATAAATAAATCACAAGCACCCTAACTAGAGCAAGAACCAGGACAGTTTGAAACTGGTACCTGGGAAGTCGGGAAATTTTGACCACCATGCCGTGTACTTTTTTCTGCTTTGCTGGGACACTTGAGTATGGTAACCTAAATGTGTATGCATGAGGACATAACTGAATGCACTTGTAACTGAATTCACTTGTGCAGGAGGAAAATAATTTATGGCCAAGCCTATGTCCTGGCTTTCCCCATCCCAAAGTGGATAAATAAAGGTAATAAAGGTACTGTACCATTTGACTTGTAATGAACAAGTGAGAATGACTGTAAATATATGATATTTGTTATACAAGAAACAAAACTGATTTGTTATAAGTTGCACATCTAGACATTTGTGGGCAAACACCATTATTATTATTATTATTAGTAGTATAAATCTATGTGGCAGGATTTCACCAACACAAGGCAACACATTGTTGGTAGAACAATTTACATTTTATTGTATTAATCACATTATAGTGAGATGAAAATCTGGCATTTTTTATCAGTGCAACATGGGTACAATTTAATCTTAAATCTTTTAAACATATTTTAATGAAGAGACCTATAATCTATAATCAAGTAGTAATTTCTTTAAATACAAATTTAAAATTGCATTTTGGAAAAATAGGGTATGTATCCTATAAAGGCTATAAAAAAAGTTGTGTAACAGCATTAAAGACAGTAATGGTACATGGCTATGCTATATATATTGTAGCTTTAAAATGAACGAATAGTGATAGCATCTCAAGATGCTAAAAAAATAGGTTTTCTTGACCTTAAAATCCCTTTTAATAAATAAAATAATGATCGTTTAGGAAATAAGGCATATTTTGAAAACAATATCTGTTCTGTTCAGGGCAAGAGGAGCCATTATACAATCAGATATGATAGAAAATGGTTTCCAGGTAACCTAATAGAATACAACAGAAGTACAGCACCATCAGCTGTATAACATATAACAGGGACATATTTCACAGCCAATTTAAGTGATACATTTATTGAAGATCTCAAAAAACAATCCATTAGGAAGGCAAAGCAGAAGTGGATGCCAAACTCTGTACCTTGTTTGTATATTATCCTAACTGACAAGCTATCCAGGCTCAGAATTAGTGCACTCTGATAGGCCATTAGCTCAGGTTCTGACCTTCTGATCACACAATTGGTGAACACCTGAAAGTCACACCTAACAACAGCTCATTATTTAGAGTCCAACTAAACTTGTTTTTCACTTACACAAAGGAAACAATTTAGGTGTAGCTGGTGTGTGTGCTGACTTAGAGACAGAGGCATATGGGATCACAGGTGGTGTAAAACATATATTTGGTTTAATATCACGCAGTAAAAATGGATAAAGTGCTTATACAAATAATTTAAAGACAATATACTTATGGCACAGTGCTTTCAGATGGCCAGCTACCTGATGTGTTTTGCCCAAGGGCTTCGTCAGACGTATAGGCTGGCTAGATGTTATAATAAAATAAGTACTGTGGTCTCAGTGTTTTGCAGTTGCTCTAACTGTGTGAATGGGAGAAAAGCGGAGTCCTATGAGGCTGAGTTGGTGTTTAAATCCTATATTTCTATATTAGTCTTTCTCCAATGCGCAGTTGATAATTATGAGCTGTTGGATGAGGCCTTGCTATGGAGAAGCAAATGCTCTATCCAGATGGAGATGCAGTGTTTGATGGGGATCATTAATTTGAATCGAAGAATGGTTTGTGTGCTCTTCTGTTTAAACACGCTGACAAATAGATTTTGTGTATTAGTGGCACTAATATGAAGATAAATTGGAATATACTTTTTAAGTTATATGTCATTTTATCCTCTGACCAGCAGCCATGATGCAGCCATCATTTTCCATAGGAAGCATCAAGGCTGTGGCTGTCGGCGACATTCTACCTTCGTTTTCCCATGCCACCAAGATAGGAGACTAACTCGGCTCTGTGTTGTGGCATTCAAAAACAAAGGCCTCTCTATAGACTAGCAGTAAGAAATTGTGAGGCCCACTGGACCCCGATTAGTGTGCACTGATCTTCTACAAAGATCCATGTTGGATTTACTTAAGAAAACTAGAAAAGGATTTTTAACTTATGCTCCTTTAAGTGAAACAAAAGTTAAAAATAACCTTTATTACCGCTTTAATTTGATAAGCAAGCATGGCATACAATGTGAAACGTGTCTGCTTTGGCTTTGTCCTCGTAATACAAGTTTAAGGATTTTCAATAAAGGCATTCCCTTTTAAAAGGGCTGTGGCATATGCCACCGTTATTTTCTGGACTTGTTGGTGCCATAATTTTGTTGGCCATTAAACGATGATACATATAGATATTCAGGAGAACTATGATCCAAGCAACCAAAGACTAGAGTGCTAGAACCTTCAGTGACGAATCACCAAGTCATGTTTCAGCCAACAATTCGGCTCCCACTAGGTTAATACACAACAGAAAATTGGCAGCATTTGCAATCTTTAACCTTACACCTCTGTAAGTTAGAAACTTGCTGAGGGTCTGGTCTCAAAACTGACCTTTCGATGCTCTTGAAGGTTGATAGACGAAGAACATTTCTTATTACACACTGAACACATCAGCTTCTTCTTAGAGTTTCCTAAAGCAAGAATAAAGCAACATAATCAAGGTGAACAAGTGAGAAGAAAATACTTCACATGGTTCCAATGAATGCAGTTTTTATGGATATGGGGATTTTTGTATGTTCCAGCACAGCAGCTCTTAGTAGGTGTTCCACGTGTTTAATATGTTGAAATGTAGCCTTTATTAAAGCACAGATTTAGAAACAGTATGGTGCCAACATTGTAATTCACTTCATATGATTTCTAAAGTATGGTTTAGTACCAACATTTGCTGACAATTTATGATGTAATTGCTTGTTTGAAAAATATTATAATTTTGTTTTAAATTTTTTTGTCTAGTAACCTGAGCTTAAGATGTCTTTAAAAAGGCTGAATACTCTTATCATATGACTTACACAATATTTTAGTTCCCAACCCCGAAGGATGAGTCATGGAACTTGGTGCAGGGGGTTGCGGAATTATATATAATAATTCATGACTAATATACATTTCAGCGGTATATTCTAATTATTGTTTTAGTTTTGACATCTCTGAAGGTGAGAGGATTTATTTTGTTGTGTAGCACTGTGTAAAGGGTGAATATGGCAATATTTCAAATAGTGGCATATTTGGCTCCACTGAGGTTGATAAATAAGTAACATCAATTTTAATCTCCTCTACCACTGTTGCTTTTCAGATATCATATTTGCTCAAATATAAGACGACTCTGATTGTAAGACGACCCCTCAATTATTATATATTAATTCACATGTAAACTGTGACAATAAAACTGTGATATAAAAATTGTCATTGAAAAAGTGTATTTCTTGTTTTTATTTCCTTTTTTTTTACCAGTGCACCCCCACAATTGCCAATCTACCCCTAGACTTACCAATGCTTCCAAAGACTTACCAATCTACCCCTCAGACTTATAAATCTACACCCATACTTGCCAATGCATCCCTATACTTTCCAATATGATCCCACACTTGCTAATGCATCCCCAGTCTTGCTAATGCATCCCAAGACTTGCCAATCTTCCCTAGACTTGCCAATGAATCTCCTCATACTTTCTAATCAGCCCCCCATATTTGCCAGTCTGCCACCAGGCTTTCTTGGTGACATGTGGGGGCAGTCAGAGGATGTCTGTGCGCTGCTCGGTGCGCACCGACATCCTCCAATGCTGCCCTACTCTTCCCCGGGACTTCCGAGACAAAATGTCGGGAGGTCACAAGAACCCTGCGTTCCGTCATAGAAACCCAGGTGGAAGGTAGAATCGGATGAGTGCATTTGCTCTGAAAGAAACCTTGTTTTACAAGCAAATACGGTAATAGTTTTTTTTATATACTAATTTAAAACTTTTAATTCTAATTAACCTCATGATCCCCCCCTATTTAGCTGGATATTCCTGAATGGTATACTTAGCAAATAATTATTGTACTTGTTTTGCCAACTGATCAATTGACATAATAGCTTAATGGTAGATATAGTTGTCAGACAAGCAATTTAAGTAAATATATTTACTAACCAGAGATTAAACTAGGCATTGCCATTTTAGAATCAATTATTCACCAAGAATAATTTCATGCACTCTACTTAATAATGTGGAAACTATTTCCTGATGTCTTACCATGATCATTACCAAATTCATGTGCAGAGCATTCTACATGCCCAGAGTCACAGCCCACCAAGCCTCCATTACTTGAAGAACCTAGAATATGATTATTATTTATTTATTTTGGTAACTAAGCTGATTAACTGATTAACTACTAGCAGAACTGCTTGATTAACTGATTTTCTGGTTTCAGGCCTACAAAGAATTTCATAGGATATCACGTACTGCCCCTTTTACCGATCCCTCTGGCTACTGAAACCAAAGCAACCACATTAAATACTTCATTTAACAGGAAACAAAAATACGAAAGTCTATACTTAAAGTCTATTGCAGAGGAAATGGGGCAAAAACAGGGCAAATAACACTGAAACAATATTGGAGGAAAAATTAGAAATACAGTATGATTTTCGTTTACGAATTTCACAAAACATTAGTGGGTACAATTACCAATCTAAGTGAATCATAAAAAAAGTAAATTACAAAAAAGTGTCAACCATACAATGAGGTAATTTAATAATGTACGTACCCAATAAGTCCATTTAGTAATTTGACAACAGAAGAAATTGTTAAAAAAGACCTATAACAGACGTTTTGAGGGGGGCGGAAGCAAATCTACTTGCCACAGCAGTTCCTTGTTCTAACAAAACATGTTCCTTATATGGCTAAAAATATATATGAGATAACTAAAGGCAATGCTTGAAAATAAATATCAATACACATATTGGACGTGAATTGTTACTTAACAATCTCAGTGATAAACTGAAGCTCGTTGAGATCAGCTGCTTTTAATTATTAACATTTGTCTAAGGTTAACTAAAAAGAATCCAGTACTTGATTTGAAGAAACACATGTTAAGTTAATGAAGTCATTAAACAACTCGTTTATGGATTTTTGCAGGTATTACAGTATTTGTTAAGTAATCTTTTGTGTCACATCTCAAATGGAAGCCATATGTAATCACATTCACTTAAATGTGGAATGATTTAATGTTCTGAATTATAGATATATATAATCCCACACAAGAACTTGAAGTTAGTAGGGAAAGTTCTTTTTTAAGTAAATATGTTTGTTTTTGAAAATGGATGCAGATGGTGGTGTAAAGAACAAGCATATGTACAATCTCTGCCCAACCACTTCACAGGCCATTATAGCAACTGAACAGAAGCAACACTAATAAACTCCATCATTGACCATCAGCCTCTTAGAAGCATGATTGGGAACTTTTGACAGTTCATTGTTGGAACTCTTGGCCAATAAACTAATCTCTAGGTGCAGAGCACTATTTAGCTTAGTACACTCCATGTTACTTCTGTCCATGGATAGGCAAAATGTCTGTGAAGATCTACAGAAGATCCATAAGAACGTCCAGTAGATGTCCACCATTAACAATGTTGGTGCCTAATTGCTGCTTCTGTCCATTCTTTGCCTACTTTTACTCTACCTCCATCAGCTATTAGCAAATTCCTGCCTACTGTAGAGATAATAGTATAAAACTGTAGAGTTTTATACTATGGGAGAATGTTTTACCCTATTTTTGAGTTGGATTTAAAACCTGGAAAATGTAAAAAAAAAACCTTAAATGATGAATTCCTAATCTGAAAACCTGTGTTTCTGCTTTGTCAATTAGAGACGGTCTAAAACTTCACGGTAAACTTTGTCAGTAATCAATCTGTAACAAGCTTCATGTCATCTATGGGTCTATGGGTTTGACAGATTGGTCCATCAACTTTGTTTTTTAACATGAAACCATGAAAGGAAGAAAATATAACAAGAGAAAACATTCAGTCAACATACTTTTAATATGAGGCTATATAAAGTTAAACAAGAAAACTGAATATACGGCCATTTTAAAAGTATGTTTACGGAGTGTTTTTCTTTTGATCTTCCCCTTTTTTTCCTTTACAGACAACACCTTGCTTAAAACGTAGGCTACAAGAAGATGTATGATATGCCAAATGAGAGGGGAAAGGAAGCGTTTCCTGTTATACCATTCATCTCATATATGAAGTACAATATTGACACACAGAGCAGTGGTGTGCTCTATCTATGTAAGTGCGTATTTGGACCTTATGTTATATTATCTACCAGCCTTTTCCATCTACAGTCGAGAAGAAGAATTATTGGAACTACATGCATATCTTGTAAAAGCATGATGTTCACATTTTTTAATTTAAGTGTTGTTTTTATACTGCACTTATTTCGTGTGCACATATATAAATTATACAGCACTCCCTTTTCACGTTTTAATAGGCCAATTACTCTGTTCATTTTAGAAAATGATTTTCATACAGAACTGCACTTATTTTAAAAACGTGTTTAAAATAAAATTATTTTAAAAACGTGTTTAAAATAAAATTATTTTAAAAACGTGTTTAAAATAAAATTATTTTAAAAACGTGTTTAAAATAAAATTATTTTAAAAACGTGTTTAAAATAAAATTATTTTAAAAACGTGTTTAAAATAAAATTATTTTAAAAACGTGTTTAAAATAAAATTATTTGAAAAATGTGTTTAAAATAAAATAAAAAAAAAATTAATTGCTCTCTCTGCCACAAAACTCTGTGTTAGTTTCATAGCACAGCAGCGAGTAGCTTGTCAGTCAAAGCACATTGGACCTTAATGTCCAACTTAGGTTATAGCTGGAAAATAGAACTCTAACCACATAAGTAGCAGCAGGTATTGGTTTGAGCCTTAATTTCTGAATATGAGATCTGAATGAGCTCCTGTTAGAGGGGAAGAGAAGAACCAACGTTAAATATTGGGAAATTAAAATAAATATGGCTTTAGATATATAACCATGCATTGATATGCAGAGAACTATAGCTTGAAGATACTATATCAGTGAAAGAAAAATTATGAGAAAGTGTAGGCTCAAAGGGTTGATGTACTAGGCACTGGAAAAGGGAATGATTTTTTTATTTTTAGAGTTTATTTAAATAGGAGAGAAAGGAAGTTTAGGATTACTAAAGTGTGGGAAAATGAGTGGAATGAGGTGCTATTATCTGAGAACTGGAACTTAATACATAAACATACTGGAATAAGAAAACACTCCACATTTTTCAAAGGACATATCCAATTCCCCCAGTATTGAGCACGTTCTATTCTGGAATAAATGCAGACCGGCTTTGAGGTTGCATGGAAAATGGGCACTATGTATACACTTAGTAAGCTTATCCAAATATTAGGAGCCTTAAAGCAGAATTATAGACAAAGTATAGTGAACAGCATTAAAAGCAACGTTAACAGGGTTTAATTAAAAAAATAAAAAAAATAGATAAAGTGTAATATGCAGGGACTGGTCACTAAGTATTTATAATACACAATTAAGAATTTCAGTTACAGTGGGTTTAATATTGTGAACGGGGGAGATTAACCTCGAATTCAAGGTTAATGGAACAATCATCAGTTACATTTAAAATGTAGTAGTACATGCACATATAATGATATTGCTGTATACCTGTGAATGTAAGTGTAGCAGCAGTAGCTACTATCAAGTACATATATAGCAGTGCTCCCCAACATTGAGGCATGCCCCCTAAAATGACTTACAGGCTGGCACTTTCATTTAGTGTTTGCAGCAATTGGAAGACCTCTTTTTTTATTGGGAATTAAGTAGAAGATAGAAGAGTGAAACCAGAGGAGAAAAAGAGGGCTAAGACAGAAGTAGATAGAGGTGGAGAGACACAAACACAGACCATAATCAAACTTAGTTTGCAGAATGTTTATCCAGAGGTCACCTGCTCATAGTAACTGTCAATAGCCATTTTATTTACCATGGCCAGGTACTACGGTAATGCTTTACCTGAGACGTTTACTCAGGAATAGCCAGTTCTGAAGTATGCTAAAAACCTTCATGCCTATTGATTAGGCATCCCGGCACTCAAGCCTTGTGTTTCCTGATCTTACAGAACCACCATTTCCCAATGAAGATGTTGTTTTCCTTCGTATTTGTACAAACCCCTGTATTTATTTTATTTGGAGTGACTTCCATATTGTGTATGATACAGAAGGGCAGAAAAACATTTTTTCTTTTTTTGAGAGGTGGAGAAAAAACATTTTTTTTCAACATAAAGAAACAGTTTTCAATACAGACCTCAGTATCAACCATAAATGATGGTGACTGAGCACTTGTTATATTTCATTCATGCAAGATAAGGCATACAATACCATGCATACTATTAGGAGCTTTGAATCCTTACCTGTATGAACATTTTCTTTGTGCTTTTTAAGTGTGTCTTTGCTTCGGAATCTCTTCCCACAGCTGTCAGCTTTACAGATAAACCTGGTATCCCCTTTACATGCCTCCTTATGTTGCTCAAAACTATATTAAAACAATACAAATGCATAATTAAGCCATATAAAATTCTAAATGGTTTATGCATGCCTTACGGTGGGAAGTGAAGACAATTCGTGCATTACCTATAGAGGAGGTAAGGAAGTGCTTCTTTTTTTCTTGGTTAGATGTCAAAAAGAAGGCTATGAGGCTGGAAAGCAGGCATGCAAAAAGGGAAGCCAGAAATTAGACAGCAGTTCAGTAATTCAAACATAAAACCTCAATGCTGAGCCGAAGGAGATATTGCAAACGGAACAGTGATAATTTCCTGAAGTGTCTCCGGAGATGATATTTTCTGTGCACTGAAGCACACTAAGGAAAAAGGGAAACCGTGTTAATATGTGAGGTTCATTATCTTGTCATTACTTGCAACAACAGGAATGGATGTTTTATTGACTAGGCTACATTACAATGTTTTTAATCAAATATGGTACACATGTAGGCTCCTGTTTGATTAGATCTTCAATGTAATTATCCCACCTCAAGGGAATAATGCTGTGTTGAATATTATTTATATAGCTCATAAGATCAGAAACGGACCTTTCCATTTAATAATTTGCATCGGCCTTTACAGCACACTGCTCCATGGGCCAGGTAATAACATATACAAATATGTGCAATTTGCCATTTGCTCAATGGCTATGCACAAGGATGGGCACAAGGCTATACTAGATATAAGATAGGGAACTGGGGACTAATAAAAGTATTTAGAAAATTGGGCAGACTAGATGGGCCGAATGGTTCTTATCTGCCGACACTTTCTATGTTTCTATGCTATTCGATAGCTTTGCATTTTTTATCTACTGACAGCATCTTTACCTTAATCAATCGTTTATTTGTTTAAAATTTGCACGCTTAGTGTTGATGGCAACCTTAAATCAGAGACTATTGAAAAGGGAAACCCTAAAGAGGTGCTATGGATGAGCACCTCACAAAAAGGGGCTAATAGGGGAACATAATCCAATGTAACAAATTCTCTAGTAAAATTAAAAAGGATAATCTGTATTCAATATTTTTTTCAAATGATGATCAAGCATATGATGATAAAGCACATAGATGTGCTTTATTAACTTCTGGTTTAAAATAAATATTGAATAAAAAGTATCCCTTTTAATGTTACTAGACATTTGAGCCTTTTCCCCTATCAACCCCTTATTCTGAGGTGCACTGGTCATCCATAGCGCCTCCTTAGGGTTTTTGTTTTTCTGTCTGTCAGAAGGGGATAGGGACAGGTGGAGTATTATTTCCAGTTTGAAATACAATACATTATAAGCCCTACCATCCTTTTTCTTTATCATCCAGAGACTTGAGAAAAGGCTCAGGAACATGATATGAAACAGATAATCTTAAGCTGTCTCTTGAAATAGAGGAAATTGTTAGTTACATACAGATGCCTACATAGTCTTCCTTTATCACTTCCATAACATGCAACAGGAAGGTACAGGACAGGAGTCCAAGGAGTTTTTGAGGGGGGAGACCAAAGGTAGAAAACCAGAGATTGTTCGAATTAAATTATAACAAGAAAGTTGTTTTGCAGAAAATAAAATGTTTAAAGACGTTTGTGATTTTTTTTTTTACGTTGTTTTGGTTATTACAGCCACCAACAGACCTTAAATATAAATATCTTATTAAGTAACATCAGTAGAAAGTATAGCATATCTATAGGAGATAACATCATATAATTAAATCATATACAGTACTCACTGTCGTTGCAGAGCCTGTTTGATTGGGAATTTCTTCCCACAGTTCCTGCATTTGAACTCCTTTTCCTCACTGGGCTTTTGATGAAGAGCTTGAAGATGTTCTGCTAGGATCTCCTGACTTGGAAAACTAGACTCACAAAGTGGGCAGCCATGGTCCTCTTTATAGGTAAAGTAGTCTATTAAAAGTGTATATGAAACACAATCATATTTGAATAAGGCAATGCTAGCACAGTAAGTGAGAGACAGAGCTGTATGGGGAGTGAGTGGGCAAAGCTAAATGTTGACTCCTCAGGTGTTTGGCCAAGAGGCCAGGCAAGAAGCTGTCAAACCTAGAATCTAGTAGTCAAGTTTGGCAGTTAACCAGGATTGCAGATAACATTAATTTCTTGTGACCCAACTTGCTCTATGCTTAGTATTTGTTTAAAAAATATTAAGATAATTATGTTCAGTGACCTGAGTTATCACTTATAACTGTTTTTAACACATTAGTAAGTTATCTTTGATATTGGTAGAGCCCAATATGTGAAAACTGATTTACAGCAATGGTTGGTTCTAATTGGTGGTAGTTACAGTATATCTTACAAAAGATTCACGTGGTGTCATTACTTTGGTTCTAATGTTTAGTCAGATGGAGAAATTGTCCCAGCTCCTAAAATCTTATTTTGCACTGTTTAGTAAAGTGTTTTAAAAAAAGAAAGTTTGTATTTTAAAAGTTAAAGGTATTTAGAGGTAACTCTAGCATATGATTTGTTTAAACATTCATTTAAAGGGGAAGTTACCAAGACACAATTAATTCTTGCTTTATTATATGGGTAATCTTACTAACATATTGAACTATAAAGCAGCAGAACAAATCAAACTAATGCTGGTAAGAATGTTTGTTTTTTAAATATCTTTAAGCCAAAGTTTGTGTATGTCAACATGAGAATCCATGAAGTTATTTCAACATTGACCGTTTCCAAAACCCTGATGTTAGGACCCACATTAAAATACGCTCTTATAAGATTATAAAGTGATGTTGTCTACACATCAAAGATTTACATGTTCAAATAGCCAATCCATATAAATAGTGTTCAATTAGCCCTCTTTGATTGTATAGATCTAACAGGGGATGGATAACGTGGGTCTCACCCATGGTTCTAAACAACATGTCTGTCCCCTGATAGAGATATAAAGAGGGGTGAATAAGTTACTGTATTTGTATCTTTTCATTAAAACATTTCTATTTAAAATGTCCACACTTGATATATGTTCCCCATTCCCTCCATGTATGATGGAGGAGCTTTACACAGCAGCATGTACATGTACAGTGAGTCCCAATGTTTCTAGTGGTACATGGGGACTGCTGCTGACTGGTCCTCAAACATACTGTGTGAGTTACAATGAATATTATTGTGTGATCAGCAACTAAATACTATTGCAGTTCATCACATACTTATGTCAAACTAAATGCCCTAACTCTATAGCTACTGCAGTGAACCAGCTCCTTAAATGGGGCATAAATGAACCTCAAAAGTGTAGTTTTAGAACAGATATTGTAGGGTATATTAACTAGTGATAGTTTCTTTTGTATTGCAGGAGTTAGTTCCAAAGCATTTTTACACATGCTATGATTTTTCTCCTGTGTGAACTAAGTAATAGTTAAAGTACATACAATCCAAATTCACCTTTTTCCCCAGCTTGCTGTGTCTCTTTGGGATTCTCATCATCTTCTTTATTGCTTACAGTACTAATTTCTTCACTCTCTTCTTCAGCCTCCTCCATGTCACTATCCAGATAGCCGATAAGCAGTTCAGTATCAGTTTCTATGTCATCAATAGCAAGATAGAATATGTTCTCCCCTTCCTGTGAACCAGAAAATTAAAATTGGAAAAAAAAGGTTCATCAAAAGCATTGCATATTTAGTTGGCATAGGCTATAGGGTAATGCTTAAGCCAGGGTTTAACAAACCCCAAGCGCCAGGTCGCCATGGTGACCAGGAATTTAGACCTGGCGTCTGGGTGCAGTCCGCCTCATGGTCCCCTTGCCGCCACAATCCGAATTTTTTTTTTTTTCCGCAGGGCAACGTGTGTCTGGGTGCCGGGTGTCGTCACGTGACATCCTGGCACTCAGAAGGAAGATCGGCTGCAGCACGAATGTCCCACTCCCCTGCAATGAGGTAAAGCAGTAGGAAGGGGGGACATGTTAAGAAAAAAACTCCAAGAAAAGACTGTGTGAGGTGGGTGTGTGCTTGTATATATTGTAAAGTAGGTGTGTGTGAGGTGTTTGTATATATGTGTATATGTAAAGTAAGTGTCTGTAAGGTGTTTGAATATATGTGTATATGTAAAGTAGGTGTGTGTGAGGTGTTTGTATATATGTGTATATGTAAAGTAAGTGTCTGTAAGATGTTTGAATATATGTGTATATGTAAAGTTGGTGTGTGTGTGAGGGGTTTGGATATATGTGTATATGTTAAGTAGGTGTGTGTGAGGTGTTTGAATATATGTGTATATGTAAAGTAGGTGTGTGTGAGGGGTTTGTATATATGTGTATATGTAAAGTAGGTGTGTGTAAGGTGTTTTTATATATGGGTATATGTAAAGTAGGTGTGTGTGTGAGGTGTTTGTATATATGTAAAGTAGGTGTGTGTGAGATGTTTATATATATGTATATATGTAAAGTAGGTGTGTGTGAGGTGTTTGTATTTGTGAGATAGGTCTGTGTGTGTATATATATATGTGAAGTAGGCGTGTGTGTTTATGAATTGCGTGTATGTTTGCGTGATTGTCTGGCTCCTAATTTTTTTTGCTGGCTCCTAAAATCAAATTAAATTTGTCAAGCCCTGGCTTAAGCATACACAATACGCCAGACACACAATACCCCAGGACATACTTGAAAACGAGATAAATCTCAATGTATTTTTCCAGGTAAAACACTTTCTAAATAAAAAATAAAATACAAATTTAAAACTAGCAATATCCATTCATATCAAGTCTTCACATGCAAACACAGTGGAACCACACCATCGGTTTTTTTACATTGATACGTAAAAGCAAAATAGTCGTCTAGCCTGCACATGCCAAAAAGGTCCTTAGATTTTAAAATGTTTCATATTTTTTCTCTAGTGCATTTCTTTCCTTCTAAACAGAAGTCGTACACTTAGTTTCAGCTGCAGAACAACACAAAGCTTTAGACCTGAAACAAAATGATCTAAATACATATTTACTAAATAAAAATTATATGAATAACAGGCAACACATTAAATACGTTTCTATGCTGTGTATCACTGCCATTTTAAGTGGCAATAAATCACTATATTTCATAAATATGCATAAGATGTAAACATAGATAATTTATGTTATGCCAATGTAAATGTTTAGTCTAAATAAGAATACACATTTAGCCACGCTTAGTCAGCAAACTCTATTTTTTGTGTTAACAAAAAAAGTATTTGTTATGCACCCTATAAGACCATATTTCTTTTTTCATTAAAACAACGGCAACAATACAACATATCTGTTAAAATTAATTTTGCCAATATTTGTAAATTAAACTTCTATTTAAACTTCTGTAAATATATATAGTGATTCTATTTTAAATTCCCAAAAGACAAGGCATATAATAACCTTTCACGAGTAATCAGATTTCCCTAGGATTCCCATCTGTCCCCTTTTGTATGGTTCTTATGATATATGTATCTACAGTATGTGGTAATCGGTTTTCATTGTAGATGTCCTATATTTGTCCTATATTTAGAGGTGTTGTCTCTTTTGGTTAACCCTATGGGTGCCAGTGGCATTGTTTTATAGTTCATAGCACTACAGTATTCAAATGGTTAAGTGCCATTCCCTGATTAGCAATATATTTAGACTCATCTCTGGTTGTCACGGTATCCACTGTGCCACTTACCCCTGGCAGGGCCGTGGGCCTGTCTCCTTCGGAGGGATTATAGACCCTGTCAGTATAAGAAACCACACACTCCGGTTGGAGCAATAATAACTGGCCCCAGGCCCGAAATCCTCTGTGCCTGCTACCCCTATCACCGCCTGTGCAGCAGGAATCCTCCTGGAACTGTTAGGTGGATTGCAGATGCGCCCCTTCCTGCTACAAACACAAGGGTAGGAGCTCTTGCTTTTTACTTATCCAAAAAGTCTGCCTACAGGCCTGTAACTCGCATCCCTATTGGTCACCCATTTAAAGGGCAAATGTGACTCGCCTGCTGATTGGTTGCCTCATTTACCAAGGCTGTACACAGCAGGGAGCCAAGCAATGTTGTCGGGCTGGCGGCCGGGATGTTGCATAGGGAGGACAGGATATTATCCTAAGTAAATTGCATTAAGCTTCCCCTGAGAACGCTAAGGACATTGTGTGAGATATTGTTTAATCAAATGTCCAATCACGGCCCCTTCTGTGACAATGGACTGTGGTCCTTGCTTCCCCACTTATGTCTCCATCCACAAAAAAGTCTAATCACTTTTAAAGTATCCCCAGGAATGTAGCTTCAGCAGCCTGACAATAAGGTGAAGCCCAGCTGCTGAGCTCGTTCTCTTGGTTAGAAAGTAGGCAGCTCACTGATTGGCTGCTCACCAAGTAGGTAGGCGCTGTCCTGATTGGTCCCTAAGTTAACTGCCCAAGGGACGTACTCTAGCTGTGACCACTGCTGGGGATTGGGATTAGATCGCCTCTACAGTGATTCTGATTGGTTGCCTGTTATTCCGGTATCAAACTTAATTGTGCTTTCTATTGTATAGCAGTTAATTTGTAATTTTTTAAAATGTTTATTGTATATATATATTTTTTTCCTTGTTGTTTCAGTGTATAAATACTGTGTGTGTTTGCCAAATAAAGAGAGCTTGTTTTTCTGCACCTAAAGTGACCAATGCCTTATGTCCTTGTGGGGGAAGAAACTAAGCAGCTACCAGTGACTGTAACCCGATTCTTAGTATAACACCATACTGCTACAATGGTAACATACAAGACATGTAATAAAACTAGAGCGGTGACAAACATTCACATAATCATCTAGACTTTCTGACTTAGACTCCAAATACAAGACAATGAAAAGATATATTTATAATGACTGACATTGCCGAATTCGTACAAATACCAATGTACAACTTTTTAGTCATTACCAGGGATTCGCCATGTCAGATAATTTCACAGGCCTGTCATAAGCTGAAAAAATACCACTTTATCAAATGGAATACCAATTTCCCTTCTATTTATCATGACTTTCTTTCACTTAACTATCATAAATCTCCAATGTTTATTTGTGGTTGTCTTGAGCATGTTCACTATAATATATTATTACATATGTGCAGATATGCTCTTTACAAAGGTTATCAATAAAGTTCAGTAGAGAATAAGCATCAATCATCTATTGCATGCGACACACTAAGTAAATACATATTATAGAACAGCAAAATGGACATCACAGGGTTTTCTTGGTAAAAAGATAAATGTGCGTTAAGACCGACATCCTGGACAAATAAATATCAGCAATATAAAAAACATAGATTAAAGAAAACTTTTTTAATACTAAAAACTCTAGATATAAAAAAGACAGACTACACTATTACAAATGGCTTTCCTATATATCTCCTATGTAAATGCAAACCTCCAAACAACCCATCTAAACATTATTTTTTAATGTAAAACTCTTCAAATCTCCATGACGTATTTTCTTTAGCTATGATTGGATTGTTGCACAATATCACAGGCCTGGGAGTAGAGGATTAGTATTAGGACAGGTGAACATAGTGATTGACACATATTTGTGGTAAATTTGCTTCAGGTTGGAAGTGTTTGTAAGCTCTGGATAACACTCCCAAAGTGGTAATTTTAACCACAGTATAAGGTAGCTGAAAATCAAACTGGTATGCTTTGATATATCACCTGACTTTTCATAGACCTGCCAAATCTGGCACACTGCAAAAAAATGACAAAATTCGAACTCTGCTACTTGACAAGTACAAAGTTTGAAACATTCCTGACATTTTCCTTTGAAATCAATTCAGCCGTGAACCTAGATGGTTATTTTCACACACGTTAAGGGAGAGGTTTAGCTTCTAAATTCGGCTGGCAATAATAGAAAATGCAATCACAAAATCAAATCAGTAAATCATGATGAATAATGGTATTAAATGGTAATAAATGACTAAACTGTAGCAAACAAACCCTACTTTTAGATTTCACTTCACCACAAAAAACTTATACGGAATTCAGCTAAAAATTCTAACTTGACTATAGCCATATTTTCCCCCAAGATCAGCCAAGTTGTCCTGAATTTCAGTTAAAGGATCTCTGCCACTTGAACATTGTTTATAATTTAAATGCAGTGAATACAAATGTAGTTAGCAGAATTGCAAGCAAATGCCTAAATTAAGAGTAAAATGTGTTTTAGATGTGACTGTGGGAGAAGGCAATTTCCAGATGGTGATGCTCCTTAAAGCTTAAGCTGTGTGTTATTTGCTAATATTTCAAGTCCATTATATACTGCTATATAAATTATCTACTTTTCAATGGGAAATGTGTACTTTGCATATTAAGCCATCAGGTGATGTCATAAGCAGGAGAATGTTTTTTTGTTTTATTTTTTACTCAAAAATGAGCTTATTTATTTTTGGGGGACTTACTTTATACTTTATTTCACTAATAGGGTCCGCAGCCTCTGCTAGGGACTCTATGAATATTACATATTACAATTGTGTTGGCAATACAATTCTAAAGATGCCCGAAGATGAACTGTACACACACGCATACGCGATTAAGGCTTCCTCCCCCGCAGAATCAGGGGAAATGAGGTTCCCATTGATTATATTTTAACTTACAAGCCCCAAGCCAGTCGTTTGCATTTTGCAATCTGAATAAATCAGAGATGTGGTCCTATGTGAGAGTTAGGACACACAGAAGCAGTCTGGTTGACAATATTTGTGACATATAATAAAGCAAATTGCAACTGTTTATAGGAAGGTTTTAGTTCACTATTTCAAAACCTAGTTTGTTTGTACTTTTAAACACAACTAGAAGAGAGACTACTTTCAAGAGCTGTTCTTTCTCCAATTTTCTGGCAGCTTATAAAAGTAGTTGTATACTTTGAGGTCACCTTAACCTTAAACTCACCATATTGTGTATTTCCTAAAAGGCAGGAATAAAAGTGATCTGTTCCAAAATTGAACTGTTATAAAAAAAAAAGGTATTCTATGTTTTAAACCAATAGTCCTGTAAGTAAGCACATTTCTAAAATGCATATAAAAAAGTGGTCTTATTTTATGTACCACAGAGCACCTGATAAGCTAATACTGGTTAATTCTGTTATGAAATCTTGCACTGGAAAAATGGTGTTTACTGAAGAGATTTGATAACTTTGAAAGGAAGAATGCAGAATCCTTCAAAAATAAAAACATCAAGAAGACAGCCTAATTCTGTCCTCAGAGTATCCTTGACACAAATTCTGGCTGGGTTTTACAACTTGTATTCCATTACACGTTAATCTTTTCTTTGTAGTTGCAAAGACTATAGTAGATTTGCTGCATTCACTTAACCGTTCAGTAATATGTAAATTCCTGTAAGCAGCTTATCCAAGCGCCCTTACTTTCTCTAAGAGTTTCTTTGGTTTCTGCCTGGAATAGTGCGATAGTCCAGAAATATGGCATATAAAGAATACAGCGTTGAAACAATAATTTAAATCCAAAATGGTCATTGGGAAATATAGCCATTACTGGCAATTGTTTAAGTATCTAAATTTTTTGCTAGGGTCACATTATCACACCATATGTAACTCTGGGGCTATTCCCTAAAGTTTGAGTTTGGCTCTCATCTTGACCACCAAACTCGCACAGACTCAATCTCCATCAACTAGCCCCAAGTTGAGATGTGATTAAGGCAGTCAATATGGAGGTTAAGTTCAATGTGCCAAGGAGGTTGAGTTTGGAGGTTGAGTTTGTGTTATTCTGCAAACTCACTCCTTTCAACTCGCCTCCCTTTAAAGTCAGTGGAGAAAAAATAACACATGCAGGTTTTTGAGACTAAGTCCAACTCAACCAGCCTCCTGCTTGGTCAAGAATAACTTAGTCTTAAAAACCGCATGTGTTATTTTTTCTCCCATAGACTATAACGCGACTAGATAGATTCAGAGAAGGGACGTAGATAAGATGCTCTTATGTTATACATGGGACAATCAATATATTCACGGGGTTAGTGTATGAATTCTACCCTGCAGGTGTTTATACTAAAATGCTAAGTTTAGAATCTTAAGCAAGTTGACAAAAAAACATCAGCTTTGGAAAGATATTTGGCTTTAAAGTTTGCTTTTCCATATTCAGCGACCACATAAAAGTATTTTGGTCTTAATAATAGCAGTTAATGCCAATGTATGCACAAGTTAGACATGAATCTTTATATCATATTACTACAGTAAACTTAATTCTGCCAGCAGGTTAGAAAAATATATCACTTACTAAAACAAACATTTTTTTGTGACCTGATAGCACGGAACTTACTGAAAGTGTGATACTTGCTATTATACCATATGATTTTATGTTTGTGGAAAATTCAGTAATGTTACCTGGATAGCTGCCAGGTTCTTTTGCTCTTGGGATGGAGCCTCGTGGACAAAGCGTAACCAATTGGAATGGCGTGGATTCGTGGCATCCAAAACATACAGCACCTCTCCCTTGTTGCCACGGACCTAGAAAAAAAAAACATACCATATTTTACATTAGTGAAAATTTTTTAAAAAACAAAACTCCACGGAGCACTACTTTAGGTTGTCACAGGTGTGGCATTCAAACTCCCTCTGGAGACCAACAGTATGAAGACAAAATGACACCTTTCAGTGTTAGGATTGAGCAGAGGAACGCAGTAAATATAGACACAAAGAAATAAAGTGTTTCAATACCTTTGCTGAGGTAAGAGGGTAGATCACCTTGAAAATGGCACTCTGTGTGCCGAAATTGATCGGTGATATTCTGTAGCAATAAAAGAAACATTATTTTTACCTTTACCTGGTGTGAGTTGTTTTGGATCTACCTTCTTACCTCAAAAAAGACTTTGTTTCCTTGTGTCTATATTTACTGCATACAAAAAGGTCTCCCCTTGGGAAGTAAGCCGGCACACATATCTCTCATAGATATGACAATCAGCTGGCATACTCAAAACCTCCAGGGACACATTTTACAGAATTCCAAGATATCACTGAAAAAGGGAGAATCGGTGCTATGCTTCTAGAGCAGCGGTGGCGAACCTATGGCACGTGTGCCACTAGTGTCCGAGCCCTCAGGTGTGGCACGCGGTCAGGTTCAGCTCTCACCGCTTATCTGCTCCGTTGTCCTGGAGGTGCAGGCATCAGTGTAATAGACAGGCGCTTCCGGTCATCTGCTTCTTCTCCAGATGATTGGCGCATGCGAGTTCTGGAAGAAGCGTTCAAGTCGGAAAGCAATTAACTGTTTGCTTTCCGACTTGAACGCTTCTTCACATAACGCACATGCGCCAATCATCTGGAGAAGAAGCAGGTGACCGGCAGCGCCCGTCTATTACACTGATGCCTGCACCTCAAGGACAACGGAGCAGATAAGCGGTGAGAGCTGAACCTGTATGTGTGTGTGTGTGTGAGTATAATTGTGTGTGTGAGTATAAGTGTGTGTGTATGAGCGTGTGTGTGTGTATGAGTATAAGTGTGTGTGTGTGAGTATAAGTGTGTGTGTGTGAGTATAAGTGTGTGTGTGTGAGTATAAGTGTGTGTGTGTATGAGTATAAGTGTGTGTATGAGTATAAGTGTGTGTGTGTGTGTGTGTGTGTGTGTGTGTGTGTGTATGAGTATAAGTGTGTGTGTGTGTGTGTGTATGAGTATGAGTGTGTGTGTGTTTATGAGTATGAGTGTCTGTGTATGAGTGTCTGTGTATGAGTATAAGTGTGTGTGGATGAGTATAAGTGTGTGTGAGTATGAGTTTAAGTATGTGTGTGTGTGTGTGTGTGTGTGTACAAGTATAAGTGTGTGTGTGTATGAGTATGAGTGTCTGTATGAGTATAAATGTGTGTGTGTGTTTGGGTATATGTGTGTGTATGAGTGTGTGTGAGTATAAGTATGAGTGTGCGTGAGTATAAATGTGTGCGCATGAGTATAAGTATAAGTGTGTGTGGATGAGTATAAGTGTGTATGAGTATGAGTATAAGTGTGTGTGTGTGTGTGTGTGTGTATAAGTGTGTGTGTACAAGTATAAGTGTGTGTGTGTATGAGTATGAGTGTCTGTATGAGTATAAGTGTGTGTGTGTGTTTGGGTATATGTGTGTATGAGTGTGTGTGAGTATAAGTATGAGTGTGTGTGAGTATAAATGTGTGCGCATGAGTATAAGTATAAGTGTGTGTGTGTGTGTGTGTGTGTGTGTGTGTGTGTGAGTATGAGTATAAGTGTGTATGTGTATGAGTATAAGCGTGTGTGAGTATGCGGTGTTGGCACTTTGTGGTCTGCAAATTTGTGTCGGTCAAAAATTGGGCACTCGGGACCAAAAACGTTCGCCACCACTGTTCTAGCGGGACCCACTAATTAGAACAACAATAGCAGAGCAGAGTTATCACGAAACTGCATTGTAAACAGTTTATTCAGTCTATATAAAGACTCACATGTCAAAGAGAGAAAAATCAAATATATCCCACTCTTAACATAACCTCCACATAGAATGTGTATGCAAGAGGTCCTGTGTCAACATATGACACTAATATTTTTAAAGTCAGTTAGATGGAGCATCAAATGCAAGGAGTCATCAGAATACACTTTTATCTGATTAGGCTGACAGATATTTTAGAGGAAGTTATCAATTATGGGATGGGTAAAGCTTAAAGAGGAAATAAACCCTAAAAACAAATATTTGCCATATTAAAGAGTTGCTCTAATATTGTCTCAGTGTAAGGTGCTGGAACAAAAAACGTACTAACTTACAACTATGAATCTTCAGATTCTTCATCTACCGTAGTGCTGACATCTTGTGTAAGGAACAGCCCCCCCCCCCCCCTCACTCTCTGCTCCCACAAACTTTAATGTCATACTTTCAAACTATTCATATTAGCATTCGTATTTTTACTTGCATTACCATTCATAAATATTTTCCTACCTCCCAGGTTAAATGATAGATGATGACATGGACTATGAGTGACCTAAGCGGATCAGCAGCGAAGTATCATCTTTTTAAAACCATATAAGACTGGGGGAAATTAATTTTCATGTATAAAAATTAAATATGGGAGTGTAGACTCTATTTAAATTAAAGAGTGTGAATAAATCCCATTATTTAACAGTTTTTGATTTATAAATTGATTTTATTAATAAATGTCGGCGTGCTCTTACATTCCCAGTTAACGTTCTACTTTTCAGATGCACAAACACATATGATAATTTTTTCCATGCTTATGACATATCTTTTTTTTGCCAAACAATCATCATATACTTGTCATTTGAGTAACCATAAGACTGAGAACAGATTAATAAAATTCCTTTGGGAGCTGACAAACCAGGTGTTGAGTATGTACAAGTTCTAACATATATGTCATATTTTTAAATAACCTTTATTTTGCTTGTGCTATGGTTGCAATATAATTTTGACTAGATGGTTGCAGGGCAATTTCTAAAATAAGCATGATACTTTCAGACAGTGATAACATCATTTCAAGAGTTTCACCTTCCAAGAGTCACGACAGATCTGTGGGATGAACTCATACTTATGTATCCAGTTTATTATAACTAATTTTGTTTTATACAATTTTTATTGATTTTTTAAAGGGATACAGAATATAAGAATACAGGGTAAAAATAAGAGAGAATGATGGAATAATGTTGAAGTAAACTGATAATTTGCCTTACTAACATACATATAAAGAAAACAAACAGGTTTGCGGAAGGAGATTTGGACGTGGAGATGCATATGGCAGCGTCTATTACAGATACAGATATAAACGGCACTTTAAAGCAGGAAATCCAGACGCCTGGTTGAAGCCTGACGGGCAAAACGCGTAGCGTGGACTGGACTAACCTGCTTATCTCGAGATTTATTTTTATTTGTTTTATATAAGTGTTACATTTTATAAGTTTTTCTGCATTCTATTTTTAGCAAGTACCTGCATATACCGCCGTGTTGGCCCCACTGCGCAATTTATAGGATACCTAACATGTAAGCATATGCTTTTTATATTAAATACCTTTATTTACTATCACTAATTGGATATTTGTCTATCTTTGGAGCCTTCTTACATAGAAGACCTACCGTGATGTGCATTTATTATCCTTGAGTCTGTGAGTGTATTACCTTAAGGGAGACACTGCCTCTCCTGGATCTCAATATTTGACACTTTTTCACTTTATTATTTTAAGGTGTTGACACCTTGTATTTTCACAGTTTTGTATTTAGCGCACTTTTGTTTACTTCTTGCTTTAATAGATATAAGTAGCCCTGTCCCTTTGTCACTTTTATAATATATTATTAAGATTCAAATCAGAACAGTCTTATATGGCTGATAATGTATGCCGAGTATCTTCAAAACTCTCATGAAGACCTGAGGCGATTGCACAAAGTTTTTCAAGTGTACATGTATTGTTAATTCTGTCACAAACATCTGCCCAGGATAGATGTAGTGCATGTTTATATAATACACAATAGAACATAATGCAGTATATAATATTTAATGCATAATATAATATAATAGAACATCCTGCAGTATTTATTATAAACAATATACATAGTATATATATATCTTCTCTCTACATGCTAGTATATATATATATATATATCTTCTCTCTACATGCTGCTCTCTACATGCTAGTATATATATATATATTTATATATATCTTCTCTCTACATGCTAATATATATATATATATATATTAGCATGTAGAGATATTATATATATATATATTAGCATGTAGAGATATTATTTATATATATAGTAGCATGTAGATATATTATATCTATACCTATTAGCATGTAGAGAGAAGATATATATATATATCTTCTCTCTACATGCTAGTATATATATATATATAATATATCTACATGCTAATATATATCTATGCCCCTAGGGCATTTACACACACAGTAATACAGTGTCATATACAAATGCAGGCACATGTACACACAAATGCAAACTTAGATGCAGCCACACATACACAAAGTAACACATGCAATGTAACATGGACATGCAGCCACACATTAACACACAGTCACACATGCGATGTGATCCTATCTTTGGCAACCCTCCTCTCCATGCCATCCGTCTGTCTCACTCTCCCTCTACGCCATCCCTGTCTGTTTCGCTCTTCCTCTATGCCACACATGTCTGTCTCTCTTTCCCTCTACCCCCTCTTTTGTATCTTCCACCCATGTTTGTCTTTTCCTCTCCCCCATGTATATCTCTCTCCTCTTCCCCCATGTCTTTTTTTTTTTCTGATCATTCAACAGTATTCAGAAACTGTTTACAGGGATAGTTAGCAGTTGTTAAATCATCAGAATTTAGACTATACATACACCATATAATACAAATTCACTGAGAGAGCCAGAAGGGTGCGCAACAGACATTCACGGGCAGGGGAGGGAGGGGATTAGGTATGTATATACCAGTTTTTATTATCATGCTTTATTTTTATTTATTTATTTATTTATTTGTTTATTTATTTATTTATTTATTTATTTTATTTTTTTATCATGTCCAGGGTCGAAACTTCCCTCTCCCGCTTTTTCACTCTTCCCATCTAATCTAGTTGTTACCGTAGTCATTTATCCATTTAAACCATGGCTTCCATTTTTCTTCGAATTTGGTATTACTCTCATTTTGAAAGGATATTCCCCTTTCCATCTTATATTGATAGTGAACTTGTGATTCTACTTGAAGCCAGACTGGTTTATTTTCTTGCCTCCAAAGTCTAGCCAAAACAGACTTTGTGGCTAGAATAACCTGAATTATTAGGTACCTCTTTTTATAGGGAAGATGTGACATTTTAAAATGCAGTATCGCAACGACCATCTCGGGATTAACTCTGCATTCCAATATATCCGAAATATTTTCAAAAACCTGACCCCATAGAGGAACTATTACTTCACAGTTCCACCATATATGTATAGAGGTGCCCTCCTCCCGTTTGCATCGCCAGCACAAACTGGATACAAGCGGGTCAATTTTATTCAGAATTTTTGGGACTAAATGCCACCTATGTATATATAATCTTATAGTGTAATTCTAGGATGTTTGTACAGTGAATAGCCTTCTTAACTTCTCCCATCGACTTAACCCAGGTTTCTGTGGGGATCTCTGCTTTTATATCCTTTTCCCAGTTCGGTTTATTATCTTTATCCTGAAGGCCTAAGATCTCCAGACACCGTGAAATTTTTATACATTTTAGCTTAGTATCAAAAAAGTCAAGCACGAGTTTTCCAGAAGGGCTTCTATCTTGATGGAAGGATATTTTTGCCACCCTGCTAGTCTCAAATTTTCAATGTTTAATTCCAGTATTTTTATCGTGCACGAGGGTGGTATTTTGTCCAATATGTTATTCGCCTTTTTAAACAAAAGCCAATCAGCCAGCAGTTCCCCTAGATGGGGACATGTTATTTCGGCAATTATTTTTTTAGTAGATTTGGTATTTATCCATAATGCTTGAGAAATGTCTTTAAACCCGAGTATATAGGACTCAATATCATACCATTGATCCTTTATGGCCGTAGGGTCCTGCCATCTCCGCAGATGGAACAAACGAGTCGCCTGATAATATCTGGTGACACACGGGACGGCTAGTCCTCTTCCCCCATGTCTGTTGTCTCTCTACCACCACCCCCCGTGCTCCCCCCCCCAAGTGTCTGGTGTGTGTATCACTCTCCATCTCCAATGTATGGTCTCTCTCTCCCTCCCCAATGGCTGGTGTCTCTTTGTCTCCCTCTCCCAATGTCTGGGGTCTCTTTTTCTCCCTCCCTCAATGCCTGGGGTCTCTTTTTCTCCCTCCCTCAATGCCTGGGGTCTCTTTTTCTCCTTCCCTCAATGCCGGGGTTCTCTTTTTCTCCCTCCCTCAATGCCTGGGGTCTCTTTTTCTTCCACCCACCCCCAATGTTTGGTGTGTCATTTTACCCACTCCCTCACTCTTCCAATGCCTGGTGTGTCCTTTTCCCTCCCGCCTCCCTTGCCCAATGCCTGGTGTGTCTTTTTTACCCCGTCTCTCTTCCCCAATGCCTGGTGTCTTTCCCCCCCCCCCCCCTCCCTTCTCCAATGCCGGGGTTCTCTTTTTCTCCCTCCCTCAATGCCTGGGGTCTCTTTTTCTTCCACCCACCCCCAATGTTTGGTGTGTCATTTTACCCACTCCCTCACTCTTCCAATGCCTGGTGTGTCCTTTTCCCTCCCGCCTCCCTTGCCCAATGCCTGGTGTGTCTTTTTTACCCCGTCTCTCTTCCCCAATGCCTGGTGTCTTTCCCCCCCCCCCCCCTCCCTTCTCCAATGCCTGGTGTCTCCCCCACCTCCCTTCCCCAATCCCTGGTGTCTCCCCCTCTCCCTCCCCCAATGCCTGGTGTCCCCCCCCCTGTCCCCCCCCAAACGTATGACAAAAATAATGGAACTCTGATCTTCAAGGCACAGCAAATGCAGGATAGAACTCTGTCAATAAGGGGTTAAGCTCACTACCTGCTTGCATTTGTTGATTGCATTTAAGTATCGGTAGGTCTGTCTCCTAAGTTGCTGTCAATAAAGATCTTATTTAACCCCTTCCCGACGTTAGGACGTACTATGCCGTCCTGACTTTAAGTGCCTTAAAGTCGTTAGGACGGCATAGTACGTGCTGTAATAAACAGCTCATCGCGGCTCCCCGCAATGAGCTGTTTTCGGGTGCCTGCAGCGGAATCCCACCTGTTATCTGAGGCCACTTTGAGTGGCCTCAGTCTGACAGGAGAAATGTACAGGGCTACATTTCTCCAAATCGCGCCGTGCCCGAACTTCCGCGTTCTGGCACGCCTCCGTGACGTCACACGTGACGTCCGGAGGTCTCGCGGTTTTTTTGCAGGGACCCACAGGGTCTGTTAAGACCCTGATTGGGTCTCTGCGAGAGTGTTCCTGGCTACCAGGAACCAATCGTGACGTTTTGGTGCTTGCGTCGTTTGGGGCGCAAGCACCATGCGTCATGAAGGGGTTGAACACGGTTTTGAGTAAAACTATTTTTTGTATCAGTCCCTTGGACAAGTATTTATTATGTTTGTTTTTCTAAATTTCTACACTCCTGATGGATCTCTATATATGAGTGAAGTTTTATATAAATCTAAAAGGGCCACTTTGCTAAAAATGTATGTGTGCGTGGGCCGCATTCATTTTTCATTAATTCAGAACAAAATATATATATATAAATAATGATATGTGTGTGTGTGTGTGTGTATATACACACTAATTTGCAATGGTCACATTAACTACACACACACATACACAGTCACACTTACCACACACCCACATACACATATATACATTTATAAACCACACACATACACACCCACATACACATTTATACACACACGTACACTTACCCAGCCCATACACTTAGTCCCCCCACACATAAACTTATCCCACAACACACTTACCCCACACACACACCACACATACATACACTTACCCCACACACACACACACATTTATACACACAACTCACATACATACACTTACCACACACATTTATACACACACACTCACATACATAGACTTACCTCACAAACACATACACATTTATACACACATTGACATACCTACACTTACCTCCCTCCCCCACACACACACACACACATATACACACACTCACATACATACATTTACCCCACAGACATGCACATTTATACACACACACTAAGATACATACTTACCTTCCACACACACACACACATTTATGTGCACATACTCACATACATTCACTTACCCTCCACACACACACATTTATGCACATACACTCACATGCATACACTTACCCCACACACACATTTATACACACACTCATACATACACTTACCCCCCCACACACACATACACTTACCTCACACAAACACACACACACACACATACACATTTATACACACACACTTATCAAACAGTGTTTTTTATTTTAACCCCTTAGTGACAAGACATTTTCACCTTGACTTTCCCTTGGTGACAATGGCTGTTTTGACATTTCTAAGGTGTTTGTGTTTAGCTGTAATTTTTTTCTTTCTCACATACAGTACCCACACAAATTATATGTTGTTTTTATCGTCATAAGAAGGGCTTTCATTAGATACCATTATGTTCATCATATCTTATAATTTACTTCAAATAAAATCATAAAATATGATGACAAATTTTAAAAAAACCACTTTTTCTATCTTTGACCTAAAATATAATTTATACAAATAAAATCATTAAAAAAGACCCTGTCTAAATAGTTTCTAAATGTTGTCCCGAGTTCAAAAACATGCATGTTTCCATATTTTTCAGTATTTTTTTGCGAGTTATGGGGCAAAAACCAAAAATAGTGTTTTTTGTTTTTTTCCTATATTGACCTTTTGACCCCAACCCGAACCCAAAATTTAACCCTAACACTAAATTTAACCCCAACTCTAATCCTTATTATATCCCTTAATATTTTTAAATTTTAACCCTATCCCTTATGCTAAAAAATATTTAATTTTAACCCTATAGGCTAATATAGCTATATAACCTGTTTTTAATTAATTAAATATTTATTTTAAATATTTTCCATTGCAATGCTACTTAACTACCACTAGGGGCAGTCAAGTAGCATATTCAGAGCGACGGAAGTGAAGTTACTTTCACTTCCGAAGCTCAGACCGGCAGAGGGCTTAGCCATATTGACGGAGCAGCATGCTCCGTCAATATGGCTCCCCACGATCGCTCCGTGGGGCGATCGTGGGTGCCCCAAAATAGAAATTTCGGTGCTGGCTATTGCCTCGACATCGACACGTCCTTTGTCGCGAAGGTGTTAAACGATGCTGTGGGCTCCTTAATCCCCGCGGCAGTAGCTCCGTGATCTTAATGCTGTTGGTGCGCTTCTTCCCTCCCTCTGACCCTTGCGCATGACCTCACGCGCAGGGTAGAGGAGGGGGTTCGGCGCACAACAGCAGCACCGCTCTGTGTAGGGAACTTCGTTCCCCAACACAGTTTCCTGAGCAGTTGGAGGTGAAGCTCAGGCGGGCCGCACCTCGGTGCCCGGCGGGCCGCATTTGGCCCACGGGCCGCACGTTGGACGCCCCTGCTCTATATAGAGTACATACACACAAAGCAACAGCATACATAACAGTAAAATATTGGAAAAGCATTGCCTTCAAACATATGGCTGTTTTTCAGTAGTCAAAGCAATTTTAAAAACCAGGGAGGAAATGTAACTTCCCTGAGGAAAAACAAACAAAAATAAATGTCATTATATCTGTCACAATTTAACCACATTCGTTTTAGAAAGTAAAAATAAACATCATATTTTATAATATCAATTGTCCTGCTCTCAGATAAATAAATTGAATCAAACCACACAAGAAAAGAAAATGAGATCAATAAAACAGCTCACAGAACTATTTCCAGAGCCAATAAAAGCAATAAGTCTTGTTGAGAAACTGCTAAAATATGTGCATATAAAGAAACTGTGAACATTCCAAACAACAAAGTTCACAGTTTGAAGATATTTACATTTAAGGATTATATACACACACATATATTGCTATTTTCTGTTGATTTGCCACTTGTTCAAAATATAACATATCACAGTACAATTATTTCCCCTAACTTTATCATGTATTTTATAATAGCCCGTACTGTGCAAAAGTGTTAGGCAGGTGTGAAAAAAATCCTATATAAGTAAGTATAAGTCATTTAAAAATAGAAATGTCAATAGTTTATTTTTAACAATTAACAAAATGCAAAGTGAACAGAAGAAAAATCTAAATTAAATAAATATTTGGTGTGACCACTTTTTGCCTTCAAAACTGAATCAATTCTTCTAGGTAGACTTGCACAAAGTCGGGTTTTTGTAGGCATATAGTGAGGTGTATGATTAAACAATTATACCAAACAGGTGCTAATGAGCATCAATTTAATTTGTAGGTGGAAATACAATATTAACTGAAACAGCTGTGTAGTATGAATAAAACTGGGTGAGGAACAGCCAAACTCACCTAAGGTGAGTGTTTCTTAACTGGCGGGTCCTGGCCCAAAATTTTAGAAAATACAGAAAAGGTGGCGCACATCTTAATACCTAGGGGAGAAAAATATACTTCCCAGGTGAACTCCTTTATCTCTTAATGGAGGTCCAATCGGAAATATCCCCAAATAAAAAAAAGGAGAGAGCCAGAATAACGGTGCAATACGTTTACATGCTTAATATAAGTGAGAGTAGTAAGCAGTAAAAACTAACACTTTCCTGAGCACTCCTCAGGTAAAACTCCTCCACAATTCCAATGCTCTCTGCCAGCATTGTCCGCTCACATTCCACAAGGATAAAACAGAAGATGGACAGACAGGTTGGCGAACAAGGTACTGAAGTTGTTTTACATCTAATTAAAGATGGCCACCGGAACAGATGTGCGCACATCCGTTCACACCCAAAATGATGATGTCACAATTCCACAATACCTGGTGTGCCAATCTCAAACCTCTATGCAGGGCCGGTGCAAGGATTTTCGTCTACACAGGTGCATTTTGGTGCCCCCCTCCTCTGACCCGCCACGCCTCCCACACCACCAACCCTCCATACATTTTATATATATAAAAGTATAATGTATAGTGTGGAAAATAAATACATCTAAATATTCAACTCGCATGCTCTAAATTTGTCACACATTGACACCCTAACACACATTGAAACCCTTAAACACAAAGACACCCTTGCAGTCATGCACAGAAACTTACACACACACCCTTACACAGAAACAGTGACACACTTACACACACCCTTACACAGTGACGCACTTACACACACCCTTACACAGACACAGTGACACACTTACACACCCTTACACTGACATAGTGACACACTTACACACCCATACACTGACACAGTGACACACTTACACACACACACCCTTACACAGACACAGTGACACACTTACACACACACCCTTACACAGACACAGTGACACACTTACACACACACCCTTACCACTTACACACACACAGTGACACACATAACCTGAGACACACTATTTTGCCACTCAGTATGCCAGTATTTAGCCACTCAATATGCCAGTATTTTGCCCCTCAATATGCCCCTCAATATGGCATTTAATATGCCCGGATTTTGCCTCTCAATATGCCATTTAATATGCCAGGATTTGCCCCTCCAATATGCAATTTAATATGCCAGGATTTTGCCTCTCAATATGCCATTTAATATGCCAGGATTTGCCCCTCCAATATGCCATTTAATATGCCAGGATTTTGCCCCTCAATATGCCAGGATTTTGCCCCTCCAATATACTCCTCAATATGCTAGGATTTTGTCACCCTCCTCCCTCCTTCCCCAGTACTAACCTCCTTGCTGCTCTGCAGGTCCGCGGCTGTGAGGAAACCGTTGTGCGCTCCCCTCCAGCTGCGCGGCTTCAATAAAGTTTGTTTAAAAATAGAAAAAAATGGGACCAGAGTTTAAACCAATCAATCAGAGTACTAGCCATTTTAAACAGAGTGGGAAAATTCTAAAGAACTTTCCCACGCTGTGTAAAATGACATAGAGCACTCTGATTGGTTGGATTTCAAACCAACCAATCAGAGTGCTGTGAAAGGTAAATGGAGAGACCTGTCAGTCTCTTCATTTACCTGTCAGAGCACTTTGATTAATTGGCTTAAACCAACCAATCAGAGTGCTCTGACCTTAATTGCAGGGTGGGCCAAGGCTTTATAAGCCTTCACCCGCCCTGCAGAGCTCAGTCTGCACGGGGCCCTCCATGGGCGAAGATAGATTATTTTTTACCCAGTGGATTATTTATTTTTGTGCGCTCGTTTTTTGTTTTTTTAACAGTTGCGGCGTGTATTATGGGTTTTTTTGCCCTTTTTTGGGGCTAAAGAAAAGAAGAAAGAAAAAAGAAGACCTCAAATGGTGAGTATGAAATTGTTTTTTTTTACAGGTTAGTTTATTGCCCACCCCCTTCACTATTATTAGGGTGAGGGGGGGAAGTAGGCATTTTTTTTTATTGGGGGGGGGAGTGACTAGAGGCTGGGCACCCCTAGTCACTTTATTTGTGGTCCCCACCCGCCGGCAATGGGTGGGGACCGGGGGGGGGGAACATTAGGTTCCCCCCTCATTATTATTTTAGCATCCCCACCCGCCGCTCATGGGTGGGGACTGGGGGGGGGACACTAGGTCCCCCCTAATTATCTTAGGGTCCCCACCCGCTGGCAATGGGTGAGGACCGGGGGGACATTAGGTCCCCCCTAACACTAGTATGTTTGGGTTCGGGGTTAAATTCGCCGAACCCGAACATCCAGGTGTCCGCTCAACTCTAGTCATTACATATAAAACTCGTGACAGACTAGTGACTTAAATCGACTTGATTTAAATCAAATTCACCCTGCATCACGTGGTTAAATTTAGAATTCAAGATATATGGTAGGTAAATGGAACAATTAAGTGTGTAATTACTACATGGATTGTACTGTAATTGACATTCTTACCGCCCACATTAATCGTTTATCTATATTTTCATTGGCAATCTTACCTCCCACATCAATCAGTTATCCATATTTTAATTGTCAATCTTACCTCCCACATCAATTGGTTATCCATATTTTAATTGTCAATCTTACCTCCCACATCAATCAGTTATCCATATTTTAATTGTCAATCTTACCTCCCACATCAATCGGTTATCCATATTTTCATTGTCAGTCTTACCTCCCACATCCAGGGCCGATCCTGGGCGGGTGCACGGGGTGCACCGCGCCCAGGCGCACGGGAGGAGAGGCGCTGTAGCAGGGAGCTCTCTCCCTGCCGTCCTCCTCCTTGTTAAAGCAAGCACAGCGCGACGGGGGCAAGCTCCGCCCCCGTCGCGTTCTGTGATTGGCTGCTGCCGGGAGGAGGACGTTCTCTAGAGTATCTGCCAAGACACCATAGAGAACATCCTCCTCCCTGCAGCCAATCACAGAACGCGACGGGGGCGGAGCTTTCCCCCGTTGCTCTGTGCTTGGATTAACAAGAAGGAGGAGGTAACAGTTAGGGTTTGGGGGGTGTTAAAATATAAAATAAAAAAAAGAAAGAAAGTGTGGAAGTGTCTGTGAATGTGTATAAGTGTGTATGTGTGTGTCAAGGTGTATAACTATGTGTGTGTTACTGTCTGTGTAAGTGTGTGTGAATGTGTATAAGTGTGTATGTGTGTGTCCAGGTGTATAACTGTGTGTGTTACTGTCTGTGTAAGTGTTTGTGTATAAGTCTGTATGTGTGTGTCAATGTGTATAACTATGTGTGTGTTACTGTCTGTGTAAGTGTGTGTGTGTATGTGTATAAGTCTGTATGTGTGTGTCAATTTGTATAACTATGTGTGTGTTACTGTCTGTGTAAGTGTTTGTGTATAAGTCTGTATGTGTGTGTCAATGTGTATAACTATGTGTGTGTTACTGTGTGTGTATGTGTATGTGGGTATGTGTGTGTCAATGTGTATAACTAAGCGTGTATTACTGTCTGTGTAAGTGTGTGTGTATGTGTATAAGTGTGTATGTGTGTGTCAAGGTGTATAACTATGTGTGTGTTACTGTCTGTGTTTGTGTATGTGTATAAGTGTGTATGTGTGTGTCAATGTGTATAACTAAGCATGTATTACTGTCTGTGTAAGTGTGTGTGTATGTGTATAAGTGTGTATGTGTGTGTCAATGTGTATAACTATGTGTGTGTTACTGTCTGTGTATGTGTGTGTCAATATGTATAACTATGTGTGTGTTACTGTCTGTGTATGTGTGTGTCAATGTGCATAACTATGTGTGTGTTACTGTTTGTGTAAGTGTGTGTGTACGTGTATAAGTCTGTATGTGTGTGTCAATGTGTATAACTATGTGTGTATTACTGTCTGTGTAAGTGTGTGTACATGAGTGTCTGTGCAAGTTTATCCTGTGCCTAAGTGTGTAAAGGTGGCTGTGTGTGTATTTATGTATGTGTGACAGTGTGTATAAGGGTGTCTGTGTAAATGTATGTCTGTGAGGGTGACTAAGTGTATAACTGTGTTTGTGTGACTGTGTGTATTTATGTATGACTGTGTGTATTTATATGTGACTGTGTATTTATGTGTGACAGTCTGTATTTATGTGTGACTGTGTGTATTTATGTATGACTGTGTGTATTTATGTATGTGTGACAGTGTGTATAAGGGTTTCTGTGTAAATGTATGTCTGTGAGGGTGACTAAGTGTGTAACTGTGTTTGTGTGACTGTGTGTATTTATGTGTGACTGTGTGTATTTATGTATGACCGTGTGTATTTATGTATGACTGTGTGTATTTATGTGTGGCTGTGTGTAAGTGTGTTCTTGCCCGGAGCCCTCACTGCGCTAATCAATTTATCACATGGAGGGCACCAGCCCCCTACCAGCTGGCGTCTATTTCCCGCCTCCTGCACTCAGCGTGTACGGAGGAGACGGCCGGGGGACGCGAGAGCAGCAGCAAGGTGAGTACTGGGGAAGGCAGGAGAGGATATGCTTTTATTGGGTAAACTAACTGTGGCATATTGGCTGTAGCCTATTAATTGGCAAACTAACATTGGTATATAAATGGGAAAACTGTCTGTGACATATCAGTGGGCAAATTGGCTATTGTATATTAATGGACAAACTGGCTGTAGCATATTAATGGGCTAAATAATTGGCATATTACTTGGGAAACTGGTGTATTTTAATGGACAAACTGGCATTTTTATTGGGCAAACTGTAGCATTTTTAATAGGCAAACTGGCTGTTGCTTATGTTAATGGAAAAGTGTACCCTAAGTACACCTTTGCAAATGGGCTGCCCATGTGCTGCTTTGCTGCCTCTCAGAGCCAGCTCTGCAGATCGGCGCCACGTTTCCCCTTAGACCTCAGTCAGCGCTTTCTGCTCTTTCCGTGCACAGTGATGACTTCAGTCATCACTATGTGCGGGGAGATCAAGGCAGTGCTAATTGAGTTCTGAGATGAGGCCAGTAGTGGGCATGGAAAGGGACATGGGAAGAGACAAATACATGGTAGGTAGGAGGTATAGGAGAAAGATATGGGGTGTGACAGACAGACATGGGGTATGAGTGGAGAGAGACAAACATGGGGTATGAGTGGAGAGAGAGACAGACATGGGCAATGAGTGGAGAGTGAGAGACAGGCATGGGGAATGAGTGCAGAGTGAGAGACAGGCATGGGGAATGAGTGCAGAGTGAGAGACAGACATGTGGAATGAGTGCAGAGTGAGAGACAGACATGTGGAATGAGTGCAGAGTGAGAGACAGACATGGGGAATGAGTGCAGAGTGGGAGACAGACAGACATGGAGTATGAGTGGAGAGAGAGAGACAGATATGGAGCATGAATGGAGAGAGAGAGAGACATGGAGCATGAGTGGAGAGAGAGACAGACATGAGGGAATGGGGAGAGAGAGACAGACATGAGGGTACGGGGAGAGAGAGACAGACATGAGGGTACGGGGAGAGAGAGACAGACATGAGGGTACGGGGAGAGACAGACAGACATGAGGGTACGGGGAGAGACAGACAGACATGAGGGTACGGGGAGAGACAGACAGACATGAGGGTACGGGGAGAGACAGACAGACATGAGGGTATGGGGGGAGAGAGAGAGACACGTGAGTGACTTGGTGGAATATTATTTATCACTCTTTGTGTACTTCTTTTCAAATGATGCTCAGCCAGACTAATGAGAGACTTTGGCTGGTTGGCATCATGGGAACAGTAGTTAAAACTCATTCTGCTAGCCAGCAAAAAGTCTCCCATGTTGCTGGCTGAGCATCATAGAAATAAATAAAACCACTACACAGTATTATGGCAAAATATATATCTTTATTTAAAATAAACGTTGGTCCTTTACATTAAAATAAAGTTTTCTCCCTCCCCCTCTCCCCAATATTGAAATGGGCATGCCTGGAACAGAAATGTCTAAAGGGGAGGAGTTTATAATATAGCCACGCCCACCCTTGGGCGCCAAAGGAAAACCTGCACCCAGGCGCCCGTGACCCTAGGATCGGCCCTGCCCACATCCATCGGTTATTCATATTTTCATTGCCAATCTTACTCCCACATCAATAGGTTATCCATATTTTCACTGCCAATCTTACCTCCCACATCAATCATTTATCCATATTTTCATTGGCAATCTTACCTCCCACATCAATCGGTTATCCATATTTTCATTGACAATCTTACCTCCCACATCAATCAGTTATCCATATTTTCATTGACAATCTTACCTCCCACATCAATCAGTTATCCATATTTTCATTGGCAATCTTACCTCCCACATCAATCGGTTATCCATTTTTTCATCCACTTCATTGGGTATTCTCTTTTCTCCAGCAAAAGGACCAAACTTCTCCCCCTAATCAGAAAGGAAACAGAAGGTATGTCTGAAAGAGGAATATAAGTAACTAGAGGAGTAACCTATAAAGAATAGTTTCTGAAAAAACACACTAAAGTGTAACCACTAAAAGTGTCAAGGTCTGGATTGGGGTATATTTTCTGACCCCAAAATACCCCTGAAGAGAAATATATATCGGTACCAGCTGATATTGGCACATGAAAGGCCCTAAGAAAATAGGTCAAGGACTTGAAAGACAGAACATCAATTATTTAAAATCGGGATTCTATAGAAGTAATTATTGAGATGGGGTCACACATCAGGCACAGGTAGAAGTTGTCTTTTATCCTAAAATAAATGGGTCAATTATACATAACCATCCCAGAACACACAATATTTTAACAACTGTTCTGGATTCAACATAGACACAGTATCATTCACTTTGTGGCTGTTGCAAGATGGCAGATCATTTTAGATATATGGGCTCCGTTATACAGCTTACATTGCTACATCCTTTTGCTTCAACAAATAACAGAAACATATATATATATACACACTGAACAAAATTATAAACGCAACACTTGTTTTTGCCCCCATTTTTCATGAGCTGAACTCAAAGATCTAAGACTATTTCTATGTACACAAAAGGCCTATTTCTCTCAAATATTGTTCACAAATCTGTCTAAATCTGTGTTAGTGAGCACTTCTCCTTTGCTGAGATAATCCATCCACCTCACAGGTGGGGCATATCAAGATGCTGATTAGACAGCATGATTATTGCAAATGTGTGCCTCAGGCTGACCCCAATAAAGGCCACTCTAAAATGTGCAGTTTCTGCAACATGAAGTGATGGTCGTGGATGAATGGCACAACAATGGGCCTCAGGATCTCGTCATGGTATCTCACGTTATCTCTGTGCATTCAAAATGCCATCAGTAAAATGCACCTGTGTTCGTTGTCCAAAATTGTTGCGTTAATAATTTTGGTCAGTGTATATATTTACTAGTAATAATATAACATGCAGACTTTTGACATTACCACATGTACAATGAAATCAGTAGGACATTCTATCACTTTTACACTTTCTCTAGTCAGTTCTGCAGCTCAGTATATTTGGATACATTAAGTTCATATTCTCTTAACAGTCTCTCTCAGTTGTGAATCATTGATTCCACAACCGATTATGTCCTTGATCAACAAAAACTTATATTCCAAATTCACAAGTTGTTGCTAGCTTTTTCAATTCTGGGGCATATGAATCAATTTTTCTCCCCAGACTCCTGATTCCTTGAAAAAATATATTTGTATTTCCAGTTTGATTCCTGTATGGATCACATTATTTATAAAATGCTTGTAGAATGTATCTCAATGTAGGAGTTTCACTAGCACTTATAATGCTTAGTATTTTAGCAAGTTCCCTACCTTTCTAGCCAATCAGATAATAAAATAGTTTTACTTTGTGGTTCTCATCTTTTGTCAGTTTGTCCCACATCCACGCTTAGGATAACAGCATTTAGCTTTTGTCTTTTTGGTGGTTTCAGCCCACTTTCCTTGACATTAGGCAAAAGTAAACAATTGTATTTACTCATAGTAGTCTCTGGTCTCTCTGTTGTATACCACTCTGGTACACCAGGGGTAGGCTACACAATGATGTATAGGCCTCAGTATCTTTCTGAGGAACTTGCAGATGTTATGCAGTTCACAAGTTCAGTTTCATTAATTTACCACTCTCACCTAGATGCTGTATATCAACAGCATAAAACAAGAATAGGAAAAGGGTTTAACTTGATGGACACTTGCATACACTACTATATGTATGATTCATTATTCTTTATTATGCAGGGTTCTGATACACAGTATCCATGCTGACCTCCATTCCACTTACAGTGCATAACTGTCTGAACCTCCTGCAGCTCCCCCTACAGGTTGATCGCATAAAATTGCTACAGTTAGAACTCTCATGTTTTTTGCCACTGCCTGTAAATACTCTTGCACTACCCTTCACTTACTGCATTTGGATCTCACGAATTTATTAATAGTATATGATTAGATGCTAATCACTGCCAGTTAACCTCATGACTCGGGGAATTATAGGAAATGCCGAACACTGGCACCCAAAAGGCTACAGCTGATCTTGTTTTAGGTGTTTATAAAAAATAAATATATTTCTAATGGTATATAAGGCTATTCGTGTTGCCATGACTAACGCTGTCTTCACCTTATGGATGCCACAGTACGGAGCAGGAAGCTAGTTTATGTAATACGTGACATCCATCTGGTCCTCCTCAGTGTGACTGTGTGCTGGAGATGTTTGATGATTAGGGCAGTACCTCTCGGTCATCCCAAGGTCCTACAGTTATGATTGCCCCTTCCATTGCACAGACCCCTTTTGGTAACACAATGCAGTGTGTAGACGTGGCACGGTCTCCCCTCCCGACTCACACGTTGCACAGCCCTGATCCAGACAAGGGAAGTGGGATACCTCGTATAACGCCATCAGCCCCTCATATTACAAAGTATATCACGCGGCTGTGCTGCAAAGGAATCGGACAAACCTTTTTGACTCGCCGGCTGGTGTACAGCCCCATCCCGTCTTGGACCTGGGAAGACTTCAGGGAGAATCTGTCTGGCACGTACATGCCCAGCATGTTACTGGCTGTGCTTTTACTGGCTTACACAGGCTGCATTGGAAGGGGATGGCAGAGGGGGCAGTGCAGAGGTAGTGCGGTGGGTATTTATTTCATGTTGGGGTAAAGAGGGGAAGGTAGGAGCACAGCAGACTCCATGTCTGCGTTCCTTGAGCCTGGGCTCCTACACAGGCACGAAGAAAGGAAAGCTGACATCCTATTGGCCAGAAGTTTGGCTCATCCCAAATATATTCTGTTTCCTTAGCTCACACTGAGTGCAAGGCTTGAAGAAAGATCGCTTTCTCCTTCTGTTACTTGAGGTTTCTGATTTAAGTCACGTGGTGCACACAAGTCTTGCATTCCCTTGGTTAGACACCAAGTCAAATATTACGTTTCTGAAGTGGTAAAAAAAAGTATAATGTCATTCATTTTTCTCACAATTTGGCAGTGATGGTTTAGCTTTGGACACCATACTTCTGGTACTGACAGAGACAGCCAGCTACTGACAGAGACAGACAGAACTACTAACAGAGACAGACAGATAGCTACTGACATAAACAGACAGCCAGCTACTGAACATAGACAGACAGACAGCTACTGACATAGACAGACATACAGCTAGCTACTGACAGACAGAGACAGCTACTGACATAGACAGACAGCTAGCTAATGACATAGACAGACAGCTAGCTACTAACAGACAGACAGCTAGCTACTGACATAGACAGACAAACAGCTAGCTACTGACAGACAGAGACACAGAATTAGAGAGACACTCAAATATACAGCTAGTCACAAGCCAGCCATTAATTTACAGGGGGGAAAAAGTGCATCAATCCATGTGCCCCATCCCCCAATCCCTCCCCCTTACTTTACCGCATCAGGGGAGACTGCCAGCTCCGCCCCTCGAACGTCGGATTCAAACACTAAAGAGCGATAAGCAATGGGGCGGAGCTGGCAGTCTCCACAGATCGGCCCATCGTGCTGCGGTCCTCTTAAATACAAATAAAAAGTGTATGTCCCAGCAGTGAGGGGCGCATGGTAATGCCAATACCGGGTGCCAGGTCTAATTTCCTGGTCGCCATGGCGACTTGGCGCCAGGGGTTTGTCGAGCCCTGTGTTAGTGCATATCATAATGTGCTTTCAAAGTAATTTAAAATGCATGTTTTTCGTTTTGCATTGCTTAAAATGTAAAATACTTAAAGCTAGATGAAATTACAGCAGTTTGCAAGAAACCAGGACTACCCATACTAGCTAAGTAAAAGTCTTTTTTTTTTTGCTGCAGGAACCAATGAGAATAATTTCATTTATATAACTCATTCAACTGATGTAAGACAATGTGTTGCAATGTGTTAAGAGATTCTACTGTTTACAAGAGCAAGTTTATTACAGTCCACACAATGTATTCTTTTTACCAGCAGCACAGGAAGTGACTAAACTTTTTTATCCTCCATGTCTATATAGTCAGTGCTGGTGGAGTGCTTGAGTCAAATATTAGACATGTGATTTATGCAGAATGCCTGCATTAAATCACACTACAAAAAAGACTGTGCACTATACACGCAGTATTCTTCAACTTGCACCTAAGGGAGTTTGGGGACAAGACTGCCCCTTAAGGAATACAATTTACCACCTGTGTAGTTATCTACACTATTGAACCTTTGTGACACCAATGGAAGCTCGGTTTAATTGTCTCCAAAGGGGATATAGATCACTGTGTGTGCCAATGTAAAAAAGCAAACTTCCAACAAAAGTTGGTAGTTCAAGCTACAAGGTCTACTCAATGAAGAGAGAACTTCAGGGAATTGAAATGGTAATTTAAAACTTTTGGCCAATATAGCTGAGTTGGAAAAAATCTCCAATGGAGCTAATGGGAGAATTTTCCCAACTTAGATGCTTTGGCCTTAAGTTTGAAATTCCCATCTCAATTCCATGTTTATTGAATAAACCATGTTATGTGTGGGTCTTTATTCATAACACCCATAGATTCTAAGAGCTTTGGGTGTACAACCCAAATAAGAAATAAAGTTAACGAGCAGTACTAAAAACAAGTAACATCTTTGGCACTTTATGTCTCATCAAATGATAGCTGGCTGAGCAGTATGGGAAGTAATTTACACAGTCTGCTTAATTATTGCACCTTCTCCCCCCTGGCGTATCGGGATGGTGGGCGGAGCTTGGGAGGTCAAGTGTCAGCGCTACGGAAAAATAAGATCAGGACCGCGTAATTGCAGTTCTAAATCCTGTTGTCCTGCTGAGCTCAACCTCTTATCCCCAAAAGAAGGGCAAAGGTAGAACTCAGCGGGAAAGATCCAAATCAGGACTGTCCCATGCAAAGCGCGACAGTTGGGGGTTATGCTCGTGTTAGAAATATTATATAAAGCATATGCAATAAACATCACTGCAAGAGTAGACACCAATATTTTTTATGGTGGATATTTACTAGAGTTTGTGATGGACAATTTAATGATGTTCTATGGAACTTCACAGATTATGCCACTGATGTCTTCATATGGACACCTTACCTATTCCTATTACATCAGAGGCTGGACAGCGCCTACCATGCATGACACTTGACCTCCCAAGGTAGGCACTGCCCTCCAGTGCCCCGATATCAAGAGTTGGGAAGGATGTAGTTATGAAAGGCCATGGTCTTCAACATTCTTGTGCATTACACTTACAAACAGTCTGGAAACATCTCGCTGCAGTAGTAAAAGAGTTTAATTCCAGTAGTTCTATAGACAAATATAAAATACAATAACACCAATTATCAATCCCAATGTTTTGTAACTCACACCATAAGACTGCCGATAAAATGCGCTTAAAATTCTTAAACAATCAATGCCCACTTCTCTTCCATCTCATAAATTGTACTTCACCTTCAAAATTGCAACCTCAAGATCTTACACCAGATATGGCACCATATGGATCTATTTCAACTTGCCAAAGTACATTGCCATGCTTCTCTGAGAGGGTGCCAACCTTCCTCAGGAGTGCAAAATAAAAAAAATGGAAGTATAAAGGAAGCACACACAGAAAACGCCTAACAGTGGTGCTATGCCTGCGTGCATCTATGTAAAACACACTCTCGAATGTTAGTTTATGCTTTTTTTACTTCCTGACACTTTTGTGTGTTGGAATGTTTTTACATATATCCCCACCATATCTTATCTATGTACCCACATACATGGGAATCCGAAGAAATTTTTTCAGGGGGTGGCATACTTTTACTGTCGTCCATGCTGCGCCGCGCCTCTTTTTGATAATGTCAAGAAGTGGAGGAGCTTAGTCATTATCAGTGCAGCATGTAAACAGTTGATAAACGGTGATGCCACAGCATCACTTTGCCAATTAAAATAATCCACTGTCAGGTACCAATTAACATGCCACAGTCACTTTGCCATTAAAATATGCAACAGTCAGTTTTCCTATTAAAATATGCCACCCTTCGTGGAAGACAAATTAATGAAGAGCGTATCGCGCAGACATCTCCTAGCTGCTTGAGAGGGGGATCCAGGTCCCCTGCAGCTCTGCAGGGGACCTGGATCCCAGTCTAATAGTCTGACCTCGATTTGAGGTCAGATTATAAGATGACCTCGAATGTAAGACGAAGGGTCTTTTTCAGAGCATTTGCTCTGAAAAAAACCTTGTCTTATATTCGAGCAAATACTGTATATATATGCCACCGTTTATCCACTAAATCAGGGCTTGACAAAGTTAACTGACTTTTAGGAGCCAGCTAAAAAATTTAGGAGCCAGACAACAGTACATACAGACAAACACAAGCAGTCACATATACACACACACACACACAGATACTTAACCATTAGTATGCCAGTATTATTTTGCCATTAATATGCCAGTGTTATTTTATTAAGCCACAGCCAATTTGCCCAATAATATGACAGTATTTGTTTTCCATTAATAAGCCACAGACAATTTGCCCAATAATATGCCAGGATGACGTAGCCATTTAATATGCCAGGTTTTGTCACTCAATATTCCAGGATTTAGCCATTTAATATGCCAGGATTTAGACATTCAATATGCCAGGATTTAGACATTTAATATGCCAGGATTTGTCACTCAATATGCCAGGATTTAACCATTTAATATGCCAGGATTTTTCACTCAATATGCCAGTATTTAGACATTCAATATGCCAGGATTTAGACATTCAATATTCCAGGATTTAGCCATTTAATATGCCAGGATTTAGACATTCAATATGCCAGGATTTAGACATTTAATATGCCAGGATTTGTCACTCAATATGCCAGGATTTAACCATTTAATATGCCAGGATTTTTCACTCAATATGCCAGTATTTAGACATTCAATATGCCAGTATTTAGACATTCAATATGCCAGTATTTAGACATTCAATATGCCAGGATTTAGACATTCAATATGCCAGGATTTAGCCACTCAATATGCCAGGATTTAGACATTCAATATGCCAGGATTTAGACATTCAATATGCCAGGATTTAGCCATTTAATATGCCAGGATTTATACATTCAATATGCCAGGATTTAGACATTTAATATGCCAGGATTTGTCACTCAATATGCCAGGATTTAACCATTTAATATGCCAGGATTTTTCACTCAATATGCCAGTATTTAGACATTCAATATGCCAGGATTTAGACATTCAATATGCCAGGATTTAGCCACTCAATATGCCAGGATTTAGCCACTCAATATGCCAGGATTTAGACATTTAATATGCCAGGATTTGTCACTCAATATGCCAGGATTTAACCATTTAATATGCCAGGATTTTTCACTCAATATGCCAGTATTTAGACATTCAATATGCCAGTATTTAGACATTCAATATGCCAGTATTTAGACATTCAATATGCCAGGATTTAGACATTCAATATGCCAGGATTTAGCCACTCAATATGCCAGGATTTAGACATTCAATATGCCAGGATTTAGACATTCAATATGCCAGGATTTAGCCATTTAATATGCCAGGATTTATACATTCAATATGCCAGGATTTAGACATTTAATATGCCAGGATTTGTCACTCAATATGCCAGGATTTAACCATTTAATATGCCAGGATTTTTCACTCAATATGCCAGTATTTAGACATTCAATATGCCAGGATTTAGACATTCAATATGCCAGGATTTAGCCACTCAATATGCCAGGATTTAGCCACTCAATATGCCAGGATTTAGACATTTAATATGCCAGGATTTGTCACTCAATATGCCAGGATTTAACCATTTAATATGCCAGGATTTTTCACTCAATATGCCAGTATTTAGACATTCAATATGCCAGGATTTAGACATTCAATATGCCAGGATTTAGCCATTTAATATGCCAGGATTTTTCACTCAATTTGCCAGGCTTTGTCACTTAATATGCCAGTATTTTAGCCACTCAATATGCCAATGTTTTTATTGTTTATTTTTAAACACACTGCACCTTTTAAGCACTAAAAGAACGCTATTTAGTTATGCATCACGCAATTTGATACCACACACCTCAGAACCAAATGACCTTTAATTTTATTGGATAACAAAATGTATTAATTTTAGCACTGTTTACTCTGTTAAATACACTTATGATAAAGCATCAGTAGACGCGAAACGTGTGTTTGTCCTGCATTCGTCATTTTATTTCACTCTGTGGTTACTGCAATAAAAGATTTTTTGACACTTTGAATATACTCCTGGAGTGCCGGCTTCTTAGTTAAAAGTCTGTGTTGCTGCTTGTGAAGTAGACTACTCGTTAAACTGGCACCTGCAGATCCATCTACTTTGAGGACACCAGGGATTTGGCATCCCTAAGGACTTGAGGTTGGATATTTTGGCCCCTGTAGAAGAGGGTGAAGGGCCTGCAATTCACAGCACTTAGTTTTAAGAGACTGCTCCCTGTGTGGGGATGGGACACTTCATCGCGTCTGCTTCCGCGCAGCCGCTTCACCGCCGACTATACAGCACAAGACAGATCGTCACTGGAGATTTCATCGCGGGACATTTCATCGCTAAAGGTAAGTATTTTACCGATTTTAGTTGGTTTAGAATTAGGGTTTAGGGGGTTAGAATTAGGTTTAGTGTTTAGTGTTAGGGGTTAATTTTACTATTAGGGGTCGGGGGTTAGTATTAGGGTTAGTATTAGGGTTTAGGGGGTTAATTTTAGTATTAGGGGTCGGGGTTAGTATTAGGGTTAGTATTAGGGTTTAGGGGGTTAACTTTAGTATTAGGGGTCGGGGGTTAGTATTAGGGTTAGTATTAGGGTTTAGGGGGTTAATTTTAGTATTAGGGGTCGGGGTTAGTATTAGGGTTTAGGGGGTTAACTTTAGTATTAGGGGTCGGGGGTTAGTATTAGGGTTAGTATTGGGGTTTAGGGGGTTAACTTTAGTATTAGGGGTCGGGGTTAGTATTAGGGTTTAGGGGGTTAACTTTAGTATTAGGGGTCGGGGGTTAGTATTAGGGTTAGTATTGGGGTTTAGGGGGTTAACTTTAGTATTAGGGGTTAGTATTGGGGTTTAGGGGGTTAACTTTAGTATTAGGGGTCGGGGGTTAGTATTAGGGTTAGTATTAGGGGTCGGGGTTAGTATTAGGGTTTAGTGTTACTATTGGGGGGGGGAAATAATTTATTAGCGGGGGTTATTTTCGTTTTACTTGTACATTTGTAAGAGCTGACAGTTCAGCGCTGGACTGTCAGCTCTTACATAGCTGCAGCCGCGGTGAAACGGCCGCGTTATACTTCATTGCTGACAGTTCAGCGTTCTAACTGCCGCGCTGAACTGTCAGCGATGAAAATGCGGCGAAGAAGTGTCCTAGACCCCCCTGTGTTACTTTAGTTGGAAATTAAAGTTGCATTTGTTCACATACATCTGGTTGAGTCTTATTCCAATGTGGGGAAACATGAAAGGATAGTTAGTGTTAGTTTGCTGGGTGGATGCACTGACCAAAAAACATTGCTGACCAACACCATCATTGTGTTTATGAATACTCTTTTTCCAGGCAACATGGTATTGAATATAAATAACGTATATACATATACAATGCCTTGCTATATGTTTCAATTTACAGGATTGTTGTGATATAAGCAGGGATGGGCAACCATGTGGCATTTTACTTGTGTACTATTAAGATCATTAATCTCATCCAGTGATTACAAATTTAGTTTGCTATGAGACGTAGATGTTTCCTGTCCCAGTAGTTTAAGGGGATCTGGCAGGCCCGGACTGGCCATCGGGCACACCGGGCAAATGCCCGGTGGCCATGGGCCGAGGCCGGCAGAGGAGGTCCCAGCAGTGGCCTCTTGGTCCCAGGATCTCCCCTGCCGGTCTATGCAGGGCCGGCACTATCCGAGCGCCGACCCCACTGTTTTCCATGAAGGGCCGGTGAGGACATCAAAGATCTCCCTCACCGGCCCACATGCTGTCGGCGGGGAGGGAGAGCCTCGAGAGAGGACCCGGCGGAGCTCTAACTTGCAGCTCCACCGGGTTCCTCTCGCGAGATCCGGAGCATTGCCATGGCAACGACCGGATCTCGCGAGAGTGAACTCTAGCCCGAGGCTAGAGTTCACTCACCATGAGGAACACCACCTCCCAGTCCCAGGCAAAGGTAAGAAGGGAGTGATGGGTGTGAGAGTGCTGTGTTATTTTATTTGTTTATAAAATAACAGGCATTATGTCCCGTCCCGCCTACACACACACACACACACACAATCCATTCTAACATTTATACAGCACTCTCACACACAGCACTCACACCCATCACACACAGCATTCTCACACACAGCATTCTCACATCCATCACACACAGCACTCTCACACCCATCACACACAGCATTCTCACACCCATCACACACAGCATTCTCACATCCATCACACACAGCACTCTCACACCCATGACACACAGCACTCTCACACCCATCACACACAGCACTCTCACACACAGCACTCAAACCCATCACACACAGCATTCTCACATCAATCACACACAGCATTCTCACATCCATCACACACAGCACTCTCACACCCATCACACACAGCATTCTCACACCCATCACACACAGCATTCTCACACCCATCACACACCGCATTCTCACATCCTTCACACACAGCACTCTCACACCCATCACACACAGCATTCTCACACCATCACACACATCATTCTCACACCCATCACACACAGCACTCTCACACCCATCACACACAGCACTCTCACACCCATCACACACAGCACTCTCACACACAGCACTCTCACACACAGCACTCACACCCATCACACACAGCATCCTCAAACCCATCACACACAGCATTCTCACACCCATCACACACAGCATTCTCACATCCATCACACACAGCACTCTCACACCCATCACACACAGCATTCTCACACCCATCACACACAGCATTCTCACACCCATCACACACAGCATTCTCACACCCATCACACACAGCACTCTCACACCCATGACACACAGCACTCTCACACACAGCATTCTCAAACCCATCACACACAGCATTCTCACACCCATCACACACAGCATTCTCACACCCATCACACACAGCACTCTCACACCCATCACACACAGCACTCTCACACCCATCACACACAGCACTCTCACACCTATCACACACACAGCATTCTCACACATCATAGACAGCACTCTTGCACTCTCACACACATCATACACAGCACTCTCACACACAGCACTCTCACACACGCCCCCCCCCCTCACACACCACCCCCCTCATCACACCGCCCCCCTCACACACACATACTGCACCCCTCACATACACACAGAACCCCCCAACACACTGCACAACAGACATACACAATACTTCCATATATATATATATACACACAGCATCCCTCACACACATACTGCACCCCTAAACACATTACATTCCAGACACACACTAGATCCCTTACCCAACTCTGGATCATCTACACACATACAGACACTAGATCCCTATATACACTCTGAAACCGTTATAAACACACACTCACTAGATCTCCTATACACATTCTGGGTCCTTCAAACACACACTAGACTCATATATATGTATATATACACACACTAGATTCCTTGTAAGTAAACACATACTACACCCCTAAACACACACTACATCTATATATACACACACGCACACACTATAGCCTGTATGCACACACTTGCTATATCCCCTATACAAACATTCTCTACAGCCCCTAGCCACATATGCATCACATTACACCACAAACACAACTAAAACCGACCTTATTACACAATACCACACCACAATCAGCTCACTGTACACACACGCAATCCCACAAGCAGGCTCCAAACACATGCTCAATACTCTTTCCTGGCATTTTTGTCTCCTGGTATCCATTTATAGAGACACCAGAGACAAGTTGCAAGGAAACACAGTGCAAGCATGTTATTAAATTTGCTTGCACTGTGCAGAACAAATACAGGGCTTTTTTCTCATGCTAGAGCTCTTCAGCAGAGCTCTGCGCATGGTCTGCCCTGGAAGAGCATTGAACCAACATGCTCAATTTGAGAGGGAGCGTGTTTGTCATTGGTGATGACAAAACACACCTCCTCTGCCCCGCCCCCTTCTTAGTGGGCCGCTGTGATTAAAAAATGCCCGGGCCGAATTTTTCTCCCAGTCCGGCCCTGGGATCTGGCATGGCATGGGATAAAGCTTTCAACAGAGCGTACCATTCAACTAGTGCTGTGGTATTTCTTGCAGTGGTAAATGCCATGTGTGACTAGTGATGCCACCTTTTCTTCTTTAACCTCTTCCAGACGCTAGGAAGTTCTATGTTGTCTTTTTTTTTTTGGTCCCAAAAGATGCTAGGACAGCATAGAATGTCCTGCGTTTAACAGGTCATCCCAGCGATGAGCTGTGCACGGATCCCGCTTCAGGGACTTACAGCAGGATCTTACCTTTCAAATGAGGACAATTTAAGTGGTCTCAGACTGACAGGAAAAATGTAGCCGATGCTGAAAGCGAGCACCAGCAACATTTTACCAATTTCCGGGCTCAGGCACGCCTCTGTGACGTCACATGGGACATTGGGAGGTCTCGCGATTTTTTTGGCAGGGACCCACAGGGTCCACTAAGACCCTGATTTGACCTGAAGCCAATGTTTTACTGGCTTGCCTGTAAAATACCGGCTTGTGACAACCACATGTATGACAGATTCTGCCCATGTAGTCTTGTAGATAAAGATGATGGGCTGTAGTCCTGTATTTCTCCCTTAAATGTCTTCTTAAAGAGAACATACCATTCATAACTATTGCTTTAAGCAATGTCATGTCACATAGCAAATAATGTAACATTACCCATCTACTACAGGATATTCTGAAGTTATTCTGTGATCATTCATCTGCTGCTCTAGAACTTCAATAATATCTGGCCATGCATTCACATGGAGCCACATGAGAAAGTAACTGCTTGCCTTAAATCATTTATTAGATCTTATTTAAAAGTAAATGTAGGTTTGTATAATCAATGAAGAACCAACCACATATATGAAAAATGCCTTGTGTCAATCCCAAAGTTCCTAACACAATATAGGAGGCTCATTATTTTTGCTGGACTCAAATGGATAGCCTAGTCCCCAAACTCACTTCTGGTGCAAGATGAAGATTACTGCTTGTATAGTGCACAGGCTTTTAATCTCCTTTCTTCAAGTCTTAGCGGGTGACCTCTTGTCCTTTGTACTGTTCTGTTAATGAACAGGTATTTAGAAAGCCCTTTGTATGGGCCCTGTCCATATTTATATAACATTATAATATCCCCTCTCAGGGGCGTCACTAGGGTTGGTGTCACCCGGTGCGGAAACTCATGGTGTCACCCCCCTGGATTTCCTCCAATACAATGCCAAACAGATTCCTTAGTAATGCCAGTTAGATAGCCTATTAACTATGCCACACACAGGAGCCCCATAAATTATGCCACACACAGAAGCCCCATAAATTATTCCACACCAGAGCCCCATAAATTATGCCACACCAGAGCCCCACTATTTATGCCTCACCTCTGTCCAATTAATTATGCCACACAAACAGGTGCCCCATTATTATGCCACACACACACACACACACACAGGTGCCCCATAATTATGCCACACAAAAGAGTTCCTTAATTATGCCACACATGGGGCTCGATAAATATGCCACACACAAGCGCCCCATAATTATGCACACATGGGACCGCCATTAATTATGCAACACACAGGAGCCCCACAAGGTGACAATTGTACAATTATAGATACCAGGAATATTGTGCCACTCAGAGCCCAGTAATATTGTGCCAGTCAGATACCAGTAATATTGTGCCATTCAGATACCAGTAATAGTGTGCCACTGAGAGCCCAGTAATATTGTGCCAGTCAGATACCCTGAATATTGTGCCATTCAGAGACCAGTAATATTGTGCCAGTCAGATACCAGTAATATTGTGCCACTCAGAGCCCAGTAATATTGTGCCAGTCAGATACCAGGAATATTGTGTCATTCAGAGCCCAGTAATAGTGTGCCAGTCAGATGCCTGTAATATTGTGCCAGTCAGAGCCCAGTAATAGTGTGCCAGTCAGAGTCCAGTAATAGTGTGCCAGTTAGAGCCCAGTAATAGTGTGCCAGTCAGAGCCCAGGAATATTGTGCCATTCAGATACCAGGAATATTGTGCCAGTCAGAGCCCAGTAATAGTGTGCCACTCAGATACCAGTAATATTGTGCCAGTCAGAGCCCAGGAATATTGTGCCAGTCAGAGCCCAGGAATAGTGTGCCAGTCAGAGCCCAGGAATAGTGTGCCAGTCAGAGCCCAGTAATAGTGTGCCACTCAGATACCAGTAATATTGTGCCAGTCAGAGCCCAGGAATATTGTGCCACTCAGATACCAGTTATATTGTGCCAGTCAGAGCCCAGGAATAGTGTGCCAGTCAGAGCCCAGGAATAGTGTGCCACTCAGAGCCCAGGAATAGTGTGCCACTCAGAGCCCAGTAATAGTGTGCCAGTCAGATACCAGTAATATTGTGCCAGTCAGATACCAGTAATATTGTGCCAGTCAGAGCCCAGTAATAGTGTGCCATGCAAACCCCAGTAATAGTGTGCCAGTCAGAGCCCAGGAATATTGTGCCATGCCAGTGCTCGTTTTAAACCTCCCTCCTCCCCCCTTCCCCATCACTTACCGAATTGCTGCTGCTCTGTGTCCCCAGACGGACGCCTCCTCCGTGCAGTCTTCCCTCCTGGAGGTGTCACCCGGTGCGGTCCGCCCCCCTCGGGACGCCACTGTCCCCTCTAAGCCGCGGTTTCTCTAGCGTGTACACATTTAACTTTTCCAGCCTTTCTTCAAAACTAAAACGTTCCATTCCCCTGATTAGTTTTGTAGCCCTCCTCTGCACTTTCTCTAGTTCCATAATGTCTTTTTTTTTAAAAGGCGCCAATAATTGAATCACAAATTCAAGGTGACGTGTTATGCGATAAATGGCAAATGCGATTCAATGTAGACAAGTGTAAAATAATGTATTTTGGGTACAATAATAAAAGTGCAACATATAGTTTAAATGGGGTTTCCTTGGGGAAATCTACTAATGAAAAATATTTTGGAGTAGTTGTAGACAATAGATTTAGCAGTAAGGCACAGTGTCATCTGGCAGCTGCAAAGGCCAATAAGATATTGGGGTGTATTAAAAGGGGTATTGAATCACCAGAGAAAGATATTATTCTGCCCCTTTATAGGTCCAAACAATTATTGTTTTGAGGGCTAATTCAATCTCCAATCCTACATAAAATAAAATATATTTTAAGCTAGCTGCAATAATGAATTCTGAAAATAAATAGTGCTATCATATTTCATTAAGTAGAAATTCAATTAGAACATCAAGGAAACACATTAAATTGAAGGCACTGCAGAATAAGCATCCAGGGTTCAAAATTATTTTATGAAAAAAACTGATTTGCAGGATTAGATCAAAAGTCACAAAATTGCATATGGCATTAGACAAATAAGTTGAACTATATCCAAATGCATGAATGCTGGTATAAAATGGTTTTGTTTTTATTTTTTGGCAGAGGAAAACTTAACTCCATAAATCCACAAAAGGTATGCATTCATCCCTTATGAGTTTTTCGATGGTTTCAATTTTTGTTTCTAGATAACTTTTTAATTAACAATCATTTATCAACTGATTACTCATAAAAGGCTTGGTAGAGAATAATATGAAAGAAAGAGGAAAAACGTTAATGCCTACTAAGGTCTGATCGAAAGAGACAATACACCACAATGTTAAAAAAAAATAGGACATTTTATTAAAAGCCATTGACATACATAAAACTGAATAAATTAGATATAACTGGGCAATCCAGCAAACTACACTTGATATAGCTGGGTAATCCTATATAAATATGGTAATTTTATCTACTTATAAATTGATGCTCACTTAGATAGAGAGGGAAACAAATCCATTTAAATATCTACAGACAAAAAAAAAAAAACAGTGTAAAACAAAGGTATACCACTGCAACTACATAAGAAAAACAGGGCTGGTTGGCAGGTTTACACCCCACCCAACCTCAAGTGTGCTCCATCCTGCTGCCTAACCTGCCTGCAAAGAGATGAATCCAGCCCATTACTGTGAGTTTTACTACTATGTAGCTCTGTGACACACATATTTTTTGCACTACTCAGTTTTATGGGGGGTCTAAGACGCTTCATCACTGCCATTGCAGCGCTGATGTCTGATCTGTCAGCACTCACAAATAAACAGTAACCCTGGCCCTAATACTAACCGCAAGCCCTAATACTAGGGTTGCCACCTTTTCTTCACACAAAAATAGACTTAACATTGGCCTGATACTAACCCCTAATACTAACTCTCTCCGTTCTCTGTCTCTCTCCCCCATTTCTGTCTCTCTCGCTCTCTCCCTTCCACCCTTTTCCTGTTCGTCGTCCCCCGCCCCCCAAGGTTGAAATTTCGGGGAGGTGTCATCAGCGGGGGTGCAGCCCTCCCCTGCCGAGGAAGGCTGTAGGTGTGATTGTTTGTGTGCCTGTCTCAGTGCAAGGCAACGCTAACAGGTCTGATACAGGCACACAAACCTGCAGCTGCCAGTTAGGCCTCAACAAGACCCAAATGGCGCAGCAAAATGTATTGTTACCTCTTTAAATCTTGAAGAAATATTCATCTCACTTGCAACTCATTTTAAGCGAATAGCTTCCATCGAATGTGTAAATAAATGCCAGCCCATCTGAATTTCACTTTCATATTCTCCAAATAATTGAATTAAATGCGTGCAATGTAGTTCTTTTATTTTATCGTCCTTATAATAAAAAAGTATATATATTTCACTTGGAACTGTAACTCATTGATCCCATTTGTCACTAGTTATTTATCTCTTATCTGATCTTCACAGAGGAGATTGGTAGCAAACTTCACAATAACAGGAAAACTGTCATAATATAAATATATCAAACAAAAAAAGGATGAATTATTCATAGTAGTGGTATTTTGTTTATGGCAGTCCTTTCAATGTGTGTTCTATCGTCCTTCAGTCGTTTCCATTGTATTCCAACCTACCCGATATGGCATCTATCACTTATATGGTGGTAAAATGTATTATTTATCTTTTTTTTGTTTTATAAAACTAAAGAGTGATTCAGAAAGCAGTGTGTGACACATACTTCAGCAAGCATAGGTTCCTAATTACATTAAACTATATGCGTTTTTTAGTAAGAAGGAAGAATCAAGATATTATTTTCTTTATTTGTATGAGGCACTATTGATATACTAATATTTTCAGACACTGTAGGCGGATCTGTCCCCTTTAATGTGTACTGGATGAGTAGCAGCTGAATACAGACAACAGTATAATACAATATAATATTCAATATATATCATGCTCTTGGAGAACCCTTGTAAAAATAGTGCTCAGTGTGAAATGTTTCCAACTAATGTGCAGCTAGGGACTTCACCTATTATTTAGAAGTAAAACTACAAGCTCTTAGGAGGTTCGAGAATCATTAAGTAGACTTTGTATGTAAGATCCAACTTTGTAATAAACAGGATAACTTGTAGGCAATAAAAACAAGGACAATTAAAAACACATAGATTTAAAACTTGTGCATAGGCTCCAGTTCATCACATAGTAAATAGCCCCACTGATACAAGACCAACTGCATAGAAAGAGGCAACGTAGGAGTCAAGTATGGATTAGCATTCAAGCCTTTCAAACCACTTTCCTAAATTTTATACAATTAAAGGTAAAATAACAGGATGGGAAGGTACATTAGTGTTGGTGGCATAAGAAGAAAGGGTAAGGGTGTTACAACAGACAAGCCCATAATTGACTTAGATAACATACTGAGATCTCACATCAGTACCAACAAAAAGAAAATATGTTTATATTAATAATACATTTTGTAGTTACTTCAGAGCATGCATTGTGCACCAAATGTTTCCCATTTCCAGTTAAACACCATGTGCTCAGTGGTCGCTTTCTACCTGATTTCCGGATCAAAAGCATGTAAGTCTTGTTATATGCCGCATTCCCAAAGAAAACACATTATTATTATTGCAATGTCATGTGCTTTTGAAAACCCATATTCTGAAGAACTATAATAGACAGTCAAACATTATTATTATCTGATCACAATGAGACGTCACTTTATATTCTTTGTAATACAGTGGATGTGCAATGCTTGCTGTGATTAGTACCTTTAATAGTACTCCCTCCCATTGTCAGGGCTAGGAAATTATGGTGTACAGTACAACTGTTATACACTTGCTGAAAAGCTTACATTACTGCACTACTCTTCCGTCGTTCATTCTTCTGTTTTATCGTCCATTTACTTGCTTACATCTGTGCATATATATTTACGGATTAAATTCGAAATATATATTGTTTAACAAAACCAAAAATATTTCTAAGTATATTGTTTTACGTTGGTCTGCGTGTTCTGAAATGAAAATAATTTTGTCAAGAGTTGTAAATCTGTAATATAAATATATATTCGATATTAAGTATTCAAATGCATTATACAAGAATATAATCCAACAGAAAACCATCCAGTAAGCTGGAGATCATTATAGCCAAAATCGCTAGGTATATATACACATATAACTTTTGGTCTTGGCCATATACTGAATATGGCATTTAATTAAATATACGATATGAGTCGAAGTACAATTAAAAAAATTATTCTATTGCATAAAATTATCTGGTAACTGTTGATGTTGTTGAGGAGCCTGATGACACATATGCACAACACATACATCTGCCTCCACATTTGAAAGTACCTTTACAGTGGAGCCACATTTGGCTTTGTTTTTTCTGTTTAGCAGAGAAATATCCTGCCACAACCACATCCCAATGTCCAACAATTTGCCCCGGGGACATGTGGTTGCGGTGTAGGCTACATCCCCAGCCTCTAGTAAGGCACACCTCATGGAAAGAGAACACAAATGCCTTACTGCTGGCGAGGGCATGTCCTGACCATCCGGACAGAAGAATGTAGGGTGTGGAGTTATGCTAAACTCCACTACTACTGGCCAAGGTATGGAGGGCCGGAACCAGGTCCTGGTGGGGGGAGCCAGGACCTGGCAGCCTATTTAAACCCTGAACATCTTTCATTCAGTGCTTTCTTATAAAAGCTAGTACCGTGCTCTCTATTCCGGTCTTTTGCTTTGCTCCCTTCCCTACCTACTTGTGGATCTCCTGGCTCTCGACATTTGGCTATATTTATTGGACTACCTCTTCTCTCTCCTACCTGAACTTGGCTTGTCTTTCCATTTACTGTCTACTGCTGCCTGCCTCGACATCCTGGACCTTCCCCGACTCTGATTTTGTCTCATTCTTGCATCCCCAACCATACCCCAACACTTGGAGACAAAAAATTCAAATAATGGCATCAAATGAAAGCCCTACTTATGCCAAAAAAATATATATAATTTGTGTGGGTACACTAAATGAGAGGGAACAAAATAACAGTTAAACACAAACACCTCAGAAATGTTAAAACAGCCATTGACACCAAGGGAAAGGCAAGGCTAACAAGTCCTGTCACTAAGGCGTTAATAATCTGCTCTGTGTGGTGTGCTTGTTTACTAAATTAACAAACATGACAGAAAACGTAAGGAATTTTTTTCCAATCAGCTATTTTTAGTCTAAGCTTTGTTAGTCCAACATAATTTCCTAATGATAGTGAACATAAACCATAGAGTGTTAAAAACAAATATTTCAAATCAGTTTCCACTAATCTGGTTACCAATCTAATCTCAGTTGTTGTTATTCACAGTTGTTGTTATTCACAGTTGTTGTGTTCATCTCTACAAACAGTCGTTAGCCCAGCACTGGCTTGCGTTAGCAGTATTTAACAGATCACATGGTACAGTAGAGAAACCAAATGGCTGAATTTTGGAAGATTATATGGAAAAGCTGGTGGGCTTTTAAGAACAAATAGTTCTATCAAATGGTTCTACCTAAATGACAACATAAAGGACGTGGGGCATGGAAAGCGGACACACAACTCTACAACAACAACAGTCCATAAGAATCTGCAGTCATGATCTGTAAGCAGACTTTGAAGGCATCTTAAGAACAGGAAATATGCAACTTCTTAACGGGTCAGCACAACATTAAAAACATAAGAAACAGATGTGTCACAAATAAAGCTAAAATGCATGATTGATAGGTTTAAAGTTTACTTGTGTCTTTACAGTTTAAACCTGAAAGGGGATGTGATTACTTAGCAGTAATAAAGATTGACAGTTCTTTTGTCCTACTAATTGTTAATAATCTGGGCATCTGTATAAGTAAATACAAATGTTGGTTTACTTTAGGGCAGGAAAGAGGGATCACAATTAGTCTATTAACCCTTTAAGGACCAAGGGTTTTCCTAGGCCAGTGACCAGAGCGATTTTTACATTTTTGATATATGGTTGTTTAAATGTAATTTTCTCCTTTACCATTTAACACACCCATACAAGTTATATGTTGTTTTTAAAAGGACATTTAGAGCTTTCTTTGGATACCACATACATAAATATAATCTGTAATTTAGTATTAAAATTACAAATAAAAAGAAATAAAATATTTTAAAAAACATGTTTTTTCATCATTTACACATTAATCTTGACCGTCTGCTGTGTAATGCTGCAAGAAAGCACTCCATTTTGTGTTCAGCAACATCTCCTCAGTACAGGGATACCACCCATGCATGGGTAGGTTATGTTATTTGGGGGCTAAAAGGCCACATTTGGGAGGTGCACATTTGGAATTTCACACTTGGAATTTTGACATGCTCTCAACCTGGGCCTATGTCCCATTTGGGACATATTTGAAGCCGGCCAGTGTATTTTTTCCCCACAAAACCATATATTTTTGAAAACTAGACACCCTAGGGTATTTCAAATGGTGGTATTTTAACACTTTCCATGCACTATTTCTACCACCAGCCTTTGTCGAACTTTTGGGTAGTAATTCTTTTTCATATACATAGTACTTCAGGCATGAATTCACAGATCCTGTTAGGCGTCACTGACAAACTACACCTCAATATGTGTTCAGCAACATCTCCTGAGTACAGGGATACCACCCATGTATAGGTAGGTTATGTTATTTGGGGGCTAAAAGGCCACATTTGGGAGGTGCACATTTGGAATTTCACACTTGGAATTTTGACATGCTCTCAACCTGGGCCTATGTCCCATTTGGGACATATTTGAAGCCGGCCAGTGTATTTTTTCCCCACAAAACCATATATTTTTGAAACCTAGACACCCTAGGGTATTTCAAATGGTAGTATTTTAACACTTCTCATGCACTAATTCTACCACCAGCCTTTGTCGAACTTTTGGGTAGTCATTTTTTTCCCCATACATTGTACTTCAGGCATGAATTCACAGAAGCTGTTATGTGTCACTGGCAAACACCACACTATGTGTTCACCAACATCTCCCGAGTACAGGGATACCACCCATACATACATTTGTTGGGTTGTTTGGGGGCTAAAAGGCCACATTTGAGAGGAGCGCATTTCCAACGTAGAATTTTGACAAGTAGTCAGCCTGCGCCTGTGTTCCATTTGGGACATTTTTGAAGCTGGCCAATGTTTTTTACCCCAATAAAACCATATAGTTTTGAAAACTAGACACCCTAGGGTATTTCAAATGGTAGTATTTTAACACTTCTCATGCACTAATTCTACCACCAGCCTTTGTCGAACTTTTGGGTAGTCATTTTTTTCCCCATACATTGTACTTCAGGCATGAATTCACAGATGCTGTTATGTGTCACTGGCAAACAACACCACACTATGTGTTCAGCAACATCTCCCGAGTACAGGGATACCACCCATACATACATTTGTTGGGTTGTTTGGGGGCTAAAAGGCCACATTTGAGAGGAGCGCATTTCCAACGTAGAATTTTGACAAGTAGTCAGCCTGCGCCTGTGTTCCATTTGGGACATTTTTGAAGCTGGCCAATGTATTTTACCCCCATAAAACCATATAGTTTTGAAAACTAGACACCCTAGGGTATTTCAAATGGTAGTATTTTAAAACTTCTCATGCACTAATTCTACCACTAGCCTTTGTCAAACTTTTGGGTAGTAATTTCTTTTCCCATACATTGTACTTCAGGCATGAATTCACAGAGGCTTTTATGTGTCACTGCCAAAAAACATCACACTATGTGTTCAGCAACATCTCCTGGGTACAGGGATACCACCCATGCATACGTTTGTTGGGTTGTTTGGGGGCTAAAAGGCCACATTTGAGAGGAGCCCATTTCCAACGTAGAATTTTTACATGTTGTCAGCCTGTGTTTCATTTGGGACATTTTTGAAGCTGGCCAATGTATTTTACCCCCATAAAACCATATAGTTTTGAAAACTAGACACCCTAGGGTATTTCAAATGGTAGTATTTTAAAACTTCTCATGCACTAATTCTACCACTAGCCTTTGTCAAACTTTTGGGTAGTAATTTCTTTTCCCATACATTGTACTTCAGGCATGAATTCACAGAGGCTTTTATGTGTCACTGCCAAAAAACATCACACTATGTGTTCAGCAACATCTCCCGGGTACAGGGATACCACCCATGCATACGTTTGTTGGGTTATTTGGGGGCTAAAAGGCCACATTTGATAGGAGTGCATTTACAACTTAGAATTTTGACATGTGGTCAGCCTGCACCTATGTTCCATTTGGGGCATTTTTGTAGCCAGTCTATTCAATTTACCTTCATCAAACCATATAGTTTTGATAACTAGAAACCTAGGGTATTTTATTTGGTGTCCTTTCAGGCATTTGACGGAGCCATTTTGACACAAATTATTGCCAAACTTGTTAATATAATTTTGTTGGGGAATGCTGCTATGTTGCTTAGGATTTCTTGGACATCCCCCCCCCCCCCCTCCCCGCCCGAAGTGTTCTGTTAAATCACAATATGTAATTGATATATGTATGATATATTTTTATGGTTTACCAGTATTCCAGTTTTGTGTGGTATTGGCCAAAACATTCTACACACAAGCCTGGCAGAGAAGGACAGGAAGGGCAGTGGTAGATGGACTCTTTCCTTATGCCTCTTTTGTAGCACACTCTGCAGCGTTTTAGAGGTACTTGCTTATTGGCAGTTGGGGGATTTTTTTTAGGGAAATGCCTCTCACTCAGCCGGACAACATTTTCTGCTTGCAGGTTTGCAGGCGTAGGGGGGTGCTCCAAAAGAAAATGACTAAATGCTTTTATTTGGTAGTCTAAGACGCTGTGTCTCCTCCCTGTACCTGCCTTGTTATATAAAATGTACGAATTGTACGTGGCAATAAATTGCCACCTTTTTATACCAGGAGTGGGTTTTTCGTTGGACTAGGTATGGTATTATGCGCTGGTCTGCAAGGTCCACTCCCCCCATGTGCCTGTTGTACTCCAGGATACATCGTGGTTTTTTAATTTTTTTATTTGAAGGCTTTACTCTCACTGATACTGTGCTTTCATCGTGGATTGTTGAAAGCATGTACACATCCTTTTTATCTGTGTACCTAAGGGCCAGTAGTTCATCCTGTCTTAAAGAGGATGATGTCCAACGTGTTTGCCTTGGGTAAACCAGCTGCTGGGGAAATCCTTTTCTATTTTTCCTGATTGTCCCACAGGCAAGAGTTTCCAAGCAGTAAAGATTTTTAAATAATTCAATGCTGGTGTAGTAATTGTCTACGTACAGGTGGTATCCCTTATTTAGTAATGGGAGGATGAGATCCCACACTATCTTTCCGTTTGTCCCAATAGAGTCAGGGCACCCTGGTGGATCTAGATGGGAGTCTTTCCCCTGGTAAATGCGAAAGGCAAAAGTGTAGCCTGTGTTGCTTTCACAGAGTTTGTAGAATTTTATACCATATCTGGATCTTTTAGATGGTATATATTGCTTGAAAAGCAATCTGCCTTTAAATCGCATAAGTGATTCGTCTACACAGATTCTTTGGTCAGGCACATATATGTGAGAAAATGTTTGGGACAAGTTTGTTAGAAGGGGCCTTAGCTTATAGAGCCTGTCATAAGAGGGGTCATCTTTTGGCAGACACTTAGTATTGTCACTGAAGTGGAGGAAGCGCAGAAGTATTTCAAATCTCTGCCTGGTCATAATAGCTGGGAAAAGCGGGGTGGACAATAATGGATGTTTGCTCCAATAGGAACGTATACTTGGCTTTTTAATAATTCCCATAACCAGCAATAGTGAAAACATTTTTTTTATCTCCACCAAGTTAGTGGAATGCCAGCTCTGATGCCTAGCATAATAGGAGGTAGGTTTTGCTGCCAAGTACTGTTGGGCATAAATATTTGTTTGCTCAACGATCAGCTCAAATAGTTGATCCGTGAGCAGCAGCTGCACAAATTGATGTGGCTCAGTACAAGTTAAGTTTTCTGTAATGCCAGGCGATGCCGTGAAAGTGGGTATGTCTGGTTGCAGACTTTTAGGTGGCACCCATGAAAGTTCTTCAGGGACTGGGTGATTTCTTTGTGGGGCTTGCGGGCTGCCAACAGATCCCATACTACTGTCACTTTCTGAATCAATTATTGGCTCCATATCGGAGGCCGTTTCAGTCTCTGAACTGGATGCCAGAATGGCATAAGCCTCTTCCACATTGTACATAAGGGGCATTTTTAAGACTGAACTATAACAAACAATTTTTTTTTTTTTTTTTAAAACTCCCAACCTAACTCCCACAAATCCCAACCAATTTCCCACCTAACTAACTAATAAAATAAAATACAATATTCCCACAAAAAGGGGGGGGGGGGGGAATAAGTAGATCAAATTTGGAAGACGCACGAATTAAATCACAGCAATTAGATCACAGCAATAGGGGCTGCACAATGGCACTGGAAGGGTTAAATTAATAAAAATTAGCTTTTAAAAAAGCTTTTAAATTAAAAAATGGGAGATTTTTTTTATTTTTATTTTAAATGGAAAAAAAAGAAAAGAAAAGTAAAAGAGCACTGATCACAGTTGATCACTGTGATCAGAAACAGAAATGAAGGGGTTAACTTTAAGAAAAAGAAAAAATAATCTTTTATTTTAGCACTAAACCTCCTGGAACTCTATGTATCTCTTACTGTCACTCTCAGTACCTCACGATCGCAATGAGAGGTACTGAGGGTGACACAGTGACAAAGTCAATGTTTCAAAACATTGACTTGTCACATGGGCATCAGTGATCACTGTGATTCGCTAATCACAGCGATCAGCTGACCCCACATTCGCTCATTGGGTCCAGGAACTAAGCCTCGGTTGCGAGGCAAAGTCCTGGACCCGGGAAGCCGGAAGAAGCGGTGTGCACGGAGCACACCGCTCGTTTACAGCCATGACGAGTTAACTCGTCATAAGGTCGCGATCCCCGCGGCTCTTATGACGAGTTAACTCGTCATAAGGGCGGGAAGGGGTTAAAGAGGCAAATTGCATTCAGCAATATATTGTTTAATGTGTCTGTCAGCATATTTTGTATTTAATTTCCAAGGTAGCAGAAATGTATAGCAAAAATGTAATCAAGTCCGGCCTTAGGCGTTAGGTGTATCATATCATTTTTTTGGGGGGGGTTCTTTGGTTTGGGGAGCTTGTGCAATTACTTAAGGATGGGATTTGTTATAAATTACCTGTGTAGTTAGTATATAAACAAGTAGCAAAATTAAGATTGCCCCCTCAGCCATATTTTACTGTACAGATATAACTTTTGCAGGCTGCCTTGCAGTATGTATGTTCTTTGTGATCCACTACTTGATTAGATAATTGATTTCCTTTTGGTCACAAATGACTTATATACTGCAAAGCAGCCTGGCTGATGAAAAAGGGCCGAGGTGGCAACCCCAAACAAAACTAACAGAGCCAGAGGCGGCTCTCTAATTAGGCGAGTTAAGCAGCCACCTAAGGCCTCGCACTCACGGGGGCCTCGCGGCTGCCTAACTCACCTTATTGCCTTTGATGTAACATGGAGCTTAACGCTGCCGTTAAGCTCCCTGTTACACTAACCTGGGACGTTTCCTCCGTGCATCTTCTCTCCTGCACGGAGGAAGGAAGCTCTGATCGCGTTTTTTATTTTTTTTAAAACTTTATTGAACCCGCGCAGCTTCAATAAAGTTTAAAAAAAAAAAAAAACCACGACCGGAGCTTCCTTCCTCCGTGCTGGAGAGAAGATGCACGGAGGAAACAACGGAGAGCAGCATGGAGGTAAGTACTAGGGAAGGGGGAGGAGGGTGGCACAAATGAGCAAAGCCTGGCATAATGAGTGGCTAAATATTGGCACAGTGTGGGGCAAAATCCTGGCATAATGAGGTGAGGGGCAAAATCCTGGCATACAGTGGCAAAATCCTGGCACATTGAGAGGCAAAATTCTGGCATAATGAGGGGCAAAATCCTGGCATAGTGAAAGGCTAAATCCTGGCATTGTGAGGGGCAAAATTGTGGCATAATGAGGGGCAAAATCCTGTCACAGAGTGGCAAAATCCTGGCATATTGAGAGGAAAAATTCTGGCATTGTGAGGGGCAAAATTGTGGCATAATGAGGGGCAAAATCCTGTCACAGAGTGGCAAAATCCTGGCATATTAAGGGGCAATATCCTGGCATAGAGTGGCAAAATCCTGGCATATTGAGGGGCACAATCCTGGCATATTGAGGGGCAAAATCCTGGCAGATTGAGTGGCACAATCCTGGCAGATTGAGTGGCACAATCCTGGCATAGAGTGGCAAAATCCTGGCATACTGAATGGCTTAATCCTGGCATATTGAGGGGCTAAATCCTGGCATATTGAGGGGGTAAATCCTGGAATATTGAGGGGGTAAATCCTGGCATATTGAGGGGGTAAATCCTGGCATATTAAGGGGCTAAATCCTGGCATATTAAATGGCTAAATCCTGGCATATTGAGTGGCAAAATTCTGGCATATTGAATAGCTAAATCACAGTGCATCCGGTGCTGTGAGGAAGAAGAAAGTGCCAATCTTCTAGCACAACGTGGTCTGTGAGACCACTTTCAACATTGAGCACCTTTCCTTCTGGCTGAGTGTTTCTGTTAGTGTGTGATTGTGTGCTTTCTGAGTGTGTCTGTGAGTCTGTGTATGCTGGCTGAGTGTATCTGTGAGTGTGTACTGGCTGAGTGTGATTGTGTGCTGACTGAGTGTGTCTGTGAGTCAGTGTGTGCTGGCTGAGTGTATCTGTGAGTGTGTGCTGGCTGAGTGTGATTGTGTGCTGACTGAGTGTGTCTGTGAGTCAGTGTGTGCTCACTGAGTGTGTCTATGAATGACTGTGTGATATGTGTTAGTGTTCACATTTAGGACACAGCAATAGAAATGTGAGTTAGTCAGCTGCACACAATTTTATCTATACCAAATGTTTATAGATGTTTGTAGAATAATTATGAGACAAATACAATTATAAGAGCTGTTCATTTCTAGAAGCTGGGATTTGAGTCTGATTTTAAAATATGCTATTTCTACAGTTCATTTTTTATTATCACTTGCATATATTTTATTTAATAATGTGTGTCCGTGAGGGCCTCATGTTTGACTTTCGCCTAAGGCCTCACAAATTCTAGAGCAGCCTCTGAACAGAGCGTGTTCACAGTAAGTGTGATTTTTTTCAAGTGAGTTGCTTTTTATAAGTGAACAGTTTGTGCAACACAGGAGGTAGAGAAATAAAGGTAAATTCATTGTTTTTACTTTTTAAGCACCCATATTTGCACCATGCATTATAAGCAAGCTTGGAGATCTCACTCTCTGGAAGGTGACACAGTACCCAGGTGGGTAGACCTGGGGGCATGACTAGTAGAGATAATATGGAGAAGCCTATAAACAACACCAACATGTCTTGCAAATTCCAGAAGTTTAACTGGTAAAATAGGGGAATTGGAGCTGGTAAGCTGAAATAAAAAAAATATATACAGGAAAATGGTGATATGACACACATGATTAGCATAGTTGCCAACATTTGAAAACAATTTCCAGGGACATTTTGCAGCTCAGCTTTCAATTACTTTAACCCCTTAGTGACAAGACATTTTCACCTTGACTTTCCCTTGGTGAGAATGGCTGTTTTGACATTTCTGGGGTGTTTGTGTTTAGCTGCAATTTTCTTCTTTCTAACATACTGTACCCACACAAATTATATGTTGTTGTTTTCATCATAAGAAGGGCTTTCATTAGATACCATTATGTTCATCATATCTTATAATTTACTACCAAAAAAATCATAAATTATGATGAAATTTAAAAAAGAACAACACTTTTTCTAACTTTCACCTCAAATATAATTTTGACCCCGTCTAAATAGTTTCTAAATGTTGTCCCGAGTTCAGAAATATGCATGTTTCCATATTTTTCAGTATTTGTTTGCGAGTTATGGGGCAAAATCCTGTTTTTTTCCTATATTGACCCTTTTGACCCCAACCCGAACCCAAAATTTAACCTTAACACTAAATTTAACCCCAACTCTAACCCTTATGCCATTCCTTAATATATTTTAATTTAATTTTAACCCTATCCCTTATGTTAAAAATTATTTAATTTTAACCCTTTAGGCTAATCTAAGTACATAACCAGTTTTCATTTAATTAAATATTTATTTAAATTTGTTTACATTGCTATGCTTCTTAACTACCACTAGGGGCATATTCAGAGCGACGGAAGTGAAGTTACTTTCACTTCCGAAGCCCAGACCTCCAGAGGGCATAGCCATATTGACGGAGCATGCTGCCATTCCATGTATCCACTACCCTATCAGTAAAGTCATACTTTCATTAGTCCCTGGCCTTATCTTATATCTAGAATAGCCTTATACCTATCCCATGCTTAAACTCCTTCACTGAATTAACCTCTACCACTTCTGCTGGAAGACTATTCCATGCATCCACTACCCTCTCAGTAAATTAATACTTTCTTTAGTGCCTGTCCTTATCTTGTCTCTAGTATAGTCTTATGCTTATCCCATGCATGCTTAAAGTCCTTCACTGTGTTTACCTCTACCACTTCTGCTGTAAGGCTATTCCATGCACCCACTAAACTCTCAGTAAAGTAATACTAAGTTTCTGACCTCCACTGTATTAACCTCTACCATTTCTGCTGGAAGGCTATTCCATGCATCCACTACCCTCTCAGAAAGTAATACCTCCATTACTCCCTGGCCACATCTTATATCTAGAATAGCTTTATGCTTATACTCCACTTCTACTGGAAAACAAATCCATGCACCCACCACCCCCCTCAGCAAACAAATATTACGTTTCTGACCACACAAAAAAAAAAACGTAAAATATTAAATATTTCCAGCCTTTTCAAAAGCTTGAGGTGGACCCCAAAAATATGTTTATAACTAGTTGGATTTATACCAGCGCTTGAAAAAATTTTCTTTTTATTTCTCTTTAATCTTTTTCTTTTTATTTGTAGTAGCATCATAAAAAAAGACAACACAATAAACTCATACATGGTATACAAAATGGACAATAAATACATAGTCAAATACTTATTATTAATAACCTTCTTGTCATATATTAATAACAGTAGAGACAACAATGGACATTTAATTAACTACAAAAAGTGACTATGCAAACTGTATCCAGTAATATACGTAGTATATCCCCACTCAGACAAAAAACAAACATTCATAGCCATTCACACTACCTCTCTGTAAACATTCCACAAGAGATCTTGCTCTTGGAGATCCGAGCATCTCAATAAACTGGGGGGGGGGGGGGGGGGGACAACTTGCTGCTTCCCCCTGTGAAACATTATTATTAATTACATTATTTTGCTCATATAAGAAATTAAAGGCACTTTATATTTCTTTCATCCATTCATTTGTCATGTTATTTTGGTCACCATTTGTCACTGTTATCATCCCCATCATTTGTCAGTCTTATCATTCCCATCATTGTTCAGTGTTATCATGCCCATCATTTGACAGTGTTTTCATGCATATCATTTTTCAGTGTTATCATGCCCATAATTTTTCAGTGTTATCATGCCCATCACTTGACAGTATTATCATGCCCATCATTTTTTAGTGTTATCATGCCCATCATTTTTCAGTCTTATCATGCCCATCATTTTTCAGTCTTATCATGCCCATCATTTTTCAGTCTTATCATGCCCATCAGTGATATTTTGCCCATTCGTCACCCTACCTCCACCCCCTTCCCCAGTACTCACCTCTTGGTCCCCATCGCGTCCTCCGTGCTGCAGGCTTCCCTCCTGCATGGAGGAGGGAAGTACATTAGCCGGAAATGACTAGCTGTCATATCCGGCTGAAGAAAATTTAAATAAATTAAAAAGAGTAAAAAAAAAAAATTCAGCTGTGAGCATAGCTCACACAGCTGCGCGTACATCGTGATCTCGGGACAGTCCCAGGAAACTGGGCTGTCTCGCGATCGCACCGGGTCACGTCACCACACGACGTTGCATGCCCCGGAGACCCGCTGCGATCGTGTGACAGCCCAGTTTCCTGGGACTGTCCCGCAATCGCAATATATACGCGGGACATTTGCATAGTTGCCGGGACTGACAGAGCAAATCCGGGACAGTTGGCAACTATGGATTAGTCAATCAATTTGGAGGCCTACATGTTATTTAAAAAGATTGGTCAAACAAAAGAGTTGTAGGGGTCTGTCTGTATGTCAAACCAGCATTATTGCCTTATTTGCAGGAAGATAAATATGATGATAGTAGTGAACATGTGGCATCCTTGTGGGTTGAGATAATGTCTGCTATTAATGAAAATAGAAAAGGCTTCTAAAATAGGGAGAACTATAATTATGGACGATTTTAATTATCTATAAATAAATTTAAAGAATGGAACAACTAATTCTGCTAAAAGAAGTACGTTTCTGAACTTGGTGAATTACACTTTTTTGTCTCAACTAGTGCCAACATCAAGCTGAAGGGATGTGTGTCTGTATTTGGCAATAACTAACAATGAATGGCTTATTTCTAACATACAAGTTATGGAACACCTGGGGAATAGTGACTATAACATGGTATAATGTGAGATTAATTAAAAAAAGCAAATTGGTATGGGTTCCACCAAAACACTGAATTTAAACATTAACAGGGTTAATGCATCACTTGGTCTGTTGAATGGGATGAATTATTTTCTAGGGGAAAAACAGAAGGTAAGTGGGATACCTTTAAACTAACAGTACAAAAATATACATAGAAAGTATATACCATTTTGAAAAAAATACAAAAGAAACAAATTAAAACCAATGTGGCTTACCAGTAGAGTAGCCCATGAAATACATAGGAATAAAGAATCAGCAGGGGCATTTGCAAAATACAAAGATGCAAACAAAGCATGTGAACAGAACATTACATTAGCTAAATTGGAGAATAAAAATATTTCATATTTAGCAAAATAAAATGTAATTTGATAATGTTGGATCTTTGTTATCTGAAATGGGTGAGATGGCCAGTATTTAAAAAAATGATATTCACATATCATTTACACAGCAAGAATGTGATTGGTTAGCAAAAGAAAACGTGTTAAAACAATAAATGATGTTAAGGTAGACAAAACATGGGGCCGGATGGTATTTACCCATGGGTAACAAAAGAAAGCTGTGCCCTAACCAGACCACTATTTTTGAATTTAAGGGATTCTTTTGTTTCGGGTATGGTGCTGTCAGGCCAACCGGGTAACTTACCTAAGGCCCACTGCAATCACGGCATAGCGGGAGTCTGCCGCTCCCTCGGGGCCATTTCCAGAGGCGGAGATCAGGCAGAAAAAATGTCTGGATGTTGCACGAAGATAGGCACAGGCCTTCCAGGATGGAGGAGGCGAATCTGTGTCTGGCAGACTGAGACGCGATGGGCAGACTGAATATCCTGTAAGGGTAAGGCGCGCTCAGACTATTGCTCTATAAAGGAATGGAGGGGCAGAGCAAGAACCTTAAACACACCCAGAGGCATAAAAGTCCCTGCGAATCATGTCTCAGTTCTCCTGTTGCCCCAGTGGTGTGTGGTTATAGTGCTCTCTACAGTGTTTTGCTCTGCTGGTATCGACCGTTTGGCTGTTTGTGTATTTCCCAGTTTGTTTGCTCCCACAGATTGGCGTGAAGCAGATTTTTTTTTTTAATCAAAATCTCTGCCAGGCAATTACAGCGATTACATTGTGATAGCAGAATTGCATAAAAATGCATACATTAAGAGAAACATGTTTTAAATGTGGCTGTGGTTTCTCCTGTTTATAGATTATTATAAACGCATTCCTGCAGTGATGTATACAATTAACTCCCTCTATCATCTCTAAGATTAAGCATCTAATTTATTAATTATACTTTTAATCGGTTATAATTGAGTGAGACCACTCAAGTGGCTGTCCAAAGAAAAGGCATTCATTAACACTTCAGTGCAAACATTTTTATTATACCTGTTGGTTTTAATGGCACTGACACCAAAAATGTAAAAACATGATTACAAAAACATGAAAAAAAAACTACAAATTAATGGCCAACAAACGTATTAAGTCTCCATTTTACTAATAATATATAGCATGGCTATACCCAAAACAAATGGATAACTGATTTTCTAATTAAAGTACATTGCAATCAGTGGCGTCCCACAGGGGGGTGCGGGACACACTGGGTGCAGGAGGGAAGACTGCATGAAGGAGATGACAGAGGACACGGAGCAGCAAGGAAGTAAGTACTGGGCAAAATAATGGCATACTGAATGGCAAAATACTGGCATATTAAATGGCAAAATACTGGCATGTTGAGTGGAAAAATACTGGCAAATAGAATGGCTAAATACTGGCATACTGAATGGCAACATACTGGCATATTGAGTGGCAAATTTGCTGTAGCTTATTAATGACAAAATAATACTGGCATATTATTGGGCAAATTGGCGGTGGCATATTTATGGCAAAATAATACTGGCATATTATTGGGCAAATTGGCTGTGGCATATTAAATGGCAAAATAATACTGGCATATTATTTGGAAAATTGGCTGTGGCTTATTAATGGCAAAATAATACTGGTATATTATTGGGCAAATTGTCTGTGGTTTATTAATGGCAAAATAACAGATTTTTTGGCAGTGACCCACAGAGTCTATTAAGACCCTGATCGGGTCTCTGCCATAGTATTCCTGGCTAACAATCACCTTGTGAAAAAAATAAGCATAATACGTAACAAGTAAATACATAAATTAATACATGCCTCACCCTAGGATCCCTAACTAATAACTGTCTCCCAAATTCAAAATCCATAAGGCTCATATTAGTTAATTTCTCTTAAAGGACATGTTGCTCTTAGTTTATGAATTTACAAGATTTTCTGATGACAATTAATAGTTTTTTTTATTCTCTAGTTTCACAGTATTAACAAAGTTTAACTTTTGTTACCATCAGTTTTTTTTGTTTAGTTAGTGTTAATATAAACCTAGTTTTTTGTTTATATGAATAACATAAATATTAAGAAACATATTCTCAGCAGCTCACTGAAATAGTTATCCACAAGAAGGTAAAAGTTGAATTAGGACCCAAGTGCTAAACTTTTGCCCTACTATACAGCAGATACAAAGACTACAAGGAAGACTTAAGACCCAGAACAAATCATAGTGACATGACCTCAACACAAACCACATGTCAAATGTCTAATGTTGAACTTTTCTTTCTCAAATAATATCAAAGGTATGATCTACTTTCATAACCAATTATATATGTCTTTTGTCTATACAAAAAGAGATCAATTTAGAGCAATATATATAAATATATATATATAATTTTTTTGTTAGGCTTTTTTTTTTTTATACTTTTTTGTACATATACAATTATACTTTTTTTTTATGGTCAGCTATACCTGGTATGCTTGCCATGTATTGTGCCAGTGATTATATTAAAGGAATAGTAAGCCTTTTATTTCGAGATATAGTCCCCAGTTCCTCTACAATCTACAACATCTACACCCGAACTTTCTCTGCCCCTGGTATAATATTTGAGCCCTGAACCTTGGCAGGGTGAAAACACTTAAATGCCCGGGAGCAAAGTTAACTTGCGCACTGCAGGGGTTAAATTATAACTATCCTAAACTTATCACTTAACATAGATATAATAAACACAGACACAGATATGTGCAGAAAAAGGCCTCTTTATTTAGTTTACAAACACATTGCAACAAAAATGTTTAATCACTTTTAAAATCATATAACTTGTAAAGAAAAATCTCTGGTCTTTAAACACACAGAGATTTAAATCATAATTTACCAAAGTTCTGCCCTATTAGCCAGGACTTGAACGTATCTGTAAACCAATCCCAGCTAATCCACCCTCCCTTTTATAAGCAGGTGACCTCCACCCCAATAAAAGACCACAACCTATCAATAGACATAATAAAAATAGGGAGGGAGGGTGGGGTAGCAGCTCAAGTACCTTTGCAATTGACAAGGTACCTCAGATGGGGGTTTATATATATTCATATTTCCCGCCTAACAGAGTCCTCCAATTGGAGTGGTGACCGCACAGACACCTACACATACACAGTTCACGAGGGCATCATGCAGCCAGCTACTAATGCCCTCACGACCCACTGATTACCAATAAGAAACCTTCTCTCTAAATCAACTAAACGCCAGAGAGAGCCTCTATACAGAAAACCACTTCGACCCTGCAGAGCACATGTGTATATGGTCAAATTGACCATGTACAGTCGGAACAGTGAACTAGAGTGAGTTAACAAACCAGGGAAAAGGTCTCTAATGGCATTGTCAGTGAAGAGGAGGAGTTAATGATTTCACAGTGAGGACAGGGGGTTTGGAATGTGAACTGTCCAGGATCTCTTGTGGAATAGTTTCCACCTAAGCCACAACTTGTATAGGGCTTGTCCCACCGCATTACTTGAGAAAGAACCATAATTTTGGAGATGGATATATCCACTGAAGCAACCTGGTCAAGTATATAAGCACTCTTGGCAACATGGCCCATTAGGTATCTATGGAGACATTGTGTACCCAGTTAGCAAGCATTACAAAACAAAGCAGCATGATGTCATAAAATGTCTGACTTGTCATTCTTTAACATATTTTACAAATATTTAGTACACCTTTGTGAATTCTGCTTACCTCATGCTTTGTGGAATGTTACTTGGAATATCAGATGGAGTAAAAATTGCAGGATGTAAATATAAAGCACGAAGCTTATTAAATCTGTGCAGCCAGACTAAAGAATTGTTCATTATGTGTCAAGAAAGCTCCATCTGTTTTATAACATTACAGATTTACATGCCACTGTGTCAAGGCCTAGGCATTATCTCTAATGAGGAAGTTGAAGGTTGCAGAATGTTTTTAATAACTCCAAGCTAAACTATGTTACTCAGAAGCAGACTGATTTTCATGGAGAATCAATCATGTAACTTTCAGACACAACACTAAACAGATACAGGTGAGTCATGTTTTCCAATAATTGCTTTGATTGTGCAATGAATTACTTATACACTGATAGTAAATTGACTTGCCCCTATCTTTAACAGCTTCATGTGTCATAGTAAATTCATTTTGTAAAGATTTACATTTCTGTCCTGGCTAACTACTTTTAAATCATCACATTGACCTTAAAACTATAAATTACAACTTTTTCTGAAGTGTATTAGTTGACACATCTTTCCTGTATGTTAAATCAAATTGTAATAGTTAAAAGGGTAGTAGGGTAGGACTGGCAAGTGGACAATTGCCCCTGTCCTGCTCTGTCCTGCGAATAAAATGATTTTATACATGCCATGACATAGGGTAATTGCAAAAATCAGTTAACTACATAAATCTAGGGTGGTGGCCCATCAAAAAAAGGCCAGTCCTCCTAATGGATAATGAGCTCTGTTTGTACTGTTTATTTTAAAACAATTTGCATCAAGTTTTTTTCTTATCCTGATACCTACAAAGCCTTCCTTGTAGCTAACAATGAATGAATTCCCTATGCTCTTTTCAAAGTCAGTGCCAAAATCCGACCAACCACTTTGTACCATACTTGCCAAGATATAACTGGGGGCAAACTGCAAAGTTGTGTGCAATCACCAGAAAACAAATTAAGGTTATCTTACATTTTCAAATATGTTCCCAAGTTCTCAGTAGGTAGAGTTTAAATTTGCAAAGTCACGAGTCCGGTTAATTACCTGTGCTCATATGAGTAGATCCTGATTAATTTTTAGGTCCTTTTTGTAATCAACAATATTTCTCCTTATGTGAACCGGGAACGGGGGACTAATAAAAGTACTCAAAAAAAAAAAAATTGGGCAGACTAGATGGACTGTATGGTTCTTATCTGCCGACACATTCTATGTGGGATGTCTGCTATAATTGAATGCACTTTCAAAAGTATTATAATGTAAGATGTAAACCAAAAATACTTTAGGATGTAAACAATGGTGGCTAATGTAACCTCCACCATGTACATTCTGTTCTGAATCACATTTATTCTCATTTTCAAAGTTGATGGTCAGTCAGAAGAGCAAGTGCCCTAAATACAAAAGCAGATAATCTTCTTTAAAGTTTGGAATTTGAAACAATGTAATGCATTGATTGTTAGGAAACCCAAAGACGACATCTACATTTTATTATGGACTATGGTCAAATGGTGTACAGGAAATGGGCCAACAGCCCTGGAGCACGGTGTGCTTATACAAGGGGACCTGAATTTGGAGGAAGTGCTTTAATGAAAAGTTATATCAAATGTAACTTGAGTTCAATGAACAGCTCAGATATGGGGCAAACTCAGTTCAGATAAACAAAGTCTCAAAAAGAGGTCAGGAAAAGGCTCAAGCACAGGTTAAATGGACAGTCTAGTCCCCAAACTCACGTTTGTGAAGATTACTGCTTGTATCGTGCACAGGCTTTTATCCCTGCATGATTTGATGCAGGCATTCTGTATAAATCCCATTTTTAATATTTGACTCAAGCCCTGCCTAGTGATTACTCTGCAAGTTTACTGCAGGTGCGGCAGCACTGATTATATAGACACTTTGGATATAAAGTTTTGTTTCATTTTGTCAGGGTTCAACACTGACCTTTGACTCATGCATTTAAAAGTCATTATTTATGTGCTTATATTCCTCCTGCCTCCTCTAGAGGTCTCCCTACCTTACTTTGCTTGTATTCCTTCCCCTCTGTTTGTTGTCAGGTGGGCTCGTTACCTTTTGCTCACACCCAGGTTAAATAGCTGCAGTTTCTGGCAAACAGTTCTTTTGCACTGAAGTTGGATGCCTGATTTCTGAGAGCTGCTGCTTCTGTTCCTGATACTCTCCTTAAAGCCCATTTGTATTGTGACCCTGTCCAGGAACTGGGAATCTCAACCTGAGTGGCTCAACCATCTCAGTAGATGATTTTCAGCATCTCCTGAGACTCTCTGAGTACATCAAGATCTCTTCAGCTAAGTTATTCCCTTAAAGCTACCCTTCTCATTTCTCACCCTCACTAGGGTGTTCCTTACTGCTTAGCTAGCCTTCTCTGACCTCACCCCCTCTCTGGTGTTCCTGCTTAGCTACCAACCTCTGACTTAACTCCCTCTCAGGTGTTTCTGCTTAGCTACCAACCTCTGACCTCACCCCCTCTCGGGTGTTCCTGCTTAGCTACCAACCTCTGACCTCACCCCCTCTCAAGTGTTCCTGCTTAGCTACCCTTACCTCTGGCCTGAACCCTTACCTCTGGCCTGAACCCTTACCTCTGGCCTCTCCCCTTGTTTAACTCTCTCCACCCCTACCTTTGCTTTGTCTACAGTCCCTACTATAGCTCTTTGTTCTTACTGCAGTTCCTACTCATACCCTTTTCCTATTCTGCAGTTCTTTGCTAAATTCCCTTTTGTCTCTCCTTCAGTCCTTATTCCAATACCTAGCTCTGTTTCTTTATCTGTTATAACTTTGCACTATATTTAACATGCAACCAGATGCCTCCACTATCCCTGCGCTTAAACTCAAATTGAGTCTATTGTGTGGCCTCTGAGTGACCTTGCTCTTGTACCCACTAGGATCTCTTAACAGTGCAACACATTTTCTGATGACATCACTAGAGAGACAGGATATTCCATTCATTTGAATGGCAATATTCTCATTGGTTCCTGCAGCAAAAAAAAAAAAAGGAAATTACTTTTTCTCATCTAGTGTGGGCAGTCCTTGTTTCTTGCAAACTGCTGTAATTTCACAGATTCTAGCTGTATGTATTTTTATTACATTAATAAAAAATGTAAGACATGCATTTTAAATTACTTTGAAAGAATATTAATATGCATTAATATTTGTAAGATGCATTTTGAGCACTAGACAGTCCTTTTAAGGATGTAAGCAGTGAGAAACAAAATCAAGGACACTATTCAAGGTCAATGAATATGCATTCATTGAAAAGTGACTATTGTCAAATATGATAAAATGGAAAACATTATTAACATACTGCCAACATGCAGAGCTGGAGGCTCCCATGTATATGTGCTTCTGCAGTATGAATCTTCAGTAATTTTAACTGGTAGTACTGGTGACCAGAAAAAGGGTTATTGAACTTCTAAGCGCCCCCCCCCCCCCCCCCCCCCCCCCCAAAAAGTATAATTTATATAAGATTACTCAAGTTTTGTTCTAGGGCCTGTTAATCTGCAAATTAGTACCCAGATAAGCTGCACGCTAAATGACATCCTCTATCTGGCCATCCAAAGACTATTGGTTACTCCCAAGCTGATCAGGATGCCTTATCCTCATTACCTTTTTTTGCTGGCATGCAAAGTCCAGAACTGGTCCTCAAAAATTATTGCAGTTTAAATTAAGTTGTGTGTTGTATTAAACTATTTCAGTATATTTCACAAACAGTAGTGTATGTTATAGTAATTTAGGTTGAAAAAAGACACAAGTCCATCAAGTTCAACCCTTCTACCTATTAATCCCGCTTTTGATCCAAAAGAAGGCAAAAAAACCCTAAGGAAGCTATTTAAAATGTTGCCTCCTAGGGAGAAAAGTACTTCTTGACTATAAAGGGCAATCAGATTTCTCCTTGGATCAAGAAGCTCTATCATTCATGCTTATTCTATTATTAATAGCCCTGTATGTTCTGCTTTTCTAAAAAAAAAAACATCCAGACCATTTATTGGAGTTGATAGCACCACCTGTCTTGGCAGTGAGTTCCATAACTTTATTGTCCTTACCGTAAAGAATCCCTTACTTTGCTGTCTATGAAATCTTTGCTCTTTCAGTCTCAGGGGGTGACCTCTTGTTCATGTACATTCCTCTTAAGGAAAAGGTCACTGAAGAGTTTTTTATATTGGCAATGCACATATTTTTATAATGTTACCATATCCCCTCTGAGATGCCTTTTTTCTAACTTATATAAATGCAATTGTTTAAGTCTCACTTCATAATTAAGATCCTCCATACCCCTTATTAATTTTGTAGCCCTCCTTTGCACTTTTTCTGTTTCGATAATATCCTTTTTAAGGACTGGTACCCAGAATTGTACTGCATATTCAAGGTGTGGTCTTACCATTGACTTGTAGAGAGTCAAGATGATATACTCCTCCCGTGTATCAATACCTCGTTTTATACATGCCAATATCTTATTGGCCCTTGCAGCTGCCTACTGGCATTGAGCACTGTTGCTAAGTCTGTTATCTATTATTACTCATTTTCATTAGTAGTTTTTCCCACGGAGATATCTTTTAAAGTATATGTTGCTTTGTTATTATTTTTCCCATAATGCACAACTTTACATTTGTCTCTATTAAACCTGATTTGCCAATTAATTGACAAGTCCCCCACTCTGTCCAAATCTTCCTGTACAGAGCAAACATTAACGTTAGTCTGTATTACCTTACCTAGTTTTATGCCATCAGCAAACACCGATACATGGCTCTCAACACAACTTGAGAGATTTTTAATTAGTTAAAAATTAAATTTCCTCAGATACAAAATAGGAAGCCTTGCCTAACTAAGGCAAGCTTCCAAAGGCCCTTTCCAAACCAAGACATAGCATTTCTAAATTTTGCTTAGTGCACTGGATCAATAGAGAACCCACTGATTGTCAGTGTTTCTTTAATATTTCACTTTCCTTTATGGAGTTTTCATTTCTGGTATTTAGCACTTCAGTATCTTCATGTGGTAATCACTGTTAAGGATACATCCAGATGCCTGCTGTCCACCATATTAAATATCCTACACAAAAAGAAAACATTACGGTCAAATTAAAGCAATAATGTAACCTTAGTAACCAGTAAAACATTTAACTACCGAGAGGGGGGGAACAAATCTAATAACTATATTATGTGAAAACCAATCCCTGTATACTCTGCATGTGGGTTTTAATTACAAAAGGATCATAAGCTGCTTTGGAGAGCAAAAGGCAAACCAAAGTGCAAACTAATATCTGTTTGGAACAGATTAAAAACAGACATTATTATGCAGATAACATATTTCCACACATATTACATAACTCAAGTTTATTTTGAGGTGCATTTAGCAAATGCTAAAATGAGCAGTAAGCTCATATAGATATACCGTTTGATGCCCATTATAAACTACTTTAATAATACATTCATGAAGTATTCATATATTGAGACTTTATTACAACATATTTATTGTTTTATGTCATCTGCTTTGTTTTGCTTGCTTTACTTACTTTCAAATTCATATGATTATACTGTTACCTACTTTATGATGTATACTGATTTACACTGAGCACACCTTTTATAGGTCCACTAGTATTTTTAAAGTGGCCAACACATTGAATTATTGCTGCTGGTGTACATGTGAACTCCAAGCTTTTCCACTTTAAGCCACAGACAGGTATGTATCGTATCCATAAGTCTAGAGGCAATTTAACTGTGAAATAAATGTATTGTGCATCATACTCACAGCAGGTGCAAACTACCTTCTTTCTTTTGTAAATTTTAATACATGGCCTTATAAGTCAGGGGTCCTCAAAGTACGGCCCGCGGGCCACATGCGGCCCGCCGCCGACATTAATACGGCCCGCGGGGGGTGCCGGCACCCCCCGCTCCCCACTGTTTACCTTTTTCTTTTTCTTTTTTTTTGGGCAGCCGCAGCGGATGCGGCTGCAGAAAGAAGAAGAAAAAAAAAACCCACCGCGACCGGATGTGACGTTACGTCACATCCGGATCCAGTGACTGTTTCCCTCCCCTGTGCAGGAGGGAAACTCTGCGAAAGGCGTCCGGCCGGGGACACCGCAGCTGGAGGTAAGTGATGGGGATGCGGGGGAGGAGGTAGGTATAACGAGCATTGCAATGGCACTTTATTCCTGGGCATCTGACTGGCACAATGTTACTGGGTATCTGACTGGCATAATATTAATGGGCACTGAATGGCATAATATTACTGGGCATCTGACTGGCACAATGTTACTGGGAATATGACTGGCATAATATTACTGGGCACTGAATGGCATAATATTACTGGGCATCTGAGAAGCATAATATGACTGGTATCTGACTGGCATAATATTACTGGGCACTGACTGGCATAATATTCCTGGGCATCTGACTGGCATAATATTACTGGGCACTGACTGGCATAATATTCCTGGGCATCTGACTGGCATAATATTACTGGGCACTGACTGGCATAATATTACTGGGCACTGACTGGCATAATATTCCTGGGCATCTGACTGGTACAATATTACTGGGCATCTGACTGGCATAATATTCCTTTTTTTTTCTTTTTTTTTGGGCAGCCGCAGCGGATGCGGCTGCAGAAAGAAGAAGAAAAAAAAAACCCACCACGACCGGATGTGACGTTACGTCACATCCGGATCCAGTGACTGTTTCCCTCCCCTGTGCAGGAGGGAAACTCTGCGAAAGGCGTCCGGCCGGGGACACCGCAGCTGGAGGTAAGTGATGGGGATGCGGGGGAGGAGGGAGGTATAACGAGCATTGCAATGGCACTTTATTCCTGGGCATCTGACTGGCACAATGTTACTGGGAATCTGACTGGCATAATATTAATGGGCACTGAATGGCATAATATTACTGGGCATCTGACTGGCACAATGTTACTGGGAATATGACTGGCATAATATTACTGGGCACTGAATGGCATAATATTACTGGGCATCTGAGAAGCATAATATGACTGGTATCTGACTGGCATAATATTAATGGGCACTGACTGGCATAATATTACTGGACATCTGACTGGCATAATATTACTGGGCACTGACTGGCATAATATTACTGGGCATCTGACTGGCATAATATTACTGGGCACTGACTGGCATAATATTACTGGGCACTGACTGGCATAATATTCCTGGGCATCTGACTGGTACAATATTACTGGGCATCTGACTGGCATAATATTCCTGGGCATCTGACCGTTACATTATTCCTGGGTTCTGACTGGTATAATATTCCTGGGCATCTGACTGGCATAATATTACTGGGCATCTGAATGGCACACTATTCCTGGGCTCTGACTGGCACAATATTCCTGGGCATCTAACTGGCATAATATTACTGGGCATCTGACTGGCATAATATTACTGGGCATCTGACTGGTACAATATTACTGGGCTCTGACTGGCATAATATTCCTGGGCATCTGACTGGCACACTATTCCCATTGAAATAAGTAAGTTTGTTGATTTAACTTTACTTCATTTTAAATATTGTATTAGTTCCCGATTTGTTTCAAAATAAGATGTATGCAGTGTGCATAGGAATTTGTTCATAGTTTTTGTTTTTACTATAGTCCGGCCCTCCAACGGTCTGAGGGACAGTGAACTGGCCCCCTGTTTAAAAAGTTTGAGGACCCCTGTTTTAAGTAATAAAATAACTATTAAAATAATATATTAAAAAAACATTGCACAATTTTTCACCAATAACGGTGACATCAGTTACATGCACTTCCTGTAGGTAGAAAATGTGTATTCCACAGAGGTAGGCAGTGGAAGATGATCACTGAGGAGGATACCATCCAAAAAGATCTGTGGTACAATATTTTTTATCCTACTTAGATATAATGGGATCTATCAGACCTATCTGCCTGATATCCCTTATACCAAATCATTAGCCTATATTCACTTTTAATCACATGGTTATATAGCATTATAATGTGTGTCAGAACATATAACAATATAGATCAGTGTGCCTGATGCGTAGTATATACCTATCAACATGAACAGAAAGAACATTGTGTCAGATCTACACAACAAGATTAGGTTCCATTTTGCACTACTTAGAATCACCATTCTTTGCACCCTTGCACTTGGTTCATAGTGTAAGGGGCACGGTGAAAAGTCATAACTTTTTGCCACGTGTAGCAGACAATAAAAGGGTCTCCTGTATTTCCATGATGCCCTTGTTACTAGTGTAATCTGCATTGTACATGATAATATTCACATTGTATGTTATACAGTGATAGTCAAGTACATATTCAAAACTACCACAACTAGAGGACAAAGTCTTAAATTAGACGGGCAACGATTTAAAAGTAATATCAGGAAGTATTACTTTACTGAGAGGGTAGTGGATGTATGGAATAGCCTGCCAGCAGAAGTGGTAGAGGTAAACACAGTCAAGGATTTTAAGCATGCGTGGGATAGACACAAGGCTATCCTAGCTATAAGACCGGGAACGGGGGACTAATAAAAGTACTCAAAAAAAAAAAAAATTGGGCAGACTAGATGGACCGAATTCTATGTTTCTATGTTAAAATGCCATAATAAATAATTAAAATGTATGGCACTATGGTTTGATGAGCAATATTATTTATATCATTACATTTTAGAATGTAATCCTGTTTGCATAGGGCCTATTCACGTTTTTGTTGAAGTCTGTTTAATTTGTTACCTTCCTCATTATCTGTCTGTTTTCCTTACCTGCAAGAATAGCATGTACAACATAATTGCACTTTACAATTTAAAAATATTATCTTGAGAATGTAATTTCATTATTAGGTTTGCAAACAGAAAAGAAAAATAATCAAAGAGAAATCAGTCCCCCAGAAAAAAAAGACATATATGTTCAAAATGAGTAACATAATTTAGGATGAAACTGGATAGGATCTCGAAGGAATACAAAAGCTTCATGATTTTCCAATGAAGAACAATGTAAACATCTGTCTTTCTTTGAACCAGTGAATCACTGCATTCTTACAGCTAATAATGAAAATTCTTCATTTCATTTGATTTGATTGTTCCTATTGGACTTATGGTAAAGATGAGCAAAACAACTTTACCTGTTGTTTTATAGTAATGGGTACATTTTGCTTACTGACTGTATTGAAACCAATGTACCTGTGAGAGAGACATCTGATGGGAAAAATAATGGTGCTTAATAGCTAATACAATGTATATTGGAGGATTTGGTAATAATAAGCCTGGAAGACAGAAGCCTATTTTAACAAATCAAAAACAATTAAACTCAGTTGGAAAGATGCACACTCGAAATAAATGTAGGCTTCAAATGCTTGGATACAAGCTTCCATTTCTTTGGATAGTATAACCTTTGGCATGTAAGGCTCTGTGGAGATCCCAAACTGATTTTGAACATGGTGAGTAACTTGCCCTCAACTCCCTATTTGGAAAGATAGGAAATTTAGAAATCGTTTCCAGCTCTGCCATAAATGTTTGAATTTTACTATTTAGTAAATCGCTCCCAATTACAGTTGCCACCTTTTCTTTAGAAAAATAACAGCCATGCTTTTGCCTCCAATTTGTTACCGCCTTCCAGTAAAATCCTAGTACCAGTGCATCTCTAAATCCACTAATTTACAAAGAGAATGTTAAAATAGTAAAAATGAATCTCAAGTCAAAAGTATATTGTTTATAATATATACACTGCACTCCCAAATTGTAAAGATCTACTGATACATAGACATCTAACAGGTGTGAAGGAAGTTTGAGCTAATCAAATCAGTCATACATCTATGAGCAAGTGTCCTTATAAAACTTGGTTAATGACCTTGCCTGTGTAGCACTTTTATTATTGTGTTTCATAGTGCAGCACTTTTAATTGTTTTTCTGTTTTCCCCAGAATGTTTTCTGAACAACTTGTACTTGTATCTTCTTCAGGATAACATTGCAAGCTTATTGCCACTCACTGTTTATATTGCTATTGATTTTGTTTGTTTATTTTATATATTCTATTCGAAAACTGCAAGTTACTCCTACTGCCATTCATGTAAGATATGTTTCTATTTATGGACTACAGTTGCCGTTTCCTTGATGTTTGTAACTGCCAACTAGTTGTATCTTCAGTTGGGTATTCCTCTTAAGGACTGAAGTGAAAGTTAACCCTTGATGAGCTTGTTTAGTGCTTTACTTATATGTTCATAAATATTCAAATATTAGGACTTTACTACAAGATATCTTTTATATGTTCTGTGATTTTTTTTTTAAATATACCGTATTTGCTCGATTATAAGACGACCCTGATTATAAGACGACCCCCCAAACTTTGGATATTTCTTTAGGAAAAAACTAAAAGCCTGAATATAAGACTACCCTATAAAAAAAGTTAAACTTGTATATATTCACATGTAAATTGCTTTTTTAATAAAAAATTATATCAAAAAAATGCATTTGTTTTTATTTCCTTTTATGTGCCAATTCTGCCTCTCTTTCCCTTGCCCCCAGCTTTGTCTCTCTCCCCCTCCCTTTGATTCCCCCCTCTCCTCTGTCTCTCCCCCCCCCCCTTGTTTCTCTATGCCCCCCCTCCCTCTGTCTCTGCCCCCCTCCCTCCCCCTGTCTCTGCCCCCCTCCCTCCCCCTGTCTCTGCCCCCCTCCCCTGTCACTGTTTCTGCCCCCCTCCCTCCCACTGTCTCTGCCTCTGCCCCCCTCCCTCCCTTTATCTCTGTCTCTTCCCCCCTCCCTCCCCCTGTCTCTCTGCCCCCTCCCTCCCACATCACCTTGAAGTCGATCCCTGGTGGCTAGTGGGGGCAGCCGGGGGATGTCTGCACGATACGTGCACACATCCTCCATGCTGCCCGACATGGCAGTCTATAATAGTCTGGCGTGTCGGGCAGCATGGAGGATGTCTGCACGTATCGTGCAGACATCCCCCAGCAGCCCGATTCTCCCTGGTGGCTAGCGGGGCAGCAGAGGATGTCTGCGCGATGAGCGCAGACCTCCCCTGCTGCCGCCCGGCACGCTCGCCGGGACTTCTGTGACGAAAGAAGCCCCGGCGGTCGTCCCGGGCGGAAGCAGGGGAGTCTGCGCTCATCGATTTACACTGAACACACCTTTTGATACTGTGTGTCCTCTCTAGTATTTTTAAAGTGCCAACACATCAAATCATTGTTGTTGGTGTACATTTGTGTAACTACTGGAGTCCCCCTATTTCCTCCATGGTGTCTTGATTTCTTGGAATTTAGCAGGGCATAGACAATGCAATGCTTTAATAACAAAAAAACATGACCCTACTGTTATCATTAACTTATTATGTAGAAGAACAAAATGGATTCTATAATCCAAACATTTTTATTTAACAAAGCTGGGCGTAAAGCCAGTTTATTATAATTTTTAAAAAAATACAGTTTTTTAACATTCCTTCTGTACTGACCAAGACGACCTGTCATTTCTCCATAGTGCCCAAAGCATTTAGACTAACCAAAGGGTAGCGTAGACTTCTGTACCAATTAGGACCCTGGATTTTTATGTAATTACAGCATAGTTGCAGTGAAACTCCTATATCCTGTATTCAGACATGATAAACATAACTTGATTCCAATGAGAATCTGCGTGTACCTCAATAGTAATTAGTCCCCTCATTAAAATGTCTGTCTGTCTATCTAGAACACCTTGGTGCCCCAAATATATGATATTTTTTCATCTACTTTATGGTAAAAAGAGACAGTAACATTATCTATCTTTAGGAGAAACCTGTATATGCAAAAAACTATTCAAAGGTACCGGATTCTGTTATATGCCATGTATAACAGGTTCTATGGATTTATCTTATTTTATACAATAAAATACTAACGATATAAACAAAAATGCAAATATTTTATTTGTTAACTCAATGAATTTCCTTAATCCATTTTAGTTAATTTTTATATATATATATATATATATATATATATATATATATATATATAATAAAGGCTAAGGCACATATTTTCCAGGACATCAAATACCATTGGTTTCTATATTCTGATTTTGTATTGATAAACATGGCCATAGATTACTAAGGTTAACAATACTTTTCTACGCAATGACAGCTACATTTATGGCTCAGAATATGCTTACATTATATGAACCATATCGGTTGCCATCAAGAAATGGTAGGCATGAAAACCTAAAGCAGCGAGTTTCAAACATTTCCTCAGCTGTAGAGCATACTCAGCATGCCCCTTTAAACTATTAAACATGTGTCAAAATGGCCCTGTTATCAATTATTGAGCATGCTAATGTTTTTGTTTTCAATCAGTAGCCAGGGTAAGGGTCAGCATTCATTGCTTCTGGCTAATTAAGCCTCAGGCATACTCTGGTTTATATTTCCATGATTTATTTTAATTATTACCATTTACTTTGTACTAAGTATGTTGGTATTTTCATGGATATCACTGATGATCTCTGCTAACATGCAGCATGTATTAATGTAATCTTGCTGTTCTTTATATGTGTGTGTTTGTATGAAAATCTAATAAACATGTTACCAAATAAAAATAAGGGAAACATTTTGTTGCTATAGAGGATTAAATGAATCCAATGCAGCCTGTCTACAGTACTCAAGAGTTAGAATGTCACAGAGGATAAGATTCTTTACCGTTATCTGCTGAGACAATGATCCTAGATTTACCTCAGGAGACAAATGCACAACCTGATCCCTCAGCTTTGCATATTAATGGTTGTGTCCTTGTACATTGAAAGCTTCTTAATGATTTCTGTTGTCTATTACCAAATTCCTCTGCAGGACTTTGACTAAAGCACGCTTTATAATTGCAGACATATCATTGTATTACATTTCAGGCCTGAAATGTCTTTGTTTCATATAATACTCATTCATTCATATAATAGTAATAATAAGAACCTTTCATAAACTGTCTCCACGAGGCCTTGTCTTTGGTCTTTATTGAGCCTATTATATTAGTGTGGGCTTGTATGCAGAATTCACACTTACTGTCCAGTTGGCCTGCTAACAACACATACAGTGTTTGCTTTAGTTTAATAACGCATAATCTTATTGTATAATCCCCCCAATTCGTATTATTGTACCTGGAAACACTGGTGAATTAGATATCTGGATTACTCTTGTTTTTCAAGCAAATTAGCACATAACTATATATAACCTATGTGGGTGGGTAAGATTGAGACTACAGGCCGAATGGCCAGGATTTGAGAATGGAAGAAACCTATAACATTTCACTCCCATTGCAAAGCCCTGGAAGCTCTCAAACAAGGTAAACTTGAAGATCACCAGGTAACAGACACTCTTGGTGGACCTGTTTTGTTACGCAATGTCTGTAATCACAACTTCACCAGTTTATATACTAAAGCACTGTCTACTGTACATTTATCTCTGCAGCTAGCACTGTTTGGCATACTTACAGACTCCAAAATGTAATTCATATTCTTACTTACGATTCATCACATGCGGATCTACTCAGATCCTCCATCAATTACTTTCTCTTTCCTTCCAAACAGATGATGAATCAGCACAGAGCATGGGAATCAGCATGGACCTCAGAACTAGCAAGACATGCCTTCTTAACCTAATGCATTGTTCATCATACAAAGGGATACACACAAACATACAGACAGAAACAGACTTGGGTCTATTTAATGACCTGAGTTAATTGATCTCATGTCATTGAACCCCATAGAAACATAGAATGTGTCGGCAGATAGGAACCATTCGGTCTATCTAGTCTGCCTGATTTTCGAAATACTTTTATTAGTCCCCAGTTTCCTATGTTAAATCTAGGATAGCCTTGTGCTTATCCCACGCATGCTTAAGCTCCTTGATTGTGTTTACCTCTACCACTTCCACTGGAAGGCTATTCCATGCATCCACCACCCTCCAGATATTATTTTTAAATCTTTGGGGAAAGAGGTACAGGGAGGGGAAGGAGTGATAGTCTATATGAGGGGGAGGAGAGATAACAGATATGGGGAGGGAGAAAGAGATAACAGATTTGGGGAGGAGGAGAGAGAACAAATATGGGGGAGAGGATGAGAGACAGACAGACATGGGGTGGGGAGAGGAGACACATACATGGGAAGGGAGAGAGACATCATTTTTAGTTTCAGTGAATTTGTATAAGGCTTTGATCTTTATCTAATAAAACCTCAGGGTCCAACATGCAACCCGTGGGCCAAATGTGGCCCGCCGGCGGGACAGTTGTGGCCCACTTAAGATTGGTAGCAGTAGCTGCACCTAAGCCCAGCTGACACCTGGTACTCCAACAAGGATGGAATGCGAAGGGGCGGAGCTTCCTTCCCTCACGCTGCACATGTGGTTGGCTCAGCATGCAATGTAAGTAGGGGCACAGGAGCAGCAGTAGGAGCCACAATCCCCCTGTGTGTGTGGTAGTTTGACCATGTGTGTGTGCAAGTGTGATTCTCTGTGTGTATGTGAGAGTGTGTGCGTGTGTGACTCTCTATATGTAAGTGTGACTATGTGTGTATGTGAGTGTGTGTGTAAGTGACTATGTTTGTAAGAGTGTGTATGTAACGTCCGCTCCGCTAGTCCCCGTCACTTACCTCACAAAACGATTACCAGCACTTTCGGATCTCGTCACCGTCGACTATCCCCCTCTGAACGCGGCCGCAACTGGAGACAAGCGCGTGCACGCCGCGAAGCTCTTTCCATGCTGTCTTCATCATCGCTATGGCGACGGGCAGCGTGGCGCGCGTCACGTACGTCACGGGGCGGAGCTATGCCCTTTAAATCTTCTGGGCGCGCAATTCTAACTTGCTTGAAGATTCCTCAAGCTAGCTCAGCGTGGATTGCTCCCAGCTTCTTCGTTTTTGCTGCCTAAGTATTACTTTGCTCTCCTGATTTACTGGACTCCTGACCTGGCTTACTCCTGACCACCTCTCTCGTCTGTGCCCCGAATATTTGGCTTTCTATTGGATTCTGCTGCTCTCCGCTCTCCCTGACCCGGCTATCGTTTTTTGACTATTCTACTCTCTGGCTCCCCGACTCGGAATACACCTCGACTACTCTAGACCTTCGTGCCTGCTGCCATCTATTGAAGTCTGCCTCCTCTGTAGCCCTCGGTAGTGGTGGTATCAGGCAAGGATTGTCTTCTTCTGCAACTGGGGTCCCCCCTGCGCTGAATCACGGTACGTACACTACCTTACAGTGTAAGTGTGACTCTATGTGTGAATGCGAGAGTGTGCATGCAAGTGTGATTGTGTTTGTGTAAGTGTGACTCTGCCTGTATGTGAGAGTGTGTTTGCATAAGTGTGCTGTGGATATGTGTGAGTGTGTGCGCGTGTTTTCGTAAGTGTGACTGTGTGTGTGGAAGGGTGACTGTGTGTGCTTGTGTGAGGTGTGTGTTTTTTTAATGAGTTTTATTGCTGGAGAATCTGTGATACACTCACACATTATTTTTTTTCTTTGATGAAACATGAATGCAGCCCACGCACAAATTCATTTGCGGTGAAATGGTCCACTGCAAAACAAACTTTGAAACCCCTGTAATACAACGTTAGTTAAGGGTTGACAGTTGTCCTTTAATAACATGGGCCTCATTCAAGGATATAAATATCACTCAAACTTTCTTTTGCAGTCAGTGGTAATTATATGTAAATATATAGATAGACGAATAACTTTTCATTTTAAGACTATGTAATAAATATCTAATAATTGTGCTAAATATGTTTTGTACTTTTGAAATTGTTATTGTTATTATTAAACTCACTGAAATAGTAGCCTGCATCCTCCTGATAGACTTCTATGGGGAGCATTTTGGCTAATTTCAGTGCAATTTTGGGAGGACTTTGGAAATAACCACTTCCTCCCATATAAATTAATGGCTCTGGCTATTGTTAAAATAGATGAAATCCTCCTGAAATGGCCTGAAGTTAAAAAAAAAAAAAAAAAATCAATAAAGTATGATCAAAGAAAAGTACATTGAAATGTTAATAAAACAAAAATAAAACTATATTTTAAAGAATATATATTTATAAATGCCTTTATTAATATTCTTAAAATATTTAACACTAATATATTATTAATTTTATAATATTTTGTATGAATAGTATTTCATTTATTCTTGTTAACTTTAAATTTCAATTCACCAGGTATAGCTGGCGAATTGAAATGCTCGAAACATGGCTTTTGTAGCCAAATCCAGGGTCATTTCTGGCACTTTCAGCTTTATTTGAGAAAGGGGAATCCTATTGATACTCCAGGACAAGTTCCCAGAACTGATATTGACCATATTGAGTAACTCATCTCATGCGTGGGATAGACACAAGGCTATCCTAGCTATAAGACCGGGAACGGGGGACTAATAAAAGTACTCAAAAAAAATAAAAATTTGGGCAGACTAGATGGACCGAATGGTTCTTATCTGCCGACACATTCTATGTTTCTATGTTTCATCTGCGTATTTCTCTACAATCTGGCTTTCAAATCTGAAAGATCAAGGCATATTGGGTAGACCTCTTAATTTTTTATTGATTTTCATGTGACTTGTTGCATATGACATTCCTTTTCTAAAAACCAAGTATAACCAAATACTGCTCCATCTAGTGTGAAGTGTGTTTGTTTCTTCCAGATATTGATCTACGTGGAACCACATCTGCCGTTTTACTTGCTCAACCCTTATCCCGTCAAAATCACTCTGTGGTGAAAAAAAGCATTGTGTTCCGAATATAGCATCTTACAAAGTTTAGAGTCAACTGCAAAAATCAAGACACTGCTTCCAATACCCACTTCAAAGACAATGGTAAACAAATTTAAAACAAGAGGGCACAGTGGTGAACCTTGAGCACTTTCAACCTTTGTCTAATTTGAGGACAGCTTTCTGCACTCCATCAGTCCACTTGTTTTCTCTCAGATTGCCATGTTTCCTCTCGTCCTACATTATTTGTTTTTGGTAACCTCTAATGTGAGGCTCCATCAAAAATATGTAGCAAAATCTAAACAGACAGCGTCTATTGTGTTTTCCAAGTTTGAGTTCCTGTTGGACATGGTCTATATCCCATTAAATATTATTCATCTTATAAATGAAGGTACAGTATCTGCTTTCCTGTTCTTCCAATGTAAGATAAATACAACATTCTGGTTATTGTTGAACAAATCACTATTGGAGCTTTTTATATAATCTATTGTGGCTGCAGTATTAGTCTTTTTATGTTCAAGTGCTAAATTTAATTTTGCTCAAAAAGTTATACACAGAATTGCACAGAGTTTCAAACTTTAGGCCAACGTAACCAAGTTGGACAAAGTCACCTATTCAACTGAATTAAAGATTTCAATGCAATTCTCTCTTAAATGTATAAAGCCCCCTTTATTTAAAAAAAAACATTGTGCAGTGAGCTCAAAACATTATGATGCTTTATTATTAAATAATAAGAAATGATAACATAATGTGACCAATTTTAAAAAATGAAATATGGGGTAGGTTTCTTTAACATGGAGTAACACAATGCATATTAATACATACATTGGCGACCTGACATGAGTTTTGACTGTAAACATATTTTGTCCAGAGACAGTGGTCTCAATCCTGTTTTAAATTGAAATGTAAGTTAACCTGCACCATCAAACAGGAATTCTATTGTTCCATAGTGAAATGTCAAAACCTGAGAAAAAAAACAACCTGGAACTGTCATTCATTGTATATGTCAGCAAACCTCAGTGACTTTGACCCTTGGTGAGAAACAGGTTTAGTGAGAACATGGGCACACCATTTTATATTCACATAAAAAAATATATTTTATATACAACGTACTAAACATTTAACTCTCAAATAGTTAATATGAGCAAATTGTGCATAAAAATACAGTAGGCATATCTGAAAATCATTTTTCTCCCTTTTTTTATTAGCACTTGCTAAAATCTGGTGTTATTGGCACACGCAGAACAAAAACATTTTTTCACAAAATATTCGCAAATGACTACCATTCACAGATATAATATCATTCCAATACTGCCACCGGAAAAGATGCACACTAAATAATATAAACGGAAGAGGCACAAATCGGAAAAGAAAAATATATACTCCATTCTTATGTTTTACCTATTTTTTTCCCACTACACTTGTTTAAAACATGACCCCCCCCCATGTAACAGAAAATGACAAGTCACTGAACTGCACAGCAGGTGACTACATGGGGATTAGAAGTACACAAATCTATAGCAATGTTAAAGGGACACTACCACTTACATAAGATGTAAATAGATCAACTGGTCATTTAAAACAAACACATTTATAAATCATATGCCACCATTTTTTTTTATATATGATTGAATTAATTGCATATAAAAGGAAAAATAAAATTAGGTGTTTATCTCCTGGCTCCATTTTGTAAACATTTCCCATGATGCAACCTCGTCCAAAATCTTCCAGCAAGTTACACTTTACAAATGTGGCCAAAGCCTGCATGATGATGTCATAAGATACTCCCCTGCTCTCTTACTGGCTTCTGTGTATCATAGTGGGCAGGACTAGGTGGATATGTACAATTTTTTTTTTACATGCCTTCCAACACAAAGAGAAGAGATAAACCTGATCAAACAGGATCATAACTCTCCCCCTTGTGATGTAATAGTTACATTACCCTCCCATTCGGTCTATGATCAGAATTCGGACTGCATTCTGTGTCCCCAGCCCCAGAGTGAGAAACATGTGCTGTAAATTCACTAGAAGGTGGGCCATATCTGAAATCAACAATACAAAATAAAAAAAAACTTTCATTTTTTAGTGGGAGTTTATAAATGAAATGACAGTCACCACTTGAGAGTTATAGAGGCACATGTACTTTACTGGATGCGGTCACTCTTAAATAGTTCAGTGACCTGAGCTTCTATTGGCTGTGGTATGGACTTTAGTATAATGACATCCAATAGGAAACCAATCCCACCTTTACTGCATTAAAATAAGGACATGTGGAGATTAACTAGTAAGGAACAGCAGACTTGTGTTTAAAAAGGGAAGTATAATGTAATATTAGACACTAAAATTCCTTTAAAGACAAGCCTGACTTTAAGGCCACAGAGAATTGCATCATTTTGAAGGGTTAAGATATGCTTTATTGTGAACATTCTTTAGTACACCCTGTACAGCTTTCCTTCAGAACTCTTTAGATGTCTGTTTTGACTCATATTAGATTTTAATTTCAGTCGAAAATACATTAACTTTGACTTCAATTTTGCAAACCAGTGTGGTAAATGTTGTAGTTTAATTGCACTTGGCAGGAGGCATTTTAAATGTAATGGAAGAAAGAGAGCAGATGCTTAACTCCTCTTGTGCAGCAATCCCCAAAATGAATCAAGTGCAAAAAACCTGACTGCCAATATTGTCAAGAAAATCTCCTTCCCTGCTGTCTCAGTTAGTTCGCGGCCCCATACAGAAAATGAGTATTAGTGGCGCATTGAGAAACATTGAACCCACAAAACAGCTAATTATGAGCTTTAAACTGCTTAAGAAAACATGTTTTAGTAAAATACATTTGATCCCATTATTAATCATATTTGTATATGTCAATTCATTCATCTCCACATGCCCTTATCAACTCATCCGAACATCCTGTCCATTCTTTATCAAGTGGTCTAAGAATTGGGCAATGCCTAAATATGACAAGCTTCAGTTATTGTTTGATTTTTATCTTTCTTATACATAATTCCTCATGCTAACTGCAGTCAAACTAAACTGAGTTATGTGTTGAAGTTGATCCGTCATAAACAAGTGATAAGTCTACCTTGGATAAAACCAAAGGCGTAACAACGGTGTCACGCGATGCGGTAACTCGCGGTGTCACCCCCACTGGATTTCCTCCATACCATGCCAAACAGATTTGTTAGTAATGCCAGTCAGATGGCCCATTAAATATGCCATGCAGGAGCCCCATAAATTATGCAACATACAGGAACCCCACAAAATATGCCACATAGAGGAGCCCCACAAAATATGCCACATACAGGAGCCCATTATCTATGCCACACACCGGAGCCCCATAACTATGCCACACACAAGAGCCCCATAAAATATGCCACATACAGGAGCCCCACAAAATATGCCACATACAGGATCCTCACAAATTATGACAAACACAGGTGCCCCATTAATAATGCCACACACAGGAGCACCATAACTGTGTCCCACACAAGAGCCCCATAACTGTGTCTCACACAAGAGCCACATTACATATTCCACACACAGGGGGCCCTTAATTATGTCACACACAGGAACCCCTTAATTATGACACACACAAGAGCCCCATAATTCCTTAGTAATGCAAGTCAGATGGCCCATTACATATACTATACAGGAGCCTCACAAAATATGCCACATACATAAGCCCCACAAATTATGCTGCATTCGGGAGCCCTATTAATAATGCCACACACAGGACCCCGGTTAATAATGCCACACACAGAAGTCCCATAACTATGCCACACACAGAAGTCCCATAACTATGCCACACACAAGAGCCCCATTAATTATGCCTCACACACAGGGCCACTTTAAGACCCTAGTCTTTAGCAGTGGGTCCCCTTCGACCCAATTTTTCTAAAGTCACGTTGTAAAAAACTGTATGTAAATGTAAACTCTTTAATATTATATGCAACTATTTTCATATCACATTCAAATATTTGTATATGTAATAAAAATGTCATTGAAAAATTACATGTCTTGTTTTTATTCCCTTTTTCTACACCTACATTGCCCATAAAGGACTTAACACAGCACCATACAGTCCCCACAGCACTTGCTGTGCACTCATATTGCACCCACACAATTTGGCATGCCACAGTGTCAATTTGCCCCACAGAACATATAACAATATCACTTTGTCCCATAGAACTGCCCCTACAGAACAAGCCACAGTGTCACTTTGTCCCATACTACATGTTATTTTTCCCCACAGAACATGCGACAACATCACTTTGCTAATTAAAATAAGCCACTGTCAGGTACCAATTAACATGCCACCATCAATTTGTCATTAACATATGCAACAGTCAGTTTGTCTATTAAAATATGGCACCATTTGTCCATTAAATATGCCACAGCTTGCCCATAAATATGCTAGTGTTATTTTGCCACTTATATACCACAGCGGGCCGATGTTGTGTCCAGCGGGGGCCCACGGGGCATCTGCTTTGGGCCTCCAATAATGAATAGACCCTGGGCAGCTGACCCATTTTCCCACGCTTTTTCATTTTTTTTTAAAAGGTTCGGGCCACTGGGCACATGACAGGTGTATCACCCGTCACCTCCTGATGGCAGCCCTGTGTATTCATTATCAGTCTCTCACATTGTTGTGGAGGAATTTTGTCCCACTCTTCTTTACAACGTTGCTTCAGTTCATTGAGGTTTGCTGCCATTTTTTTTTGCAAAGCTTTCGTAAGGTCCTGCCACAGTATTTCAATCGGGTTGATGTCTGGACTGTGACGGGACCATTACAACACCTTGATTCTTTTCTTTTTCAGCCATTCTGTTGTAGATTTGCGTCTGTGCATGGGATCATAGTCCTGTTGCATGACCCAGTTTCGGCCAAGCTTTTGCTGTCAGATCTGGTTGCTACCTGGCCGGTATTTTGCCGGCAGGCTGGTAAAAAATTGGCTTGAGGCCAATGTTAAGTCTATGGAGGCAGTAACATGGCCGGTATTTTTTTGTTAAAAAGGTGGCATGACCCTACTGTCATACAGATGGCCTCACATTTGAATACTTTGGTGTGCAGAAAAGTTTACATATACATTAAGGCAATAACAAGTCTGTCTGTTTGATCCTGAATGTAAGTAGCCGAAAATACTGATAACAATAACATAAACAGTGAAAACAATTGAATAAAATTAAATAAAAAAATAAAAAATTCCCTTAAAACCTCATTAAAAAATCTTTTATAACTCTTGAGGACCCAGGGGATAATTTATTTTTTAATGTTATTATATTCATTGGATTGCCCTTTCCTTGTGTTGCTGATTAGACCACATATTGCACAGATATTCCCACAATGTATGCATGTTCAGCTCTTTGCAACATGTTTTTTCAAGAATATGATCATGAAGATTTGCATGACCCGTATAAGTGACCCTCCCTCTGAAAAGACCATCTGGGCTCCTTTCATTGATAATCTTCCATTGTAGTCAACTGAGCAATTTGATTTCACAAGACCATCACCCATCACTATTTATGGCATCCATCAATAAGCGAATTTCAACACATACCCTTTCGCTTTAAAAAGGGTCTTAACACACATCATGCTACCAGGTGTATTCCCCCACACCCACTCTGCTATTTAATCCGTTCTAATAACAGAAGAGTCATGCCAAAAGTAAGGATTACAAGGAATTAGCAACTGACTTTATGGGTCAGCAGCGATAATTACTGCCAGAATAATGTATGCACGAAGATATGTGACAATATATATATATATATATATATTATTCCTACTATTACCATTTATAAGGAAGAATATAAAATATAAATAGTACTGCTAGGATTTCTGAAATAGAAACACTGATGCTGCACTAGGAGCTCTCCACAGGGAAATGATGCTGACATGAGATATCCATTTTCTCTTCTAATGCTTAGTGGGCATTTGTTAATACAAAGAACAGACTCTTTAAAGGAAATGGTATAGTACGCTTGCTTAAGATGCAATTAAAAAGCCTTTCGAAATGACATTCTATAGGAGTTACGTTTGAAAGTGATCATTACAGGAACAAATATTTATTCACAATGGCTAGGCCTCAACTATGCAGAGCAAAAAAAATACTTGCTTTCAGGAGGAAGGAAATAAATGGGGGATCCGAACCCCAAAGAACAGACTGGACAACCATTTCAGCTGTGGGAACGGCCACAGCTTTATTAACAAATAAACATCATTCCTTGCCAGAAAACACCACGTAGACATATATTGAGAATAAAATAACCTTCATGTAGTTAACATAACAATATCACATAATGAGATAATCAGTCCAGAAAATATATAACAATAGGCCAGCCATGGTTAAAACCGTGGGCATGTTTTTGTATTTGTTCCCTTTACTCGTTAATATGTGGACAATGACACTACTGGGCATGGGGCCCATCCCTGTTTACGTAGCGCACATGTAATTATCCCCAGCATTGCCAGAGCCTGCTTCACGACAGTAGTGTCATGGTCCACATTTTAACGAGTAAAGGGAACAAATACAAAAAATACATCAGCAAAAACAGGGTTGAAAAAAATCTTTCCAGATTATAAAAAAAATAAAAAGTAAATGGCACAGGCTCTAAAACAAAAGTGACAGTGCACACACAAAAAGTACACTTACAATTTAACATGGCACAGCAGCATATGATGTGCACGATCGCCAGTTACAAATATAGTGAGTCAGGCTGTGGCAAGGAGCTCTAAACACTACGCCAAGAAAGATGAATCCAGATGTCTCAAAACACCTTTCACCTCACATCCCCCTTTGACATCATCTGTGGTTAAATATGCAAATGACATACTCGCCAATGAAAAGCAGTTAATTTGACTAACAAGCCAAAGGAGACTCCACAATTAATTAATTTCCTAATTTAGGCATTAGCTGTAATTTTTGCTAACACAATTTATAGATCATTTTCAATCATTTTTTATTCTCTACATATACAGTAAACCCAATGTTTAAGTGACACAGTCCCATTAATACATGATATTTGGAGTTCACTTTGCTGTTCACTCTGCATTATGCCACACGCGTCCCATGAATGCTTCCCGAATCTGTTTTATAATAAAAATAAGTGCATTTCACATAAATGAAATACATGTACAACATACAGATAATAAGCTAGGTGGAACTGCCCCTGTTAATGAGGTATGATACCAACTAAAACATAGTCATAATTGCCATGACTGTAGATATAATTGTGCAGCAATTGTATGATGCAATATGTAGAGCCTTATCTATCAGCAGCAATCTTTTCATGCTATTGGATGTAACGTATGGTACAATACTGTATTTATTGTTATATCCTTTTTACTAATCCTGATCCTTCAGATCACAAAGGATTCCAGAGTTTATGTCAACAGAATATAAGTTTATTTTTCTGGGAGTTTGTCGAACTGCCCACAAGCTGATCGCCAGAAACTAACCTCAAAACAGCTGTTTATGAGTGGGATTTCAGGATCTGCAGCTTTGTCCTGGGCTAAGCTTTGAAGGCTTGAATAGTGTGAACAGTGTGCAAATGCTAAAAGAGGTCAATACATACTGAGGCATAAAGGAAATAACTGATGACCATATTTACATTTCCAAACCCAGAATCCCTTGCGGTGGTGATAGCATTTGTGTGGGATCACAGGGCTTATGATTTGCCTAGTGTTTGATTAATAATGCTCTACTGACTTACAGCATTGATTTAAATAAGAAAATGCAGCTCATTTCTATTATTATAGCATGCTAGGTAGCCATATATTGTTAATTAATTTATTATTAAACAATTCTAACAATTAAAAGCACAAACAGTACTTGAACCATGAATTGCAGACACATTTTATTTCCATCAGTAATAAAGGATACTCTAGAAGTTAACCTAAACATTGCTTATATTGTGCATGTAGAGAATTAAAATGGAGGGAAATGATCAATAGGTTGTGTCAGCAAAATTGGAAATGTATAAAATAAGAGAAATTAAATGTGTCTGTGGTATCTCCTTCTTATGCCGGTATCATGTGTGCCACAATAATAATAAAGAAAAGGCAGGTCAGTGGTTGTCAGATGTGGACAGGAGCAAGTCACATTGGAAGCTAGGGGTTGTGTGCTCTGATGGTTACAAACAGGGAGGACCCTACTCCAATCCCAGCACGCAGATTGCATTCACAGGACTTACCCCAGCACTGAGATTGCACTCACATGAGTTGCCCCAGCACACAGCCCACTCCTGATATTGCACCAAAAGACTTGACCCGCAGAGGCGGATGCAGAGGCTGTTCTCCGGAGTGGCACTGCCCATGTCTGTCTGTCTTTTCCTCTCCCCCGTGTCTGTCTCTTTCTTTCTCCTCGCCCCTGTCATGTTTGCAGTCTCTCCCCCTCTCATTTCCATTTCTGTAGTCTCTCTCCCCTCTCATTTCCATTTCTGTAGCCTCTCTCTCCTTTCATTTTTATAATCTCTCTCTCTCCCCTCTGTAGTCTGTCTCTGTCCCTTTGTAGTCACTCTCTCTCCCCTTCTCCTCGTCTACTCCCCCAACCGCTCCCCCTCCTGTGCCAGAACACTGCTGACTTCCGGCGGCCGAATTAGTTAAGGGGCGGCCGTTGATTTAACTAATTCGTCTGCCATCGCCGCTTCTCAAAGCGGCCCCATGGCAGGTGGCCCATCGGGATGTTTCCCAGTATCCCGGTGGGCTAGTCCAGCCTTGAATACCTCCCTTTTATCTCACAGCCACTTCCTGGCCAGATATTATAACTAGCTCAGAAATAGTCTCCTGCTCCCTGTCTTTACCGCTGCTGCTAATATTTACTGCCTGCTAGGCCCTGCCACTCCTGCCATTTTCCCAAAATATATTTTTATTTATTTCCAGGCTTGCTGTCTCCCTGACTGCTAACTCTCCCTCTGCAAGCAACAAAATGGTAACAAAGGTCTTTCCCTTTTAATTGCATAGATGCCAATCTAATTTTTCCATTTGATACTCAACCTCCAATACCGAAAACCCATCTCAGCCTTTCTCCAATTCGACTGCCTTCACCACATTACAACCTCGGAAAATGCTTGGTAATTTGCTTTTTTTGAAGTCTAAATGAAGACAGGTGAGGGGGGCTGAGAGTGGTTGAGGGATGGTGACCCCAATATTACCTTGTGTTCTCCATAAAATTCATACATTTCAACTATCCTTCCTAGAAAATATTTGTCATTTTACAGACCCTTCAAATACTTGCTCATATTTATTTTCTCATCTGGCAGCATTTCATGCAATATATTATTCACTAGTTATTTTCAAATTAACAGATTATTAAATATAACTCCATGGACTAATGGCCCATCTTTAGCAAAAGTTCAGGGATTGCTTTCTAACATGGTCCACCTTCATCCTTATGAGGTAGCTGAAATGAGTACCAATAATTTGGGTAATGGTAACATCCCAGGGACATACATGAAAATGAGTGAATATCTCAATATACCTTTCCTGGTTAATTAATTATCATTATTCTTACACATAATTTGTTTTAAGAGAGTTGTTATGAGTTCACAAAATGATCTGTTTATCCTTCACTTTGCTGAGGTTTCTCATAACATTGGTAGGATTTCTCTGCATTTATACCAACATCCCAGTATTCAGCACTCAGGAATATGTTTGCACTTATAAAAACATTAATATTAATGATGGTAATAATTGCTGTAATCAGCAACTCATTATCCAGCATTCCAATTTCAATTAGGAAAAAAAAGAAAAGTTAGCATTTTTTGGTTTTGTCTTGGCACATTAAAACACTCTGTGTCCTTATCATCCTTTGATTATTGAGATCAGTGATAATGTCTGACCTCGGCTACCCCCTTTGCCGGCTGGTTTCTTTTTATTCCCACCCACACATAGTTCAAAGCAATTGTCACAGATGTATGTTCAAAAACCATTTAGGAAACATTAAAAGGAATTTAACAAAATAAGGATATTGTTTCAAAATGCTTTGCTACTTAAAAGCAAGGTGATTTTAAATAGTTATTTTGCCCTGTAGAATGCAACTGCAGAAACAACACATCAGGTGCATAAAATATAAACATTAAAAAGAAAAAATATATTTGATATGTAACAAGAGGAAACTACTGACTGCATAGTAAAAGTATTTTTAGTATCATACCCAACAGTGTAAAGTAAAGCTGTTAGCCAAAAAAGTACTTATGTTTAGTTGAAAGATTGTAGGTTGCTTAAATATAAGTACATTAATGAGTGAATATACATAAAGTACTTTATCAAGGGGTTGTTTAGAATCTTTTATTAAAGCATTCCATTTAAAATGTCCACACATAATGAAGTATTTAAAGTAAACAAATGTTAATTTCCTGACTACAGTTTTCCTCTAAGATCTACCGTAAATGCAAAGTTGGAAATCCTGCACTATATAAGAATGACATATATAACCACTCCAGTAATAGTGTATATTTCAACAAAACCAGGTCCTTACATTATAGGACTGTTGTCAACACCTTGATGCATCCTAACAACTGAATATCATGATATCCACTTGCACATTTTTCTTGTTATTTTCCACAACTTTTCCAGTCAGTGAAGCAATGGCAAATGTCAGATCTGGGGTCTTTAGCTTGGTGGCCTAACCAGGAACCTCAAGTTTGAAAGCTTTGAAGTCAGGTATTGGAATTATCTTAGAAAGGACTATCTATCTGGGTTACATTGTGATTTTATTATTATATTAGAAAATAAGGAATTTTTGAACATACTCTTACAGTTTCACTTGTTACTCAAGGAACATTATTTCTGTGGTCTTAAAATATGTAACAATTAACAACTTACGGCCTGGAACTTATTACTTGTGGAATATTTATCGCTGATTTTCATTTATGGATTAACTACCTACAAAATTAGAAATAAATCCACATTTCTCCTAGATTACTGTATGCAGATTATAGACCTGATTGTTAAGATTAACAAAAAGGTACATTAGCTCCACTCCACAAAAGGATCACTGAACAAATACTAATATTGCAATGTTTCCCATGCACTTTAAAAATGAAAGAGAGCAACATGCAAATAAAAACACACAGGATGTCACTTTTAGATTGTTTATAATTTACATAAATTTGTTTGCCTTTGAGCAGAGCATTGGATGATAAACAATCCACAGCATTCGACATACAGAATTTATGATTGACTACTTCATTAAAGGAACATGTAAACTTAAACTCGGTCTTCAATGTGTCTGGTATCTCCACTGTGGAATCTCCAGCAGTATTTTCTATGTCATACCAGGAGTCTCTTGGCTATTAATAAGAAGCAGTTTCTTCTATCATGTAAAACAATCAGGCAATTGTAGAGAAATCATATTTATGTGAAAATCAGTATTCATTCCATCCAACAGGTGGCGTTACGAGAGCAAATTTTGATGGAAAGAAAACAAATAATTCTGTAGTGAAAGTGTGCAAATGCATGACATCCGTAAGGCATGTATTAACTACTCTACTTCTGATCGGTAATTTTGTTTTCCTGCCTTATGCATCCTAAATCCCCAAAATAACATAAAAAAGAGCCAGCGTTTTATTTATTTTTGTAACTACAAAAGAATGATTTTATGAAGGCAATGCATTCAAGAATGTGTTGGATTCTCTTGTAGCTTTGTACTGAACGGCTGACTGCAAAGATACCTCTGCCATATGGAATCGCCCCATTATAGAGGATAAGCAGAAGGCCAGGTTTTATTTGTGAAACTAGGAATGGCTTCCAGAAATGCTGTACATCGCTGTGGGAGTGGTTGCTGATATACACATTTAAAAAAAAAAAAGCGGTGAAAGAATGCATTGGAGCAGCTTTTCATTAATGTTTGCACTTCGATGTAATATTTTTGTGCTTTTCACAGGTACTCTAAAAAAAAAATCAGATTTATAAATTTCTATATTTTCACATGTGTAATATATGGTAGAAAAAAAAAACATTTAACTAATGTTTACATACAAAGGTCACAGTCCTTGATTTATTATTTAAACACTGAGTAAACAGAAGAAATATATAATCTCATATTTTTAATTTTATATGTACAGGGATATATGTGTGACAACTTTATACATACAATACATATTTAAAAAATAATTCAGCCTAATAAGAATGTACAATAGTCAAGGAAGGAACAAGAGAAAGAGTCCATTTTGAGTGCCAGTCGGTGATGTGTTATTACGTCATGCACAGACTTGGCACTAAAAACCTTAACCTTGTATGCAATAAGGAATGATTTGATACTTTACAGTCATAAAACATAAACATTTCAGACAAGACTTTATAAAATAATTTACAGATAGTCTATCATCACTAGATAGCATTTGTGTAAGTAGGAAGACAGTCATATGACTTGCCATAATCGTTTGATGTAATAAAATAATTTAGAAGCAGTTCATGCAGAACAGGAAGTAACGGAGGTTGTCACTTTTCTTGTTTCCAATTCCCGCCATTCTTTTCACTGTGAATACTTTGCATCTGGAGAACAGAGTATAAGATATTGACAACCGACACTTCCAGAGAAACAGCAGATTTAGCACTTATTAGCAACCACTTTTATACGTAACAAGGAGTATACGAGCTGATATCTCTCTACACAGTTCTACTGTACATGTCTAGTCACCACCGCCGAGCAGCACAAGTAGTCGGTACTCTCACTGTAGAATGTGCTTCACATAAGAGTTTTTAACAGAACTTTCTTGTTTTTACAATTTTGCTTTGATATTTGACAGAGTGGCCACCATGACCCATGACGTAAACATCCAACATGTAAGATTTTCCAGACTGCAGTCCTTTAATTGTCTCTGTGGTGACTGCTTTATGGAGATTCTGACTGTGGAAATATTTGCAGAGAATTTTCTCTGATTTCTTCCTCGTATCCGGCCCCAAGCACTGGTTTTGCTCTCTCTTCTTCTGCTCTTCGTTGTAGTCGTCATCTACTTCTTTTTTATAAACACAAAATTTGTTCCTTTCCTGTGTGCCCAACCATGCTATGGTTACTGAAGAGCATGTGCGTAGTTTGTCGAAGGCTTTGATTCTTGTGTCTTCGGGCAGAGATGGAAAAGGTTGTTTGTTAAATTTTGATGTTGCTAAGATCTTTAACATTGAGGCTCCCCTTTTGCTTCCTTTGAGTCTGATCAGGTATTTTGCTTTGGGTTTTCCTCTAAGCTGAAACTGACGAACACCTTCCACAGTCTGCGACAGGAGTAATTTTCCATCTCTCCTGACTTGGATCTGGATGGCGTCCAAGCAAGAATGAACAGAGAATGTCACTTTTTGGTGAGAAGACACGGGAGCAAACCTCAAAAACTTGGAACCTTTTCTCTTGATAAATACATCAGTAACTTTGCCATCCTTTAACTCTAGTGTTTTTTGCTTTGCCTCTTCTTTGGTTCGAGCAAATGTTCCAACGTACGCAGTGCTCATATTTGTGGCCGTGTTCATTGCAAAAACATCAAAGTAGTACTGCGTGTCAGGCTTCAGGTCAGACACTGTGAAGATATTTTTGTTCCCAATGCAAACCTTCTGAAGATCCACCTTTGGTTTAGCAGTAATTTGCCTTAACAACTTCGTATTTGAGTTTTTTGGCATGAAAATTCGATCTTTGCCAGCATCGTTGTCTGAAGAAAAACCAAAGTGGGCAAAGTCGAAAGGGCTAAAATCTAGACCAGGTTTTGGGGCCATCATGAATGAATCATCTGCATTCATTTTTGCTTCAACGGCACAAATGCTTTTAAAATTGTGTTCTTTGTTTATGACCACACAATACTGTATTGGTTGTTTCAAAATGGATGAAGTCGGAGTTGGCTTCCAGGCCAATGTTGCTGTTGTGCGTCCGAGTGATGTCACATCAACTCTAGGGTCATAAGGTAGCTCTGGGTAAGGCTGATCAGATTCAGGTGTTGTTGTGGCATATACCTTGAAGTGTGTGTCCTTTTCTGTTGAAATTAACTCCAGTTGGTACAGACCAGATGGTGAGCTTGTAGACACAAAATATTCCACATCATTGCCTTTGTAGGAAAACAATTCTGTGCCTTCTTCATTCATTATCTGTTGTTTTTGCTGCTCAAGTGATTCGGGTTCACCTGGAAAAAAAAAATCAGACATTAGAAAAATATGTTATTACTGCAGAAATGCAAGTCTGCAACTTCAAAACCTGACTGTGTTTAATTATCATAACTTGAGCTCAACATCTGCTCAAATATTTGAATCAGCAAAAAGCCCACAAGTAGGTACATCATGCAAAAAAAAAAAAAGAAGTATATTGCACACAAAATACTTAAAGGGAGTGAAATGGATCGTCAAACCACATAAAAACTAAGCTATAAATGAACTGCAACACCTACAACTTTTAATTTTAGCATGAAACCCAGGTTTTAAGTTTCTATACTAATGTGAAAATATACATCCAGAAAACCCACATCTAAAACTGCTAAAGTAATGTTTGCTAGGCTTTAGACTGCATTATGAGAATCAGCTAAAAGGTGGGATTAATAAATAATATGCCCCAGTAAGTCATTTTACAAGCTACAAGAAGCAATATTATAAATGGGTTGCTCAATTCTAGTGCTGTTGACCTTAAGAATTAGAAATGACTCTAAACTATAAAGGCAAATGTTTAAGCTACCTAGTGCCAGATAGTGTCAAGTTCAAAGTTTAGGAAAATTAATTTGTTCCTGCATTAGTGGTGGCTCGGTAGTCCTTAGGTGGACTTTTAATACTCTTCAACTAAAATAGTCTTTCTTCCCCAAGTAGTGGAGCAAAAAAATTAGTAAGTTAAAATAAAAAAACAACTCTCCATTGATCTCATTCTATTGATTAGCTGTTCAAGTCTGTATCATGCACATGTCAATTAAGCACAGCAAATGCTTTACAGCAATTAACATTGTTTTTGCAAAATGTACACTTTACATTGAATTGTCCTATTTGTAAACAGCGTTGTACAAAACATTTTTTTTTTACAGCGAGTAGTGCTGAAACAACACAGTACTAATCTAATTTCCTCTTCTCCTAACATCTTAAGTGACATTTTCACTGCACTAAATGACCAAGTTTGCAATTCATTACCTGATCCTTCTCCACTAGCCTCTTCTGGCAGTTCCTGCAGAGTTAACTTCCACTCCAAAGGTGCATCACATGGTGTAACAATCACAGATAATGGAGTATTATCTTCCTCTACCACAAAGAAGTATCTAGGGAAAGTGGACAACAACAAAGCTGGTGAAACATCTTTCTAAAAAGATTCCAGTATTCAGTAAGTAAATACACACAAACTGTATATTCATATTATACTGATAAAAGTACAAAACAAGTCATCACTTGATTATTTACATTATGATAACTATTTATACAGTTTGTTATATGAGAAATGTGTAAACATTTATTCATATAAATGTATATATTAATTTCATGTATAAAACAAAATGCACAAGGAGCCTCAATATCTATTGTATCCCATTATTTTGTTTGTGATGTTACTCCAGGTTTCCAATCTTTATGAATAGTTTGGCGCAGTATGTTCTGGTGGTGACATTACAAGTTATATATTATTATACCTTTTCGGGTTGTCTCTGAAAAGATAGCCGCTGATCTCAGCTCCGTCAGGAACTACCGATGAGTCATGAAAAAGGGCTTTATCTCGGATCTGCATCTGAAATAACTCTTCGTCCCTCGTTGGTAATTTCTGGGATCTCAAGCAGACTGGTAAGAGAAGTAACGTGATGGACCAGTAAGATAGCAACATCCTAGGAAAATAGAAGACGAAATGTATGAAACCACAACCAATTACTAAAACCATTTCTAAATCATACATCATACAACTTAACCTATAGCTCTTCATAATAATACAATTCAAACGTTATTAAGGATTAATAGATATTGATCACCAGAATTCTCGTTTTAATATAGATATCAGCTCAATAAATGCTGCATATTTCTATACCATATAACCAGTTGTCCTTGTGGGGCAGGTCCACTGAGCTTATGTTTTGTATGTTAAACATTACTTTAATATATTTAAAAACCATCACTTAACTATTTACAGTGCTTCTGTAGTGTTACATTGAAAATAATTTCACCCAGTCTTCTAAATTTATTGGACTTGCAGAGAGCAAAAACTATTACACTTTATTTTGCATTTTTTAGAAAAAAAAAACGAAAATTCAGGAAATGACTGATAAGGCAGATTTGTTTATTTTTCTTTACCTTACATGATCCAGGTCTTAACCCCTTCATGACGCTAGGTGCTTCCGTCCCAAACGACGCAAGCACCATAACGTCACAAATTGTTCCTGGCCACCGATCACAAGGTGATCGGTAGCCAGGAACACTCTGGCAGAGACCCGATCAGGGTCTTAATAGACCCTGTGGGTGCCTGCCAAAATATCGCGAGACCTCCAGGACGTCACGTGTGACGTTACGGAGGCGTGCCCGAACCCGGAAGTTCGGGCACGGCGCGATTTAGAGAAATGTGCTTTGAGCACCGGCTACATTTTCCCTGTCGGACTGAGGCCACTCAAAGTGGCCTCAGATGACAGGTGGGATCCCGCTGCAAGTGCCTGCAGCGGGATCCGAAAACAGCTCATCGCGGGGAGCCGCGATGAGCTGTTTAACAAAGGACGTACTATGCCGTCCTAACGACTTTAAGGCACTTAAAGTCAGGACGGCATAGTACGTCCTAACGTCACAAAGGGCTTAAACAAATGTTTTTTTTTTCTGATACAGTAGGTCAGGGTCATCCATGGTGTGGTCAGCTCTGACAGCAAGTCATGCCCCAACTATGTTATCTAGATATTCCTTAATTAGTACTATAATACAGCAAAGGAGCTTAAGCATGCATGTGAAAGGCATAACAGAAGATCAGGCAGAAACTGTGCTGACTAAATGGGCTGAATGGTTCTTATCTGCTGACACATTCTATGTTTTTATCTGGGTTTATTTGAATAACGCTGATTTAAACAGTTTTAAGATGCTTTTGAGGTCCAAAAACTGTTATTTGCAGTAGAAAGTAATGTTTTCTATGGCTATTCTTCACTCTGGCTGTAATTAGAGAAAAAAAAAAAATCTGACCCAAAACATGCATTTCTGAATATGTCGCCCACATCAATAACTTGTACTCCTGACGCAGGTGGATCTGCAGTTTTAAGGTCTTGTAAGAAACAAAGTACATGATCAACCAAAATTAAACATTTTATATAACTTACAAATATTTATTATTTTGAGAGATATTAATATGTGTAACATTATGTTGATGTGTTTCCGTGTAGATACTATTTAGCTTAATGTGTTATAAATTCCTCATGTAGCACAGGGCTGGTAGTAGAATCTGCTCTGCCTTCTGCACAAATACTACTGACAAATCCATAACCCATTCCCGCAAAAGGACATATCTAGAAATAGAATATACATGGTATATACATGTCCTATCTATGCACCTGCACCCATCAGCTCCTGGAAGAGACCTTAGCCTTGGAACGAGGCAGTCTTCCGGGAGCCTGCTCGGAACTCTTCTTAGGCATATGATCGCTTTAATAACCAATCAATCACAGCGATCATATGCCGCTCATGACAAAGTGGACTGGCTTTGTCATAGACATTTAAACACATCAAAGGTGCAGTGAAGATATTTGTTTTCGAAACAGTAAACACAGTGGGTGAAATTAGATGAAGTATAAACAGGAATGAGTAGGTCATATATACAGGTTAATCATGGGTACAAATGATTTTGGCATGGATGTTAGGTCTTATAGTTTATAGGGAAACTATCACCTAATCATTGTTTTTATTGTGAATGTTGAGAATAAAAAATGATTGAAAATGACCAATATCTTGTGTTAGCAAAATTGCAAGCAAATGCCTCAGTTAGGAGAAACATGTGTTTTAAATGTGTCTGTGAAGAATCTGGGTAATTACATCACCTTGCTTGATATGCAAATCAACAGGTTTTCAGTGGGAAATGTGTAATCAAACCACAGGTGATGTCATAACCAGGAGACTCCATAGACATATTTAAAACACATTTGTCTCCTAATTTATGTATTTGCAAGCAATTTTTATTATTCAGGCATTGCTATCAAACATGATTATTTACATATATATCACTGTATTCACAGTAAAATCAATGTTTAGCTGATAGAGTCTCAGTAATATTAGATCATTAACAAATAAGGTCACGTAGAGCCGCAAGTGTACAAATAAAACCCTTTTTGGGAATGGATGTACACTAGAGAGGGCCACTGCAATCAAGTATTAGTAACAATAATCAAACGTAGACTGACAGAACAAAAGGTTGGATTTAATTACAATGTGGTTTTTCTACAAACCCCCCCCCCCCCCCCCCCCCCCACCTTTACTATCTTGTGTTACAATGTTTCTCACTTTTCAAGATATTAAGAAATGTTTGATGTCAAGCTTTTTTAAGGGGTGATTTCCACTCTGTATCTTAAGTCAAGAAGGAATTCGAGAAGTGCTCTTTGGGGAATGTGCAATGGAACTAGCACAGAACGTCAGCAATATGTGTTCAGTCATGACATAGAAACACTTCTGCAATGGGTATCTGAGCTTTTAAAAAACATCTTACTCCCAGTAACAAAACAGAACAGACATTCACAGAGTTTAGAAGATAAGAAAGTGATAAATCAATACAATATGTGAAGTAAAAGCAAATGCTTTTATCTGTTCTTTTTAAGTTTTCATGAAGGAAAAAAATAGACAAAACTAGAAATTATGTTTGTTGTTGCTAGTTTAGGAAAGTAGAGAATTACACTAATATTTTTTATGGAAGGTCTGCCTGGATTTTCTATTGTTCTTAAATACGGTTACAGCATTAACCAGTGACAGCAAAGCAGTAGTGACAGCAGGAAGCGTATAATATTAAAACATTCATAATGTGGATTATTCACTGCATAGTGAGTTGTGGTGGGTTAAGAGTTGTAAACATTTTTGGTAGGCCAAAATTCTCTAAGTTTACCAGTCTTCAAACGTGGCAAGGCTTTTCAACCAGGCTGTTATCTCACCATAACTCACTTTGTAGTGAATATACTTCACAGTATTTGTTTGGCTCTGACACATTTGATGGAAATAAATACATGTACAAAAAAAACCTCTTTATTTTATCACAAAAATAACTGTAAATGCCTGCTAATAATGCTTTACAAGTTTTACAAGGCCATTATCTTTTGTGAAGAGTGCTTTCATTATTAATGAGAGATGTAAGGTTTGACTGTGCCCATTTATAGATATCTGAAAAAAAGAGGCTGTCTGTACTTGCTGTCTGCTTGGATGCTAACAGCTAAAACTAAAATATCTTTGATTATAGGATTATACAGACCAAAGGCTTACTCCTTAAATTCTTTGGATGAATAATCCACTTAAAAGACCGAAGCACACATTAAAAACACGATATGGTAAAGATCCAGTTTATCCATCTTTTTCTTCGGTTTTTTTTTTTCTACAGATTTTTTAACAGTTTCGTAATGCACCCTTCATCGGGAATTTATTGCTGGCTGGCAGAACTTACTGTATTTCCCTATTATATATTAATAACACCATATTTCGTATGGGAAATTTCTAAGAAGTATAAAGGCTCACTGTTCAAAGAAACATTTCACCTACCCAGGACCTGAAGATCTTATCATGATTTTCAAGATCAATGCAGAAGTAATAAACTCTAACTAGATAAGACTGTAACTGCCCTGATATTATATGTGTCCTCTGCTAACTATACAGCCAAAGGCAGATGGCTGTGTGAGCAATCTGGAGTTCCACTGAATGATTAAGGGTAGAAGTTGTAATAAGGAATAAATAAACCACTGGGCAACAAAATTAATTTTTGTGTGATCTATAATGCTCACTAATGGATCACTAGAGATGAAAATAGTATGCTTAATAACACTCACTAATGGATCACCAGAGGTAAATAGTGTGATCTATAATTCTCACTAATGGATCACCAGAGATGAAAATGGTATGGTTAATAACACTCGCTAATGGATCACCAGAGATGAAAATAGTGTGATCTATAATGCTTATTAATGGATCACTAGAGATGAAAATGGCATGGTTAAAAACATTCGCTAATGGATCACCAGAGATGAAAATAGTTCGGTCTATAAACACTTGCTAAAGGGACGGGAGAGATGAAAACACAGATCTCAAGTTATAGTTCCCAGATTTGATTGTGAACTATTATAACCAGCTGTAAACTGGCCAGTCGTCTGATTGACAATGTTAAACTACTAGGTGTGTTCGAACCGCAGCTGGTGTTACACAATATACACTTCTTTGTAAAGTTAGACACATCTATGAATTGCTTAGATCAACAGAAAATTATTGGATCCATTAACCACTTCCAATCATCTCTACACGTTGTTTTAGAAAACAGAGGTTAAGTTATGTTGTATAGACTTTAGGGCAGATTCATGGGATTCAGTGGGAGTTGGGAACAGGAGACTAATAGGTTAATAGAAATGGTGGAACAATGATGTGGTCCATTAGAAATGTCATATCCAGTGGCTGTGCAGGAAGAGTGCAGAGGATGAGGGACATCTAGGTAAGTTCTGGGGAAGGGAGAGGAAAGGGGGATTGGCTGTCAGCGGGTATTAATGGACAAATTATCATTGAGCTATTAATGGACAAATTATCATTTGGGCTATTAATGGACATATTATCATTTGGGCTATTAATGGACATATCATTTGGGCTATTAATGGACATATTATCATTTGGGCTATTAATGGACAAATTATCAGTGGCATATTAATGGACAAATTATCAGTAGCATATTAATGAGCAAATTATAAGTGGGCTATTAATGGATAAACTATCCAGCGGGGAGGGCCCAGAATTTTTTTCAGTAAGGGGCCCTGAAATTTCTGATGGCAGCCCTGGACAGGAGACTTCACAGACACATTTAAAACACATTTTTCTCCTAATGTAGGCATTTGTTTGCAGTTTTGCGAATGCAATCAATATATAGATCAGTTTCAATATTTTTTTTATGCTCTACATTCACAGTAAAAACAATGTGTAGGTGATACAGTTCCTTTAATCAATGTTCTCATTAGATATTATATTCACAAGTAATCGGTTAACAATGAAGACTGCTGGTGTGAGTTGTGATATATTATGGTTATATCACCAAGTTGGGAAAACCAATTGGCGCTTAGTAAATTTCCCTTTTAAAAGTGAGAAATGCTTGTTGGACTAAAGGAATGAGACTACTGGGGATGCAAAGAAGTGTAAAATCTAGGCCCATTATCACATGCCCTCTTCTCTCATGGTCTAATAAATAAGAAATGATGCCAAGTGAGTATACTGTATGTCACATTCACTGTACAGGTGAAATGGATGGCTTTACATGAGATATGATGGAATAAAGCTGTCAACGAAAACATTTCTAAATCAGGTCATTGGATCTGTGGGAATATAACAAGAGAAAAGAGATGAAGCAAACACTACTAATCCATTCACGCATACTGTTCCATTTAAATAATCAAAGGGATATTTAAAGTCCTAAAGCAGAACTGCATGACCAATATTAAATAATGTATCTCACTAACAATGCTATTCCTTTGAATAATTTTAATCATTATCACTATATACATTTAATAGTCTCCACTTGTAAAACCAGGATGCTCAGCAATGTCACAAACATTTTTGCTTTATTTTTAATATGACAGTTTTTTTAGTAATCCTCTTTGGTGCGGGAGGTCTAATTAACAGAATGATGAAAAAATACTCAGCGCCCGTCTGGTCATTATGTATTAGGATTTTGCACTGAGTTTTGTGATCCGGATTAAGGAAGAGTAAAAAAAAGAAGGAGATTATAAATGGACTTCATTAGTAATACTCCACATGAATACTGATATATTTTAAAACTCTTCACAGCAGCAATATACACTTTTATTTAACAAAATGTCCAAGGGCCTATTTATCTAAGCATCAAAAGTATTTTGCCGTGAAACATTTATTTTATTATGTGTCTATATACCATGTGGGTATTTTTGAAGTCTGGACGAACATGTATGTATATTATTATATGGTAAATAAAAGACATACAGACAGGAAAGCCCAGACATGCACACGCACATATACAAACTAGACTATGCCATCAGGGAACCTCGAGGACCGATCTGATTTACACTTTTCTATTATGCATATTAAAGATAAATAATCCTAAAATGTATGCCTGTATGACAATTTGAATATCTGTATTCTAAATGTTTTATTTTGCTCACAAGTATCAGGTTTGCAGCTGCTACTGATCCTCTCACAGCATTTTATTGGAGGGTTGAAGGAAAAAATTACATTTTAAAGTGTTTCAAATGAGCAAAAAGCAAAGACTGCAAATGATAACTATATGAGTGCATAAATATATTACAAAGCACACATCTAGAGCTAGGACTGCCAGGTCAGCCAGTGTTTTGATGGACACATAACTTGCCCTTCCTCACCTGCAGAATGGAGAATGCAAGTGGAGAGACACATTCATTAATCAAGGAGTGGATTCCATAGGAACCTTGATTAATTGTTTTCTCTTTGAGCACATATGAACTGGGTGGCACGTAGAAGTTATTTATTTGTCACCCTCAAAAATAAGGCCAACCTGATTAGGGTACAAGTAACCCTTCCTGGAAGTAAGCCTTTAAGAGGACACACATTATCAGGTGCAAAGGCAGCTGATTCTACTCAGGGTAGTGTCACTGAGTGGCGACATTATTTTTTCCAATCATTGTTATAAAATAAGAGGAAATAGCCTGCGTCTGCGAACTGTATAGGAAGTCTGACATCGTTGATTGCAATCTGCATTTTTGCCCCCAATATAAGAAGTTTCTGCTAAACTGAAGTGAATATTCAGATGAAACCAGCTGTGCTGATTAAAGAACCAATAAAACTGGCCTTTTTAAAAAAAAAATCTAAGTCATTATTTCTAACCTTGTCAACATCTCCACTGTATATACTATTTTACAACTCAGTTAATATTTTCATGGAAACCAAGGCCATTTCTCTTTGACCCCAAACTGTTGAATGATATGAGTGTATTTTAGGGGTTATATTCCAAGTCTCCCTAAGCTTTATCAGGGCGATAGTCTGCGCCACCTCCCATAGTTCAATCTTTGCTTGTGATGCTCATTTCTTCCTTTTCCCTCAAGTAAAAATGTCTCTCTCACGATGCCCAGATTCATCACCCCAAGTGTAACCAGGGATTAGTGGAAAATAACTGGTATCTCTCTATGTTGTTATGTAAAAATTAATCCTACGTATGTGTGGGTTTCTTCTTAAACCTCTGTCCTTAGGGGAAGAAATCTATAAAGCCTTATTTTTGTCATTAGAAAATGGGAATTCATAAAACTAACAATTTGATAGCTGGAGGTTAATCGTTATAAGGTAAAGGTACCGCTAAATTTTATTGAGAATTGACTTTGGATACTCTTTCCTGTCATTGAGCCATTTTTCAGCACTCCGCTTCGCATTCGAGCTTTCATGGGGGGAAAAAACATATACAGGGGAGGGTTTCAGCCTAGGTCGTAATGTGTAGCACTTTTTATCTAATTATTTGTCTATCAATCTCTGTACTTTATCTTTCAGTATATCTGTCCTGCCTGCCAATCTGTGCCTGTTATCTGTCTGTATGTCTGTCCTACCTGTGTATTTGTGTCCATCTCTCATGATAAGAGGTAAACTGATGAAATTGCAAGATGGGCCATTAAATTATTTTTGCCATCCAGACCAAAAGTTGCCAGCCCTCCCCTGCCCATATATGCAGCAGACCTCGATATAAGCGATGATTCATCATGAATCAAGCAGCAGTTTAGAAAACATGACTGTCGCCTTCCAAGCCTGGAGTTATCACATCATTACAAGGAAACAGATTTCTAAATGCTACATCACATATCAAGCAGCTTTATATCATTTGCATGACTTTTCACATCTGAAGACCTTAGACCTCTTCACTCTTTTACATAATGCATTTTGCAGATAAATCTCCATAAATTTCAGTGACATTGAATGGGGGTCAACTTTGATGTGCAAGTGTGTGTTTTTCTTACTTTCTTGCACTGATATTTGCGTTTACATACAGACATACATACAAACACACATTCTATATCATTCATCTTTCTATCTGTCACCATATGTTTGTGTATGAAAGGTCCTTTCTAAAGCAGAGCATTGGGAATGCATCTCACACTGGGTTTTGGCCTTTAGTATAATTTGAGTTTGACATGGCTGCTTTATTTGATTAATATATACCATATGACATAAAATATAGAGTGATCTTTTTTTTTGCTTACTCAGCAAGAGATAAATCAAGTAGGGAAACCCCTGAACACAAACCAAATGTTTAAATTCTTAGAATGGTATGACCAAGCATCCAAGGCTTCACAATACAGAAGGAGTTCAAGGCAGAGCAGAGGCATACTAAAAAGTGAAAGGGACACTGTTTTTTTTTTTTTTTTATTATTATTTTGCATTGTTGATTTCAGATATGTCTTTTGTTTTTGTTATGTGAGTTTACTTTATGAAATATTTTACTAAACAAGTGTGACTGTGCGCCACCATTTTGTGAAATATTGTATTTTTGGGTGCCACCCCCTAGTGACTTTACAACACTAGTATCTCACTTTGGGGCTAGGGACACAGGATGCAGTCTATAAGTCAGAATTCTGATCATAGACTTGCATTGAATGGGAGGGGAATGTAACTAATGCATCACAAGGGGGCAGAGTTATGATCCTGTTTGATCAGGTCAATCTGCTCTCTATGTATTGGAAGGCAGGTTAAAAACATGTTTATACAGCCACCTAGTCCTGCCCACTAGTGATACACAGGAGCCAGTAAGAGAGTAGGAGTGTATCTTATGACATGATCATGCAGGCTCTGGCCACAGTTGTAAAGTGAGACTTGCAGGAAGATTTTGGAGAATGTTGCATCATGGGTAAAATTCTCAAAATGTATGCAGTAGATAGACGGCTAATTTATTTTTTTAATTTTATATGCAACTAATTCAAACATAGAAAAAAAAACACAGTGGCATATGTCTTACACTTTGTTTGTTTTAAATACACAGGTAGTCTAGTTACATCATATGTAAGTGGTAGTGTCCCTTTAATGCAGATCAAGGGAAAGGGTATGGGGGAAACACACCTCCCATGGGGAAGAAGATGATTATCATTCAAATTACACTTAGTAAGGCAGAAGTGGCCTTTTGAGTCATTAAAACATTAGGGTTTACTCCCTCTGTAAAGATCTTAGACCAATACCATATCTGGTTTCCATTCCTTTATGTAGGTTTGGTACCATCTGTATCTGCTTCTTCTCTTCATATCAGCTACCCCATGTAATTGAGCTCACTCCTTCTTTGGTCCAGATCAGTTATCTTTCCTATCACCAATATTACTCTCCCTTTCTGAGCCCCTTTTTCCCATCATCCAAATCAGTCCCTTTTTTTCCCACTATCCACATCTGTCTTTTCCCCTTCTCCTCCATGCTTCTCCTCCATGTTATCCTTCTTTAAGCATCTTACCACTCTCTTTTTACTCAGGTTATCATGATTGATGGCCACTGTGTAATCAGATTGACACCTCACAAGCCTAGGAGTGTCAGGTGTGGCATATATTCCTATACGCTAAGTACTACACACGATCTACCCAGCCGTATCATCTTTGAAATCTGAAAGCAATGTTTCCTAGATCATCATAAAATAATAGCATACCTTGTATCAGTCTATTTTATTTGAATGTAATAAAAGAGGAAATCATACAGTATGCTATAACATTCCCACAACATCAAGCCATAGTTTTTAATGATAAATGACTTTAGTTGATGCATAGATTACACTTATCATCTGCAGATGAGCAAACACCAAACATGTTGGCTTAATTTTAGTTTTATTGTGCACTCAAACAAATAGGAATAGTTTTTCTTTCTCTGCTCTTTTGATTTAATTAAAAAAAAAAAACAAAGCTTACAATTAATTTGTCTTAGCTTTCCCAGGTATTGCTTTACTTCAATTACACATAGTGCACTGTACCTCCTCTCTACCTTTTCTAACATAGACCAGGTGATGTTAATGAACCTTCAGTAATCCATAATGAGCAGGACTCTCTTAGCAGTGAGTAACGGTAGAAAAGTGATACATTTAATCAATCATACACCATTGTCCATTTAATGAATAGCACTTTTACACAACCTCTGCATATTAGTTTATTTATCTTTAATATAATCACGTTTTTAAGAATTTGTGAAGAATAAAAATGTAAATTCATCATCCATTTCCAAATGCATATTTATAACATACATACACAGATTTCACGAGTATTGCATGAGTGGTACATGTTCACAGACACAGTGTGCTGTATTACAATGTTAAACAACTCTTTTCATCTATGGGACATACTATCCCTTTAAAGTTTTTACTTCCCTCTAAGACTGTTTTACTGCCTTGTTGCAGCATTTTCCTGTCAGCAAAGCAAAGCCTCACAGAAAAGAATTTCTGCTCAGAGAAAGCAAGGCCTAATGTGGGGTTCAATTTACACAATAAAAAACCCAAAGCAGTGTAATCCTTTTTATGGGCTCCCTTTGCAGTGCTGTATACGTTTACTGGATGCAGACTTCTCACTTCCACGTTTCGCACATGTGCAAGGGAAACTGGCAAATTGAAATATGCCAAACAGAGTGTTCAGATAATAAATTAGAATGAAATTAAACCTAGCAAAATTACCCTTTCTGCCTTGATCTGGATAAAACATTATTTCGCCAGGCTGAACTGTCATCAAGTTAAAGAGACGTGAATGTAATTTACAGGCCCGAACTGAACTATTACACTTGAAACAATACATCTGGAACAAATACAAGCCGATTCTTAATTACAGGGAGCAGAAAGCCATGATTGCAATTTACTGGGGATAATTTAAAGAATGCCACATATGGTTTTATACTGGCACAAGGGTGCGAGTGGGAGGTGCTTAGAGGAAGTAGTTTGTCAGTGACATTGTGTTAATCCTGAAGCCTTGAATCCAGTTATGTTTGGCAGTCAAACGGTTAAGTTTTCAGCTGCCTCTTACGTGGCAAGTTATCAGAATGCTGTTTTCCAATCCCAGCATCCACGGGCGGTAAATAAAACCTAATTAATCAACAGATATATATGCCAACAAAAGCGGCCTTGTTGCCTTTGGTTTCATTTCATTTGCCTTTTTGGTTTAACACAATAGCTTTCATATTTTTCCAAGAAAAAAAAAAGTAATAAAGTTCGAAGACACACATGTATTTGCACAGTTATGTTTCTGCAGTGTGAGCGTTGTTAACTGAAGCTTCAGGATATACTTACTTAATTATCGCCCTATTGACACAGCAGAGCTCTCAGAACCAGGTGCATGTCTGATGGACGTCCGATATTACCAAAGGGGTTACACATTGAAATGTATGAACGTTTAAAATAATGTTGTGGCCTTTGCAACTTGTTAACTACTAAATCAAAAGTCCGCACACGGTGGAATGGATTTATTAAGGAACACAGCTCTGTATGCTGGTAGTCAATGAATTAAGTATTTCAGTGAAGAGACGCACACATTATGAGGTACATTGCATCAAGAACAGCTGTCCTAATCCTCGGAGGCCATTAATATTAATCCTAACTTCTCCCATCCCAGACCTTGCTCTACCTCTACCAACCTCCCTGCCTTATACCATATGTACATGGCTTTACAACAACCAGATCCAGGTTTCTTGCTGAATCTCATCATTAGATCTGTATTTTAGCTTGAGAAGGCATTCAATGTTCCAGGAACTAAAAATACTTTTGACCACTATAACCATTATATCTTAGTTTTTCTATCAGACAGTAATGGCACTTTCATATGCACTTTTGAACTCTAAAAGTTGCATGGTGACATACATGTGCATCTGGTACCAATAGAGGTAAAAAAAAAAAAAAATGTAAATAACACAACATATTATGCTGTCAATATGAAATAAATACAAAAGACTACTGAAAAAACAGTAAGCAGTGGACAATATACAGTAGTGCATTGACAAACAGAAGCAAAAGATGGGCATGGTGTTGGCCTAGGGCATCTGTGCATTTCCCTCAATGTCTATGTGCATAATGCATATGGCACTAGACAGTAAAGCACTGACTAGACAGCGATTTTATGCAATTTAATCCACACAACACGCAATTTTTTATTTTTTTATGTGCCAATATAATATACATGCCTTTTTTCCATTGTGTTATAATACTCTCGTAAAAATACAAATAGAAACTATAGATTGATAAAATCCATTTACAGAGAGGTCAAAATACACAAAGCACTATCACCGAAGTAAGAGACAAACAAAATATATCAGAAAATATAGGTCTCTATTGGACACATTCCCAGCCACGTACAAAACTCTCAAACTGAATTAGTGTCTAAAGTCTCGCAGCAGTCTGCACAAAGATACAGTATGCTTTGTGGGTTGTGGTTCTGAGGGAAACATGAAAGTGTTTTGTTGATTTGTTCATGTTCCTTTCAGATTTCATTTTGTTTTGGCATATGTAAGGGGAATTGATGAAGTCTCTTTTCAGTTCAATAAATAAGTATCAGCAAATGACTCAGAAAATATATAAATCAATGTATTATTGCTATATTTAGATCACACGTTCACACATGAGGAGACAGAAACAAATAAGCTGATAAATAAATATATATATATATATATAGCGGTGTAGTTGGATATTAAATCTACTTTAAATGGTTAGACCTTCATAAGATTAACATTAAGTTCACCTAATTCTACTTGTCAAACAAAATGAACCAAACTTAGTTGCTAAGTTCAGCAGGTTTCTTTGGGATTTACATGATGTTTCTAAGCTACCAAATTAGACCATTACTGAATATTAACATCAAATTCAACGTCTTCACTAGATAACCAAAATGTAGAGAATATATATTAATACGTCTTCCCAAGAAAAGAAAAAACAACAACATTCATTTAAAAAGGATTTCCATTCCCAAAAAGACTTGTGGAAATATATATACAGAATATAAACACCTTTACATTTTTATATAGAGTTTAGTGTCCAAAAAATATTTTCTGATAAGTAGTGCATCATGTAAAGCAAAGAAATGTAAATACTAAAGGGCTTTAAATAATGAAGCCTACAAACATAAATAAATCGTATTATAAAACAAAAATATTTATTGCTCCTTAAAAATAGAATTTTCCTAAAGTCTATTAGCAAAGGAACTATTGCTAATTAATAAGCAAATACAGGTATGGTGCAGACCACAATCTAGTTAATAAAGTGTCAAAAAAGAATATTGCACACTAGCTAACACCCTTCAGTGCAAGTTGCCTATAAATCTGGGGAGTTCAATGTATATCAGTATCTTAACCCTCTAATCTGGATTTTCAATGACAATATATGTAGCTATTGTATGAAACAAATAATAGCTATGATTCTAGAATACATACTGTATAAAACTGCTTGTAATAATATACGACACTGTTAGACTAGTAGTATGCACGCCACCCCCTCACTCCTAATTACTGCCCGTCTGTGCAAAGAAAAAGAATGTTATTAAACTTCAATGTCTTCTTTTGCTGTAGGTGTTTTATGCAGCTGTTTCTCTCTAATATAGTTCTTGCTGAGCTAACAGGATGTGCATATGTCCAGTTCAATTCCTGTTGGTTATATAAACATTATGGACTGTATAATGTTTACCAGTTAGATACCAAACTATTGTTACAAGTTATGATAAGAAACCCTTCATGTTGAAGGTAGTGGGTTTGGGCTTATTTATAAATCATATGCATATTTTAATTCTGTGCTTGTATTTCTACGTTAGTTTTTATTCTCTATATGTGAAAACGCACCCACCTATAATGCCACAGGATATATTATGTGATTGTCCTCCATTTGATGGACTAAATACTGCAAATATTTCCATATCTGACAAAAAGGCAGTCAGAAATAATTAAGGGGCTAGCAGAGGCGTTATTAAACACAAAGCTACACACACACACACACACACACACACACACACACACACACACACACCAAGAAGATTTGCTTTCCACATAGAAATCTGACATTTGCAGTGCTACCAGCACTGCAAGGGATTCTGGGTAGAAATATGCAATAACATTAATAATAATAACCTTTTTGCCTCTATATCCACTTTATACATGGACTCCTTGGAGTGGAATATGTTAAAGCATTGGTCTGTGGGCTGTGGTGCCTTTATGAGCAAACGTATATATGAGAATCTCCACAGGGTAACACTGTGGGTTGAGACTTCAAAAATGGGGATAACCCAGATATCAGCAAGGACAAAAGAAGCCTTAATAAGTAACTAGTTTTGGAAGACAGTTTGCTTGGGTCATTATGACATCAACACGACCACTAGTTTTGCCCCTGCAAGATTGTCAAAGAGAATATACTCCTGGAGGTTTGTACCTCCTTAGAACTATTTTTCTACAGGTGTAGAAGACTGTGTTCAGTTCAAAGCACAAAACCTGTTCAGAACTGAAACTCACCTTGACTATATTCAAGAAGCCCCTTCAGTCACTGTATTGGCATAATTAGAATTACCAGATACATCAACATTACATGTCACCTTTGTCTCACAAAGAACAGAGCATTTTTCTAACCACTAAAACCAACCAGGGAACTTGTAATCGTCGCTTCTATGTGAAAGCAATGCCTTTTGAGTGGTGATGCTGAGGAGCACCTTTGAGGGGATGTTTCTCTTTAATCTGGAATTCAAATGTAGACAGCCAGGCTGGCATGGCATGGAGCTGCAGCTCCGTCACTAGGCACCAATGACTGAAGTGTTGGCATGTGAAGTGCTGAATACACATAATATTGGGAGAAGACGATTCGAATCCCCTCCCAAGCTGTTGGCTCTGTGCAACATGACTGACGTGTCTACACACCAAGGACGGTCACTTATCAATTATAATTGCATCTTAATAGCAAAAAACAGAAAGATGTTGTATGTTTAGTTTATAATCTAAAACTTTTACATATGATCATCTCTCAGAGCACATTATATAAAGAAGAGATTTATTCATTGTCACTGAACCTTTAAGGCTTATTTCATCAATAAACTACCAGCATAGTCTAAGTGAGTACATGTCCTGAAACCCAAAACCTCACCCTCACAGAATATTTCCAACTGTGCGAATCAAGCCTTTGATATAAGTTCATTTATGTAGCAGTCTGGTATTGAGTTGCACTCCATTAAATACATAATAGCATAGCATTGAAGTTACAATAATGCAGGAGCACTCAGCCATGAAACTGTTTACTTACTTTTCATATTGCTTTCATAACTCAACATGTAGAGAATAGCTCTACTAATGTGCACTGGAGGAAAAAAAGAACTAGGAACAGAGACGAGAATTAAATACGCCACATGTGAAACAAGCACTGAATGAAACATACATCCAACACTGTTCTACTGGGTGCAGTTGTCAAACCTACCTTGTTCCACCACTTTCTTTTAACTCTTTTCCCGGCTCAAAAAACAAAGCAGTTTTTTTTTACACAATCACAGCAGTACTGACGATTGTATCTGGATAAAAGAGCTAACGTAATAGTGTTCCCATTATTAACTTAATCAGGAAATAAGTATTAAATACAGTCATTTATACATTCATACAATGTGTTTTGAAGGGTTGATTGGCATATTTAAATCTAATTACACCTAATTTCTACCTTTAAATACTGTTTAAAGAGGATAATCTCATACTAAGTAAGTTTGTATAAGATAAATGTATGGTTTACCTAAAATGTCAAAGTGTGTGAAGGTAAATCAGTCTGTTTCCATACTGGTGTGTAGTGTTGCTATTTTTTTTATGGTTTATTATACAAATATAAATATACATTTACATTTCTTCATTACTTAGTAATTGTTAACTACCATACCATAATACGACATGCCAGATGGGCTCAGATTGCAACGTTTACCACAAGTCTTAGCCACACTCACAAGTGATTTTGTCACATATCCCATGTTAAGATAGAATACAGCTTCATTTTGCCTACTTAGGGCCTACTTTTGGGCCTTTGCCATTAATCTTAACTCAAGATAAAATAATTTCCAACTGCATTTTACCCAAGTGAAAAAAAAAGTTTCTGAATGTATTGTGTATATTTGTGTATTTTTTTTTACCTCAATAAAAATTCCAAAAAGGAAAAAAAAAAAAAAAAAAATCTGAATTAGGCCTTGGTCACTGGTGTGTTTTTTTTAAACAAATTTAAAGCTATGAAATTGTCACCATCTCCATATTAATTGATAGTAAGCTTGTAAATAATGAAAATGTTATAAGATGGCAAGCCCAAGTAAACATTATGTTTAAAGGGATCATCAGGATCACATTTTAATTGGAAGTTATTAGCCAAGTGTTGAGATTCTGTGAGAAGTTCGTAGACCTGTCAGTCTCTTTCAGCCATGTGCATAAAAAAGTTATTGCTCCTTTAAGTTCGTGGATTTACTGTACAGTAATTCCACTAGACCTATTGATGAATGCTGACAACTCTATATATCAATTTGAATTATTATACTACCATCACATTGGCTGTTTTATTAAATGCAGTACAATATTATATTAACATGAAAATTTTCTCCCACTCTTTTTTGGAGTCTACATGCATGGAAGAAGTCAGCCATCTTTGTCCCATGACCAACCCTGTTTCTTGCTGTTGTATTGCTTTTTTTTTTTTTTTTTAAACCTTTTAGTTATATTCACAGCTGCCATGATCATCCTTGCCAGCAGTGGAAATTAATGGAATTAATATACACAAGCCTGTCTGGTCCGGGGGACCAATCTCAGTAAAGGAGGTTAAGGCACAGCTGTGATTGGTTGTTGTTAAAGGACAACTGTAGCAACAAATTAACTTATGTTTAATAGAACGATCACATCAAGTGTAGGAATTTTAGGTAGAAAGGATTTAAGGAAAGAATACAAATAATCTTCTTTGCTTCATATAGCTCTAAAAGGAGGCAGACATGTTGTTTAGAACCTTGGGCAGATCTCATTCATCTGCATGAAGGTTAGTGCAGTGCTGACCCCAGACTCTATACATGTCTGCCCCCTGTTAGAGCTACATGAAGCAACAAGTGCTCAAGAAGGTGCTTTATTTGTATTATTTCATTAAAGCATGTCCATACACACCATCTACACTTAATGTAATCTTTCAATTAAACAGGATTTTTTTTTTTTGCAGTTGTCCTTTAAACAGGTCTATTTAAGAATACGTTTTTTTTTTCATTAGGCAATAGCAATTGTCCTAACTCCATAATTCTTGTGTTTTTCTTGCGGATTAGTAATGACAATTACAAGTGAAAGCAGGGAGGTGGTCAATACTTGCAAGTTAAATAAATGAATGGTAGTATTGTATTTATAGTGGATTGTAAGGAATAATGTAAACCATTCCCCTTTAGACTATCATCTCCTGTAATAAAAGCTCTCTCTCTACAGATAGAGAAACCTAAGTTCTTAGGTGTCCAGCCTCTCATAATTAGGGTTGCCACCTTTTCTTCAGAAAAATACCGGCCTTGGTACTCTCTCCATAGACTTAACATTGGCCTGAAGCCAATTTTTTACCGGCCTGCCGGTAAAATACCAGCCAGGTGGCAACCCTACTCATAATTGCAAATATTTATGAGAGTTGTAGTCCATGAATTGCTGGAGGTTGAACATGCAGACTATGGTTTTTAAGCTGTATTTTAATGGCAGGCTGGTAAAAAAAAAATTGTAATTTCTTACATTCAGGCCAATGTTAAGTCTATGGAGACAGTACCAAGGCCGGTATTTTTATGAAGAAAAGGTGGCAACCCTAGTGACAACTACAAGATATTCCACAGGGTGGGGAATTCTATCTTACATCACTGAGTTTATAGTACCCAGTCAACACTTCAGAATGCAGACACCAATAATACAAAGTTGTGTCAATCTGCTCAAAGCTATAATCTCTTATGAAGACATTTGCAGCATGAACTATTAGCGGTTATGCTACAGACTGCAAGCTGATAAGCTTATAAGAGCATAACCTCTTATCCTATATTGTGGAAGTTCCTCTGCTACAGACTAAAATATTCTCAGTTAGACCGCATGTCCATGTTCTAGTACAGACTGCAAGCTCTGTGGTTACCTTACAGATTTAACTTATTAGAATGGCCTTCTTCTCCTTTTTACTCTATCTGCTTAGTAATGTTACCAATATCTGTATGTTAAATCAATTAACTGTACAGCTTGAAGAACATTATGATGCTTTAAAAAAAAGTTTTAATGCACATATAATCAATATAGTAATTACTGGAGGAGTATCACATTACAGCCACTTATATTACTCCCCTTCCAGTAAGTATGGCATTTATTTATGTTTTTAGTTTGTAAAAGCAATATTATTTTGAAGTGTTCTGGACCAAGTATATTTCAGTTATTCTCTTTGTTAATTGATCCTTTGACATAGTGCATTTTTCTAACCAACGCCTAATATATCCTACCCAAAATAATGTTTTAAACTCTACATAACAACGTCTGTATTGCTGACATTCCTCACATGCCCTGAACACAAGAAGACAACACATGTATGCAGGACTCTTGAAACAAGTAGATGATCCGTAACCAGTAGCCACTCTGCTTCCCTAGTTGTTTTACTGCTTCTTCACTAATCCCAAGAACAAAAAAAGTCCACAAAAAACAAACGAAAAAACAAAGTTTGCAACAACAACAAAAAGAGCAGTAAAATGCCCACAAACGGAATATTATTTTGCTTTTCCACTGTGCAATTCCTAAGAATGTACAAAAACTAGTTCGTATAGAGGCATTTTTCTGCTGTAGAATTGTACACTGACATCTTGAAACAACAAGACATTTTGTGAAACTCCTAGGAGCTTCGAGAAGTACTGATTTTCTAGTTAGTGTACACATCATTAGTATAAATATCACTGAGGAATTGTTTTCCTGTCTTTAAAGTTATATTTGTGACTGTAAGTTTCCTGTATGTTGTATTTCTATGGATATCTTGTTTTGGGTGTTCCCATCGCAATTAATTGCTCAGTCCAGATGTACAACACAATACTTACATCTCCTAATCCGTATAATTATAGATGCTTATCTAGAACTTAAAGGGGGCTGCTACATAAAGAGGCTTTCAACTTTAAAGCTGTTATTGAACAAGGACATTGTTCACACTGCTTGAAACACACATGTGCACTTAAGAGGGAAAAACATGTTCCTGTGTTCAATGATCCTCACTCCCATCTTGGATAGTGAAGTCATTTTTGACTAAATCTTTGAAAAGCATGTCACTGCCTGAATTTTCTGTCCCATGTACAATTAAATGTAAAAAATTGCTTATTGCCTTTGGCAAATTGGGTTTATATTGTGTTATCTATAGAAGCGGGATATTCTATTTCTAAATCGCTTTAACAACACCAAAGCAGATTAACTAATACCTAATTTACTGCAAGTAGAATGGTAGACTCCAAAAAAAAAATCAAACAAAAATAAAAAATAGAAAAGAGCCAGTTATACTGCGATATTGTATATTCCAGCTAAGTCGAGGATATACTATATAAACCGAGTGAGCAATCACCATAACCATGGCCAGTAGGTAGAAACGGGATCTATACATATCAATGAATTAGTAAACCAACAAACATATGTATACAAATGCAAATGCATGTCTATATTTATAAACATGTATACACTGCTAAATAATAAGCTTTTGACCTCTGCTTCACCTACCTTATGTATCGATCTGATTAAGTCTATAAAGTTGGTTCTTCACCAAGCTCTGAGGAAATTGTAGATGCTATATAAATACATGTTAAAGGGACTCTGTCATCTAATCTTTGTAGAAACACATGCTTCTACATTCACAGTATCAACAGTGCTTAGGGGACAGAGCCCCTTTAATGTAACATGCTATGTGATGTTACTAAAAAAAATTCCTATTTATTTCTTAATTTTTATTAATACAAATCTGCTTATCACACAACTGTGTGCAGCCGGGAGAGTGTGCATTTGTGTGTCAGTGTTCTTAAATTGGGAATGTAGAGAGATAAACGCTATTGATTACACACAGCTGTGATCACTTAACCCACTTCACTAGTAATCCTTCCTTACGGAGACAAAATGTATAGAATTTCTGATGATTATTGATGTCTCCAATTAATTATTGTTATAATTTATTTATGTCAGTACGTTTTGTCATATTTTTATTAACTTAGTATAAAATTGATGTATGTATTTTTAAAATGACCTGGCGAATAAATAGCACAATGTTGATACTGGCTAAGCATTGTCAGAGTTATAGTTTGCAGCAGCTGGGATATCTTGGATTGCTTACATCTCTTAACTGTATCACTACCATAGATAATGCAATGCATATTCAGCCTCAAGCAATGACAAGTTACACTGCTCTAAATTTATAGCAGACATCACTTTAGAGTTGAGTGATTTTATTTAACACCATCTATTAGGGTTATTAATAATACTATTACCAGTGTTGTCAACAGCAGAAGATTGCTAGCACCAACATATAGAATAGAGCGCTACTACCCATATTAAAGGGCATGTCATCATTCCTCATTCTTCAAGTGTTCATAAGAATAACAAGCCCGAGGGGAAGCTTAACGGAAGCACTTTTGTGTGCCTTTAATTTCTGAATGTTTTGAAAAGGAACGTATCTGAGTTAAGGTAGCCACTGCCAACTATTTCTAGCTCTGCGTGACATCATATATTGCGTCTGTCGAACTGCCACTATTTCAAAAATGTAGCCATCAAACAAAGAAACAAAAATAAGTAACCTTTTAATGCTGAGCTTGTTTTCTCTCCTTTCATAATACATGACACTATTTTATTGTACAATTCGGAAGGCTGTAGGCCAGTGGTCTGTTGATCACTAGTGGTCCTTATGATAAGATAATCATTTCCCAGTGTAAGGACAGAGATGCTTATAAACAAAAATACACCTTACTGTGTAGCCATGTGTTTAATTCAGCCTGTTGTATAGATTTACTATAACACTTTCCCATTACAAAGGAGATCTGGCCACCCTTTTCCAGAACTATTCCAGACCGCATTACCTAGACCATGCCAATGTAGAGTAAAAATTATCTATACCTGGTGTTAACAGAATTACAAAAAAAAATGCATAAATTATGAGAAAACTGTGTTTTAAATGTGTGTTCTGTTTATGATATCACCTCTGAGGCTTTATTGGCAAATTAATTGCTTTCGGGATTGGTCCACAATCCAGAGATAAAAATGGAGGTAGCCGGTGTTTGAGACACCGGAAATTGGTTACTGCGCATTCACAGTATTATGTGCAATGGCGCTGCTAGTTGGAGTGCAGACACTTGACCTCCAAAGCTCCGCCCCACTTTGCTGGGGGTAAGAGTTAGGTTGTATAAATCTAAACAACTCATATCAAGGACCAGGGGAGGTCTGGCAACATGTGGCCTGGCGGGCAAATGTAGCTTAGTGGCCTATAGTGTATTTTTTTCAGCCCACCCATTATCATCAGAGATAGACATAAATACTCAGGCAAAACAGATATAGTGATAAAAACAAATAATTAGGAGCCCCTCAGTTAACGGACAGAATCTCAAATAGCCAGCCCTATAGGATGTAACATTCCCGCACATCACCTTTTTTTGCGCGCTTGCACCATTACAGAGGATATCTCTTCATTAGCACATCAGAATAATCCCACCCATAAGGGTATTCCTGGCAAATCTCCTCTGTATAATGGACAAAGCAACCACAAACGTACATTTCGGCCTGTGTTGACCTTGTAAGTGTGGTACAGCTGGTGTCTCTCTAGGTCCAGCAACAGATATGCTGACACACTGATAGACATACAAAATAATGGAATAGAGAGAAAGAAAGTGTTATGCTCTTGGGAATTTAGATGTGAAAAGTGGTGCACCCCAGTCCATTGAGGCAGATTTGAGAGATGCCTGGGGGTGGGTAGCCCATCTGCCTCACTTGCCAAGGCTCCCCTGCCCAGGACACTATTGCATAACTCCTAACATGTCTAGTTTGTACTTAAATAACAGCAAAGTTAATTTTAAGCCCTCACACACAGTGCAAAAAGCCCTCTTTAAATGATTAGCCTAATTCAGATACAGCAATAAACAGTGCCCTTTTTATACAAATAAATAACTTGGAAACAGCAACAAAATAGAAACCTTTGCTTGTGCTATCTGTATTACACATCAAGGCCTGATGAAGCAAAGTGCTGCTTGCGCAAAGAAAACAGTGAAAGTATTCTCCACGCACAGGGAAGCAAAGATCCCTGATTCCTAAAACACAGATCCCTCTTGTCGATTGTCTTATCTGCTATGCTATCTTGAGTGAGTAATAGTAACGAAGCCTGTTCAAGGTATACTCCCCTACTTCAGCACTCTTTCTGTTCTTGCAACTGTTCAGGTAAAGTCTATGAAAGTATGGGTCTTTACTTCCATGCAAATTGTGACCTTCCTCATTCAGCATAGTATAACTCAGATACACGTATGTACATCTCTGACTTAGATACAGCTCTAATATATAGGATAGAGCAGCATATCTCAAATACAGTTATTTGTAAAGCTACAATATAATGATCAAGTAACACAGAAATAATTTAACACCAACATATAGGACATCATAGTTCACATAAGCCAAAATACAGAAGCTAAGAAAATACATATGATAACCTATAAGTCTTTTTTTCGAATATTTTGCCTCTTACATAACTAAAACTCTCACATTTCATGGATTTTAAGAAACAGCAGTCAAAGACTGCAAGTCAGAAACAGTAAATATAACCATAAAATATTGCTTTCTGTGGTTATATGTTTAAGTTGGCTAAAACAAAATGCTTAACACACACACGCATTTCCAGTCGTCTAATTTATTAATTTGGACATCCAGAGTACTTTCTTGGAATAGCTGCTGCCTGGCAGCCATTAAGTTAAATTTAATATTAACCCTTTTCTTGCTTGGCAAACACAACAAGCTCCTCTGAAATGCACCACAAAGTTATATTTTCTCCACTGAAGAAGTTAAAAGGCATTTATGTTAATTCTTTATTTAAAAAAAAAAAAAAAAAGTATATATATATATATACAAAAAAGACTTGAGCACATCACAAACCACATTGTTTTGGCTAGTCTTCTAGGCTGCACATAAATCTAAACAGTGCAAATAAAATTAAGCTTTCTTCAAACTGCTCTACTTCTTTATGCAGTCTTCCTTCATGTGCTAATTGTTATGTATTTGTTTACCAATTTATTTTCTTTGCCCTTGACCTTAACTGAGTTATTAACTTGTGTGTTGCTGCTATGGCCTGCTCCATCCCCTTCCCTCTCATTTTCTTCATCAACTCCCTAAACTGTAGAATACAGATTGTGAAGAAACAGCACTTCCAAATGTGTCCCTAGAGTGACCCACTGTGGTAGCGGTGAAACACAACACTCACACCATGGCATTGACAAGGGTTAATGTGCGTAAACTTAAGCAGAAAGTCTTGTATTATGTAACAGACAGAAAAAAAAGGACAAGGAGTCAACAGCCCTGTTTGAGAGCTGAAGATTTAAAAAAAAAAAGCAATCTCCTACATGCCCTCCCCCAAAAAAATATATGAAGTTCTATTTTATAATATATTTTACCAATATTATGCAATTTAATTAAACTATGCTACTTTAATAATTATCATACATATAATTATTTGTTTATTGATAAAGCACCTTCAGCTCTGTACAGGGGATCACATAGTCTTTTGCGGTATAATAATAATAACTCACATCACACAGACACCATGTAAATAGATTTATCCAAGATTTACAATACCTGTCACTTGTAAAACACTTGTTGAGCCATTCATTATTTGCGCGTGTTTAATTAGAAATCGAATGGTGCCTTCATAAAGTTTTGATTTTAATGCATACTTGTATTACTTCAGTTATTATTGAAATACTCCAGATACAAGATTTTTTTTTTTTTGTTAACAAACGTAGAAGTAGCATTGTATAAATTATTTTTTTTCTGGCAAGAGGGTGTTAAATTGACCTAAATACCATAAGATTATAAATAATATGGGGTGTCAATTGAATGCACTCGAGAGCCTTAAAAACAAAACGTAAGTATCAAATTGCTAAGTGATGCACAATATTAAATATTTTACTACATGGCAGTATAAGAAATCTTACAGTTCAAGCGTGATTGTAATTTTTAAGGACCATGTTGAACCTACAGAATTCTATAACGTGGAGCATCGATGGTTATTAAGGCTATTAACAACTAATGTGAAATGTGTAGATAGCATCCAAGCCTCATCAAGCAAAACAATATAAAACTAGAAGAAACTAATACACTTAATGCAAATCTTATGGGTTTTGTTGTCAATTTACGGATTCATCCGGGGTTTCAAATATCTAATTGCAGGTCAGTGTAAATGATCTAATTAAAAGACTAAATTACCTCCTCCACAGGGTTTATTATTTAACCAGTTTGGTGCCAACAGGTGAGCAATATAGGAGAGTTTATGCCATAAAGGGTTAAAGTGTGCTGCTCATCAATCAATAAAGAGTTAGCATCTTACCGAGACATTACACCAGCTTTTCTCCATCTAAATATCCTCTTTTAAACCCTAATTCAAACACAAGACAGCCAGAACAATCAAACAGTTTGTTTGATATTGGATTCAATACTAATTACTAGCAGATGCCAACTTCAAAATGAAAACATAGCAAAATGTGTCACTGAAATTGGATTTTTATAGAGCAAAACTGTACTTTCATTTCACTAGTGGGTTTTTATTTCTGTGTAGGTTAATACAAAGACAATCAGCAACGTTATAATACAATTGTATACTATATGTAAATAACATTCTTGTACATGTATCCGTTTCCTTGACCGCAAAACAAAGGGTGCCAGAGAGTTTAGGAAGCAAAATGCAGATAAAGAAGGGAGATCCTGGGGCAAAGGTCTCAAAGTGGAGCATCAGCAGAAATATTTCACTGGTGTCCATGATAATTGCCCCATTTGTACATAATCTCCAATATTCCAGTGCAGTAAATGACAGAACTATTTTTTTTTGATTGCAACCGGGTGACATTGGTCCCTATGGCTTCGGCTGACCTCCCTCCCCCCCATTTAATACGGGCAGATTTGTAAGAAATAAAGGGTACCATTGGACTTATGGTTTTGTATCAATATACTTAGGATTAGACTATTTAAATTTTATAAACTCTACTTCAAGCTAATCCTGAAGTGATAAAACACACACATCCATGGATGGAAAAGAATTTTCACAAAACCAGTACCTGAACAAACAATGAGTGACTAAACAAAACAGTGTAACAGCTGTACAAAATAGAAAACTGATCTAAAAGGTGTGTGAGGTTTATTTAAGAATCTGGTTATAAAACATGTTTTTTTTAAAATAAATAACAAAAGTGCAACATTCTTGCAGTTGACGTCAAAGCGCTAGAATTTTACTCTACAAATCCCAGGCATTATTTAATATTATTTTTTTTAAATACCATTGTAGATTTTTTTTGTGTGTAATATTCTTATATCTTTTTTCACTCTTTCTACTGTCACAAAAAATGTAAACATTTATTTGTATACTATCATGTGCAGAAAAAAAAAAGGATTGTTTTATATCTAGTCCACCAGTTTACATGTCTTCTCATGTACAGAAGAGTGGAAAGTTTGCTGCTGTAGATAAACACACTCAAAGCTTAAGACTACTCTGTATGAACAATGCTAAACATAATGCAAATGTCCATAACAATTATTATGCCAGTTAATAGTTTGTTTCATGTTCATGTTGGAATTCAATGTTGTTGTTTTGCAGGGGGGTACATTTGATGTGACCCATTTTACCCTAATGGCATCCAATGCAGATCTAAACAGCCAGCAACTCAATCTACAAAGGAACTTATCATTGCCATAATCTCTTTAAAAATCAAATGCTGTATGGGGGAAAAATGACCTTTCCACCCTTTAGCCAAAATGTCCTTTCTGCATTGATTTAGCCTGGGGTTTACAACATGTCATTTCATCAGGTCATAGTTATATGTAAGTGATACACTATAAAAACAAGATACCCATATGGTCCCAAGTCAGCGACATGTGTGTGCAGGAAGATTATTTGTCTAGTAATCCATCTCTTTTGATCATGCCCTACCTTTTGCATCCTGCTGATTCATCCCTAACAAACAAATCTGCTTAGAAAAGTCAGACAAGCTTAGGCTCAGTGTAAACGCTGTATAAAACAAACAAGGCACCATATGCAGTTAACTAGAGTCCTACAAATAATATGGGAAAGGCATGTCTCCACTATCAGCTTTACAGTGCATAAAATATGTCTCCCCAGTTACATATCAGGTCCTAAATAGGTCCATGTATGTGCCCTGACATTTTCCCGAGTCTACAGTGTAATAAATACACTTTTAAAAGATCTTCGACCTAAAAGAGACCAACTGATTCTGAACTGATTGCCAGATCCTAATTGATAAACCCCCACCATTTATACTTAGCGAGGAATATCACACTCTACATAATCTACATTGCAAGGGTTAAATATATCTCTTCGGCTCAAATGCCATTTTTCCAACAGAAAGCAGTACAAAAGTTGTATTCAAATATGTCTCAGGTGATAGAAGTCCCCAATGTGTACTTATTTTTGGTGAATTTTAACACAGAGCCATACTTCCACAAAGTAGTAAATCAGCACACACATTCCATTGGTTTCCATGGTGATTGCTCCACATTTAAGACAGTACTCCAGAACTGCAAATGTAGCCCACAGTATGCTAACTGTTCTACCTACTTTAAGTACAATAAACATAAAATGGAACAAGTAACATTTACCATCGCTGGACATTGCGAATGCAAAGTGTTATCAACCAGCAAAGATAATCCCATTTATGTCAGATATATATGCTTAACGCATCATACTATGTTAGAAATACAGGCGACGCTTACCTTGCAGATCAATCAATAGACAAAGTCTCCTGGTGTCAATCTATAGGTCCTCCGGATGGCAATACAAGTTCGACAGACCTCTGCAATGGAAGGCAGATCGTGCAGAACAAGCAGTTTATTCTACTTTTTCAGTCCCTTATGAGTTTTGGGAGGTGGCAAAAGTTACACAGCGACAGCAAAAAACTGAACTGTAAAACTAGTTTGGGCTCTCTGTTATCCAGTATCCTCAGGAGCAACAGTGTAAAGCCGTTCTTGTAAGGGATGCTGTGCTAGGAAGCTGCTGCTAGGTATCTGCTCTCATACATTCCTTCACTCTGATACTATAGTGTATTGGTGCTGAATGTCAATAGCTGAGCACTGTGCCCCCTCCCCTGTGCATAAAGCCCAGGGTCCCAAACCACCAACCAGCAGACAAGGGCACTGAAGCTTCTGCCAATCACCGCCCAGCTCTTTCTGCTCACTTTCTGAATGGTACTAAGCCCCGCCTGACTTCACTATAAAAACAAAAGCAGGGGCACAGGCAGGCACCAGAGCCTGGGAATGACAAAAGGATAGAGGGGAGCAACCACTGACAAGGGACGGGGGTGTCAAATAAGTAAGGGGAAATCAGGGGCTTGCAAAAGGTTACCAGCTGGGATGAGCAAATGCAACGCACACATTTAGTGTTTTGTTTTGTTTTCATTAGAGGTGTATATCCCAAAATAATCAACTTAGTGTTCTACATCAAACTACAATACATTGTACAATGGCTAGTAAATGTAGTCTTTATATATTATGTGTGTGTGTGTGTGTGTGTGTGTGTGTGTGTGTGTATATATATATATATATATATATATATATATATATATATATATATATATATATATACAATATGTATATAAATAAATATCATTTGTAAAGTGTATATACTGTATTATACACACACACATGTATTACACACACAGAGATATATGTGTGTGTGTGAGATATGTTTTCACATATACACACAAAGCACATGAATATATTACATAAAGACATTTCAGTAACATCACATTCAGATTAATCTATATGTATGCTACTTAAATACAAATAAGCAGCAATCATGTCTGAAAGGCAGATACAGTATTTTTCCATAGTATCCATAGAGTACTTTTAAGTTCCTAAATGTAGCTTTTCTTTTAAAAAAAAAAGGCAACTGTGAACAGGCACAGGAAAGGAAAACAGGCTTGTTTTCTGAATAAATATTCTTAGCCATGGATTTTCCAGCCGCCATACCAAATGCAAACCGTTTTACAGATTGACTGCAAAGCCAACTCTGTGGTCACCCTGCATTTATCAAAATATGCAGGCATGAATAAAATGCACAGGGAAAAATACAGCAAAAAAAGAGGGATTTACCCAGAACTGGATCTGGGGAACGTTTAAAATTATATTGTAAATGTACAGAAGTGGGCCTCTACCATTGTTTTATGTTACAATTTGTTTGCCATATTATTTCTCTTGTAACAAAACACAAATTAACGACCTTGTTTTAACAGTGTAATTTATTGACTCTAACTAGAGAACTATAAAAATACTGCCATCTCTTTATTTTGAACCATAAATTTTAAGCCACCCATAATATATTGTTAAATTTGCCAAATCCGATTATATTTTGATAAAAGGAGATCAAAGCTATCTTGCTATACAGTAAAGACTTCAGCCTCAATTGTATGCACTGAGTAATGAGAAACAGCTTCACCAACACAGCAGCTTTCCTAGCTCACAAGAAGATGGAAAAGAGAGGTTTAACTCACATATATGCTCTTACTGCATAATAGGAGTGAGTAGCCTCTAGATACAAAAACCTGCATAGTGACAACAAGCTAAGCCCCAAATACCGAAACATTCTTGTCATTATACGAATGTGCATAGCGGTTTTATTGGAAAAAAATCCAGATTATATTTAAAGAGCAATTTTGGAGGAAAAAGTTTTAAAAGTAGAACAATCATGATGGGAACCAATGGAACGTTTCTGACTTTGACCCAGAATTAATGGAATAGTTCTATTGACACTTAAGTAATATGGTTATCATTATTAATAATAAAATGAATAGATCTGTTTATTGCTATTAGCAGTGTTTTCTACATTGCATTATTCTGTCTATTATAGCTATAGTAAATTACAGGGAAATCAAATTATATGGAAATTAAAGGCAGAGTTATAAGTGGTGCATTGTGACTGCATGGATACACCCCCTGCAATGTACATATATATAATTGTATACATATATGCTTAATGTCTATATATGCCATAATTTCTTGAAAGTCACTAGAACTCACTGTCAGGTTGGTATTTAATAAAAGTGAATTGCAAATAGACTTGGGTGGCACCGAAATTGTTGTTTCATTCAAATGCATTCGGACAAAAATAAAATGTGTTTAGTCGTAACAGAATTTTGTCCGCTGACGCTGTCCGTTCATCACTATCATCCATAATCTTCGTTGCAGGAATTCCATTCAGACGAATGGAGTTGTGCTGAAGTTCATTGATCCAAGTAGCCCTTAAATGTGGACTACTCAGACACCACTGATTTTTATGGAAAGGACCACGGCTAATTTAGGGAGGACCTCATCTATTACAAAATAAAAATAAACAATAAATAAAAAGTAAACAAGAAATAAAATTTTATAAAAATGAAATATATTAAAATAAAATATAATAAAAAAATATAAAAAAAATGTAAAACAAATTATAGTTATCTATGTAATAAAAAACACTACAAATTAATTTTTAATTGACATGGTAATAGTTTTAACATTCCATAATAGCACATTTATTACTAAAAAATGTATAACTGCATTTTTGTTATTAAATTAGGCTCTTACAGCATAAATAGTGCAATTACTATGTCAAAGAAGACACCACGTATTATATAACACACATATATACACATATCACATACGCCACTTAGTAACCCCTATAAAAGCTAGGTAATGTCCACTCAGTTTATATGCACCCACCCACACACACATATATAACATCACATTGTGGCATCCTGTTCAAATGAGCCACTAATTATTTTGCATATGCTACCAGAAGAAAATGTTATACACATGAATTAGTACATACATTTTCACTTAATCAATGTGTTTCTTTACATTTGTGGTAGAACAATGTGTAAATACTTGTTATATTCCACATTCCTGCTGTAAATTCTATTTGGGTGACATAGTTCCCTCAAAGAAAATTACATTAGTGCTATATTTTATCATTCCTTAAAGAATAAGTGATGTGTAATGCTAATTGGGTATATGGTAGTGTGTCTAAATTTGTCCAATTAGCATAGAGGGTCACAGATGTATTGAGGTCAGATGAAGATAATGTCTGGTGTGACCTTAGGAAACGTAGAATGGCATTTCCAGCAGTAAACACAGCTCAACAATCCCAGTTCGTTTTATGACAGTCTTGCAAACCACATACACAAAGCTGATGACAGATCCCACACAGACCACTAAACAGGAGGATTTTCCAAACTATCTATTTGTCTGAAAAAGTATACAGGCTGTATTTTATGGGAAGGTCTTAAATAGAGGGAAAATGAAATTAACTTGCATTTCTTTCCTCTTTGTTTTAATTCAATGTGGTCTTCTGTTGCAAGCACTTCATATGTCCTCAGATTCAACTATGGGTATATATTTTAAAGGGTCTACACAATATATGCTGAATTTCAGGTCCAAAGTAACTGGCCAAGTGTTCGGAAATAACCACACAATTCGGCCATCATGGCCAAATAACACCAATCCGAAAATAGCCTCTATCACCCCCATAGCTTTCTATGGGATGATAGAGACACATTTTGGGAAGAATTTAGTTACTATGGACATCCTCCCAACACATAAAACAATCATGAGGGACCAGAGTAAGTAGCCCTGACCCTCCCCTAAAAAAAATGTTATTACAAAGTATATTACTAGGAAGTATACACCAGCTGAGCATCACAGGCAATGTAGTTTTCTTGGCATGTGCCATTGCTAAACATCAGTAGTTCAGACACTCCAACCGGGTACACACCACTAGCCTGCCATAGTTATCCATTACTGTTTTAGCACTCCTGCAACAATAAAAAACCAAGCAAGAACGGTGAATGTCATCGCTCCCACAAAGTGGCTTCAAGGTGGAAGAAAGTATGGAAAATATGCCACAATACCCTTCTTTGCTTCCAGTGCATAATACCACCTGCAACCTCTGAAGTTCCACATAGGGGCAGTATTTATGTACTGCTGTACGTGGTCACTGCATAAAGCATTGCTCAAAAATAAAATAAAACATTATTCTAAAACATTTCCTATCCTAGACAAGTTGGGGAGTCAGTGGACACATTTTCTTGCCTGTGCATGACATACAGTGTCATGTACAGCGTCAACGTCCGTCATCCCTCCTCAAAGGTTGAAAGACATTTATTGCTGAATGCGCTCCCAATGCATTGTCTTTGGTGGCAGGGCACGCTATTGTAGCATCTGATGGCATGACTTTTCCTTTATCTATTTTAACAGTTACATTGTATTATTGATTTTTTAGAATTTAAACCCAGTGGACTATTTGGTATATTACTGGCAGGTTATTCCCCATTCACCGTACTCTGGAGGGTGGATATGAGATTATCATAGGTGTGACAAGGCGAGGTGGTGGTCAAAGAATGTGGAAACTTTCCAGAGAAGGAATTATGAACTGGAAGAGATTACATACATATAAATGTATATTTAATCTATAGACAAAAACAATTTGTGCAGTGAAATTAACTTAGAAATTGATCAACAATTGATTTATAAGTTCAGCTGGTGTTGCTGCAATGCCTCGATTTTGAGGCATTCAACAGCACTGGAATTCAACCCCAGAAAAACTATGTGATCGCACTCTGGAGTCCATCACTCAGGGGGTGTTGCGCGACTGCAGAGCAGGAAGGGCCTCCAAGGACAGCTGGGCCCTTTACAACGGTAATAATTGTAGCCCTATGATGGCAGCCGTCATTCGATGTTATGAAGATAAAATGATCTGATATTTATATATGGCTATGCTTTTGTCTCTTATTATTCTCATCTCTAAACACACACACACTAATATATTCGTTCTTTTCAGCTCATGGAAATCATCACAACCTGCAACAAAATAATAATGATGTAACTAGCGCTGATGTTTCATATGAGATATAAGGTCATGTGTATTTAATTGGTTTCTTTAGTAGCACATAATTTATAATGGGACAGAAATGTATTGAACCATAACTATTTAATTAACACCTTACTGCTGGTACGGGTTTATTTACAAAAACCAAAACTGGAAGTCGTACTAATATAATTTGCTTGGGAAGAACCAGTGGGAGAATCAATAAACAGTACAAGATACAACCTTTGCAACAAAGCCAGCCAAGTGGTCGCGCTCCAGCTGTTGCTGAACTCCTATTATTCACAGGTAAGTCTTGGTCAGGAAAAAGCATTGCTAAGGCAACAAATAAAAATGAAAAAAAAAACTAAAATTTATTAGATATTTAACTCCTTCACACTGGATGGGGCTTTGGTCCTTAAAGGGCCAGACTTAGTCCCCAAACTCACTTGGGTGCAAGATGAAGATTACTGCTTGTTTAGTGCATTGTTTTTTTTCCAGTGTGATTAGATGCAGGCATTCTGCATAAATCATATTTTAATATGTCTCCTGCCAACCGCCAGTGATTAATCTGCATGTTTACTGCAGTTACGGCAGTACTGATTATATAGACACTGAGGATATAAAATTTTGTTTCATTTAGTCATTTCCTGTGCTCCTCGAATTGAATACATTGTGTGGCCTTTAAGTGACTTTGCTCTTGTTTACAATACAGTAGGCTCTCTTAACAGTGCATGTAAACAGGCGGATCGGCACTCAAATGTAGAGAAAGTATCAAAAATGTATTGAATGGTGGAACCAAACGTGAAGGAGGAACAATCGCGTGAAAAGGAACAATATAGCTTGTTAGTAAGGGCAGTAGTGCAGCCCGGAATGCATCACGCTTTTGTTGGTTCCTTTTCACTTGATTGTTCCTCCTTCACTTTTGGCAAAAAAAGTAAAACTTGCATGTGAAAGTAGTTTGAAAGCAAATGAATTTGCATCAATATTTGGAAGATGCATTTTGCGCCCTAGACAGTCCCTTTAAAGACCGCAGCACCAAAACGGCATCTTTTCACCCGACACCAATCATAGAGCCAGGGACACATTAGTAGAGACCCAATTAGGGTCTTGGGAAAACTCCCAAAATATTGTAGGGCTATATTGCTCTTTTGATCTGAACATAAGCTTGCAATTCTGCCACTCCAATACATATTTTTTGTACACCACATTCACGGAACACATATTGTTTGGTGACAGTGTCCCTTTTAAATCACTCCAAACGGCAACACAAGAGGATATATACTTTTAGTGCTATTGTTTTTACCCCTCCTCCCTCCCATAACAGTGTTCTCCACCTTTACTATTATCCCTACCCGTCCCTAAATCTCACGGGTCCATACAGTCATCCAGCATCCACCGGGACATTGTTCCACACTGGAAGTTGCCACCCATGTTGAAGGCAGATTAGACTTTGTCTCATGTGGTTTATAAACCCCTCCCTCGCTCCTTAGGTGTATAAACTTCCTATGTGTTTGATGTCTGTGATCAGACAGTTTCTGCTTCTCCAAACACTGGGTCACGTCATCCAGTAAATACAGACAGCTCCCAAATGATCTGCTGGTGCTTGACTTGCAAACGACGTGAGCAAAATCCTTCAAAGACCCTGACAGACCCTGTGCAGCAGACACTAGCACCTAATCTCTGTTTTCTTTGCCACTCGTGATGATTTTATTAGCTCCACTGTGGGACACAGAAGGTTTAGTTTATCACTATCAGTTCTCCCTGCCCTGGTACATTAACGTATTCCCCAGACACGTTTGCAAGCAGTTAAACACTATAGTTCCCCCAGTCCTGCAATTGAGGAGATGACAGTTTTAAATTATACGTTTAGGAAACATAAGCAAATACCGTTATGAACCTCTTTTTCACTACATAAAATAACACGACAATTATTTATCTAATAAACTTTACCGGGATAAAGGTAGTTCATATTGCTACAGGGAGTTCCCAGCATTGCAATGCATGCAGCTGCCTTAAATCTGGCAGCACCCGTGTAATTCTTAATGGGGCTTCATTCAGATGCAAAACAGTAGCGACACCTACCGAGTATATGGTGGAACAACAGTGTATTGGTGGTTTGTTCATTAAACTATCCATCTTTTTTCATGTATTATAAAAATGTATGTGTAAATGTGAATATCTGTATTTTGAATATGTTTGCTTTTCTCACAAATATCAGGTTATCAGCTTCATTCTGGGAGCAAAAATTGTAAAATAATAAATGATAATTATATTTGTAGTGTGCACATATATAAATTGCACAGGTTGCCTGTAGAAAATGCTCCTATGCAGTGTTCAGGTGTGCACAGACTATACGAGGGCCACTCGTACGTTTTACAGAATGCATGTGTCCAGGGGGAACCACTTAATTAATCAAGGATGGAATTCCATGGAAACCAACTTGATTAATTCATTGATTTCCCGCTGAACAAATATGAATTATACATTCTTTAAAAGTTATCTCTATCCCTAAAAAAATGGCTGTCATAAATATATATGCTTTGATGCCAACTGTAGATGTAGTTTGGTAAAATATATTCAGATTTAAGGTCAACTATAGGTAAAATAATAACTTATGTTTCATTGAAAGATTGTAGAAGTTTTAAATAGAAATGCTTTAGTAAAAAACTGCAAAGTACCTTACTGATCTCTGGGTTAGAGCTTCAATCATCTGACGTCATCCTTGATCAGATGAAGAAAGATCTGATCCAAGATTCTGAACATGGTAACACTATATGGAGCAAATAGGGCTCAATAAGGTACATTGCTTGTGCTATTTCATTAAGGTATTTCTATCTAAAACATGATGCAATCTTTCAATTAAACAAAAGTAATTTTTTAATTACTTTTGGAATCTCATTCCCAGATGAACCGCTTCATGATGCTAGGGCGTTCTATGCCGTCCTATTTTTATGGTCCCCAAAAGACTCTAGAACTGCACAGAACTTTCAGGAAGTATTAGTTTACCGAGAGGGTAGTGGATGTATGGAATAGCCTTCCAGCAGAAGTGGTAGAGGTAAACACAGTCAAGGATTTTAAGCATGTGTGGGATAGACACAAGGCTATCCTAGCTATAAGACCGGGAACGGGGGACTAATAAAAGTACTCAAAAAAAAATTGGGCAAACTAGATGGACCGAATGGTTCTTATCTGCCGACACATTCTATGTTTCTAGAACGACTTGCAACGGGATCTCACCTGTCTGATGAGGCCAGTTTGAGTGGCCTAGTCTGACAGGGAAAATGTAGCCAATGCACAAAGTGAGCACCAGCTACATTTTATGAAATTGCGTCGTGCTCGAACCGGGTCTCTGCAATTGTGTCCCTGGTTGCCAGGAACAAAAAGTGGTGTTTTGGTGCTTGCGTCTTTTGGGAAAAAATCACCATGGATCACAAAGAGGTTAAACACAGCCATGTTGCTTGAATTTTCAGGCATTTTAGTTTATTTGATTTACTAAAAACATCAGGAAATTTTTTATTTATGTATTTGTAAAAGTACTTTGAGTATCTGCAAAACTTCACGTCGGATTTACTCTGTAGTAGTGGCACTAAGTTTTTAATTTTTGCTTTTGTTAATTAAGCAAATGTGAAGAACAAAGTTCACTGCCACTTAAGCATTTATGTTAGTTTCTATGGTTATATTCTTACATGTATTTGTTGAAGTGTTGACATCAGGGAAAAGGGAGACTTATCTCCTCTTTACTGACCGTAACCAAGGCACTGGTCCCTCTTGTGTGGTACCTAAGCACCACAACACTTACACATTTATTTGCGTATTGTATTTGTTCAACATATTGCTGCTTCTTTTTAACATAACATGGGAGGTTAGGAACAGTAAGGATCTGGAAGAAATGTAGTTGCTATTGGCACAAAATAGAGTAAAATAGAAAGGGAGACTCTATGGACCCAGTAAGTGACGGCAATGACTGACAATCTATACCATTCATGATTGGGCATTTACAAGCAATTAATAGTTGAACTGTAATGTAAATATTTTGGTTACAAATGTGTTTTAAACACTGATGTTCTACTTGTCAATAACAAATGTATCCTGCTTATTGCTCAGCCTCCAATCATTATTTTATTGATATGTTCAGTTATAATCACAGCTATGTTGGTATAATACGCCTGAGGGCAGCTTTTTGAGGTAATAAAAAAGTCAGGTTGCGTTGGGTTTGACCTGCAGGTGACTAAAACACACAACAGTTCTCTAGTACTCATAATAAGTCAAAGATATACAAACTGCTCCAATAGAGTACTGACAAACACTGGATACACATCAATACGCTTTAGGGAGTTATTTATAAAGATCAACTCTCATGGAAAGTTCTAAAAATGCTGCAGTCACCATGGGAACTAGTGGAATGTTCCTGCTCATTATAACACTTTTGGAATTTTGCCCCAGAATTAAGTTTTATGTATAACCATTTAGGGCCAAATTTTTCAAGGCAAAACAGGGGCTATTTTTAAAAAAAAAGTACTAAATTTGGAGCAAACTGCCAATACTTTCCATTGGTTTCCATGGTTACTACTATTATGTTAGCACTTTTTCCTGAAATACCACCTATCTTGTCTTGATAAATACATCCCTTAGTCTTCTGTTAATTCACTGTGTAAGATGAATATGACTATGAAACAGTCTAACAGTGCAGCACAAGATGTCAGTCTACATTCATTTTAGGATAATGGCAAGTTTTCATTACTGCTACACCACCATATTGATTAATTAAATAAAACTGTCTACTGCCATGAATGCATTTTTACAAAACTCATGCACACTGACTGGTAAATGTACATGCTTGCATGCTGCTGTGTGTTTTTACCAGACTGACATCATATTATACATACTTTGTTAGCTTTGTGGACCACACAGGGCCTAACTTTCGATCGTTCCATGAGTTTCAACCCTCCCCTTTAGTTTACAAAAGCAGAGGAAGCTCATAAATCTGCCATTTAGATGACAATGTTGTCATGCATCAGTAAATCTAACTCTTTGAAAACAAACCCTGTAAAACAATTCAGCCTTCTATTTCATTCTGCCTGTCATGCTTGCGGAGAAGGCTTGTAACTTTCACTCATTATGCTGCAATTACAAAAAGTCATAAAAAGTGACACACACCGCCTATTAATTTGCATGTAAACACTTAAAATCTTTCGGCGCTTTGTCTGCTGTGGGACGATGTACATGGCAAGGCATGCATAAACAAAGATGTCACTTGAGAATCATTTCATTTATGTAACTAAACAGCCCAGTTGAAGCAAAGCACCATGGTTAACCTTTTAATGACCGAGCAGGTTTACAGTTATCCAAAAAAAACAATAGATTTTGAATTTAACATTTTAAAACTAAAAGAATTTAGTGTTACGTTGTGTTTTTTGATAGAAGTGGAAAAATTATAACATTCATCGTTTTCCTTCCAAATTTCTACAGAAAACGGGACAATCCATTTTCAGTTATTTTGGAGGAGAGAGTGAGCAATCTAAAATAACAATGTGAATATTATTTACAATTGTTGCCCGCAAATGAATATTTTGAATGAACACAGAACATATTATTTCAATGCTAAAATGTAAAAATGCTAAAATATCTATTCTTACATTACTAGATTTGGCAATGGGAAAGTGTCACGTTGTATCTAAAGAGTTAAAACTATCATTACCCTAATCATTGTCTTTGTATAAAATGCAAAAAAGGAAAAAAATCTAATAAAATAATTAAAGGGGAAAAAAAATCTACAAAATAGTGCAGCCAGCATATGCTACCATAACACTGGCATAGTTTAGAATCTGATCTAGCTGCAGTTTGCTGTCAGATTGTAAGATAAGCCAAGACTAGGAGCGGTGGTACATTATGCGTATAGAGGGAAAGAAGAGGTTTGAGAAGATTGTGATCCTGCATTCCCACAAATTAGCTTTACTATCTCTAAGCAAATGTAATAATATTTTAGCACTGCCAGTTGAACAGGATAAAAACTAATGAGCCACTGCTGAACACGCCTATACTCAAGATTAAAGTCTGAACTTTTGCCATTCTTTGAGGTTCAAAAGCTTTTATTGTATCAGATGGTCAAAACATAGCCTCTAAGATCCTTGGCTTGACTGGTTGGCTATTTGTTTGTTTTATTCTGACCAAGCAAGCAACAAATCTATGTAAGGTGCCTGAAATAGTAAGGCAACGTTAGCATTTAATAAATACACTATTAAAATTATACATGAATGTTTCCTTGTCTATTCTCTCTGAACACAGAGACTTTGTTCCTATGCATGCTTTGACTTGTGAGGTACTTAATTAAACCAGGGAACTATTTTAACTTAAATATTACATTGAATGAGAAAATAAAACCAGAATATATGCCATGGATAGCTAACTGTTGTGGACTACGGTACCCATGAGGTTCAGCAGGCTGCACAACATCGTAAATGTAGTCCACTCAGCTGCAATGCCAAAGGTTAGCCATCCCTAATACATGTAGAGGGTGAATATAAATATATTGGATGTCAACCCTTATTGAATGGCTGACAAGGCACATTGTTTTCTTCTTAATTAATTGCGATTGCCCCCATAAACTGGAAAAATGTGCATATAAAATGACCTGAAACACAATATTTTATTTCTATCCAATGTACCATAACGAGGAAAGAATATTGTAATATTGGAAAAAAAAACTAGATGCATTACAGATGTTTAGAACAGAATCCATAACTAAGTTGTGTGTCTTGGCCTACTCCACAAGCTCAAATTATAGTTAGAGAGCAAACAGTATATACAAATGGTCCCCTTTTCCAATACATGTTGGTGATTGTGCCATGTTTCTTCTGTGTTTTGTAAATCTTCAAATCTTTTAATTTTTTTTATGAGCCAATATAAATTTTAGTTTACTGCCAATTAATCAGAAAAAAAGATATATAAAAGGACATACACAGAAATATGTTTGTTGATAGCTAGAATGTAAAGCATTATTAGTTAGTGTCTTTAGACACTTCATGGCCTGTTTAACACTAGAGGAATTAGACCAAAAAAATACAGATGCCTGCATGCCAACTTTCTCAAAGTGTGTCCCAGGATGCATAGGTGGGCAGCCAAACTGGGGCAGAGCCAAATTACATAGCATGACAATGCAATGTTGTACAAACCACCTGCTGGTCTTACGATCAGTAGCTATCATTGTATGGATATTACATTGTTATGTTTAATTGTACCTCAACAGATCAGAGGCAAACACTCTAAACCAAACTAATATGTCTTAGATTTTTGTCAGGTACTTATCTGATTTTGAAATCCATGATCTTTAATCAACATCAAATAGGTAACAATGTCACTGTAGACGTTTCCTCATAGCTATCCTCCCATAAATCTCATTCTTGTTCATTTTTTTTCTGATCATTAATTCATGAACACTCAAGATTAACCAAATGTGTGGGTGTTTTCCTGGATTTTATGGATGATTCACTGGGCTGTTGTTGGAAAGATTTGAGTATAACAAATGCACCTGTGTACATTGTCCGTGGATGGGTGTAGCCCTAAATCTTCACCAATAGTTTTGTAGTAATTTCTAGACTGATGAGCAGCAAAAAAGCAAATAAAACCCCACAACCATGCTTATGTCACTGAAGTAATGCTTCAGTGAAGTACAGACACAAGCATCCAACTTGCAAGCTGCAGCCCTTCATATACCAGTTCAGAAACCACAATACATAAACCCGCATCCAACTGTCACTGTAGCAGCATATAGACACAGATAAACATGCAAGTCATATTTAATGACCGATAAGGTACAGGGATTGATAGGCAGGCAAGACAATTGGATAGAAAGATCAAAAGTCTTAAAGGGCATTTAAAATGAAAAAGTGATGCAGCCCTAGCCCATTGAGAGAGATCAGAGAGCACGCGAGGTTCAGTCACTGGTAAGATCTGGGTCAGAAGACTTTTTTTTTCCAGAACACAGGTCCATAGAGAAGCATGAGGATTGTCAAGGAGCATGACACATGTTCACTTTGGGCACTTCCATTCATCTCTGTAGGAGTCCTCTGATTGGCTTCCATGAACTGCTGGAGTCAGTAGGCAGTGGAGGAGTACCTGCAGCAAGGGGAAACTGCACAATAAGGTAAGTATTGTACACACTAAAAGACATAGACATGATTTCCATTACCCCTCGGGTATATAAAGACATGCATTAGTTTGATTGACTAAGGCTATCATGATACAACCATGGCATGTCTCTAACATTGGGGTCATTAACTTTTATCACTACTTATTTGAAGAATATGGACTTGCATAAAGCTTTTTAGAAATACTTTTATAACATTCTGCAAAGATAAATGTGTTTATTTTTAAATATCCACTGCATTGAGAGTACAGAAACAAATATCCTGCATGCTCTACTACTCCTGAGTTGATACAGATAATGAATGACTATAATATCTCACATCAGTCTGTAGAATTCAGCATGAATTACAAGTGTAAATTGATACATTACCTTCATGCGCAAATCAACCAACATAATGGGTCGTTGAGACTTAATATGTTTAAAATTAAACTAAAGTAATGTGCACTTAGATCCTTATAAGTATATAATGGATATATAATGACTGAACTAAAAGCTACTTTATTGTAGCTTTGTGCATTATGTGTAGTGCAGAACTGTGTAATCAACAAGCAGATAAACTATCTGCAAGTGGATATTACCAAGTCATAATAATGGATGCTGCTGTTGTGGTGGAATGTATCCTGCAGGATACATGGTTATGGCGAAAATGAAGTACTAATAACAAAAAGTATTGGGAAATAATTTATAAGCATTATAACAAATCTCTTTAGGTGTGAAAACTGATCATGCACATAAGACACAAGGGCTCAATGAGAGTGATTATGTTCTACCATAGGATGATATACTTGTCAATACACTGTAGTGGGGTATTGCAGGCTGACAGCTATTCTACTGGATGTGAAAAAAATTCATTTTAATAGTCTTATGTCAACTTATTTAGTTTTGAGGTACAATACTTTGCTTAATCCTGGGCACACAGAATTGCCTTTAATGTATTTTGATGGAGCATGCTGCATTAGGCATGTATTATATTTGCATCCTGAAAGATGCATATTTTTAGCTTATCATGGTATAGTCCCGTGGAGAGGGATGCATGGTATTCCCCATCCTGGTTGTGCACACTGATTAAAGCAGGTTTAAGGCACGCAAGTGTGAACAAACTCCCTACCATAGAATTCCTGAATTGAGGCCAAACACCTTCCAGGTATGATTGAACGTGTGCACACATTGGCTTGATACATATTGCATACCTTAAAACATTTTAAATTAGTCAAAGACACTTTTGTTTTAAATGAGAGTGGCTGTAGTTGTGAATATGGTTGAAGCATTATTAAGACATTTTAAGTGACTTAAGCACTGATTCATAACTATTTATGTAATTTAGCAAGTAATTTAGAATCCAAATAAATTACTTATAAAATATTATAACATTCATAAATTGTGGTTTTAACACATCTTTAATAGTTTTATTGCTCTGGTGCTCTTTGTTACACTTTTGCACGCCAACAATTCTAAAGTTTATAGAAAATATAAATGTATGATATTGTTTTAATAGAAGCGCTGGGAACACAACTACATTTGACACAGAAGGACAAATCCCTGGCAAAACCCTATTAAGGGGTATTTTACATAAATGGCTGTCACTTTTTCTGTCCTTCCTTCCCCTTTATCTGGGGAACTATAACTTTCTTAGTCACTTCAATGATACAGCCTATCTATATTTGTGACTGTCTCTACCTACTCTCTTTGTTTCATGTTGTGTTGCAAACATTCACCATTTTGCATTTCCAAACACATTTAATTGGTAATCTTGTATTTTTATTTTACAATACTTACAACATGCATCAGAACAATACAGGCACTTCCACAGGACAAGTCCTTAAACAATATTAATAAAAACAGAAAAATAATAAATTAAACTAAACCAGTCTAGAAACAACTGGAAAATTAAACTAACTTCAGTGCAATTGGTGGAATGTGAGCAAATATAGCTTTCTGACTGGAAGTGGATGCATATAATATTACTTCAACCACATTCATGTATTTTGAGTGGTACCCCAAACTGTCACTCTTAGCAATTCCCTAGTGTGCTTACTGGTTAACCCAGTCAGGACTAGTTGAGAACACTGATGATTGATTTATCTAATGTGCATTAAGAAACAAGATTAGCCTTATGCATTATCTTCCAAACTGAAACCTCTGCTGGGATTTAACCCTGGGCCTCTTTGCAGGGCTGGCCTTAAGTGTTCCGGCGCCCTGTGCGGGCTTCCCCCATGGCGCCCCCCGTCTCTTTCACCCCCTATGTATGTGTCTCTCTCCCTTCCCATGTTTGACCCTTTCCTCTTCCTTGCCATGTCTGTCTCTCTCTCTCCCTCTGTTCTGTCTCTCTCCTCCCCTTCCTCTGTTCTGTCTCTCTCCCCGTCCCCTGTTCTGTCTCTCTCTCCCCCCTCCCCCTGTTCTGTTTCACTCCCCCCTCCCCCTGCTCTGTCTCTCTCCCCCCTCCTCCTGTTCTGTCTCTCCCCCCTGTTCTCTCTCTCTCCCCCTCCTCCTGTTCTGTCTCTCTCCCCTCCCCCTGTTTTGTGTCTCTCCTCCCTCTCCCTCTATTCTGTTTATTTCTCCCACCCCTCCCCTGTTCTGTCCCTCTCCCCCCCCTGTTCTGTCTCTCTCTCCCCCTCCCCCTGTTCTGTCTCCCCCCCTGCCCCTGTTCTGTCTCTCCCCCTTGCCCCTGTTCTATCTCTCCCCCTGCCCCTGTTCTGTCTCTCTCCCCTGCCCCTGTTCTGTCTCTCTCTCTCTCCCACCCCTGTTCTATCTCTCCCCCCTCCACTGTTCTGTCTCTCTCTCTCTCTCTCCCTCCCCCTGCTCTGTCTCTGCCCCCTCCCCCTGTTCTGCCTCTCTTGCCCCCTACCCTTCCTTTGCCTGCAAAGGTGGATCCAGGGAGGGGGTGGAGCTAACCGGCTCAGAGGTGTAGCTCTGCCCCCACCCTGTGAAGCAGAGCAGAGTCTGCTTTACGTGGAGCCACGGGCAGCAAGAGAAAGTGCTGCTAGGCTCCCCATGCTGAATGCAAGCATGGGGAGCCGAGCAGCACTTTATTTTGCTGCCCGTAGCTCCTCGTGAAGCAGACGCTGCTCTGCTTCACAGGGTGGGGGCAGAGCTACACCTCTCAGCCAGTTAGACCCGCCCCCTCCCCGGATCTAGCAGAGCATGCCGAGCAGAGCGCTGGTGAGGGGGGATCTTTTGATCTCCCCAATCCAGTGCCACTACCGGCTTTTTTTTTTGTTTTGTTTTTTGGAGCGGACGGGCAGGCGCACATTTAGGGGTGTGCACACAGGTCACACACCCCTAAGGCCGGCCCTGCCTCTTTGGTGCCTGTACCTGTTCTGTTTGCCACCAGAGGAATTGTTTTTCAGTATTGCTTTGTTACTATTTACCTCCTGCCCATACCTAATATCTGCTTAGGTGTTCTTTGTCTTCCATTACTGCCCTGTTATATAAACCCCCTCCTGACAGTACTCTTTGCTGGAACAGTTTGCCTTTGTTTGCTCTACGGTTTTGATTTTCTGATTTCTGGTATTGACTTGACTTATATCCTGACCACTCCATCCTTCTTTACTCCTGACTTGGCTTGTACCCTGATTTCTCCGTAGTTTTCCAGTCCTGACCTTTTGGCTTGTGGTCCTGACTACGTTTCCTGTATTTGCCCGTTTGTGCCTGGTTACTCAAGATGACAAAAATAAGGCCTTAAACTCCTGATTGTGGCCACTCAAACCATGGAGCTCCATCCTTGGAGGAAAGTGGTCACCCTGCACAGGGTGTTACACCTGCTCCTGCCGTTTCACCCGGACCCCAGACAGAACTGGCATACATAACAATGAGACCCACCCACCAAACTCTCCCCATCCCCAATAACAATGGATATGGTCAATATGTTAGATGAGCCTGAACAGTCTTAAAATAGAAATGCCATTTTTTGTGTGCTGCCCTATCCCTTAATAAGACTCCTGTGTAGGGCAAGACGAAATGTAATAAAGTATCTTGCATTTTATTGGTTGTGCCAGGTTCTCTCCTTTTTTTACCATTAAAAATATGAGCATCCAAAGTACAGCTTCTACATCTGACAGTTACTATGCATTGTTTCCATGTAAGTCCTGCCACTATATTATTAAATTAGAGGAAACCCAGCAGGATGTACCTTTAGATTATTGGTGCTGTGTATGGTACAGTGCTTATGGTAATCTCAATCGGACCATGTTTTGGCCAGCAGAATGCTGGTGTACGTCTTCTGTGGGAAGAAGTTATCTATGGTATAAAAGGTTATACACCTCAGAAGACTTGCTTGGCTCTCATGATTTTACAGACCTTAAGAATACTTTTATCATAAAATAAATTAATCTTTGGAAAGTGACCACCAAGCCAAGTAATATTAGTTTTATAAGTAATTGACGTTGAAAACCCAGAAACCACGGGAGGTTCATACTGATAGTGACATGTATGAAACATCTCTAAAAATAAACATTGCAATCTAAAAGGCAAGTCAACATGCAATAGCCTGTGAAGTGAGATTAATTTCCTTGTAATCATTACTCCTTCTCGGGTAATCTTGTTGATTCAAGTTCCCTTATGTGTGTGATGCTCTGTGAATTATGGTTGCCATAGCAAACAGTAGATACCACAGCCTGAGACATTACTGCAGCTATAACTAGCTTTCTCAGGCCATTGTGCTGTTTAGCTGATAGAGCAGGTATTTCCTTTCACAATGTTATTTTCAGTTTCTCCTACATATGTCGTTTTTGCACAGCTACGCTTTTTTAGGATATTTGGCTGAACTGTGAATCATTTTGTGGAAGCAGGCTTTGTTATATAAATTAACCTATTTTCATTAGAAAGGTTATCCCAACACTACAAGCAAACCTTACAGAGACTTACCTTACTTTTTTACTCCAGGTTTATTTATGCTTTAAGGACATTTCTCCTAGTTTTATACCATTCAAAAGTTATCCCATAGTCTTTGAGAAAAAGAAAACAACAAATACTTGGGGGAAATAATTCTGTGAAGCTGCTGTCCAATGATCCTTGCTTATTCCTAGTGGTGTGTCTGTGTGACAGTCATGTAAGATGGGACGGAGGAAAGCATTTGTGAATGGCAATGTGGATAAAAATGGAAACATATATGCAAATGCTAATGGAGACACTTGGGAAGGATGATAGTGAAGTAGGAGTGAATGCTAATGGTAATGCTGTTGTGAGCAGGTAGGAAGGAGACAGTGGAGCGAATGCAAATGCTAATATAAACTATTAGGAAGTATGACACTGTAGTAAGAGATACCAGGCAGACAGTGAGACAGACACAATATGCTGGTACTGTAGTATTTAGAGGATCACAGAACATGCTGAAGGTTTATGGGTAAGTTGTTTATTACAGCATATTAGACCTGGATAAAAGGTTAGGGAACCCTTCTAAATGGCAAATTTGTATTTTTTGTGTTAAATCCCTCTTTAATAATAAAATTATTTTCTAAGGGCTTTATTCATGAAAGATGTAATTGCAGGGAATTAACAGGGGAATTTCAAACTTAAGGCCAAAGTAGCCAAGTTTGAAATATTCTCCAATTCAGCTACACTTCAATCTTGGATACTTTGGCCTTACTTTAAGATAAGTCAGTTTTATGCTCGGCACATATAACGATTACCTTGAAGAATGTAAATGCACCAATAACAAGTATAGTTATAATTTGGGAACTTTAATTGTTGTATTTTTTTAAACACTTTAAATGTTGCTTTTTTCCCTATAACACCAAATGATGAGAGCTGAATGAGAGGTTAAGTAGAAGCTACTAACCTAATATTTGTTAAACAATGCAGATATTCAAATTTGCATGTATACAAAATAATTATATTTAACTTATATGCTTGAGAAAATGTAGATCATTTTCAAATTGGAGTGGTGAGGTATTTATAATACTAATATTTACTAAGTGAGTGAGTGCGTTATAAAGTATGTTAGTGTCATAGGTATCCCGTGTTTAATTGGATGCCTGAAATCCAAATAAAGCAGTATTCACATTTATTCCTCTACCTAAACCCACTTTAGACGATATACTAAAATGACATAGAACTAACCAAAAATGTATACACATCAGCACAGTATATTTTTAAAATTTAGGTTTATGTGTCCAATTGTGTGGTTTACCTTTGCCCTGCATAACTTGTCATAGCTATGTATTATTTTACTTCATGTTTTTCAATTATACATTTACCAAGCATTTGTAACAATTTCTGCTCTGCATTTTGAAAAATGTTTTATGATCTTATCTATATGCGTGTAACCTCCTTATTCACACCTTATGTATTCTGGATATGAACATGCTTGAATTTTTATAGTCTAAAAGGATGTCTACTGAGGTCATTATAAAACGAATTCCATGGGAAAAGCTTGAAAAGTGGAGCAATCACCATGGAAACCAATGAAATGATCCTGAAGTTTAGATTGTTGGCGCTATAGGAATGGTAATGTATGTAATCTTCAGACAGTGTACTTTATTTTTAGTAACTATCATTTCACAGAGAGGGTGGAGGAGTGTAATAGTATTTCAGCAGTGGTAGAAATTAATGCATTGGAATATGACCTCGGTACCTTTTAATATTTTTAAGATTGATTCTCTTTTTTTCTGTTGTCAGCAAATATGTAGGGACAGAAATCACAATTAGTAAGGATAAGACATAGGTCATTGTTATGCACACAAACTTGAAACTTCCTAAAAACATGTTTTTGTCATTGATTTTATTATAATTTCTTGCATTTCGAACCATTATTAATAGTACAGTAATGAGTTACATTTGTGAAAGAAATTATGTGTAGGAATGGATCTTCTAAAACAGGGGCGTCCAACATGGGGTCCGCGTCCATCGATGTGCGGCCTGCGTAAACTCTGCAGCAGTAGCCGCACCTCCAGATGCTGACCACATGGAAAGCAGCTTTGGGAAACAAAGTTCCCTACATAGAGCTCAGCATAGTCTATCTAGGTAAGCAATGTCTACTGCACCACCCTGATCTATTATTTTAGTTACCCAATCAAAAAAATCAATAAGATTAGTTTGGCATGATCTCCCTGAAGTAAACCCATGCTGTCTCTGATCTTGAAATCCAAGCGACTTTAGATGTTCAACAATCCTATTCTTTAACAAGGTTTCCATTATTTTCCCCACTACTGAAGTAAGACTTACTGGTCTATAGTTGCCCGCCTCCTCCTTACTACCTTTCTTGTGAATGGGCACAACATTAGCTAATTTCCAATCTTCTGGAACTACTCCCGTTAACAATGATTGGTTAAATAAATCTGTTAACGGTTTTGCTAGTACACCACTAAGTTCTTTTAATAACTTTGGATGTATCCCATCAGGTCCCATCGACTTATTTGTCTTTACTTTAGACAGCTGAAGTAAAACCTCTTCCTCTGTAAACTTACATGCATCAAACGACTCATTAGTCTTTTTCCCTAAATGAGGTCCCTTACCCTCATTTTCATTTGTAAAAACTGAACAAAAATATTCATTAAGGCAGTCTGCTAAGCCTTTATCCTCTTCTACATAGCATCCTTCTTTTGTTTTAAATCTAACTAATCCTTGTTTTACTTTCCTTTTCTCATTTATGTATCTAAAAAATGTTTTATCCCCCTTTTTCACTGACTGGGCTATAGTCTGTCTATTGCGCATAACCCTACCTCTACCCTGTGTGTGAGGTCAGTTGTGTTGCGGGGCAGGATCTGTGTGACTGTGTGTGTGAATGTGACTCTGTGTGTCTGTAAGTGTGACTGTGTGTGGATGTATGTGTAAGTGGGACTGTGTGGCTGTGTATGTATGTGTGTACATGTGACTTTGTGTGTATTTGTGCAAATGTGACTGTGTGTATATTTGTTGCTGTTTTGTAAGTGTGACTGTGTATTTGTGTATGTGTGGCCGTGTATGTATGTGAGTTTTATTGTTGTGGAATCTTCTTTTATTCTCACATTCTGCAAATGACTGTGATTTTATTGCTGTGGAGTCTGTGATACACTCACATGTATACAGTGCTGTATTTACCGCGAGGCATCCTAGGCGGATGCCTATGGCGGCAAATTTTGGGGGGCGGCAGCGCCCCCCAGCACTGAGAAGAAAAAAAAATACAAAAAAAAAAAAAAACGGCCCTTTAAAAAAAAAAAAAAAAGACCGCGCTTGCAGGCAGAGACAGAGGTGAGAAGGGATCGGAAGATCCCCTCTCACCTCCGCTCTGCCTGCAAAGCTGCACGGGGAGCCGAACAGGCAGCACAGAGAAACCTCCGTGCTGCCTGTTCGGCTCCCCATGCAGTGTGCCGACACGGAAGTGCCGACAGTCACGTGACGGGCGCGCTGACGTCATACGCGCGCCCGGTCACGTGACCTGTCGGCACAATCGCCGGGAAGCCGAACAGGCAGCATGGAGGGACCATGCTGCCTGCCTGCCAGGGAAAGGTAAGTGCTGATGGGATGTGTGTGTGTGTGATGGGAGTCAGAGTGTGATGGGAGACAGTGTGTGTGACTGAGTGTGATGGGAGTAGGAGTGTGTGTGATGGGAGACATGTGTGTGACTGAGTGTGATGGGAGTCAGAGTGAGTGTGATGGGAGTCAGAGTGAGTGTGATGGGAGACAGTGTGTGTGACTGAGTGTGATGGGAGTCAGAGTGTGTGTGATGGGAGACAGTGTGTGTGACTGAGTGTGATGGGAGTCAGAGTGTGTGTGATGGGAGACAGTGTGTGTGACTGAGTGTGATGGGAGTCAGAGTGTGTGTGATGGGAGAAAGTGTGTGTGACTGAGTGTGATGGGAGTCAGAGTGTGTGTGATGGGAGACAGTGTGTGTGACTGAGGGTGATGGGAGTCAGAGTGTGTGTGATGGGAGTAGGGGTGTGTGACTGAGTGTGATGGGAGTAGGAGTGTGTGACTGAGTGTGATGGGAGTGTGTGTGTGATGGGAGTATGAGCTTGATGTGAGTCTGAATGATGGGCCATGTTTTAGGTGTGTAACGTGGGTGTGCAGCTTGGGTAGGGGGGTGCCCGGATTTTGTCTGCCTAGGGCAGCACAAAATCAAGATACACCACTGCATGTATATATATATATATATATATATATATATATATTTTTTTTTTTCTCTGAATGAAAAATGAATGTGGCCCACACACACATACATTTCTGGTGATGTGGCCCACTGCCGAAAAAACTTGGGCACCCCTGTTCTATAAAGTATCTATCACATGATTCATTTTAAATAGTAAATATTTCTTAACAGACTTGGAATTTCATAATGACATAATAAACATAATTGTGAACTCAGAGAAGTCCATCTTTCCTCATGTGCCAACATTATTTAATATAAATACAGAATGTTAGAACACTGTAGAACAAAAAAAAAAAAAAGAAATACAAAAGTTCACGCCACAATAAATTTGTGTGTTTCCCAACTTGCTTTCTGGAAGACTGGTCTTCAAAATTCTTTAGCTCCAAACAGGAAATCATATGTTTTCTTCCAACTGGGATATTCTTTCAGATGATAGATCACATTAGACGGGTTGGAGAAGTTCCATAAAAGATGATACATTTGCTTTACCCTTAGGATGCTTTGAGATTACGGGATTCTAAATGGCTTTTAGTTATTGGCAACAATAAAAATATTTGCAAATCTGATGACAAAACTAGATTCTAATAAAAGAACTGTCATAAAAATAAACAGTTATACTAAACTATATTTTAAACACGTTACATTTGTCTAAAAGTACAAAATAGCATCTCAACATCAACATCAAGTTTAAAAGCACATCCATATTTAAAATACCAAAATAAACACACGATTTGTGTTTAAAATATGCTTGTGTATCATATAATAATGGCTTCAAAATCAGAGATTCTATACAATCTTTTATAACAGGATATGGCACACATATGATGTCAATGAAAAAATAGATATTTAATAACACAGACATACACACAATACTTGGCTATATTATATATAAAATATACACAAGTATATCCAATCTATATGAAATATTATGGACATGTGCACACATGGAGAATGATTATCGTAGTTTTTCATTCCAAAAAATAAGTTACTAGTAAGAGGGAGACATTTGATAAAATATCAGCATTTAAATTAGCGATGGATCACTTCACATTATAATTTTTTACAAATTATTGTTATGGAGCCTGTATCTCGAAACGCCTCTTTTCGATTTAGAATTTGGAGAAAAAAATCCACAAATACAAACAAACACATTGTAAAAATACCCTCTCAAACTCAACTTGAACATTTTGGTCTTCATGTGAGACATTGAAAGATATGAGTTGAAGGAATTATTTAAGAGTGGAGGCTTGTCTTAGTGTGGTATCTGAAAATAAAAACAAACAGCATATTCAAACATCTTCTTGCATAATATCATTTCAAAAAACATCTTTCTGTTTCATATTTTTGTGGAGGAAATATCAACATGTGTGAGGAACATGACTGTGCCATAGGTATGCACAATAACTTTTCTTGCCTGGCCATCATAGTAGTAAGCTAAAACATTTTTCATTTTCATAAGTGGACAATGAGCAATAGATAGCAAATACCACTTCTGATCAAATCTCCCCTTGAGGAGAGTCTCAAAGGCCCAAAATGCCACAATCTTTAGGATTAACCATTGAGTATTACTCATCATTTGCTATTGGTGTCTGTACCCTTAAATTACCAGTCCTATCTGAATAACAAATATGATTGTTTACTCTTAAGGCCTGTAGTTTGGCATATTATATATTTTGGTTATAGGAGTAATATGAGAACATTATTTTTTAATATTGCTTTGTTATTGTACTTTTGTTGTGTGCCTCAATTTTAGAAAAGGGATGTCAGAGAAAAATGTGAAGCCGTGCTCTCTTACTTTGAAACACATGGTAATTCTTTCTGTTATGAAAATAACTATTTGGGATGTATACATATATTCTGTATAGGTGGTAAGTTGTTAATTACATTCTATTACTTTGCCAATGAATACAATATATGAAACAGGCAATGTTGTGATAAATAGTGAATACGGGATAGGGTGAGTGTATATTGGGATAGCTCCCACAGAAATAGGTAAAATATATAACTTGTCAACAGGAAAACAGCTTATTGTGCTTATGGCATTAGACTATCAGTGGCTTTATATACATATATATATATACTGTACAGTACAAATGGTCTGTTATAACATCAGTAAGTGCACATACAGTGGTCCATAATATGTGCTGTATAAAGGAGTAATTTTGTGGTTTAGGAAATTCAACATTAGGTTTCTAAATTTTGCATGCACTGCATTATAGGAAACTTCATTGTTCCTAATGTGGTAATTTTACTGTATACACAAACTTTAAAGCAAATTTTAATTCAATAGACCTAACTACGACAATGCTTCTCATTATATTTCCCACGAGGATGGCCATGTGCACCATCTCTAAACAAAATCAAGACTTTTCAACAAAGGATGGACACAATTTCAGTAAATCTGGTATGTTTCCACTGCATATAGATTTTATATGGTGTAGTGGTCTTTACAATACTTTTGCACCTCAGTTCCTGATGCCTGGTTTCAGATCAGGGGAACCTAACTTCTGTGCATAGTGCTTGACTTGTTTTAATGCTTCCTGTAGAATTTACAAATCTTACAAAAATTATTTCCTCATCAACTGGAGCTATGACCAGCCTTCTATATCTGATCCAATATCATTTTTCTTATTGTTTCCCGAACTCTATCTTACCAAAACAATAACCTAATGTACAGTAGCTGTTTTGCTTTTTAATTCTAATAAGGTGAGCAGGACAGTGTACTGTGCCTATGCAGTGAAAGGATATTTAGCATTCTTCACTGGCAATATTTGATATATCACATTTGTTTTACTCAAGACTCTCCTAAATATGCTCTAGAAAGTCTTTGTCACCCCAACATTATTTATACTATAAATGTAGCTAATAAAAAATAATATGTATATTGCATTAGTAGAACACACCAGGCTCATGTTTGACTATCCCCTCACTATTTTTTTCCTTCACATTCACCTTACAGCTCTAATCATTTGCATGTCACAAAAAGCCAAATACACTCCTTTATCATCACCTGTCTCAGCTACGTTAATTCTCTCCTGGTTGGGTTTCTTCTTATTTGATTCCTCAGTCAAATGCTCCTGCCAGGCTCATGTTTCCTACTCTCTGTGGCCATGTACTGCTCTAATTTGATGAGCCCTCCATTGACTTCCCATTTCTTCAAGGATCATATTCTAAATACTAAGCCAAACAAATAAAGCTCTCCAAGGTTCAATCCCTCATACATTGCCAAAACGTCACCAGCGCTACAGTCCCCATTGGTATTGAAATGTTTTGCACTATAGTGCCAATAGTGCAAGGCCTAATGGAGCTGAAACTTAAGTACTTGATACCAAGAGCACAGATACCTTTCATTATAGCTCCATTTACTCCTACCAGTCTACACACCTGTAGTACAGAACTATGCTTATACTGATGTCTACAAACTACCCATTCCCAAGCAGTTTAGTGCTCAGACTAGACAACTAATTAATTTTGCACGTGTATTGTTTCCGGCCACTGAAACTGTTTGGGGTCTCTTCAGAAAGGCCTTTACAATGTCCACTTGGAAGTTATTCCGGCTATTTACTACTAGCATTTTCCCCATTTCCCACAAGTTTTCCGCTCTCCAACTTTAAATATTGTTCAAGTCATTCTCTATTTATTCTTTTCAGTTTGATGAAATCTTTACATTAATATGTGCATGTTTAGATGTTCCAGTCTTTCCTGTTTAGAGTTTGGTTATATATCACTTCCATCTAATTTATTCATAAAATGCAAAAAGTAACATTTGCAGCTTGAGCTGAACACAACTACCTCCCCTTGAAAATATACAGTTTGACAAAATTGGTATAAAGTTGTTAACAGGAAGTAGTAAAGAAAATCTAGGAACATAATCAACGTAACACCCTTTTGGTAATTGTGTACCCTTCGTGAAATTGGCTTTTTTTTAACACTTCTGTGGGGTTTGTGTTTAGCTGTCATTTTATATATATGTATATTGTTTTATTTTCAGCACAAGAAGGGCTTTATTTAAATACAGTTATTTTGAGCATATCATATAATCTATCATATAAAAAAAGAGCAAATACGGAAAAAACACTTTCATAACTTTTATTTGAAAAATCTTTTACACATCTACAAAAGCTAATGAAAAAACCTGCTAAATAGATTCTAATATTTGAGCTTAAAAATACTTCATGTTTTTAACTTGTTTCACTATTTTTTGAAAGTTATAAGGTGGTAAGTAAAAGTAGTGCATTGCTTTTTGTTAAACTTTTTTTACAGCATTAAAAAAGTTACATTTTAGCACTAACACCAGCCCTAACCTTAGCCTAACTACAAAAAAAAACCTTTTTATGTTTAAGAAATCTGTGGGTCTTAGGTGCTTGAGGCACATGGGAACACTGCTTATTCTGTAAGTTGTCTCGTCCTGCCCCTCAAGTACCGTGGGCCAGGGAGAGATTAAAGCTGTCCATGGCTTCGATAGCAGGCACTGGTATTTGACATCTAAACACATCTGATCAATTTAGTTGGCTGTCACGGCAATACGATGTGATGGAGGGAGCCTCCAAAGGAAATATTTCCTGTATATTTTTTTCAGTTAAGTATTAATATGCATATGCATTACTTATTATTTTAATTAGTATGTAATGCTCTTGATCCTGTTAATAACTAATCAGTTGATAAACTGTTAATATTATATTTCAGAAACGGCATTTTCTGTAGAGTTGTTATGTTCATTATATCCCAAAGAAAATAATGTCATTAAGATCAACATGATACATGATGCACAGAGACACATAAATAGTAGAGTTACTAGCATTTATGGAGAGTGACAAGAGACAGACATGGGTAGTGAGAGAACATTATAGATTACATGTATTAAATACATGGTTACATTTATTTGTGATTAAATTAAAGGGTGTTAAAAATACAATTTGCCCCGGGTGCCAAATACATTAAATATCAAGGTCCAAGTATCAAGGTCCAAGACCAAGTACATATCCCTGATTTAGCCTGCTAGTAACAAGACATTCCTCTAAATATACTACATTTTCTACAGCCACTATCTAATTTGTTCAACATATAATTTGCAGGTATTTTACAAACAACAATAAAACAGTCCTATGAACTCATCTAACAAACTGTGATTTCTGCAAATTTCTTTTTTTTTTTTTAAATGCAGCAAAATCAGTCATTATTTGGTCCAAAATTGTCTCATTATTTGCCCTGGTGATTTGTACTCAGTATTTTGGCCAGTACTATTTTCTCCAAATGTAATTATGTAATGCATGCATTAAATACATCCCTGTCCGTGAAGGTTAGGTGGGGCTCTCTATTTATGTTCTGTAGTAAAATATAGAAGAGCAACACATAGTGGAGCAAGCCTTCTAAGTGAATTTATACACTACAGAGTTTACAACTAAAGTATATGAACTTTCCTTAAGACGGCTTTATCAAGTAATGCAAAGTTGAAAAGGGTGCTCAGCACAGCTGCTTTCTTACCATTCTCCTTCTGCCGCACATCTGGAGGAAGCTGGCCTGGAAAATACCACTGGTAATCTGGCTACACAGAATAATAAAACCTTATTACAACAATATGGACTTCATGAATACATCAAACAAAAACTCAGCAGCAAGCTCAAAATATAAACATACTAAAAGACTTTTTGTTTGTCGTACAGAAGTAATTTAGCTCAATCCTTCTTGGCTCTGCACATCCACTGTTATAGCTCCTTGGGCTGTTTTTTTTTCTCCCATGAGATGTGCTTTGGCTGTCTGTACCCATCATAAACATTTTATATATACCACAACTTGTTATCCGCAAATCACATATTGGAACAATTAATTAATACACAAAGAGACAAAAGAAAAAAAGAATGAGACAGCAGCTGAAGCCAACATCTGACACACAGGAAAAGAATAAAAAAATCAGATCTATGTGTATTTTTAAATGGCAACTTATATTGTGTAGCAAATTTATATAGAGTGTAATGAATTTATGTACGTTTAATGAACTACCTATGTAGATTGATATTTTTTCATTGATACATTTCTCTTTTTCAACTGTAAAAATTTGAAAAATGCAAAAAATAAAATATAATACACTTTGAAAATGTAAACTATTGTGTAGATATTATATTTTTAAAATATAAAAATAGTTTCCATTTCTCATGTATTATTTTAATTTTGTGTTTTCATTGTAGCTTATATTCATTTTAAATAGTCACCTTTAATTGGAATTATATTGTGACTAGTTGGCAGGTGTTTAGGTTGAAAAAAGCAACTGCATATTTCAGCCTTCAGACTAATAGGTTAGTTTAAGCAAAATTCAAAATTTATTTTTATTTAATGTTAAAATTTCAGTTAGTTTAAAGGGACTTTGTCAATCTAAACATTGCTTGTACTAAGAATTTAGAGAATGAAGACTGATAATACACTGGGTTAACAAAATTGCAAGCAATTGCATGAATTAAGTGAAACATATGTTTAAAACATGGCTGTGTTGTCTCATGTCTATAACATCACCTTTGTCTTGAAATGCAAATTAACTACTTTTCATTGTAAATGTGTAATTTTCATAGTAAGCCACAAGGTGATGCCATAAGCAAGAGTCACTCTAGACACCTTTAAACGCTTTTCACTCTTAATTCGTGCATTTTCTTGCAATTTATACTTTATTCTCTACATTCAGTGTTTACACACTATCCCAATTTTTTTTTTTTTACAAATTTTAAACTTATTCAGTCGCAAATATACACAAAAGCATAGCCTTGACAATGAACTCAGAAGCAGACTTGGGCATTCGTTTTCAGACGAATGTGTTTTCGGACAAAAATCTTCTTTTTCATCCACTCGTCCAAAAACGAATGTAAAGCTGACCGAAGAAACAAATGCGTAATGTTTGTTGACCGTCTCAGGAAGCTCTGAGTTTTGGACTCTATCAGATCACTTTGGTGATCCGAGTAGTGCTTACATTGTGGCTACTTAGGGACCATTAAAGTGATCTCAAAGTCCTAAAATTTCTATGGGGAAGACTTTGGCTTATTTTGGGGCCATTTCAGGAGGACCTCAGTTATTATGGAAACAGATGAAGTACTCCCATAGCAGTAAATGGGAGGACTTCTGCTATTTCTGTAATAGCTAAGGTACGCCTGAAATAAGCCAAAGTTTTCCCCATAGAAATCTTATTTGGCTTATTTTCTTCCAACTCGTCTAAGTTCTGGTTACATTGAGATTTTCTCTATTAGACGTAGAATTACTAATAACTTGGTTGTATGGATGTAAATGGTGAGGATCTCCCTCCTCTAGGTCTGGGTGTAACTGGGGCCTAATTTTGATGCATCACTTGACAGCTGATGATGCATATCCTGATAGCCCTAGTGGATCTAGGGAGATGGGGAATGCTGTTTATTGTATTTTTTTGTTTTTATTCATGTTTACCTGGATTGTTGCCTCAGGTTGGGACTGGGTTTAAAATTGGAGACAAGTGATGCACCGTAATGACAATGTGTTTATGATACGTTTGTTACAATAAATCTGCAAGTGTAACCATGCAGCCTTGTGCAGGCTTATCCAGGCTGTATCCAGGCATTTCTTTGTATGTGTCTCTTGGTTTCTGATTTATTTTATGTCTTGCTTCTGTCCTGTAGCCCTGCACACTGTATTTCAGTTCTTCTCTCCCTCAGTAATTTTTATGTTTTAGCTCTGCTTGGCTATCATTTACTTTATTTCATCCTTGCCATGTAATTTGGATGCAGCTGCTGCTTCACAGGGACTGGCATGGGGCTGCAAAAACTTGGGGTACCAAACCTCCAAGGGATTGCAGTTACCCAGCACCGGGTCCTGTGTCTCCACCCTTCAACGTAGCTCCTGAACTCAGGCATGGTCTATTACCATCTGGGACTCGTGCGTTATATATGGCTGTAGGCAAACAGCGGGAGTTTGCGGAGTGGATTTTTCCAGCAGTACCTTCAGCATCTCAGCTGTTCCTGTTTGGAGTCTCCCTTTGATCCATGCTAGTTCCAGGGACCCTCCAGCTTGCTACTCCATTCTGATATTGTGAGTATCAGAGTTCCATGTCTGAAGCCCTCCTGCAGAGTGGATTTCCACCCTGTCCTGAATGTCTGAAAGAGACACTTTACCGGCGTGGATTGTTGCTTCCTGAGGAAGTTACAAGGACTTCATTGGCATGGTTCATTGCTTCTTAAAGAAGTCACTCTGAGAAGATATCTGTTGGTCTTGTCTGGAGGTCGCTCTTTTGAAAAAGCAAGGATGCTTCTTGAGTATGCTGGTTCCTGGGTCTTTCCTAGTTGGGTGTTTGGATGCCTCCCATGAAGTGGATCTCTATCAAGACCAGGGAATCTGCATGAGACAAATTCCTAGCCCTGGTTTGTCTTGTCGAGTTTCTTGAGGAAGTTTGTCTGCTAAGCAGTGCCGCTGGTCACGCCCAGAGTTTGCTCCTTAAGACGGGGGTACTGTAACCATGCACCCTTATGCAGGCTTATCCAGGCATTTCTGTATCCTTCTTGCTTTGTTTTCTTGTTTATTATTAATGGTTATTACTGCCCTGCCTTGTATTCCTGCCTTGCCCTGTATTCCTGCTTTGTATTCCAGCCCTGCCATGAAATCCTGTTATGTTTTCATTTCTGCCTATCTTTATGTTTCATTCCAGGTTTTCTATGATTTCCTCTGCCTTGTCAGTTTACTTCTATTTAAACCACACCCGTTTCTGTTCAGTCCTTAGTAGTGCAGTCTACAGGTATTTACTCTATGTTAAAGTGTCTATACCATGTATGTCTTTTATATTTTATTATTTGTCTTAGTTAGGGACTTGCCTATTGTGGGGTACCTTGATGTGGTTGGCAAGCTAACATCTAATTGGTCAATTGGTGAACTAAACCTCCACCTTTACCATTTTTAGTTTTAGCCTAGTTCCTGTATTTATGTTTGTTCCTTTGTATGTGTCTCTTGGTTTCTGCTTTATCTTATGTCTTGCCTCTGTCCTGTAGCCCTGCACTCTGTATTTCAAGTCTGATATCCCTCAGTTACTTTTCTGTTTTAGCTCTGCTTGGCTATCATTTACTTTATTCCATCTTTGTCATGTAATTTGTATGCAGCTGCTGCTTCGCAGGACCTGGCATGTGGCTGCAAAAACTTGGGGTCCCAAACCTCCAAGAGATTGCAGTTACCCAACACCAGGTCCTGTATCTCCACCCTGCAGCGTAGCTCCTGATCTCAGGCGCTCAGGGTCTATTACCATCTGGGATCCCGTGCGTTACAGCAAGGCTAATATACCAACTTCAAGGGATCGGTTAAGAAAGACAAGATAGCTCTTGCTTCTTTAAAAGAAAATCAGGTTTTCTGGTTATAAAATTCTTACAGTAGCATTTATGATGGATAACAAAAAAACAGGGGGTAGATGTCTTGGTAGCAAATACTCTGGATTTTGAGATTGTATATCCAGAATAGGATCCTAGTACGAGATATATATTTCTTGTTTGTAAAATTTGCCAAAAGTTAATTACTCTAGTTAACTTATATGCTTTAAATTCCCAACCTACCAGTATTTTACCTGGTCTGATGGAAAAAAATCAAAAATGTTAAATAGGGCATGCTTATCATTGTAGGGGATTTCAACATGATAGTAGAGCCATGTATCAAAGCAATTCCAAAAGGGGAAAATATACTAATACATTTGATTAACCAGTCTAGGTTTTAAAAAGTTTTTATAAAAAGAAATCATCTGCATTAAATCTGGAGGTTACATAATCCCGACTATAGACATTATACACACCATTCAAGGGTGTATATCTCTTACTCCTGGATTGACTTGATCCTGCGGTACATGCAAGTTTTTAAAAGAAGTAAAAGGTTGGAAATAAAGCAAATAGCATGGTCAAATCATGCTGCAATCTCAATGCACCTTGTGTTGCATACAAATATTCGTACTTCATGGCATTTTAATAATGACTTGTTAAAGTCAACAGGAAATCAAGAGTTTTTACAAAATATGACAGATCGGTATTTAAAAAAAAATATTAGCAACAGCAACTTCTATGGGGAGGACTTTGGTTTATTTTTGGATGACTTTGGCTTTTTCATAATAGCCAAGGTCCTATTGAAATGTCCATGAAATTTTAGCCTCGATCCTTCACCCTAGAATTCTATGGGGAGGACCATGGCTAAAATTTCGGCACAAAATTTTAGAAATTCCATTCATCCACAGGAAAAAAATGGACAAAATCTTGTATGAAAACAAATGAGTCAATGGACGAAATCCATTTTGGGGATTTAATCTTTGTCCGAAAGGATGAAAACAAAACAAGAATCTTGTCGCACCCGAAGTTTACTCAGAAGCATGTTTTCTGCATTTAGGCAGATTATGTTCAGTCAATATGAGTGGTAGGATTTTCAGTGAAAATCATCTACTTGGATATGACTGCTGTGAACTACCCAATGTAAATCTTTATTTGGGGAGCCTATACTAAACCATCTGTGGCTGAGTATACCAGTAATTATACTGTAGCATGTGGACTTTATTAGTATCTAGCTATTTTGTACCAATGTCTTTGTCTGGCTAACTGATGATTCAGAAGTAGTCTCCAGGATTATATAATATAACAGTATAATTCTGTTTTACTTAGAATTTTCAAATGTACGTTAAATGATGGATTTATTTGTGCACAGAAAAACATACTTTTTTGACAATACAACAAGATGATTAAAGGAATAGTAACACATTTGTTACTGGTCAGCTTTCTGAAGGAATAACTGCATATATTTCTTATTAAGCAACTTCTTCCTCATTCACGGAGTTCAAGACTGACCCATTAATAGGTGTTGATTGCAGGGTATTGTGTGTGATGTTATAAAGCCATGGACATGGCATGAAGCACAGTGAGCCACTTGTTTGTACAAAAGTAGCCAGAAAACTCCTGGTTATACTTGCACTGTACCAAAATAGCCACAGAGTTGAGTAGCTAATTTTTAAATGCCGGTGAATAAAGGACGTACTGACCTTTGCACCAGGCACACAGCTACAAATGAGATCCAGCAGAACATAATACCATGTATTTCTTACTTACTATGTAACTTAGTCTTAGTAGAAAATCACAGTTTCATGTTTTACTAAAATTATAGTCTAGCAATATATGGTAGCCGGACATGAAGGAACTGTGACATCAGACTGATGGTGTCAAGGTGAAATCACTGGGTGTTAGGATGTAACTGATACCAGGACCATTAACCTATGTGATCTAAAACAGGGCTGAGTTTTTAAGTTTTTGTTTGATGAATAACCAATTTGCCTCTAATATCAATACAAATGTGTATTCTATGTGGATATTAAATAGTTAAATACAATATCATAAAATGTTTTTATAGAGGTCAATTGTATTGGTGAGAAATTAAATTTATCTTTGGATGTCTTCACCATTTTTTATTGCATTTTGATTTATGCTGCTTCGTTTTTAGAAGCTAGACATATTCCGAGTGTAGAATGTTGCAAATATTATGGTACACTATTATGGAATACATTTTGTATTAAGGCAAAATGAAATCACAGATCTTTTAAGCAATAGCCTGGTTATTTTGGAGGTGTTTGAAAGCTGATGTGACACTTGAGTGGCATGTTTTATGCACTTGCAGAAAATGTAAGACTGATGTGCAATTTATTTTATTAGCTCCACTGCAATAAACCCCACATTTCTTAACCAAGACAATAAAGTATTGTCACCATGCTAAAAATACGTAGTATGCATAGTACGACCAATAGCTTACATACTGACAGATTTTATTGTCAGTCACTTGAGGAATATGTCATATTTGTAGATAGATTTTTTTTTCCATTTACACAAGATACAGTGAAATAAATACAGGAACATTCAATCTCATATTTTTGAAATGGTTAACTGTATCAAAATAAGAATTTGTACCCAATAATTTGGGGTACTTGGGATGTTTCCCCATCCCAGGACTTGGCAATATAACACAGAGAAGGCTATGGCAATTACAGTTCCCATGATCCCGTGACAGCTTTTTGGCTCCCCTAGCACTATTTGCCATCTTCAGCATTATAGGAGAAACAATTCAGCCACTTTTTGCCCAGCCGTGCCCACTGCATTTAACAGGCTTCAATATCCTCTACCTTACTTTCCTCCTACATCATCAGTTCCTTTCAAAGAACCTGTGATTACCAGCAAAGAACTAACAGAAGCCAGCCATGCACCATATAAATTATAGTTACTATTAGTACATAGTCTGTCACTTCCACAGATAATACAATATAATTACTCAACACCCAAATAATAATTTGCTCATCAGCAAATGGTAGTACAGAACACATGCTATTAGTATATTGTGAGGCAGGCCATACAGTGGTACAGTAGTTTATATTAGTTTACAATTAGCCAGCTATAAGTAATACAATATAGTAATTTTAAGTGTACAGTATGCTAGCCATATGGGGTACAGCGCAGCAAGGATAGCTCCCGTGATGCTCAGCCAGCTAAGACACTCATGACTCTGTCTGAGCATCATACGAAGTGTAATCCACAGCAGTTGGACTGAAAAACATGAGCCACTGTAGGTCTCAGTTTTGATTATGCATATCCAGCCAAAGACTACTACAATGCTGGCTGAGAATCATGTCTACAATAAATGTAACAATATCTCTGCTGACCTCATCCGAGAGATCAATGATGTGATTATCTCAAGATTATCAGCTTGGGACATACATCAGTAACTTCTGCATTTAGCTCGGCATGTTGATAAATCATTCTGAAGTTAGCTGGAAAGGTGAGCATGAGCAAGGTGTAGTGAATACTAGAAAACAATATCTTATCTAGTTTCCTAGTAATATAAATACATCACATATAGATACATCCCTACAGTCCATATAATGATATTACCTGCAACTTGTTTTCTGAAATAGTTACCTCTGTCTTTTCTTTAGCCTGCAGAGTCAAATGTTTGACAAAAAAAAAATGTTGATTTTAGATTTTTTATTTCTGTTATTTTTAAGTACTATTTTATCAGCATCATTGGCCTGAAGGGCAGTTAAATAGTTTACATCATCACACATGTGTAACTCAATTGTCTTAGGGCTAAACATTTTCCCAGATGAGGCAGTATGCACATCGTTCTTGATGACGCTACTGGCAAACCAGGGAGGTACATCATTCATTGTTTATAGTATTATTTTGCTTTCTATAGAGACGGCCTTTGATCTTTTCATCAGTAACTGTCAGTTTAATATGCTATGTTAACTTGTAGTAATGTTATTTTTAATAAACCTTTGCCCATCGCTCAAAATTATCATGTTTTATTAATGAAAGGGTGTTTGCCTGGCATGATTTGGGTCTGACCTAGGTTATTAACCCCTTAGTGACATGACTTTTTTGGCTTTTCTGATGGTTGGTGACATGGGCTGTTTTAACTTCTCTGCGGTGCATGTGTTTTGCTTCTTTTTTTCTCATTTAGTGTACTCACACAAACTATATATTTTTTTTAATGCTCTTTTCCTGCGTCCATGTTCCATTTTGAACATTTTTGAAGCCAGCCAATGTATGGGTGTTTAAACTTAATTATATCTAAGGTGCCGAATATAGCACATGAGTATAATAAACATCCAGGCTCCTGCAAATCCAACGCCCAAAAAACTGGGGGAGGTGATTGTGAATGTTCATGGTATGATAAGCTAATGAAGTGATTCTGTGGACTTGGAAAGCTAATTACATGATGACGAATATAACACCTGATTACAAGAAACAGCCGGGCACCTGTAACTTAGATATTTTTTAGTCGGAGGAATAAAAGTATTAACAGGAAAGTTTTATCTGACGGGGCAATTGGCGAAACTGCCCAATGGAGGGACAGTGAATAACGAAGATATCTACATAGCCAATTCCTAAGGAGGAATATTGAAAGTAACAATAACTACGGAAAAAGTAGCAAACATTGGTGGCTGGCTCTGAAGATTGATTAAAAACCTTGAGCCAAAAAGAGGTAGGGGAGGAAAAAGGGAGAAAAAAGAAAGGAGAAAAAGGAGAAAAAAGTGGCCGACAGGAAAGTGTAAATTGACGGGAGAGTTTTGAGTTAAACTACCTATCAAAATACTCGGTCAATATGGCATCCAGGAAAGGAGATAAGGCAGAAAAAGATGATGCTAAAACAAAAAAAGACAAGAAGAACGATCCTGAGAACAAAAGGGAGAAGAAAATCTCCTCACTTTTCTCCCCCACAAGAAGCCCCCTTTAACAACAATCTGGGCTTCTCAGAACTTGATTTAGATGAAACCAGCAGACTTGCCACGTCCCCCAGAGGAGATGAATCACATTCAATATCTCAGGAATACCTCCAACAGTTTATGAATACGCAGCTGTCAATGATTAAAGCCGAATTAGAGAAGCAATTCTCTAATATTAAGGAAGACATGACCCAGATTATCCAACAACTGAAATCTAACGAACAAAAATATGAATGGCTAGAATTTGAATAAAAAAACACAAAAGACCAATGCACCTCTCTAAATAACAAGGTGGAGAAACTTGAAGAAAAAATTATCGATTCAGAAGATCGAATGGGCAGGAAAAATCTCAGGATTGGAGGCATCTCTGAGTATGTTGAATATGCGTCACTGCGTGAATTCCTATTAGAGCTATTTAAATCACTGGGCGCAATTGACGCTGAAAATGAAGAATATATAGAAAGGGCACACAGAATTATGAAACCAAGGAAGATAGCAGAATCTCTGCCGAGAGACGTGATTGTACGGTTTTCTACTTTTCACATTAGGCAAAAGCTTTTTCTGGCCTCCAGTGGATTCTCTTCCAAAGAAGAGAAGTATAAACACCTGCAATTCTTCCAGGACTTATCTTCAGCTACAAGACAAAAGAAACAGACATTTATGAAGCGACACTAATTCTTCGCTCTAGACACATCAAATATGTTTGTGGCGTCCCGGTGAAAATGATTTTAAAATATGAAAATATAACATATATGCTAACAAGCCCAGAGGAAGTGCGGGCGTGGATAGCGACTCATATTCCTGAAGTTTGAAGATGCTCTCACAAATAATGATTTGTGAAAATCTGGAAATATATAGTTTTGCAAGTAGAGATTTGAGACTCTCGACTCTTCCACTTTTTTTTTTTTCCGTTCTCGAGCTCATTATATATGACTTCTGACACCTCATAAACAGCTGAGAGTGGAGTACACATTGTACTAGTTCAGTAGCGGAAATTTATGTTTGGTTATATTTGTATCTATTTGTCTTAAGTACCGTATTTGCTCGATTATAAGACGACCCTGATTATAAGACGACCCCCCAAACTTTGGATATTCCTTTAGGAAAAAAACTAAAAGCCTGAATATAAGACTACCCTATAGGAAAAAAGTTAAACTTGTATATATTCACATGTAAATTGCTTTTTTAATAAAAAATTATGATATCAAAAAATGTATTTCTAGTTTTTATTTCTTTTTATGTGCCAATGCTGCCTTTCTCTTTCCCTTGCCCCCATTTTTCTCTCTCTCCCCCCTCCCCTTGCCTGTCTCTTAACCCCCTCACTCCCCTTGTCTCTGTCTCTTAACCCCTTCCCTCCCCTTGTCTCTGTCTCTTAACCCCTTCCCTCCCCTTGTCTGTCTCTTAACCCCTTCCCTCCCTTTGTCTCTGTCTCTTAACCCCTTCCCTCCCCTTGTCTGTCTCTTAACCCCCTCACTCCCCTTGTCTCTGTCTCTTAACCCCTGCCCTCCCCTTGTCTCTGTCTCTTAACCCCCTCCCTCCCCTTGACTCTGTCTCTGCCCCCCTCCCTCCCCCCTGTCTCTCTGTCCCCCCTGTCTCTCTGTCCCCCTCACTCCCTCCCCCTGTCTCTCTGTCCCCCTCCCTCCCTCCCCCTGTCTCTCTGCCCCCCTCCCTCCCTTCCCCTTACCTTGATCCCTGGTGGCTAGTGGGGGCAGCTGGGGGTTGTCTGCACGATACGTACAGACATCCTCCATGCTGCCCGACACGGCAGTCTATTATGACGGACAGCTGTCCGTCATAATAGTCTGCCGTGTCGGGCAGCATGGAGGATATCTGCACGTATCGTGCAGACATCCCCCAGCTGCCCGATTCTCCCTGGTGCCTAGTGGGGCAGCAGAGGATGTCTGCGCGATGAGCGCAGACCTCCCCTGCTGCCGCCCGGCACGCTCGCCGGGACTTCTGTGACGAAAGCGGAAGTAGACTTCCCCTGCTGCTAGAGAGGGGGATCCAGGTCCCCTGTAGCTCTGCTGGGGACCTGGATCCATGTCTTATAATCTGACCTCAATTTGAGGTCAGATTATAAGAGACCTCGATTATAAGACGAGGGGGATTTTTCAGAGCATTTGCTCTGAAAAAAACCTCGTCTTATAATCGAGCAAATACGGTATAACAGAAAATGAGGAAGAGTAAAGTTCACAAGCCATAAAACGAATGACTGATTATACACTTGATTTGGCTTTTTTGAAAGATACCACTCAGGCTTATGATGTTGAACTAAAGTTGTATATTTGAATTTAATGTTGAAGCACAAGGCATACAATAAGTAAAAGCTTTTTTTTTTATTTTTTTTATTTTTATTTAAATTACACTGCACATGTTGAATATAAAATAATTAAGGCCTAAAGTTTAGTTTAAAGACACCACAAGACAAAATAATCACTGGCCTTGTATTTTATTTAGCTTTCTTTGGAATTATATAATACACGGATAGGTCATGCACTATGTTTTCACGAAGCACAATGTATAGAGTAAACATAGAATTTAAAGTTATAAAGTTTAAAGACGTAGCACAAGATATAAAATAACCACTGATTTAGTATTTATTTAGTTCCTTTTTTTGGGGGGAGGGGGGGGGGATGTAGTCTAACGAAGTCCAGACTTAATTGATTATTTATTTACTAAATATTGTAAATATAAATGCTGCTTCTAGTGTCTCGCTCCTTTGAGTGGGGTCAATTTTCTTGCAAGTGGGATGGTGGCGTGGATATATTCATATCGCCTTATGATTGATTTTTGTATGGTGATAGTCCCTTACAGGGACTATGGACGGGTGTGTAGAAGTGGGAAAGTAGGGGCACTCGAACTTCGGATAGGCAGGAGCCGCTATTGGGATGGATACATTTCTGAGGGTAGCCAACCTGAACGTACAGGGACTCAATTCGCCACAAAAGAGGGCATTGTTCAATGATTTCTTGTATAGTCATCATATCGATATTTGTTGTATACAAGAAACCCACTTGAATAGTAAAGATGTAGCCAGACTAAATAATAAGAGATTCACTGTAATAGGTTATTCTTCCCTTGCTACACAAAAAAGATGCGGTGTAGCCACGCTAATCTCAAATAAGATTAAATACAAATTAATAAATAATTTGAACGACACTTATGGAAGATACTCAATGGTGATTTGTAAAATAAAGACAGGATTTTTTCTATCTTAAATATATATATGCTCCAAATGTTGGACACATTCGTTTTCTAAATAGGGTAATCCAGGAAACCCAGAAGTATATCCAGGGCACCTTTTTGTGTATGGGTGATTTCAATTGTGTTGCTGACAACCTTATTGATAGATCATATCTAGGACATCCCAGACACAATAAGAGGCAGACAGTTATGGCTAAAGCCTTCCAAGATATCCTTGGTAAGTCTGCTCTCCACGACTTATGGAGAACAATTAGACCAGAGGATAGAGACTTTACCTTTTTTCCCACAGACATCAATCCTTTTCAAGGATTGACATGATACTAACTAAAGCTGATACTATTAAATACTGTGGGAAGATAGCTATAGAAAGCATGGCATGGTCTGAACATGACCCAGTTATCCTAGAGATAAAGAGCAAATATTATAGAGGCAAATCGTCCTGGAAATTGAAGGAGGCTTTTCTGTCAACTAAAGAAGACATAGACGAAGTTATAGATGCATCTAAGATTTACTACCAGGAAAATTTAGACCCGGAGGTGAGCCTGGGCAATGTCTAAAGCCTATAAATGCGTTATCAGGGGTTATTTTATAAAGAAAGAAGCATATAATAGGAAGAAATATAATAAGAATTTGGCAGATATGTTTGTTAGTTGAGCAAATTAAAGAAGAGAAATACTGAATCGCCGGATGCCCAAATAACTGAAGAAATTATCATGGTTAGGAAAGAAATTGAAGAACAACAAATAATTAAAGTTAATAGAAATATACTTAAACTAAAACAAAAAGCCTATTATCTTGGTAGCCGGGCATATAAAATGCTTACCAACCATCTGAAAAAGTGAAATTTGTATTCAAGAATTTTTAGAATAGAGGAAGGGGATAGACAATTTCTTAGCCCAGAGTCGATGGGAAAGGCATTCGGCGACTTTTATGCTAATCTTTATAATATTCCTAATCAAACCCAGGATATAACATTCATTAAATAATACTTGATGGAATCTAAATTGACAATTCTGAGTGAAGAGCAGAGAGTTCAATTAGAGGCCCCATTTGGAGCAGAGGAGATAGGGAATAAAATCATTAAAATCTTGTAAGGCTCCAGGCCTTGATGGGTTCTCTGCAATTTAAAAAACAAAATTGGGGAATTTTTTAATCCCTTGCCTTACTGACACCTTTAATGAAATTCGAGAGGCGAGAAGGTTTCCAGAAGATATGCTGAGAGCAATAATAACACCCATACCTAAACCGGGGAAAGATACTACTAAAATAGCGAATTATAGACCTATCTCCCTCATCAACACTGACACCAAGAGTTACTCAGCTGTTTTGGCTAATAGGCTCAAATTGATATGTGCAAGCCTTATCCATCAGGACCAATCTGGCTTTGTCACAGGCAACTGTCCTGTGATAATTCTAGAAAAGTGATTGATTTAGTAGATTATGTCCCAGCAAGAAACATTTCATCACTCTTTTTGTCGCTAGTTGCGGAAAAGGCCTTTGACAGGGTTGGATGGACCTTTCTCACCGAGGCTCTTAGAGCCTTTGGAATAGGAGAGGGGTTCATAGGCTCTGTCATGGATTTATATGCTTCCCCTGTAGCGAGAGTCTCGGGACAGGGATTTCAATCAGATTGCTTTCGCATAAATAATGGTACTAGGCAGGGCTGCCCATTGGCTCCCCTGCTTTACGTGCTGTCTCTAGAGCAATTAGCGGCTAAGATTCGTAATAATCCCGATATTAAAGGGATCAAGATCGGAGAGTTAGATAACAAGCTGAGTTTATATGCTGACGACATTTTGGTGTCACTGTATGACCCTATTAATTCATTGGTCCCATTGATGAGGGAGATATGGGAATATGGTGGGTTATTAAATTATAAACTTAATACAAAAAAATCCCAAGCAATGATAATCGCTATGCAAGAACAAGAAGTAGATATCTTAAAGAGAAATTATGACTTTCAGTGGAAGATCGAGGGTCTGGAATACTTAGGTATTGTAATCCCGGGAGACCTACGGCAGATTTTGACCATTAACTATATACCTTTACATAACAAGCTCTCCAAGAAATTGCAGGAATGGAAGGGGTTATATGTGTCGTGGCTGGGCAGAATGAACGTAGTGAGATCTTATGTAATGGCCAAATGGATATATTTATTGAGAATGCTGCCTTTTAAATTACCGATGGGAATGATCAAACACTTCCAGAAGGAGATAGACTAATTTATCTGGTTAAATAAGAAGCCAAGTATATTGAGGAAGCTGTTGTGTACGAACCGCAAAGAGGCCGGATTTGGTGTTCCAAGTCTTGAAAGACATTCCTTGGTTAGTATGTTAATCCACACAACAAAGTTACAATATACCCATAGTAAAATACAAGATTGGTACTATATAGAACAGGAACGTATGGGTATGACCAATTTAGAGAATATCCTATGGTATCACCAAAAAAAAGTGATAGAACTAAAAGAGGGAAACATGGCAGTAGCAACGCGGAACTGTATTGATTTCTGGCTAAGGTTTAAGAGGAAGATAGACTTAAGAGACAAACTGATAGGGTCCTCTCCGTTGAGCTCTGTATTGGGCAATGTCCCTCAGCTCGACGTGAGAAGTTGGGGAGACAGTGGGAGATACAGAATAAAAGACTTGTTCACTCTGAACAGACCCAAGCCAATCCCCCAGCTGATCAGCGAATTGAATCTTAAAATATCAGATTGGTTCTCACTGGTCAGAATCGGGCAATACGTGAGATCACATCTATACCAATGGGGGGTAAACAATATTAAAAAATCATTGAATTGTTGAACAATGCCCCTATAAAAAATAGTACTAGAAAATGGTACTCTGTAATGGGGAAATTGGACCCCCCCTCAAAAAATTCCTGCTCTCCGTGCTTGGCAAAAAGATCTAGATATGATTATTAGTGAGGAGCTTTGGCTGGAGGGGTGGAACAGCATCCAAAAAACCGCAAATTGCCTGAATATGGTGGAACTACATAGCAAAGTCTCTCTTAGATGGTACTGGGTCCTTGAGAGACTGGCAAAGTTCAGCCCTGTGTCATCCCCAACATGTTGGAGATGCAGGGAGGCCCACGGTACATATCTACATATGTGGTGGGGATGTGTGTGGGTTAGGGAAACATGGAATAAGGTATTTGCTATCATCTCAGCTCTCACCGATACTTTGGTTCCACCCACTCCAGCAAGACCCTTACTACATATAGAGCTTTCGAAGCTTCAAAGAGAAGCTAAATATTTTGGCCTTCAGTGTCTTCTGGCCACAAAATTGGTAGTGGCGAGGAGATGGTTGAACCAAGAGGCAATTAATATTAACGCTGTAATTAATCAAATTAGGCATCAATGTCAGATGGAAAGGGGCTACTATTTTGCACACAACAAAAGAGATAAATTAGCATTTTTATGGGGAAAGTGGCTACAAACATTTCCCTAGGAGCAGAAAGGAAAGGGAAGAGAAAGGGAAAAAGAGAAGGTTGAAAAAAAGGGAAAAAAAAGAAAAGGGGGAGGAAAAAAAGGAAAACTTCCTACTTGAAATGTGGTCTGGGGCCGCCCGAGGTTCGAGCTCAATTGGTTGGGATGGGAGAAGGGATGGAAGGAGATGAATGTTGAACCTGTTAAGTCAGCACTGTATTGCACTTTTATGATTGATATTGAGTGACTTTGTATTTGAGTGATTTTGTATTGTATCATTTTTGTATTGACAATAAAGGAATTTGAAATTTAAAAAAAAAAAAGATTTAATCTGTTTTGGGAGTGCGCTGATCCCTTTATGTATAGTTAATACCTTTTAGTCACTGGACTATTTATGCTGGTTTCTATATTGCTGTCAATTCACCACAGGTCACCAAATGTTTTTGATTATGTTTATATTGCCTTTTATAATGGCAGTTTAGTAGTCTCCTACCTTGTTATTTATCTTGTTAAACTGGACGAGCAGCTTGTCATTCATTTTCAGTAGTGCCTCTTTCTCGTCACTTATTCTTTCTCTGTCCGCTCTTTCCCGTTTAAAGTCATCTTCATATATCTGGAGCTATAGGAACATGGATAAATATTACAAATGTAACCCCTAATCACCTATGTTTACAATAAATCAGTCTGTTACTCCAATACCAAATCATGTCCGTTTATAAACAGAATTCAGTATCGAATTTTCAAACAAATCACTTATATTAACTGCTGTTTCTGGATTAAGCTATATGAACTGCTCCTCTGCTATATAGAGTCACATAGCATACTCTTGAGGGTCTACTCAAGTAGCTCTTTTGTCCAAAGAAAATCAGAACCCTGAAATCCAACCCAATTGATATCACATTAATGATCCAAATGGGTCCTTTATTCATGATACTCAGGAATCACCCCTGTAGCCAATTTTTGTGTTGAAATGAAAACTGCTCTGTAGTTCAGCCCACCAAGAGGGTTCCATACTAGAGACTTCTATGAGAAAGACTTCAGCTCATTTAGGGAGTACTTTGACTATTGCAGGTACTGCCAAATTCATCCTGAAATTAAAAATCAATAGCCTCCGACTGGTGCTGGCCCCATGAATTTAAACAAATGCCTCCCACAATAATCCACACAATAATAATGTATCCTTGATCTAGAACAGTGGTGGCTAACCTACAGCACACAGAAAGTTCTATGGTTGCAATGGGTGCTGGGGTAAGTCATTTGGATACATTCTGTGGCAAATGCTGTGTGCGCAGTCTGGATGCTGGCACAAATCATGTGTGTGGTCTAGATGCTGGGGCAAATCCTGTGTTTGCAGTCTGGGTGCAGGGGAAAAGTTTGCAGTCTGGGATCTGGGGCAAATCCTGCGTGTGCAATCTGGTTGCGGTTGCAAATCCTTTATGTGCAGTCTGATTGCTTGGAAAAATCCTTTATGTGCTGGCTGATTACTTGTGAAAATCCTGTGTGTGCAGTAGGAATGCTTGCGCAAATCCTGCATGTGCAGTCCGGGTGCTGGGGCAAATCCTGTGTGTGCAGTCTTTATGGTGGGGCAAGCCTTTTTTCTGTATAAACTTGGTACTCTTGCAAGATTTGTGGGTGCTCTGGCAAGCCCTGTGTACAATGCATGCACATACACACATACAAAATTTCTGGATGCGCAACATTATTGGCATATAGTATTTTGTTGGACCAAATCCATTTGCCATCACTGAGCTAGAATGTCAATCCATAGTTGAGTAACTTTCTTATCCAGCAAAGTCTAGGGTGACCACATTTCATTTCTGTCATCCAGGGACATTAATTTTGCAAGTGCACAGTCTCACAGATGAGATTAAACACACAAGCATATATACACTCACAGATCCAAAAACAACTCCCAACACAAATGGGTCTTTAATTTAATAGTTATCCAAGTTTATTCAATTATTTAGTAAAAAAGAAATATTTGTATATATCCTGTATATGCTAACTAATAATTCATAGTGCCAAACCTGTGTGTGTATATTAAATCTGTGAGTACCAAAGTGTTGTGCATTTGCCAGATAGAACAATTACTTTATCCCTTTTAATGCCTGTAAAGATATACCATATGTATATAATTATTTACCATATATATCTATAAGGAGATCAGGCAGGCTGCTGTAGTTTATACCGAGATCAGTATAAAGGTGGGAGTTAGCCGATCAGGTGAGGCTTCTGACCTCTAAGTCAGGATAGGTTTCTCAAATCTCACAAGTTCAAATTTCACACACAAGATTCTCCTTATTGTCTGAGACCTCCTTCAATTCATGGATTCTGCATTGTCCCGGACTGTGGTTGCCCTGGCAATGGGACATAAAGTCCTATCGTGGGACTGCCCTGGGGCAATCCTAGTGGGATCATCCTGCTGAGCAAGACTGCCCAAAGTGAGAAGCTCTGACACCAGAGCAGCTGAAATAACATTTGCTAAGAGTTGCAAGCCTCCCATTAAAAAACTATTTTGATGGCATTAATGTGCTTTAGAGATGAAACACATTTCTATATTGTTTTTCACAAAAAAAAATCACCTGTTGCTTTAGCACTTCAATCTGTGTTATCATGTCTTTATTGTCACTGTTCCATGCAGGTGCATTTAAATACGGTTGCGTCGATTTGGAATTGTCTGTGTTTATAGCTTCTAACAAAGCCTGGAAGAAAGAAATAGTGTGTAGTAAAGCACAGTATAGCATCTAGTTACAAAGTATATTAGAACAAAAAAAAGTGTCATATACACAAATGGGGTTATTCACTAAAAGGTGAGTTGAGGCAAATTGAGGTGAGATGAGCATCTCATCTCAATAATGTTACTGTGCATTGTGAAGGGACAAACACAAATAGCCCCAATTAATATAAAATACAGATCAAGAGATAAACTAGTTTTTCATTTTTTTGTTAGGTAGGTTAAATGTATTTCTTACACGTACTTTAATGCATATGTGGAAACGCTTCCTCGTTTTTGCATGGGGTCAGTAGGGGGACCATAACTAGCCCCCCCCCCCCTGGTCCCATGCAAAAACAAGGGTCTCTCTCTGTGCTAGCAGCAAGACCCACTCGCATACAGCAGTCGGAGCAGGGCGACAACCAGGAAATGCTATGTCTCATATGTGAGACACAGTAGATAGATACACGACGGGTTTACCCCAAACCCCTGGGACAGGTTTTAGTTAACCCTTGCTTCCTTCTAGGAAGCAAGGTTTAAAAAATGTGCAGTGTTCCTTTAAAAATTGTGACTACAGGAAGCACTGCTAACTAAGACAACAGCATACTTAATCCATAGATAGACTACACAAAGCATCAGCATCACTTTAGATGATTTTAAGGTGTAGTTGAACCATATATGCACATTTAACATGCAAAAACAATAGGCACAATACATTATGAGGGATAATATACAAGGGACACAGTTTTTTCACAATACATTATGAGACTGCAGAAGACTGGAATGGGGCATCTGGGTGAAAACAATGACACATTGTAAGCTCTGACAAAATAAAGACCTAGAATGTGTGTGATTTGATTCAAAAAGTAATTATTTCACATGATATCTATTTCAGCATATTTGCATTGGCTATGATTGTAGTTGGCCAGTGTGCAGGTCAAGGGCTGAAGTACAGTTGAGTAAAACAGCACAAATCTTCATAATTAATATGTGTGTATTGTTTGTTCTTATCTATGAAGAGGCAAGTGATATTATTTTTAACGTTTTGCTTTTTTTCTCAAGTATGAAAAACGTGTTTCCTGAGGAAGTTCTTGTGGTTTACTGTCACATTTAAGTGACTATAATTACAATTTTGCTGATCTCTTATAATTTCAGAAATTGGTTTATGCAATTTTTTTTCTTGACTTCATCTATAATAACATAGCAATCATATAAAGAATCTAGACATCTTAACACAATGCAACATGGGACAAGGGGAGTATCGTTGGCAAGAATTAATGGAAAACTTCACTCTCTAGGGGCTATTCCCTAAATGGTGAGTTGCGAGGAGATGAGCATTTCATCACACCCATTTAGCTATACATTGTGTTGGGACAAATTAGGTAAGTTTGTTTAGCAGGGGAAAAACAACAGGTTTGTCCTTGTAAAATGTGTAGCTAAGTCTGTGTGATGAAAAAATGTTCATCTCACCTTAACTCACCTTTTAGTAAATAACATCCACTGTGCAGGGACAAGCCTGGTGAGTTTCCCCCGATAAGCAAACTCTCCAGGTTTGTCCCTGCACAAATTGGTGAGATGAAATGTTCATCTCACCTCAGCTTTTAGTGCATAGCCCTCCATGCCTATATATTTATCTTGCTGTAAATAGATCCTCTATAGAAAATCAAATCTTTATTTGATTCTTACTCCTCAAACTAAATTCTTGTAGACTCAGATGTGTCAGTGTAGATGCTACTTATATTTCAGTTCTGCATGGCACATAAGCAATCTCCAGTTTTTCAGTGAGACAAAAAAGAATTGCCAATTTAGTGGGTTTCAGTTCACTTCCATTTTTGCATTACTTCTTAATCTAACCCATGTCACAGTGTTAATTAACGGTCACACATTTGACTATGATCTTGAATTAACACAACTACATCGAACCAATCAAATATAAAACATTTACCTTATTGAGCCGTTTGATCTCATGCTCATAGTGCTCTTTTCTTCTGCTAAATAGAGTGTTTTGTTTTCTTAACAGTTTATTTTCTGTTTTCATTTCTTGTAGTTCAATTGAAAGTGCATCATGAGATCTCTACGACAAAAAACACAATAGAAACTTTACGGACACCTGATCAATGGTGTATTTATTATACTTTAGAGTTGGGACCTAAAATAAGAACAAAGCACATATCACCATTTTAACCTTTACTCTCAGTGCAATATGACACTGTACAGGAAAATACAACACCCTGATGGGGGTAACCCAGAGTAGGAAAACTACGATAAAGAGAGGGAGAACAGTTAAAATATAACTTTTATTAAAGAACACTAAAAAAAAGATATATTTCATTTGCTGGGAGAATCTCAATGAAAGTGGTAAAAAAAAAAATGACAAAAAAGATTTTATCACCTTTCCATTGATTGAGTGAGCTTGGTATATACAATGTATCCAATGCCTCTTAGATACAGGAAATGTGAGAATATTCTGCCCCAGTGTCTTCACTGTTTAAATCCAGTACAGGGATTACACTGTTTAACATATGTAACAGGCACCGTAGCCTTAATCCATTTTGTGTCAGAGGAATAATTTTTAATTATAAAGTAGAAATATTTTTTTTTCGTTTATATATCATTTAATAAAATCAGTGTACAACAAGAAATTACATAAAATGACATGACATGTTGATCTTATACATAAATAAACATATCAATTGCTAGATCTTAAGTAGTAAATGATGTTAGATATCTAAAGGATTGTTGCCAAACATGTATGAACTCTATATTGTCTAATTGTGCTTATATATAACAAGAGATAGTATATATTGGATGACATGACATGTTTACTGACACTTACAAAACCTGTATATATAAAGTAACCTCTACTTTAACTTATCAATTAACCTACAAATGGACACAGTTTCTAAGGGTGTGGTCTCTTGGGGAGTATCCATGACTTGTAAGATCCCAATGCTCAGGCTTCTTATTTCTGTTTTTAACATGGGTTGCTGCTTTATTTATTATGTATATAATATTCAAAGGTGGGTTGGTATTATATATATATACCATTTACACCATAACACATCAGATATTAGACATGTAATATTTTACAAGGTATTATCTACAAACAAATGTCATTCTGGTATGTTGTTATGATATAGAGATTGGATCTTGTTTTTTTTAGAATTTGGTTTATGTACCAAGGTGAGGTTTGAAAGGCTTGTTTCATTTTTTTTTCTTTTTAGGTCCAGAGACTGTGAGTTGATGGATAAGCTCCATTCTTAAAAAAACATGTTCTATTCTCCCAGTCTTATTTTGTTGGATGTTCAGCCAAGTCATACAACAGGAATCATTTTGTGCTATATTAACGTTTTTTAGACGTACTGGGGACATATAGGCTCTATGGAGTATTTTTAAAAACATATCTCTATACATGGTCGATTTAATCGTGAGGCAGAGTGTTTTGTTTGCTTTTAAAATAGTATCAATTGATAAATGCTGAAGATGTATAGACCACTTGATTAAGCCAGTATTAGTTTTAGAGAAATCCAGTGGACTATAAAGCCCCTTACAGTATGTATGGATGCCGTACTATAGCAGGTTCTACTTGCAAATAATAATTGTATCAATTTATTTATAGGGTATTGCTATCAACTGACCCTACAGAAATACTTAAATATATGGATCCTTAGTAGATGAATTACTCTGTCATCACAGTTATACAAGCCATCGCTCGGCACAACAATATCCCAACTTCTCCAAATAATTAAAAATATATTTCACCACACCATCATTATTTGTTTTTTGCATCAGTGATGAGCTATCAAAATAATTGTCAGCTGTTCCCTACACCGCCTGTAATACAATTAGAGGCAGGAACCAAATACTACCATGGCCACAAGCAGAAAATATAATTAAATAAGTCGCAGAAATATATAGTGATTCAGTAGCAATAGAAACATTGTTTTTTGTTTGGAAAAATGATTGTGCCAAGTGCTTTAAAAAGGATTTTAAAAAAATCAAGGCACATGATGAGGCTCTTAAAAGAAATAGGCAAGCTCACACTTAATTTCTTTTGACTGTGTCAGTGTGTCTATTCCTTCTAGGACCCTCACCATGAGCCTTGATTTTTTAAATACGTTGTATTAGGGTTGCCATACATTCAGCAAGTTTCCAAAAAATTGGCCCAAAACCAAACTGGCCTCTGGCAAAAATACAACACTGCCCCTAAGCACTACATACAGGGAAAAATAAAATACACTCTCTTTGAATTCTACGGCTTTCCATGTAGATTTGCTGGTGTGCTTGAGATCACCGTCCTGTTGCATGACCCAATATTTGCCAAGCGTTCACACATGGCTTCTCCATTTTGGCTCTATTTTTGTTAGATAACTCCTGACACAGTGTGATATGTCATGTGTTGTTGTCCAGCTGAGGTTGTATTTACCTAATTCTAAGACCTGCTAAGGAACAGATGATTGTTATTATGTCCTGATATGTAAAACCATAGAATTTAAATACATTCTATTTCTCATGACGGTATTACAAGCAGATCAATATTCCCTTGGCTCCTATCTCTCTCCTAAACCTTGGATCAAGAGCTGCATTATGCATTACAAATACGTTGACGCTTTATTGCTAATAATTGGAGCTAAAAATAACTTTCTTTATTGTTTGTAAATTTGTCTTGCTTATGGATGTCCTAATATAGCTTTATCAATAAAACATAGTATCATGAACAGAAAAATGCACATAAATCTATACCATGAAAATATTTATTCCTATTATGCTTGATAATTTTTCTAATGTTGTTGTCATTTAAGAAATATCTATCCAATGCCATGTACATTTCATCCATTCTTTTTTCAATTCTTGGATTACGCCTTTGCTACTAAGCTGAAAAGCCATAAAACTTCCAGTAAGCAAATCCTTTGAATATTTTAATTGTTGTATTTTTAGATTTACCATACAGACAGTTACATATATCCAGCATGGTAGGTTTGTTGTAAGTATATTGATTCTCTTGTAAATTTGTTGTAATTCTCTGTTTCCATTTTGTATTCATTCTCTTAATTTTTTTTTTATGTTTTAGTTTGTTTTCATTTTTTAAACCATTTTTTAAAGTGTTTGAAAGAGATGGTTGTTTGACGCTTTTTCCTGTGGTGAAGGTGAACGTTAGGCTGCTATAAATGTTAGTCAGTGATATGCAGTTCCAGAATGATGATGTAAAGCTCATTTTGATTTATAATGTAATTTGATCAAAATCTTTCAGAATTGTGCTCATGCATCAAACCATTATACTGTGAGAGAACGACACTGTCATACATCTTTTCCTCCTGTACCAGATTACTATCTAATGCCATTTATTTATACTGTTTAATGAATTTAATTTAGTTCTGTGGAAATCCCCACTGAAGATATGTGTGTATATTTAAAGCATCCTTATACTTTAACCACTTGCTCTAATCTTGATCTGTGGTTCATTTACAAAAAAAAAAAGTCTTGAAGGGGATTTTCTTGTGAATATAAACTGAACCAGCCAATGTCTTCTTTAAGGTGGGATAGTGTTAGCTTAAGGTGGAATAGTGTTAGCTTAATGTGGGATAGTGTTAGCTTTTAAAATCATGCAATCAAGAGCACATATTTATTACTCAAAAATGATGGGAAGAATGGGAAAGGTATGAAAACATAGACTAGAATTTAGGAGTTAGGCGAAGACCTTTTGTGGCCCCCAAGATATCATGGTATCTTCCTGTTTAGAAAAGAGGAAATCCTGAGATATAAATTAAAGATAAGCTATGCTAGCATACAGAAAATACATCTAGCCTGTAGGAATGTATTAAATAGAAGGCTCTCTCCTCTCTCTCTCTCCCACCTAGATTTTAATGGCATCCAATTTGAAACTGAGGAATTAAGAAAAATCTATGTATGTTTAGTTTTGTATTTTTGTATTGTCTGTATAAATGTTGTTCCTAAAATGTGAATAGAATGTGATAACAATAAATAAATAAATAAATCATGTAATCAAATAATATAAATTAATATAGTTGCAGGCTATGTCAAAACATGGGAAAAACAGAAATATAGAGGCACTGTTAGTCCAGTTTAACAATAAAATCAGATATACACGAGTAAAGTGCATGCTTAGCCATACACCTTTCATACCTCTCATGTGCATGCCTAGCCACCTGCCTTCCATACCTCTCATGTGCATGCCTAGCCACCCACCTTCATAGAAACATAGAAACATAGAATGTGTCGGCAGATAAGAACCATTCGGTCCATCTAGTCTGCCCAATTTTAGTACTTTTATTAGTCCCCCGTTCCCGGTCTTATAGCTAGGATAGCCTTGTGTCTATCCCACGCATGCTTAAAATCCTTGACTGTGTTTACCTCTACCACTTCTGCTGGCAGGCTATTCCATACATCCACTACCCTCTCAGTAAAGTAATACTTCCTGATATTACTTTTAAATCGTTGCCCCTCTAATTTAAGACTATGTCCTCTAGTTGTGGTAGTTTTTCTTCTTTTAAATATACTCTCTTCCTTTACTGTGTTGATTCCCTTTATGTATTTAAATGTTTCTTTCATATCCCCCCTGTTACGTCTTTCCTCCAAGCTATACATGTTAAGATGTTTTAACCTTTCCTGGTAAGTTTTATCCTTCAACCCATGAACCAGTTTAGTAGCCCTTCTCTGAACTTTCTCCAAAGTATCAATATCCTTCTGGAGATACGGTCTCCAGTACTGCGTACAATACTCCAAGTGAGGTCTCACCAGTGCTCTGTACAATGGCATGAGCACTTCCCTCTTCCTACTGCTAATACCTCTCCCTATGCAACCAAGCATTCTGCTAGCATTTCCTGCTGCTCTATTGCATTGCCTACCTACCTTCAAGTCCTCTGAAATTATTACTCCTAAATCCCTTTCCTCAGATGTTGAGGTTAGGACTGTACCAAATAGTCTATATTCTGCTTTTGGGTTTTTATGCCCAAGGTGCATAATCTTGCACTTGTCCACATTAAATGTCAGTTGCCACTGCTCTGACCATTTTTCTAGTTTAGCTAAATCATTTGCCATTTGGCTTATCCCTCCATGAATATCAAACCTGCTGCAAATCTTTGTATCATCAGCAAAAAGACATACTTTGCCAACAAGACCTTCTGCAATATCGCTAATAAAAATATTAAAGAGAATGGGTCCAAGTACAGATCCCTGAGGCACCCCACTAGTAACAAGACCTTGCATCGAATATACCCCATTGACTACAACCCTCTGTTGCCTGTCACTCAGCCATTGTCTAATCCATTCAACAATATTGAAATCCAAACTCAAAGATTTCAGTTTATTAATAAGCCTTCTATGTGCAACAGTGTCAAAAGCCTTACTGAAATCTAGGTAAGCAATGTCTACTGCACCACCCTGATCTATTATTTTAGTCACCCAATCAAAAAAATCAATAAGATTAGTTTGGCATGATCTCCCTGAAGTAAACCCATGCTGTCTCTGATCTTGAAATCCAAGCGACTTTAGATGTTCAACAATCCTATTCTTTAACAAGGTTTCCATTATTTTCCCCACTACTGAAGTAAGACTTACTGGTCTATAGTTGCCCGCCTCCTCCCTACTACCTTTCTTGTGAATGGGCACAACATTAGCTAATTTCCAATCTTCTGGAACTACTCCCGTTAACAATGATTGGTTAAATAAATCTGTTAACGGTTTTGCTAGTACACCACTAAGTTCTTTTAATAACTTTGGATGTATCCCATCAGGTTCCATCAACTTATTTGTCTTTACTTTAGACAGCTGAAGTAAAACCTCTTCCTCTGTAAACTTACATGCATCAAAAGACTCATTAGTCTTTTTCCCTAAATGAGGTCCCTTACCCTCATTTTCATTTGTAAAAACTGAACAAAAATATTCATTAAGGCAGTCTGCTAAGCCTTTATCCTCTTCTACATAGCATCCTTCTTTTGTTTTTAATCTAACTAATCGTTGTTTTACTTTCCTTTTCTCATTTATGTATCTAAAAAAATTTTTATCCCCCTTTTTCACTGACTGGGCTATAGTCTCTTCTGTGTGTGCTTTGGAAGCTCTTATAGCTTGCTTTGCCTCTTTCTGCCTACTCTTATAGAACTTTCTATCTTCCTCACTCTATTTCTCTAATCTAGTATTTTTATAATTACTAAATGCTAGCTTTTTATTTTTTACTATTTTAGCCACCTCTGCAGAGTACCACAGTGGTTTCTTCATTTTTTTGCTCTTACTGACAAGCCTTATGCAATTTTCTGTTGCCTTCAGTAGTGCAACTTTTAGATAATCCAATTTCTCCTGGACTCCATTTAAATTGCTCCAGTCTGATAATGACTCCTTTACACCTAATCTAATTTTAGAAAAGTCTGTTTTTCTAAAATCTAACATTTTTGTTTTTGTGTGGTGTGACTGCGTCACTGTTCTTATATTAAACCACACTGTCTGGTGATTACTAGATCCTAAACTTTCACCTACAGTAATATCTGATAACAAATCTCCATTTGTGAACACCAAGTCTAGTATGGCCTGCTTTCGAGTTGCTTCCTCCACTACTTGTTTTAGAGATAAACCCAGTAGGGAGTTTAGGATATGCGTACTCCTGGCGCAAGTAGCTATTTTGTATTTCCAGTTCACATCAGGAAGATTAAAGTCACCCATGATGATCACTTCTCCCTTCATTGTCATTTCAGCTATTTCCTCAACTAGTAGATTATCTAACTCCTCTATTTGTCCAGGGGGCCTATAAATCACACCTACCCGAGTTACCATATGATTACCAAATTCTAATGTAACCCAAACTGACTCTATGTTCGCCTCACTAACTTGTATTACGTTACATTTTAAGCTATCTCTCACATACAGGGCCACCCCTCCCCCTTTTTTACCTTCTCTGTCTTTTCTATATAAAGAGTACCCTGGTATTGATATGTCCCAGTCATGTTTTTCATTATACCATGTCTCAGTAACAGCCACTAAATCTACATTCTCAGTTGCCAATATTGCCACAAGTTCATGGATCTTATTCCCTAAACTGCGAGCATTTGTAGACATGACCCTAAGCTTATCATTTTTTAGCACACTGACTACAGGTACCTTCTGTCCCTGTTTTGGGGGGCAATTGGATTGATGTTTTATCGCCATTTTGCCCCCCTCTTTTAGTTTAAAAACCTCCTAGCAAAACCTCTGAACTGCTCACTGAGAACATTCGTTCCCTTTTGAGAAAGATGCAAACCATCTTTTTTGTACAGTTCCTTTCTATCCCATAGTGAACTTCCATGAGAAACAAAGCCAAATCCTTGCTCCCTACACCATTCCCCAAGCCACAAGTTGAAGTCCCTAATACACATCCGTCTATCATTCTGAATGTTATGCACAGGCATAACTTCAGAAAAGGACAGTGTGGACACAACCTGCTGTAAAAGCTTCCTTCACCTCTGAAACCTCATTGCAAGCCAAATCATTTGTCCCTAGATGAACCAGTACATCCAATTCTCCTTCCTGATTTGCTTGCTTAACAATATTAGAAATACGCCTCCTGTCTCTGCGAGCAGTAGCTCCAGGAAGACATCTCACTGAGCCAATACTGTCCAACTCCGCACCTCTTATGATAGAATCTCCCAACAACAACTGCTTTCTACCAGGCCTCACCTTCTCCTTGCACACCTTAGCCACATAGGAGAGTGGTTCCTCAAACTCTGCGTCTGAGCCTGCCTCCACAACACCACTGCACTCTGAAAGTGCTGAAAATGAATTCTGGACAGCCACAGACTGCGGGACATGACTTTTATCCACATCTCTAAGCCTACCAGATCCAACAGTAACCCACCTGCCATTCCTAGGAAGCCTCTGTGGCAATGGCCTCTGTGGCAGTGACTTCGCAACAGTCTCAGCCCGAGTTTGTTTTACAGATAAATTACAAATCTCGGACTTTAAAAATGCAATCTCCTGCTGCAATCTTGAGAACTGTCTACAGATTAGACAGCCTCCAAACCTCCAAAAAATGGAACGTGAAACAAATGCAGAACAATTATCACAATAAACCAAATCTGCCATTTTAAGAATTTAAATCAAAAAGATTTTAATTTTGCTCACCTCTTGTATACCTCAGACTACCTCCAGAGTATCTCCAGAGTATCTCTTAAATATACTCTTTGAGTATACCTTCCATACCTCTCATGTGCATGCCTAGCCATCCGCCTTCCATACCTCTCATGTGCATGCTTAGCCATCCGCCTTCCATACCTCTCATGTGCATGCTTAGCCATCCGCCTTCCATACCTCTCATGTGCATGCTTAGCCATCCGCCTTCCATACCTCTCATGTGCATGCTTAGCCATCCGCCTTCCATACCTCTCATGTGCATGCTTAGCCATCCGCCTTCCATACCTCTCATGTGCATGCTTAGCCATCCACCTTCCATACCTTTCATGTGCATGCTTAGCCATACACCTTCCATACCTCTCATGTGCATGCTTAGCCATCTGCCTCATATGCATGCATAGCCAACTGCCTTCCATACCTCTTGTAATCCCGATTTCATTTTCATATGTTGCCGTTTCCAGATAATTAATTGTAATCAGGAAGGGGGTTTTGGGCATGTGCATTAGCTATTTCCAGCCAATGCATCTATTATATACATTGCCTGCATTATTATTGGTAAGCACTACTGTGCATGTGTGGTTATGCTAATACTACCCTGGCATCAGGGAAGGGCTGCCAACTTTTGGTCCAGAGGTGCAAAACCAATTGGGTGTCCCATAGTGCAACTATCTCAGCCTAAACATTCTCTTCCGAGACAGACACAGATAGACATATATGTTGACAGATACGATATAGTAATTGATAGAGAAACAAGATATTTGTATAGAAAGGTAGACATAGCTATACTCTGGGGCATTTAGAAGTGAAAATTGGCAATTGCCTCTCTTCCCCCCCATTGCCAGCCCCTGTCTGGCTTTCCACTTTTCTGGTGGGGTCTGTTTTGAAGTATGGCTGGAAGTGTGGATGTGATGCTGAAGTGAGTCCCCATGAGATATGCATGCACTTGCCTATAATATTGCATATATACACACTGGGAGTCACCATGGAGACTGGAGTATTCACATAGCTGCTATTTAAATGAAACATAAAACTTTTTTTCATGTAAAGAAAGAATCAGTCTAAAATAAATAATTCAAAATCTCTTAAAAGCTCAGTGTACAAACATGAAGGCTAAAGGTGATTTTTAACATTATTGGAAAAATAAAGCAGTCATTCAAAACAGGAAATCCAGTTGTTAAATTTAAATTGAGTATACCTATTTAAAGATCAATAAAGACTGCAAAAGTCAAAAGAAAAGAAAAAACACTGATGCATAAGTTACAGTAATATGTTCTCCCACCCTCATTTGGATGTTGTTTTGTAGAAGCCAAAATACTCATAAAAATCCAGCATATTCCCAAAATATATACATACATAAAGTGGCTGTAGTGGCAAAAAGGTGTTGCATATATACTTACCCAGAATCCCTTGCAGTGGTGTTAGTGTGTAGATTTGTGCTTTAATAATGCCTCTGCTACCCCCTAACATACACCATCAAATAATTTCCATTGTTACAAAAACATTCTAATGAAGTTAATTTGAAGCACATACCAGGTGAGGAATGTGGATGTCTTTCCCCAAAGCTGTGTTTTCCATGTCAGGTGAATTCACTTCAGGATTCTGTCGACAGGATAATAGTTTCATTTTCAGTTCAGCGACCTGTATGAGAGTTAGAACTGTTTCACTCTACCACATTACTCTGTTTATAGCTTTCAGAAGTGAGTCAGTTTTCTGACCATGGTTTAGTTTGTATAAAGAATATTCAGGAAACATTGAAGGCAGTAAAATCCAACAGGCAATATTTCAGAATTTAAATTCTCAAATGGGGGCATATGGCAAGAAAATTAGGGAAACAGAATATCACTGGTGATTAGTTTGTTTCCTAAGTAAAGGACGTCTAATCTGAGTCTAATGCTTTTTAGTAAAATAAATTATAAAACAAATGGTTCAGGAATATCCACATTACAGTTGTGATATTGTATGTCAGTAGATATAAAGCTCTTCTCACCCCAGGGATCTAAGTAGAGGATGTTAAAATGAAATCTGAGATACATATCACTATTAATAAATTACTTCTCAAAAAAAGAAAATAGCAAATTAACCTCATGGTAGGTGACACTGCACATTAGATAATGGAAATAAATAGCATTTTCTGAGGAAAACATTAGTAAATGACTTCCTGTGTTCTGAGTATTCATCACTTTTCACAATAATTTAGGTAATGCTTGTTTTGCGATGCATGGAAACTATTTTCTTCTGCATAATATGCACTCATGTCAATGGAGAAGATTCTCACCAACAGAGTCTGGCTTCTACCAAACATAAAACATACTTTATTTGTATTAATATATCTGTCTATATACAGTGTACATTATATTATAAACCAGGGCCTATTTTCACATGTCTACAGGCACTATCTGTAGACTTGTCAATCAAATCTGTGCAGTCACTCAGACTCCAGAGACTCACGAGGAGCAGAAAAGACATGCTGAAAGGATGTCTCTGTGCCTGGGAATCTTCCCACCACTAGACACCAGGGAAAACTATTTCATGGGTTAATCCTACTGGGCCAAGTCTTATATGTGCAGTCTGGGTGCTGGGCTAAGTCCTCTGTGTACAATCTGGCTGCTGGACAAGTTCTGTGGGTGCAACCCAAGTACTGGAGCAAGTCCTATGTATGCAATCATGGTACTTGGGCAAGTCATATGTGTGAAATCAGGGAGCTGGACAAGTCCTGTGTGTGAAATCTGGGTGCTGGGACAAATGCTGTTGGTGCAAACTGGGTGCTGAGACTAGTCCTATGGGTGTAACCTGGGTGCTGGGTGCAGTCTAGGTGCTCTGGAAATACATGTGGATGCAATCTAGATGCTCTGGCATGACTTGTGGGTGCTCTGGCAAGACCTGTGGGTGAAATATAAGCTGGGTGCTCTGGAAAGACCCATGGGTGGAAGATGGATGTAAAGGCAAGATATGTGGGTGTAATCTTGGTGCATTGTAGGTGCTTTGGAAAGACCTGTGGGTGTAAGCTGGGTGTGCTTGCCAGACCTATGTGTGCAATCTGGGTGCTGGAGCAAGTACTATGTTTGCAACTTAGGTGCTGAGCAAGTCCTATGTGTGCAATCCAGGTGCTTTGGAAAGACTCGTGGGTGAAATCTGTGTGCTGGGACAAGTCCTGTGGGTGCAATATAGGTGTTCTGTCAAGAAATGTGGATTTAATCTGGGTGCTTAATCAAAACCTGTGAGTGAAATCTGGGAGGTCCTGGTTGTACTGGCCAGACATTTGGGTGTAATCATGGTGCTGGGTGCAATCTAGGTGTAATGATACTGATGTTAGCAGGTTTGGAGTCCAGCAGCCAGATCAGCAAGGTCTTCTGCCAGAAGTAGCCACTCGTTACCCAGGTGGTTGAGCCCCTGAGCTTTGAGTGACAATCTGGTCTTTTAGCAGAGCTGTGAGGCTGTAACAAAGAGTATAAGCGTAGACAAGCCAAGGTCAGTGGGCAGGAGAAAGCAGAGTAGTGAGACAGTCCAAATCAGTAACAGGTAAGTAAAGATCAATAGCACGCTTGATATACTGCAGGCAGGAACCACAATAATCTGGCAAAGGAAGATTCACAGGAAGAGGCTTTTATAGGCTGAGAGTGAGCACATGACTAGACACAGGTGAGGAGAGTTAATGATAATGACAAGGCTTTGTATATTCATTGTTACTAGAACATAGGCTCAAATGTAAAAGACAGGCTGGTGAACCGGTAAAGAAGAGAACGAGGAACATGGAAGTCAGAGTTCAGGTCCAGGCATGGTCAGTTCCTGACACCAGGTGACCTGACAACACCTGTGGGTGCAGCCTTTACTCACCCACAGCACATTAAAGTTATTCCCAGACTTCCGCTCCACACCAGGTGGATGGAGTTTGGAAGGTCACGCATCATTGCTTGCACATGTGCAGTAACCAGACAGTGGAGAATTACATTTTTAATTAAGATTGTTGTCCCAAGTCCAACAATCTGTTTGTGAAGAACTGTTCAATATGATCCTAAGGATGTGATGACTAAGAGTTTGTTTATCAACTATCAATATCAGTTTCTTGTACTTGATACAAACATAAGTAAAATTTCAAGCAGAATTTTTTTCTGGTGATTTTTTGGTAGATTGCTATTATTATTCTTATTATTATGTTATAAATATTCATTTAACATAGATTGAAGATTCATGCTTATCATAATTGATATGTAACTTCAAAGTCTATGGAATTTCAAGGTATAGGTTCAAAAAATATTTCAATGAAAAAGGAATAGTATACATAAGAAGCACAAACAAAAATGTACAAATAAATAAAAAATATTACCTTATTTTCATAATTCTGTTTCATTTTCCTAAATTGTTGGTCCCACTGTTTGTTTACTTCCAGCAGCTGTAAGATTAAAAATTCATATGTAATATTTTATGTTGTTTTATGCCATGCATGTGCTCAGTAACGTAGAAATATTATGTTAGGTTATGAAGTAAAAAACATAGCTTGTAATATGAAGATATTGTAGATATCAAAAGGTATTTTTACAAAATGTTGATTTTAAAACCCCCAAAATGTTGCTATTACAAAAAGGAAAGCACAACGCAATAAAGACAGAATGCGCATACATATTTCCCTCTCTTACTTATAGAAATGCCATAATATTGTTGTATAGCAGTGTAATTTATAACAAAACTATTGTAAACTGGTAGCATAAACTGAATGTTATAAAAAAAAAAAATACTTCTTGTACAAATGCTCATCACCGACAAAAACGTTTTTTTGCCATCAAGGTGTCAAAATGTGAAGTGCTCAAGACATTTAGGTGCAGATAAAGGAAAGGAAAACCAGATATTATTTTTTTTCATATAAGTATAAATACAACTATTTATCAATGTACATACACATTTATATATTTATATATGTGAGTGCATGTATATTGGTATGTAAAGTGTGTGTGAATATATATATATATATATATATATATATATATATATATATATATATACTTATCATCCTATAATTGCCCCCTACTTTTGTCCCCATGTAACTTCCCTAAATATGATTTCTGGAGATAACACTGATCCCTTCAATATTCACATTTATATGGTGTTTGAGGCAAATCATGTGATTGTCCCAAGTTGAGGGATAGATTAGAAGAAAACTGAAGGGAAAAGATTAGCAGTGGACATGATTTGTGAATTAAAACGAAGGTAAGGAAATATAATGTTGGAGTCTGTTCAATAAAAGTGAACTGCAAGCCAACTGCAAAAAGTCAGGCATTAATAGCTGAGCTTGAAAAATTCTTCGACTCAACAATCTTTTAAACTCTAATAATTACTAATTTGTGCAGTTCACTTGCAGTTAATTTGTTTCATTTGAGCAAATTACTTCGTAATATTCCTAGTATTTCCATTATCTACATGTGAATAAGGACCTTGGGTCATATATCCTGGAATTAATTAAAGATTTTAGATTAGATTTGTGCAGTACTGTTTTCTCTCTGTCTATGTTTTGTACTAACAAATCCAAATATGGCTTTATATAGAGAATAAGAATTACTGTACCTCTGCTCTTTGTTTTTCCAACATGCATATCCTTTGTTCATAAGCCTCAGTAGACATACTGACCCGTGTCCTTGTTTGTATACAGGTCTGCAAAAGAACCCATGGTAAAAAAAGACACTATCTATAAACAATGGTAAAAACAAATGCATATGAGATTTTAAATTAGACCAGGTGTAACGGTTGGTTTTGAATGTTTGGCAAATTCCTAACAAATATTTATAGATGAAAATATTTATTGAGCTGAAGAAAAGAAACCAATAAAACAAAAAATATATTATGTATTTATTGACTGCCTCTGCAATAAAAAAAAAACAATTATTCACAAACAAATGCCACTGACACTGTATTTCAAGAACAGAGCTTTAAACTATGTCCAATATCATATTGGGCAAATGAATTATTTTCAAAAATATTGTTCAAAATGCACTGATCAAAAATTATTCTTGCATCTGGGTTCCCTAGTCTGGATTGTCCAATCCGTCAACACTAGTTAATCAAGCATAAGGTGTATATTTTGTACTGCTCCTAGTTACTTTCTTAATGACTGCAGCAGAGGCATAATGATGCACATCTCATAAATAGCAATAGAAATCATGAAACCAAGGAGGTCATTATATACATGCAATGGTTCCTGTCTGCTCCTTTAACCCTTCCAGGCATAAGAGTTATGAGTATCTTATGCATTCACAATTACTGCTGTGTAGTCCTGTTAAGTTGTATATCTTCTTTAAAGACATTCACACAGTTAGGATTTTGTTCCACAAAACATATATATGGTGTTATATCATTATGCCAAACTTAACCATTAACAAGTGATGCTTAATTAATGCACCCGAGAGACTGCAAGGATTTTCATTAAGGTTCAAACACTGAAATGAAGTGCACAAATCAGACAAACATAGATGAGCTGCAAAAAAGATGAGAAGGTAGTGCATTTGATTAACTTGGCTTTTTAAACCTAATTTTTGTAACTTGCAATTTGCTGTTTAGTTAATAAGCCCCATACGTGTAGACAATGATTATTTCTCATCAAACAGGCAGAAGACAATGACAAGCCGTGGCAGTCTATAGCTTCCAACATGCTTGATTTTCCAGTGTGAGCATGATAAGAGCACAGCAGCAATTGTTCAGTGTAAACCATAGTCAGCTTTCAAAAACATTGATTAGCACCATCCACACAAATTTGGGATGAACACTTTTCTTTAGAAGGAATCTCAGTGGTACTTACCTTAGGTTTTATTATTGTCAATTCACAACAAGATTCAGCTTTGAGAAAATCCTTTGTGAGGAGAAAAACAAATAAAAAAAGACTCAGTTAAAACAGTATAAAATAGTTTTCAGAAAAAAAGTACAATGTACTAGTAGTAATTGTGCATTAAACGATATAAATGAAGCCAGTGTGTTCTGTCTCTTAAACCAGTTTAACTGACAAGGGTGGGACTTCCCAGGATGTCACAAAGTTAATTTCTGTAACAGTCTCTGTATTGTGCCATAGCTTCTGTCTGTCTACAAAATATTACATTTGTTCTTAAATAATTTGAAACTAGGAAGGAAAAGAGGAGGAAGCAAAGGGCACAATGCATTCATGCTCAGGATATTGAAAAATAACAGGTTACTATTGCAACAGAAATGCTTACTTATAGATTTAAATAAATTTGAGCGAGTATTAATATAAAATCATTATTAACCAGTGATATGAAAATAGATTCTTCATAGAAACCACTCAGACGAAGTTCATGCATTAAGGTCCAACTGCCAGTCCACAAACCAGATGAGGACCTCCAATATTTAGGGTGGCCAATACCACACCGGGTTAGGGTTAGCATTGGGCCAAAGCCAATTTGTTACTGGCCTTACACTGACTGGGTGGCAACCCTACTACCATGGCTGAAAATCCTGTAGGTTCTATGGGATTCCCTAATGACATGAATTGTCCGGCCTCCCAGGCTAAATACCTGCATGGAATGTGTCCCTCTATAATAAAAAGTTGGACAACACTTCACATAATGAATGCATATTCCAATTGATTCACCTTTGGTCAGGCAAAACAGACTAAAGTTGTTTTAAATATACACTGAGCAAGTAAATCCTCTGAAGTGTAAGCTTTGTGTATGTATACAAGAACCTATTTTATGGGGAATGATGTGTCACAAAAACACAAATGCGTCTGGATGATGTCTGGCTCTACAGAGCTTATTAAGTGTATCCGTTAACAGCTGAAAGGGGATACTTCTCAAGTAATAATCACTACTTAATAAAGAGATAATTGCAGGGGACTGAGATGGGAATTTCAAACTTTAGTCCAGTGTTGTTGTAAAAATTCTCCAATGCATCTGAATGGGAGAATTTTTCCAACCCATCTACTTTGGCCCTAATTTTGAAATTCTCGTTCAATTACCCACAATTCTCTCTTTATTGAGTAGACTCTCAGTTTATAACTGGGCCAAACTTGCCAGCTCTTGTTTCTTGAGAATGTGCTTTGTTCACTGACCCATGCATTAAACCCTTCCTTCTGCATCTGAATTCAGATGGAATTCCCCTGAACCTGGTGTGGTGGATTCCTTCAGAGTTCATTTATCGCACTGATTTAGAACTTTAATTAGAACTCAAAGGTAAGTTGACTGTGCTTTGAGCAGATCTACATCAGTGAGATTCTCACGATCTGGCAGCAAAGGAGATCTATTCTGTGTTACACATGACTTCTTAGTGTTTACTTTGAAATGTATATAATCTTGCAGGATTCTATTTGATGCGGATTCTAATTTTATTAAGTTTTCATTTGCAAATTCCACACTTTCTACAATGGTAAAAAGCCACAAGTTCTTTAAATTAGCGCTGCCCTCTTTGCCAGTCTTCTCCAACCAAATATAATATACCAATATTTCTTGTGACTTAACATTAAATATGCTAAGGCAATGCTTGCATCTCATTTCGATTGCAAAAACTGTCAATAAATTTTGTCTCTATTCACTAAAATTCGACTTTGGAGGTCGACCTTAATTTTGTGAATACAAGCGAATTTTAGTTAGTGTCCAAGAAGCTTTGATCATTTTGCTCGTATTACTTTCAGTATAGGTAAATTAGAACCTGGGCTTTTTTTTTCTAAGTCAAACTCTGATGCCAAAAGTCAAACTTTAGTGAATAGACCAATATGTGTTTTTACAGAACTCTAGGGAAAAGGCTCTTTGGAGCTGATACATTGCAGAGAATTGGTGCCCAAATAAAAATCAAGCCCTATTTTGAATTGTCCAGCTAACTTGTTACTAAAGTATTTATATATACTGTAGATTTTGTAATCATTATTTACACTTTATTTTTTTGTAATTGTTCAGATATCCTTGTTATTTTTGATATTGTACTATTTTGTGATAATATTAACCCCTTAGTGACATGACTTTTTTGGCTTGTCCGACGCTTGGTGACATGGGCTGTTTTAACATTTCTGATGTGTTTGTGTTTTGCTGTAATTTATTTCTGTCTCATTTAGTGTACCCGCACAAACTATATATCGTTTTTATCGTTATAAGAAGGGATTCCTTTTGATACCATTATTTTGATAATAGCATATAATTTGTTGTAAAAAAAATAATAAAATATGGCAAAAAAATTAAAAAAATAATTTTTTTCTGACTTTTATTTGAAAAATCGTATACTCATGTACAAGAGACGACAAAAAAACACTGCTAAAAAGTTTCTAATATATGTCCTGAGTTCATAAATAGCCTATGTTTTTATGTTTTTGTGCTTTTTTATTCATGTTACAGGGCCAGAACTATAAGTGGTGCAAAGCTATTTTAAAATCCTTTCTTTCAAAATTAGCGATAGTGACATTGTAACACTGATTTCTGTACTAAATCCCTGAATGACCCCCAACATGTACATATTTTTGAAAACTAGACAACTCAGGGCATTTAACTTGGGGTATTTTGACACATTTCATGTAGCCATTTTACCTCCAATCTATGCCAAAGTTTGCAGCAAAAAATCTTTTTTTTTAATTTTTCACATATATTGCAATTTAGGTAAACATTACCTTAAAATGTGAAGGGGTATTTCCAAATAACACCTCAATATGTGTTCAGCAACATCTCCTGAGTACAGGGATACCACCCATGCATAGGTTTGTTGGTTTGTTTTGGGGCTAAAAGGCCACATTTAGGAGGTGCGCATTTTGGTTTTCCAACTTGGAATTCTGACATGCAGAAAACTTGTGCCAATGTCCGATTTGGGACATTTTTGAAGCCAGAAAGTGTATTCTACCCCACAAAACCATATATTTTTTTAAACTAGACACCCTAGGGTATTTCAAATGGTAGTATTTTAACACTTTCCATGCACTAATTATACTACCAGCCTATGTCAATGTTTTGGGTAGTAATTTTTTTTCACATACATTGTACTTTGGGCATGAATTCACAGATCCTGTTATATGTCAGTGCCAAACAACACCTCAATATGTGTTCAGCAACATCTCCTGAGTACAGGGATACCACCCATGTATAGGTTGGTTAGGTTATTTGGGGGTTAAAAGGCCACATTTGAGAGGTGCGCTTTTTGGTTTTCCAACTTGGAATTCTGACGTGCAGAAAACCTGCGCCCATGTCCCATTTGGGACATTTTTGAAGCCAAAAAGTGTATTCTACCCCACAAAACCATATATTTTTGAAAACTAGACACCCTAGGGTATTTCAAATGGTAGTATTTTAACACTTTTCATGCACTAATTCTACCACCAGCCTATGTCAATGTTATGGATAGTAATTTGTTTTTCACATTCATTGTACATCGGGAATGAATTCACAGATCCTATTATGTGTCAGTGCCAAACAACACCTTAATATGTGTTCAGCAACATCTCCTGAGTACAGGGATACCACCCATGTGTAGGTTAGTTAGATTATTTGGGGGCTAAAAGGCCACGTTTAGGGGGGGTGCATTTCCAACTTGGAATTTTGACATGTAGTCAGCCTGCGCCCATGTTCCATTTGGGACACTTTTGAAGCCTGTCAAAGTATTTTACCCCATAAAACCATATATTTTGGAAAACTAGACATCCTAGGGTATTTAAAATTGTGGTATTTTAACACTTTCCAAGTGCTAATTCTACCACCAACCTATGTCAAAGGGTTGGGATGTCATTTTTTCCCCACACACATTGTAGTTCAGGCAGGAATTTTCAGAATCTGGTATTTGCCACTGCCAACCAACACCTCAATATGTGTTCAGCAACATCTCCTGTGTACAGGGTTACCCCCCATGCATAGGTTTGTTGGTTTGTATTGGGTCTAAAATTCCACATTTAGGGGGTGCGCAATTCCAACCTGGAATTTTGACATGTAGTCAGCCTGCGCCCATGTTCCATTTGGAACATTTTTGAAGCTGTCCAATGAATTTTACCCCATCAAACCATATATTTTTGGAAAATAGACATCCTAAGGTATTTCAAATGGTGGTATTTTAATACTGTATAGGTACTAATTCTACCACCAGCCTTTGTAAAAGTTTGTGGTAGTACTTTTTTGGGAGTTTTTTTTCCACATGCATTGTACTTCAGGCATGAATTCACAGATTCTGGTATATGTCACTTCCAAACAACAACCCAATATGTGTTCAGCAACATCTCCCGAGTACAGGGATAGCACCCATGCATAGGTTTGTTAGTTTGTTTTTGGCTAGAAGGCAACATTTGTGAGATGCGCATCTCAAAATTCCAACTTGGAATTTTGACATGTAGTCAACCTGCGTCCGTGTCCTTTATGGGATATATCTTTGAAGCCAGCCAATGTAATTAACCATATATTTTTTTATCGGTAGACCCCCATCACTACTTGTGGCAAGGGCTCAGCAGCCACCGATACATCGCTAGATGATGTATCAGAAAGCTGAATAGGGTCAAAATCGAACCCTGAGTCCGCGGCCTCAGAATCAGTGCGTAAGCAGTGATCTCGAGCAAAGAAGGGGTTAATAGCTCTTAGAAGAGCCTATCTAGTACTGTAATACATTACAGTACAAAGAAATTAATCCATAAAACAGTGCAGACAGCAAAACATACTGTTGCTGTGCAAGATTACTGCTTACACAGTGACGAATGGCAGGGAAGGGGTTAATACACAGTGAAAGACTTTCATAAAACCTGCCAAGTTATTTTATATCACTAATACTGATCTGTCTCTTTCCGTCACAAAAATGTAAGTGAGGAGAGGGAGGCAGATCAATATTTGTGAATATTGATCCAATTAATTTTGATCTGACCAGGGTGAATGGTGAGCTTAATTGAGAAATCACCAAACCGCCTTTGCCACTAATTCGCTGTTACTGATCGCTATGCGCTCAGGCAGCTTAAAAAAACAAATTTCAAATATTTTTACTTTACATGTAATCCCCTAGCGGGTATGTGTAAAAAAAAAAAAAATAAAAAAAATATGCAGACAGATAAAAATTGCTTTGGCGTCAATATCATTGCGTAAGCAGTGATCGACGGCAAATAAGGGGTTAATAGCTTTTAGAAGAGCCTTTTTAGTACTGTAATAAATTACAGTACAAAAAAAATTAACCCCTAAAAAATGCACAAAAACAGCAAAAATAAATGCGCTGATGTGCACGATCACTGCTTATGCAAGATCAGTGGCAGGGAAGGGGTTAAACGCAGGGAATTGCTTTAATAAATTTTTTTTTATTGTTTTATTATTTGTGTGTTGTGTATTTATTGTTTTTTTTAACTTTAACTTACTTTTAGAACTTTGATCTGTCTCTCTCCCTCACTAAAAAAAATGTGAGGAGAGGGAGGCAGATCATAACTGGTCAGATCAATATAGAGTTAATATTGATCTGACCAGTCAGTGGGGATGTTCAGGAGAGCATCCCCACTGCCTGTCAGTGTGCCTGGCAGTCACTGATTGCCTCTGTGAAGAGGCAATCGTGTGACAGCCAGAGAGCACAGGAAGCAGGTACTTCCTGCCTCCTGTGCTCTTGCCCTTAGAAGGGCAGCGCCATCTTGGTCACTCAGTGACCAAGATCGTGCATTTTTTTTTTGTGTTCTGATTGCCTCGACTTGCGAGGCAATCAGAAACACTTTCTAAGCATAGGAAGCGAAAAATTTGCTCCCTATGCTCGTTTTTGAAATGCCCGCGTTTTAAAGGCTCTGTGCCTTTAAAACCGGCATTTCGATCGATCTCCGGAGCGATCGAAATGCCGACGGGCATTTTTTTTAGCATTGTACGATGCTTCCATATGGAGTGCTCGTTTTGACAGAGGACGGACTAGGTCCGTCCTGTGTCACTAACGCCTCGGCACACAGGACGGACCTAGTCCGTCCTGTGTCGCCAAGGGGTTAATTATGGTTGTGCAATAGTCTTTCTTTATTCAAATTAAATATATCAACAAATATCTGCCACAAAGATAAGGAAAGTGATTGATTGTTCATATGATCTTATCTAGCTAGAATACAAAGCATGCAACACATGCTCAATTCTACATTATCATTATATTATACCAGCACAACAGTGTTATTTTTTTATTTGTTTGATTTTTTTTTTAGCAGCTTAATAATTCATATGACCTTTCTTTTCACATCTTCTCAAATATGTAAACCAATGATTTCTGCTGAGCTTAGAGGGATTGCTCAACCACTTCCTCGAGAATAAACCTAAAATGAATCATCGTATATCTGTTTTTCACTCTTAAGACTATAAATATTATCTATTAATACATACTTACCAGAAAAATAGAATTTAGTTAATTTCTCTTAGGGACATAAAAATAAAATATTTTACATTAATATTACCCTCAAAGTTTTTTGTGGAACCCTGGTTCAGGAAGAAAAGCCTAAGGTTATTTGCTCATGGCTATTACCCATGTAATGTATAATATTTAATGGCATGCAAATATGCCAAGTGCAATTTGTATCTATTTTCACTTATTCAGATGAGTCTTAGATCAATTGGTTATCTAACATGAACAGCAGAGGAAATTTGACAGGAAGTGAAGCTTGAGGTCTGAAAATAAATGATGTCGCTGGCTTGTCTATGAACAGTGTTGGCATCTGCTAATTCTATTCACCCCCGCACTGCTTCATATTGTTCCACAAAAAACATACCACCAAAAGACTGCACTCTTAGTACATAACATTTTTTACATCAGGGTCTACTGAATGTGATTTTGCTTTAGCTACAAAATACGTTTATGACATCGAGGCAATAGACCAGCACCATTAAGGCGGTTTGCTGCTTCATGCCGGGCACGTCCATTGTTGGGAACGGAGTTCCTGTCACGAAGGTGTTAATACATGCCAATACCTTATTGTCCTTTGCAGCTGTCAGCTGGCACTGTGCACTACTGCTAAATCTATTGTCTACAACTACTCCCAAATCTTTTTCATCAGTAGATGTCCCCAAGGAAACACCATTTAAATTATATGCTGCATTTTTAATGGTAATAATACTTTAAGTAATGCACTATTGCCTGACTTTAAGAAAACAAAAGATCTTGTATAAATACAATTAAATACTATAACTATATAAATAGAACCTATATTCTCAAAAGATCTTGTATAAATACAATTAAATACTATAACTATATAAATAGAACCAATATTCTCAAAAGATCTTGTATAAATACAATTAAATACTGTAACTATATAAATAGAATCTATATTCTCAAAAGATCTTGGATAAATACAATTAAATACTGTAACTATATAAATAGAACCTATATTCTCAAAAGATCTTGGATAAATACAATTAAATACTGTAACTATATAAATAGAACCTATATTCTCAAAAGATCTTGTATAAATACAATTAAATACTATAACTATATAAATAGAACCAATATTCTCAAAAGATCTTGTATAAATACAATTAAATACTATAACTATATAAATAGAAACAATTTTCTAACTGCAGACAGAGTGAGACTCTCCAAGCACCACAACCACTGCAGCGTACTTCAGCAGTTAAGGTGCAAGGTAGCTGGTTCTGTAAATGTGTGCCTGCCACTTCCAGCTCACACACTAAAGCTACAGGAGATGTGTGGTAAGTGTGCACACATTCACACAATGCTGTTCCCTATCCAGCATAGTACACAGTACTCTGAGCGGAACCGGGAACTGTGCTGTTTACACTGACAGACCAGCTCCTGCAAGTAGTGGAAGCTGAGGTGAATGGCGTGAGCATGCAGGCTTTCCCATATGATGTCAGTGAGCAGGAAGCTTAGGTGGAGGAATTAAAATGATATTTACAGGAACATTTTCCTAGCATCATAAGAACTAATGTAGGCTTTAATGGTAATAGTGCTTCAAGTGTCCCTTTAACTGTTTTTCATCTTTAACAATTACAGTAATGCTTTGCATCACACAATCTCAACCTCTTCCATATATAAATAATAAGCAAAAGAAGAATACTTGCAACTGGCTTAACTGAGACACTCCTCTGCCCTAACACACTTCAGTTTGCTACAGTGGCTTAGGAGTAAACTGAAGGTCCCCTCTGTCTTATACATAGACGTCCAAAGTATACTCTTACAGCTATCAATCAGACATCTATGATGGTTCCCTGCTTCATATGCTTTGAACACTAACTCAATGTGTAAGGCAATGCTTAATTATGAGAAGCATTAGATATGACTGGACATCATTAATCATGATGATCTCAGCGAGGGTTGATTGTGCTGCATCAATTAGACTGTCTTGTTGATGGAAAAGGGTGAGTTTATTTTATTAATAAATATACCGTATTTATCGGCGTATAACACGCACCTAATTTTAAGAAGGAAATTTCAGGAAAAAAAACTTAAGAACTTAAATTAAGAACTTTGAAGCCCAATATGCCATTTTAATATGCCAGGATATTGCCCCCAATATGCCATTTAATATGCCAGGATATTGCCCCCAATATGCCATTTAATATGCCAGGATATTGCCCCCAATATGCCATTTAATATGCAGGATATTGCCCCCAATATGCCATTTAATATGCAGGATATTGCCCCCAATATGCCATTTAATATGCAGGATATTGCCCCTAATATGCCATTTTAATATGCCAGATATTGCCCCAAATATGCCATTTAATATGCAGGATATTGCCCCTAATATGCCATTTTAATATGCCAGATATTGCCCCCAATATGCCATTTAATATGCAGGATATTGCCCCCAATATGCCATTTAATATGCCAGATATTGCCCCAATATGCCATTTAATATGCCATGATATTGCCCCCAATATGCCAGGATGTTGCCCCTTAGTATGCTCGTTATGCCACCCTCCTCCCCCCCCTTCCCCAGACCCCAGTACTTACCTCATTCCTGCTCTGTCCCCCGGTGCTCTGAAGCTGCGTGGCTGTGAGGGAAGCGTTGTGAGCTTCCCTTCAGCCGCGCGGTCAATAAAGTGTGTTTTAAAAAAAACACACTTTATTGACCGGGCGGCTGGAGGGAAGCTCACAACGCTTCCCTCACAGCCTCGCAGCTTCAGAGCACCGGGGGACAGAGCAGGAACGAGGTAAGTTTTAAATTTTTTTTTTTTAGGCGTATAACACGCACACACCATTTTCCTCCTATTTTCAGGCAGAAAAAGTGCGTGTTATACGCCGATAAATACGGTATTTATTTGTAATGGTTTAGTGTTTTTTTAATGGAACAAATAAGTACCATTCATAAAGTTTAATTTAAGCCAAATCTACACAAGTTTACATCTACACAAGTATGATATTCACTCACGTATGTATTTTCTCCCCCCACCCATGTCATTTCTTTCCCTTTGTATTTTATTCCCCACCCCAGACATGTCATCTAGTCCTTCCCCTGTATTTATATTTTTCTCCCCCCACCCCTGTCATCTTTTACCCCCTGTATGCAGTAGTGGGATTTTGCCCCTCAATATGCCATTCTTTTGCCTTTTAATATGCCAGGATTTTGCCCCTCAATATGCCAGGATTCCCCCCTTCAATATGCCAGGATTTCCCCCCTCAATATGCCAGGATTTCCCCCCTCAATATGCCAGGATTTTGCCCCACAATATGCAAGGGTTTTGCCCCACACAATGCCAGGATTTCCCCCCACAATATGCCAAGATTTCCCCCCACAATATGCCATGATTTTCCCACAATATGCCAGGATATCCCCCCACAATATGCCAGGATTTTGCCCCCTCAATATGCCAGGATTTTGCTACCCTCCCCCATCCCTATTACTTTCCTCCTTGCTGCTGCTCTGTCACTCTGATCTGCCGGTCCGTGGCTGTGAGGGAAGCGTTGTGCGCTCCCCTCCAGCCAAGCAGATTCAATAAAGTTTGTTGCACACAACGCTTCCCTCACAGCCATGGACCTGCAGATCAGCAAGGAGGTAAGTACTGGGGAAGGGGGGGACGAGTTTTTTTTTACAAACATTTTTTTAAGTAGGCAGCTGCATACTTAAAGCGGACCCAGGGCCAGCGGCCTACTGGGAAATTTCCTGGTATCCCGGTAGGCCAGTCCCAAAACCTGGGGGGGATTTCACCATACCTGTCCCCCCCACATTATTTCCTGGGGGGGATGCGTCACCCCCATCACCCCCGGTTCCTACGCCCATGACTGACTGACTGGGATTTTGATCCCTTTTTTAAATATGCGCACCTCATCGGCTTCACCCCAATCTGTGGGCACCATGCGTAAAATAAAAGAATACCTGAAAATAATGGCCTGGCTTGGCTCTTTAAGTACCCATTGGTATATACCATCTGGCCCCAGGCTTTGTCTACCTTAACACCCTTTAATTGTTTTAACACTTTTTCTTGTGTCAGTCAATCACATTCTGTAAAAGTAGCTTGCAGGTTCTTGCTCATTGGTTCTTCCTTGGTAAAAACCAAAGCAAAGAACGTATTTCAAATATCTGCTTTCAATCTATTTCCACTGACTATCTCACCCATTTCAGACAACAAGGACCCAATATTTTCAGTATTTTTAATTTTTTGCCATGTATATATTTTAAAAATATTTTGGGATTCCTCTTGCTCACCTGAGCAATTATTTTTTCATTCTCAAATTAATCTAATTTAATTTCCTTTTTACAGGCTTTGTTGGCATCTTTTGATAATGCAAATTTGCTACTTTCTTTGTATTTATTTCCTGATTTATCTTACTGGTTAGTCACATTGGTTTTAGTTTGCTTCTTTTATATTTGTTACCAAAGGGTATAAATCTATATGTATATTTTTGTAGTGTTAGTTTGAAGGCATTCCACTTTTCCCATAAATAATCCATCTCAGTCAACAAGACCAAGAGATGTATTAAACCTACTAAAGTTGGCCTTTTTTTAAAATTCAGGTTGATCATTTATTAATTTAAAGCTCCTATTTCTTCTCTTCAAAGCAGTTCTGACATCCAGGAAAAAAAAAACCCATTACATTAACCAAACTACCTAAAGCTTTACAGTGGATTAGTTTATTGTTGCCTTTAAACCACCATGGCTACTGCTGTGTGTTTGCTCAACATACAAGCCAGAAAGTACTGCTCATGTGTCCCATTAAGGATAAAGTATTGCTGGGTATGAGTAGGTTTACTGGCGCTGCACCTGTAACCTATGCTTTGTTTTAAAACCTGTCTTGAACAGTATGGATATGATTTAAGAGGGAAGAAAGGCACACTTTTCTCCTTTTCAAAAAGTCCACTTTATGGGGATAGAATGCCTTTTGATTTTTTTTGTCACTTATGTATTCTATTTGAATAACATTTCTAACATATTGGAGAAAATTAATTTGATAGATTAGCTGTGTGCAAAGAGCCTGTTGATCAATAGTGCTGCTTTCTCAGTGATCTCTTAAGGGTCTACTCAATAAAGAGAGAATGCCCCCATGCCACTTGCACTCAAAAAAAGAATATTTCCCAGCAAGCATTTGACTTCTTTTTTTTTTTTTAAACCTCTTCACAACTTTTTTCTTAACTGGTATAAAAAGAAGTCTATAGTGGGAGGTATAGATAAATGTCCATAGCTAATGCTTGATCTATTAAAATATATTTTTCAAAACATGTTAATTGTTATACATGATAATGCAATATAATTTATATAAATATATATATATATATATATATATACTTCTCATTGAGTGTATTTCAGATGACAGAGCTATTGCAATAGTATCAAGTTTAAAAAACTTGCAATTAAATGCATTTTAAGTTATAGAAATCCAAAAAATAGTACAATATTTACAAACATCAACACAAATATAGGTTGGTATGCCATTTAATGAAAATATTAACACTTCCATAGTTTATTTTTATTTTCTGTAAGCAGGCGCAATTTCTTTCAAATGCCCATCACACAAATTGTTGAATGCTCCCATATCACATGAGCAAATCCTTCCTGGATGATGCTATTAAAAAATATGTCTCCATTCATTACTTATTATTTCCCTAGAGTAATAATGATTGAGAAATGTTGTATTTATTGTACAAGATTGTAATAATCAGAGACATGGTGTACCCTGCAGAGAAACTAAACTATGTAGTAATGTTCTACTTTGGCCAGTGACTAGAGCAAATACTGATTATTGCTCAGTTTGGGGTTAATTTCATCTGTAAACCACAATAAGTAATGTTTGCCACACTGCAGGAAAAAATAGCATCAACTTCCATTGATTTTTCAACAGTATCAGTATTGCACTAGAAACAAAACAGAATGACATATCATCCAGATTAGCCCACTCTCTGTAACTGATCAATAAGATTATATGGTAACTGAATTGGATCTATGTAAAAACACAATATTTTTTTATTCTTTCAACTTCATGTTTTGAAAATGTATTAAAACATATTATTATATAACGCTGTCTAATTCACAACTGAGTCAAACACATTATCCAGTTTTTGTGCTCAATTTAAAAGAGTGATCGTGAATGAGTCCTAAAGGTAGAGACTGGAGGTGAAAGAGAGGTAAAAATACCCATGGTGACCAATAAAATCTTAATAGAAGTGTCCCTGATAAGTTCACACATGTGATATAAGTATATGTGACATTTTAACTGGCCAGACTGCAGCCCCCTGAAAAAAAAAAGTGTCTCTGACATTATTGGAAAGTTTTAATTTACCCTTTCATTTCTAGAAATACCTACAAGCAGGTGTGTGATTCATTCTAGCCATGCAATACTATGCAGTTTGAAATATATCCATGTAGTATTATCCCTGCTCAACGTGGACATCAATGGATTTGCATGAATATTTAAAAAACATTTTTGTTATGCGTCACAAAACTGTGTGTCAAAAACAATAAAACGAAATTAAAACCCCTCAAAATGTATGCTATTTAGGAGTTTGCCTAGAAAGAACTACTGTATTAGAGTATTTTTTATGAATACTGGAAATTTGATACAATCTTATTAATGTAGAAAACTAATGTATAGATTAGGAGAAGAATGTGTTAAATGTGCCTGTGATTCCCCGTGTTTCACCAGATGATAACAGGTAACAATTATATATACACCCGTACTGTGATTAATTTGAATAAAGTGCAAAAAAGTGAAGTTATAAATGGAAGCACCACAGACATGTTTCCAACCTGTTAATCTCTTAATTTACACATGTATTTCCTCAATATTTTGCTAACACGATGTGTACATTATTTGTGTGATCTACAGCCACACTGCAAAAAATGTTATAGGTTACATTAAATGACTGCACATCAGTAAACAATTCATAATCACATAGCACTTTTACATTAATCATCACCAAAGGGTATTGTCAAATCCTAATCAATGTCTCAAAATGTATTGCAAGATTTTATTATAAACACATGAATTGAACTGCACTGTGTACAAAGTTCCCACATAATAAATAATAATATATAAACATTATTACAACCATACATATACTCATTCTTAATTAAAGAATTAATAAATTAGATAAATCACACACTCCACTGATAGTATCAGACTGTAACAGCTATCTCATACGGAAGGATAATGACAGGGAAGTTGAACAGTTGTATTGCAAAAGAATTGTGTACGCACACATCGGAATACTGATATAGCACTTTAACTAATCTATGTATAAACAGAAATATCTACCCAATATGGATAGTAGTGTAATGTAAGTGTGTTGTGAATTATTATGTGACTTTTTATATGTATAAAATGTGTAATAAAAAGATATATTTAAAAAAAAAACATTATTATATACATTTAAAGCATATTAGTTAACTATGTAAATATCAAGCCCATAGTGGCCTACAACAGTCACTATCAATTTATTTTGCAACCTATATAATAAAATGTGTCTATTTTTGAAGAATTGACCATCTCCAAAGATGAAAGAAAACAATTATAATAATAAGCACTATGTAAATCAGTTAAACAGAAATAGTAGATATTAAAGATATGTAAAATCACAATATAGGAATAAATACACATCTGCACCTACTTATTTTATTCTTTAAAAAACTAGATTTTAGTCTTACAAAATTGTATAAAGGAAAAATACAACCTACCAGATGATGACTAGGCTGTGAATATATTTTTTGGGTAAGCACATGAGATTTATCCTTTTCCTTTTGGAATGCTTATTGAATGGAGAATTACATAGATAATGCTTTAAAATGAGCTCAGTTATCTCTTCTGGGAATACAGCCTTATGTGTGCCTAAGAACCCTGATGGAATAGGTTATTTAATGAATCTAAAACCAGTCACACCTTTTTTATTGCCTTACTCATAAAAGTACAAGGAATGTATACTCAACTATTGTCTGACATATAATATTTCCCATTTCCTGGTTATGCCAGTCTGCTTTATAAATCATCTGTATTGTATTTCTCTTTGGATATACTGTATATGAAATTATAGTTATGTACTGTAGTGTTCACAAGAAGAGAGTCCTAATTAAATCTGCTTTGGCACTGTGACTAAAGCAGCACTCTCTCAGTTCATTAAATTAGCAAACTCATGAAACACACATTGTATTCTTACTGATCAAAAGCAACATAAACTAATACCTTGAAGTGCATGAGAATGGAAAAGCAAAGTGTCATCTTCTGAATAAAATGTAAACATACAGGTTTTCAGCCCTTAGATATAAACAGAAATATGAATATTCTATAAAGCTACTCGTTTTGTCTAGATTATTTTCCTTACAAGGTGCGTTGCAGGTGAGTTGAGGTCACCTGAACATTTCATCTCACCAATTTAACTATCAGTTGTGGGCTGGCGTAAGAAGGCACATTCCCCCTAGACTGCTCTGTTTTCATGTCTATTGGGCTGCGCAGGAGGTGGCGCACAAGACCAGCTGCAGTTGATTACATCCAGTGAAGCAGTGGGTTTAACTTGCATCGGTAAGTTAAGCAGAGCTCCCCCTGCAGGAGTAATCCTGACCAGTTACCTTCTGTATCAGTTTCCTGCTGACCAGAAACTGATCCTGTCTGCTCCCAGCTGCACAGCATAAGATATGTGTGTCTTTCTGTATCCTTAATGAGATCTGTTCTGTCTTTAATATACAGTATCTCACAAAAAGGGAGCACACCCCTCACATTTTTGTAAATATTTTATTATATCTTTTCATATGACAACACTGAAGAAATAGACACTCTGCTACAATGTAAAGTAGTAAGTGTACAGCCTGTATAACAGTGTAAATTTGCTGTCCCCTTAAAATAACTCAATATACAGCGATTAATGGCTTAACCATTGACAACAAAAGTGAGTACACCCCTTAGTGGAAGTGTCCAGTAGCCATTTTCCCTCCCTGCTGTCATGTGACTCGTTAGTGTTACAAGGTCTCCTGTGTGAATTGGGAGCAGGTGTGTTAAATTTGGTGTTATCACTCTCACACTCTCTCATACTGGTCACTGGAAGTTCAACATGGCACCTCATGGCAAAGAACTCTCTGAGGATCTGAAAAAAATAATTTTTGCTCTACATAAAGATGTCCTAGGCTATAAGAAGATTGCCAAGACCCTGAAACGTCCTCTTTTACATGTGACTAGAACCTGATTATGCTTTCACCAACAATTCCTGGTTGCGCTTAACTCCACATCACAAGTATTGTGAAATGCCAACTTTCATCAAATAAATAAATAGATGGTCACTGACCAGATCAGCCTGATACAGAGAAGCATGGAGGCTGGTCAGGGGATAAACTGACGTGGACGATTAAAAGTACATGCTAGTTTATTCACACCCAACTGTTCACTTGTGCTTCTAAATTAGAAGTACAAGTTGCAAAAAAAGGAGTGTCCCTTTAATAAAACAATAGAAACGCTGCTTGCATAGCTCTATCAGGCGCTGATATCTTGAGTCAAATAAAGGAATAGAAGATGTGACACATCCAAGATTCTACATAACATGTCTGCCTTGTGAGAGAGTTATGTGAAGCAAATTAGGCACTTTGTTTATATTCATTCCTTAAAGCATTTCTGTTAAAGCATCTACACTTTATACAATATTTAAATTAACAGTTACCCTTTAATTTTGTTGAAAACTAGTCCAAATTCCTGAACAGAGTTTGTTTTCTGTTCAACACACTGTTATCAAATAACGTGTTTTCCACGGTGATGGCCTTCTTATTTATTATATTTTATTAATTAATTTGGGTAGTGTTTTGTATGAGCCACACATTCTGTAATAGAAAAGGAGATACTCTTATTTTATTATTATTATTAGAAATAAAAGTCACTGAAGCCTATTCACTAAAATAGGTTGAGTTGGAAAAATGTTAAATTTCTCCTTTTGTTCCAACTTTGCACTTTCTGTCTGATTTTTCTATTTTCTTATCTATTGACCACAATTCTCTGTTTAGGGAACTGACTCCAGTGGTTTGTTCCTGTTATCCTGACTATATACATAAATGTATTTATAAATACATTCTAAATCAATTGATGATATTGTTTAACCGAAAGATATGAATGATGTAACATGTTATTGTCTTCACACCAATAATGCTTCTGTGTCTCATAACTGATGGATTAACATCAGCATTATCCTAATAGTAAGATATTCACTTAAGAATAGCATTTAACCAAAGAGAAAAAGGCAAACCAGCTAAGCAAGCCCAATATTTCCGACACAGTTTATGATTTTATTTGCAAAAGTAACATATTATTTGGCCTAGTTAACAAAAGTAAACTATAACCTGGAAACGACAGTTATTCGTGCATATGCTACCATTGTTTTTATAACTAGGCAACTCAATGTTAGTAGACAAAGCTGGTTATCGTTGTGTTGGTTCTGATACTTAAAGCAGTGCTTTGCTACATGTTGTAATTCTTTCCTAACCAATGGAATGTGAATTATTTCATAGAGCAGCATCCAAGACTACATCTCCCATAATGCTCTTTCAGCTAAGAGGCTGGCGGACGAGTATGGGAGATGAAGTCTTGGAACAGCTGGAGAGCCGCAGTTTGCTGACCTTTGCACTATAGTATGTTTTGTATTGCCGTAATCATTTTGCTGGTGACATTCTCCCGTGGTACAATGTGTATTATAAACTATGAGACTCACCTTTAGGGAACACAACGTACTATGATAAGGAACTTGTTGTGAAATCAGATCCTTTTCATTTTGTGATAAATTGATCTGTTGGATTTGTGTCCTGATCGCAGCATTAAGTTCCATACTCTCACATCTAGTTGCAAAAAATACAAAGTTTCAAATATGACATGAAGAGAATTATAAATATGCACATGTAGTCTTTAAGCTTGTAACTAATCATTTAAAGGGCTATAAGGAATACATAAGCAAATAACTATAAAATACAAATATTCAACATTTTATAACATTTATTATCAGCTGATTAGCTATATTAGCTGATTAGATTCTGAGAGAGTGCACTAATTAAAAAATGAAATATTATTATATTTTCCTAATATATTCTAGTCATTTCATAAGACCACCAATATTTTTAGAATATTTTATTTAATTGGCTCCATAGACGTAACTTTTACCACAAAACAATTGTTTACCCTCCTGTCGGTAAAACACTGGCCAAGTGGCATCTCTATTACCATTGCATGCATTCAGACGAGCTATGATAATATAACTTTGAGTTTACTCAAAACAGCATATTTTAAACTGATTGTAGGTTTACATGTTAAATGGTGCAAAAGTAGCATGATTGATATAATTATTGTGGGCTGTGTTATAGCGTTAAACCAAAGTAATCTTAAATGTTTAAATAAACGTTCACAATACCAAATTTGAGATTTGTATGTACTGTGCTAGACAAAATGACTTGTAATCTAAAAAATGTACAGTGGTATATTCACATAAGACACAGTACTGATGAAAATTGCTTTTTCTAAATTATACTCCGTATAACCTAATACCACTAGACCACAAGCTCAACATTCCCTTGTAATTTAATGCTAGGTTTCTGCTGCCCTTAATTATTTAGCATAGCTTTTTTATTTGTTTTAAGGACATGTTTTTCCTTTTATACTGCCATTTTATACACATGTATATCATAAAAATACTTTTTGGTATTTATGGCTCTGTAACCTGTTATTATATTTGCGCCATCAGATTTCCTCTTTGACTTAGAATGTTTCTAACAAAGATGCATGAAGTTTAATTTCAATGTAATACAGCAATATGCATATTGCTTAAAATGGGAGTAAAGTCAAAATATTTAGTTCATAACTAAATGACCACATTAAGATAAATAAAATTCGTTTCTATCATGTAACTTTCACAAGATATTACATTATTTAATGACAAACACTGTTAAAAAAGCTTTTGCTTGCTTAAAAAATGTATGCTGCAGGTGAAAGTAACAATAGCTACCAGGGATTATTTTAAAATAAACTCTAAACACTAAAGATATACAATCTACATTTAATGTCAAAACCAGAAGCTGAAAAGAAATCCAAGTAAAATAATTCTAGAACAGATTTTTAAAAAAGTACTATACACAAGTAACCAAAACTTCCCAACACAAATATAAATCAGTTTTTCTAAAATGCAATGCAATATAGTGAGGATGTTGAACAATAAATTGTACCCATCAGTTTTTAAAAATTGTAAATAGGGAATTTAGCCAAGCAGTAAATCAAAATATTGTACAAGCAAAGGAACTATTCTGTTTTAAACTATTTTTGCAGTAAACTACAAATTTTGTACATCAGGAATGTACTATCTTGTGTTAGATTTTTTTTACATCATGTTATGTAGAGTCATCATTATGGAGTCTCAACAAGGTTATTTCATCTACAACATGCCTTCTGCTAATTTAAGGCATAAACAATGCTGTTATTTTAAAGGGTAATAACAACTCACCACACATCTGAGTAGAGTAAAATCACCTAGTGAATAAAAAAAAGGCCTTAATAGCCAAAGCTCTTTATTAAATATATATTTTTTTTAAACTCCTAGGTTAATGCTCTACAATTCACTGCTGCAAGAACAGAGCTCATTATTATTAAATAGCAGAGCCCGTGGTATTTAGAAATGGTCAGCAGAGGAAATAATGAAACTTAACTTACTCCAACCACTTGTTAAACACTATTTATTACTATAAGTTATACAATATCATAGTAGCTAACAATCATTACCTACGAGATATTAATTTTTATAAAATTATCTTCGTAAACTTCACAATTATTATTTTTTAACATTAAGAGAATATTATTACCTTTCAGCTTCTGATAACTGATTGCAGACTGCCTTGGGACCGGTAGGTTTTATGATATATCCATTGTGCATTTGCCCATTCCGAGCCTAATCAAAATATGAGCCAGTAAATACAAAGAGAATATAATATTTAAGAAAAGTTCTTCAATTAAAATGTAACTGAAAAAGCAACAAATGTTGACAACAATTAATTATTTAGCTAAATAGTGGAGAAACAAGAATGTATTAGAATGGAAAGCACACCAAAAACACAAATTCAGTTCTATTTACAAACATGTAGTTCATAAATGTGAGAAGTGCAGCTTTTATGTGTTTTGTGTACGCAGTCACACTGTAACTTCTGCATGCTCATACATGTTTAATATGCATTATGTTACACTGATACAATGTTAAGTTTAGTGCACCAACATTTCTTTTCTCCTCTTGCATATAGTTGAGGGAGTTTATCCCTCTATATTTATTTCTAGCATGTTGTCCAGGGGTTAATTGGCAGGAGAGTTAATTAGACTTCGCATAGAACATTGAAATGTATTGTTAGCATTGTTTGCCCACTAGATACTTGGTGCAACGTGGCGGCTAAGCTTAACTGTTTGTTTCCAAATATGTCAGGGGACCAATATAAGAATGTGCCAATGGAAGAAATGAGTAGGTCACAATGTATGCAGCATTCATCAGATATATGCTTTAATGCAATTCCCATCTCGTTTCTACATTAGCAGTGTTCTCTGACAGCAGCCTGTATGTGCTTGTGTCAGAAAACATAATAGCAAGGTCAGGGTATTTTGTTAAGAAATGCACTATAGTACTCTGTAATGGATGAGCATGAACCAAAATGTCATTCTGATTTATGTAGCTATTCCAGAAACGATAAGGCTTTACTGTTCCATTCAGGAGTTATGCAATATGCAATTCTCCAATTGTTGATGAACTACAATTCTCATAATTCTGAGGAAGCCCAAATGGTACTGAAAGAGCCAAAAGGCTGGTTTGGCATCTTGAGAATTTTAGTTCCGAAAAAGCTGGTGGATTGCCTATTGCCCAGCCTCGTTTAACCCATGTAATTGGAAATTCGGTAGACCTGCACCAGTGAAAAGAAAGAAAAGGAGAGAGAAAGGAAAACACGAAAAAAAGAGGGAAACAGCTGCTAAAACCACCAGAGACGCGAGAGAGTATAGTGAAATGTAAACAAATTTGTGATACTGCAGGGCTAAGAGATTGAAATTGTGTGAATACAAAATATACTTTTCATTACAATATATAAATAAAACAATACATAAAATATATGAACTATAGATAAAATAGATTTAACTCTAATTAGGTGACCTCTTTTTGTACGTGTGTAAACACGAAGGTTTCTCTGCTCTAGCAAAGAAAGACAGTCACAGACATGAGTAACAAGTGGCTTCTTTGATTGGGTGCAAGCTGACACTATCAGTGAGTGACTGTAGAACAACCAACTCTGCCTCTGCTGGGTATTAGCCTGTAAAGAAACCTGCCGGGTTAACTCCAGAGAACTGTCCAAATATTTTGAACTTTTCTTTCCTTTAAATTAATATATACATTGATATTACACTCAATAGACAAAGTTACCAAAATGTAACATATTCTCCTTACCGTTCAGAATGATATACTTTTTCTTCCAAACATCATTTGGATATTGTATTCATCATTTTGTTAAATGAATACGCTTGTAACATATATAAGAGTAAAGGTATAATAGAGCCTAAGCCGAAATTGTTTTCAGTCTTCTTAAAAGCATAATTAAGATTTAGTAAGACCATTACCCAAGAAACCAAATTTAAACAGTGCATTTATGTTAATTAAAATGCCAACCCATCTCTACAAATCAATGTAGCTCAGTCATGGCTAACCTCAGCACAACAGATAATTTTAGAACTCATGACTACAATTCCCATGATGCTCAGTCAATCTTTAATGGCCTATCTAGTCTGCCCGGTATGTTCTGTAAGGTAATGAATTCCTACATCCATACAATGTGGTTGACTAGTGATACACTAGATAATCTCTTATTAAAATGATTAATTGTCCAGACTTACCACTAAGTCTTTAATACTAACTTCCATGTTCAGCTTGTCAGTAAATCCAACTAATTAAGCCAATGTTCTGCAAGGCATATGCAAGCAAATGAAAATACGTTTACCTTAAAAAAGCTTAGCCACGCCTGCACACAGAAACCCCCCTTTAATAAATAAATAAGTCAGGGTATTTCTCTTCAATAATGCAATCTCACCCACACATTTTCATGTTGAGTAGAAAGTAAATCTGTAAAAGCGCTATGTAAAAAGGATTCCCTTTAAGTTGAAACAGACAGAGGTGCACTTACACCTACGGATAAAAAAGACATAAAAAAAGGGAAGCCACCAGCCTCCACAGTGGAACAACTGTGTCAATTGATGGGGAGTGCACCCACATGCCAATATACACTCAATATAATTTACTGTAAGAGGACTGAGTTTTCATCTGTTTCTAGGAACTGGCTTTACTTAGAATATTTCATTAATTTTTAACTTTTTGCCATAAAAATGCAACGTCTTTGAGAAAGGTGTTAAAAAGGTACAAACACTCAGTGATTAATGCAGCTACTACATACTTTTATGTAGTAACCCCCTCTCTTCCCCCCCAAAAAGAAAACAACAATACAATTGCTGCCTACAATATGTAAGGTAAGCTAATATCCAGGTATACTTTTGTAAGTACACTGAGTACTTTTATTGCAGGGTATAAAAGGTGCATAATAAGTGTATAAGTGTAGAGTATAAAATGTATATATGGAACAAAATGTATACCTTCTTGTTATGCAACACTGCAAAAAAAGTGCCTTTATTATAAAAGTATACATGGATATTAGAGAGCACTTACATACTGTAGGCAACAATTAACATTAAAATACAGCTATGTTACAGTAATGATATTTAGTACTGAAGCCATGTACCTTGTTTCTGGCTTCTGTTCCATTCCAGGTTTTAACTGTTCCTTTCTTCCTAGTTTCTCTGCTTTGTATAAATGTGCAACCCCACCCATTTGTTCATCTCTTCAGTTTCTGCAGTCTACAAGTATGTTCTGTGTTTGTGTCAATTCAATGTCTGTCTTTTAGATTCTATTATTCATTCATTTGCTAATATTATGACTTAGTTAGGGACTTGCCTAAATCTAGGGTACCATGTTTTGCTCATTAATATACCTCAGCTAGTTTTCCTACTAATATGCCACCACTTTCCCATTAATATGCCACAGCCAGTTTTTCCATTAACATGCCACAGCCAGTTTGCCCATTAATATGCCCCAGTTTGCCCATTACTTAGTTACATAGTTACATAGTAGTTTAGGTTGAAAAAAGACTTGCGTCCATCAAGTTCAGTCTTTTTGCTACCCCATGTTTACTGCTGTTGATCCAAAAGAAGGCAAATAAAAACCCCTTCAGCAATTTCAAATTCTGCATTCAGTGGGGAGAAAAAAATCCTTCTTGACTCCAAATGGAGATTTCACTTTGGATCAACAAGCACTAAATAAATATTAATGCCTATACTAACATGCATAGCCTTCTGTGCTCCGGCACATTAAAAAAGTATCCAGGCCGCTTTTAAAGGCATCTAAGGTATTTGCTAGAACCACTTCTTCAGGCATTGAATACCATATCTTAATTGTCCCTACTGTAAAAAATCCCTTCCGCTGTCAGAATCTCCTTTCTTCAAGTCTTAGCCGATGACCTATTGTCATCTGTTCTGTTAATGAAGCGATCTTTAGAAAGCCCTTTGTATGGGCCCTGTATATATTTATATAACATTATCATATCCCCTCTAAGCCCCCATTTCTCTAGTGTGTACAGATTTAACTTTTCCAGCCTTTCTTCATAACTAAAACCTTCCATTCCGTAGATTAGTTTTGTAACCCTCGTCTGCACTGAGTCCCATGAGTCAATACCCCTTTTAATACACCCCAATATCTTATTGACCTTCGCAGCTGACACTGTGCACTACTGCTAAGTCTATTGTCTACAACTATTTCTAAATATTTTTCATTAGTAGATTTCCCCAAGGAAACACCATTTAACCCCTTCCCGCTTGTAGGATGTTCTATGCCGTCCTACTTTTTAGTGCCTATAGGCTAGTAGGACAGCATGGAAAGTCCTACATTAAACAGCTCATCGTGGCCCCCTGCGATGCGCTGTGCGCTGATCCCGCTGCAGGGACTTGCAGCGGGATCCCCACTCTCAGTTGAGGCCACTTTGAATGGCCTCACACTGACACAGAAAATGGAACCGAGGCTCAAAGTGAGTGTTGGCTCCATAAACCTACAGGACGACATAGAGCGTCCTGCATATAACAGCTCATCGTGGCCTCCATTGAATGGCCTCAGTCTGACACAGGAAATGTAGCGTTCGCTATATCTCCTGCATCGTTGCGTGCCCGAACTTCCGTTTTCGGGCATGCCTCCGTGATGTCACACGTGATGTCACGAAGTATCGCGTGATGTCACGAAGTATCGCGTGATGTCACGAAGTATCGCGGGATGTCGGCAGGGATTGACAGGGTCTATAGAGACCCTTATCGGGTCCCTGCTTGCGTGTTCCTGGCTTCGATCACTTCATGATTGGCAGCCAGGAACACAGAGACGCCGGATGGTGCTTTGGTCGTTAAGGACCGAAGCACCATCCGATATGAAGGGGTTAAACTATATGTTGAACTTTTATTATTGTACCCAAAATTCATAATTTTATACTTGTCTACATTGAATCTCATTTGCCATTTATCTGCCCAATTACCCATTTTGTCCAAATCCTCTTGCAGCGAAGATACATCTAGTTCAGACTGTATTACCCAACATAATTGTGTATTATTGGCAAACACTGAGACACTGAGCTCCCTATGGGAGATCATTAATAAACAAATTAAAAGAAGAGGAGCCAGGACAGGACCCTGAGCCACTCCACTTATCAAATCTGTCCAATTTGAGAACTTACTATTTTCCAGCACCCTTTGCATTCGGTCTTTAAACCAATTTCCAATTCCCAAACAATCTTTTGGCCCTAAACCTATTTAGGTCAATTTGTACAGTAACCTTTTGTGTGCAACTGTATCAAATGCCTTAGCAAAGTCTAAATATATCACATCCACTGCAGCACTCATGTTGATATTTTTACCTACCTCCTCATAGAATGTATTTAAGTTAGTTCGATAAGATTTGTCTTTGACAAAGCCATGTTGGCTCCTGCTAATGAGATTCCTTTTCAGTATGAATATTAATATGCCGCTGCCAGTTTGTCAATTAATATAACACAGTTTGTCTATTAATATGCCACCACAACTTTGTTCACCTCTGCGCAGTCTACCCTTCCAGGAGGAGGAAAATAGCGACCAGATATGACTATTTCATATCCAACAGCAATGACAGAAAGCCGGGGCCGAATCAGCTAGTCAGATTAACCTCCCAGAGGAATGACTAAGCATCATTGTCAATCTATCTACCTATCTTTTTTTTTCTAAATTATCGCATTGGTTTATAGCTCTGTGTTTCATTAAGCTAGGTGTTGTATTAAAACACTGTTTGGTGACAGAACACATGTCCAACAAACCTGGAAACAGTTTGGTTATAATTATACACAAATAAATTAAAATACTAAGTACTATTTACAAAACGTATTACCTCTTTTCAGAGCAGTTCAAACATGGGGATAATTCACGTAACCATCAAACTGTACCGAATGTGTCCTTTAAACATGATGACACTATGACACAGATATGCCTGGGACAGTAATGCCCACTGGCATCCGTGATCAGAAATTTTAGATGTACATTTTTACTCCGTTTTCCTAATGGATACGTGAATGATCTGGATGTTTGCCATTATAGTTAATTTACTCTCACCTGACGAACAGTTTTTTCCCCCCTGGCTTCACACTAAGGGATTTTAAAGGAAATGAATGGGGAAGAAATAATAACTTTTGAAGGCAGCTTAAAGTGTTTGATCCTAAGTGAATTGTAAATGGTTCAATTGCATCCACGTGTTAGAGGTGGTGAAAAGGCAAATTAAAGTCATGTAACAAATGCTATGCTTAGAAATCAAATCTTACTGCAGAGAGGACAATGAAACTATTGAAATGGAATGCCCTGTCTTTGTTATAACACAAAAAACTATGCTCGAAAATGGGAACAATATTTTGCTTGTTCATCTTATTCGTTCTAGTTGTCTCCCCAGTAAAGCATTGTTCAAACAGCTTTGAATAATGTTTATGGAAAATTAATAGAAAACCATACGTCAGGGATTCCGTACTAGATGATTTTTTTGAGAGACATTTATAACTAATATGAAGAGGTTTCTGTTTTTTTTGTGATAAACTGAAGGTCAATCCTCCTCACTTGAAGACAGAATTTAACACACAAAAAGAGTACATGTTTTCTCAAGACAGTTGCACAATTTAAGATCAAATAACCAAAACACTGTTAAGTCCTAAAGAGCATTTTGTTTATTATTGTGCTTAAATCTTTTATTCCATCTGGTCAGCTTTGTATAATGTTATGTTCTTGTATAACATCACACAGTTAATAAAATTAAGTAACAGTTTATTTAGTGTCTTGTGCTATTATTCCCTGCACATATCCAAAAACATGAAGTTGTTTTTTTCTGTTTTTGATTTGTGTCATGAAAAGCAAATTTGCTTTGTGTGTAGTTATCGTGGGGTCCCAGTACACTTTTGGACCAAACAGTAAACTATGCGATATGATAACCAAACACCACACATTAATAGCCAAGTTGGAAAGATAGAGAAAGATAAACAAATTGTAGACTGTTTCCAAGACAATTATGTTTTCTGTTGTCTTGTGATCAGGCCACCACCGACTCTGGGGTCTATTCACTAAAAGGTGAGTTCCATGTGAGATAAGGTGAGATGAACATTTCATCTCACCAATTTCCCTATACATTGTACAGGTACAGACCTTGTGAATTTCCACCACTAAGAAAACTTACATGGTTTGTCCCTGCACAATGTACAGCAAAACTGCTGAGATGAAATATTCATCTCTCCTCATCTCACATCACCTCACCTATAACTCACCTCTTGTTTGTGACTATCCCTCTCTTTATTGAATAGATCTCTTTCTGTTGTGTGCAGAGTAATGACAAAAAACGGAATGTAAACAATATCCAGATTATACCACTAGTCACTATTATCTTTACAAAGGAAACAGGATACAGTTTCTGGTAATATTTGCCAAAATATAATATTATGAAATAATGGAAACTTTTTATTTTTTTTACAATGTGTTTGTGAAATATGCCATATGTGACAGAAGTGTGAATTTTGTCACAATAAATGTTTGTACACATTCACACACATTTGAATGTTGCATCAGGAAACTGAAACTTGTTGGCAATTTATTTATGTATTTCTATCACATTTACAAAGTAAACCAAGTTGTATTTTTATTGCCATGGCTCAAATTCATTTGTTTCTAGCTTACAAAAGAATAAATCCAAATTAAAAGGAAATAACTTTTGCTCTTAAGCTGAGATTTCCACCTTATCTGACCTTTTTTTTTAATAGGCATAGTACCTCCTGGTCATCTGATTGTAACTCATAAAACCCATACCTCTCAGAGTCCGTGTTACATCACTGGGGAACAATCAACCAAAATATGCCGGAGCTGAAAGATGTTGTTTAAAGTACTTTACACCTTTGCATAGGATGAACGGAAAATAACTTAATATTTTGGATAAAGAGTTTTCCATCCATTTACAAGTATGTTAAAATATTTTTTTTTTTTCCCATGACATGTTTTTCATACTGATAAACAGCTGATTCAGGTAGGAGCCCTGAACATTTCAATGTTTAATGAGAGGCAGTATTGCCATATGGCGGGTTAAACTAGCAAGTGAGCCAAACATCCTGAAAGCTGTAGGATTCTCTAGTTAAAATATGGCATAAACAAACCTGTTTGCATAGATTTTTTTTATGGATTCCGTTATTACAGAACCTGAAAAATACATATCATGCATATGTGTTTGTAAACACATATAATCATTTTGGCTATATAGATTTATAGTAATTATAAGGGAAAAAATATTTATATTGTTTTTTTGTATTCATTATTTTCCAGCTTTGCCTGCTTTAAGAATGCTGCTTTCTAAAGTTACCAAAGAGTGCAAAGCAAGGAAATTCATTTTAAGTATTAAAATTCTCCTCAATAACATGTGAACCAAAAAAGCACAATCAACAATGATTTTGACTATCTTGAGAAGGCCCAGATCAATGGGTTTTCCAATAGAAAGTACTGGATATTGGTTCCCTGGTACAGATAAAGCAAGTTACACGACTAATTTCAATTATCTGTTTAAGTTTGTATTTTGTGTTTATGAATGTTTGTATGTATTTAAGTATATGTAGACCCAGTAATATTTTTTTAGCTGATTTTATATTTATGTATGTGATAAAATGTTTCAATAAAGTCAAAACAACCTAGTAGTATGTCCATTCATAATTTTTTTCCTTCACTGCTTCACACCTGCACCACTGACATTGCTGTTTTATGTATGATTGTCACATTGTTTGGGTTCCAGTTCTGAGTTCATCCTTTGAAACAATATGGTCCAATACTGATGATTTTTGAAGATCTGCAAAGCAGTTTTGAAGAGATTCTAAACTTGGGAGACTTATTTAAAGAGGAAATAATTTCAAATTCTTATAACCTTTACTAGACTAACCCTGTTGTACTGATTTAGACACTTTTCAAATTATGTTTCTCTCGTTTTATTTAGAATATAACAATGGCTATATAAAGTAAAAAAAAAAAAGAAACCCCCAAAGAGTAAGAGATTTGCTTTCTGTATATTTCTAAAGTGTCATGGCCTCCAATAGACACAGCAGCTGATTGGTCTGTCAGACTGAACTTTTGCCATTGCCTCTATTAGTCTGCAACAGTGCCAATCTGACAGACTAGTAGCAGAATCAGGCACTGAAGAAAAGTAAGTGTCACAAAGTTTACTGAGCCTCTGTCGCCTAAACATTGTTTATTTAGTGGGAATACAAAATTATCAGAAATGGTCTACACATTGTGTCAGCAGAATTGTAAGCCAATACATACATTTATTGAATAAATGTGTTTTAAATTTCTCCTTTTTCAGACATCACTTGACATTACAGACTGAGTAAGATCGGGAATAGGGGTAAAGCATCCTTACATTTCTAAGGGGCTACAGTTGCAGGACATGCAGAGGAAGCAGAACCTAAAGTAAGCAGATCATGTTATACTGCATGATGAAGCTTCAGCCTACCTGGTATAGATACTGGATGCCTGGAGCTCATTTGTCCTCATTTATTCTGTGTATGACCGTTAGTCTTGCAGTTTAAACACAAAGCAGTCTAAAGTGCAAAGGACTAAAACAGAATGGTACTGTCCTGGCAAGTTCAGGACTGTTGACAACTATACAGTTATACAGTAGAAATTGCTTAAACCTGTCAATATAGTCATATTCCGAGAAAAGGGCACTGTTATTTACTCTCTCTCCTTAACTCATGGACTGTGTCATAAAACCTGTCTTCTCAGTTTCTAGATAAATGTGCATTTAGAACTCTTAAGGAACCTTTGAGTGACACATCTGACCTAGACAAGAAACACTAATTATGTCTCCCTGAGTTTACTCCTAAAGAATATAAAGTATTCGATTCACAAATAAATATACTGCACAGTATGTTCTACAACTTTCTTATTCTTCACATCGTCTTGTGTTTTTATATATTTTATAGATTTACAACATAATATCACATTGTAATTCCATTTGTAATATCAAACTTCTCTCATTACACAGATTTATTGTCTGATTACACAGCCGCCTACATAACAAGATTGACCAACATAAAGCTCCATGATCAAATACATACATTTGAATTCCCCTTTTTCTAGGTCATTTTTTTTCCTTGTATCAATTTATTTGAATTAGTTTTAAATTAGTTTTAAAATGAAAAATAAAAAATACTACAATGCATAAAATGGTAATTTTAATGAAGTTGTCATACTTTAAATACGATGATTCTGTACAATTAAGTAATACATTAATCTATAGAAAAAATATACAGAACCATGCAAAAGTTTAAGGCAGGTGTAAAAAAAATACTGTAAAATAAGAACACTTTCAAAGAAAGAAATGTTAACAAGACACAAGGTGCATCATCAAAGTCTCTCCCAGGCAGAAATTTCAACCCAGATAGGCACATGCAATGCTGAGTACTGTAGACGCAGTGGTTGGCCAAGGAAACTTAGTGCAGCAGGTGAAAGACTTCCCTTTTGCAATCATAAGATGTCCAGCAGTGCCATCATGGCCGGCCTTAAGGGGTATGGCGCCCTGTGCAGGCCTCCCCTGTGCCCCCCCCCATGCATGTCTATTTCCTCCATGTACGTGTCTCTTGCTTCCCATGTTTGTCACTTTCCTCTTCCTTGCTGTGCCTGTCTCTCTCCAACCCCCCATATCTGTTCTCTCTCTCCCTATCCTCCCCCATATATTTTCTCTCTCTCCCCCTCCTCCCCATATCTGTTCTCTCTCCCCCTCCTCCCCATATCTGTTCTCTCTCCACCTCCTGCCCATATCTGTTCTGTCTCCCTCCTCCCCATATCTGTTCTCTCTCTCCCCTCCTCTCCATATCTGCTCTCTCTCTTAGTGATGATGCAGGTGATAGAATTTCCAATACCCTGCATTATCACTGTGTTCGGGGAGCATGAGCAGCACTTACTTATGCTGCCCGCGGCTCCCCATGAAGCAGACGCCACTCTGCATCACAGGGTGGGTGCAGAGCTTCACCCATCAGCCAGTGAGCTCCACCCCCTCCCCGGATCCATCAGTGCTGCCGAGCAGAGGGCTGGTGAGGGGAGATCTTTTGATCTCCCCAGTCAGTGGCTCTACCGGCAAACTTTTTTTTTTCCTTCTGTGCCCCTTGGGGTGTTGCACCCTGTGCACTCTCACAGGTCGCACACCCCTAAGGCCGGCCCTGAGTGCCATCAACTCTGTATTGGCAGAAAGCAGTGGGACCTTGGTGCACCAATCAACTGTCTGGGGAATTCTGGTCAGACTTTGAGTCTGCATTCAGTATTAGCATTTCATAATGACAAGGACCCTCAAGCTATAGTACATGTACTAATTCACTAATACTTCATTAACCCTTATGTGACAATGGTTGTACCAGATATGTCATGGAAAACATGTCACTTAGTGACAATGAACGTACTTGGTATGTCCGGTGGTGAATCCCACATAGGCAGCAATCAGCAGGTGTTGCTATGGTGCCATGAGATCCAAGCATCAAGCAACACAAAAATTTGGCTCCCCTCAGGGCACTGCCATCATCCAAGGAGTGATCACCATATTAGATAGCAACATGCCTCATTTCTGTCATTCTGTTGCTAGACTGGCTCTAGAGGAAGTCAGCAACATTGCAGGAAAAAAAATAAATAACCCCATATCTAGGGTTAGGGTTGCACTTAGAGTTACACATGGGTTAGAATTAGGGTTATTGCTAGTTAGGGTTTGATTTATGATTAGGGTTGCGGTCAAAAGATCACTGTAGGAGTAAATGGTTAGTATACAAAAACATGTAAACATTGCATATTTCTAAACGCAAAACAAATATGAGAAACTGTTTAGATGTTTTTTCTTACCATTTCTTATTGGTAAAAACATTTTTAAGGTCAAAGTTTTTTCATAATATTTTATGATTAATTTTATTGCATGTTTCCCAATGAAAATCAGTTCATATACATTTCAAGCAACGCGTGATGTCATAAACTGGAGCCTCCACAGAAACAAAATAATTGTTGTTTTTTATATATACAAACTATTGCAATATTTAACACTTAGATGCAATAATGTATTCTGTTTTATAGCTAAGTGGATGCTACTTTAAATTAACCCCATAGTAACAAAAACAAAACTACGCTATGCTACCTACAATAATACTAAAACAGTGACTCATACCTAGTGAATGGAATGGGGATTTCCTTTGAGAGCTTGGTGATCACAATCATGTCTCACTCATAGCATTCAACCTTTAAATAAGAACTGAGTCACGTTTTATTGGTACCCTGAATCACTGTTTTCTGTCAACTTTCGTTTTGAAGATTATCGTTGACGAGCTGAATGGCTGAGTAATAGGAGTTCACTTTAAACAATGAGCAATGTTAATTAAATTGGTGATGTGTGCTATGGCTAATTAGTGTTTTTAAAACTTATTTTGACATAACACCCAGCCATGGGGTCCAAGTACCCATGTCAAACGTGCACATGTCAAACATTACATGATAAATACCTATATAATACATATTTTCAGCTAACCTTCTACCCACGAGAAAGTATATTAACCTCTTTTTGCTGTAGATATGTAGAGATGCAAATATAATATCTTGTTTTTACAGTGACCAACACAGAAAAGTGGTGGGTATTGAACTATCTTTGACTATGATGTAACAATTTTATTTGATGTCTTTGTTAATTTGATCAGACCTGGTATTAATCTTGTGACAAAAGACAACCCCCCAGGAGTCTCCTGTTTGTCTCCTGTTTGTGTTGATGATTTATAAATTCATATTTGGCTTTGTCAAGAGCAGATTGAACTTGAGGTTTTTATATATACCCTCTTTCTATAAATCTCTCGGTCATTTCTTGTAACTGAAGCTCTACCTTGGCCGTGTCTGAATTATTCCAAAGTTCCCGTAGGAACTGTGAGAAGGGTAGAGATTTTTTTTAAACTTGAAGGATGGATGGTGTTGTGGTCAGTCTTCTTAGAAAACAAAGTGAAACCCAACTTATCTTCTGCTTTGAATACCTCCATGTCAAGAAATTGTATGAGGTCCCTATCATAGTTTGCTGTGAAGAATACTGTTGTGGATAGAGTATTTAAGGTATTCAGCATATTATTTAATGCTGACTCTCCTGCTGTCCACAAAAACATTACATTGTCCACAAGCCTGTAATACAGTGGTATATATTGTCCATATTCTGGCAAGATGTGTATTTTCTCATACTGGTACATAAGCAAGTCAGTGTAGGTCAGAGCCATATATATATATATTTACTTACTTTTGTACAAAAATAAATCTAAAATTCTATATATGTATTAGTTATTTAATCTTAGATTTATTTTTGCATAAATGTAAAACCTGAAATTTTTATGTTTTTTAAACTTTCTTCCAGATAACCCAACTGTAAGGTAAGAAAATGTAGATCCAGGTTTACATAGACACTCCTGTAGTTACTATTTTTAGCTTATTTCTCTCCTAGTAGTTGTAATTTTCCTAGCATTTTATTCCACAGTCATCCAACAGTGGACACGTGAGGACCCAAGATGTACCATACATTCCTTAACTGACAGGTTATATTGTATATGAGTGGAACCACAATATAGGGCCTTGCAGATATGATGTGGTGACTCAAAAATACAGGACAACCCAGAAGAGTGAGGGGGTCTTTTCCAGGTTTGAACTACCCTATTGTAGAACCTCATCCCGCCTGGGCATTGTGCTGCACCAAACAACTTCCTGAAGAGTAAACCCGTTGCGTTGAAAAAGAGATCAAACATTACCACAGGAAGGAAATTGGAGGAGCAGTTTCCCAAAAATCTTATCTAAATAGGAATCAGGCAGTCTGAGGTCATACACAGGGCCGTCTTTAACGCGGGGAAAACGGGGCAGCTGCCCTGGGCCCAGTTACTTCTGGGGTCCCAAGGCAGCTGTCCCATGGGCCCCCAGCTCCTGCTTGCCCTGTTCACAGTGCATTGCGCTGGTGAACCTTCTTTTCCGGCCGGAAAAATATAAATAAATAACTGACATCACGTCACATGCAGGAGGTAAGACAGCACAGAGAAGACGTCTGGCCAGGGGAGACGGAGCAGATGCCAGGCGGTAAGGACTAGGGAAGGGGGGTAGGAATGTAACGATAATGGAACAATATTACTGGTATTTGAATGGCACAAAATTACTGGTATTTGAATGGCACAATATTACAGGCATCTGAATGGCACAATATAACTGGCAACTGACTGGCACAATATTACTGCCATCTTAATGGCAGAATATTACAGGCGTCTGAATGACACAATATTACTGGTATCTGACTGGCACAATATTACTGGCATCTGACTGGCACAATATTACAGGCATTTGAATGGCACAATATTACTGGCATCTGACTGGCACAATATTACAGGCATTTGAATGGCACAATATTACTGGCATCTGACTGGCACAATATTACTAGCATCAGACTGGCACAATAATATTGGCATCTTAATGGCACAATATTACAGGCCTCTGAATGGCACAATTTTACTGGCATCTGACTGGCACAATATTACTGGCATCTTAATGGCACAATATTACTGGCAGCTAACTGGCACAATATTACTGGCATCTGAATGGCACAATATTACAGGCATCTTACTGGCACAATATCACTGGCATCTGAATGGCACAATATTACAGGCATCTGACTGGCACAATATTACTGGCATCTTAATGGCAAAATATTACAGGCATCTGAATGGCACAATATTATTGCCATTTTAATGGCACAATATTACTGGCATCTGAATGGCACAATATTACTGGCATCTTAATGGCACAACAATTATGGCATCTTAATGTTACAATACTACTGGTATCTTAATGGGCAAATTGGCTGGGCATCTTAATTGTACAATATTAATGGTATCTGAATGGCACAATAATACTGGCATATTAATGGGAAAAATGTGTGTGGCATATTAATGGCAAAATAATATTGGCATATTAATGGCAAAATAATACTGGCATATTGATGGGTACATTGACGGTGGCATATTTAATGGACAAAAGGTGGCATATTTTAACAGGCAAACTGTATGTTGCATATGCAATGACAAAGTGACTGTGGCATGTTCTGTGGGAAAAAATAACATGTACTATGGGGGAAAGTGACAATGTGGCTTTTTTCTGCATGGGCAGTTCAGTGGAACAAAGGGAAACTGTGGTATATTCTGTGTGGCAAATTTACACTGTAGCATGCCAAATTGTGTGGGTGCAATATGAGTGCAAGCCATGTGCTGTGGGTGCAATATAGGTGCATGACAAGTGCTGTGGGTGCAATATAGGTGCATGACAAGTGCTGTGGCTACACTATGGGGCTGTGTTAAGTCCTTTATGTGCAATGTAGGTGCTGTAAAAGGGAATAAAACCAAGAAATGCAAGTCTCCAATAACATTTTTATTACATATGAAAATAGTTGAATATAATATTAAGAAGTTCATATAAGTATAAATGCAACTTATGAGAGAGAGCGATATGTGTATAGATACCGTATTTGCTCGATTATAAGACAAGGTTTTTTTCAGAATTTTTTTTCTGAAAACTACCCCTCGTCTTATATTCGAGATCTTCTTATAATCTGACCTCAAATTGAGGTCAGACTATAAGACATGGATCCAGGTCCCCAGCAGAACTGCAGGGGACCTGGATCCCCCTCTCTAACAGCAGGGGATGTCTGCGTGATGAGCGCAGACTCCCCTGCTTCCGCCCTGCACGACCGCCGGGGCTTCTATGAAGAAGCCGGGTACTTCCGCTTTCGTCACAGAAGTCCCAGCGATCGTGCTGGGCGGCAGCAGGGGAGGTCTGCGCTCATCGCGCAGACATCCTCTGCTGCCCCACTAGGCACCAGAGAGAATCGGGCAGCTGGGGGATGTCTGCACGATACGTGCAGACATCCTCCATGCTGCGCGACACGGCAGACTATTATGACGGACCAGCTGTCCGTCATAATAGACTGCCTTGTCGGGCAGCATGGAGGATGTCTGCACGTATCGTGCAGACATCGCCCGGCTGCCCCCACTAGCCACCAGGGATCGACTTCCAGACAGGGGGAGAGGGGGCAGAGAGACAGGGAAGGGAGGGGAGCAGAGAGACAGGGGGAGGGAGGGGGGAAGAGACAGAGACAGGGGGAGGGAGTGGGGCAGAGAGGGGGGGGGGCAGAGCAACAAGGGAAGGGAGGGGAGAAGAGACAGAGCAACAAGGGGAGGGAGGAGGCAGAGAGAAACAAGGGGGGGAAGAGACAGAGTAGGGGGGGAGTCAAAGGGAGGGGGAGAGAGACAAAGCTGGGGGCAAGGGAAAGAGAGGCAGAATTGGCACATAAAAGGAAATAAAAACAAGAAATGCATTTTTTTGATATAATTTTTTATTAAAAAAGCAATTTACATGTGAATATATACAAGTTTAACTTTCTATAGGGTAGTCTTATATTCAGGCTTTTAGTTTTTTTCCTAAAGGAATATCCAAAGTTTGGGGGGTCGTCTTATAATCAGGGTCCTCTTATAATCGAGCAAATACGGTATTTATAAATATATATGAACATATGTAAGTGCTCTCTAATATCTGTGAATATTTTTTTAATTTAGGTAATGAATATTTGTAGTGCAGTGTTGCATAGTAAGATGGCATACATATTGAAGCCATATATACACATTTTTCTCCAAATATAGAGGTTATATACTGTAATTATACACGTAATATACACATTTATACAATGAAATAAAAATACTCACTGCAAGAAAAGTCCAATTGTGTGTGTGCTTATTTTTTTGTGTGTGTGGTGGGGGGGGGGGGGGGGTGATGAAGACATGCGATGGATGGTGTGATTGCATGCAGGGGAGGGGGCCAGGTCCAATCACTATTAAAGAAGGCCCCAAATATATGTATATAGCTAGCTGCATGTATACTTATATGAACTTTTTAATATTATATTCAACTATTTTCATATGTAAAAAAAATGTTATTGAAAAATTGTCAATTTCTTATTTTTTCATGTTCCTCTGCATCCACATTGCACCTAAAGGTCTTAATACAGCACTATACAGTACCCACAGCACTTGGCTTGTACTCATATGGCACCCACATGATTTGGCATGCCACAGTGTAAATTTGCCAGCCAGAACATACCACAGCGTCACTTTGTCCCACTGAACTGCCCCTGCAGAACATGCCATGATGTCACTTTCCCCCAATTTTCCCATTATGCTACGATTAGCCTGCCCATTAATATGCCAGAGCCAGACATTCAGATTGCCAATTAATATGCCACAGCCATTTTCCTCATTAATATGCCACTATTAACCTTCCCATAATATGCCACAGACAGTATTATATTGCCCATCATTTGCTAGTCATATTTTACACATCTTTTGCCAGTCATATTTTGCCCATCATTTGTTAGTCATATTTTGCCCATTTACCACTCATATTTTGCCCATTTGCCAGTGTTATTTTGCCCATATGCCACTCATATTTTGCCCATTTGCCACTCATATCTTTTCCATTTACAGTATTATTTTGCCCATTTGGCATTGTTATTTGCCCCATATGCCACTCATATTTTGTCCATTTGCCAGTATTAATTTGCCTATTTGCCAGTTATTTTGCCCGTTATCTGCAGCCCCCCTCTTCCCAGTACTTACCTGTATGCTGCTCGCCAGATATCTGTTCCGAAATGTTACCTGCATGTACTGTGTGTGCAGGAAATACAGCCACCGGCGTCACTTCCGGTGGCTGTGAGGAAAAGTTGGGATGCTGGTCTCCCTGCAGCTGCCCGATAGTGACTGTCTCCGTGTGAGACAGTCACACGGGCAGCAATGGGGGCCCACGGGGAAGCTGCTTTGGGCCTCCATGAATGAATGGGCCCTGGGAAGCTGCCCCGTTTGCCAACACTTTTTTTTTTTGCAGGGGTCGCAGGTCAGCTGGGCCCCTGGAGTGACGGGCCTGGTCGCAGCTGCGACCCCTGCACTAACGGTAAGTACGCCACTGAAACACATACGATATGGCATTGAATTATAAAGGAAACAATTAATTACTGCCTGATTTAAGTAAGCATGGGTTCAAACATGTACCTAAAGTAAAACTAAGTAGTAATTTAATGTAATTACTAATATTAATGTGACGTTAATGTATTTAAATAGTTTTTGAACTCCAATCTAGGTGAAAACACATCAACTTAGAATGGTTTTGCAACATGAAACTGTGAATGAAAATATTTAATGTTAACCATGCCCTGCCACACCCTGCCCTGCCCATTTCCTTATAAGGGCATTGTTGGTCAATGGGCGTCATAATGGCTACTGCATCATAATGGCTACAGTGTATATATATATGAGAAGCTTGTGCTACAGAGTCTTAATGTGGCTGTGAAGCCATTAGTTTGCAAGGCTCATGTATAAATAGTATCTGAACCTTGGAAACTGATGGTTTCATTATTTTTCCCGAGTATGCCAGGGCTTCAAGGACTCGTCAACAGGATAATCTCGTGGCTGAGGAACGTCTTGTTCCTCAGCCACGAGATTATCCTGTTGATGAATCCTTGAAGGATAATCGCGTGGTTTAGGACGAAGATTGAAGGATAATCTCGTGGCTGAGAAACAAGACCGAAGGATAATCTCGTGGCTGAAGAACAAGACCGAAGGATAATCTCGTGGCTGAGAAACAAGACCGAAGGATAATCTCGTGGCTGAGGAACAAGATGGAAGGATAATCTTGCGGCTGAGGAACAAGACGGAAGGATAATCTCGTGGCTGAGGAACAAGATGGAAGGATAATCTTGTGGCTGAGGAACAAGATGGAAGGATAATCTTGTGGCGAGGAACAAGATGGAAGGATGCAACAATCATCGCAGGATCCATGTTATTGTATAGTATAGTAAGTTATATTTTTATATTGTGTTCTATACTATACAACTGCATGAGCCTGTCATGGACGTCATGTCCCAGAATCCTTTTTAAAGTCAATAGCCCCGATCTAGGGCTGTACAGTCGATCACTGTTTTTTCAGGGTCAGGAAGGTTTTTTTTTACTTGTTATACAAGTTTTTTTTTCTTTCCTCTGGATCATTTGACTTTGACTTTAAAAATGAAATTAAAGAAAACTTTAAAACCTTTTCTTATGTGGTGTGTTTATTTACACTTGCATTATCACACATAGTCATTAGCCCCGATCCAGGGTTGTACACCGATTGCTGTTTTTCAGGGTCAGGAAGGAATTTTTTACTTGTCCCTCAAGTTTTTCGCCTTCCTCTGGATCATTTGGCTTAGGTACACAATAAAAATACAATAAAAATAATTTAAAAATTTCCAATCGTTGTTGTTGTCTCTTCTCTTGCGTGGTGTATTCATTTTACACTTGCATCATTGGGACCATGGCTGAAAGCTGAAATGCCCGGTTGTATTACCAAATGCTGTCAGGAAGGATTTTATTTTAATTATCACTTATTTGGCTTAAGGGAAAAAATATAAAACTCTCTCTTCCTTTGTTCAAACCAAAGATGAGGAAAGACATGACCGAAGATTCAGATCAACATGTCCGCCTCCTAAGGGAGCAAAGAGGGCTCAATAAAGTACTTTATCTGTTTCCTTTCATTAAAGCATTCCTATTTAAAACATATCATTTTGACGCAATTCTTCATTTAAACATAGGTATATATTTCCCCAACAGTCCTTAAAGGGTCCATTCCATCGTGGAATGCCCTGCATTTATAGCATTAGGGGCTCTGGGTAAGTTTTCTTGGGTTTATCATGTAATAGATGAGGGATAAAAACAAGGTCAAGAAGGTGACATATTGCATAGGAAGGGTGTTTGGAAAAATACAAGACTGTTAAAGAATGTGGTAAATAATATCCAATTAATAGGAGGAGATCATAAGGGAACATACATATGCCCACTCATACTTGCCATTCTGATCCCTAGACCTGCCGTTCTAATCCCCAGGCCTGCCATTCTGATCCCTAGACCTGACATTCTGATCCTCAGACCTGTCATTCTGATCCGTAGACCTGCCATTCTAATCCTTAGAGTTTCCAATATGATGCCCAAATTTGCCAATATGCCCCTCAGACTTGCCATTTTCCCCAGCTTATCTGAGCTTGCAGTTTCTCTCTCCTTCCATGCACAGATTCCGCATGCAGGAAAGGCTGTGATGTCACTTCCTGTGCGCCGGATCTGATAGTTGCGCTGGGAGAGAGGGAAAGTATGAGAGATCATGTGATCACTGAGCTGTTACCTCCGGGAAACATCCGCAACTAGCTGCATTTAAAGGGCCAGCGACCTGCTTTACAAATCTATCAGGTGAGTTAGGCAACCACAGGACCCCTCAAGTCCGAGGCCTTAGGCGGCTTCCTAACTTGCCTGATTAGAGAGCCGCCTCTGACAGCAATGTTTAGAGAAACTAAGCAGATGTCTTGTATCATTCTTTACAGACATAATTACATTAATGAAAAATTGTAGTGAAAAATTAAGTTTTGTTTAATTGAAAGATCACTTGCAGTGTAGGCATTTCAAATAGATATGCTTTAATGAAAGAATCCAAATAAAGAACCTTACTGAGCCCTCTTTGCTCCAAATAGCTCTACCAGGAGGCAGACATGTTGTTTAGAATCTTGGGTCAGATCATCCTTCATCTGAACCAAGGTGAGTGAATATCTGACCCAAGATTCTAAACAACATGTCTGCCCCCTGAGAGAACTATTTTGAGCAAAGAGGGCGCAATAAGAATCTTTAATTGTATTCTTTTATTAAAACACTTATATTTAAATATGTAACATAGTTTATGATATTTGAAATAGGAGCAAGTTATAAAACGCTGTAGATTTTCCATTAAAGTTGTTTTAAACACAATAGAGCCATAACTAGAAACCACCGTGCCCCGGTGAAAAAATTGCCCTGGGGCCCCCCGACCCCACCATGCAACTCCACCCCCAGAAAGGCCACTTACATGCCTCCCAACTGTTCTCCTTTGTGCCTGGCCTTGTGTTATATCTATGGTAGCTTTATGCCTATCCCATGCATGCTTAAACTCCTTCAATGTATTAACCTCTACCACTTCTACTGGAAGACTATTCCATGCATCCACTAAAGTAATTTTTTCATTGGTCCCTTGTCTTATCTTATATCAAGGATAGCCTTCTGCTTATCCCATGCATGCTTAAACCACTTCATATATTAACCTCTCATCCACCACCCTCTCAGTAAAGTAATATTACTTTTTCAGACCACAAAAAAAACATAACAATATTTCCAGCCTTTTCGTAATCTTGAGGTGGAGCCCAGGGCGTCTTTAACGCGGGGCAAATGGGGCAGCTGCCCTGGGCCCAGTTACTCCAGTGGGGCCCGAGGCAGCTGTCCCGTGGGCCCCCAGCTCCTGCTTGCCCTGTTCACAGAGAATTGCGCTGGTGAACATTCTTTTCCGGCCAGAAAAATATAAATAAATAACAGAAACCGGATGTGACATCACGTCACATCTGGTGACTGTTTCCCTCCTCCATGCAGGAGGGGAGACAGCACGGAGGAGACGTCCGGCCGGGGGAGACGGAGCAGAAGCCAGACGGTAAGTACTAGGGAAGGGGGTAAGTGGGAGGAATATAACGAGCACGGTAATGGCACAATATTACTGGTATTTGAATGGCACAAAATTACTGGTATTTGAATGGCACAATATTACAGGCATCTGAATGGCACAATATTACTGGCAACTGACTGGCACAATATTACCATCTTAATGGCAGAATATTACAGGCATCTGAATGGCACAATATTACTGGCAGCTAACTGACACAATATTACAGGCATTTGAATGGCACAATATTACTGGCATCTGACTGGCACAATATTACTGGCATCTGACTGGCACAATAATACTGGCATCTTAATGGCCCAATATTACAGTCATCTTAATGGCACAATTTTACTGGCATCTGACTGGCACAATTTTACTGGCATCTGACTGGCACAATATTACTGGCCTCTGAATGGCACAATATTACAGGCATCTTACTGGCACAATATTACTGGCATCTGAATGGCACAATATTACAGGCATCTGACTGGCACAATATTAGTGGCATCTTAATGGCACAATATTACAGGCATCTGAATAGCACAATATTATTGGCATTTGAATGGCACAATATTACTGGCATATGAATGGCACAATATTACTGGCATATGAATGTTACAATACTACTGATATCTTAATGGGCAAATTGGCTGGGGCATCTTAATTGTACAATATTACTGGTATCTGAATGGCACAATAATACTGGCATTTTAATGGAAAAATGTATGTGGCATATTAATGGCAAAATAATATTGGCATATTAATGGCAAAATAATACTGGCATATTGATGGGCACATTGACTGTGGCATATTTAATGGACAAACGGTGGCATATTTTAACAGGCAAACTGTATGTTGCATATGCAATGACAAAGTGACTGTGGCATGTTCTGTGGGAAAAAATAACATGTTCTATGGGGGAAAGTGACAATGTGGCTTTTTTCTGCATGGGCAGTTCAGTGGAACAAAGTGAAACTGTAGCATGCCAAATTGTGTGGGTGCAATATGAGTGCAAGCCATGTGCTGTTGGTGTAATATAGGTGCATGACAAGTGCTGTGGGTGCAATATAGGTGCATGACAAGTGCTATGGGTCCAATATAGGTGCATGACAAGTGCTGTGGCTACTCTAATGGGCTGTGTTAAGTGCTTAAGGTGCAATGTAGGTGCAGAAAAAGGGAATAAAACCAATAAATGCAAGTATAAATGCAACTTGTGAGAGAGAGCGATATGTGTATAGATATTTATAAATATATATGAACATATGTAAGTGCTCTCTAATATCTGTGAATATTTTTTTTAATTTAGGTAATGAGTATTTGTAGTGCAGTGTTGCATAGTAAGATGGCATACATATTGCAGCCATATATACACATTTTTCTCCAAATATACAGTTTATATACTGCAATTATACACTTAATATACAATGCAATAAAAATACTCACTGCAAGAAAAGTCCAATTGAGTGTGTGCTTATTTTTATGGTTTTTCGTGATTGTATGCAAGGGAGGGGGCAGGGTCCAGGGGGCCCAAGCAAATGCTTGCCCAAGGTCCAATCACTATTAAAGATGGCCCTCGTCATACACAGGTAAGTGAATCCAAAGAGGAATTCCAAGATCATACACAAAAAGGCAAATATGATGTGGAGTCACACAGGCCAAGGTTGTACACAGGAAAATGAATATGAAGTGGAGTCAGACAGCCAGCTGCAAGCAATGTGATGGTTTATTTAGCCCAATGGTTCATTACAACAAAGACAAGCTTCTGAGCAATAGGAGGGAGAGCGAAATAGAAACGGCTGCTTAGACAGACAGATTCTACAGGTGGCGTCCAGATTAAGAGCAGATAACAGCAAACCCACAATCTGTGTTTGAATCGCAGCAGATTGTGCCACAGATCACATATATTAAATATGCTTATTATTATTATAACATAGTCTTTCAATACACTAAAATTGCATTGGTAATAAAAAAACCGAGGGTGTACATAAAAATAATTACTTATCTTGACAATATGCTGCAATATCACACCAATTTGCTGAATACAGAAAGTGAAACATAAAGCCCATGGACCATAATATAGTATAGTATTTAAATAACACAGGTGGCAGACCAACCCCAATGAAGATTCACTCACATATAATTGATACAAAAAGAAAAGCTCACGGCTCTCAATGGAAAAGGCAGGACTCCAAATTTCTTCCCAAAATTAATTTTTAATATCCACATAATAAGGTGACAATGTTTGTCACATATATTTGAACCTATTGGCACCAGGCTAATGGATATCACATTTGATATATATTGGACAGATGTCTTAAAGGTTGATATACTGGAGCTGTTGCTTTAAGAAATGAAAGGGAAGACCAGAGGGAAGAGAGAACACCAGTATCAGGTAGATTTAGACTTTAATAGCAATAAATAATATTTGCTTACATAACGGATCAGAAGCCTAGTTACCCTGCTCCCCCATGGTTATTTTAGGGGCCCCACTAGGGCTCGTTAAAAAAAAAAAAAAAAATGTATTTATTTATTTATTTTACTTTTCATTTCAGGAAGACTTTGGCTATTTTCAGAATAGCCGAAGTCCTCCTGAAATGAGTCTTTATCATCCCCATAAAAGTGTATGGGGAGGATAGAGGCTACCATTTTGGTTCGGTGTGTTTCAGGCATATTTTCTGTGCTTTTGGTTTCGGCAGGTCTCGGTGTTGGAATCGGTTCTGATATGTGAAATGCAGACCTATTCAGTCCAGATTGGGTCATACTGTTTAGCTCAACATTCGGTTCCCGATATGTCCTCGATGTGCCATGAATCAGTCTGGTCTTTGGAGTCATCATTTCGGGGTTGAAATCTGGCACATATTGATTAGACTCTAAAGCTACTAGGGTGACAAATTATCTGTTTTATTCAGGCACTCTTATAAAAAAAAATGCATACACTATGGATCTTATCGGTACAATATAGATTGGTCTGCTGGCTATATTTTTTCAAAATCATTCCGGGGTATGCATTTCTTAGGGGTATCCCTGAATAAGATGGCGATATGGTTACATGATCACACAAAAAACACTTAAGAGGGAACTCATAAACTTTCAACGGGATAATATAAATAAATGAGCGCACCTTGTATCTTGGGGTCTGGTTCCTATGTCCGGAGTAATCCTTAGATAGTAAAGACTGAATCCAAAAAACGAAAAGATAAGGAAAACTGCAACGGTGTGGAACTCGATACCTTAAAAATTAACTTATTTAACTCTTATTTAAGAGCGTTTCATGCTCTTAAGCACATAGTCATAAGCTTATGACTATGTGCTTAAGAGCATGAAACGCGTCAAGCTTGGTCAGCTACTGGATTTATTTTTGTATGTATCTCTGTTAATGGATCAGTCCTTTTTATGACAAGCTGCTTTTTATTACTCTTTAAATAAAAGTTAATTTTTAAGGTATCGAGTTCCACACCGTTGCAGTTTTCCTTATCTTTTCGTTACATGATCACACACATACCTTTTTTTTTCTTTTATTCTAGTTAATTTAATTTTTTTTTTCTTCAAATGAATTATAAAATGATAAACACAAATATAAACTGCATTGCATCAGATTGTAATTTAAATAAGGTCTTCATGCTGCCATTAGTAGAAACATACAATTACATAATACATTAATCTATGGCAAAAACAACATAGCCCACGCCAAAATTTGCAAGGTAATTTTTGCTCTATTAATCACAGTTTTGTTTTAAATATATTCAGAATACAAATTTGTGAATCACCAATGAAACCCTGACAGGCAGTAAAAAATGTGTATACTTTTCGGAAGTAAAATGTTAATTAAGCCAGTTCCCATTAATTACTAGAAAAGATAACCTCCTCTGCAGCGTGCGGGGGTAGAGTTTTTAATTTGTGTAGGCTGCAGTATTTGTGGGGAAGTAGAGATAGTGATACTGTATCACCTTGTGCATGATACTCTAGGCAGTAAGACTGGTAGGACTCAGCGCATTACACATATGGGTACTTTTCTTAACATGACTGTAAACCCTTTCCAGTTATTCTAATTCACATATGCTAAAGTGTCTCATCACATGTCACATGTGCTGTCTATTTATTGAATAGATAAAGTGTTTTACCGAGGCACATACATTTACATTTTTATAATGTTTCAAAAAGAGAAATTATCAAGTCATTTTTTAAACTACATGTGCACAGGACAAAATTATGATAAGAAATAGTAGATATTACAAAGGGATTTTGAATTTGTAGAATTTTAAATATATTTTTAGATACGATCTGTATCATATAAAGATAAATGAAAATAAACAGATTTGTATCCTTTTCCCCTCTCAATACATCCTATCATCAAAAAACTGTAATTAAAGTGTAATAAAATGACTGATGTTGCTCCAGCAACAATTCCGCCCATCTCGTCAAGAACTTAGTCTTGTGTTACATCATAGCGCACAGAGGTGACGGAAAATGCACGTGTCTGCTGCCAATAAAAAGGTGTATAAACTTAAACCAGGAGAGGAAACATGTTAATGGTCAATATTATATATTTCAGTGGCTGATGTTGTGAAGCTTAGACTGGTGTGAAACCTGCCGATCTATATAATATTGTTGTTAAAAGATATCTGTATTGTTAGCCCTGCTAAATTGTATGCAATCAAGACGTTATGGACGGAAATAGAGTACCAAGAGGTTACATATAGAATATGTCAGTAGAGTGATTCACAAATCACCCAGGGACACCAAATCAAAGTGGATAAAAAGCAGTCCCGTGCTATGCCCTTAAATTTTAACATATAGCAATTCTACTGTAATTAGAAGCAGTTCCCATACAATAGTGTCCTGGATTCATCAATTCAGAAACAATTCACTCCATGTCATATAGAATACAGTGAAAGAATCATACACCAGTGTAATACAGTTTGATCGCCGTACACTTTTAAATGTCAAGAAAAATTTCCGCTCACATTTATAAGCTCTGCTTTCACCCAGAGAACAGTTCTCACATGTAAAGTCAGTTGCATATATTTTGTTTCCCAAAGAGCTTGCTGTTTTATTGTCTTTTTGTTGCAACACCAAATCAAAGCCACTGGAAAATGGTCAAGAATTTCTGGCAATTTTGTTTGGACAGAAACATTACTTTACTGTAGGTGAAAGTTTAGGATCTAGTGATCACCAGTCAGTGTGGTTTAATATAAGAACAGTTTTATATTTTGGAAAAACAGACTTTTTTAAAATTAGATTATGTGTAAAGTAGTAATTATCAGACTGGAGCAATTTAAATGGGGTCCAGGAGAAATGGGATTATATAAACATTGCACTACTCAAGGTAACAGTAAACTCCAAAAAATTAAGAAACCACTGTGGAGTGAGGAAGATAGAAAGAGCTTTAAGAGTAAGTAAGAGGCAAAGCAAGCAATAATAGCTTCCAAAACACATACAGAAGAGGAAATAGCCCAGTCAGTTAAAAAATACATTTTTTCCGATACACAAATGAGAAAAGGAAAGTAAAACAAGGTTTAGTTAGATTAAAAACAAACAAAGGATGCTATGTGTAGGAGGATAGAGGTCTAGAAGACTGCCTTAATTAATATTTTTGTTCACAATTTTTGTTTTACAAATGAAAATGAGGGAAAGGGACCTCATTTAGGACCAAAAAGACTAATGAGTCATTCGGTACATGTGAGTTTACAGAGGAAGACGTTCTACTTTAGCTGTCTAAAGTAAAGACGAATAAGTTGATGGGCTCTGATGGGATACATCCAAAGTTATTAAATGAACTTAGTGGTGTACTAGCAAAACCGTTAACAAATTTATTTAACCAATCATTGGTAACAGGAGTAGTCCCAAAAGATTGGAAATGTTTTTTACAAGAAAGATAGTAGGGAGGAGTCTGGCAACTATAGACCAGTTAGTCTTACTTTAGTACTGGGGAAAATAATGGAAAGCATGTTAACCCCTTAACGACAGGTGACGTGCCAGGCACGTCACGGCAAATCGAGGACTTGCCGACAGCTGACGTGCCTGGCACGTCATGCACTAAATGGAGTAAAGAAAGCGACCAGCGGTCGCTTTCTTTACTCTAACGGTGTTGCTACAATGCCTCTAGGTAGAGGCATTGTGCAACACCCCCCAAATGTGCAGGGGCGCGCTACGATCACTCCACGGAGTGATCGTAGCAGCCATTTAAAAATGGCTGCGCCCGCTGCACGCATGTGCTTAGAAAGCGAACGATCGTTCGCTTTCTAAGCATCTGCGGTGTTGTTAAAGTGCCTCGCCAGCGAGGCACTTAACAACACCTCCAGGCTGCCCAGAGCCGATGGTGGTCGCTCTCCTGAGCGACCCCATCGGCTCAGTAGAAGGGAACGCTGCCTGTACAGGCAGCGCTTCCCTTCTAATGGCAAGAGCATCGGAAGTGAAAGTATTTCACTTCCGATGCTCTAGGGGGAGCCAATCGATGCCGGCACAGCAGATCTATGTGATCTGTGTGCAGGCATGTATGGTAAGTGCTCTGATGAGCACTTACCATACTGTCAAAGGCAATATTAGTAAATATTGCCTTTGACAAGTATTGATCTGCCTCCCTCACCTTACTACTTTTAGTAAGGGAGAGAGACAGATCAGATCAAGTAAAAAAATAAAATAAAATAATAAAAAAAATATTTAATAAAATTTTAAACACCAAGGGCTTTTATAAAAGCCATTTAACCCCTTCCCTGCCATTGATCGCTGTGTACGCAGTGATCATACACAGCAGCACATTTTTTGCTGTCTGTGCATTTTTTAGGGGTTATTTTTTTTACTGTAATTCATTACAGTATAAAAAAACCTCTTTTAAGAGAGATTAACCCCTTTCTTGCCGTAGATCACTGCCTAATCAGCGAACTGACGCAAATGCAGCAATCTTGCTGCAGAAGCATTTTTAATTTTTTTATAACTTTTTTATTACACCCGTCACGTGTTAATTATACCCGCTAGGGGACTACGTTTAACGTAAAAAATTTTTTTTAGCTGTCTGAGCGCATGTATAGTGATCAGTAACAGCTGATAAGTGACAATGGCGGGTTGGCGTTTGCTCAGATGAGCATCACCATTCGTCTGGTTAGATCAATATGTGTAAATATTTGATCTGACCCGTGTAGATCTGCCTCCCTCTCACTTGAGTTTTAGTGAGGGAGGGAGACAGAGCTGTATAATGTAAGTTTTTAATTATAATATATTTAATAGAATTGAGACCCAAAGGCTTTTATAAAAGCCGTTTCCAGTATTTAACCCCTTCCCTGCAATTGATCGCTGTGTACGCAGTGATCTTACACAGCAGCACATTTTTTGCTGTCTGTGCATTTTTGTAGGGGTTATTTTTTTTTACTTTGATTTATTACAGTATATCAAAGGCTCTTTTAAGAGCTATTAACCCCTTCCTTGCCGTATATCACTTCCTAAGCAGCACATATGGTCACTGCCTAAGCAGTGCATATGGTCACTGCCTAAGCAGCGCATATGGAGCAATCTAGTCGCCGAAGGATTTTTTTTTGCTATCAGCATTTTTTTTGTCAGACTCGCTAGGGGTTAGTTATACCCACTAGGGGATTACGTGTATTCCTTTTGAAGCTGTCTGAACGCGTGTATAGCGATCAGTAACAGCCGATCAGTGGCAAAGGTGGTTTGGTGATTTCTCAGATGAGCATCACCATTCGTCTGGTTCGTAAATATTGTTCTGACCCATATGGATCTGCCTCCCTCTCCTCACTTGAGTTTTAGTGAGGGAAAGAGACAGATCTGTATAACATAATTTTTAAATTGTAATAAATTAAATAAAATGTTAATAAATTGTGAGTCCCAAGGGCTTTTATAAAAGCCATACCTTTTGTATAGTGTAGTGTATTAACCCCTTCCCTGCCACTGATCACTGCACAGCAGAACATTTTTTCTTGTCTGTGCATTTTTAGGGGTTAATTTTTTTGTACAGTACTACAAAGGCTCTTATAAGAGCTATTAACCCCTTCCTTGCTCTACATGTTCAAATTCCAAGTTTGAAAATCAAAAAGCGCACCTCTCAAATGTAGCCTTTCAACCCCTAACAAAGCTGACAAAGCTATGCATGGGTGGTATCCCTGTGCTCGGGAGATGTTGCTGAACATATATTGTGGTATTGTTTGTCAGTGACACATACCGAAATATGTGAATTTGTGTCTAAAGTGCAATGTATGTGGGAAAAAATACACAATAAAATGACTACCACAAACTTTGACAAAGGCTGGTGGTAGAATTGGTGCATGGAAAGTGTTAAAATAACACCATTTAAAATAGCCTAGGGTGTCTACTTTTACAAAATATATACTTTTTGGGGTAAAATACACTGTCCTACTTAAAAAAAAGTCCCAAATGAAAGATGGGCTCAGGCGGACTACACGTCAATATTCCAAGTTGAAAATGCGCACCTTCACAATGTGGCCCTTTAGCCCCCAAACAACCCAACAAACCTATGCATGGGTGGTATCCCTGTACTCAGGATATGTTGTTGAACACATATTGGGTTATTGTTTGGCAGTGACACATACCAAAATCTGTGAATTTATGTCTAAAATACAATATTTGTGAAAAAAAACCACACAAAAATTACTACCACAAACTTTGACAAAGGCTGGTGGTAGAATTAGTGCATGGAAAGTGTTAAAATACCACCATTTGAAATAGCGTAGGGTGTCTACTTTTAAAAAATATATGGGTTGATGGGGTAAAATACACTGGCTAGTTTCAAATATGTCCCAAATGGGACATGGTTGCAGGCGGTCTGCATGTCAAAATTTTAATTTGGAAAACCAAAAACTGCACCTACCAAATTTGGCCTTTTACTCCCCAAACAACCCAACAAACCTATGCATGGGTGGTATCCCTGTACTCAAGAGATGTTGCTGAACACTTATTGGGGTGTTATTTGGCAGTGACACATACCAGAATCTGTGAATTCATGTCTGAAGTACAAGGTTTGTGAAAAAAAACCACAAAAAAATTACTACCACAAAGTTTGACAAAGGCTGGTGGTAGAATTATTGCATGGAAAGTGTAAAAATACCACCATTTGAGATAGCCTAAGGTGTCTTCTTTTAAAAAATATATGGGTTGATGGGGTAAAATACACTGGCTGGTTTCAAATATGTCCCAAATGGGACATGGGTGCAGGCGGTCTGCATGTCAAAATTTTAATTTGGAAAACAAAAAACTGCACCTACCAAATTTGGCCTTTTACCCCCCAAACAACCCAACAAACCTATGCATGGGTGGTATCCCTGTACTCAAGAGATGTTGCTGAACACTTATTAGGGTGTTATTTGGCAGTGACACATACCATAATCTGTGAATTCATGTCTGAAGTACAAGGTTTGTGAAAAAAAAACACAAAAAAATTACTACCACAAAGTGTGACAAAGGCTGGTGGTAGAATTAGTGCATGGAAAGTGTAAAAATACCACCATTTGAGATAGCCTAAGGTGTCTTCTTTTAAAAAATATATGGGTTGATGGGGTAAAATACACTAGCTGGCTTCAAATATGTCCCAAATGGGACATGGGTGCAGGCTGTCTGCATGTAAAAATTTCAAGTTGGAAAACAAAAAACTGCACCTCAAAAATTTGGCATTTTAGCCCCCAAACAACCCAACAAACCTATGCATGGGTGGTATCCCTGTACTCAGGAGAAATAGTAGAATCTATTTAGCATGTTTTTTCGTTCGCTATTGTCGATGAGGAGAAGTTGTTTCAAATAAAAACAAAGAAATTTGTGTATTTTTTTTTTTTTACCATATTTTATTATTTTTTTAAATAATATGATAAGATATGATCAAAAAGATGGCATCCATAGAAAGCCCTTCTTGTCCCGATAAAAACAATATATAATATGTGTGGGTACAGCAAATGACAAAGAAGAAAATTACTGCTAAACACAAACAGCACAGAAATGTTAAAATAGCCATTGTCCAGAAAGGACAAAAATGTTTCAAAGGCTCTGTCCTTAAGGGGTTAAAGAATAGGAGTGTGTAACATCTAAAATCATATGAATTTGAAGATAAGACAACCTGGGTTTACTTCAGGGAGATCATGCCAAACTAATCTTATTGATTTTGTTTGATTGGGTGACAATAAAATAATAGATCAGGGAGGTGCAGTAGACATTTACCTATATTTCAGTAAGGCTTTTGGCACTGTCGCACATAGAAGGCTTATCAATAAACTGCAATGTTTGTGTTTGGATTCCAATATTTTTCAATGGATTAGGCAGTGGCTTATTGACAGGCAATAGAGGGTTGTAGTCAACGGAATATATTCAAAGCAAGGTCTTGTTACTAGTGGGGTACCTTAGGGATCTCTACTTGGACCCATTCTATTTAATATTTTTTATTAATGATACTGCATCTTGTTGGTAAGGTATGACTTTTTGATAATGATACAAAAGTTTACAGCATGGTTGATGTTCCTGGAGGGATAAACCAAATGGTAAATTATTTAGCTAAACTATAAAAATGGTCAGAGCTGTGGCAACTGACATTCAATGTGGATAAGTGCAAGATTATGCACCTTGGGTGTAAAAACCCAAAAGCAGAATATAGAATATTTGACACAGTCCTGACCTCAACATCTGAGAACAGGGATTTAGGAGTAATAATTTCAGAGGACTTAAAGTAAGGTAGACAATGTAATAGAGTAGCTGGAAATGCTAGCAGAATGCTTGGTTGCATAGGGAGAGGTAGCAGTAGAAAGAAGGAAGTGTTCATGCCATTGGACATAGCACTGGTGAGACCTCACTTGGAGTATTGTCCCCAGTACTTTAAAGAAAAATCAGAAAACGGCCACTTAATTGGTTTATGGGTTGATGGATAAAACTCACCAGGAAAAGTGAAAGCGTCTTAACATGTATAGCTTGGAGGAAAGAAGTAACAGGGGGGATATGATAGAGACATTTAAATACATATATAAACACAGTAAAGGAAGAGAGTATATTTAAAAGAAGAAAAACTACCACAACTAGAGGACTACGTACCAAATTTATCAAGCAAACCAGGTTCTTTTGTTTAAAAAACTACTATTTTAGCACTTTTTCCTGAAATACCACCTATTTTGTCTTGATAAATACAGCCCATAGTCTTAAATTAGAGGGGCAAATATTGAAAAGTAATATCAGGAAGTATTATTTTACTGAGAGGGTAGTGGATGTATGGAATAGCCTTCCAGCAAAAGCGGTAGATGGGGCAGCTCAGACAAAAAGAGGTGAAGAGGTTGGAGAAAAGCCTAAATCAATTTGCGGAATGCAAAAGGTTGAATGTATACTGTATGTTTAACTGTGACTCTGCACATGACGTATTCCTGCTTTAAAAGGAATCCCCCACTCTGTGAAATAAAGGTTTGCCTCAGGTTTTTCACTGATCAGAAACTTTGTCTCCGGTGTGAATTACTTCTAGGAGAGAGCGCATTAGTTGATCAATCTGGAAGGAGTAGATAGACAATAAAGCAAAGTTTGCTTTGATCCAAATCAGTTGAACCCATGAGCACATCATTAGTGCAGTCTATAACACCCAAAACAAAAGTCATGTGAGAGATGTTAAACAAATCTTTACAGTCTGCTCAATGACCACACTTTGTTTGGTGCTCTATCCAAAAAGACCAAATCGGCATGATCGGTGCCAGGAACACTGAGACAGAGACCCAATCAGGGTATTTATAGTACCTGTAGATTCCTGTCAATATCTTGGGATACCACGTGATGTCACTTGTAGGCATGCTCGAATCTGAAAGTTCGGGCACTGCGAGATTTCAGAAACTGTAGACAGCACTCACTTTGAGCATTGGCTACATTTAACCTATTAGACTGAGCCCACTAAAAGTGGCCTCAGCTGACAGGTAGGATACCGCTGCAAGTCTCTGTAGCGGGGTCTGTAATTCAGTTCGTTGTGGGGGCGGGGGGGGGGGGGAGGGCACGATGAGCTGCTGTTATAAGGAGGTTTTATTTCATCCACTAGTCTAAATTTCCTGAAAATGAGTGTCTCTTGTGACTTTTGAAAATAAAACGTACTTGTTATTAGTTTAAAACTTTCTCAGCGCTGTATTTAGTGCAAGGCAAACAAGACAAGTGCCTAGGGCGGAACATGCCTTCTATGCCTTTTAGGGGCTGCACAAAATGCAAAAAAAAAAAAAACGTGTCACGTGACCTCTCTGCGCACACCGTGGGGGAGCCGAACAGGCAGCATGGAGGACAACATTCTGCCTGCCCCTAGCCACCAGGGACAAAGGTAAGTCCTGGGGGATAGCGACATGTATTCGGCAAATTGGCTGGGGCTTATTAATGGCAAAATAATACTGGCATATTATTGGGCAAATTGGCTGGGGCTTATTAATGGCAAAATAATTCTGGCATATTATTGGGCAAATTGGCTGGGGCTTATTAATGGCAAAATAATTCTGGCATATTATTGGGCATATTGGCTAGGACATATTAAATGACAAAATAATACTGGAATATTACTGGCAAATTAGCTGGGGCATATTAAATGGCAAAATAATACTGGCATATTATTGGGCAAATTGGCTGGGGCTTATTAATGGCAAAATAATACTGGCATATTATTGGGCAAATTGGCTGGGGCTTATTAATGGCAAAATAATTCTGGCATATTATTGGGCAAATTGGCTGGGGCTTATTAATGGCAAAATAATTCTGGCATATTATTGGGCATATTGGCTAGGACATATTAAATGACAAAATAATACTGGAATATTACTGGCAAATTAGCTGGGGCATATTAAATGGCAAAATAATACTGGCATATTATTGGGCAAATTGGCTGGGGCTTATTAATGGCAAAATAATTCTGGCATATTATTGGGCAAATTGGCTGGGGCTTATTAATGGCAAAATAATTCTGGCATATTATTGGGCATATTGGCTAGGACATATTAAATGACAAAATAATACTGGAATATTACTGGCAAATTAGCTGGGGCATATTAAATGGCAAAATAATACTGGCATATTATTGGGCAAATTGGCTGTGGCTTATTAATGGCAACACAAAACCAAGATACACCGCTGAACTTTCTACATATATTGTATATGTTTATTGTGGTTTTCTCTATTTATCTGTATGTGTAATTGTATACTCTGTATCAATCTAATATATGTATGGTTGCTCTAAATGTAAAACTCTGTATAATACTATTCTGCACTTGGTCCCCATATATTATAAATTAAATAAATAAATAACAGCTCAGTAAAATGATCAACCAGTGCTCATTTTTTCATGACCACAGGATTTACTCCAGGTAATTAAGGCCTATGTGTCAAAGAGTGTGAGCAGAGTACCTTAAAGAGCTACAAGACAGTACATGTCTGTGTTAAACTACCCCACATCTTGAAGAATCTGCATCCATACTTGCCAACATCAGCCATCTTTCCAGGGACACATATTTGTTCCACATACAGAGAAAAGAGCATGCAAAGTGCAGCCCGGCAGTATGTAGGATGGATATACGCACAGACACAATCCAATTAATTATTCATGGTAGGTTCTATGAGATCTCCACCATGATTAAGTAATTGGATTGTGTCTGTGCGTATATCCATCCTACATACTGCCGGGCTGCACTTTGCATGCTCTTTTCTGCAGCATGTAAAACAAATGTGTCCCTGGAAACATGGCCAATGTTGGCAACTATGTGCATCAGCATTATAGGGGTGAGATCTTTCAATTTTTAACAGCTTTGCTGGTTCAAGTTTAGAACACCTGCAGCCCTGCAGCAAGCATAGACTGGACACTGATTATTGTTGTCATGTGTTAGAGGAGCAAATCAACATGCTGGGAGGGCTAAATGCACCTCCACTTCATCTGATCTGGAATTAGTTTATTTTCAGCCCATTTTTGTGACGTGCAGATTTACCACAAAATCCACTCAATGATCCCAAAAAATTAAAGATTTTAATAGTAACCTACAAATGGTAACACACACTCCCTGCTGTGCAGCAGCAAAAGTCTTGAAAGCTGCCCCCAAACTGTGCGCTGCAGAAGGGGATGCTGCTCTCTGAACGCAGCTCGAGATCACTTCAGCTTGAACTACGGAGGGTCACAGTGACCAGAAAAAACCCTACGTTTCGTTCTTCTGATCTTCTTCAGGGGTAGTGAACTGGAATCTTGTGTGTGATTTTAACTGCCTGATGTGATGTCCTGGTTGGTCCATACCAATCTCTCGTTGTTTGAGTCCTCGTTAACTCTAATAAATTACTAATAAAACTGCTTTTTATTCTACTTGTAGTAAAAAATGTAAATCCACTAAAAACATACTACAAAAAACATACTGGAAAATAACATAAGAAAAATAAAAGGAATTGATGTAACAAACATAAAAAAGACAACCTATCCAGACATCTGTACAAAAATCAGCTACCTTTTAGTAAAAACAAAAGATAAGAATGATGCTAAAATGATAGATGGATTTTATAAGTGCATCAAAAAGGACCAAAAACAAGTCCTACAGGGACATCTGTAGAGTTGTGCTAAAATCTGCATGTACATCTGTATATATGAACTGTAAATATGGGTGAAAAATATGAGAAAAGCAACTAAAACCAAGTAAAAGGCATACCTATCTATAAATCTTAATAATTATAAAAATAATTGTAAGGCTAATTATAAAAATGCCCCAAGCTCAAAATCTGCATTGATACCAGAGGGATAGAGGGATTTTAGGGTGTAGATCCAGAAGGCCTTTCGTTGTTTCATCCTCCTGGATCTCCCTTTCTCCATTCATTAGCGATAGTGATTAGGTAAACTGAATTTTTTGTATTCTTTGCTTATGAGGCCTAGATGTTCCAAAATCCAAATTTGTAAGGGTCTTGTGGTTTTACCAACATACTGCATTCCACATCCACAACTGATTAATTAAATAACTAAGGAGGGAATACAGTTACAAAATGTTTTACTTCATAAGATTTCCCTGTAGTCTTAGAAGTAAATTCTGCCATCTTGCCCAGCAGAGGTTTTACACACACTTGTCAAACCCTTTGGCGTTTAAATTGTCTACCTGAAAGAAACAGCCCTAAGAGGTCATCTCCTTTTACTACAGTCCAGAATTTATTAATAATCTTTTTTTATGACTGGGGCTGCTATATAGTATTCAGAGATGAAATACACCCAAAATCTTTTATAGGGGTCTTTTTGACCACCCCATCCCCAGTGTCAATCATATGTGTCCTATTTATGCTTCTTGCTTCATTCTCTGGATAATATAATGCTTCTTCTTTTTTTTATGTCTTGCGGGACAAATCAGACCTAAGTGTGGAGTATGAGAACAACTGCTTGACAAAGTATTATTTATTGTAGATCTATATTGGATCTTTTTGTGATTATATATCTGCAATTTGTACCTTGTGTATTATTCTTAAGTTCCCTTTTTTATGTAATTAGGTGTGGATAAAACTGTTATGTAGACTATTATGAGTGTGTTGGTGGGTGTGTTTGTATGACAGTTTGTGTGTATTACTGAGTATTATGTGTGAGAGTGTGTTTCTCTGTATTAGTGAGTGTGTTTGTATGAGAGTGTGTTTGTGTAATTAGTTAGTGTTATTTGTGATAGCCTGTTTGTGTGTATTAGTGTGTGTTTGTGTGAGAGTCTGTTTGTTTGTATTAGTGAGTGTTATGTTTGAGAGTGTGTTTGTGTGTATTAGTGTAAGCGTATATTAGATTAGTGAATGTATTTGTGGGAAAGTGTGTTTGTGTGTATTAGTGAGTGTTATGTTAAAGTGTGTTGTGTGTTTTAGTGTGAGAGTGTATTAATTCTATAATGCTATGTGAAAGTGTGTTTGTGTGTATTAATGTAAGTGTGTTTGTGTGAGAGTGTGTTTATGTTAGAATTCTGAGAGACTAGTATATTGCCAAACTGCAAAATCACCACAAGATGGCAGCAAAATCACACAATTACTTTGGCTGGCAGGTGTAGTCATGGATTTGCCAAGCACAAAGATTTTTTGGTTTATTGCACATGAATTTTAAATGTTGCCTTAATCATAACACTTCTTAAGTCACTGCAGTTGTGGCAACTGTTGAGCTGGTAAAAAAAAAAGAAAAGAAAAGAAAATTGGACCAATAAATAACATATTGTAGCCAGCAATTCAGAAAATAAAAAGGTTTTTAAGGCCACAGTTATTACTTTGTGCAAATACAGTTTTTGCTTTATAATAGCAATGTCCTCAAACTCTTCTCCTATACATGATCAGTTTCCACACATAGTTACTTATTTAACATCAAGGTTTGTTTCATGTTCTCTTTAAAGTGACTGCACTTCAGAAAATTTGAAAGCAGAGGAAAAAAACGTTATACTAAAATGGAGCATATTGGGACAGGGCTCTGACAGCTTTAACACTTTGCTGCTTGAATTGACCATTATATTGGATTTGTAGATTAGGGATTATGACATTTGTATCTGCTATGTAAAGCGCTCTAATTAGTACTCGTGACATGATGTAGTAACTATCACTTCCCACTGTGGAACTTTATATTTCTATTTGAAGATGTCTATTAGTCCTTACTTTTATAATACAGCAATACATCACAACCTGGACCTTACAGAAATAAAATAAAGCTTAACGTTTATTATCCATCATTATACTGCATTTTTTCCCACCTGTGCTTCTAATATAGAAGCACAAGTAAGAAATGAAGGATTTTTGATAGCCCATGTCAGTTTGCTCTCTGATTGGCTATGCTTTCCTGGAAAAAAAAAAAAAGATGAAAGGAAATGCTGAAGATTGCTACCTTCTAAACAATAATGTATCAGTGTAACATCATGAGCTCATGAAAGGGAGCATTGCAGGGAACTGACAAAGGAATGGCAAACTTGAGGCCAAAGTTGCCGAGTTGGAATTTTTTTTTCAATTCAGCTATATTTCAAATTCTGTTATTTTGGTTTTAATATTGTAATTTCCTAGCCCAATGTGTTGTATCATGGAACGTCAGGAGATATAATAAAAACAGTGTGTACCAAATTTCCATTCATTGTTATATTTTGTTTAATAATATACATATATTGTTATTAATAAGGATGATCACATTTATACTCAAAGACAGAGAAATAAAGCTAAAAAGATTTAATATTTCACAGGCACTGCCTGGGTAGAAAGTGCCCTTTTCCTTCCTTTCACCATATAATACATGTGCATAATGTATAAAGGGTCTGTTCACTGGGCAGAGAACTCTGATGAACTGACAACCAAATTGCAAAAATCAAACCAGAATGGTTGGATCCTATTGTAAAATTGTAAATCTTTTACAACATAAAGTAATATATTCATTATTAACTTGCACAGTCCCTTACGTTGCATATAGAGTTATATGAATATAGTTATAAAGGCACATCGATAGGGAAAAAAAATACTTTATTAAATCTAAACTCGCTTAAAGACAAACAATTAAATTATATCTAATTGAAAAATTGCATCAAGTGTAGATATTTTAAATAGGAATCATTGAATGAAAGAATATACATAAGGTACCTTATTAAGCCCTCTTTGCTCCATATAGCTCAGAGGCAGACATGTTGCTTAGAATCATGTATCAGTTGAAGAAAGGACCCATTCTTCCCAAGATGGGTGCCCCTTGATAGTACTACGTAAAGGTACTTTATTTGTATTATTTATTTTTTTATTCAAAGATTTTTTACAGTTGTTCTTTAAAATACACAGGATTCATTTTGAAATAACTAGTTAACCAATTCCCATATAATGTGTACAAAATTGCAACATTGGCCTAAATTCAATGACGCCTGTTAAACCACAGGAATCTCTTATGTTTCTTCATTCAAGAGAGTCTGGATGTACTAGTTTAGTGATGGCTAACCTATGGCATGGGTGCCACTTCCGGCACCCATGAGTCTTAGAGGGGGCACTTGGCATCTGACTGTATTGTCACCAGCATTAAATATGAAGAGATGTGGATTATATGAGACAATGAGATGGAGTAACTAAAGGAAGGAAAACAAAAACAGGGAGAAGGGGAAACTAAAAGGATGAGAGTCTGGAATAAAAATTAGAGTCCAATTATAATATAGGGAGAAATGGTACTTTGCATTTAAATGCATATGGGCACTTGGGTTCAAAAATCCTTTGCCATCACTGTACTAGTTCTTTGCTTTCAGCTAGCATGTTTTTCAAGGAAGGATCTTTCCTTGTTTTCTCATGTCAGTTTTGCTGCAACATTTTAATAGTCTATTAAAATAGTAACAAAAAACACCTGAATAATTTGTGTTAAAAAAAATCTAAATAATATAAGATATAAGGTGTAGATCATTATGCAATATGCATAGGTCATTTAGGGGCACCTGCATTACCTTTGCCACTGAATTATGCCAATGTACTTGACATTGCTTTGAACTATATTGCTACAGTATTATAGTGCTACTATTGGAATGTTTATTGTATTGCAATTGTTCTGCTATACTGAAAAAAAGATTTCCTGTCTTGTTTTAAGCACTACTTCTCCAAACTGATGTAGTGTACTTAAAACAGACGGAGATGAATCTCACTATTATGTTTAAATTGCAAGATATTTTTTTTCAAACAGTTATTAAAACAGTAAAGATAAAAATATTTTTGTATTATATCCAACTGTTGCTGTAAACAATCATTTAATAAGCAAAATCTCATTACCAAGACATTGTTCATATGAGTCAACCCATCTCTGATTAACTGACATCTAACCTCTACATCTTAGTAATGTTTATTAAGATGTCAGGTAAAAAACAACAACTATTATAAGTTTTGGAGTGCTCTACAGTATATATTTTATATATAAAATAAAAACAATATACTAAAACCAGTTATGGTTATGGTGAGTAACCTCGGGATATCTAAAAATATATCTGTAATATTAGAATCAGTAAACAAATTATTGTTTTGAAAGCAACTGTCTGTCCCTAAATAGCCCTGAACCTGCTTAAAATGACAGTCTGGTCCCCAAACTCACTTTGGTGCTTGTATAGTGCACAGGCTTTTTCCCCCAGTGTGATTTGATGCAGGCGCCTGTATACATCACATTTTTAATTTTTCACTCAAGCCCTCCCCAGGTGATTGCTCTGCATGTTTACTGCAGGTGTTATATAAACACTGAGCAAATAAAGTTTTGTTTAATTTAGTCACTTTCTATGGTCCTTGAATTTAATACATTGTGTGGACTAGTCAGGCTTCAGGTCCCACTACCCGCAGGCATCAGGGTCCCCCGTCTCCTTCACTCACCTCCAGAGCTCCATCCTCCTGTGTTGTGGCCGCGTGGTTGTGGGTTAGGCTGCATCCATGGCCTCGAGAACTGCTTGATTCCCGCAGAGCAAGTACACACGTCCTCCTGCTGTCGGGGGCGTGGATTCATATCTAAGGGGCATGGCTTCACATCCACGGGCTTGGCCACTCCAATAAAGGACTAGGTAGAGGGAGGCGAGTGGGTCTTGCCTTTCTGGCACACTATTATGCAGTGAATGGCAGAGGATGGATACTGAGAGCTGAGGGGAGGGGTTATGGTGCCTGACTCCCTATTTAAACCCTGCTCACCTGCCATTCTGTGCTTGTTTAGTCCCAAGCTAGGTTTTCTCCTTGTGAAGTTCCTGTTACCTCTCCTTACTATTTAGTATTGTATTTTGAACCACCGCTATTGACCCTTTGGCTTCCCTCTTGGATACTGCTGATCTCTCCTCTCCTGACCCCGGCTTCCAAAACTCATTTTTGTTACTAATCTGCCTACCTCGACCCTCTGGACTGCTTTTGACCTTGCCTTTACCTAATCCCTTTGTACTTTTGCCTTTGGATCTACCTACTGCTGGAGCTCCCCTGCACTACGCTCCTGACTCCCAGCTTCACAGATCTCTAAGTGACCTTGCTCTTGTACACAGTAGGATCTCTTACCAGTGCAACACATTGTCAGATGACATCACTAGAGAGACAGAAAATCCCATTCATTTGAATTAAATTATCTCATTAATTCCTGCAGCAAAAAATAAAAAGGAAATTATTTCTACTCAGCTAGTGTGGGCAGTCCTGGTTTCTTACAAACTGTCAGGAAACTGACATAGCTAATGTAAACACACAGAACTGGATGACACACATATTCAATTCATATCGCATGTAAATTACATGAAACATGTAATGCAAATTGGCAATATTTTTATATGTATGGAACATGAATTGACAACTGTCGAATATTTATATATCTGCAGACTCAATTTGAGCTGACATTTCCTGTACATTAGGTGTGAGCAGATGGGGCAATAGGGACTATAGAAAATTGGAAGAGCACTAAGAATTGTATTATTACAAAGGAAATTGGAATTGCACTAAGAATTGTAACATTACAAAGAAATTGGAATGACACTAAGAATAGTAACATTACAAAGAAAATTGGAATGGGGCTAAGAATTGTAACATTACAAAGAAAATTGGAATGGGGCTAAGAATTGTAACATTACAAAGAAAATTGGAATGGGGCTAAGAATTGTAACATTACATTAATGCTGAACATTACACTAAGCTGTGGACAATCAGACAATTCAGTCATTTAATTTGTATCAATTCTGCTTCCACTGTGTTTTTACTTCTCAGTAATAGCAACACTAAGAGATAAATATTAAAGGGACACTCCCACTTAAAATGAAAATGGTTTATTTTTTTATTTTGCATTGTTGATTTCAGATTTGTCTTTTGTTTTTGTTATGTGAGTTTATTTTATAAAACAAGTCTATAAGTCTATAAGTCAGAATTCTGATCACAGACTTAAATTGAATGGGAGGGTAATGTAACTATTACATCACAAGGAGACAGAGTTATGATCATGTTTGATCATGCCATCTCCTCTCTTTGTGTTTGAAGACAGGTAAAAAAAAAGTTGTACACAGCCACCTAGTCCTGCCCACTATGACACACAGGAGCCAGTAAAAGAGCAGGGGTGTATCTTATGACATCATCATGCAGACTTGGCCACAGTTGTAAAGTAAGACTTGCTAGAAGATTTTGGAGAATATTGCATCATGGGTAAAATTCTCAAAATGAATGCTGGAGATAAACACCTAATTTTATTTTTACTTTTATATACAATTAATTCAAACATACAAGAAGAAAAAAACAGTGGCATATGTCTTATATATGTGTTTGTTTTAAATTAATAGGTAATCTAGTTTCATCTTATGTTAGTGTTAAGCCAATCTTGCTCTTATTCTCTCCAGAAATCATTCTTAAAATAAAGATAATAAGTCACAGAACTATTGATCCACCTCGGTACATTACTGAGAAAGTACACTAATGTTTTTAATTGTTTTAAAAACAAATGGATTTAAATTATTTTTTAATATAAAGTAAAAGATAAATGCTTAAATGATATGAACACATTATTATAAACACAAACTATAACTAATTATTTATCATAGAGAAACAATTGAGTGTTCATTATTTATCAAAGGTATGTATTGTCTTGCTTTACTGGTCTTTAACCCTTTCAGGACCAGGGATTTTCCTAGGCCAAGGACCAGAGCGATTTTTACATTTTTGATATGTGGTTGTTGAAACATGATTTTCCTCTCTGTCATTTAACACACCCACAAGTTATATGTTGTTTTTTAAAGGACAGTTACAGATTTCTTTTGATACCGTATACATATTATAAAATATTTGTTCCCGAAAACCCCCCTTAACAAAAAAAGCCAGGAAAAAAAACTAAATTAGTATTTTATAATAAAATGTAGTTATTAAACAAAAAGTTAAAATTGCAAAAATAAAAAAAATTGGAAAAACAAAACAACATGAGGGCCTTAAAGTGGAAGGAAATTGATTTTACAATGACTCTTAAGCCACTTACTGGCATCCGAGGAAGCCTCCAAGGCGAAATGTGTCAGGACTACCATTAGGGATAAAAAAAATTGTTTTATTTTTTGTAATCTGAACTATTTTTATTTAAGTTTGTGTCTTTGTATATTTTAAATATAATGTGGTCATATGCCCTTTTTATATGTATTTTTATTAAAATAGTTAACATTTTTAAAAATAAAATATGACATAAGGTCAGCTATTTAAAATTCTTAGTGCCATTCCAATTTTTATTTTTCTATATTTCCTATTCCCCCATGCCCTCACACCTAATACCATAATCTTCAGTATCTAAGTGATCTGTGAAACACTAAGGTGTTTGTAGCTGCAGTCCTTTTTCTTTTTAGTTCTAGTCATGGGCATTGTATTGCGGATCTCAAGCTTACTCATTGTCAGGACGTACCTATCCGCGCTTCCACAGAGATACTTCCGATCGGTGGCTCTTCCCTCTTTCTGTGACACAATCTTCCCTCGCCTTATAACATTTTTGCTTGTGTCTCCAAACCATTTTGACCCGGATTGCTTATGGACGTTTCTCAACCTCTAAAGCATTTGTCTTTACATATAAAAATCAACCAAATAGAATCATCCTGTGCATGTTAAGGTAATCCTTTCCATTTGCCCATTTGTTGCACAAAGTATTCAAAGTCTTACTAATCTACAATTGCATCACCTGCTTGCTAATTGCTTGCAAAACCTGCTTGCTCAAACCTGTTATATTTGCCTGGAATTCCTATCCAAAGACTTTACAATTTAATTTACTGGATCTGTAAAAGTGAATTGCAATTTCTGTTCTCACCTGATCCTGCTGAAATTAATTACTATTACTATTCCTGCAAATCTCATCTCACTATATCTAACAGCATATTCTATTTGTGAGAAAGTCCTTAAAGAAGTATATTCATCCTCCTGCAGTTATGTTCCAAAATATCTGTTACAAACCTAACATACATTCACTCTTACAGTATGTAAGAATATCAATTTGCCATGCATTATTTGGATGTATCTTCAGATTTGGAGCTTGATAACTCTACGTAACTTTTTACTTCTTCAATTTGATATTGACCTCACTTTCAACTGCTAAAATGGGATCTTAAGCTTGATTCTGACTGCTATAATGGGATCTTGACCTTGGTTTCAACTTCTGTATTTGTATTCTGTTTTTTTTTTTTTATATAGCATTCAATACCAGGTGTTCCTTTTCCCTTTTATCTAAATTTATTTACTAAAAGTCTGAGTTTGGAGGTCGAGATTAGCACTAATCTCAAGCTCCAAACTCGAAAAGACTAACCCCCCTCTTGGATGCCTCATCTTGACCTCGGCTATAAAGGTAGGTACATTGATCAATGCTATTTTTGAGGCAATGTCAAATTCAGCACCTGAGTTATAGAAAAAAAACCAAAATGTAATTTCCCCCCATAGGAATTAATGGGACTCACTATTAAAGTAAGGAAGTTGAAGAATGTTAAAACATCATTGTCAGTTTACTAAAAATTCAAAACAGGCCTGTCACTAAGGGGTTAAATGTAGTCTTATATATTGAGAATGTATTATATTATAGTTTACATGTAGTGTCATATGTACTAACATATTATTATTTTAAACATTAAATGTACTGTCTTATATAGTGACAATTTATTATATTATACATTAAATGGTGTGTTTTCTGTATTAACAAATTATTATAGTATACATGTGATGATACGGAACCCTAGAGCAGACTCTCCCCTAGGTGTATTGTCCTGAAGGGGAACGTTGCTGAGACCGGGGTCAAGTCAATGACTATATCTCCCCCAGGATGCTGGTCTCAGTAGAGGGACTTTGCAAAGTGAGGCTGAAAGTGTGGTAGATGGTAGCAGACTGACCAAACCAGGGCAGTCCTCTACCCACTGAAGAAGGAGGCAGGTATCAACCCCTCTGCCTCCAAGTGCAGCCTTTACAAAGGCAGCCAAGTAATAAGCTCAATGCTGACAGATCCGAAGACTCTGCCACAGGAATGGACACACAGCAGTATAGGAGTGGAACAGGAATGAACATTTATTTGAAAACAGCACAGATATTCATACACAAACAAATATGATATGACTAATTTAAAACATGTAATTAGATACAGTAGGATATAACATAATCCCACCTTTAAATACAAACACTTAATGAACACAACATAACAGTAGGACATACAATGGGGAAATTCTGCCTCACACTTTCAGGATACAAAGGTGTCAAGTCAGATACCACCAGAGTACACTTGGATACAAAAGAACACTGAATGACTTACATAAGGACAATGGGAAATTTGGCATAATGACAAGAATACATTTAACACAGATTAACCAGGAACTGGATGTTTAACATATTGCATAAGTAACATAATAACATTCTTTATCACCTCCTGAGAGACTGGAGTGTGAAGGACAGGAGACAATCTCAACCTGGGGAACACAATGGCTTAACTGAGCATCTTGAGTGAGCTAGTCCTGGGCACCCTGTGTTAGAAGTCCAGCTGTACTGAAGGCAGGGTGCCGCTGGTGGCCCCAAATTGTGTACCTCCATAACTATCACACACACAGACAGTGTCTACAGTCTATTGGGAGAAAGCGGGCCATTACTTCTCTCCAAGAACCCCAGTGATGGAGGGTTCCATCACAATACATTAAATGTATTATCTTATGTATTGAGACATTATTATACATTAACCGCTTTTGTGGCAATGGACGGAGCAGGCATGTCACGGAAAAACGGTCACTTAGTGAATGAAGATTTATTACCAATTGCTGCCCCTGCTTAGCCATTGCTGCAATGGAGGCATCAAGCAACACTCAAATTTGGCCTCCCGAGACACTGCAACCCCTCCATGGATCGATATTGGATGGTAGCATGCCCCTCCAACATCATATTGCCCTGTAGCCACAAATGGTTCTGAAAGTTGTTTCAGATCACTTCTTTCACTCTATTGCTAGATTGCTTCTAGAGACAGTCAGCAACATTTCAGGTAAAAAAGCCCAATCTAACCCTATATCTAAATTAACCCTAGATCTGGACCCAGGGTTGTTTTGTTCTTAAGATTACTGATGGGTTACAGTTAGAATTAGGGTTAGTACTAGAGTTAGGGTGATGATGAGGGTTGGGGTCAAAAGAAAATGGTTGTAAGAGAAAATATTTAGGAAGCAAAAAATGCCACTTGGTTATTGCAGTATAGCTTACAAAAAACAACAGAAAAACATGTAAACATTGTAAGGTTGCAAGCAGGGCTCTCATTTCTTGTTCGTCTACCTTAGTCCCTAGACCCCTATGCTCTATAAAAAAAAGCTCTATGTAAATTGTTGGCGCAATATAAATGAATGCTAATGTAATGTAAACATGGGCTATTTCTAAACTCAGGACAAATATTAGACAATATTTAGCATATTTTTATTTGTAGATATAAAAGATTTTTCATGTAAAAGTTTGAAAAAGTGATTTTTTTTTACTTTTCCATCATATTTTATGGTTATGTTTTATAGTAAAATAAATGATATATGAAAATAATGGTATCCGGAAAGCCTATCTATGGTGATAAAAACAGTATGATATGTGTGGGTACATTAAAGAAGAAAAGTAGAAAATTATATCTAAACACAAACACTGCAGAAATGGTAGAAAGTCATTTTCACGAAGGATAAAAACATTTTAAAACAGGCCAGTCATTAAGTGGTTAAATATATTGTCTTATATATTGTCAATGTATAATATTATAAATTAAATGTAGCATCTTATGCATTGACAATTTATTATGTATCGACAATATCAAAAATAATTCACCAAAACACATTCTATTCGCCAGTCATTTCTATGGTATCATAATAACAGCTTCAATTGTCTTTATTTGTGTGCAAATTACTTCATAATAAAATGTTATTATCTTTATAAATAAGTCATACTTTTAAGTGGGAAAGTTCAGTAATAGCAAAGTTGTTTTTTTATCAAGAAAAATACAATTTGAAAATGAGACTATAAATGTGAGTACTTTGAAACTAAAATGATGTCAGCAAGAACAGATTAACAGAAGTGTTTATTGTACTGTTGTTCTACACTGAATTCAGGCGAACAGAATGACAGTTAACCTCTGGAAGTCTGAGTAGTTTATTTGTTTTATTGATATACTGACAGATGGAAATTGTTTAGAAAACTAAGGGAAATTCTTTGAACTTCTTAAAATGCTGTTTGTGCAGAGTCTAATAAAACAATCAAGCATGGCCATTATAGGAAAATAGCTTTCCCCTGCTGTGGCTATAAAACAGAATATATCATTTTAACAGTAACATTGTATAGGTTATGTGTTTCTTGTCTCTGTCATAATGTGAGTTTGGTAATGGGCATCTTATGGAATAAAAATAAGTAACACTCAGTAAGTCATGTCAATGTCATACTATATTGGTTTCTTCTTGATATAAGGATGAAGGCAAGCAACCTCTTTACTCTATAGAAGTAGAAAGAAACATTTATTACCAGTGTAATTTAAAGGGGGTGATTTTGAAGCCAGTATCTATTGTTTTTGGTTTATCTTTTGTCATGAAAAGTTCTTACAGTTATAGCATGGGTGGAATTATGGTAGATGGCAGTTAAGAATCAAGATATTGGGGATGAAAGTTCCCCATATCTCATTTGAGCTGATTATCATCATTATCCCTCATGGCCTGCATATCCCACACAATGTTTTATGACAGAATGCTTCAGTGTTTGGCTGACTATGCATCATGGGAAATTAAAACTACAACAGCTGCTGAGCACCATATTGTAATCCACAATAGTCAGAGTGCTAAAGGATTGCCACCATGGGCGTCTGGAGGGGAGGGCAATAGGGGACACTCTAAATAGATTATTTATAATTACTTATAAATTATAAACAGAAGAAAGGAATAAAAGGGAAGAGAAAGGAGATATATGTATATATAAAAGGATAAATATAAATGATTTTAAAAGTGCTGTTTTCCCCCTCTTTATATATATATTTTTTTTATATAATGTAACATACATGTATAACCATTGGCTTGTATAGGGAGGGCTCTTAACTCTACTAATTTCCCTAATTTTGTTTCCCAATTCTTATGTTATTTGTAAAGTTTAGCGCAAATGGTTAGCTGATGTAACATAAACGTAATTTATATCCCTCCTGTACAAAAGAAAGATAAGATGGTGGTAGTGAAACCTGCATAGCTTTTTGAATCAGATGCACTGAGTAGCATGACCTGCTACAGCTGTACCTGTAATTATGAATATGATTGTTGCACATTAAACAATCATGCATGGTCGATCATAACATTTTAAGACATTTACATCACATTGTCATAATTTTACCAAATGTGTTTATATTTTTCTGCTGGTCAGCGATAGCACCATATTATAATGGCTAATATAACGCTACCAATTTAATTTTAATAGCTTTGTTTTATTATATTTGAATGACTCTCACATGTATATGTTATATGAAGACTAATCCCTCTATATGTGATAAAATATATATATATATATATATATATTAGATGATACATCAGTGAGAAATAAATAATAAAGGGAGAAAGATAGACAAAAGAAGAAAGCCACTGGGTCAAAAATTAGCCACCAGCAGCGGCAAAAGAGCGCTGGAATATATACATGAATCTTAAGCCCAGGTGATGCTGGTTGGTAAAGTTAGTATTTTTTTTATCTTTGATTTTTCATATCCAGTTTTAAGATATGACTGTAAAAGTTGAATGTTTTGATCAAGTTAGGAAGAGTAATAAGTAAATTGTCAACAAATGCTGATATTTTCTTTTCTTTATCATTTATCTTAAGGCCTGTTATATTAGGATTGTCTTTTGTAGACTTGACAAGGTTTTTCATGGATAAAATAAAGAGGAGCGGTGACAATGGACATCCTTGGCATGTTGCATTGGATAAGTTTCCATGTTTATTTGTGTTCTGGGTGCTTTATATAAAGATTTGTAAATCACAATTGTTATAATATGTTATATTAACATTAAGGTCCAGTTCCTCCTGTCAAATGTTTTTTCAACAACAATAGATGGCAGCAGGATTTTTTAATAATTGTTTTGCACAATGTGTATAGTCAAAGATTTAGTTATGTTGTCTCAATTTTCTCTACTAGGTACAAAGTCGATGTGATTACTATGAACAATGTTTGGTAAGAGATTCTTTAGTCTATTTGGTATTATTTTTGCTAATAGCTTGATATTGTTATTTAATAAAGAAATTGGTCTCAAACTATCACAAAACTCACCCTTAGGAATTGTATTTATAGTTTTTAGAAAAATGTAGGATAAGATTTCTTTACATTTTTAATATAATTTAATGTGAAGTCTATCAGGTCTAGGGCTCATATCGATTGGTATAGTTTTGATAGCTGTATCGAATTCTGCAAGGATTATTACTTTCTCCAAATCACTTAAATATTCTTTGTTGATTTGAATTTTTAAGAATCTCTTTAAATAATAAATTTTTATATCCAGGCTTTTATGCCTATAGTTTGTTTCATAATCTGGTAATATTTTTGAAAACATTGAGCTATTTTAGTATTTTCATTATGTATCTTATTATCGTTATCTCTGATTTTAGGTATAAACATTTGAGATTGTCTTGTTTTAATGCTTGAGCTAGTAGTTTTTTCCGGTTTCTTACCCGATCTATATGAGCTCTTTATTATATTACAATAAATATAGGTTATATTATTATATTATATAATAAATTAAATATTTATTTATTATATTACAATAAATATAGGTTTCTTACCCAATCTATATGAGCTCTTTATTATATTACAATTACGTCAAGAAATTCTTGTTTATTTTCCTATAGTTTTATTTTTTCTAATTCAGATATTTTCTATGGGACACAATCCATTTTTTTATTCTTTATTTTTCATTCTAGAACCCATCTATATCAAATTTCCTCCAATTACACTTTTATGTGCTTTCCATATTATTGACTGGTTGTTATTAAAATCTCAATGGCACGATTTATTTATTCAAGTACAGAAAACAATAATAATACACTTATGTTTCGGTTCCATTGACAAGATTTAATAATTTACTTTTACATTTATTTAGAAAACCTCAAGGCACATTTGTTGAATAAATTACAGAGAATGTGATTTGTTTTTTGTGAAGTCATGATTTGTTTTGTCCGCAAAGCTTTTTAGTTTAACTGATAGCTTTTGAAATATGAAGAACAAACAAACAATAAATCTAACAAGCTTACAAACAGAATTGTATTGGCTTTTGCAACAGTCTTTACTGAGGTCAACCATATGCTCAACACAGACAAAAAACAAATAATACAAGATTTAGACATGCATCCTATTTTTTTTTACAAGTGCAATAGTATTCTTAGTAGTAATTGATCCGTGTTAGCTGATCGTTCCCAAACACTGCAGGGTACTGTGTGGATAAATAGTAAACAGTCTGGGTTACTTAAATTGTCAAATTATGTGCTCTATTGAGCGCACTGAGCTTTTTTATTGTATATAACTTATTGTATAGAACATTCTCAGTAAAAAAAAAAAACAGTGATAGGGGATAATTCAAGTTATTGTAAATACTCCAGTAAGTTAAAAGTTTGAGGGCTATGCAGTAAAATGTGAGTTGAGGGAAGTTGAGGTGAGATGAACATCTCATGTAACCAATTTAGCCATACATTGTGCAGGGACAAAGCTGGTGAGTTTCCCCCACTAAGCAAACTCACTAGGTTTGTCCTTATGACTGTACTGGGAATAAAAGTCCTGGACATAATTGTATGCCAGCCTCTAACTATATATATATATATATATATATATATATATATATATATATATATATATATATATATAATAGCAGCCTATAACTCACAGTTTGAGTTTGCTTTTTCCAAGTGACTGCTTTTTGCTAACTGTACAGTTTACAGCAGTTAGTGCAGCACAGGAGGTAGAGACACAGAGGTAAGTCCAGTTCTACTATTTTTAAAGCACTAATACTTGCACCATACATGATGAGCAAGGTTGAATACCTCACTCAGTGCACATCTTGTTATATGTATGACCACTTGGAATTTCAGTTCCAGGGTCCATATCGCTGTGGCAAGTGTGAGCAAGTGGCCTCACTGGAAGCTCTGACTGGAGCTCTGGAGAGGCATATTGCAACACTGAGGGATATTGACAACCTTGAAAGGAGTCTCTTGCTCACTGAGCAGAGCTTAGTGGGGTCACCTCGAAATGAAGGAGGAGATCAGAGAGAAGAGAACCAGGCACACAGTTGGGTGACTGTTAGATGTGGTTGTAGCGGGGGAGGGAAGAGGGTAGCCAGTTGAGAGTTTCTCCACCCTAACAAATGTTCTCACTTGAGTGAAGATGTTAGGGAGGCAGACCCAGGGGTAGATTTGCTGGAGGAAATTGTTCTCCCTAACAGCAGGGATAACAGCTCCTCTAGCATAGAGGGGATCCAGAAGCTAATGAAGCCAAGGCAGGTTGTGGTGGTAGGCGACCCTATTATTAAGAGAGTAGATAGGGTTTGCTGTCTCCTGAGTGCCGGGGTTCAGCATGTTGCGGACAGAGTGGACAAATTATCGGGAGAGGCTGGAGAGGAGCCAGCTGTCTTGGTCCATATTGGGACCAACTACACAGTAAAAGGAAATGGATGGTCATGAAAGGTAATTTTAAGGAGTAAGCTTAGGAAATGGCCCTAGTGTTCTAAGAGATACTACCTGTGCCATGCGCTATGCCAGACAGACAGCGGGAGATTAATACATGGCTGAAGTCCTGGTGTAAGAAGGAAGGCTTTGGGTTTCTAGAGCACTGGGCTGATTTTGCATTGGGGCACAATATTTACAGTCACGATGGATTACACCTAAATGCAAGAGGGGCTCAGGTGCTAGGGGATAGGATGGCTAGAAGGTTTGATGAGTGTTTCAACTAGGAATGGAGATGGGGGGAATGGACCAATAAGTACTGGGCTAGACAGTATAGGAAGGAAAGGCAACTTAGTACCCGGGGGGATGGATCTGGGGGCATGGTTAGAATGGATTGTAGGGAGCAACCTATAACAACTTAAAAATTAAATCACAAATGGATTATGCCAGTGGCATTAAGTGTATGCTTGCAAATGCCAGAAGTTTAATTGGTAAAATAGGAGAATTAGAGCTGGTAGCAGGATTTGAAAATTATGACTTAATTGGTATAACTGAAACATGGTGGGATAAAACCAACCATAGGAAAAGATTGGTCAAACAAAAGAGGTGGATGGGTCTGTTTGTATATCAAACCAGCATTATTGCCTCATATATATATATAATGACAGTACTGAGCATGTGGAATCATTGTGGGTGGAGATAGTCAGTGGGGGTAGACCTGCCCAGAAGTTATTAGTGGGTATTTGTTATAAACCACCAAATATTGGTGAACTTGAAGAATCAAGGCTACTAATGCAAATTGAAAAGGCTTCTAAATTAGGGTGTAGTTTCATTATGGGGGATTTTAATTACCCAGAAGTAGATTGGCAAAATAGACCCACTAATTCTGCTATAAGCAGTAAGTTTCTGAATTTGTTGAATGACAACTTTTTGTCTCAGCAAGTACAGACACTAACCAGAGGGGAAGCATGCCTGGATCTGGTAATAACTAACATGGAGGAGCTTATCTCTAACATCCAAGCAAGGGAGCATTTAGGGAATAGTGACCATAACATGGTATCCTTTGAGATTAATTAAAAAAGGCTAATTGGTATAGGTCCCACCAAAACACTGAATTTGAAAAAGGCCAACTTTAGTAGGTTTAATACATCCCTTGGTCTAGTTGACTGGGATAGATTATTTTTGGGGAAAAACACAGAAGGTAAGTGGAATACCTTCAAACTAACACTACAAAAATATACATATACATTTATACCCTTTGGTAACAAATATAAAAGAAGCAAACTAAAACCAATGTGGCTAACTAGTAAGGCAAATCAGGAAATAAATAAAAAGAAGGTAGTGTTTAAACATTATAAAGTTGAGGGATCAGCAGAGGCATTTGTAAAATATAAAGAAGCCAACACAGACTAGAAAAAGGTTATTAAATTGGCTAAATTGCAGAATTAAAAAACAATTGCTAAGGACAGCAAGAGGAATCTCAAAATGTATTTACAAATATAAATGGCAAAAAATGAAATGCTGAAAATGTTGAATCCTTGTTATCTGAAATGGGTGAAATTGTCAGTGGTAAGACCTCACCTTGAATATGGGGTTCAATTCTGGGTGCCTTTTTAAAAAAATAAAGACATTATGGAACTAGAGAAAGTGCATTAGAGGGCTTCAAAAATGACTAGGAGAATGGAAAGTTTTAGTTATGGAGAAAGGCTGGAAAAGTTAAAACTGGACATGCTAGAGAAACGGCGGCTTAGAGGGGATATGGTAATCTACAGGGCCCATAAATATGTACAGGGCCCATACAAAGGGCTTTCTAAAGACCTGTTTAGGCACAGTACAGTACAAAGTTCAAGAGGTCACCCTCTAAGACTTGAACAAAGGAGATTTAGTCTACAACAGTGGAAGGGATTTTTTCTAGTAAGGACAATTAAAATATGGAATTCACTGTCTGAAGAAGTGGTTCTAGCAAATACCTTAGATTCCTTTAAAAGCGGCCTGGATAGTTTTTTTTTAATGAGCTGGAGCATAGAGCGCTATGCATGTTAGTATAGGCATTAATATTTATTTAGTGCTTGTTGAGCTAAGGAGAAATCAGATTGCCATTTGGAGTCAAGAATAATTTTTTCCCCCACTGAAAGCAGAATCGAAATTGCTGAAGGGGTTTTTATTTGCCTTCTTTTGGATCAACAGCAGTAAACATGGGATAGGAAAAGGGTTGAACTTGATGGACGCAAGTCTTTTTTCAACCTAAACTACTATGTAACTATGTATAGCTTCAATCCATTATTTTCTTGTTCATAAAAAAACATACATTTTAAAGCACATTTGAAGAATATATTATTTATATAAGAGTATAGATTATTTATAGAAGAGTATTTTATTGATAGATAAGACAGATTTGAAAGTTCATAGGGCTCTTCATTACATTAACTTTTATTTATATAGCGCCAACAATTTACGTAGAGATAGGTACAGAGCATAGAAGGGAACTACATAATAAGATAGACAAACTAGAACAGACTGGTACATGAGGTAGAGAGCCCTAGCTTACAATCTAGAGGGAATTAGATAGATGAAGCACATAAGAGAGTGAAGAGGTCAGAGGGAAGGTAGTTGTAGTAACAGTAATGTGGATGGTTGGCACTAGGTGGGATTAGCTACAGGTAAAGTGACTGGTATTCTAGTGGGTTCGGTAGTAAGCTTCTTTGAACAGATATGTTTTGAGGGATTTTTTAAAGTTTAAAAAGGAAGGAGAGAGAGAGAAGGAGTCTCTAAATTGTAAGCTTGTGAGCAGGGCTCTCTACCTCATGGATCAGTCTGTCTGTTCCTCTAACCTAGTCGGTAGTTGGTGCTATATAATTAAATGTTAATGCAATATAATAAAGAGTCATAGGTATGGCAACAGGGGTGTTGATAGGTCTTCAAAAGATCTTGCAATGAACATTGGGTAAACTATATGGAGAACAGTATTGGGACACCTGACCATTACACCAATATGGACTTTTAATACCTCGCATTCAAAACACATTAATATGTATTTAGTTTATGTTTAGCTTTAATAGCATCCACTCTTCTGGGAAGACTTTCCATAAAATTGTAGAGTGTTTCAGAGGACATTTTTGCCTATTCAACCAGTAGAGCATTTGTAAGGTCAGGCACTGATGTTGGATGAGAACGCCTGGCAAATAATCGTCATTCCAGTTCATCCCAAAGGTGTTCAGTGGGATTGAGGTCAGGGCCAGTTAAGTTTTTCTGCACCAAACTCATCCAACCATGTCTTTAAGGACCTTGCTTTTGTGCACTGGGGCACAGTCATGCTGGAATATAAAAGGCCCTTCCCGAAACTGTTCCCACAAAGTTGGAAGCTTTGGAAGATTGTCCAAAATGTCTTGATGTGCTGAAGCATTAAGATTTATCTTCACTGGAAGTAAGGGGCCTCGCCCGACCCCTGAAAAACAGTGATACTATTATCCCTCCTCCTCCAAATGCAGGCAGGTAACATTCTCCTGACATACGACAGACTGAGTTATTGCAAAGGTGGCATCACATTACCCAGCTTGAATTCACTGAGCTCTTCAGAACCACACATTGTCATTCAAAAATGTTTGTAAATGCAGACTGCATGGGTAGGTGCTTGATTTTATACAACTCTGGAAAGGGTCTGATTGAAATACCTGAATTCAGTAATTAATAGGTGTGTCCCAGTTCCTTTCTCAATGTAGTGTATATATAATGTAAGCAATAAATACATGTAAATGATGGATATGATGATGCCAATGAGAAACTGGTTATATATAACCAATCAGCAATAAGTTCATAAAGGATACATTTGATTCAAGTGCTCATATATAAAAGATATATTTGATGACAATGAAAAGAATACACTTTGTATATCATACAAATCATGAGCAGAAAATGTATTAACTTTTATATTATGCCAATCGTGAGCAGTAAATACATCTAGTTTGTATATCATGCCAAAGAGCCATCTGTGCCTCCAGTGCCATGTCTGCCTCCAGTCAGGGCTGCCACCATGAATTTCAGGGAATCTTACTGAAAATGTGTCATTCTTTTGCCATTTAATGTGCCAGTATTTTTCCCCTCAATATGCCATTTAATATGCCAGTATTTTGACCCTCAATATGCCATTCTTTTGCCAATTAACATGCCAGTTTTTTTACCCTCAGTGTGCCATTTAATATGCCAGTATTTTGCCCCTCAATATGCCATTCTTTTGCCATTTAATATGCCAGGATTTTGCCCCTCAATGTGCCATTCTTTTCCCATTTAATATGCCAGTATTTTTCCCCTCAATATGCCATTTAATATGCCAGTATTTTTCCCCTCAATATGCCATTTAATATGCCGGTATTTTGCCCCTCAACATGCCATTTTTATATGTCAATATTTTGCCCCTCAATATGCCATTTAATATGCCAATATTTTGCCCCTCAATATGCCATTATTTTGCCAACTAATATGCCAGTATTTTGCCCCTCAATGTGCCATTTAATATGCCAGTATTTTGCCCCTCATTATACCATTCTTTTCCATTTCAGTATGCCAGTATTTTGCCCCTCAATGTGCCATTTAATATGCCAGTAGTTTGCCACTCAATATGCCATTATTTTGCCAATTAATATGCCAGTATTTTGGCCCTCAATGTGCCATATAATATGTCAGTATGTTGCCCCTCAATATGCCATTATTTTGCCAATTAATATGCCATTATTTTGCCCCTCAATATGCCATCAATTTGCCAATTAATATGCCAGGATTTTGCCCCTCAATATGCCAGGATTTTGCCACACAATATGCCAGGATTTTGCCCCTTAATGTGACAATTAATATGCCAGGATTTTGCCAATTAATATGCCAGGATTATGCCAATTAATATGCCAGGATTTTGTCACTCAATATGTCAGGATTATGCCAATTAATATGTCAGGGTTATGCTAATTAATATGCCAGGGTTATGCCAATTAATTTGTCAGGGTTATGCCAATTAATATGTCAGGGTTATGCCAATTAATATGCCAGGATTATGCCAATTAATATGTCAGGATTATGCCAATTAATATGCCAGGATTATGCCAATTAATATGTCAGGGTTATGCTAATTAATATGCCAGGATTGTGCCAATTAATATGTCAGGGTTATGTCAATTAATATGCCAGGATTTTGTCACTCAATATGTCAGGATTATAGAAACATAGAAACATAGAATGTGTCGGCAGATAAGAACCATTCAGTCCATCTAGTCTGACATGTCCATTATGTCCATTATGACAATTAATATGCCAGGAATTTGCCAAATAATATGCCAGGATTTTGCCAATTAACATACCAGGATTTATCCCTCAGTATGCTCGTTATGTACCACCCTCCTCTCCCCTTCCCCAGTAATTACCTCTTTCCTGCTCTGTCTGTCTCCCGGTACTCTGCCAGTCCGCCTCTGTGAGGGAAGCATTGTGCGCTCCCCTACAGCCGCGCGGATCAATATAGTTTGTTTTAAAAAAAATGCGACCAGAGTTACTCCGGTCGCATTTTTTTTTTTAACAAACTTTATTGAAGCCGCGTGGCTGGAGGGGAGAGCAATTGTTCTTTTTTTTTTACCTGGCGTGACCCAGGCCCGCCAGTGTCGCCCGTCACCCCCTGATGGCGGGCCTGCCTCCAGTCACTCAGTGCCATCACTGCCCCAGTCTCTCAGTGCCACATGTGCTGATGAAGTCTTGATTTACATCAAAACACGTAGGGCGATTTGCATCTTTGCTGCAGTGCCTTCTGATGATTTTTGTCCGCTACAGCCACCGTTACCAGGAATTAGTTTCTGTTGTCTGAAGCGCTACGGGAGACACAGTGCCAGCGACACTGAATGGTTGGAGAAAGCGTGCAATTGCACTTGTTTAAATTGATAGTAAGGCTTTGTGGAGCGTTATATATTAAAGCTGTCTTGTCCATGTAAACATTTTTTTAAGATCTCCAGTGTGCTTTATCATTTGGATCACAGTCTGGCAAGTATGTCCTTCTCTTGACTGCTGAGTTTATATGAGCTTGCTTTGTCAGTGTTTTTTTCAGCTACAATGTTTTCATATTTATTCAAGTGTGTTTGATTACTTGCATACTGCACCATATCAGACTTTTACATTGCAGGTTGCCAGGACAACTCATCGAGAGATAAATATGTGAGATCTCTCTATTTGTTTATTATACATGTTTTTGTTCACCTGGGTACCACATAACATGTGGATATTGCCACATGTGATTGATTTTATGCATGTTTTTTTTTTTTTTTACTTCAAATCACTATTCCATTGTCTATCAGATTCACTGCCAATTTAGACAATCACTTATATTATTTGTACTTTTTATATCAAGCTCACTTATTGTGGGGATGTGTGTGTGTTTTATATTTTTACATTTTTTTCACTTTGATATTTTGCACTAATTTATACCAATCCACAATATTTATTGATATCTGTGTGTTATATTTTCACTTGATTACTCTGCACCAAGCTGTACTGGTTTGTATATTTCATATTTATCACCATCCATATTTACAAACACTTGTATATTGTTAAGTGTCTACACTCCTTGCACTTGGATATTTTCCTTTTTTTGAACACTATTCAGTAGAGGCGGCCTTGTCTTTATTCTGAGCTGCAGGAGTTCAGTGGCACACCCATCATTACCTTTTGGGTTTTTATATATCCAGTTTATTTTCACACTCACAGTTAAGCTTTTTTGCTCATCTCTAATCTATTCTTTTTCAGTTTAATATTATTCTCATTTAATCATTTTAATGATGATATTGCAATTCTGGATTTGCATTACACCCTCTTCAAACACAGCAATTTAATTTAGTATTAAGTACCTTTTAATCAGCACCACTTATCACGCGACTGTTACATTACACTGTTTTATGAAGTCAAAATCTCCAAATACAAAGCAAAGAAACAGAAATGCAGTTCACTACTGATCACTGTATAGTGAAGTTTCTCAATCTGTTTGGTAAAACAACATCATATATTGATGGTCTGGCCTTTGGACTTCACCCAAGACTGTCCTGGGCATCTTCTAGAGATGAAGTATACTTCTCCTTTAAGTGCATCTTTTTACAAGGTTCAATTATGCTAGTTAAAATATAAAGTGAGTGTTCTACAATATTAGCTAGAGCAAATTAAGTATGTTGACCTGCATTGAGAAAAGCACATGTTTTAAACTTCATAAATTTTAATTTCTGCAATTTAGAAAAACATCAGAATTTTTTTAATGCTGGGCTGGCAGCATAGATCCCAACAATCCCATCACTCCTAGTAGCACCTCCAACGCTGGCACAGACATCCTGATCTTACAAGAGTGTCACATACCATCCAGCTGTCCCACTCTATAAGGCAGTGGTTCTGCTTTTCTGTTCTCATTTTCAATTATTTATGTATCCTGTGGTTAATGACTCAGATGCTACAACTTCATAAAATAGACAAAATCCTCTGTTGGTAATTATACTGCTACTTAGCAAAATAAAATCTATTTTTTCAAAGCATAACGGATATTCTAACTTTTAAATAATTACTCAAACATCTCAAATTGCTATTTTAATATCTGTGTAATGTATCCTTGCCTAGTATATTCCCCAATCAATATCATGATTTTATGAACAACACATCCCCACTTGAGTAATAAAAAAAACACATCTATCAAATGTTATGGGGTTTCCAGCATCTTCGCTATGTGTATAATGTTCCAGTCTTTATTAATTTTTTAAAGAAAATTAATTATAACTGTATTATGGTTTCCCTTATGTACCATATCTTTTTTTTTTATATATGTAATGGGGTTGAAAGGACTCACTGAAACACTTTGTACATTGTAAGTGTTGAGAATAAAATAATGATCAATACATTGGGGTAGATTCAATTAAATTAATCAATCAATCAATCATTTTTGCCCATTAATTTACCTCCAAAAAAGGACACAGACGATATATGCACACTGGGAATACAAACCATTCTCTCTACAGCACTGAAAGGGGTAAACCCCAATGTCCTCCACCCCCCAACCCTAAATAAAATTATTGCCTGGGGTTGCCGCTAGCCCCAGGAGTGGCATTTATTTAATGTTATTGGTGGTGGAGACACTAGAGGACTGGTGGCAGCTATTATACTTCCATCCCTCTTGTGTTAATGTAATGCTTTTAGGTGGAATAACAAGTGCGAGACAACCTAGGCGGATGGCTAGGGCGGCATATTTTTGGGAGTGCCAGTGCCCCTCAACACTGAAAAAAAACCCTAAGAAAAAATAAACGGGCAGCCTGATCGCGACGATTGGGCTGCCTGTACATTTTTTTCTTGGGGGGGTGGAATGATGACAGGTCACCTGACCCGGCACTCTGACGTCAGACACGCACCGGGTCATGTGACCTATCCACACTCACCGCTGGGAGCTGAACAGGCAGCATGGCACCATGCTGCCTGCCACTAGCCACCAGGGATCAGGGTAAGTCCTGGGGTGAGGGGGCATATAATGGGAGTAATGGAGGCATATAATGGGGGTGATGGGGCAAAGAAGGTATGCAATGGGGCAATGGAGGTATGTAATGGGGGTGATGGGGTTAATGGAGGCATATAATGGGCATGATGGGGTTAATGGAGACATATAATGGGGGTGATGGGGTTAATAGAAGCATAGAATGGGGGTGATAGGGCATGTGATGGGGCAATGGAGGTATGTAATGGGTGTGATGGAGGCATGTAATGGGGGTTATTGGGTTAATGGAGGCATGTAATGGGGTGATGGGGTTAATGGAGGCATATAATGTGGATGATGGTGTTAATGGAGGCATATAATGGGGGTTATGGGGTTAATGGAGGCATATCATGGGAGTGATAGGGCATGTGATGGGGCAATGGAGGTATGTAATGGGGGTGATGAGGTTATGTCATGTGGTGATGTGGGTAATGGGGCATATCGTGCGTGTGCAGCGTGGGTAGGGGGTGGCTGAATTTTGTCTGCCTAGGGCAGCACAAAACCAAGATACACCACTGTGAATAACAGCGTTTGACGCACAGTATTTATAGGGTCTATGTTACCCTTGAATTGCATGTGCTTCAAATGGGTCTGTGGTGTCTCCTGTTTATGACATCATCTTTATATGCAAATGAACTACTTTCAAGCTGAACCATGTTCCACCTCTAAAGGATCTAGTGTAGTGTGTAGAACTTTCTACCCAATTGTTTTGTCTGTCTCTCTATTAATGTCTGTACCTTGTCTGTCAGTATATTAGTCCTGACAGACCCACCTGTCTGTCTTTGTCTGTCTATTTGTGTCTATCTTTCTCTCTGTCTACCAGTTCCTGGGCCTTATCTGTCAGACACAAATACACAGGCAGGACACATATACAATCTCTAATTATAATTGGTGGGCTCATGAAATTACAAAATGGGCTTCTAAAAGTCGTCAGTCCTCCACCGATTTATTTACCAGACAAAAAATCTTTTCTTGCCATGCTATTTCACATCAAATGATGCAAAAGCCTTATAAGTTACTGGCATTTAGTTACTGGCATTGAAAAAGGCTAAAAACTCAACTTTATCAAAAATATATTTTCAACATATAATCTGTCACACATTTGGTCACTCACTTTATAGTTATTTGTATTTCTCGAGAAGCTGCATTTGTGGCACATAAGCAAGTTCTTCAAATGTGTGGTAAATTCAAAGAAGTAATGACATTTATTGTGTGTAACGGCTCACATATATCTAGAGTGTTAGGAAAAGCACTTACAACTTCATTTCTCAAAAAATGTATACAATATTTATGATTGGAAGCCATTTAAAGAAAGGAAACGCATAAAATATTTTTAAAAGTTTTGCAAGGTGAGGTGAAAGGTACTTTTTGATTGTAAATAAAATATGAAATAAGTGTTGCAATATTCGGTTATCGCCACACTTCAGATATTACATCTATTTATACAGAGCCAACAATTTATACAGCATGTGAAAGGGAATTATAGTCTATGTTAGACGAACTGACACCCTGCAATTCCGCAATTCTCTGACATTGCCAGATATGTCCTTACATAAGAAAAACTAACTTTAAAAGGTCCACTCGAAGATTTTTTTAAAGCATTAGGCAGAGCACGTTGTTAATAACATGCATTGTTTTTGCATATTCAAGCTTGCCTCTTTTGGCTCCATCTCTGTCTCCAAACAGTTTTCCTGTGCCATATCTGTCCTCAAACAGCTTGCCAGTGACATCCCTGTCCCTAAACAGCTTGCCAGTGACATCCTTGTCCCTAAACAGCTTGCCAGTGCCATCTATGTCCTCGCCCCATGTGAAGTGCTGGCCTAGGCCAAGACACATCATTGTGTTTGTCCCTGCCAAATATCCTCCCTTATACATACTAATACAATCCACAAAAATGTTACAACCCTCACCCTCACAGATACTACCTCATACATACTAATTTCCCCTCTGCACACAAATTTTACAATTAGAGATCCCCTGCAGATACTGCTCCATACATACTAATACTCCCTATGCACACACAGCTTACAGAGTGCCCACAGATACTACCTTTACCCCTTTTCCCACACACATATCATCACATACTGCTCTGTAGATTCTGCCTCCATACCAACACACTTTATCTTCACAAACCTACCAGCACAGACCATCCACATATTTACTGCCACACTGCATACTAAAATCCTCTTCGCCACACCTCCCAGCACATAAAAATAATGCCACCAATACATATGAATACCCCTTTTCACCACTAATCTGTCAGCCTATGTAATTTCCTGCTGTCTACTTAAAATATTGCCCCAGTCACCTGTCTGCTCCTGAGCTCATTCTGAAGGGGTGTGGTTACGTGAATGCACGCTATATGTGACCCGCGCACCCCTGCTTTGCAAGCATAGCTTCTGCTTATGTTCTCCTCCGATTCAGAGGAGGAGGATCACAGGACGTAGGGCACCCTGCAGCCTACGCGAGGAAGCATAGAGCAGCACTACTCACGCTGGTTATGTGGTGGCGCTCATCTCTCTCAGCAACCCTGACATTTAAATGCCCACCATAGGTTAGTCAGAGACACGTCTCTGGTTACATTGTCTGTAATCTTTACTGCCTCAACTACATTCTCATGAACTCTCATCAGTCTGTCATTTAATCCCAATAGCGCCCTTAATAGTGGAGAATTTCTTTTTAATTCCATCGTGAGAAAATTATGGTCTGTCCAAACGACTATCTGAATTACTTTACATAATTTAATCAATGTGCCTTGTGATAAGATTATGTATATTTGAGAGTAACATCTAAAATGGTTAGAAAAGGTACAATCATTTTCTTCAGGAATAAATGTTCTCCACAAATCATACAGTGTGAGTTTTACCATAGATTCCTGAAAAGTTCTAGCAAAACCCTGAATAGGTTTTTTTTTTGTTTTTTTTATGATTAAGCAGTTAGAGAGCATTTTATGCACTCCTGGATCCAGAATATAATGAAAAACAGCATCTCTTCTATTAACTTGGGAATTTAATTCTCATCACATGGAATCCCCTATATCACGAAATAAGCCCAGTGAAAATGTTGATGTGTGATGTTCTGTACCCAACTGTATGCATCCAACATTAACAATGCATTGTTCTTCATCTACGACAGATCTATGTACACAACCGGGAGGTTCCAGGTACCAGGTTCATCATACCAATTTCCTGTTTCTGATGTGCTGGCCTTGGGATCTACCATCCAAGTTATATGCACACGTACACACCATCAATAATGTCTGATGTTAAGGCATATGTAGTTGGCTACCTCTGGAGATGTAATCAATGTACATACACTGTACATTCATGTACATGGAAATGTGGACATTGACTTGGGTGCAACAGTGATAGGAATAGCAACATAGAATGTGTCGGCAGATAAGAGCCATTTGGCAGATCTAGTCTGCCCAATTTTCTAAATACTTTTATTAGTCCCTGGCCTTATTTTATATCTATCCCAACTCCTTGACTGTGTTTACCTCTACCACTTCCTTTGAAAGGCTATTCCATACCCTCTCAGTAAAGTAATACTTCCAGATTTTACTTTTAAATCGTTGCCACGCTAATAGAAGACTATGTCCTCTTGTTATGGTAGTCTTTCTTCTTTTAAAATATATCTCCTCCTTTACTGTGTTGATTTCCTTTATGAATTTAAATTTGGAAGCCCTCAAAGGTTCCATCATAGGCTTAACATGCAATAAGCATCCTTGTGTTATATAAAAATAAGCTGTACGGTTGGTCACATCGGTAAAAGCTAAGTTAACATACTTGAGTAAACTTGAAATCCTTATCAGGTGACGTGCAGCGTGTACGGCGTTCTCAGCCGTGAAATAATATAGTAATTGGAATCAGCAAGCCGGAATAGTGCACCTGTTCACCTTTAAAGTAAATCCAGAGATCAACGGAGTGTTTAGCAAAAGGAAAAAATCATTTATTGAGAAAAAAGTAAGAACATCATCGGAGAGGAAGAGTTTCAAGTGTTTCGCCGTGAGGCTTAATCATAGACACTAACCCAAATTGGGGTATCTGTTTAAAAAGGCAACAAAGGACCTCCCCAAACCACATATTGGTCTCATAGGTCATTCCCATGCCCAATAAAAACAGAAATGAACATTAGATTAAGGTTAACCCTTTAATGGCAGTAACAAAGTGGGAATCAGGCACGTTATCCATCAATAATTAGGTTAATTCTGAGCACAAAATTAACTGTTAGAAATAATATGCTCAATTATCATTAAAACATGACAAAACAAAGTACATGTATTTTATTCTCTTAAAGATATACTACTAGTTTCTTTATTCATACCTGTGGGCAGTCTGGTCTGGGTGCATTTAGATCTCCTCATCTAGGGCCCAATTTAAAGCACTCATATTGCCATACAGGATAAATATTTAAGGTCTCCATTATTACACGTCTGAAAATGGCAATACATGGTAGATTTCCTATTGTTGCATCTAAAATCTGACGCATGTTCTCTCATAAGTTCTGGTAATTTTCTGCTTGTACGACCGATATACTGCATACCACACTTTCCACATGCCACGAGATCTATCACCTCACTCGACTCACAATTGAGATAGTCTTTAATTGTGAAGAGAGTTGAATTGGACCAAAGCGATACTAGCCAAATTGTATTGCAATGCACTTAACATCTTCCTTTTTTCCTGAAAGTACAAATGTGGTGTTAACAAGCATCCTCCTAGGGTGGTTGATCCCATTGGTTTAAATCAGCATTTATTAATGAAATTGGGTGAAAGCTGCCACACTGGGATGGGTCCTTGCCCTCTTTTTGTATCATGATGATTTTTGCCTTTAGAATTTCTGGTTGGGGCAGTTATCATTCATAAAGGAGGTTAATACATTTCTTAAAGTAAGTGTCCATGAAGCCAACTATACCTCGTGCTTGAGCATTTTATCACCAAATTCTATTATCTAGTTTGGTACTAGGCGCTTTATTTCCATCATATAAACTTTTATAGAATGTAGCGCATTGTTCGGGGGAAAGATCCAAATCCAACCTCATGGGCTACAATTTTACTTCTAAATCTAAGTTTTTTTTCTCAATTTATGTGCTAATGTTTTTTTTTGTGGTTTTATTTTATTTTTTGGAAAAAAAAACAATTGTTTCATTTGATTCATGGAATACAATATCCTTGCTTAAAAGAACACTAATCTCACCTCTATTTGGCATAGGAGGGCTTTATCAGGATAGGTTTTATGTCTTTTTAAACATTGTAGTATCCTGCTTAATTGTTCTTTTGCTATTCTAGTGATTTTCTGTCTTCTGGCTGCTATCGTCAAAAAAACATCTCTAATTATTATTTTACCTATTTTAGTTTAAGGGTGGTTAGAATTGGGGTTTAGGGGTTTAGTATTAGGGTTTAGGGGGTTAGTATTAGGGTTTAGGGGGTTAATTTTTGTATTGGGATTATTTTTAGAAAAGGGGTTATTTTTAGTATTTGGATTTGGGAATCATTTATTAGAGGGGGTTATTTTCATTTGACTTTTACATTTGTAAGAGCTGACAGTTCAGCGCTGAACTGTCAGCTCTTGCATAGCCTCGGCCGCGATGAAACAGCCACGTTATTTTTCATTGCTGACAGTTCAGCGTTTTAACTGCCGCGCTGAACTGTCAGCGATGAAGATGCGGCGAACAAGTGTCCTAGATCCTGTGTTCGATGTGTTGTTTGTTGTTAAGGGAGAAGATGATATATAGTTCATTTTGTACTTGTATCTGTTAGGAGAAATCTGTCTAATTTAAAATGTTTGAGGAATGGATTTGGTTGAGTCAATTAAAAGAGCATTCTCCTAAACCACGGTCTGACCAAGTTAATAGGTACATTCCTGATGTTAGGGTCTGCTTTGCTAGATATCTTTTTTATTTTTTATAAATTTAATTATAAATTTTCTTTTCTCAAATAAACATACATAAAATACATATTTACTTAATATACTACAATTAATCACTTATTGAAACATGGTCACCAACACTGCACGTATGTCGTAGAAGGAGATGCGTGAGGAGGTAGACACAACAGGGCGGTGCGTCTAATGCAGAGTTGGCGATGGGAAAGAGGAGACTCCGACAACCGAGTTCTTTGCTGAGATTCCTAAATTGAAGAAAGCGATGCAGGTTAATCTACACGTGGACACTGTGTTCTCCCTTAAGTGGATGGCGGATGTAAAATCATTATATGCTGCTGTAAGATGCCTGCTTAAATGTTACGCATTCTCCTGGACACAGCGCCAAACTGCAGAGGCTGGTGAACGTCAGCGGGTTTGACTTGCTGGATGACGGTGTCTGACATATCAGCATAAGGGGAAAAAAAAGAAAAAAGGATAAGAAAAATCAAAAAGCTGCAATCAAATCGCCAGAAGAGCAGGCATAGTATATATTATACAATTATTAAGCCTGAACTGTTCTGTGATCCCCTGTTTATGATATAAACATAATAACTCTGTTGTGCCTGTACAAGGGGGGAAAATAAGCTCAATAAGGAGAGGGAGATAAAAGGAGGAAAGTAGGAGCAAAGAAATGGAAATAGTAAATTGCACACAGTGGAGTGGGTATTCAGCCCATACATTAATATAAATAAGGGAGATAGCACTAACTGTCTCTTTATTGGTATCATTTGCTTTATTAAGTCATGATAAGAATTGGAAACTTATTTGCAATATATGTGTTTAAAGGAACCTGTACAGCATCTCACTTAATATACATTAGAGCATGTGACCCTAGATATAGCAGCTAAAAATGGGAGCTATTACACTCTTGCCCCCAAAAAAGTAAAGGCTAAAGAAAAGTGTACTGGAAAAATGAGAGAATCTGGTATTGAGGCTCATTTTTCACTTAAAGTTTCAAGAAATTATGCACTCTACAAATTCTCAGGATAAAAGTCTGAATGTTCTGGAAGTGGAAACCCCCAGACAAATATTTGATTCTTCTGGAGAACTAGAAAATAGAGGTATAACACCTGAATATTTACAAAAATGTTTAGAATTACAATTATTATCAATAAAAAAAATTGACCATGCAATTTGGATAATTTAAAGAAAACATCCTGAAGCTGGAAGATAGGGTAGAAACCAATGAAGATAAGATAGAGTCTATAGATTGTTCCATCAAAGATACAGAAGAAAAAAATCTAAGTTTAACCAAAAAGTTCAAGATATGGAGATGAAAATAGCACATATGGAAGAAAGGGGCTGAAGGAAAAACATAAGAATTTGTGCCATTATCGAGACCGTGTCCCAAGAGAAATTAATGGCTTTCCTAATCGAACTGTTTAAATTTATGGGAATAGAAGGTTTGCGAGAAGCTGACATTGAAAGAGCCCATCGATGTTGGAAGCCTACAAATATATCGGAGTCTCAACCCAGAAACATTATTGTGGGATTCGCCCTATACGGAACTAAAAGGAACATTATGTCAGTAGCCAGGACATTTAATACTGAACAGGATAAATTTAGAAATTTGACTTTCTTTCAAGACTCATCCTTCCATATGCGTCAGGCCAGAAAGACTTTTAAACCAATTGCTGATTTTCTGAAACAAAGGCAGATTAAATATTGGTGTGGGTTCCCGGTAAAAATCTTTTTTTCTATGAATAGCAGAACACTTTCATTTGATAAAGTAAAGGTGGCACAAGAATGGCTACAGAAATATATAGGGAAGGGGAAGGGCACAATAGATTAAAAGGGACAAAGGAATTTAGGAATAGAGGAGAGAGAAGAAAATTTAAAGAAAAAAGGTTCAGTATGGCTTGGTATGGTGAGGGAGAGGAAGGAAGGAGTAATAATAGTTGGGGTTTTTTGGGGGGTTTTGGAAATAGCCTGGACAAAGACGGATTATAAAGGATAATTGCATTTTGGGGTAATTAGGGAAAAATAAGATTTGCCTAAGAGGGTTTAAAAAGTATTAAGAGAGCATATAAATAGATTAAAATTAAAAGGATTAGCACAATTGCACTTGAATTAGTTTTGCAATATACTTTTACGAATAAATGGTTTTTTTTTCTTCTCTTTTCCTTTGGGCAAAGGATTTGTCAAACACTCCAGTAATTATGATAGCACAATTTATTGAAAAGTTTAAAGAATTTTGCACTGTAATTGATTATTATAAATACTGATAAATGAAAAATGTAGATGCACAATATATAAAAGGAAATATTTTAGCATTGGTATGGCAGAGGGCTGGAATGTTTACATATTAATGCACTTTAATTTGATGACTAAAAAGTAGTGTTAAAGCTTTTCGATTAATTCATTAATTGCGGATGACAGCTTTAACTATGCATTGTTAAAGCTGATGGTCGGAAAGTTTATCTAATAATGCTATGTTAAATTTGTACTGTGGAGATGAGTCCAGAATATAGCAAGGGAAAGGGAGTGTGGGTGGGAGTTGTTGGGGGAAGACCGGAATAAGGTAACCCAAACACTTAAGTCAGAGGTCCTCAAACTTCACTGTCACCCAGACCGTTGGAGGGCCGGACTATAGTTAGTACAAAAACTATGAACAAATTCCTATGCACACTGCATATATCTTATTTTGCAGTGAAGAAACAAATCGGGAACAAATACAATATTTAAAATGAAGTAAAGTTAAATCAACAAACTTACCAGTATTTCAATGGGAAAAGTGTGCCAGTCAGATGCCCAGGAATATTATGTCAATCAGAGCCCAGGAATATTATGCCAGTCAGATGCCCAGGAATATTATGCCAGTCAGATGCCCAGGGATATTATGCCAGTCAGATGCCCAGGAATATTATGCCATTCAGATGCCCAGGAATAATATGCCATTCAGATGCCCAGGAATAATATGCCATTCAGATGCCCAGGAATATTATGCCAGTCAGATGCCCAGGGATATTATGCCAGTCAGATGCCCAGTAATATTATGCCATTCAGATGCCCAGGAATATTATGCCAGTCAGATGCCCAGGAATATTATGCCATTCAGATGCCCAGGAATAATATGCCATTCAGATGCCCAGGAATATTATGCCAGTCAGATGCCCAGTACTATTATGCAGTCAGATGCCCAGGAATAGTGTGCCAGTCAGATGCCCAGGAATATTGTGCCAGTCAGAGCCCAGTAATATTATGCCAGTCAGAGCCCAGGAATATTGTGCCAGTCAGATGCCCAGGAATATTGTGCCAGTCAGAGCCCAGTAATATTATGCCAGTCAGAGCCCAGTAATATTGTGCCAGTCAGATGCCCAGGAATATTATACCAGTTAGAGCCCAGTAATATTGTGCCAGTTAGAGCCCAGGAATATTGTGCCAGTCAGATGCTCGTTATACCTCCCTCCTCCCCCGCTTCCCCATCACTTACCTCCAGCTGCTGTGTCCCCGGCCGGACGTCTCGCGCACTGTTCCCTCCTCCCTGCACGGAGGAGTGAAACACAGTTACCGGATCCGGATGTGACATCCGGTCGCGGTGATTTTTTTTTTTTTTTCCGTTTTCCTGCAGCTGCATCCGTTGCGGCTGCAAGAAAAGAAAAAAAAAAAAGGTAAACAGTGGGGGGTGCCGGCAGCACCGGATTAATGTGCTCGGCGGGCCGCATTTGGCCCTCGGGCCGTAGTTTGAGGACCCCTGACTTAAGTGATATGGCTAGTAGGATTCTTTCATTGAATGTTCAGGGAATGCATCAGGCTCTAAACTGTATTGAAGTTGTTTCCCATTATTATTCTGTGATCTTGAAGGGGTAGTAGAAGACTTTTTATCTGGGCATAGAATCTCTTTGAAGGTATGTAAGGTAGATTTTAAGAATTGCTGCAGGATGTTGTTAAATAGATTAAATAGTCTTTTATCCGCGGAAAATTGAGATTGCTACTAATCATGGTGCTCGTCCTATTAATTTTAGTGTGGTATGGAAGGCATGAAAGTGAGTATTTTATTTTTTTAAGGGGGATGTTAGATGTTCTAAAGTGAGTATCCTGTAATAAAATAATGCCGTACCCGGCTGTAACTTAAAATATTAAGTCTTGGCATCTCTTTTGAGATATATTTAAACCATAGGTAGTGTGTGTTATTACCAGTGCGGTATTTACGCGAGGCATCCTAGACACTGAAACACCCCCCCAAGAAAATAACGCACAGGCAGCTTGATCGCAACAATTGGGCTGCCCGTGAGTTTTTTTTCTTAGGGGGCGGAGTGATGACAGATCATGTGACCCTTCGCTCTGACGTCAGACCTGCCGGGTCATGGATCTATCTAGGACACCATGCTGCCTGCCACTAGCCACCATCAGGGTAAGTCCTGGGGTGAGGGGGCATGTAATGGGGGTGATGGAGTCATGAAATGGAGGTGATGAAGGCATATAATGGAGGTGATGAAGGCAATAATGGCTGTGATGGAGGCATGTGATGGGGGTGATGGAGGCATGTGATGGGGGTGATGGAGGCATGTGATGGGGTGAAGGAGGCATGTGATGGGGTTGATGGAGGCATGTAATGGCAGTGATGGAGGCATGAAATTGGGGTGATGGAGGCATGTGATGGGGGTGATGGAGGCATGTGATAGGGGAATGTAATGGGGGGATGGAGGCATGTGATGGGGCATGTAATGGGTGTGATGGAGGCATGTAACGGGGTGATGGGGGCATGCAATGGGGGTGATGGAGGCATGTAACGGGGGTGATGGGGCCATGCAATGGGGGTGATGGAGGCATGTAATTGGGATGATGGAGGCATGTAATTGGGGTGATGGGGGCATGTAATGGGGTGATGGAGGTATGTGAGGGGGTCATGTAATAGGGTGATTTGGGTTATTGGGCATGTCGTGCGTGGGCAGCATGTGTAGGGGGGGTGCCCGAATTTTGTCAGCCTAGGGCAGAATAAAACCAAGATACACCACTGGTTATTACCTCATAGTTGATAGACAGAAAGTGATTGATATTCAGAAGATTCTCCACTTATGAGGAAGCTGGTTGTTTCAGTTTGTCTTCAGCTATCTTTAGTATGAGTCCTTTCAGTAGTGTGATGTCCCAGAGGTGGGGGTGCTCATGTGTGGAGTCAGTTTTTGGAATTTCACTGGTCTTCAAAGCAGAAAGAAAGCATAGTGAACGTGAGTAAGAGGGGAAAGGGAGGGAAATTGGATAGAAACATTACATTAAACATTAAGCAGTGTATCTCTAGGGGATTACCCATGATCACCCTAGAACATCCAGAAAATGACTGTGCATCACTGAATTGCTTTTTTATTGGAAGTGAATCGGCTTCTCCCAAGAAGCCTGTGGGGGAGTGGTCTTCTAGCCTTTAACGGTAACATAAGCATAATTGCACCTAAAAGCATTAGCAATTGTTAGATGGTGGTAAATATGTATTTAAACATTAATAAATTTGTTACATGGGTATAGTTGGAAGTGTATGGTGAGTTACTGAAACATAACTTCAAAACTAGTAATAGTGTGGACACACACTAGGGACATCATAGTAAACTAGATAGGCATATATATATATATATATATATATATATATATATATATATATATATATATTTATATATATATATCCAAAAAAGGTGCACTCAGCTTGAAAAAAGTCAAATCCAGAAGAACTCAGCCCGGGTGTCATGCAGCTCCAAAAATGTATGCAGATCCAAAAAGATTTTAAAAAAGCACGCACTCACAGGACTTTCAATAGAAAATTTAGTCAATACTTTATTTAACAAAGATGAGATATATATGACATTCGAGTAGTTAAATATAATGGCACATAGGTATAAAATGCTAACTTATAAGAAACTAGGTTCCGATTGTTTAAATGGTTACAAATTAACATCCGAATGTTGGGCTATTAATAATATACTTAAACTCATGGTATTATGTCTGTCCAATATGCAAAACTACAATGTCACATGTATACTTGACATTTTTTATATGGCCTTGTCTGTCTACATAAGCAAAACATATTGCTGTACGGCTCTCACACTCACAATGCTGAATTTGGCAAGAAAAATGATGTAACTCAGCAGTCAGTTTCAGACTGTCAAAAACAATAGTTTCACCCCAGAACCGGCATATGTTACACAGAGCACCACTGAAACGACCAACATTCTTACAATGAAGTACCTGGTCATAGTGGTGGGCTAAGCAAAATATGGCCATAAATCTCCAATATTTTTTTCATCTAAGCTAGGTGCTTTTTAAATATCTAAAATTATTTAAAAATGTTTAAAATTATTATTAAGATAATATTTTGTATGGGTGCACACTGCATTTATTTCACCGTTTCAGACTGTCAACATTTAGGCACACTACAAGGACCCTTCATAAGCCATTATATTTAAAATATTTTATGGCTTGTAAAAGGACCAGAATGTTGTCTTTGGTGTGGTATTAAAAACACTATCATGTAAGTGTTTGTGCTTACATGAGTAGACCTGAGAAAACTTGTTGAAAAACTGTTTCTGTCTCCCAATTTCAAAAACAAACAAGTTATCACATCAAAAAAAGGAAACCTTTGTAGCAATATGAGTTCAGTTAGTATTAGAGCCTGGTACCACCAACCATTTGCCCTCCTCTGAGAGGCTCATTGGATGTCAGTAGGGGGGGGGGGGGGGGGTGGCTGACTCAGTGAGGTCGCTCCAAGGATTCTAGATGATCTGCCACTTCAGTCAGTGACTGTGCCTCATTTGTCCCCCACGGAGGCAAGAAGACCAAATGGAAAAATAACAACAGTGGGAAGCATTAAGAGAGTTATGCTGTTTTGTCAACAAAAATCAATCCTAGGTGAAGTTTGTCGATCTGCGCACATTACTGTGTCCTTGACGTTTGGCTAAAATGTTTCTTGGACGTTCAGTTGATTTGGTTCTCGTGCATCTCCTATACCCTCAATTTATGTTTTAAGGCCTGTCAGATCTTGCCTCAGTGAAGCCTGAAAATCCATATTTACAGATAGCAAAAGTTGTATGACATGTTCACTCTCTTGCAAGGCTTCAGAGTCAGATTGGGCATTTTTGAGTGTAAAAATGCCTATGGCTGTCTTTTTAGATAATTTCCTATTGTTGCTTGGCATACTGTATGTAAGGTGTAAGTGTAAGAATCGTTGTGATGTTCAAGGAGCTCCATTAAAGTTTTTAACTTTCACTTCTATTAATGAAGCACAATTAAAAAAAAAACAAATTTAGTGCCACTAAGTGCACTTTAATGCATAATAATCATATTCAGTTAGAGATGATTTTATATAGACTAGCATATTTTAAAATATGTTTTTGCAAAAATATAAGGGATAGTTTTCAGAGATGGTTTTAACTGAGATACATATCTGACAAAGCATTATTATAATAATTTAATAAGTAAGATATAGGATATTTGTTTACATGGCATGCGCAAGTTTTATTTATTAAAACTTTGCTGTACAGTTAAACAAACATCCTATATCTTACTTATTAAAGTAAGATTGACTGATAGAATGATAATAATATTACTATTCCATTCAACAGGGAAAATATATAGGATTCGGGACCATCTTACTTTAAACACTTGGGGAATTGTATATTTCCTTGACTTTGTGTGTATTTCATTCTATTGGAAGGACCATGATAAAACTTTAGGTGAATATCATCAAATGCATTAAAATTAAGACCCCAGATACATAGCCTGTGAGAACATTTTACTGCTGAGTAAACAGTTTTATGCCAAAGGTTAGCCATTACAATCGCAGTTTTATTTCTTGCCTATTCAGTGATAACTAACCTTTGCCACCCACTGGGGTAGTCATCTTCCTACAAAGGTAGGTAATGAGGAGGTATTCAGGCGGATATATGTTACCATTCACTCTCCTCTCCAGGACAATATTGCAACACACTGTGTCCTGGTGGCATGAGACCTGAGTGCCCCTAGATGAGGAGCTACATTGCAGGGGGGGGGGGGGGGGGAGAGATAAGGCCAGGTGCTGGGTAACTGCACTTATCTTGTAGCTTGGGGATGTTTTGTGCAGCCACATACCGAGGCCCTGTGGAAGCAGCTGCTGTATACAGTATAACATAACTTGGACTTGAGAAACCCCTGCAGACATCCTGGAGCAGGCATAGATAATAATTCAACAGGAAATTAGAATGTTGCAGGACAGGATGTAATAATCTAAGTGAAAGACCAGATCAAAATCAGAAAAGCTAGGCTAAGAGAATACTATAGCAGGACAGAGGAAAAAAAAAATTAAGGAAAAACAATACAAGGCATAGAGATACAGAATAATAACATATATCTAAAACAGGGCACATACAAAGGGCCCATATACAACACACAGAGGCTAATGGTTAAAGAACACAGGGAAACATACAAAGGTACAAACATAAACACAGTAACTAGCCTAACAGTAAAGATGATAAAATGGTGGAGGTTTGGTTCACCTATTGGCCAATTACATGTTAGCTTGCCAAGAAGTCCCTAACTAATTTTAGCAAAGAATAACATAAGTTTAAAGATTTACATTGCACAGAGATATAAACAAGGAATACCTGTAGACTGAACTGCGGAAACTAAAAGGTACACAAATAGGCAGGTTTTAACATTTATACAAAGAAGAGAAACTAAGTAGAGAGACACAGTAAAAACCTGGAATGGAACATAATGACAAGTGAAAAGGAAAACCAGAAATTGATCAAAACAGAGAACAAAGGAAACATAGAAACAGGCCAAGAATGAGCATAAATAATAAACAAGAAAGCCTACTGAAATGACTGCATATGGCCTGGACGAGCCTGCACATCTGTGAATGGTTACACTTATATATATTTTGGTCGACTGAACACTGAACTAAAAACCTACCAGAAAATGAGAGAAAAAAAGTAAGCCAGTCTCTCTGAAATAGCATAGTACAGGACAGTGCCGGACTGGGGATAAAATCCAGCCCTGGAAATAAGTGTATACCAGCCCCATAGTATAACATTATTAATCCAGCCCCATAGCATAACAATATATTCTTGTTCATAAAAATGGGGAAATTATGCATTTTAAAGAACATTTGAAGAGTGTATTGTTTATGGATAAATTGATATATGCCCCTGCAAAGGGCAATATATACCCCAAGTATTAACAAGGTTATATTTCACACACTGCCCTGATATATAACCCATGCACAGGGCAATACATAGGGCCCAGAATGTACACAAAGTTATATGAATTGCCCTGTGCATTGGGGTATATATCAGGGTTGTGTGTGATATATAACCTTGCAAATATACTGATTTACCCAGGCACCCAGATTGCACTCACAGGACTTGCCCCAGCATGTAGCCCAGCACCCACACTGCACTCACATACCTTGCCCCAGCATCCAGGACTTACACTAGCATGCAGATTGCACTTACAGGATTTACCCCATTTACAGGACTTGCCCAGTATGCAGACTGCATTCACATGACTTACCCCAGCATGCAGATTGCACTCACAGGACTTACCCCAGGACTCATTGCACTCACTGGACTAGCCCAAGTACCTGCCACAGCACTGAGATTGCAATCACAGGACTTGCCCCGGAACTCAGGACTTACCTCACCATGCATTACACTCACATAACTTTCTCCAGCACCCAGGACTTACCCAGTATGCATATTGCATTCACAGGACTTACCCCAGCATGCAGATTGCACTCACAGGATTTACCCCAACATGCATTGAACTCACAGGACTTACCCCAACATGCATTGCACTCACAGAACTTGCCTTAGCACCCAGGACTTACCCACCTACTTAGATTCCATTCACAGGACTTGCCCCAGCACCTAGGACTTACTCCAGCTTGCAGACTGCACTCACAGCACTTGCCCCAACATTCAGGACTTACCCCAGTATACATATTGCACTAACATGACTTACCCCAGCACTTAGACTGCACTTACAGGACTTACCCCAGCACTTAGACTGCACTCACAGGACTTTCCCCAGCAGAGAGGACGTCTATCAGGCTCCTGCATTGTGCATGAGAGAAAAAGCAGCAACATTGCACACTCTCGCGGCCTCAACTGCATCTCGTTGCAGCCAGATAAGGCATAGTAGAAATTAGCTTGGCTAATTTAATAGCTTGGCTGCTCTTCTAAGAGCTGCTTTTCAAAGAGTATATTTAAGAGATATTCTGGAGATACTCTGGAGGTAGTCTGAGGTATACAAGAGGTGAGAAAAACTAAAAGATCTTTTTGATTTAAATTCTTAAAATGGCAGATTTGGTTTACTGTGATAATTGTTCTGCATTTGTTTCACACTCCATTTTTTGGAGGTTTGGAGGCTGTCTAATCTGTAGACAGTTCTCAAGATTGCAGCAGGAAATTGCATTTTTAAAGTCCGAGATTTGTAATTTATCTGTAAAACAAACTCGGGCTGAGACTGTTGCGAAGTCACTGCCACAGAGGCCATTGCCGCAGAGGCTTCCTAGGAATCTGCCATTACTGTGGGTTACTGTTGGATCTGGTAGGCTTAGAGTTGTGGATAAAAGGCATGTCCCGCAGTCTGTGGCTGTCCAGAATTCATTTTCAGCACTTTCAGAGTGCAGTGGTGTTGTGGAGGCAGGCTCAGACGCAGAGTTTGAGGAACCACTCTCCTATGTGGCTAAGGTGTGCAAGGAGAAGGTGAGGCCTGATAGAAAGCAGTTTTTGTTGGGCGATTCTATCATAAGAGGTGCAGAGTTGGACAGTATTGGCTTAGTGAGATGTCTTCCTGGAGCTACTACCTTAATGAATATTTTTGTTCAGTTTTTACAAATGAAAATGAGGGTAAGGGACCTCATTTAGGGAAAAAGACTAATGAGTCTTTTGATGCATGTAAGTTTACAGAGGAAGAGGTTTTACTTCAGCTGTCTAAAGTAAAGACAAATAAGTCGATGGGACCTGATGGGATACATCCAAAGTTATTAAAAGAACTTAGTGGTGTACTAGCAAAACCGTTAACAGATTTATTTAACCAATCATTGTTAACGGGAGTAGTTCCAGAAGATTGGAAATTAGCTAATGTTGTGCCCATTCACAAGAAAGGTAGTAGGGAGGAGGCGGGCAACTATAGACCAGTAAGTCTTACTTCAGTAGTGGGGAAAATAATGGAAACCTTGTTAAAGAATAGGATTGTTGAACATCTAAAGTCGCTTGGATTTCAAGATCAGAGACAGCATGGGTTTACTTCAGGGAGATCATGCCAAACTAATCTTATTGATTTTTTTAATTGGGTAACTAAAATAATAGATCAGGGTGGTGCAGTAGACATTGCTTACCTAGATTTCAGTAAGGCTTTTGACACTGTCGCACATAGAAGGCTTATCAATAAACTGAAATCTTTAAGTTTGGATTTCAATATTGTTGAATGGATTAGACAATGGCTGAGTGACAGGCAACAGAGGGTTGTAGTCAATGGGGTATATTCAATGCAAGGTCTTGTTACTAGTGGGGTACCTCAGGGATCTGTTCTTGGACCCATTCTCTTTAATATTTTTATTAGCGATATTGCAGAAGGTCTTGTTGGCAAAGTATGTCTTTTTGCTGATGATACAAAGATTTGCAGCAGGGTTGATATTCATGGAGGGATAAGCCAAATGGCTAATGATTTAGCTAAACTAGAAAAATGGTCAGAGCAGTGGCAACTGACATTTAATGTGGACAAGTGCAAGATTATGCACCTTGGGCGTAAAAACCCAAAAGCAGAATATAGACTATTTGGTACAGTCCTAACCTCAACATCTGAGGAAAGGGATTTAGGAGTAATAATTTCAGAGGACTTGAAGGTATGTAGGCAATGCAAAAGAGCAGCAGGAAATGCTAGCAGAATGCTTGGTTGCATAGGGAGAGGTATTAGCAGTTGGAAGAGGGAAGTGCTCATGCCATTGTACAGAGCACTGGTGAGACCTCACTTGGAGTATTGTACGCAGTACTGGAGACCGTATCTCCAGAAGGATATTGATACTTTGGAGAGAGTTCAGAGAAGGGCTACTAAACTGGTTCATGGGTTGAAGGATAAAACTTACCAGGAAAGGTTAAAGCATCTTAACATGTATAGCTTGGAGGAAAGACGTAACAGGTGGAATATGATAGAAACATTTAAATACATAAAGGGAATCAACACAGTAAAGGAAGAGAGTATATTTAAAAGAAGAAAAACTACCACAACTAGAGGACATAGTCTTAAATTAGATCTTACACTTACAGACACACTTACACACAGGCACACTGTCACACTTACACACAGCCACTCTTACAGATACACTTACACACAGTCACTCTTATAGACACACTTACACACAGTTACACTTACAGTCACTCAGTCACACTTACAGACAGGCAAACTTACACTTAAAGACACAGTTACACTTACAGACACACTTACACACAGTAACACAGGCACACTGTCACAGTTACACACAGGCACACTGTCATACATGCAGATACACTTACATGTACACAAAAAGTTATAAAGTTTGTCTCTGCTCATTTACCTTTATTTAGTAAGGATGGAGGAGGACAGTACAGATTGTGTCTGCAGACACAGAACACGGACATTACTCTGAGCGCTGGATGTCACCTAACAGAACACAGGCGCTATGACAGTAATTCTCGTGGGGCTTGCATACCGCCACTGCAGGATTCTTAAATTAAAAAAAAAACAAATAAAGAAATGTCACTTGAATTTTTTGAGGGAAAAGAGTGTCACATCTGTGCTTCTCTCGTTTTGTCATTTGCTATAATTTTGGTGTCTTTCAGTCTTTAGGAGATTGAGAAGATCACAACCTTTCAGATAAGTATGAACAATATCCAAGATCTTGCTGTACAAAGGAGTTTAGTCCCTAGTGTGTACATCATCTTGGCTGATGCAACAAAGCCTCTGTAAATCACCCATTTGTTTAATGTGACAAAAATATTACCATTTCTGTATGTTACAAACCCGTCCTGTGCATTATGTAGTGAACTGATTCAAGATTGCTTCACATTCTGGGAACAAAATGTAAATTTACATGCAAATCTGTTTGAATGGCTTTATGCCCAAAAGTATTTCAAAGTATTGTACAGCTTGGAAATTGAAAAGGTTCATAGTGACTTATGAAGCAAAATATTGTTGACAAAAAAGCAGAAAAACATAACAATCTGATCGATTTAAATTTTAAGCATTCAACACACAAATTAAGCAAATTGACAAATAGATATAATTTTGAGTTATTGCTTACAACAAAATAATAATAAATGATACCTAAAAACATTTGAAAAAGAAAATCTAATGAAAATGTTGTAAAACTATAAAAATGCTTGAGTGATCATTTATCAATAAATTGTTGCAAAACTAAAGGTCTTTCATTTTAAATGTCACATTGCCGTTTAAATCGAGGATAAGTAAGAATGTGTTTGAATTGTTCAACCTTTTGCTTAGTGCTAGGCTAAGAGTCTTCTATTGAACTGAAACAAATGCAGATAAAATATTTGACAATTATTTTTGACACATTCACTCACAGTGTCACACATCATTCCTGACTTGATTAGGTGACAATCAGATGTGCTTTCATATGGATTTTTATTTTGTACTTTCTGTTCAAAACAATTGTGCAACCAAGTACTGTGTCAAAGTACTCCAATTCTATAGGTAGTGTGTATTATTACCTTATGGTTGATAGAGAGAAAGCGATTCATATTCTGAAGAATGCCAGCTAATGAGGAAGCTGGTTGTTTCAGTTTGTCTTCAGCTATCTTTAGTATGAGTCCTTTCAGTAGTGTGATGTCCTAGAGGTGGGTCAGTTTTTGGAATTTCACTGGTCTTCAAAGCAGAAAGAAAGCATTGTGAACGTGAGTAAGAGGGGAAAGGGAGGGAAATTGGATAGAAACAACATTAAACATTAAGCAGTGTATCACTAGGGGATTACCCATGATCACCCTAGAACAGGGGTCCTCAAAGTAAGGCCCGCGGGCCACATGTGGCACGCCGACGACATTAATACGGCACCCCCCGCTCCCCACTGTTTACCTTTTTTTTTGGGCAGCCGCAGCGGATGCGGCTGCAGAAAGAAGAAGAAAAAAAAAACCACCGCGACCGGATGTGACGTTACGTCACATCCGGATCCAGTGACTGTTTCCCTCCCCTGTGCAGGAGGGAAACTCTGCGAAAGGCGTCCGGCCGGGGACACCGCAGCTGGAGGTAAGTGATGGGGATGCGGGGGAGGAGGGAGGTATAACGAGCATTGCAATGGCACTTTATTCCTGGGCATCTGACTGGCACAATGTTACTGGGAATCTGACTGGCATAATATTACTGGGCACTGAATGGCATAATATTACTGGGCATCTGAATGGCAAAATATTACTGGGCATCTGAGAGGCAAAATATTACTGGGCATCTGAGAGGCATAATATTACTGGGCATCTGAGAGGCATAATATTACTGGGCATCTGACTGGCACAATGTTACTGGGAATCTGACTGGCATAATATTACTGGACATCTGAATGGCAAAATATTACTGGGCATCTGAGAGGCATAATATTACTGGGCATCTGAGAGGCATAATATTACTGGGCATCTGACTGGCACAATCTTACTGGTATCTGACTGGCATAATATTCCTGGGCTCTGACTGGCATAATATTACTGGGCATCTGACTGGCATAATATTACTGGGCATCTGACTGGCAAAATATTACTGGGCATCTGACTGGCATAATATTCCTGGGCTCTGACTGGCAAAATATTACTGGGAATCTGGCAAAATATTACTGGGCATCTGACTGGCATAATATTCCTGGGCTCTAACTGTCATAATATTACTGGGCATCTGACTGGCATAATATTACTGGGCATCTGAATGGCAAAATATTACTGGGCATCTGAATGGCAAAATATTACTGGGCACTGACTGGCAAAATATTACTGGGCATCTGACTGGTATAATATTACTGGGCACCTGACTGGCACAATATTACTGGGCACTGACTGGCATAATATTACTGGGCATCTGACTGGCATAATATTACTGGGCATCTGACTGGCATAATATTCCTGGGCTCTGACTGGCATAATATTACTGGGCATCTGAATGGCAAAATATTACTGGGCATCTGAATGGCAAAATATTACTGGGCACTGACTGGCAAAATATTACTGGGCATCTGACTGGTACAATATTCCTGGGCATCTGACTGGTACAATATTACTGGGCATCTGACTGGTACAATATTCCTGGGCATCTGACTGGTACAATATTACTGGGCATCTGACTGGTACAATATTCCTGGGCCTCTGACTGGTACAATATTACTGGGCATCTGACTGGCATAATATTCCTGGGCCTCTGACTGGTACAATATTACTGGGCCTCTGACTGGCATAATATTCCTGTGAATCTGACTGGTACAATATTACTGGGCATCTGACTGGCATAATATTCCTTGGCATCTGACTAGTACATTATTCCTGGGCTCTGACTGGCACAATATTCCTGGGCATCTGACTGGCATAATATTACTGGGCATCTGAATGGCACACTATTCCTGGGCTCTGACTGGCACAATATTCCTGGGCATCTGACTGGTATAATATTACTGGGCATCTGACTGGTACAATATTACTGGGCATCTGAATGGCATAACATTCCTGGGCATCTGAATGGCATAATATTCCTGGGCATCTGACTGGCATAATATCACTGGGCATCTGACTGGCATAATATCACTGGGCATCGGACTGGCATAATATCCCTGGGCATCGGACTGGCATAATATTCTTGGGCTCTGACTGGCCTAATATTCCTGGGCATCTGACTGACACACTATTCCCATTGAAATAAGTAAGTTTGTTGATTTAACTTTACTTCATTTTAAATATTGTATTAGTTCCCGATTTGTTTCAAAATAAGATGTATGCAGTGTGCATAGGAATTTGTTCATAGTTTTTGTTTTTACTATAGTCCGGCCCTCCAACGGTCTGAGGGACAGTGAACTGGCCCCCTGTTTAAAAAGTTTGAGGACCCCTGCCCTAGAACATCCAGACAATGACTGTGCATCACTGAATTGCTTTTTTGTTGGAAGTGACTCGGCTTCTCCCAAGAAGCTTGTGGGGGAGTGGTCTTCTAGGCTTTAACTGTGACATAGCATTCAACCTTTACTAATGTAATATTTACACCAACACAAAAAGCTATAAGTGTTGATTTTAAGCATAATTGAGCCTTAAGGCATTAGCAATTGTTAGATGGTGGTAAATATGTATTTAAACATTAACAAATTAACATTTGTTACATGGGCATAGTTGGACATGTATAGTGAGTTACTGAAACATAACTTCAAATCTAGTAATAATGTGGACACACACTAGGGACACCATAGTAAACTTGAATATAGCCTGTGAAAAATAGATAGTGATATAGACATCTCATTTATATGACTTTCAAGTAGTTAAATATAATGGCACTTTGATGTAAAATGCTAACTTATAAGAAACTAGGTTCCGATTGTTTAAATGGTTACAAATGAACATCCGAATGTTGGGCTAAAAATAATATACTTAAACTCATGGTGTTGTGTCTGTCCAATATGCATAACTAGAATGTAAGATGTATACTTGACATTTCTCATATGGCCTTGTCTGTCTACATAAGCAAAACATATTGCTGTATGGCTATCACACTCACAGTGCTGAATTTAGACTGTACCCAAAAATCAAGTCACAAAGGCAAGACAAAGTATGTAACTCAGCAGTTGGTTTCAGACTGTCGACATTGAGGCACTCTACAAGGAACCTTCATAAGCCATTATATTCTAATCCTTGTATAGACCAGAATGTCATCTTTGGTGTAGTATTAAAGACACTATCAAGTAAGTGTTGAGTTTGAGCCTACATAAGTAGTCCTTTAAAAACGTGAAAAACTGGTGAAAATTGGATGTCCTCTCCATCTAAGGTGTCGAAATTGAGGGTACACCACCTCACCACAGATATGGGTCGACGTTCAAAGAAACTTGAAACCATCCAGAGGCTGAAAAATATCAATATCGGATTACTACTGGTTAGGCCTCAGAGGTCTGTTTCGAACCCAATGCAGCCAGCTCCCTTCCAAGTGCAATCAGATTCTGAGAAGTCTTCAGATGGAGCTGACATAAAGGGTCTCAGGTTCAAAAGACTCCCATTTGCAACTCCCAACATGTCCCGTTAACTAAGGCCGATATTCAACAGTTGTATTCAGATCTACAAATGTTTATCAAAGCCGAGCTGGTAAGTAAGCAAGCTGATATTTCAACACTGAAGCCTAAAATGGCTGCATTGGATACTGCTGTGATACAAATACAACAGACACAGGCTGATGCGGTCAGTCAAACTTCCCAACTCACACAGCAAATGTGAGTTTTTCAGTGGCAACTTGTGGCCTTAAATGGAAGATCTAGTCAGCTAACTGTTAAAATCGAAGGAGTGGCAGAGGAAGTTGGGCACACTATCCTCCCCACTTATGCGAAGAATGTTTTAATACATTTGCTGCCAGCTACCGACCCGAATATTCTAAACATCATGGAGTGCTACAGAATCCCGAAGGTCAATTCTACCCTGTAGGATGCTCCATGTGATGTTATTATTTGGATGTGCAACATGTTGTGAAAATAGCCATACTGTCGGCTGCAAGAAAACTACAGACCGTCAAATATGAGAATACGCTGTTGAGGTTCTTCGAGGACTTACCACCTGAGATGGTTCACTGGAGACGCTCGCTATTGATTCTCACAGCGCATCTTTGCTCCCACGCAGTTAAAAACCGCTGGGGCATGCCATTTTCCCTGTCTGTCAACTGCTGACACTGATCGGTTTCTGCAGAACCTAGCTCTACTGCCGCTGCACGCATCCTCACAGGACCCAGCTGCCTTAGAGGCGCAATAGACGGTCATACTGGACTGTAACTCTCAAGTGGACATTGAAAATTGTTTTATTTTCTCTCTTCTCTCCAACTTCTGCCCTACACTGAATGAACCTTGGGTGATTTTTACCTAGTTCTATGGTTCTGATCTCTCCGGGGCAAGCAAGATAAAAGGTGACAGTGTTTTTGTTCTTGGCTCCAAAGCCCATTTTTGACACCTTACTCTCTTGGTGTCAGGTGTACCCACACTTGGGTTACTCTTTTCCCCCTTTTTTCTGACACTCTTTCTTCTTCTCTGAAACCCCCCTTGCCCTTTGCCCACTATGCTATATCACTTTTCTTCTTTTTTTTTTTTTATTTGATACTATTTGGTCATAAGACCCGTGACCACCGTACTGTCCCATCAGTTCTCTGACCCATAATTAAATTTACTGGATGTACGTTTTGGCACTTGTTCTGAATAATCTGTCGTATTCCACACAGGATTATCTTATTGTTGTAAATTAATCATATGTCTATTATTAGAAAGTACCACAAGTTAGTTAATGTGTATTGTTGGTTATGAAGAGGTTCTAGTAAACTCCCTCTTGTCTTCTAGCTTGAGACCTCTGATCACTGAATCACTATGGACATTTACATGGCAATTATATTTGATTGGTAATGTGTTCAAGACCATTTTCTCTTATTTTTGCAAATTACCTATAGGTTTATTATTAGTGTGTGATATCAGGTCTAATGGGATACCAGGTAATTATTGGGAACTGTTAGCTATGACGAGGTTCCAGCGAGTTCTGGTTTGTCTTATAGTCTGTGTCCTCTTACAGTTTATTCATGATGTGTACTCATATGGTAGTCATACTTGATTGGTAATATGACATTTCAGAACCTGTGGTAGTACTCAAGATCCACACGTCATGTGATTCACCACATTGTTTAGTTTAGTTTAAAATGTCACACAAATAACAACATTTAAAGTTTTTGTACAGTCTGTATATCATTTTTCTGTCTTGTCACATAGACAGTACATACTTTGTATGATATTTTTATATATACATATATAGCTGCAATCCTTAGTGATCCAGTTTTTGTGATCTTCCTGATTCCTTTGCAATGTTTTACAGAGTAAATATGAAGAATACAGATAGTATAGATAGAAAAAAACAAGGAAAAAAATGTCACTTGAATTTTTGAGGGAAACAGCTATGCTACTCTAGTTTTGTAATTTGCTATAATTTGTATGTCTCTGTATCTTTCAGTCTTAAGGAGATTGAGAATATCACAACCTTTCAGAAAAGTATGAACAATATCCAAGATCTTGCTGTACAAAGGAGTCCTAATAGTCCCTAGTGTGTACATCATCTTGGCTGATGCAACAAAGCCTCTGTAAATCACCCATTTGTTTAATGTGAAAAAAAAATATTACCATTTCTGTAAGTTGCAAACCTGTCCTGGGCATTATGTAGTGAACTGATTCAAAATAGCTTCACATTCTGGGAGCAAAATGTAAATTTACATGCAAATCTGTTTGAATGGCTTTATGCCCACACGTATTTCGAGAACCGAGAAACATAACAATGTGATTGATTTATATTTTAAGCATTCAACACACAAATTAAGCAAATTGACAGATATAAATTTGAGTTATTGCTTAAAACAAAATAATAATAAATGATGCCTAAAACCATTTTAAAAAATAGAATCTAATTAAAAAATTGTAAAACTATAAAAAGGGAGACCAAACATGCTCGAGTGATCATTTATCAAAAAACTGTTGCACAACGAAAGGTCTTCCATTATAAATATCACATTGCCATTGTAATCAAGGGTAAGTAAGAATGTGTTTGAATTGTTCAACCTTTTGCTTAGTGCTAGTCTAAGAGTCTTCTATTGAACTGAAAAAATGCAGATATAAAATGTTGAGAAAAATCAGACAATTGTTTTTGACAAATTCCCTCACACATCATTCCTGACTTGATTAGATGACAATCAGATGTGCTTTCACATAGATTTTTATTTTGTACTTTTTGTTCAAAACAATTGTGCAACCTGGTACTGTGTCTAAGTACTCCAATATTAGTATTAGAACACAATAGCTAGATGATCTGGGGGTGGATGGGGAGCTACTCCCATAAGTTGGTCTGGCTTCAACAGACATACAAATACAAGGGAATGGGAAGCACAACCCTAAAACAGCATATTTAATACAAGGTGCTGTTGAAGTGGCCAAATTGTATACACAACACATAGAACTATCAGCACACAACCTTAAAGCACGTATCCTAAATTAAACATTTGGAGATGTAGTCACGCCATATGGCCATATGATGCTTAGCCCACCACTGCATCAAGTACTCCAATTTTGGTGGGTCCTAACACTAGACTACATAATGCTATCTGAAAACTCTATTAGATGAAAGCTGTACAGCAAATTATAAACTACCAAGCAAGGGTGGGAACAATGTTAGAAACCAAAATCTGAATGACATAAAACTATTGACTAAGTTGGCAATCTGGCAAGTTGGCAAGTGTTGTTTTAGCACACCCATTTGCACACATTATCCTATGACGACCCAAAACAATTAGAATTTTTCAAAGTGCACTTTAACCACAGTATTTCACTGTTCTATTTGACTCTCAGATATGACGTGCACCGCAAGACGCAAATGTACTATTTACCACCCAAAACAATTGGAATTTTTCAGAGTGCACCGTAACCACAGTATTTCACTGTTCTATTTGACTCTCAAATATGAAGTGCACCGCAAGACGCAAATGTACTATTTAGCACCCAAAACAATTATAATTTTTCAAAGTGCGCTGTAAGCACAGTATTGGACTGTTCTATTTGACTCTCAGATTTGAAGTGCACCGCAAGACGCAAATGTACTATTCAGCACCCAAAACAATTAGAATTTTTCAAAGTGAACTGTAAGCACAGTATTTCACTGTTCTATTTGACTCTCAGATATGAAGTGCACCGCAAGACGCAAATGTACTATTTACCACCCAAAACAATTGGAATTTTTCAGAGTGCACCGTAACCACAGTATTTCACTGTTCTATTTGACTCTCAAATATGAAGTGCACCGCAAGACGCAAATGTACTATTTAGCACCCAAAACAATTATAATTTTTCAAAGTGCGCTGTAAGCACAGTATTTGACGGTTCTATTTGACTCTCAGATATGAAGTGCAGGACGCAAATGTAATATTTAACACCAACAAATTGGAGTATTTAAAAAATCCTAGATGTTGCCCACTGAGCTAACAGAACAGGATTAAAGTCATGTGCCTGGCACACATGCAGTTGCAAGTGCACTGAACTCTCTGTGGCACTGGGTTCAGGGCAGGGTACAAATATGTAGTATAGCCCCCACTAAAATAATCACTGTAATTTGAATAATCGCTGTAGTTTGAATAATCGCTGTAGTTTGCAGATTCAACACCAGAATCTGTCCCTCACAGCTGCAGCATCCTCTCCCTACACTAAGAAGAGCTCATGTGATGTGCGTGTACGTGACTCCAGTTTATATATAGAGGCTGGGTCACATGCTGCACTGGCCAATCACAGCCATGCCATTAGTAGGAATGGCTGTGATGGCTTCTAAGGGCAAACGAGTCAAACGCTTGTTGATTGGCTGCCCTTCAGCCTTTCAAAAGACACCATTAAATCGCCGAACCCTTAACTCCAACCCAAACATACAGTGAAATGTCCATGTTCGGGGTCCAAAAACCGTAAAAGTTCGGTATGAACCCATACTGTGCGGTTCAGGTTCGCTCAACACTAGTCCCTAGTGTGTTCATCATCTTGGCTGATGCAACAAAGCCTCTGTAAATCACCCATTTGTTTTAGGTGAAAAAAATATTACCATTTCTGTAAGTTGCAAACCTGTCCTGGGCATTATGTAGTGAACTGATTCAAAAGAGCTTCACATTCTGGGAACAAAAAGTAAATTTGCATGCAAATCTGCTTGAATGGCTTTATGCCCAAACGTATTTCAATAATCAAGAAACATAACAATGTGATTGATTTATATTCACACTGAAACCGGCTGTCCGTCATAATGGACGGAGGTGTCAGGCAGCATGGAGGATGTCTGCAGGTATAGTGCAATAAAATGTATGGGTTCGGGTTAGGGTTAATAGATCACTGCAGGGGAAAATGGTTAGAAAACAAAAGAACACTATTTTTGGTTATTACCCTATACCTCATAAAAAAAACTACAGAAAAACATGGAACCAAGCATATTTCTAAACTCGCACAAAATTTAAAAACAATTTAAATGGTGTCTTCTTTACCAATTGTATTTATGTAAATAATTTTTTAGGTCAAAGTTAGAAAAGTGTTTTTTATTATTATTTCATATTTTATGATTTTTGTTTGTATTGAATTATGAAAAATGATGAACATATTGGTATCGATGGAAAGCTCTTCTTATGGCGGAAAAAAAATATATAATTTGTGTGGGTACAGTATGTGAGAAAGAAGAAAAATACAGCTAAACACAAACACCCCAAAAATGTCAAAACAGCCCATGTCACCAAGGGAAATTCAAATTCAAAAGGTCATGTCTGGTGTTGAGCGAACCCGAACCGCACTGTTCGGGTTCGTACCGAACATTACAGTTTTTGGACACCGTACCCGAACACAGACATTCTACTGTATGTTCGTGTTAGAGTTCGGGGATTACATTGTATGTAATGCTATTGGATTTCTATAAACCAAAATAGAGTCCCTATTCATAAGAAATTCTTATGAATGGGGACTCTATTTCGGTTTATAGAAAACCAATAGGATTACATGTATTCCTTTTTTTTTTTTTGTACAAAGGGAGGTTTCATAAATATAAAAAGACAACAAATCATACATTATTTCCACGGCAAAATATACATTACTCATTGGTGAAATATCGCTTTGGGAACATTTTTGTTACCTCCAGATCCATCCTTTGTCAATAAAAAAAGGGTGAAAATGTACAGACATCCCCTCATACACTCATATTTATACAATCCCATTCACTCGCCCTTGGTGGCTCAACACTCCCAGTGATCAAATCAGGTAAGCCTTCTTGCCGTTAAAACAGATCCAAACCAGTTACCATGAGAATAAGAGCACCCGGTGAAGTCCCCAAACCAGAGACCCGACCACCACCGCCCCCCTGTCTTACCGTGAATGCAGGAGAAGATAGTCCAGTCCCCAGTCCCGAAACCCCCCCAAGCGCTCCTCTGGTGGCAGCCGTACCCTTCTCTCTACTTAGAATCTATTCTATTCATCCTCATTCTAGGCCTGGGCTCCTCATGCATTTAAGCCTCCCCTTCTGGGCGCCCTTGGTGTCTCATCATCCAAAGGGCCCAGATCTTATAGTAATCCTTCAGTATATTCCTATTGTTCCAAAAATAACCCTTCTCCATTCTTGCTTGGAATCCTATTGGTTCCAATACATTTTCTATATTAATTTTACCTTAAGTCTTCCAAGTCCTTGCTATGATGATTTTAACCGCTGTAAATATATGAATTACCAACATTCTATTGTTATGCTTAATCTTCCTTAGATCTATGTGAAAAAGCATCATTGCTGGATCTTGTTCAAACCTTACTTTTAAGAGATCGGATACCAACTTTCCTGCCTGGGACCATAGAGAATTAACAAACCGACACTCCCACCAAAGATGTAGGAGTGACCCTCCGCTATCCCCACATCTCCAACAACGGCCATCCATATTTTGATAGAATTTTTTTAATAATTCAGGTGACATGTGCCATCTATATAGTACCTTGTAAAAGAGCTGCACTAAATTTAGTTAGTGTACAGTGGTTTTAGTTATTCCAATAGCTTGGGCCCACTCCTTATCTTCAAAAGTGACTCCCAGATCACTCTGCCATTTTCTTATCGGAGAGAGGTCTCCAAATGTTGAATCCAAGGATATTGCGCTAAAAGTTCTTTTCCCCCATTTTTTTTCCCATCTCGATTTGAAGAAATCTTCCATATCAGAGTTATCTTCATGGGAAGTTAATCCCTTTTCTACGAAGTTTTTAAGCCTAAGATATGTGTAGCACTCTTTCACTTGGAGACCATATCTGGACACCATCTCCACAAATGGTACCACCTTATTATCTGATATAATTTGATCGATTGAACGTATGCCACTATTCCTCCAAGTTTTCAAATGTATCTCTTGGATCTGGGTTTCTATGATATTCAACAGCAAGTATCTTTCAGTTCTAAACCCAGGAAAATATGTATTTCTTACTTTTTTCCAATAGGAGCAGAGATCTTCTGCTACTGGGCTGTTTATCTGTTTTTTACTTCTTGTATTCCAGAACAGGTTTTCAGTAATACTAAGACCTCTTTGCTCCATTAGGATCCACTTATCTTTTACCGGGTCCAAATGCGTCAATTTGGCCATATGTGCTAACATTGCAGCATCGTGTATCCTAACTAAGTCTGGGGCTCTCAGTCCCCCCTGTTCATGTTTTCAGAAATAACTGCTAACGATACTCTTGCCCTCCTATTTTGCCAGATAAATTTGTTAAACTGTGATTGAGATTGTTTAAGAATTTTAAGATCTACACTAAGTGGGATCGATCTTAACATAAAATAGAGGCGAAGAAGGATATAATAATTTTGTACATTAATTCTCCCCAGCCAAGAGACATATAATGGTCTCCACTCATTCTTTTTATTAGCGAAGTCAGAGAGCAGTGGTTGGTAATTAAGGGCTATAGGTTTTTTGGGTCACTTGAGATCTGGATTCCCAGATAGTTTATCGACTCTGCTTTCCATTGTAATCCATATGTCTTTTTTAAATATTCCAGTTCTTTCTGGTCAATACAGCTTTCCAAGGCCTGACACTTCCCCAGATTTAATTTGTAGTATGAAATGTTGGAAAAGTTATCAATCTCCCTCATCAGGGACTTCACGGATCCAGTAGGGTCTCTTTAATGTGAGTATAATATCGTCCGCTAAGATGGAGATTTTAAATTCCTCCTTACCATTTTCTACGCCCTGGATACTTCTATTGTCCCTAATTCTTTGAGCTAGAGGTAGGACATACAACAAGGGGGCAAATGGGCAGCCCTGCCGTGTCCCGTTGTAAATCTCAAACCATTCAGTTGTAATGCTCGAACCATTTATTCTGGCACTTGGTTTTGTGTATAGTGCCCAGATTGCTTTAAGATAGGAGCCTTCGAATCAAAAGGCTGTTAGGGTTTCATAAAGGTAGGTCCAGCTGACCATGTCAAACGCCTTCTTGGCATCTAGTGACAGGGTCAGCATGGACCCACCCCTTTTTTTTTTCAAGAAATAAGATGTCCAGGTTCTTTTTGACATTATCCGTTGCACTTCTCTTAGGGATGAAACCTGACTGGTCCGGGTGAATCAGGCGCGATACTATTTTCTTCAACCTGCCTGCCAGTACTGCAGAGAAAATCTTAATGTCTGTGTCGATTAAAGAGATCGGCCTGTAGTTTTTGATCTCTGTTCTTTCTTTGCCCTCTTTTAAAATTGGACTTTTATTAGTCTTCAATAGTTCCTTTTGCATCTCTCCATTACTTTTGATTTCCTCGAACAGTCCTTGCAGGCAGGGAACAATCTCGCTTCTAAACACCATATAAAAAACTTTGAGAACCCATTTGGGCCCGGAGATATTTTTTTTTTTTTAGATTACCTATGCTAGCTCCTATTTCTGTAGTTGTAAATGGGGCATTTAGGATCTCACGTTCCTCCGTTGTTAATGTGGAAAGAGTGATATTACTTAGATATTGTTGAAAGGTGATCTCTATTTAAGTGATAGAGATCACGATAGTAATCTACAAAGGCCTCTCCTATTTTCCCCGGGTCCAGCAGGGTCCTCCCACTATAGTTTATTTTGCTTATGTTATACCTAACTCTCTGTTTTTTTAGCACATTTGAAAGCAGTTTGTCGGCTCTATTGCCCCTCGCATACCATTTTTGCTTTAGATATAGAAGGTTTTTATTGGTATTTTCCATATTTCTATCTCTAATTAGTTGTTTTACCTCTTTTCTTTTTATTAATAGATCGTTTTGTAATGTCTGTTTATGTCGTTCTTCCAGTTTGTATAATTCTAAATGTAATTGTTGGTAGGTCAACCCTTTTTTTTTTTCCTCCTGCACCAATTTTAATAAGGTTGACCCGGATTACTGCTTTTAAAGTACAACACAAACTAGCACTGGAGATTAGTTCTTTGTCATTCTCTTTGAGGAAATTCTGAATATCTAATGCTAGTTGTTTTTTAATGTTATCTTTCATTAATAAGGATTCATTTAGTTTCCGATTGAATTTTTTTTTTATTATACCCTCCTCCATTATTAGGGTCACTGGTGCGTGATCCGACCATGATGCAGATCCTATTTCGTATCTAAGATTGCTATCGAAACCGTCTCTGGTAACAAAAATCATATCTATACGTGAGTATGTGTCATGAGGAATTGAATAAAATGTGTAGTCCCTATTTAGTGGATTCAACAATCTCCATATGTCAATTAAGTGATTTTTAATCAAAAATTCCGAAAATTTCTTAGCATTATGTGTTAATCTGCTATTTATTATTTTCCCCTTGTGAAGTTTTTTTTATCTAACTCAGTGTCTATTACCAAATTAAAGTCGCCGCCTATCAGTAATTTACCTTGTTTTACTTTTTCTACCCGTGACATTAATTTCTCCATAAATGTTATAACATTTTCATTCGGTGCAGGTGCATATACATTAACTAGTGTGTACAATATATTATTTATTCTACATATAAGTAACACATATCTTCCATTATTGTCTACCATTTTGTGAACTATTTCAATTGCTAGATTGTTTTTAAATATAATAGATACCCCTCTACTTTTTTATGTGTATGATAGGAGGCTGAATATATGTGCGGATATTTATTACTAAAAAGCAGTTTTTGTGAGTTTTTTGTCCAGTGTGTTTCTTGGATCATCGCAATGTCTATATTGTCATTTACTAACATTTCAATCAGGGCTTTCCTCTTATAGGGTGAATTCAGGCCTTGTGCATTAATGGAACATAATTTGATAACCATTCCAGTGGATCCATTTTCTCATTTGACACCAAGGGCTACTTTCATCACTCACATTAACTCTCAAGCATTCCTCTCTCACATTCATACCAGATCACGTACCTACTGCCCCAGTCCTTTGACTGAGGCAGTGTACCTTCTCTGCTCTTTTGTCGTCTTTTCTATTGACTCCATTGGGAGTTCACAAGAGCTCCCCTTCGCCCTTCAGGAGTTCTGTGGAGTAGTGGGCGCTGTCCCTCCATTTATTACCTGGAAGGTGTTGAGTCCTCTTCTCTTTTTTCAGAAGCAGAGATGTATCTACCAACATCTGCCACAATCATAGCGCTACCCCTGACTCCCCTCCCCCATCGAGGAGGGAGCATCAACACACCCCAAGGCCTCCCACCCTCAACCCCCCATAATTCCAGGGAAGCGCAGGGGGGGTGGCAAAGCCTCCCCCCGCCCCCCCCCCCCGGCCACCCACACCATGAAGTGGGGTCGGCAGCTGGGAGGAGGAAGGAGGAAGGAAATCACGGGGAACACAAAAACACAAAAACCGGCAACACAACACTTCCTATTCCCCCATCCACCACAAGGAAGTCAAATTTCGGCCATTTCAACCATTTGGGGTTCTTTTTTTTTTTTTTTCTTTCTCTTATCCCTTTTTTTTTTTTATCCTATAACCCCAACTCCCTTCCTTGAAGGATCATAGACCCCCATATCAATTTGACAAGTTCCATTTTTTCAGGAGTTCAATTCCTTGCTCTCTTGATTCTATTATATGTCTTTCATCTTTGTAGAAAATATAGATCTTAAGGGGGAAACCCCATGAAAACTTGATTTGTTCTCTAAAGAGAATGTCTGTGACTTCTCTCAGTTTTGGCTCTTTGTTGTCTTGTGAAGAATGAAATGTCCTGCATCATTCTCAATCCCCTATATTTCTCTGGGATCTTTCTATAAACCGAAATAAAGTCCCCATTCATAAGAAATTCAATAGCATTACATGTATTCCATGAGCCGAAAGTCTATAAACAGAAAGACATTCTGTTTATAGACTTTCGGTTTATAGAATAGCAATAGCATTACATGTTTTCTATAAACCGAAAGTCTATAAACCGAATGTCTTTCGGTTTATAGACTTTCAGTTTATGGAATACATGTAATGCTATTGCTATTCTATAAACCGAAATAGAGTCCCCATTCATAAGCTTAGGTCAATTGACCTATTCTTATGAATGGGGACTCTATTTCGCTTTATAGAAAGCCAATAGCATTACATGGATATTGGCTTTCTATAAACCGAAATAGAGTCCCCATTAATCCGAATAGGTCAATTGACCTATTCGTATGAATGGGGACACTCACCCACATTTTACTTCATTTTGCAGCCCTCTAGCTCTTTCCAGGACTTTTTTATAGGCATTTTAGTGGCCAAAAGTTCGGGTCCCCATTGACTTCAATGAGGTCCGGGGTCAAGTTCGGGGTCAAGTTCGACCCCGAACCCGGACTTTTTTCCAAAGTTCGGCCGAACATCCAGATGTCCGCTCAACTCTAGTCATGTCACCAAGGGGTTAACAGTCTTCAAGGTTTTGTTGTGCCCACCAATAAAGTTGGCATTGTCCATAATGTTTTTATCTCATAATTCCTTCACTGTGATGTTTTTATTTTGCTATGCCAACATAATGCTAGTACACCATAGTACACTGTAGTACCAGTATTACATTTTCTTCATTGTTGTAACTTTAGTCCTGGATGTATCTTTCTCATCAGCCCTGCCAGTCTATTTCCAGTCATCCTCACCCGAGGTGACATTTTGATGCCAGAAGACTCATGGACACCATTCCCAAGTACTGCAGCAATGACAACATTTTATTACTAATAATTAGAATTATAATGAAATTTATTTTAACTGGACCAGGCTGCACATTTCCTCTATGGAAAAGAGAAGTTGGCAATCTGCATGTGTGTTGATATTTTAGTGGTCTTTATTGGGTTAGTTTTAGATATTTTAATCATTGTAATATTTAGTAAAAGACTGGCACTTTTTCATTTTGCTTATTTACTTGCTTGGTTGGCATTTGGCTGACATTCAGCTGTGGCTAGATTTGGTTGCATATTAATCTTCTGCACACTCAGTAAGAACATGTATAACTAACTGGTAAAATCAGTAATTCAGCATTACTTACTCGCTATGCACTGTATTATTTAATGGGACAAAAAGCCATTCAATGCAATTAACATGATTTGCTTCATACTATATTGGCAGCTGGTATGTTTCATTAAAATTGTAGGCAATCAGAGTGAATTCATTGACTGAATTGACAATGGATAATGCTGATCTTTGCATCAGTAAAAGATTCCTACCAGATTATATCTCATATGTATAATTTTAAAATGTTTACTTCTAAGAATATAATTCTAGTTCTATATTTACACCAATGAGGCCAAAGGAAATCCTTTCCGTAGGCTAAATACTTTCCTGCACAATCAGGATATGTTTTTAACTCTGGAAGTACGTGATAGGTTGTAGAAAAATATGTTGAATTCACTATAATATTTGACTCATGCCCTCCCCAGTGATTACTCTGCATGTTTACACCAGGTGCAGCAGTACTGATTATATAGATACTGAGGATATAATGTTTTGTTTCATTTAAATAACTTCCTGTGCTCCTTGAATTTAATACATTGTGTGGACTGTGAAAAACTTGCCTTTATACACAGTAGGATCTCTTAACAGTGCAACACTTTGTCTGATGACATCACTATAGAGACAGAAAATTCCATTCATTAGAATGAAATTATTCTCATTGGTTCTTTTTACTTTTACTCAGCTATTGTGGGCAGTCCTAATTTCTTGCACACTGTTGTAATTTCACAATTTCACAATCTAGCTGTAAGTATGTTATATGTTAAGCAATGCAAAATGTCTTACATATACAAAATAACTTACATGTAAGCAGATACTGTTTTTCTATTAAATGTGATTGTTATATTTTACTCACTGGATACTTTGTGGTCATGTTCCTTTGAGTCTACTCCATAGATGGACATCAGCTGGAGCTGACGGATGCTTTATATATATCTCCTGCCTAAAAAGGTGTTGTGAGTGTATCAAGACTTTTCCTTCTGTAATAGTTTGAGATTATCTTCTCACCAATCATTTGATATTTACCACAGTTTGTTTTAAGCGCACTATTTGTCATTTTTGTTTTATAATGCATTTGAAAGTACTTTGAAAGCACATTAACATGCATTAATATTTGGAAGTTGCATGTTGGGCACCAGACAGTCCCTTTAAAGCACATTGCTTTGTGGAAGGACCTGAAGCAAACTGTCCCTAGACGGAAACACTCAAATGTCACCAAGTTAATAATTGGGCCAAAATTACTCAAAGCAGATGAGCTAAACTGAATAACTATTAGTGAAAATCCTAATTTGAAGTAATTGCTTCTCATGGGGGTAGCACCATATACTGAATCTAAAGGTTAAACATCTTTTTTCACATAATGATATTGAGTTGAAGTGGTGAATCAATTGTGGATGTTCACATCTGACAAAGCATTATGTTCATGTAGTAATTGTTTAGTCATGTCATATCTGCTACTATAGAGAGATTATGAATATTAAGATCTGCTAGACATGTTACATGTCCATAAACTGATATGAAACTGAAATGAGTGTATGCAGATCAAATTAAGATTAGACAGGACTGTGAAGACTGACATATGAAGCATGGCATAGATTATTTTGATCATTTGCAACATTGCTCACGTAGTCTGGGTAAGATTAGTCTGATACGTTTTATGATATGCTCTCTGGGTACTGGTGCAGTGAGCAGAAACATGTCATGCACCCAAGTAAGAATTCTACTGTAGAGCAGGCTACTAAATTGTGTCTGTTCTTGGTTTGAGCTGCACACACTCTATTCTACTAAAATTAAACTGGTCTCAAGGTCTAAAAGAGAACACCAATGCTGCTCTCAAACTTTTGATGTAACCTACCATCAGTAATTCACCAGCCAAGGATTTGTCTTTCTGTCTGCCATATTTTTTGTACGTAGGAAATGTATTCTTTCTGTTGCGTCAAAACTATTATTGCTGAATACATCATTGGGGCAGATGGTCCTATGTTTATACATATACAATATATACATATAAATACATATATACATACATACATATATATATATATATATATATATATATATATATATATATATATGACCATTGCAATATCAAATATTCAAACACTCAGTTACATTTTCTCAGAAGAAAAGATAATATAATACACTTTAGACAACTTCTAGCCTCTTGAAATCTTATTCCAACTGAGGTATGAATGCTAAAATCAACTGTCAATTTCAATCAAGTGAAATGGAAGCATAAAAACATCATCATTGTAAATAAACAGAGACTGAGAATCTTGATTGCAATAATAAAGCACAGGTACTAATCAACCAAAACACAAAGAAAGAAAGAAAATATGATGCATGAAGAAAAAAACAGGTAGATTATATAATAGACCAGGGGCGTTGCTAGGTCTTCGGATGATCTGGGGCTAGAGTCCAGATGAGCTCGGTCACACACAGGGGCGTACCTAGAGCATTTGGCACCTGGGGCGGACCCTGAGTGTTGCACCCCCCACCCCCATAATAAAAATGTAAGAAAACACCCACACATTTTTCAGTGTTTGAAAATTGTACAATTATAGATACCAGGAATATTGTGCCACTCAGAACCCAGTAATATTGTGCCAGTCAGATACCAGTAATATTGTGCCAGTCAGATACCAGGAATAGTGTGCCATTCAGAGCCCAGTAATATTGTGCCAGTAAGATACCAGTAATATTGTGCCACTCAGAGCCCAGTAATATTGTGCCAGTCAGATACCAGGAATATTGTGTTATTCAGAGCCCAGTAATAGTGTGCCAGTCAGATGCCTGTAATATTTTGCCAGTCAGAGCCCAGTAATAGTGTGCCAGTCAGAACCCAGTAATATTGTGCCACTCAGAACCCAGTAATATTGTGCCACTCAGAGACCAGGAATATTGTGCCACTCAGAGCCCAGGAATATTGTGCCAATCAGATGCCCAGTAATATTGTGCCAATCATAGCCCAGTAATATTGTGCCACTCAGAACCCAGTAATATTGTGCCACTCAGAGCCCAGGAATATTGTGCCACTCAGAGCCCAGGAATATTGTGCCAATCATAGCCCAGTAATATTGTGCCACTCAGAACCCAGTAATATTGTGCCACTCAGAGCCCAGGAATATTGTACCATTCAGAGCCCAGTAATATTGTGCCACTAAGAACTCAGTAATATTGTGGCAATCATAGCCCAGTAATATTGTGCCAATCATAGCCCAAGAATATTGTGCCACTCAGAACCCAGTAATATTGTGCCAATCATAGCCCAAGAATATTGTGCCACTCAGAACCCAGTAATATTGTGCCAATCATAGCCCAAGAATATTGTGCCACTCAGAACCCAGTAATATTGTGCCAATCATAGCCCAGTAATATTGTGCCATTCAGAACCCAGTAATATTGTGCCAATCATAGCCCAAGAATATTGTGCCACTCAGAACCCAGTAATATTGTGCCAATCATAGCCCAAGAATATTGTGCCACTCAGAACCCAGTAATATTGTGCCAATCATAGCCCAAGAATATTGTGCCACTCAGAACCCAGTAATATTGTGCCAATCATAGCCCAAGAATATTGTGCCACTCAGAACCCAGTAATATTGTGCCAATCATAGCCCAAGAATATTGTGCCACTCAGAACCCAGTAATATTGTGCCAATCATAGCCCAAGAATATTGTGCCACTCAGAACCCAGTAATATTGTGCCAATCATAGCCCAAGAATATTGTGCCAGTCAGAACCAAGTAATATTGTGCCAGTCATAGCCCAGTAATATTGTGCCACTCAGAACCCAGTAATATTGTGCCAATCATAGCCCAGTAATATTGTGCCACTCAGAACCCAGTAATATTGTGCCAATGATAGCCCAAGAATATTGTGCCACTCAGAACCCAGTAATATTGTGCCAATCATAGCCCAGTAATATTGTGCCACTCAGAACCCAGTAATACCCACACACACCTAGACACCCTGACATACACACACACACACACCTAGACACCCATACACAGTCACATTTTTTTTTTTTTACTTACCTTACACTTGGTCCGTCATCCAGGACCTTCTGCCGGATGTCCGTCCACCTGACATCCGGCAAGCAGCTGACACAGCGCGACGGGGGCGGAGCTTGCACCCGTCGCGCTGTGATCTCTATGGCCAGGAGGAGAGGCTAGGGAGCGAGCTCCCTTTAGCAGCCTCTCCTTCCGATTGGCCCTCACCCCCGCGTGAGGTGAATCCTCCGATTCTGGGACTATGTCCCAGACGGAGGAAAGCTCACCGGGGGATTTTTTTTTATTTTTTTTTATATTTATAGCCCTGGAGTCTCGGGGCTAAAGAATACTTTAGCCCCAGAGTCTCCATTCGGGGCTATGAAGAGGGGACTCGGGGCTATAGCCCCAGTAGCCCACCCCTAGCGACGCCTCTGTACTAGACCAAATACCATGCAGTGTGTCTTTGTAATAATGGGTTCATATGTGGGGATGAGAGACTTTAAAAATTAAAAAAATAGTTTTACACTTTTCCCCAATTTGTCACTAGAAAGGGTGCACTGTCGGATTATTAATAACCATAAAAATATGAATATGAATTATTAATTATGAATCATTAAAAAATATGAAAATTGATGATTCATATCTATGGGTCCGACCAAAAATACCCATATAAAGAATTTGGTATGTATGTAAAGAGTTTGGATGACTTTTTTTTACAAAAGTAAATACAATGCAACAATTATTAACCCCTTGACGACAAAGGACGTGCCAGGCACGTCCTGGGAGAAACTCCCTGGCACGTCCTGCATTGAATGAAGCGGTTTTCGCGATCAACGATCGCGAAAACCGCTTTAACAGTGCTGGTCTATTGCCTCGACATCGAGGCAATAGCCAGCACCGAAATTTCTATTTCGGGACCCCCCACGATCGCCCCACGGAGCGATCGTGGGGAGCCATATTGACGCAGCATGCTGCTCCGTCAATATGGCTAAGTCCTCTGCCGGTCTGAGCTTCGGAAGTGAAAGTAACTTCACTTCCGTCGCTATGAATATGCTACTTGACTACCCCTAGTGGTAGTTTAGTAGCATTGCAATGGGAAATATTTAAAATAAATATTTAATTAATTAAAAACAGGTTATTTAGCTATATTAGCCTATAGGGTTAAAATTAAATATTTTTTAGCATAAGGGATAGGGTTAAAATTAAATTAAAGTAAAAAAATATTAAGGGATATAATAAGGATTAGAGTTGGGGTTAAATTTAGTGTTAGGGTTAAATTTTTGGTTCGGGTTGGGGTCAAAAGATCAATATAGGAAAAAACCAAAAAACACTATTTTTGGTTTTTGCCCCATAACTCGCAAAAAAATACTGAAAAATATGGAAACATGCATATTTTTGAACTCGGGAGAACATTTAGAAACTATTTAGACGGGGTCTTTTTTAATGATTTTATTTGTGTAAATTATATTTTAGGTCAAAGTTAGAAAAAGTGTGTTTTTTTAAATTTTTCATCATATTTTATGATTTATTTTGTAGTAAATTATAAGATATGATGAACATAATGGTATCTAATGAAAGCCCTTCTTATGACGATAAAAACAACATATAATTTGTGTGGGTACTGTATGTGAGAAAGAAAAAAATTACAGCTAAACACAAACATCCTAGAAATATCAAAACAGCCATTGTCACCAAGGGAAAGTCAAGGTGAAAATGTCTTGTCACTAAGGGGTTAATTAAATAACAATTAATTTATTGAAAAAATAAAAAATAAAGATAAAACGATAAGCAAAATAGCATAACAACAAAAGACAATATCAAGAGATGTTAATCATAATCCACATGAATGACTTATAACATATGTAAATAGGACGAAACATGAATTATGCAGCTCTGTACCTGTATCAACATGCATGTAGTCTAAGTTACTATGCAGTTAACTTTCTGACCATAAGATGGCCATGCATTTTATTTAGATACAACCACACCTACATTGATAATGATTAGTAGTTAAAATTGGTAATGATAGTACACCATAATTACCTACAAATTACCAGCATATACTCTGCTTAGCTAAGGTAATATTACTAAATCATATAACTCAAGGTGGCTATTTTTTAATCTGCCCGGTAAATGACAATGTATGTATTCTAGCTAGACTTTAAGAATGAGAATCTTAGATAATCTCTGGAGATTAGATATTACATATTTCTGTAAATAGCTAGACTATAAGAATTTATGGTTCTTGGTAATATCTATAGGATATTCCTCTTGCTTCCTTCTGCAGAAAGGATGACAGATAAACACCAGGCTAAAACATATATATCCCAGAAATTGTGGGATTTAAGTTTAATTTACCCAATTATATATGCTAATTACATCCATAAAAATGTTTGTGCTAGAAACAAATTACCACATTTATACATTACCGGCAGAGGTGGGTTTTCAGTTGAGACTCCTTCCTTTGAAAAATTGATGGGAGTTACTTCTGGTACTAAGCTCAATACTATGTGTATGGAGATGTCTATTGTATAGTGAACATGTGCTATTAAAAGCCTCATATTCCTGAGTTCTCCCCAGAAGGAGAGAGACTCAGCCCATTTCTAAAACATTACCATCTCTCACCCCACTAGTGGCAGCTCTCCCGAAATCAGTCCCCCCGCTTCTTTCAGGTATCTCAGTCCTCTTTCTCTACACCTCCAGTATCAACTTATCAACCAAACCTTATTCCAGATTCTGTGACTTCTAGCCAATTGAATGGATGGGTGTGTTTAATTTAAATGAGATGATATCATGATTTATAGCTATACCTGGATTGTGAGTATAATGTGAGAAAAAATATTATTGAAATATAGAATTGTTAATACAATTTCAAATTAGAGTAAATATTCTTATCAATATTCTTATCATTTCACATTAGATAACTTATAATAAAATGTATATCACACTAATAAAACAATACAAACAGTATTCTAATTAATATGTAGGATTATACTTTACATATTTATTAGTGAAGGTGTGATATAATTATATGTTTTAATGAGCTATTTGAATCAACTAAGTGTGTTTGTAATAACCCTTATTATATTCTTCAAATCTAATATCCAAATAATATCACAGTCTGTGTCTTCAGTTTCTGCCAGTTTGGGTGAGCTACAAAGTTGAAGAGAAGCCCCCCTTCACCTCTTGTATGTATATAGACACAGCTGGGTCTGCATCAATACAATGAGGCTTAGAGTCATAAACATTCAACTAACAATGGTCACCTTATCTGTTCCGGTGATACTATGAACTTATCAGTAAAATATTTGGTTTCAGATAACAGAGTTAGGGAAAGACTTTCTTTTAGCCTCAGGGACACAGAATAAGATTTGAACACACAGAAGGATGTCCAAAAACTGACACAAAATGGAGGCTCCTGGCATCCATCTTGTTATCCTTTTGCTTCTGCTTTATTCATATGTACCAGTCTCGAGATTACTGTTCAATACCTCTGACAGCACTTTCCATCATCCGAATAAAGAGAGAAGAGGGATATCGTGGAAAGGTAAAATGTGATATATTTTTCACATATACTTTTCACTTCTTTCAATGTTATTAATATTATAACCACGAGTAGAAATCTCTTGGGCAGAGATTTCAACCCTTGGAGTTCCATCTTTTTACCATGTTTTGTGACATTTTTATTCATGTATATGAAAATAAATTATATGTTTTTATAAAGTTTGTATTATGTAAAGTAACAGAATATGTGAATTATGTGACTTTACATAGGCTATCTTCACATTTAACATTTTAAAACGTATGAATGTCCAACAAGCTACAATTAAAGATTCAATTATCGATGATATAAAAAAGGACAATATACATGAAAGTAATCCATGAACATATATTAGATCAGTACAGTGTACCTTTCCACAAATCTTTTCCATGTTTTCTTTTTCCTTCCTTAAACAACTAAAAACAGTAAAACCAATTAACTATAAAACCCCCTTGCTGCCCACACTGGTGTCTCCATCCACCTTGATACACAGATAGGTATAAAAGCTATAATAAATCTACAAAAGAAATAACCTAGACTTGTATGCAATACCAGAATTTAGCACAAAAGTAGTTTTTTTAATAAGTCATGGTTCACCTGACAAGGTTATGATATAGGGCTGCCAAATCTGAAAAACATTTTTGGTCTGTGTTTTTTTTAACCATCAAGGCTTCCAAAGAGTTCATTCGGATCAAGAAATACAGTTATTTGACTTTTTTATTTTTTTATTTCATAGTCTCCTGTTTATAACATCACCTGTGACTAAATATGCACATTACGCAATTCATATTGAAAAACAGGTCACTTGAATATCAGGCCACATGTGATTTCATAAACAGGAGACTGCACAGGCACTTTTTAAATACATTATTTTCCCCATTTAGGCATTTGCTTGGAATTTTGTTAACACAATGTGTAGATCATTTTTAATCTTTTTTTATCCTCTACATCCACAGTCAATACAATGTTTATGTGATTCAACATTTAGGTTTGAAGTTCCTTTGTCAGTTCCCTCTTTCATGGATGATGCCCAATATGTGCACTTGTGCATTGGCTCTCTACTACATGTAATAGTTTGTCTCTGTTCATCTAATATAGTCTAAATTCTCTTTTATGCTCTGTACAAAGCACTGCGTAAATTGTTGGTGGTATGTAAATAAATGGTAATGGCATGAAACACGTGGGGCCATGTTACAATTTGAACAGAAAGCTATGTGTTTGGATATATTTCAGTTAATGTGCTGCTAAGTTGTCTTTATTCCTTTAGATGGCTTATAATATGTAGGGCTCTGGCTAGCGGAGTGTCAGGGAGGAACCCAAGATGCAGGTGTAGACTTATGTTAATAGGAAAGTCCAGAATACAGGCAGTGTTCATAAATGGCAGGCAGCTGACAAAGGGTAAATCCAGGTCACAAGCAGGGTCAATAGGTAGGCAGCAGAAAAGGGGTTAATCCAGGTAACAATCAGGGTCAATAGGTGGGCAGCAAGCAAAGGGGTAATCCAGGTAACAATCAAGGTCAATAGGCAGGCAGCAGGCAAAGGGTTAATCCAGGTAACAATCAGTGTCAATAGACAGGCAGCAGGCAAAGGGTTAATCCAGGTAACAATCAGGGTCAATAGGAAATAGGTATGCAAAAGGTTGGCTCAAGAATCTCTGTGCACACAGGGACAGCCAGCAATAACTGAGCACCATGTTGAGGGAGCTTGGGGTTTTTTATAGTAGTATTGGGTGGGTCCTCCTCATTAGTTCTGCTAACCTCACCTCTCCAACTCTCCCATTAGGGGCTAGTGCCAGGGGGTGGTACAATGTAGATAAAGGAGAGAACAAATGGGCATGCACTCCAGGCTCCGGTGAAATATAAAAATCCAAAATTTATTTGTGGGATCCGATCAGAAAAATAATACAGCAACAACACAGGAATTGTGATATAATAAAAAACAATGTGGTACAATGTATTTGGGTGTGAGCCACGCCCCCTCCGCAGGCCTCATCACAACCAAGGTGGTAGCATGGAGATAGCGGTGTTAAGTGCCTCAAAAAGTGGACAAAATAAGTTCACTTCAATTGAAAAGCCAACATGTGAACAATTGAAATTTTAATAAATCTTCATGCCATCACGGGTAAGTCTTAAGAGTTGGCCGCTGGCTATTTACTTTTACACTGGGTCCAATCTCAGTTTCAGGTAAAAGTTTTTCCATGGCACTGTTTCCAGAATGTTCCTCCGGTATTTCAGACTTTTGTGCTGCATCAACAGCAGAGGGTAGCATAGGTAGGTTCCAACTATGCAGTAATCTCTCACTGTCCGCCAGGTCATCAGTTGACAAAAGTTTATTATCCCTTGATACAGCGAGAGAATGTTGTGTTTGTCTGTCCTCGTCTTCGGAATCTTCCGAGGAAGATACAGTGTTTGTATGCAGAGACATCAAATGTGTTCTGGTTATGGGCATCTGGGGCCTAGTCAGCAAGGAATTTTGCCTGTTTTCATCAAATTGTGGTGAAGTCCATGTGATGTGTGACCTCTCCTGCTACTAGTTGGGTCCAACCACCGGAAAATTAATTCTTACTTTTTTTTTAATATGTTTTGCTGTTAAAAAACAGGTTTCAGTTGCTAATCTTCATCATCAGCATCAACACAAAATGCATGACAAATATGGTGGCATTAAAATTAACAGATTAATTTTATTAGCTATTGAAAGAACCGTGTAATGACATAATGTGAAAAAAGCTGGACATTCCCCATGTATTTTGTTCATTAACAATTCTAAATGAATTTGGCTATATTTAGGGAATGCGGGTGCTAAACTTCAGATTCTCCAGGCACCAACATTGTTCATGGTGGACATTTACTGGACTTTGTGACAAACAATTTAATGATGTTTTATGGACCTTCACAGACCTTTTACTTATCCCTGCCCAGGCAAAACTCATTGTGTTAGGTTTGTCTGGAGGAGTTGAATGACCTTGACTTTGGTTCCTGAAACATTGTCATGTATGGGTGAATGTTTATGGATTCTAGATGAGGCTGAAGAAACACTTTTTTCTCCATACTAATTATATATTTCACACTTTAATCTATCACACTTCTGTATTTTTAGCAATATACTTAGTCATGTAGGAATGACAGTGTTTTTTTCATGTATTACTCATGGCTCTCCAACTTCTAATTAAAGGTGTTATTATATTAAAGAAATTAAAGCACAAAATGATTTTGTATTCTAACATACCATTTTGGTATTATTTGTAACATTTTAACAGAATCTTATTGTAAAGATAGGACATAAACATTTTGTTTATTTCACGCCTAAGCAACTCTGAAAACAGACTCTCCTGCCGTTTTTAATGTGATAGAGTTAAACAAGCACATAGATTAAGGGGAGAATATTTTAAAAGCACTGTTCCAGACAGCAATACTTTATAAAAGTGTGGTTTCATGGAAGGGGAAGCTAAATAAACAGATCTAGCACTTTATTTTGTTTCTTAATGCTCTGCTCCATTAAAAAAAAAGATTAAAAAGAAAGTTCCTGAGGTTTCTTTGCAACAGAATATTGCCCTCCGCTATCTGTGACATAGCTGAAAAGGGGAACTCCTAAAACACTTCCCATCTGTCATCCCATGCTAGTAGTGCACATGAAACAGCATCACTCCATACACAATGTTTCCCAATTATGGCCAGTGTATAATGAATGTGTAATCATCTTTAAATCATATCATTCCATACAGCTATTAATGCTTGAGTGATGATGGTAAGGTGTGATATGTCATAGGAAAATGACACCTTGGCATATTATACTATATCACAAACATGATATCAATGTCACATCATACCATATGTCATACACTACATGGACAAAAGTATTGTGACACCTGTACATTACACCAATTATGACATTGAATTATAATTCAATAGAAATGAATATCATTTTTTTTTCATATTTAAGCCCTTGTTTTCAGTTCATCTCAAATGCATTTGATGGGGTTTAAGTCAGGGCTGTGTGCAGGCCAGTCAAGCTCTTCAACACCAAACACATCCAACAATGACCTAATAATGGACCTTGCTTTGTGCACATGAGCACAGTCATGGAACAGTAAAGGGCATTTCTCAAAGCATAGTTTTGCCCAAAATTACTTGGTAAGCTGATGCATTACGATTTCTCTTGACTGGATGTAAGGGGCCTAAAATGTTACAGTTGACACAGTACAGTCAGCCAGGTAATGTTCTTCTTGCATTCGCCAAACCCAGAATCACACATAAGATTGCCAAACAGTGAAGAATGATTCTTCACTCCACAGAACACTTTTACACTGTTTAGGAGTTCAGTGGCGGCCTGCTTCACATCACTTGATCCAATGCTTGGCATTATGCTTGGTGATGTGAGGCTGCATTCAGCTGCTACTCCATGAAAACCCATTCCAGTCACACAGTTTGTGCTGAGTAGAGGTTTGGGATTCCTTTTGAATTAGCATTGGCTTTTTTTTTTACGCACCATGCGCCACAGCACTCGGTGGCCGCACTCTGTGACTTTATTTGTTCTTTCACTTTGTGAATGAGTTGCTGCTGTTCATTCCTACTTGCACTTTCCAATAACACTGCTTACAGTTGATCATGGAATATCTAGCAGGGATGAAATTTACAAACGTATTGCATAGGTGGCATCCTATCACAGTACCACGCTTGAATTATCTGAGCTCTTCAGAAAGACCCATTTAAAAAATAATTGTAAATGCAAAATGTGTGACTTTTGATAAGAAATACAGGAAAAGTTACAGGACTCAACACTAAAAAATAAAAACAGGGCAGAGACAGACAGGGTACAGACAAAGGGTATGGTCAGTGGTGTATCTTGATTTTGTGCTGCCCTAGGCAGACAAAATCTGGGCACCCCCCTACCCAAGCTGCACACCCACATTACACACCTAAGACATGCCCCATCACCTCCATTTCATGACCCCACATCACACATAACATTCAGACTCACATCAAGCTCATACTCCCATCACACACACACTCCTACTCCCATCACACTCAGTCACACACACTGACTCCCATCACACACACTCTGACTCCCATCACACTCAGTCACACACACTGTCTCCCATCACACACACTCTGACTCCCATCACACTCAGTCACACACACTGTCTCCCATCACACACACTCTGACTCTCATCACACTCAGTCACACACACTGTCTCCCATCAAACACACTCTGACTCCCATCACACTCAGTCACACACACTGTCTCCCATCACAGACACTCTGATTCCCATCAGCACTTACCTTTCCCTGGTGGCTAGTGGCAGGCAGCATGGTCCCTCCATACGCGCGCCCGTTACGTGACTGTCGGCACTTCCCTGTCACACTGCACGGGGAGCCGAACAGGCAGCAGGGAGGTTTCTCTGTGCTGCCTGTTCGGCTCCCCGTGCAGCCTGGCAGGCTGAGCAATGGTGATGGGGGATCTTCCGATCCCCTCTCACCTCCGTCTCTGCTTGCGAGCGCGGTCTTTTTTTTATTTTTTAAAGGGACGGGGTTTTTTTTAAATTTCTTTTTTTTTTTCAGTGCTGGGGGGCGCTGCCACCCCCCAAAATTTGCCGCCCTAGGCATCCGCCTAGGATGCCTCGCGGTAAATACAGCACTGGGTATGGTTACAGAACAAAAGGAGACATACACAACCACATACATAAACACAGGACTAGAAAGGAAAAACTACCTGGGATCTCTTAACATTTCTGAGAAACCTGTGAAATTTCTCTTCGTTTGCTTAGGTGTATGTATAAATGTTCTGCAGACTCCCATCAACGCTAGGCAATCCAAGCCCAAACATGCTCTTGTGCAAAAAAATAGAAGGAATATGCAGAGGCAGCCACTTTACATTCTGCTGACGTTGTTGCAAAAATTATAAGTTTATTGTAAAGTGACGGTAGGTACAAATGTGCAAAAAACAGCAGCAAAATATGCCTTACGCGTTTCGTGCTATGTCTTAATAAACAGACATATAAAACAGCAAAAGCGGCCAGCTCTCTTGCAAATGGCTTAGGATGGGGGTGCATAGCAAGCCACGGGGTGTTGTTAATCAGGAGACATCACAGACTCATTTACACCACAGTTTTCTCTTAATCATGCATTTGGCTGCATTCCTGCTAACACAATGTGTAGATCATTTTACCTTCTCTACATTTATGGTGCAAGCAGTGTTTAGGTGATGAGTTTCAAGATTTCTTTGAAGGTGCTTGTGGCGGAACCAACCTCGCCACTATGTTCTGGAGAAGCCTGGTTGCTCGCCTGCTGCCTCTGGACTATGGCCCAATGGTAAAAGCTTGTATTTTCCCCTGCAGAAAGGCTTGTTCGTGCCTTTCTGCCTGGGTGTTCGGTAGATTAAATCTACCGAACCAACTCACGAATGAACGGACCACCTGGGTAATGGATGTGCCATAACACTATACGTTAATATTGTTAGTTAGTTATATTCTGTTAGTGTATTGGTTTATGTGTAATGTTTAATTCTGTGAGTAGACCACTCTGAAGGTTTATAATGTGACAGTGACTCCAATAGTATACTCCAACATCCATTGTTCTGTTTTAACTGGATTAACTGGTAAACTGATTATGTTGTGTACATTACTGTGTGTATTGTAATTAGGTCTACTCACTCTATGTTAATTCCTATTTGGTTTGCAGTCTGAATGTCTAATGTTTCCTAGCCCCAGTTAGTTGGAGAACTATGTTTAGTTCCATCCCCCCCCCCCCCCCCCCATTGTATACTTATGTCTGTGATGTCATGTGTATGTCTTTATATAAGTCCGTGTTGTTACACAAATAAAGAGAGTTCTTCAATCTTGCTGTACCTAACTGCTCGATGTGCTGTCTATTTGGGTACAAAGAGCAAGGGTCCAGGAAAGACTTGCTGGGTGTGACGGTCCGTTACAATTGGTGGCAAGCGACGGGATGGTTCTCACAGCCCAAAAGGACAGATACAATGCAACACCATTTCCTGGATTTATTATTTGAGGACAACGCATGTCTCAGTACAGCGACCCTGACAGCAGCAGGATGGAACCAGGCTGGACCCAAACAGCAGTTCCATATGAGGAGGAAGACCTGGATGGCCGGGATGCAATAAGGAAAGGCATCTGGTACCAGGCACTGGATAACGTACAGTATCAGCGGGGCAAGGGACTCCCCAGCGAGGAGCAGTGACAGCAGACGCGACTGGCACTGCGGATGCCCTTCCTGGGAGAGCAGCCCCTGGAGCAATGGGTAAAGGAGCTCGAGCACCAGGTTTGGCAGGAGCTATGGCTAGAGGATGCCTGCCAGGCACTCTGGTGATATACAGTTCGGTATACACCCTGGACAGTGGAGCATGATAACCCGGAGGGAGAAGAGTTTAATGGCCCTGGCTTGCTGTGGGAGGCTTTCACAGAACCTGACTTTGGGAGCCCTGACGAGACCCGGTTCCAAGATATTTTTGACTGGAGGGAGGGTATGCAAGTCTGGGATGACCCCCACAAAGTGAGACCAGACTTGACGCACCTAGTATCCCTGGAATGGGAACTGGAGCAGGATTACAAACACCTGTTCCGCTCCATTGAGGATACCCAGCATGAAAGCATCGCGGCAGACCCAGGTCCAGAGCCCTTCAGCTGGGAGGATATCGTCGAGATGTACTGGGAGAACCTCCAGCCGGCAAGTGGAGATGGGACCGAGGTCTCTCCACTGGCCCCACAGGGAGAGGAGAGCATCGTCTCCATTCCCCAGTGGCAGTGTGATCTGCAGGGAATTGGGAGCCCAGTCTCCATTCCCCAGCGGCAGTGTGATTTGCAGGGAACAGAGAGCCCAGTCTCCTTTCCCAGCGGCAGGCTGAGTTACAGGGGGCAGAGACAGTCGGTCCTGCCCCCTAGCAGCAGAGTGTTTTATTTGGAGAGGAGAGCCTTGTCCTCCCTCCCCAGCGGCAGATACAGCAGGGAATAGAGAGCCTAGCCTCCTTTCCTCAGCGGCAGGCTGAGTTACAGGGGGCAGAGACAGTCGGTCCTGTCCCCCAGCGGCAGAGTGTTTTATTGGGAGAGGAGAGCCTTGTACTCCCTCCCCAGCGTCAGATAGAGCAGGGAATAGAGAGTTGGAGAACTATGTTTAGTTCCATCCTTCCCCCCCTTTGTATACTAATGTCTGTGATGTCATGTGTATGTCTTTATATTAGTCTGTGTTGTTACACAAATAAAGAGAGTTCTTCAATCTTGCTGAACCTAACTGCTAGATGTCCTGTCTATTTGGGTACAAAGAGCAAGGGTCCAGGAAAGACTTGCTGGGTGTGACGGTCCGTTACAGTGCTGTTCCATGTTTTTTTGTGTCTCAAATGATCTTAGTTTTTTTTTTCAATTATAATTTGTATTGAGTCAAAATTCAATGTGTAACAAATATCAAGACATCTTTGTGGATCAAATGTCAAACAGCAGCATTACAGTATACTGGATGTATGATGTAACAGATTCATCTTTATCTTTTAGAAAGACTAGTATAAACTTATTATAATGTTCTCATTGTTGGGAAAGAAAAATCAGCTTATAAATAAAATGTACGTTAGTCTAGACTCTTACAGGATTTCTGTCAAAAACAGTCACCATTATATTAATGGGTGATTAACTCCATCGCAATATATATATATATATATATATATATATATATATATATATATATATATATATATATATATATATATATATACACACATTCTTATAGTTTGTAAATAGCTTTTTATTTCTCCCAGGATCTCATATTTTGTCACTCAGGCTCCCTGAAATCCTGTGTGCACTCCCATATCTGACATCAACACAAGCACAGCACAGAGTTTCTGTCACAGACCATCATTGTGAAAGCATTGTATAAGGAGCTTTGCTGTTTCACATGCACCACCATAGGATGACAGGTGAATGTAGGCATTCTCTATAATATCACAAATAGAGGAGAATTTTGGGCGAATGACAAGACTCTGTTTTTAAGAAACCTAAGAAACTTACTATTCATTTTTATAAGAAAAAAAAAAATGCTAAATCTGTTTCTTTAGCTTTCCATTAAATGTTGACGCTCTTATATGGAGTATTGCTTCGTGGAACAGCACCTTAAACGTAAAAGATGGTCTTATTGAACACTAAAGGGTATACTTAATAAAGAGTAAACTGTAGGGAACTAAGATGGGAATTTCAAACTTTAGACCAATGTAGCCAAATTGGAAAAATTCGCCAATGCAGCTGAATGTGTTAATGTTTCCATATCAACTACTTTGGCCTTAAGTTATTTCTGTCTCAATTCTCTCTTCACTGAGTAGACCCTTCAGAGCTTTATTACTGAAAGAGGGTATTGCAGGAATTGGTCAAGGGAATTTCAAATATAAGGCCATAGAAACAGAATGTGTCGGCAGATAAGAACCATTCGGACCATCTAGTCTGCCCAATCATAGTTGTCAATTAAAATTCTCCAATGCAGCTGAACTGGAGACTTTTTCAAACTTGGCTACTTCAGAGACCTGCAATTCCCTCTTTCATGAATAAAGCCATAAATACAATGCTCCAAACGTGACCTAAAACTGTATAAAAGCATGTCTTTAATGTATAGTTAAAAAAAAGTGATTTTCAAGATGTAAGGACGTCATTTGTCCCATTTTTCTCGATCATTGCTAATCCTCAAATTGCAATAGTATTACTCTTTAGTACAATCAGCACAGAACTACAATGTTCCCAAAAATTTGAAATAGTGGTAATGGCACATGGAAATCCAGAGCATTACAATGTAATACATTTAATACAAAGATTGCCATTCTTTAATTCCTTACAACTGTAAAATCAGCAGCAGTTAAAACTGGAATAAAATAAAAAGTTTAGAAAAGTAGTTAGGTCAAAGTTATCATTAGGACCATAAAGTGCCTAATTGAAAATCTAATTAGATTCCATCCTATACAAAGGTTTAAACAGACTGCCGGTAATGAAATGTAAATGTATCATCTGAAACAGGTAGTTTTATACTTATCTTTCTCAGATTTAATTCAGTGAATAGCTTACATTGTGTGTAAATATTTCTAACGAGCCAGCAACAAATTAAAGCAGACTGCATTGTGTAAAGATTAGTGTTGGTGTTGTTCGGGTTCATACCGAACACTATGATTTTTGGACTCCGGACCCGAACACGGACATTCCACTGTATGTCCGGGTTGGAGTTCGGCGATTAATATTGCCTTAAATTTAAAATTACTAGTGACTGGACAGCTATTGCTGCCCACTCATTAGTAAAATACCCCCGCCCCCGCCATGGTCCCCACCCATTGCCGGCATGTAGGGACAATACAAAGAATGAGGGGGGGACCTAGTGTCCCCCCCGGTCCCCACCCATGGCAGGTGGGTGGGGACCCTAAAAAGAATGAGGGGGGACCTAGTTTCCCCCCCCCCCAGTCCCCACTCACGGTCGGCGGGTGGGGACCCTAATAAGAATGGGGGGGAGACCTATTGTCCCCCCCGCGGTCCCCACCCTTGAGCGGCGGGTGGGGACCCCAAATAAAGTGACAAGGGGTGCCCAGCCCCTAGTCACTTACCCCCCCCCCCAAATAAAAAAAATTCCTACCTACCCCCCCTCACCCTAATAATAGTGGGCAATATGCTATGTAAAAAAAAAAACAATTTTATACTTACCATTTAAGGTCTTCTCTAATCTGAGTTCTTCATTCTTTTTTTCTCTCTTTAGCCCTAAAAAAGGGCAAATAAAAAACCATAATATGCGCCGTAAAAAAAAAAAAAACGAGCGCAAAAAAAAAAATTATCCACGGGTGAAAAATAATCCATCTTCTTTTTTCTTTCTTCTTTCTTCAGCCCCAAAAAAGGCCAACTAAAAATCCATAATACGCGCCGCAGCTGTTAAAAATTTCAATCCAACCAATCAAAGTGCTCTGAGTCATTTTACACAGCGTGGGAAAGTTAAAAAAAGCAGAGCTCAGTCTGCACGGGCCCTCCATGGGCGAAGATGTATTTTTTTTTTCTCCACCCGTGGATTATTTTTTTTTGCGCTCAGGTTTTTTTTTTAACAGTTGCGGCGCATATTATGCATTTTTATTTGGCCTTTTTTGGGGCTGAAGAAGGAAAAATAAGAATGAAGAAAGAAGACCTCAAATGGTAAGTATAAAATTGTTTTTTTTTTTTACAGGTTAGCTCATGGGTGGGGACCGGGGGGGGGGGACACTAAGTCCCCCCCTCATTATTATTATTAGGGTCCCCACCCGCCAGCAATGGGTGGGGACCAGGGGGGGGGACACTAGGTCCCCCCCTCATTACCCTAGGAGGTTCGGGTTCAGGGTCAAGTTTGCCATTTCCATGACTTTTTTAGAGGCATTTTAGTGGCCAAAAGTAAATTTTTGATCTAATGTGTAGTCATATGAATAGATGCCTCAGATTTACAAAAAAAAATAGAAAACCAGAGAGTAAGTGATATTTTTCTAAGGGGAGGGAGGAGAGAGGGAAGGTAATCGTGAGCAGAAAATCATCTGGATAAGCTGCTACTTTATATTCCTTCTACCTCCATATGCTATAATATCACATACTTTTGCACATAGACTGCAGGAGCGGTTCCAGAAAATAAAACAAAAGGGGAGAAAGCAGACATACCTGCTTATTTATAAATAACTTAGGTGAGGAAGCCACTGGTATTAATATATAGGCTATTGGTGAACATTATAAGTCTCTTATGGCTTGTGAAAATTTTGGAGTAAAGTTTACAAATTCCAAAGTATTGAGGTGGCCTTTTCATTGTAAAGGGAGAATATTATTAAAGATATATTATGTGCTTGTGCATACCAAATCAAGTCAACATATCATGATTGCCCTGAGGGGACAACTCCTATTTGGTCCGGGTGAATCAGTGTAAGAATTTAATTTTTTGGGGTGGTTTTATGTAAATTTTTATAAAAGCAAGAAATTTGTTTAATTTAATGTTTCTTTGCCCAGCTATCATTTCCCACAACCTAGTGTGGTGAAATTCTGACCTTTTCCACTGTAAAGTATTACAGAAATCAAAGAAAGGAATGCTTAACTTCCCATACTGTTGTCAAAATGCCTTTCCCCAGGTCTAAAAAACATTAGGTTTGGTTTTGTATTTTGCTATTTTTTTTTGTACATTTATTTTTTATATCTAGGACTAGCAATTAGCCTGCCAGACCTGGCAGTTTGCTCTATACATAAGCATAGAAGTTTCCTTTATTTGATTTTATGTTTTGCAGTGTTTTTTGTAGATTTCAGTTTTTCAATGTTTTGATAATTTTCTGAGGTGAAGTGAAGTTCACAGAAGTTCCATCTGCATGCATCTTAAAAAGTGGCCACACCAGTAGCATTGTTCACCTTATTGCTGCCTCCTTAGCCTGATGCTTGCAGCTCAACAACAGCCTCATCCACCTTAGAGCGAAGAGACTCTGGTGACTCAAGCATGTGAAGAAGTTGTCAATCTCGAGCAACATGTCAGTAATTTTACCAGCTAGAGTTGGGTGCATAACTTGGATAAGAGGGAACAGCCGCTCCTCACCTAGCATTTGTTTTTGCTTCTGTGGAAGAGCAGAGGCAAGCATGGATGCAGTCAGAGGATCTTGACCTTGCACATGGACAGCAGGCTGCTACATGGCAACTTGTGGCTGGCCACTGAGATGTTGCTGAGGATTGCACACACCAGGGGCATATTTGTACTGAGGAACAGATCTAAGTGTTGAAGAGGCAGCTGCAGCAGACGCGGCAACTGCTGGCCTTGGACCCATTGTCTGAGTTGATGTATTTGAAACATGCTGTGCAGACACCACACGTGGAACCTGTGAAGTAGTTGGTCTCATTGCTCCAAAGGGTGGTCTTGGAGCGGCTGGGTGGATCGCTCCTTGTTAATTCTGGAATGGATGCCTAGCTCCTTGAGCAGTCAAGCGAGGGCTTGGTCTTAGCTGAGCAAGTTGTCCAGCAAGATAATATGCAGCACAGTTCTGAGTTGGTGGGATTGCTGCCCTGAAGTAGCTGACAGCACTGACACTTGCCATCCTCTGCATGTATTGGTTGGTCAGATGTGGTTGCTTCTCTTCCTTATGCTGTGCCAGGGCAACATACAAAGGTTTTGTGGCAACAGTTGTGCCATTAATTTCAGTAACTGCTTTGGTGGCCTCCTCAGGGGATGAGAAGCATACGAATCCAAACCCTTTGCTGTGACCGCCCTCCATCATAACCTTAGCACTAGTAATTGTCCCAAATGGTGAGAACTCTTTCCTTAACATTCAACATCAATGCCATCATCCAGATTTTTCATGTAAAGGTTAACACCCTGGTAGCTAGTGATTCAGTCCTATTTCATTTGCTTAAATTTGCTCTTCAACTCAGTTTGCCTTTTCACCTTATTCTGGGCACGCCCAACATAGATTGCTTTACCATTCATATCTTTCCCATTCATATCATCCACAGCTTTTTGTGCGTCCTCGTACCTTTCAAAGCTGACAAAGCCATATTTTTAAGATTTTCCACTAGCATCAGTCATAACTTTGACACTTAGAGCATATTTGCCAAGCTCAGTCTCTCTTTCATTTGCGGGACTTATACCGCCCAACAAACACTCTGCAGTCATTCAAGAGCATGCCATTCATTTTGTCAATTGCTCTCTCAGCAGCCTCCCGTTTCTCAAAGTGAACAAATCCATAACCCATTGATCCATTTTCATTGCATACCACCTTGCATGATAATATATTTCCAAATGCTGAAAATGTATCATACAGAGCTTTGTTATCAATGGACTTGTTCAGATTCTTGATGAAAATGTTGCCAACTCCACTCTTACGCAGAGACGAGTCACGCTGAGACCACATAATGCGCACAGGCTTGCCTTTTATGACATTAAAACTCGTATCCAAAGCATGTTCAGCGTCAGCTGGTTCCTGGAAATTGACATTGGCATAACCCAGAGATCTTCTTGTAATCATATCCCTGCAAACTCTTATTGCTTTCACAAAGCATGGCCTCTGTTACATCTGGATGGAGGTCTCCCACATAGAGTGAAGCCTTTGGATAGCTAGGAGCACTGGGATTAATTTTCTGTGGAGCTTTAAATTTAACTGGTCCTGACGGTTTAACCGCTATTTCACACCGCTTCCAATAGGAGGAACGTGCTAAGGCCTCTTCCTGTTTCCCTTTAACAAATATACTTTTTTACATTTTCTTTTTAAATAAGTTGTCGGTTGTTTTTCGTCCGTTGCTTTTTTTCTGGAGCGTTAAAATCAGATAGAGGGCGCGGAAAACAAAATAAAACCAAAGAAAATAATAAATTAGCTTTTTTTTTTTAAATCAACTGAAAAAAAAAATGTTGGAAGGAGAGAAAAAAAAGGGATTTTTCTGGGTTTTTCAGAAGGATTTTGTTTTATCTTTTTTAAAAAAAAAAATTATAATAAGAAAGGTGTGCCGAGGCCAGGCTCCGGAGCACACACTCACACATTTCACTAACATCTGGGGTAGAAGGGGAAAAGCCAGTGTAAGAATTTATTTAATCTATTTGCTATCATTTTTGAATTTTTTGAAGAGAAGATTCAGCTGCTAATACATAACCTTGAATTTTTGTTTTCTTAATTATGTATCTTGTCTAGTGTGTCTCTTGTACTAAACATATATCAAATTGTTCTTATTTATTTTTTTAAGACAAAATAGTTTTTTATAGATTGTGTTTAATCCCTGCATGTTAACTGTCATCCATCTTACCATACTTTTCTATTTTGGGTTAAGGTTAAGGCCTCCTCAAACTACTTCTTCCGAACAACTGGTGACACATACAACATACATATGACAACATAAAACAATAAAAGTACTAGAGGATGCAAACCTTGTTCTCTCCTCTGTACCCGTGCTCTCCCCATCTATTTATAGCACAAGTGATTGGACTTAATAATAAGTCCAGATAGACCGCCTAATAACTTTTTATTATTTAGCTAAGTATATCCTACTTTGTAAGTTACTTATCCCATTACATTCCCTTTTTTCTTTTTGTCTTTTCATTCCCCCTGCTTCCTTCTCTCCACCTTCCCTTCTACCCCCTCCTCCTTACCTTCCCCTGCCTATTCTCCTTATGTGTTTGCAAAATCTTTGCTTCTATTAGACATCTTTATCTCTATCTATCCCATCTCTCTATTCTATATCCATCATATACTATTAATATCAACAAGGAGGAAGAGAGAAGAAAAGAGAAAGAAAATAAATAAACACAAAAAAACTAATGTGTGTGTGTGCGCTCATATCTTAATCTATCTTTTGTTTCTTTTCTATCCTTATAGTATGCCCTTTATTTAGCAAATGTATTATTTCCTTTTTCCACTTCTCTTAACTTATCTTGATGCGTATCTATAATAAATTTTACTAAAATTCTTTAATATTCTTTAAATCAGGGTGTATGTGCTATGTGTTCATATCTTACTCCGTCTCTTCTTTTCTCCTTCCCTTATCTCTTCTAATTCAGTGTTTTCTTCTCTTTTCTTCTCTAATTCACTCAGTGTCATCTTTATGCAATTTTAAGTTTTATTAACTTTCTACCTTAGTCTAAGTGCTCTTCTAATGTAGTGATTATTATTCCTTTAATTTCTATTTGTAACCCAATCCCTGATTTTTATTTCAATTGTTAAGCTTCTATCTTTTATTTCTGTGATTCTTTCCATCTATTTGTAAATAAATTGTAAAAAATATTTTTCTATACATACTAATATGTCCATTACTGTGTGTCTCCTATTACTGTTTATAAATGAAGCATTATTTCAAAACAAATCACTTCAGTCACTGAGGGTGTGCTGATTTGTTAATCATTTAATCATTTTTCTTTAACCATTGAGAGGCTTCCTCAGGGGTTTTAAGGATCTTCCTTCATTTTGAATAATGAGGCTAAGAGGGAAACCCCAGATATAGCTTATATTCTTTTGACCCAGTTGGTGGGTGAGATAGGAAAGATCCTGAAAGAGCTTTACTTTTGCAACACTTAATACCATTTCTTTGCATTTATATGATTTAAAAAGGACTATCACGTCTCTTGCTAGTGAAGAGGGTATCAAATCCGGTCTATAAATTTGGTGACATCGCTCCAGTATCATGTCCTTTTTCTTGAATATAAGGCCCAAGGATTCAAAGAAGTCCATTAGGTATCCCTCTATGTTGTCTGGCAGGACCACTTCTGGGATATTCGTGATCCTTAGGTTTTGTCTCTTAGAGCGATCTTCTAGGTCCGACCATTTTGATTCCAATAATCCGACTTTATTTTCAAGCAGTTCTATTTGTTCTTTATTGAAACTTGCTATTCTTAAATGTAGAGTCCATTTTTTCTTCCAGTTTTACTACTCTATTTCCTAAGGACATGATGTCTTCTCTAATTACTGTGCCAACACAGTAAAGGAAGAGAGTATATCTAAAAGAAGAAAAACTACCACAACTAGAGGACATATTCTAAAATTAGAGGGGCAATGATTTAAAAGTAATATCAGGAAGTAATACTTTACTGAGAGGTAGTGGATATATGGAATAGCCTTCCAGCAGAAGTGGTAGAGGTAAACACAGTGAAGGATTTTAAGCATGCGTGGGATAGGCACAAGGGTATCCTGGATATAAGACAGGGAACTGGGGACTAATAAAAGTATTTAGAAAATTGGGCAGACTAGATGGACTGAATTGTTCTTATCTGCAGACACATTCTATGTTTCTATGTTATGAATTGGATTGTAACTCTATTTTTATATGGGCCAAGGCTGATTTCAGCTGTTCTGCTGTTTCTATTGATATATAATGAAACACTTCTTAACACTTAAACATAACTTAAATAATTCAATGCATATATTCTAAAACATTTATTTTGTGAAAATTAAGTAATTGAAACAATGTTCTAAAAATCAATTACATATCTACAAATCAGCTCTTGTTCAAAAATAAGTGATCTCACTCCTGCTTCGTAAAAGTCCCACATCCTTAGCTGAGAGTGTCTTCATAAAAAGTCTTCTGATCATTAAAGAAACAAGTGTGAAGAATATGTCAGTTTGCAGTTGGATTTGGCAGGTGCATTCAGTATGTGATCAAAAGTAGGAAATGGACTAAACATTTGGTTATTACCATTATTTTTCAGGCTCTTTACTGAAATCTGACAGCTGATGTTGACAGTACAAGTGTATCTGTATAAAAATGGTATAGCATTTTAAAAACAAATAACAATAAAACAAAACAGTAAATAACTGTCAGAGAAACATTGTAACTGCTGAAAATCTGTCTTTATTTATCTTATATCTACTGAATCACATTTTGAAATGTGCAAATTAACTTTGCAAATTGTACATATACACAAAATACAAAGAGGGGACCATTCACCTAAAGAAACATACATGAGTATATATATATATATATATATATATATACACACACATATATATATATATATATATATATGTGTGTGTGTGTGTGTGTGTGTGTGTGTGTATATATATATATATATATATATATATATATATATATATATATATGTATATATATAAATACACTACATACTATATATATATATATATATATATATATATATATATATATATATATATATATCTACGGATACGCATATGCATATACGTATATATCTATGTACCCATTTTGTTTTCATAAAGTACACTACTCTTTCTTATCAATCTCATGAGCAGTGGATTGGTAGGTATTAATGGGGTTTTTTTGCACAATCATTTAATTTAAGAGTTACAAATAAATGTTAACATTGTTACAAAAGAGCACTGATACTTTATTAAGCTGAAAAATATTGACAGTACCTGTATAATTTATTTCTTAAAAAAAGAACTATCCGTTCATAAGGCTGTCTGGTCACTACATATTATACCACAATGACTTTAAAATAATTGCTCTGTCTAAAATGTAACCAAATGTAAAATTCCTTTATTTTTGTAACATGTTTGTCATATGTTTGTTTAACTGTCATTTGTTATGTTCTTTGTTGTGCAAAACAAGAAAGACTAAGTGAAGAAACAACAAATTTGGACCCATTCACTAAAGTGTGAAACTGAAGGTAGAGATTTGCACTAATATCAAACTCTCGGACAGATTTGTCTCTCCTTGAATGTCCCATGCAAAATGATATTCACAAACTATTTTTGTGAGATCGAGATGTGAGTACAGGTGAAATGGAGGGAAGGCGAGATTAAACTCACATCCCATTCATTTCAAAGGGGGCAGGAAAATAATGGTTTTCAGGCCAATTTTATTTGATTTTCAGTCACATATGACCTCCTATTGCCAATTTTAGTGAATAGACCCGTTGATGTGGAATAAATACCTGTTTGTTATATAAAAGCAGTGAAATTCAATGTGAAATAAATGCAAATGTAAATGTCTTTCTTTAGAATATTGCAACCCAATTTGTTTCTCTGTTCAAGGGTGCTTATTCCAAGGCTTTTAATCAACATTCAAAATGCCTCATGTCTCATGAACAATTTAACCCTATCTGTGCCTGGGGTGAAATAGGGATTACTTTTTTTAATGCTCAAACTTTGATGAGGTTAAAATACTACATCCACATAGCTTGCATCCAAGCCATCTGCATTCACTTTTGATTTATCTGTACCCACTGTACCGGCAACCGTGTGCAGTGATTAACCCTATTTTGTCTGTCTGTCTTGTGGTGTCTAGTGCTGTACCTCATTTATCACTGTCGCATTACTGTCTCCCTGCTCTGCTGGCCACTCCTTATTCCTCCATTTTACTTTCACATTCTACCAGGTGCACCATTCACATTATATATGTGTAATTAGCTTAGTATATTAACACTTTAGATACATATAGTCTTTCATTTTTTCTAAGTAAATGTTTACCAATAGTGATTTGCTGGCTTCCTGTTTATATGTAACTATTTATCTTAATGGGATATATGGTAAAAATGGAAATTACAACCCAATGAAGATAATGTCCATTTCATGGCACATTTTACCAGTAAACACACAGGTATACAAACCAAATTAATTTAAGCACAAGATTTTGGTGCTAGTTTTATTAGCAAAAAAAAGTATATTGCATGAACACATTGAGCAACATGGCGCAAGACACTACTTTGAGCTAATACACACCTGAATTCTACCCTGGGGTATGTTATTTCTTGTTTAATGTTTACATTTGGCTAAGCAATATGTGTGACTGGTTCATGGGCAATAATCATATCTCTTTCAAACCTTCTCCCATACATGTTTTATAGTATTGAGGACAGAGCAAGGCCATTGGTTGTTAATCGTTTGATCAGGGCAACATTATCATGCTTATTTATGATGGAATCATAATGTTGACCAGTGGGTGTAATGTTAAGAAGTCAGGCATCCTATGATAAGCTGTATTTTTATGACATTGCGACACCAGACTATAATACTGGGCTTTGAGTCTCTGGAAGTCCTCATTCTCCAGGCCTTTGAAAGTTGCACGTCTCATTGTTTCAAACAGAAATGAGCTTATGCGATGAAATCTAATCACTGCCACTCTGATATTCAGGGGAAATTTCCATTGTCACCAGCAGTATATGTGTATGTCTACATGAAGTGAAATAAATACAAATGTATTTAATTCATAGCAAAAGTAATGAAAAAGGGTGTATCTGATTGTGTTTATTAAACTGAATATAAATCATTATGAATGTACACACAGGAAAGAACAGCAAAAAGCAGCAAACAAACAAAAAATGGGAAAAGATTTATAGCTCCTAAAAACAAAATTATGTGAGCTTTACTGAGAGATAATTTAATATTTATAATTGTGAGAATATAATCTTATTGCCTTGTTAAATCTATAAAACATAATTTGCAAGGCATTTGGAAAACAAAATGCTGCAATCATTCTCCAATGTAATTAAATATTTTGATTAAGTGAATAAGCTACATTTGATTGTTCTGAAAAAGAAAAAAAAAGACATAAAAAACCATTGCTCATAATTAATAATATTTTTTTTTATATATCAGGGTGATGTGTGATTTGTTGGATATCACAGCCTCAAGTGATGACTCTAAAGTTGTCTCTTCTTAACATCGTAAATAACAAAGAATGACTAATGACACTGAAACTGCACTGCATGAAATTTTTTTAAAAAATAATCTTACACAAAATCTCTTGCAAGGAGGAAAAGTTTATAGAGACAAACAAAATGTTAAACGAACATGGCCTTTTCTGCGTTGAACTTGTGCTCACTCATGTTTCAGGCCAATCTGATCCTTCTATTTTTTTGGCACTTTCCCCAGTTATGACGAACAAACCATTTAAGCAATGGGGGAGGGTAAAGGTACTGGAAAAAACCCTCCCCCTGAATTTCAGTGGGTAGCAGAGGCATTATCGAACCTACACACACCAAACAAGTCAGAAGATGTGCTTTTTCCACAGTAATTATACATTTACCCCACCATTACTAAAATGGTATGTTCTTCATGGACTGCTCCAAGCCTCAATCAATAAGCCAGTAAGCCAACCTTATACTGGCAAGACCCATTAAAGATAAAACTAAAGTCCACGAGTGGTTATCTGGCTTTTGCACCACTGTCCTGAGCATTTTTTTAAGGTTTCAAAGAGCTTTATTGGAGTTATACATTCTTACAGTTTGTAAAGGCTGTCTTGCACAGTGGGCATTTGCTCCAAGGGATCCATGTTTAAAATGAATGAAGAAACAAAAGGTGATTGTTGATGCCTGGATTTGCATATGCCTACCCAGAATCCCTTGAGGTGGTTGTAGCACTGTGAATGTGTGATTTCTGTGAGCAGAAAGCAGGCATTCTGGCTTGTTTGGTGTGCGCAGGTTTGTGTTTGATATTGCCTCTGCTCCCCAGTTATGTGAACCGAAGCAGCAGCCTGCAGATCTGCTAAACATTTGTAAACTTTGCTATTCAACGATTAGTTTATATGTTACTGGTTTTTTTAATGGGTCACAGTTGAAATCATTGTACCATTATAATACTATATCTGTATCTGTCTCCCATAATTATGCCCAGGCACATGTGCAGGATGTCTGTAGCCAGTAACATCATACAACTTTCCTGCTTTTTCGAATTACTGCTATTAAAAAGAAGGCAGTTACCAGTATCTGAAAGAATCTAGTTACTGCACATGCTTCTGTTCAAAACAGAGCTACAGACGAAATCTGTAATCAGATTCCCTGGACTAATTTGCATGTATAATGCCTGTACCCAATGTATCAAAGTTAGTTTGATGTCTTGAGTTCCCCTTTAACTGCTCTAGGCAGTTTTCAGTGGAATGTCGAATTAGTTTCACTCTCACCAAAATGTAAAAGGACCTATCGCATTTGTTGAACAAGTGAATAAGAAGGAACCATGCTCAAAACTATTGACTTCTTGGGCTGCAATTTATGGGTAACAGATGAGGAAACATTCATGTTATGGCAAAGCAATTTTTTTTTAATTTTATTATTTTGAACTCAAGTAATTGAAATGGTTCTTCATGGCCTCCCACATATCACATATTACAGTATTTTCTACAATTAGACAGCTGCTGAACTAATAAGTCTGCCTACAATTCTATTTATTCGTGCTGTTTTAGTATTTGAGTAATAGCTGTAAGATTTTTAGAAGAATTGGACTTTTACACAAATCTTTTTTGGGGTTTGTAAAAAGAAGTGCATGGCATGACCTTCTCAGTTATAAAAATGTATAGTTTGTTAATGAAATTTAACATAACAGCAATTTTATCTTTCGTTACTCCCCATTCCAATCATTAGAAAAGATATAAAATTTAAGCTTCAGTCTTAGCAACCTGACCAATTGTGTTCAAGGAGAGTTTGGCATTCTTTAATTTAGAGATATGTGGTGGCCTCCTGAAAACTTTATTATTAACTCTTATGCCATAGTCTAAGGGAGAGCAAATGTACATTGCCACATTATAGAAGCAACAGTACAATGGCAGCATATATATGTCATGTACTTCGCTAAATTAATTAGACAAACACCAGAGTTACAGTAAGAGTTGCGTGACATTTGCTTGATTTCTTACAAAAAAAATTGAGCTAGAAGGAACATAAATAAGAATTAGGAATAATGTAGTAGAAAATGTGTAAAATCTTATAGGATAATAATTAGATTTTGATGCTATTAAGGGAAGAGGTTGTCAGGGTTTTCTCACCTGTTTTAAAAAGCAGTCCTTTCCTTCTGTGTCTGGGTTTCTCCTCTGTTTTTTACTGACCAGCTCCTTTCCTCAATTGTTTGCACGGTTACTGACATGGTTGCCATCAGCCAGCCCCTTTCTTACTCAGACCAGGCTAATTAACCCTTTCGCACTGGATGTTGTCCTTGACAACCAAAGCACCAAACCAACGTCTTTGTGTTCTTGGCCCCTATCACATTTTGTGTGTCAGAATGAGGCCACTTGAAGTTTTACTTTTTTACATTTTTTGGTTTAAATCAAATATCAATGCAACAATTAAAATAGACGGGGGAGGGGGACAGAAAGGAAGGTAGACCGTTATTGGGTGGTGGTGGTGGGGGGGGGTAAACAGCAGCATGAAAAATACCTGTAAAATACCTAACATTATGTACATAATGACACAACAAATTGATATCAGTTGTTTGTACAATAACCACGCTGAACCTGGCCACCTATAATTGAGAAACCATGTTCAGCCTATGCTGTCAAGCTTGAGTCCCTGGCGGTAGGATCGTTAGGTTGTCGTGGGAGCCATCATTAAATCGCTAAAGAAACCCTTTCAGCAAAAAAACCCCAGGTGAGATAGGTAGAGGGCAAATATAACATGGAGGGGTGGTATACTGTGTGATAGGTGGGTGCTATCTGTCAGTGTTGTTGCGTATGTTAAATCTAGGTTACTTAGAGTATGGAACAGCCTGGATGTCTTGCCCTTCAAGAAATTGCAGCCAGTAAAACCACATCTGGGTGTTCTTATCGTGGTCATTGTCGGACACTCCATGTGGCATATGTGTTCCACCTTTTCTGTTTACAATAAAGTCACTCAACTTTGACATTCCAGTCTGTGTCATCTAGAGAAAAAGCGAGAGAGTCTGTGGTGACAATTGGGAAAATTCCATAGGGTGGCTGATATCAATGGTTGTCATAGATCTAATTGTTGGGAGGCTGACACAAGGGAGTACTAAAATGGGGAGGTCTAGGGAGGCCTCTTCAATCTGTATCCACTGTTTTTGGACTGCCTGATATGTCCATTGAAGTATCCTCAAACAGTGGCAGGACTGGTAATAGATAGCTGGTGAAGGGAGACCCAAGCCGCCCCGGCTCTTAGCTCTAATAAGTGTGTTCAATTGGAGTCGGGCCGTTTTTGTGCCCAGAAAAAAAAAATGAACATCGTCCACACTGGTACGAAAAAAGCATGAGGGATAGCAGTAGGGATAGTTTCGAACAGGTAGAGTGAATGAGGAAGAATATTCATCTTCAAGACATTGACTCTACCCATCCATGTAAGTGCTGATGTCCCCAAGCATAACAATTTTTTCAATAGAGGGGGAAAATTGTGGTGGTATAGCTGGGTTGAGTCACTGGAGAGCCAAATACCCAGGTTTTTATGCTTCTCCTTGAACCATTTGAAAGGGAATAACTGCTCGAGTTGGGTGGCAGCAAGGGACTGGAGACTGATGTTTAAAATTTCTGATTTGGTATTGTTTATCTTTAAATTCGACAGCTTAACATGTGTGGGCCAAACCCTGCGTGTTTCAGAACCTCCATTAGGTATACCCAGTCAAGACATTCAAAGGCCTTTTCAGCGTCGGTGGAAAGTAAAATAGTCCCTGGTACTTTATCTCTGGCATAATGGATCAGGTTTATGGCCCGAATAGTGCAGTCCCTCATCTCCCTTCCCAGTATAATCCCTGCCTGGTATATATGGATAAGGGTCAGCAGTAATAGTTGGATTCTGGTAGAGAGGATCTTGGAGAAGAGTTTGAGGTCCGCGTTTAGGAGGTATATTGGCCTATAGTTACTACATAAGTCAACATCTTTACCATCCTTTGGGATCAGAGAAATGGTTGCCGAAAGGGTGTGGGGATGTTTAGCACCTCCCTCTAAAAGGGAATTGAGTGATGTGACCAATTGGGGGACCAGGATCTCTTGGTGTGTCTCGTAGTATTATAAAGGGAAGCCGATCCTGGGCATTTACGAGTCTTCAAGTTTTTTATTGCGAGGTGTTATTATTTTAATGAAAGGTGATGGTCAAGATTTTCTGTGTCTGTATGAGAAAGTTTAGTGGGGGAGTGCCTATCTAAATACAGTTTGATATCTTGTTTACACTTTTCAGCTAATGCAAGATTAAAGCTATCGGGGGAGGAATTATAAAAATGTACAAATTATTTGGCCATGTCCTTGGGTCAAAGTCATGAGGTACCCTGTTTGTATCGGATTTTAGGAATGTAGGTCAGTTGTCTCGTTTAACAAAGCTCCCTAGCAAGATATTTTCCAGTCTTATCTCCATGTTCATATTAAATAGATTTCAATTTCGTGAAATTTCTGAGGGCCTGCAGATTTAAAATATATCCGCTTTTTCCTGGCATAGCAGCAACAATTTCAGGAACTCTATATTGCTTAAGGTCTCTTTGTGTGATGTTTGTAACACCAAGATTTCGGCATAAAGAGAGCCAAGTTTCACTGTATGGAGCTTCTTTCCTTCAGATGTTAGCTTTATAAAATGGCCCCTAAGAACTGCTTTGTGCACTTCCCAGACCATAAGTGGGTATACGACAGGAGTCATGTTTTCTGTGAAGTACTCAGTCAAGGCTGTCTAGGTCAGTTTAATCATAGTCTTGTCGGATAGAATTGAATCATTCAGTTGTCAAGAGCGTTGTATAGGGCGCATCAAAGGGGCTAGCTAGTCAAAGGGAAAGAGGAGCGTGGCCTGACCAAGTCATTGTCCCATAATGGGAAGCACGTAGAAGTGGTAAGTGGTAATGGGTCAGGAATAGGTAGTCTATTCTGGAGTATATGGCATGTGGAGAAGAGTAAAAGCTATAATTTCTTGTGGTGGGATGGAGAGCACGCCAGCAGTCTATGTCTGTGAGCAGTTTCTTTATTATACCCCTTGGTATTCAGGTCCGCTGGTGCGAAGAATTACTTTGAGTTTTTTATCGGCCAGGAGGACAGGGCAACGACCAAAAGTAGGTTGGGTCTGGCGTCCTGACCGACGCTAAAAAATTGTCCTCAGTAACAGGCAATGTAGTTGCCGCTCCAGAGGTGAGGATGACCAGGGAAGGGGACAGTGACACCACTCCGGTGAATGGGTAGGTCTGGTTGTCACCTAAACATAGGACAGCACCACCACCCTTCCCATGTAAACATATAAAAATATCCAGAACACAGTAAATTATAGCTAACATTGAAACAACTGGGCTGAAAACTAGCAGCTGAGGACCATAGTCTAAGCCTAGTCAAAACCAGAAAGTAACAGTAGTTCTGGTTACTGGGGCCTTGCATGGGACCCAGGTGGGTATATACTATATTAGACGGCAGGGCCGTAGGATCAATATGACTGGTGTCTGAAACATAGTAGAAATGATCACACATATATAACAATTAAAATCACCAAGCCCCATCGTGCATGCAAGAGCCAGTACAAATCACACACATATATACTCAAGGGCACTGTCGCAGTTTATGAGGGTGGCTCAAGTCAGCGGCTGTGTGGTAGTGGGTGCTGTATAGTAAAGGGCTACCTGTCTCAGCATGGGGGAAGTGTAGTCCTGTAAGATCAGGTACAGAAGGCAGGCCTGTATCCCAGATTGGGTGGGCTGCAGGCCACAGGTGGAATGAACCTCTACCAAGGGTGGGATAGACAGCACAGGGGCAGGGCTGTTTTGAGCCCTGGATTGCCATGGACCTGGTAGCTTTCTCATATCCTCCCCAGTTGGGATAAGCCATAACTTAATGTACCTTAGGGAGTGTAATATGTTAGGTGGGAACCATTACATGGGGTTAGGGCAGGGGAACAGCATTATTGGCAGGGTGGTATATGATCAATAACTCCCCGGGTGGGCCTTTGTCTAATGCAGTCACCCACCCCTCGAACCTCCAGAGCCTTATTGGGGGTACTCCCACTTGGCCCATGTATAGGAGAAATACACCAAACAAGCAGAAACTGTACAGAAAATACTACAACATATCTCCTCCAGGTCGTTGATCTCGGCTTCGTATCTCGTATAGACACCAAACAGCTTAAGGATGTCCCAGGATATTAAAGAGCGCAGTTTGTAGATAGTTCTAGCATGGTGAGAGGAGGATCCCTGTATGCATGTATAGTCACCAGGAGACTTATGTTCGTGGCGGTTTCTGAGGTCAACCTGGATTACAGACCCTTTGGCAGAGCAGGCTCTCCAGTTTGTGCTGCCTTGAAGGAGGGTAGTGTAGACTATTCCACAATCTCCATTTCCCGGTTAAAAGTGCGAGGATCCAGACTTAGGGCTGGGGTTTTCCACTGAGGCCCCTGGTAGAATGTATCTATTGGACTGGTGGTCCTCTTAGCTCCGGGTTACTCCACTCAGGAATGCTGATGTTAGAGAGACCGAGTTCCTCCAGAACTGCTGGCAGCTCCTGGTGGTATCTCAGTACCAACGTATGAGACTCTGTCTGGATCATCAGGCTGAACAGGTGTCACCAGTAGTACGTCATTTCTCTTTGCTGTAGAAGTATGGTCAGTGGCCGTAGTGATCGACGGGCTTGGAGCATTAGATCCAACAGATCGTGATATAATGAGATCCGTTGGCCCTTGTTATCCCAGGAACAGGCCTCCATGGTATCCTCCTTCGAGGCAAAATCCACTATGCAACACACAATGTCTCTCTTAGGGGGCTACCGGGGGGACCCCAGGGTGTAAAGCTCTGTGAGCTCTGCCCATTGCCACAGCCTTAGCCTCCTGGCGGCCTAGTATAGCGTTGAAGATTTTTGACAGGATGAGTCTTAAATTTTCCAAGTGTCACCAGTAATCTGCCAAGTAGCATGCTTGCTGTGCTGACAATTGTGTCAACTGGGTCAGTGACTTTGCATGTTCCACAGCTGTCACCTCCTTGGCCTTAACACTCTGCTCCATACCTCCATGGTCACTGTCATCTGCCGAGTGCGTGCTGACCAGCAAGCACGCCTCGTGGTCCACTTATGCCTGGAAGGCCAAAGCCACTGGGGCCCCTGGTAGAACTTATCCATTGGACTGGTAGTCCTCTTAGCTCCGGGTTACTCCAGTCGGGAATGCTGATGTTAGAGAGTCCTGCCCCTTTCTGCAGATGGATTATAAAAAGATGGACCTCCCAAATAGATTCCTTTGACTACAGAAGATACAGGATATGTGCAAAAGTAGGCCTTGCAATAAAACAAGGATATTAAATGTGCAAGCAGGTCTACAATCCAATGACTATATTTGAAATAATTCTGTAGTCTATACACTAAACAGTGACCTATGGTGAACTGGATAATAATTACACAAACCTGGGATTACTACCAAAGTTGGAAAAAGTACCCAGTTTCCTTAATTTTCCATTTCAACTATTTTGGGCTTATTTTTTAAGTTCTCTTGTTGTTGCCACACAGTTAATTGTTTAGTGAATAAACCCCACTGTATTTTCAACCTACCTATGAAACAAAGATTGTAACCTTGCAGCTGTCCATCGAAAGAAGCCATTGAGATGCCATCCAGATTAAGAAGTTCCTCAAACTATCAGCTTCACAACTTTGTTATTTTACCAAAAATCTCTTAATTATTATTATTAAACATAATTACCTGGTCGTTTGTGCTTGCCATGTTTCATTTATGCCTCACTGACATTCAGCCATGTGAAAATAGTGCATCAGTGGAGGTCAAAATGTCCTATAGGTATAATTATTTTTAGAAACAAAATAAACAGTTTGTTCCTTAAAAGAACTAGCAGAATCCAAAGTGTATTGTGACTTACACTGACTTTTTGATTAAGATTTCCATCTAAGTTGTTTTTTTCTTATTACTGCCTTCTGTGTCTTAATAGAACTTGACACCTTTTGAAGTAAGTGTTAATTTATGGTGTGGGTGTCCCATTGGGTTTCATATCTTTTTCTGGGTAATTTGACCTGAAAACAATAAAAGTTTATTTTTGGACATAAGTAATAAATTAATGTCAATTTAAAGGAAACGGAAAAAAAAAATTATAAATTGTGTGCTATCAGTATTAAAATGTAGGTCATTGTGATGTTTCCTAATTAAGCACCATTGTATCATGAATGAACACAACTTTTTTCCCCCAATGTCTAGAAATCTCAAAAACAAATAAACATATAGGACATGCTCAAATGATTATGGGCAGATTATAGTAAGTTCTGCTCACTAAATAGTGAACTGTTTTGAATTGTAAAGAGTTACAACATTCAAAATATTAATAAGTTAGTTAAAACAATTCTCCAACTTGCCAATCATTGCAACTGATTCCTACCATTCCCTTTTCATCACTGCTCACTTTTAATTGAACAAACTACAGTCTCTCAGTTATTTACAGACATAGCCATACTTAGCTGCTATTGAGTCTGACTCGCAGTTCATCTTTCAGAATCAAATTCAAGACATAAAGTAATTTCAAAAAGCTGACATTAAACCACAAATTCACCTCTTCACCCTTTGTTTAATCAGGCAGAGGCACACTTCAAAACAAACTTCAATTTATTTTGTAAGTATTGATGTATTCAATATGCAAGGCACTAACTATGAGATTTAATATGCAGTGAGAAAGATATATTAATGCTGGCATAATCTCTGTGTGCGCCAATGCATAGCGCTATTAGCAAATAAGAACTATTCAGCCCATCTATTATTCCAATTAGACTTTCAGGTTGCCATATCACAGAGATGACATGGAGTTTCAACAATCTGGTACCCAATGTTCAACGTTGCGGCATTATCATAAATTGTTAATTTACATGGAATAAAATGAAGTAAGCTTTAATAGTCCTACTACCTTTCAGCTGTTTTTCAATGGCACACAGCATGTTGGATTTAAAGTGTCTGTACCCACATCTCATGTGGTTGATTACCTTGAGTCTTTGTTTCCATGTACAATATAATATTTAAGCCTGACCGTATCATGTTGATAAATGGTCATTAGCTTGAGAACAAATGGTAACTGTTGAGAATATCCCTAACATGTGTTAAATGCTCAGAGGTTTGTAGCTGGGATCTTTTAATATTTTTATTAAGGAATAGTTGAAGATCTTTTTGCTACTCAAATTGTAATATAGTTTCTGTGTGTGCATGATTACGTGAGTTGGAATTTATGAACAAAAACACCTAATTTTTCAAGGCGCATACAGTCTGTCATGGAATGTCATGTTCCTTTCCCTTCACTGGTTTCATGACTATTAGCTCCTCAGCTTGAATTATTAGGAATTTAAATACAGCAGCGTTTGAGTTCCCTATTACAGTGTCAAATCCTTCATCCATTTTTTATTTATACATTTGATACCAAGTAATTTGAGTGCTAGCAACCATTTATTTTTTGTTATAAATAATAAATGAAATAAAAGTCTATGTCAATCATTATTACTTGCCCGCATCATGCCATCACATGCCCTAATCACCCCATCACATTCCCCATCACCCCCATCGAACACACATATTATTCCTCATCTCCCCATTACATGCCCCATCACCAACATTGCACAAACATTACATGCCACCGTCAGCCCAATTATATGTCCCCATCACCACTATTACATTACCCCATTACAGGCTCTACTGTCACAGCAGCGCCATCGAGCTGCAGGACACAGCCACCCCACCAACCCACTTACCCGTCCAGGGCTCTCTGGAGCCCTGGTCTTCTCCCTCCTGGCCTCCCTGGTGGCTCCGACGGCAGCTGCCGCTTGACGCGCCCTTCCTCTGCGCGTCTCCATCCGCTTGAACGCGCACTGATTTTGCCTTCGCGTATGCGCATTGTGGTTCCTTACTGTCTCTTAAAGGGACAGTAATAAAACCTTGGTTTCTCCTCCCTGATGCTCCCATTGGCCAGCCAATCTCCCAAACACTACATAAGCCTTCATTTGCGATCTGACCCTTGCCTGTAATAGTGCCTGGTGCCTTTACTAGCGTTTGTGTTATATCGTGATTGCTGATTCTTGCTGCCTACTCCTGCTTGCCCGACCTTGCCTGTTTTGCCGCCTGTCCCGACCTGTTTGCCTGAAATGACTTAGTTTGTTTGCCGCCTGTCCCGATTTTTACGCCTGTCTGACGATTCTTCCACCTGCACCCTTGCTACCTTTGCCTCAGTCCTACTCTGTATCCAGCTGCCGTCCTTTTAGGTTTAGCTTTGGTATTCTGGTGATAGTTCAGAGTGCAAAAGTCCTGGGGGAACGAAACCTGCGTCTCAACCATAGGGTGGAATTCCTTCAGGCAGAATAATTCTGTTCAATTGCCGGGGCCCATTGCCAAAAACCTATACCTACTCTGCAAAGAGGTTCCAGACTTGTACCAGACCGTGACATCTACTACCCCATTACATGCCCCCATCATCCCCATTGGACACAGATTAAATGCCCCTGTTACCCCCATTACATGCCCCCATCACCTGCTTTACATGCTGCCACCAACTCCATTACATGACCCATCACCTCCATTACATAGTTCATCACCTCCATTACATACCTCCATTATTCCAATTATATGCCCCCAGCACCCCCATTATTGTCCCATCACCCCATTACATACCCCCATCAGCCACCATTACATGCCCCCATCACCCACCATTACATGCCACCATTACATGTACCCATCACCCACTTACCCACATTATTGCCTCATCACCCCCATTACATATCACCAGCACCTCCATTATATGCCCCCAGCACCTCCCTTACATACCTCCATCACCTCCATTACATACCGCCATCACCTCCATTACATGCCCCCAGCACCCCCAGGACTTACCCTGGGCAGCAGGCCCGGCATCAGGGCGTGACGGCAATACTGGCGTCCCGGGCCCGGCGGGCCCAGGTCATGCCAGGAAAAAAAACATTCTCTGTTAAGCCGGTCCGCGGCTGTGAGGGAAGCGTTGTGCGCTCCCCTCCAGCCGCGCGGCTTCAATAAAGTTTGTTAAAAAAAGGGACCGGACTTACTCAGGTCGCATTTTTTTTAAAGCAAACTTTATTGAAGCCATGCGGCTGAAGGGTATCGCACAATGCCTCCCTCACAGCAGCGGGACTGCAGAGCACCGGGAGACAGCAGCAAGTACTGCAGAAGCGCCCCCCCGGGCAGACAAAATAAGTGCCGCCCTAGACCTCACGCTAAATTCAGCGCTTGGTATATGTTTAGTTCTGCGAGGTCTGGCAAATACTAGAAGTATCTTAACTATAGTAATGGCCCTTTTGTACGGAGCACCCACATCACACACCTTGCTACAGTGCCAGAGTCGTGCATAATAACATGCATGTTGTGGAGGGAGCAATGTAAATGTGGCACTGTGACAAAGAAGAAGTGCATAAGAGGACCAGAAATAAGGACAGCAGCTCTTAAAGTGCACAAGAGGGCTGAAAATGGAAAGAGGAGAACTAAGGATGGCTATGGTGCTTAGATTGTAAGAGAATGGGCACTAATATATTTGTTTGCAATTGTCAAATGATCAAATGGTTTTCCTACATCTTTATTTGCTTGTTATCTAATCTAGCTGTATGTATTGGAAATGTAATTAAAACAAATATAATTAATCTGTACCACTAATAAAACCATTGTTCTGAGTACATTCTATCTCAGTGATTACTTTTTTTTTTAAAAAGTAGATTAGATTTTTTGTGTTCTTAATCTCTCCTTTGATCGCAGTGCCTTAAAATTCAGATTTTTAAAAAAACAACAGAATTCTGTTTAGAGAGGCTTTATATATAATGATAATAAATTGGTTTAGGCCACAATTTACAGAAAACAAACATAAACAGGGCATTTCTGCACCACCTGTTGAAAATTCAAGCCTACATATAGATTACCCTTAAACCGCAACCAAGACCTACAAAGTTATTATTTGAAGAAAAACAATTTAATATGGTGTGTTCAATGCCAGTAGTGAAGGTGTCATATTATATTTTAAATATTTAAAAAAAAATTTGAATAAAATAAATTGTTTTTAATTGCATTTCCTCCACAAGTAATTCAGATATTTATTGAGTCTGATTTTTAATATTGTTATGCAAGTTTTTATACATTACTAAATTAGAACCAGTGGCTTAGAAATCATGACAGCTGACCATATTTATTTTTAGTCTCACAATATACTTCACAAGTACATTGCTTTTTTAGGATTCCATGTGTTTATTCAATTATGGAGAAATAGATAAGTATACTTAGCCAGGCATTTTAAGGCTAACTATATGTATGTAGGTTAATATATATTCATATATATCCCTGATATTGACAGATATATGCTTCTACATATAGCAATTACTGTCTAATGTAACAACACATGCTAGACAAATCCAAAATATGCACCATCTAGTGAGAAAGGATGACTGACTAATAAAAAGTGTTTTGCTTCAATGCCAGGTAACTTTGATCTTCAAAACTTTAATGATATACAAATATGGTAATAACAGCTATAATTTTGTCAGGTAATGAGCAATACATTTGTCTTTTGATTTTATTTTACAGATTCAGTAAAAATGTAAACATTTAAAAATTCCCTTTTGACAACAACTGTAACTCCAGTCATAAAGTAATGTTTGTGCTTTTTCACACTTTCCTTTTTTTTTTCACGAATGCACAGTGAGTTCTGATGTAAACAAGTTGAGGTGTCTTTTTGTGTTTTTTTTATGAGGCTGCTCATAAAATTTCACCTCAATATTGCCATCACTGAATGCTTCCCTCCTGGTGTCTTCACTTGTGTTCTCTCTCCGAGAGAAACCTGCTTTTTGCTGAAGTAAGGTCATACCAGAATTTCCCCGCCTCCTTGAAGGTGATGAGTCTTTCACGAAACAAAAGCATATTGCAGACAGGAAATTTTTCTTGAAATTCTTATTCATAAAGGCGTATACAATGGGATTGCAGATGGAGTTGAAGAATCCAATTATCTGGACTATGGCAAATATTATCTTGATTGTGATATCATCGTATTCATTTTCAAAATTACCTAGAAAGATTAATCCATGATTTAATGAAAAACAAGATCTTCAAAATGGTATTATAAAAGTCTTCCTCTCAAACAATGCTACAATACTACATTTAATCAAAATGTATTCCTGTTAAAGGAATGTTTAATTACAATAGAAAATGGAGTGTAAAAAATGGGATGCTGTTTCTTAAGTTTGGAATTATAATTTGTCTTTATTACTTACCGTTGGACATTATTATAAGTATAACTGATCCAATAGTATAATAACTGACTGTGTCTAATAACATGATAATTAAAATGTTAGAATTTACAGAGAATCATTGCACTTCATGGATTTATGATGGATTTATTAATCTCCTGGGTTTACACACTAAAAGGTGAGTTGCAGGTGGGATAAGGTGGGTTGAAGTGAGATGAACATTTCCTCTCACCAGTTAGCTACACATTGTGTAGGGACATACGTGATGAGAAAATGTTCATCTCACCTCAACTCACTTGGAGCTCATCTTTTGGTGAATAGTCTCCTCTGATGGGTGGTCTAGAAAATAAATGGTAACTGAGAACTCAGAACTCAAGTCCTTTACCTATGTGTGTGATTTAGTTAGAACATACTCCTTTTTCATTGGCAATTCAATTACAGGAAGCAGCTAATTCAAGGTTTAATGCATAATTAACTTTTCTAATATTTCTTTAAAGTGTAGCTGTTTTAAGTAAATATAATATTTTAGCTCAGGGTAGATTTGTATAATTAGACTTTGGTATTCTCAATAGCGGTATTTTGAAGAGCTTCAAACTGAACTGAGTGGTGTATAAGCACAAGGGGAATAGGAAGGGGGATGGGAAGGAAAGAGGTAGATATGCATAATATATGTAGTTAATCCAAGTGGAGAACAGTAAGGTGAGAAATAAAGAATAAGTGAATATGGCACTCTGTAGTGATTTGGGAGCTGCAGAAAAAAACACTTTAGTACATCCACCTTATTGTGTACCAACATAGATCAAAAATACAAACAGTGAGGGTATGCAAAAAACATGCACAACACTTCTCTTGTGGTCTTTAGTAGATATATTCTGATTTATACCACGTCTCCCTCATTTGGAAAATCAGAGTGAATTTTTGTAAGAATCAATTTACGTTATATCCCTGAGTCTGGATCCATTAGGCTCAGTCACATGTGAGTTCCATCCATTGTGGGGATGGACCACATATATTCAATTGAGCTGACTTACTACACTATAAATTGCTTTTTATTTATTTTTCCTTTGAGATCTTTCTTAAAATTATATCTACTGATGATCAGAAGAGAAGTCTTTTGCATGTTTTTTGCGCACCCTCACTGTTTGATTAGTAAAGTGAGACATATTTATAGTTATTTGTATTGGTGTGTTTTATGGCTTTAGGATCCTACATGGCTATAGGAGTAATAAGACCATAGGAATATTATCATATAATAGCTCTAGGTATAGTACACCATAAGTTAAAGGTAGGAATATGATTCAATTACAATAAATATACCTCCCTCTATTATTTCCCCTTCCCCTTGATGTTCTACAGACCACTCAGTTCCGTTTGTCCAAGGGTCAATTTTTAAGGTCCAAGGGTAAATAGATTCTCCTCAGCCCAGGCTCCACTTTAAGGAACTGGGACTGGGAAATGTTTTTATTTTGACACATCCAATTTTTCTAAAGATGATGTTAGGGAAAACTGGACAATGCTTCCTCTAAAATAGAAAGTGGAGAGAAAACAAACATACATCTAAAGGGATAACATAGAAATATATTTGCAGGATGTATAATGCAATATGCCATAGAACAATAATAAGTGCGTATGAATGTTTAATAGAAGAGATTCTTACAATAGTTACAGAAATTTGTTCAGCAGAAAGTCAATAGAGATCATTATTGTATTTAGTAAAAATTGTAAAAAAAAAATATATAAATAGTATCTCTTACATTTAAGACAGAGTAGAAGTGTTCAAACACGGAGATATCCTAACGAGCAGGGTAATATGATGGCGCTGTGTGAATCATTGATTTGTCAAGACATCAAAGGGTTGTCCTAAGGGCTATCCTTGAGCATAAATTGCCCCAACTACTGTAACAATCTCTGCTATTGAACATTCATAAGCACATATTATTGTCTCTTTTGTGTTTTCCATGCTACTCCCTGCTGAATAATTTTTCATGAACATTATATCTAGGAAGTATAGTTCCCAGTATATTTCTATGTTATCCCTGTAAAATAACAGTTTTAAGATGACTGTGTAAAAGAAACATGCATTTTCTAGTGTTGCTTTGATCAATGTGGTACATAGGGGAAGCATGAGAGGGGAAATTTAGAAAATGGTATGATGTGACACTCAAAAGGAAAGAACGTTTCTATAAGTACTGGTATTTTGCATTATAGTTTAGTATATCTTATAGACATTATTTCTCCTTATAGGAAATATGCTCATGACATTAGTGTTGCATATTAATAAAATAATGATTTTTTTTTTTACTCCTGTAGTGTTAACTAAACATAATTTCACTGAAGGAGTTAATTGACAGTTAATAATGTTACTAAACTTTAAAAATAATTTTTCCTTCTTTTACAAAAGCAAAGAAAACATTGTGTACTACGTAGACAAATATTCCAGTAAGTTACACATTAGCAATGCTCTTGCGGTAAGAAATGTGGCTTCCATAATATTTAGTTGTTATTGAAAATAAAGTTGCCATTAACATTATAAGTAAACAGCAAATACTATTATTACATAGTAAACATGGGCAATAGACAAAAATGAAAGCAGCCACATAAAATCATCAAGACAACATTGGATTGCCACTTCAGTTCAGTAAACTCTATACAAAAGCGTGGACCAGTGTCTGAAAACTGTTCCTACAATCAGGCCCTTATCAGTCGCTAAGCTTCTCTGTTCAAAACATGGTATGAATAATTACAGTTTGCTATTATAGAGAAGCTCTTATCAATTGCACTAAAGCCCAAAGTTAAGGCTTTAAGTAAGTTTAGGTATTGTCATTTTTTTGTCCATTACCTGTAGAAATTCTATTCTTTCTATTGTACAAAATGTCCTTTAGTAATTTCTAAAAGATCACAGAAAACACCCAAAGGTTGTTTGTTCCTTTACTTTTAGCAATTAGGTTTAGGATCAAATAAAATGAGATGTCTTACTGAAATCAAATGCAGCCACTTACTGTATTCTATCATCATGTGAACAACATGAAATGGGGCCCAGCAGACAGCAAAGAGGACAACCACTGTCACCATCATTATGATTGCACGTTTCTTCTTCCTGAATAAATGCAGCAGCTGTTTAGAAGGACCATTAAGCATGTAGCACTGTCTTTACACAATTCTTCATTCATCATACTGCTTCGTTATTGTAAGCATGATATAACAACATTGCTGAATAGAAAATTTAAGAAAACATGGGCCATTTGGAAATTGATTGCATCATTTAAATTAGTGTGTTGTAACCTATTAAAGATGACAAGTTTACCCTAGAGCTTCCTAAATAATTTTTGCAAATGTCGGGGGAGAAATGAGCAGAACAGCTACCAATTTTTTACTCTCATTTTGATGGCCCAGTAAAGAGATTTAAAATATGCACCTTTCTATAAACATTGTCCAGGACAAAATTTTTATCCATGTAATTTTGTCAGAATGAAACCATTTTCTTCACTGCATCACCTTTAGACAAAACACCCAAGGTGTTTGCATAACATATAATCATGTTCCATGGTCATGCAGAATTATTGCCATCCTGTCCTCTTCTTCTGGTCTTCCTTTTTTCTTTTCTGTCTTTAGTTTACCTACCAAGGCTGTTCTCTTACTTACTCCATGCGTGCCATTACACCTGTGACAGCCACAGACTATCAGTTGAAGTAGCTTTATGTAGAAATGTATACGATCTTAACCATAAAACAGAAAATCCTTGTGTCTATTTGTCTGAAGCAGGAAAAAGTCTTAAACGCTGAACTCTGGAATCATGAAATTTGCACAGCTTTTTCATGTTGGAATTTCTAGGTCAACGCAACTATTTTCAGATGTCTACATTGTTCTTTTCCTGAGTTATGAGTTAATTATGTATAGTGCTCACTAGCAAGCAATACGGCCCAACCAACATGGCTTCAAGGCGAGGTCATATGACAGAAGTTCAGCCTATAGATAGAGCACGTTTCAGAATGTCACATGGAAATTTTTGGATAGGTTGTCTGCATGTCACTTCAAAATCATGGTGCAAAATGTCCCCCTGATGTTTGGTGTCAGGACGGAAGAAGGAGCACCATAGTAAAAGGAGGAGCTTTCCTCCTCCCCTACCCTGGAATTTCTCTTTATTCAGGGATTATAATCTTAATTATAAAACAGTGTGTGTGTGTGAATGTGCATAAAATAATACTTAAGAGTTACTGAAAGCGAGGAGCAGTGACAAGAATCTAAATCTTGTGTGAAGCCTGGTAGTAAAGCTAGTAAAACAATAAGACAGCCAAACAGTATAGCAGCTGTTACTTTTATGAAAAAATATTTACAAGCCAATGCTTTTATCACATACCTGCAGCATAATAATCAGTGTGTATCCCTTTACCAAACAAAAAACAATGTAAAAAGAGTATTAAAAAGTTCCCTCAGTGTATTATCTGGCAGAATAAAGATATGTTTTCAACCTGAAACTGTGAAATGGTCCTTTCATGTGTTTATTGGCATATAAACAAAAACAAGAAAATACACATATAGTGTAACACTGTATGACTTTTCCCTCTGTAGTGATGCACTCACAATGGTAAGTATAAAAAGAAGACACATCAAAAGGCCTTGGCAGGGCTGTTTTCAATTTCCAGCTCAGGTCTAATAGGCTCAAATGGAGAGAGACAATAGAATCAGTGTATATATGTAGAAATCTATTTAATAGAGAATACATATCCTGACATGAAAACTCAGGGCCTTCCGCATGCTCTATATGCACACAAAACAAAACAGCATCCAAAGGTCACAGACCATTGCTTTTAAGGCATCAATCACAACATTATAAACAGATATACAACTCAAATGATTAATAATAGTAATAGAGAAACAAACCTGGATATTTTAGACATTTCGTTGCCATGAATAGTTTGAAGCACCGAAGCGTCTCCAACTCTTTTCTTAATCCAAAGTTCATAGCCAATTTTACTGTAGAGCAGAAGCATCAGTGTCAGAGGCAAGAGGAAGAGAATAACTAAGATGAATGTTGTGTAGACTTTCTGGTGAACTTGACTTGTCCATTCTTCCAAGCAGCAAACATATTGTTTTTCAAATAAAAAGTCATACTTAACCTGAGAAAAGATCATTTAAACATTGTCAGACATGTTATAATAGTAAGTACCCTCTTTAGGTTTTCCTAACATAAAAAAGTACAAACCTTCCCTCATATCATCAAAGAATCAATCAATCAATCAATCAATCAATCAAATAGGCAGATGTTACAGTGAACATACAGTGGTCATGTCTTAAACAGGCAAATGGATATTAGCAACAGTTTTTGTGTCATTGTAAGGCTTGGGAGTCATAGGTGGAAGGTGCTCACTGGAGGCTAGTATGAAGCAAGGAGTCACTGATGCCACAAAATACACTTTTTTTTTACATCTTCCATATTGTCACCATCTTGCATTCAATGTTCTCTTGAGAGTTTGTGCCCACCATGGCTTCCCTATGTCCGGTCCTGACAAGACTAAGTATTTACCCTACAAGGGCATCTAGACATTTTAAGGTTTCAGGAACTGCATATATAAGCATGTATCTGATATGAAATATAAAGTGTGTTTAATATCAAACACTCAGAGGTTCATTATCTACTTCTGACATTTAACGTTGGATTAATTCCAGTCTCGGTTACATATTCTAGTGATACAGCTAGTGATACGGTGATATTGCTCTGGCTAAAGCATCATTCAAGAAACTCAAATGCAGAGAATTGAGAGGGGAAGTTCAAACTTTTGGAAAATGTTCTACTCCAGCCCATGTCATGATGATATTTTGCATTTTATATGGCATAGGAGTTTATGCTGCATATGCATGTGCATACTGCTGCATACTGCTTATGTACACTGCCCTATTAGCCTCCTCCATCACAAGGTTTTCTACTGAACTGATGATGCAATAGTAAGCAGGCAGATACACTACAAAGAGCTGTGAGATTCTGGGCTGTGGAGAAGAAAATGATCTGCCTTGATGGAAGATAATGTCCAAGTAGTAATACAGATTTGTAATAATGAATGGAATCAATTAAATTGCAGTTCTCTTCCAGACAAGTATTCATATTCCCAGTATACAAGTGCTATACAATCAAATACAATTTACCATCAATCATGAATTCCAATACAATGCACAATCTGTGACTGAACAAAGGGGATAATAAGATTGTATTGCTATACAAGACAAATATGAAGATCTTTGCAGAGATTATATTATCTTAAACTAAGCATCGTTCTATTCACAGAACACAGTGTGAATCGAAATGAAGCCACTTAATAAAAACATACAGTGTTTAAATTATTTTTACCCTACTATTACATACATATACATGCTCAAAAGCTGGCATTCTCAGTATATTGGTTACCTTGGAACTGATAGAATTATCAGACAAAAAGAAAAATAATTATACATTATTCATTTTTAATATGAAAGGCAATCTAGGAAACTCAACTGCAATATGAGGAGATTGTGTAAGAAATATATGTGACATCTATGAATTCCTGGAACCTACAATAGAAATCAGGAGAAGGTGATCATTCACTAAACTGCTTTCTCACCACCTTGTGAAACACAATACTTTTACCTGCAATGGTTGTATCCTAAAATCGGTCCTTGAGGCAAACAAATCTTGCCTAAGTCATCCGGTGAGAACATGGATCATGCAGCAATTCCCATTTTCTATCATAGAGTATGAGAACATGGACGTCACTGATCACAATAAACTCGGCAATTCCCTATGCCGCTTTGTCCTCTAATGCAATTTTATTACGCATTACTGTGAAATATTAAAAGAACCATAAAAGCTTATGCTTACCTTTGGGTTCACTTTTCCCTTACTTGCCTGTTACATAACCAGCATTTTCACTCCAGCTTCCCACAGCTGTCCTACAAACCTAGGTTCATACTGAACCCTTGTGGCTGTTCCACATATCAAAAAGTTAGAGGGCTGAGGTGCCTTCTCTTACAGAGCTTAGTGCGAGCTCCCATCAAATACTTCACTGGTCTAAAATACTTGAAAAAGACTGCCTCACTACTACTAAAAACAAATATTTTTGTAAGAATGTTTATGCAGAAATATATATGTATTATTGTCAAAGAAACATGAAATCTTTTTTCAAAAGAAGCAAGGGATAAAAAAAAAAAAATGATTATCCCTTTTCTAGAGTAAACCCAACATGTATCTTTAGAGATACATATGGGTTTAATCTCAGGTCTGCCTCTGAACTCACCCTGTGTACCTGATTAGGGTCTGCCTGTTTGCTATAGCCTGCCTCTACTACTGAAGAGAGAGACTCAGAGGGGACCTAACTTCTTATGATGATGTCATGTAAAAATGAGTTGCTAACCACATAAGCCTGTCTTCTGTACTGCTGATGGTCAGAAAATATGCTTGTATGTACCATTATCCTCATCTTTCAGGTACACTAAACATTTTACTTGTGCTTCTATACTATATGTTAAAAAAAAGATTTCGTGTTCCATCAAATGTTAAAATGTGTGTAAACTCATACTGGACATGCATAAGTAGATAACTACCAGCAGTGTATTCCACCTACTTTAAGTTAAATGTGAAGCATTATTCTTCTATCTATGTTTTGCACTGCAGATCACACAAACATAGGTAACCAAAACAACATAAAACAAATGTATAGCTCCTCAGATGAATATAAAAGTCAGCTATCGCCTTAAGTTCCATTCCAGAAAATAACAATCAACTGAAATAGAACAAGGTATCATATACACAATCCCTGCTTATTATGCAAGTAACAGTGCATCCATAATGATTCCTCAATATGTTGCTGGGTGTAAAAATTAAAAGCAAAAACGAACCCTAGTCTAGTATTGTCATACAAAATTGTTATTACCACTAGAGTTGAGCGGACACCTGGATGTTCGGGTTCGGCAGGTTCGCCCGAACTTCGAAAAAATGTCCGGGTCCTTGCTCGAAATTGACACCGGACCCGAACCCCATTGAAGTCAATGGGGACACGAACTTTTGGCCACTAAAATGCCTCTAAAAAAGTCCTGGAAAGGGCTAGAGGGCTGCAAAATGAAGTAAAATGTGGGTAAGAGTAGGACAAGTGCCCTGCAAGCAAATGTGGATAAGGAAATAACTTAAAATAACATAAAATACATACAAATTACAAATACAGCTGAGCCATAAAATATCACTAGATGGAATCTTTGATTTTAGCTTTGAAAGAACATAAATCTAAATCTAAATCTAAAGCATGGCTGCCAGGAGGATCAACAGAATTATCCATTTGAGAGAGGGTTGGAGTGCAGGGTATTCTCTTTCAGTTTATACTAAGTGACCCATAGGTTGAGGAGGCGGTGACCGTGGCGGTGTAGGTGGAAGCGGCGCTGTAGGAGGAGGAGGAGGAGGAGAAGGTAGCCAGAATTTTTCAAAGTGCGCTGTAAGCACAGTATTGGACTGTTCTATTTGACTCTCAGATATAAAGTGCACCGCAAGACGCAAATGTACTATTTACCACCCAAAACTATTAGAATTTTTCAAAGTGCGCTGTAAGCACAGTATTTGAGGGTTCTATTTGATTCTCAGATATGAAGTGCACCGCAAGACACAAATGTACTATTTACCACCCAAAACTATAAGAATTTTTCAAAGTGCTCTGTAAGCACACTATTTGACGGTTCTATTTGACTCTCAGATATGAAGTGCACCGCAAGACGCAAATGTACTATTTAGCACCCAAAAATATTAGAATTTTTCAAAGTGCGCTGTAAGCACAGTATTTGGCGGTTCTATTTGACTCTCAGATATGAAGTGCACCGCAAGACGCAAAATGTACTATTTACCACCCAAAACTATTAGAATTTTTCAAAGTGAGCTGTAAGCACAGTATTTGACGGTTCTATTTGACTCTCAGATGTAATACATGTAATGCTATTGCTATTCTATAAACCGAAATAGAGTCCCCTTTCATAAGAATAGGTCAATTGATGTATATGTATGTAATGCTATGGGCTTTCTGATTGGCTGCCCTGCAGCCTTTCAAAACGCGCCATTAAATCGCTGAACCCCGAACTCCAACCCGAACATACAGTGAAATGTCCGTGTTCGGGTCCGGGGTCCAAAAACCGTAATGTTCGGTACGAACCCGAACAGTGCGGTTCGGGTTCACTCAACACTAATTACCACACAAAAATGCACTTACACATATCTTTAGTAAAAAGGCAGGTCAGTCAGGATGGTCAATTACTGATGTCTGAACTCTAAAAAAACAGCTTCTGTTGTCAAATATTATCTTACAGATACAAAAAGCCAATTACCAATTGGAATGCATATGAGGTCACATGCTTCAACCTTTAAAAAAAAAAAACGTAATTTGTTGCTGACACATCTCCTCTTGGACACTGGTTTAATATTGTAATGTGTTCATCTATGTGTATGTGCATATGTAATAACTATGTTTTAATGCAAACATCCAATAACAATGTAAATTGAAGAAAAAAAAAATCTAGATGATCCTTGCATTAAGTCAACCTGTGTCAGGCTTTATTAAAGGGGGAATGGTGGTGGGGTCATTATTCACCTCCCCCTCTACAATGTTAAAACATATTTACACAATCTTAATTAAAAATTACTGTGCCTCCCCATAAATAGCCAGGGATTGCCCAGGGTCCCAGAGTGAAATAATAAATAATCTCACCCCAACCACCCCACCTCCTCTGTCCAAGACCGCCCCAAGCCCCAGATGACATAAAATAAAAACTATTTTTCCAATTATGCGGGGGCTGATCCAAAGCTATATCATAAATAATAGATACAATTAAATTAAATTATCCATACCTACACCTCCTACACCTACCTTGCCCAAGTAGGGGGGATGAATCTTAATAAGTGGCCAGTAACCTGTAAAAAGGAACACCATTTGAGTGCCATGCGTCTGGGCAGTGAAAATTGTTGTTCAACCTCATGGCACACAAAGGTTGCTCTGTAAATAGAATATTATCTGAGTTAAATGTCCCCTGATACTCAGTGACACACTTGCTCCTCATCTTCCGTCTAGCGATATGGACCAGACAAAAATAAAACAAACAAACAAAAGGAATCCACCTTTACCTAAAATATATTTTAAAAAAATACGAGCTTCTATCTCTAATGGTTTGTTCTCAGGGGAGAAACCAGAATAATAGCTCAGTCCTAGTTTGTATACCGGGCAGTAGTAGGGCTGAGAGAGGAAGCATTCTGACTGACTGAGCTTTCATTCTGGTTTGGTGTTTGCTGAAAGCAAACCATTAGAGATAGGAGCTCGCTTTTATAATCCAGCATGGATTTTATAGTATTAGGTAGATACATTTTTTTATATATATTTTTGGCTGTCCCATTTCCCTGAAAAATAAACCTAGATGGACCAATCTGAGATAGCATGCAGCAGCAGAGATTCCGCCAATTCTCCAATAACCCCAAAAAAAGTTTTGGTTCCCCGAACCTGGTGAATTCTAATTTTCTGTTATGATTATGTCATCTTGGGGTGACTGGAAGAGGGAAGGATTATTTATTGGCCATGGGCAAGCCCCTGAGTATTATTTATTGGGGGGTGGGGGGGTGGGAGCATGGTAATTATTTATTCACATTCCAAGGGCCTTGACCTTGCTATCTGGCAGACTCCAAGCCCCAGTAATATCGAGGTAGGCTTGGGAGCCATCTGGTAGACTTCCAAACTGTTTAATAAAAATGGGAAGGACCTCCTATATTTGTTAAGGGTTTTTAGAAAGAAACAAGCAAACACTAGTTTCAATTTGCCTTTCATAGACTATAATGGCAAACTATACCATCGATAGCTTCTCGGACTCACAGTCTCCACTGTGAGCATTAACATGATTGTGCACTATAAAAACATTGGATGAATGGATGGCTTTTTGTTGCAGTGTGTCTGCTTTACCATATGGAGAATAATTATTTCTGTCAGATCAATAATAGCAGAAAGGTATAACAAAAACAAAAAACAAAAAATGAGATTACCAATATCAGTTGGATTGCTCCTGGGATATTGCTTTTGCTGATTCCTTTATTTGTTATTTTCTCATTATTTTGTTTATATTCATTCTTCATTTCTTTTACAATGTTAGTATGGGATTTATTTGTGTTTGTTTGTTTTATACTGGCACATACTGTGTCAATTACTGTCAAAGCTGACATTAGTAGATTACGTAATATTATTGTAATTGTCTTGCATTGTTTACAGTAGAGTCTTTTATTTCTCATCAAGAGCAGCAATACAGGCAAAGCGAGGAGGTTAGTTTCCGCTCCCATAAAAGAGTTAAAAGGTAGCGTTTGAAGTTTCATTGTCTATTCATGTCGGGGAGGTAATTTCTAAGCAACAAGATGTTTTCTTTTCTTCAACATGAACATTGTATATTTATTCATCTTATGGGAAATTTCAACCATATATGTGTATACTGAGAGAGCTCCAAGGCATTTTAATGATTTGGTCTATTCAACTGTGAGTTTACAGTACTTTAGCCATTTACTCAAACATTTTATTTGAACCTTAAAACCTTGCAGATATGGTGTGCTTATTACAGCAAATGCATCAAAGGTTTTAATGGGATTTCTGTCAATAACAGAATAAGGGCTTTCATGTGGATTTCAATACCACTGCTGCATTTTCCTAAATTATTATGAGAGGGGCAAAAATCTAAAATAAAAGCTCTGTATGTGTGAAGATGACTAGAGATAATTGAAAATTACACAAAAACATCCAGGTTCAAAGTCTTTCCGTAATATCTGCTAGCTACTAATATAAATTAGAAAATATGAAAGTCTGTAATGATTGAGTTTTTCACAAGTAATGAAATACTGAGTCATTCTTCAAGAACAATAATCTCATATCACTGACGAGAAAGGTATCCAGGTCACTAACAGACTCTTACATTGTGTAATAGTCTACACTCAATGACTTGAACTTGATTAAATTATACCATGTCACTGTGTACTGTCTATTGATATTATTAAATGTGTTAATCTTATTCATGCTGTTTATTGAAAAGGTTCAACATATTTCTGCAATCTAGTTATTTTCTAGATTGTATACTCCCTGTATAAAGTCGTATTTTGCTTGCAATTTTGCTACCACAATGTATATATCATTTCAATAATTTGTTATCCTCCAAATGCAGTTTCTTTCACTTTGCTAGAATATGAAATTATTTATTTTTTAAAGTGATGTATTTTGAAGATGCTCATCTGTACAGACATTTATTTTCTATTCTTTAATGAAATTTCTCCCAGTTTACAATTGTTTTTGATAATAATTATATGAACTACCATTCACAACATATGTTACATTTTGTATTCAGAAAACAAACACTCAGACCTCTATTCGCAAAAGTCAAAGATTGGAGGGTGAAATTAGCACTAATTTCAAACTCCAAACTAATGCTACTCCCCCCCCCCCCCCTCCTTTATAGAAATCGGGTCTGGGGGATTCCAAAATGGCACCCAGACCTATAACATATATATGCTCAAAAGACTCCCCGCACCCTAACTTACTTTTGTTTTTCAAAATCCAGCCAATAGTAGACCTGAGAAGTTGCCTTCAGATGCCATTTTTTCCTTTTGAAATCCTAGCCCACGTGGGCTTAGATATATTTAGGCATTCATCCCCTACTGAGAATGGATGATTTTAGAGGAACTGTATTACTATTTACAGCGGGACTTTTTTTATTTCATAGACAGATTATTTTTTCATTTTAATTTCTTTGGATGGCCCCTTTCCCTGGGTCGAAGCGTAGGATTAAGGGCAGATGTTGTAAGATTTTTTTAAAAGGTATTTTTCTTTTGCAGTGTGTCCTTTTTATTGCAGGGTTGTTTTAGTGATTCCTCCACCCCTACCTGGGCTTGGTAGAGGTTGGGGTGTAGGGATACAACCCATATGACATAAAGCACAATCCATAATAGTTCATAATAACCCATTATAGCAGAAAATGTATCATATAAAGACACATTTGAATATAGTAGTACCAGTAACAAATCAACATTACTATGATCATAAAATGTGTTAGATAAATATGTTATCACTAATAAACTAGTTCTGCACCAAATTAAAAGCAGTAAGAAAAACTTGAAAAGAAAATACATATACTGGTAATATTAAACTATTTTACATTGGTTTAGATATTGACTATTGATATTAATAGTAACCAGAGAGTACAGGTGACACCTATTGCATGAAACTAAATTTTAGCACTGATTATATATATGTTCCATAAGTGGTCCCTTGTAAAGTCATCCTATGAGCAAGTCCAAAACTCCTATCCAACATATCATTTCGGTAAACATATTTTGTTTTCACCAGAAAGGTCTCTTATTAGTCCCTATATATTTTATGTTGTATTAACTAAAAGTAAATAGTTAATAAAAGTAACTAAAATGTATTAGCTGATTAAAATAAGAGTAAACAAAAACAGTTTTGAGGGGTTATGTTGGCTATTTGGGTCAAAGCATTTTATATTTTTAAAACAGTAAGGAATTCTTAAAATGGCTCAATTTACCATAATCACTCAAATAGTTACCTCAAGCCTCTGTACATGCCACATAGGTATGCCAACCAGTGCTGCTGTCAGCCATACGATGCCTGTATAAAATAAATGTATATAAAACATTATTTATAAACTTTAAGACACAACAGCATGCATCTATGGGTTGTAAGTTGAGAATAGTCATTTGCATATACATTTTCTCAGAAAGTACAGATATATTTAAAAAATGTCACATGTACATTGGATATGCAAGCAAATATGAACTGAATTCAAATATGTTACATTTGACATAAAATCCCTTACCAAGCATAGTAAAAGCTCTTCTGTTGGTGTACTGCCATTTCATTCTCAATGGGTGAATGATTCCTTGGTGCCTTTCTACAGCAATGCAGGTCATAGTGAGGATTTCAGTAACAATGGCTGTAGACTGGACAAATGGAACCATCTTACATGCAAAAGCACCTGCACGGAGAATAGATGGAGAACTATCACAGAATGAATCATGAAAGCACACTTTTTCAGTCAGTTAAAATTGCAAAAAAGAATTACTTCTTTGCCACCAAGAAAATGACACCATTAAAATTAAAAATACATACATTTAAAGTGTCTTCATTTATATTCGATGAAGTGTGCCAATGATATGTGTTATCAACTGTTGACTTTCTCAATCTGCACTCCATCACAATTGTGACAATCGGACTATCTACTGAGCTAATTAGTACTAGGTCAATCAGCCGACTTTGTGAAAAGCTTGCAGATGTGCAGACAGTTAATCTATATTTCTGGGGCACAACACTCATTCAGTTACATTGAATGAAGCATGACTGACATGTACTTAGTTAATATGAATATGGTTTTTATTTTGTGTGCCAACACCAAGTGAATATTACATAAATTATTAAGACCTTTTGGTTTTTAAATCTGAGCATCTTATATGGACTCCAAACAGACACCAGATGAGCAGGTAATGACGAAAATAGTGAAATAAAGGTATCTGTACTTTTAACATTGATACAAATACTGTTTGTCAGCAATTTGCAGGAAATATTAATGAGATATCATGAATTTGCATAATTGCAGCAGGAAAGTGTGGCATGATATGCTAATTTTGACAACAACCCCTACAAATGTGTTGCAGAGATTTGCCCACAAACTTGGAAATGGCTTAAAACACTTCCTCCTAGCAGGGGAAGTGATGAAACTTCATGACATGCACCCAAACAGCTCAGTACAGACACAGCTTGTGTGAAAGGGACAGATTTGAATCAGTTTTTTTGACACACTGAAGATATTGGAGGTTGTCTACTGCTTGATATACTGAATATTTCCCTTCACTGTTTACTTGGCTTGGATAAGTGTGTTATTAGGTCCCAGTAGGGAGTGGGGCTGTGCTTTATGAAATGCTATTGTCCCAGCTCTTCAAAGTGTCATGAACTGTATGTTATCCACCCAAAACATATCCATTAAAACATTATTACTATTTTTAATTATTATGTTAGGGTAGCTGGATGTGCTAGTTGTGTGCAAAGTGGCATTTGAACCTTGTGCTGCTACCTTGGATTATTAATTGGTTTATCAAGCTATTAACCCCTCCAGAGAAGGGATTCTTTATGGTAAGGACAATAAAGTTATGGAACTCACTGCCAAGAGAGGTAGTGCTATCACCCACAATAGATGCATTTAAAAATGGTCTGGATGTTTTTTTAGAAAAGAAGAACATACAGGGGTATTAATAATAGAATAAGCATTAATAATAGAGCTTATTGATCCAAGGAGAAATCTGATTGCCCTTTTGGAGTCAAGAAGGAATTTTTCCCCCTAGGAGGCAAACTTCAAAATAGCTTCCTTAGGGGTTTTTGCCTTCTTTTGGATCAAAACCCTGGAATGATAGGTAGATGGGTTGAACTTGATGGACTTGTGTCTTTTTTCAACCTAAATTACTATGTTACTATGATGTGCCTGGCTCGTACTGTGGTGGAACGAGCGGTTTTCAAGATCAACGATCGCGAAAACCACTCTGACTGTGCTACTCTATTGCCTTGATGTCGAGGCATAAGGCAGCACCAAAATTTTCAATCTGGGCAACCACGATCACTCCACGGAGCGTGAGTGCCATATTGGAGAGCAGCATGCTCCTCCAATATGGCTGCTCTCCTCTTGTGGGTAAAGCATCGGAAGTGTAAAAAAAATTCACTTCCCTCGCTCTGATGCTGTTGCTTGACTGCCCCTAGAAACAGTCAGCAACATTGCAATAAAAAAAGGACTTAATTAGCTAAAGTCTAGGGTTATGGTTAGAATAATTGTTACAGTTACAATGAAATTAGGGTTAGCATAAGGGATAGGGTTACAATTAAATTAAATTTGGAATAAATGAAGGGTTAGCATAAGGGTTAGAGTTAGGGTTACATTTAGGGTTAGGGTTCGGGTTGGGGTCAAACATTCACTGTAGAAAACCCACACACACACACTATTTTTGTTTTTTGCCCCATAACTCTAAAGAAAACTGCAGAAAAACATGGAAAGAAGCGTTGTTACGGTTACTCCCAGGGTAGCTGGAAGCTGGACCGCTAGAAAGTCTGGATCCCAGTTTAGAGAGAGAGAGAGAAGCCACTTTGTCTCGATATCCAGACGGATCTTGTAAGTGTAGATCAATCCCACTAGCTATTTTACAGCTAGGATACTCTTTCCCCACAAAACGAGTCAAGGCTGTGATTTGAAGGTCAAACAAGAACTGACCAGAACTGTTTAATGATTCAGAAACACAGAATATATACAGTTGAACATCTTGACAAACCAGATTAGACAAAGGAACTATAACAGGATTAAAGTTTAACCTAAGGACATACAAAGGGAAATTCTGCCTCACACCTTTCAAGATACAAAGGTGTCAAGTTCAGATACACACAGGAAACTAAATGATTTACATAAGACAATAGGAAAGGTGACAATAATTACAGGGATTAAAGGATAGGATCCAATCTTAACTTGGGACAAAGACTTGGATCCTAGTAATTACAGTACATTCCTCTGCTTGGGAGATAATTGAGTTAACCTTTGTATCAGCTCAATTATCTCCAAGCTAAAATATACAGGTTTTATACAATATTAATAACTTTCAAAATATGCATCACATTCACATAAAACATATATTTTCAGAATCAGCATACTTTAAATATGAACATAACTAAAAATCAAACAATTCCACCCAGAAGTTCAAAAGTTAGCTTTTTGGGGCATTTTCACCATGCCCCAAATATGTTCTTAAAGGGCCATACACCCCAGGGCCATAGTCACTGGGGAGGAGGCTGGCAAACAGGCCTCTCCAGGACCAAGTGGCGAACAGCACTTCGTCACAAACGTATTTATGAACTCAGGACAAAATTTTGAAAACTATTAAGATGTGGCATTGTATTTGTGTAAAAAAATTTTTAGTTAGAAAGTCAAAGTTAGAAAAAGTGTGGAGGGGGTTTATTTTTTCGACATATTTTATGATTTATAAGATATGATAAGCATAATGGTATCTAATGAAAATAAAAACAACATATAATTTGTGTGGATACAGTATGTGAGAAAGAAGAAGATGAATGTGAGAACAGCCCTTGTCACCAAGAGAAAGACAAGGTCAAAAGGTCATGTCACTAATGGGGTTAATTTATTCATACTACATGGTACACCTGTGATGCTGCCCAGACCTACACCTTATGTCCACTATAGTGCATTTCATGGGCTATACTGTCTTGCCTTTATTACCCACCCCCAAACAAAACAAAAAAGATTTGAAGCACAGTGAGGTATCTGCAGGGTGCACTTGAGCAAATTAACCTGATAGCATTGCTTGCAATCACATAGGAGTGGAAAACCAACATCCTAACTCAGCCCTTGATGTATCCTCCCAAAAATATGGCTGATTTCTGTATAATGTAGTTATGGCTCTTCTTTTACTTCTTGCACATGGCAGTCCCGATATTTCAAAAACACTCAAATCAATAAATGCTGTGACCACATCTTGCCATCAAAACAGCATCATTTCTTCTAGGTTGACTTGCACAAAGTCAGGGATTTTGTAGGCATATAGTCAGCTGTATGATTAACCCCTTAGTGACAAGACATTTTCACCTTGACTTTCCCTTGGTAACAATGGCTGTTTTGACATTTCTGGGGTGTTTGTGTTTAGCTGAAATTTTCTTCTTTCTCACATACTGTACCCACGCGAATTATATGTTGTTTTTATCATCATAAAAAGGGCTTTCATTAGATACCATTATGTTCATCATATCTTATAATTTACTACAAAAAAAATCATAAAATATAATTTACACAAATAAAATCATTAAAAAAGACCCCATCTAAATAGTTTCTAAATGTTGTCCCGAGTTCAGAAATATGCATGTTTCCATATTTTTCGGTATATTTTTGTTAGTTATGGGGCAAAAACCAAAAATAGTGGGTTTTGTTTTTTTCCTATATTGACCTTTTGACCCCATCCCGAACCCAAAATGTAACCCTAACACGCTAAATTTAACCACAACTCTAACCCTTATGCTATCCCTTAATATGTTTTAATTTTAATTTAATTTTAACCCTATCCCTTATGCTAAAAAATATTTAATTTTAACCCTACAGGCTAATCTAACTATATAACAAGTTTTTCGTTAATTAAATATTTATTTTTATTTATTTACTTTGCTATGCTGCTTAACTAGCACTAGGGGCAGTCAAGTAGCATATTCAGAGTGACGGAAGTGAAGTTACTTTCACTTCCGAAGCTTAGACCTGCCAGGCACGTCCTTTGTCGGGAACGGAGTTGTCGCGAAGGGGTTCAACAATTATACCAAACAGGTGCTAATGATCCTAAATTTAATATATAGCTTGAAACACCATAATTATCTGAAACAGAAACAGCTGTGTAGGAGCAATACAACTAGTGGAGGGACAGCCAAACTTATTAAACAAGGTTTAATGTTGAACGTCATTCACCATGGTAAGACTGAGCAAAGCAACAAGACATTGCATCAACAAGGTCTCTCCCAGACAGAAATTTTATGGCAGACAGTTGTTTCCAAATGTGATGTTCAAGCTCTTTTGAAGAAGCATCTTTTTTGCTCTGTTTCCCCACTACTACTTACAAAAGTTTTGTTGATGATTAGTTTAGTTAGTACCTGAGCTGAAGTGGTTCCAGATGCTAGGCTCACAAATCCATTCACATTCAAGTTCAGTAGGTCAGACCTTGAAATGTATAATATTTTTTTTGTACTCAGGGACATACTAGTGACTTTTTTCCTTTATGATAATAATCTAATGTGTACAATATACTTACCCTGTAAAGCTTTTACTAATTTGACCTGCAATCTTGGTATCAATTAATTTGTGTGGGCTACCAGTTGCTTATTTTTAACCCCTTCGTGCTTGTAGGATGTTCTAAGCCGTCCTACTTTTTAGTGCCTAGAGGCTGGTAGGAACGTCTTGTATTAAACAGCTTACCGCAACTCCCCGCGATGAGCTGTGTGCGGATCCCACTGCAGGGACTTTCTGTCAAAGTGAACATCTGCTCCATTTTACAACAAAAACCTGCAGGATGGCATAGACCGTCCTACATGTAAAAGCTCACTTGGGTTCGGGCACACATCCGTGACATCACAAGTGACGTCACAAAGTATCGCGGGATGTTGGCAGGGACCGACTATAGACACCCTGATCGGGTCCCTGATTGGATGTTCCTGGCCTCCAATGACGAAGTGATCGGCGGCCAGGAACATAAAGACTCCAGTTTGGTGCTCTGGTCAATAAGGACCAAAGCAGCATCCGGCGTGAAGGGGTTAATATACAGCACTAGGTTCTCTTTTTGTTTTGGCTGCTGTGTTATATACACTGCTGTCACCAACAAAGTGCCTGTTAAAATGTACTTGTTACATTTGGATACAATTACTTTCTACTCATAAAATTACCAGGTAACAATATGTAATGTATTTGCTTGAATAGAAGAAGTTTGTTTGTTGTTTTTTTTCGAGTAGAGAATAAAAATACCCCATAAGCGTTCGAATGCCACGTGACCTGACCTAATTGTTTGCACACAGTGTTTACCAAGACATGCTAAAAGCACATTCATGCAGGGAGAAGTTATGGATTGTAGTCCTATATTTATGCTGCATTCCATGAGGTAAGTTACATAAAAGCACCACAGTCATTTTCCCATTTATGTTACATAATATGAAGTGAGTTTCTCATTATTTTCTTTTTATGACTTTCACAAAGCCCTTGACTATGATAACATCAATTACCATTTCTATTTTGAACCTTATATAACAGTGAGGAAAATAAAATGAAGACACTTGTTTAAGTCCTATTGTTCTAAATGAAACATTTCAGGTGTGAGCAGACACTTTTGGATAATTGTATGATGATCTTTTTTATTACGCGACTTACAAGCTATATTCTACTTTTTTCTACAAAATTAAGAAGAAGGAGTGCCAGAACTGAATTTCTTCAATTTATTTTCCTGTTTCCTTTATGGATGGGCTAAGGGACCTTTGCTTGGGGCACAGTAGTACCGTATTTGCTCGAATATAAGACGAGGTTTTTTTCAGAGCAAATGCTCTGAAAAAGACCCCTCGTCTTACATCGGGGTCAGATTATAAGACTGGGATCCCCCTCTCAAGCATCCTCCGGCTGCCCCTGAAAGCCACCAGGGACATTCGGGCAGCAGGGGGATGTCTGCACGATATTGTAGACATCCTCCTTGCTGCCCAACACTTCCATCTATTATGACGGACCGGCTGTCCGACATAATAGATGGAAGTGTCGGGCAGAATGGAGGATGTCTGCACGTATCGTTAAGTCATCCCCCTGCTGCCCCCAATAGCCACCAGGGAGAGACGAGGTAAGGGGGGGGGGGCAGAGAGAAACAGGGGGGGGGAGAGACAGATACAAGGGGAGGGAGGGGGACAGAGACATGGGGAGGGAGGGGGGAAAGAGACAGAGACAAGGGGAGGGGGGAGAGACAGTGACAAGGGAAGGGGAAAGAGACAGAGACAAGGGGAGGGGGGGGACAGAGACAAGGGGAGGGAGGGGGAAAAGAGACAGAGACAAGGGGAGGGAAGGGGAAGAGACAAAGGGAGGGAGACAAAGAGAGACACAAAGGGAGGGGGAGAGAGAGACACACAAAGGGAAGGATAGAGACACAAAAGGAGGGTAGAGAGAGAGAAGGGGAGGGTGGGGAGAGAGATAACGCTGGGGGAGAGACAGACAACACTAAGGGGGGAGAGACAACGCTGGGGGGAGGGGAAAGAGAGAGGCAGCATTGGCACATAAAAGTAAATAAAAACAAGAAATGCATTTTTTATATCATAATTTTTATTAAAAAGCACTTTACGTGTGGATATATACAAGTTGAACTTTTTTCCTATAGGGTAGTCCCATATTCATAAAAATCAAATAAAGGATCCAGAACCCAGTCAATTGCAGTGGAGAGTTTTATTCAAAACATAGGCAACGTTTCAACCCTGGTGGTTTTTTTTCAAGCCTAACGTCAGGTGTAGATAACAAGCTTATATAGTGTGCACACAAGAAAAAGGGGCGTGTAAATTCATTAGTGATACAAGAAAAATAATGTGAGGCAATTAAAGCAATTAAAATGTGCATACTTCCATGCAGTGATTACATACAAAAAAATATATAATTCCATCCAAAACAATTCTGGCTATTTGTCTGATACAGCCAGTGCATGACATTAACTTACAAAATACTTCAAAGTGTTATACACACAATATTATCATTAGTGAGAAAAATGTGTATTGTAGGAAATTTCAAAAAATTTAGTAAACTGAATTACAGTGTATATATTAGATTACAATGTATCAAACTGTGTCTCTTAAGTGTGAACATTTTTTAATTTTAAATGAGAATAATGTTCCCAAGTTAAAAACACCGCTGATGCAGAAATACAGAACTCAGGGATAATAATTAAATAACTAAATAACGCAGCTGTTCAAGCATACATCAAAAAAGGTATATACTATTTTATAAAAGAAGAGAAATCATTTATTCAAAGAATATATTGAAGTATCACAATGTATTTATTATGCTTGTTGCTGGAGCAGCTGCGTCTGGAGGATGGGATTTGAGTCCAAATCTAGAGGGGGGTAGATAAAATGGAGAGAGATTGTTAGATACTATAAAAAAGGTACCAAGTTCCATTCTCTATTTAAACCTTTAGGAGACATGCTTTCAAGTTTATGTATCCCCCAGGTTTCACGTTGTTTCAATTTTTTCTCTCTGTCTCCCCCCCCGTGGAAGTTTAGGAATCCATTCGATCATTTTAAATTTTAAATCAGATAGTTTATGATTTTTTCCAAAGAAGTGGGCCGGAATTGGCAATTCCATTTTTTCTGTCCTGATGGTAGATTTATGTTTTGAGAGTCTGGCTCTCATTTTTTGTGTGGTTTCACCCACGTATATCAAGTTGCAGGGACATGATAACATATAAATTACATAGGAAGATTCACAGGTGTGTATTAATTGCATACCAACGGTCATGGAAAGGGTGCTTAACTTTATTACCTCTAACAATATGTGAGCAGGCCATACAATTCATACAAGGATAATTGCCTTTTCTAACGGTGTCTAAGAATGTAGTTTTTTGTGTAGGGCTTGAGAGGAGTTCATCTCTGATGGTCTCACCTCGCCTAAATGCCATCATTGGAGGATTTTTAAATTCCTTAATCTCAGGGTATGCTTCATGTAAGATGTACCAGTATTTTTTAAAATATTGGTCAAGTCCTTAGTGTGGGTTCCAGTATTTGTTACAAAGGCCAGTCTATCCCTTTCCTGTTGTTTCCTACTTCTTTCCAATGTTTTAGATCGATCAATTTGTGAGATCGTTTGGAATGTCTTGTCTAATAGTGATGCCGGGTAACCACGATTGAGAAATTTGCCTGCCATTTCTTGTTACCTCTTATCCTGAATGTCTCCATCAGGGTCAATACGTTTAACTCTTAGGAACTGGCTCTTAGGGAGGGATCTCAAGAGGCCCACAGAGCGTGCTGACTCAAACTTTAGTAGATTATTACTGTCAGTGGGTTTTACATATAGATCTGTTGTGATTTTGTCCAATTCCTTCTTAATCATGGTGTCTAGAAAGCTAATCTCAGTATAGCTCCATTCAATTTTGAATATGATGTTATTTTGGGCTTTATTTAGTTCATCTAAAAACTGATGCAGGAGTTCCAACGAGCCATTCCATATCATAAATACATCATCTATGTATCTAAAACCATTCTTGGGCGTATGATGAAAATAATTCATTACAGTAGACAAAACGGTCTTCAAAATCTGACATGAAAATACTAGCATAAGTTGGGGCCACATTTGAGCCCATTGCGGTCCCCCAAATTTGTAAATAGTATTCTCCAGAGAAACTAAAATAATTTTTGCTTAATACCACTCTCAATAATTTAATAAGAAATTCAAGATCCCTTCCTGTATATCCCAATGTAAGTGCCATCTCATAAATTGCTCTTATACCTTCATTATGTGGAATAGATGTGTATAGACTTGTCACATCCAATGATACTAATATGGTGTGATCATTTACATGTATGTTCTGTAGTTTATTTAATAGATCGGTTGTGTCCATCAAGTAAGACCTGATTTTAGTCAAGCCATTTCTAAATATTTTATCCAAGAAGATGGACAGGGGCTTCAGCATTGAATTAATACCCGCCACAATCGGTCTACCAGGGGGATTTTTTAGAGATTTGTAAATCTTGGGTAAGGTGTTTAATACTTGAGTAACTGGATGGTGACACGTCAGAAAATCTAATAAGGCTTTGTCAATTATTTTATGCTCAAATGCTTCCTTTGTAATTATATCAATTAAGGCCTTGATTTCCAAACCCGGGTCACCATTTAGTTTCTGATAAGTACCTTTGTCAGATAGTTGTCTTGTAATCTCTGCAGCATAGTCATTACGATTCATAATAACTAAGGATCCCCCCTTATCTGCTGGTTTAAAAATTATGTCTGTATCCTTGGCTAGATCAGTGAGTGCAGTTCTCTTATTGTTAGTCATATTATTCACACCTCTGCTGAAATGCGTTTTAGATAATACAACATTTATTTATTTTTCCACTATTTGAATAAATGTTTCAACCGGGGCTTCCCTGATATTAGGGATAAATGTGGATTTATTTTTTTAACCCAAAGTTCTTCAGTTTAAAGGATGTATCATCTTGTTCAATTGTATTAGTTAGTTGCTGATTTTTAAACATTACTTTCAATTTGATATTACGAAAAAGTAGTAGCTCCGAGTGGTCCGCTGGTACGAATCCCTGGTTCTGCGGGTGCCGCCGGTGTTTCATCCCTCCCCTTCTTGTTTGTCTCCGGGGGTAAGGGGAACCCCATTCTCTTCTAAAAAAGAGGTCGCTGTGGAGGTCTTATCAGTAGTATCCAGTCCCAAAGTGGTTTCGAATCTCATGTCAGTACGTTTCAGGTTCTTTTTCCGAAGGAGTGTTGAGAATATCACTCTCCTATTTTCACTGCTCCAGTTGTATACCTGACCTTTGGAGTAGTCATTCAGATCGCGTTTAAATTTTCGTCGCTTTCCATCTCCATGCGGTATGTATCAATCTTTTCCATCACAGGTTTATATAAATTGGTAACTTCGTCCGAACTCATCTTTGACTTTAGGTTTCCGTCCAGCGTTTCCAAATCTCTTTCTGTGGAGGCAATTTCCCTCTGTAGATGGTCAATAGTTAGTAACATAATGTCCATTGAGCACTTGTTCAGTATTGCCTCAAATTTTGCTTTATATTCTTCATTCTGTGAAAACAGAGTCGGACGTAATCTCACACGAAGTCCCCGTGGGATCCGCTTTACCCAGAAGTATTCAGCCAGAGTAAGGCTGTGTAATTTGCAGCCAGTTAATTTCTTTCTGAGTCTCTCCCATTCAGCAACACTTGCATCATTTGTTGGAGTAGTTAAAAAGTTCACACACCTTGAGTGCAGATACGGATCTATCTTTATTTATTAGTCTTATATTCAGGCTTTTAGTTTTTTCCTAAAGGAATATCCAAAGTTTGGGGGGTCGTCTTATAATCGAGCACATACGGTATATGGTGGTGATATCTTCCCTTTTCTGATTATCTTATGTAACAGTTAGTCAAAGTGCATCAAAAGATGCTACAATGGAATTTAGAACCTTTTAACTCAGCAGTAATCTTATTAACCTATGTTATATGTATATACTATTGCTTTTATCATCTAATGAGTATAACCTACTTACTTACTCTTTAATGCATCTCCCAATTTGACCTTAAATTTTGCTATTAGGCATAGACCGTCCTGTATGTAAAAGCTCACCCGGGTTCAGGCACACCTCCGTGACGTCACATGAAGTATTGCAGGACGTCGGCTGGGACCGATAGGGTCTATAGACACCTTGATCAGGTCCCTGCCTGGATGTTCCTGGCCGCCGATCACTTCCTGGGAGTACACTGGCAGGTCTCTGGATGCATTAAAAAGTATATGAGTGCAATGACAAGTCCTGGAAGTACAATGACAAATCATGCGGGTGCATTGGCAAGATTGTGGATGCACTGACAAGTCTTGGGGTGCACTGAAAAGTATGTGGGTGCATTAGAAAGTATGTGGGTGCAATGACAGGTCATAAGGGTGGATTGGCAACTCTGTGGGTACAATGGCAAGTCCTGGGGGTGCATTGACAAGTCTGTGAGTGCAATGGCAAGCTCTCAGAGTGCATTCACAAATCTGTGGGTGTATTGGCAAGTCTATGGGTGTGTGGGCAAGTCAGTGGGTGTAGGTACAAGTCCAGTGGGTGCAGTAATGTGGTGCCAGGGCAATTCCAGTGGGAGATAAAATGGGGTGCAGAGGCAAGTCCTGTAGGTGCAATATTTTGCAATAGGGTCAATATTGAATGGTGAGCAAAAGAACTGAAATGAGGGGGAGTAGAGGAAGGTGTGGAAAGTCTGTGGGTGCGTTGGCCAAGTCCAGTGGGTGCTGTAATGTGCTGCAGGGGCAAGTCCAGTGGGAGCTACAAGGTGGTGCAGAGACAAATCCTGTGTGTGCAATATTTTGCCATATAGGCTAAAATGAAAGGGGAGCAGAAGAACTGTAATGATAGGGAAATAAAAACAAGAAATTCATTTTTCAATAATATTTATATTCAATATGAAAAACTGTTTATATGTAAAGGAATATTTACTAGCAAACAGAGTCATGGGATATCCCAGCAAATATGGTATTACTGGGTCAACTTACCTTTTGGTGCTAATGTGATTTGGATTAATTTTTTCTCTAATTTTATTTTTGCTGTACTTTAAAATCATAACTAAAAGTAAGGTTCTATTATATTCACTTGGGATATGGAATTTTTTTTCAATTTTGTTGTGATCTTATGTTTTGTCCCTACTTACAGTGCCACTTTTCTGTTTCCCTAAATACAGCCCCACTTTGCTTTTTATTAAAATCATAGTATAGGAGAGTCACGTCTCACACATTTCACACATTTCACCAAACATAGGCTTAATCATAGACCTAATATTATAGATGCATTCCCGAGGGAAGCAAGGTTCATGTAGTTCTGCATTTAAGAACCACAAGGTGCTGAAAGAAGTTCTTATAAGGGTACAGTCACTGCTCATAATCATGAGCCTCTGAAACATATCAATGTATATAACGACAGTTGTACCCAAAGAAGAACAACATTCTCGTTGTTGTTGGATCTGTTTAAATAAACCTCACTGTAACAAAACATTTTAGTGAGGTTTTTTTCTCTGAACTCAAATAATATTTAACTTTGATGGTGAACTGACCGTATTTTTTGCACACAGTGTTTACCATGGCATGCATAATTGTTTACCAAGGCATGCAAAAAGCACATTCATGCAGGGAGAAGTTATGGATTTTGGTTTTATTCCCTTTAAGAATAAATGTATGCTGCATTCCATGAGGTACGTTACATAAAAGCACTACAGTCACTTTGCCATTGCACTTATGTTACATAATATGAAGTGGGTTTCTCATTATCTTCTTTTCCTTGAAAATTATGACTTCCACAAAGCCCTTGACTACAATAACAACAATTAACTTTTCCATTTTGAACGTTATGTTACAGTTAGGAAACTAAAATGAAGACACTTGCTTAAGTCCTATTGTTTCTGGATGACACGTGTCTGGTGTGAGCTGACAATTTTAAGATCTGAATTAAACACTATATTTTACTAAGAGGACCGTTGCCATTTTTTTTATGAAATTAAGAAGGAATGCCAACTCCAAATTTTCTTCATTTTATGTACCTGATTTTTTGTACTGTAGGAAGGGCTAGTGTTTCCTTGGTTGCAGTAATGGTCAAGGTAGATAGAAATTCATTAAATTATTAATCAAAGTTGAATATAGGTCACATTCAACTCCACAGCATTGTGCCTTCATATGTTCTCCATATTCCCATTGTATCCACCTAATCTACCTCTCCTAATAATTTAAGTTAGGTTAAAAAAAGACCTAAGTCCATCAAGTTCAACTCTGTCTACCTGTCATTCCTGCTTTTGAAGGCAAATAAAACTATTTAAATAAGGAGAAAATTCCTTTTTGACTCCAAAAACCAATCTGTTTTTTTCTTAAATCAAGAAACGCTAAAATATTAATGTTCCAATTAACCTCCAATTAAACTGGAAAAGTAGAAAAACAAGTATACTGGAGCGAAATCAGGGAAATGTTGAAATAAATACAGAAATAAAATCTCAGATGAAAAAAAAATCCGAAAATATTTAACCAAAATGGCTCCAGAAGCCAATCTTGTTTTTCCTGAAATCAAGAAACTCTAAAATATTAATGTTCCAATTAACCTCCAATTAAAGTGGAAAAGCAGAAAAACAAGTATACTGGAGCAAAATCAGGGAAATGTTGAAATAAATACAGAAATAAAATCTCAGATGAAAAAAAACTACGAAAATATATAACCAAAATGGCACAAAAAATATAGTGATGGAATATTAATGTAATATACTTAAACCAATAGATGTATGCCAAGGGTGCATCAATAGATTTCAGTGGCCCAAATGGACATGGAAAGAAAACAGAACAATTGAAGTAAAAAACAGACAATATACAAATACATATAAATAAAAACTGGAGAGCTATGCAGAAAAAACTAATTTAATAGCAGCAATGAACTCTTACACTAAGTGTTGGTGAGACCCAATGAAGGGAACCCACATAAACGCTTTGTGTCTATTAGACGACACTGATTATGAAACGATCTCACTTAAGAGGTAGCCGTCCAGGAAGTACAGGAGCTCCGATGAATTCATTTGTCTAAGGTCTATTTGAAACAGACGAATACCAGATGCTGAATGGACGCTGATGAATTAATTGGTCAAAACTGCTGAATATGTAGACTTATTTCGAAAAGATCTGACACTGAGAACCAGCTGAAGAATCTGGATGAAAGAGAGCGCCAAATTCAAAAATGATGAAGGGCTCACACCGACTACCATCAAATAAGTTTGTCCATGACAAGAAGCACAAGCACTACGTATTTCCCAAATAGAACGGCTTCATCAAGGTGCATATTGACTCATTTGTGATGAACCAACAAAGTTTACACAAAGCACACCATATTTAAGCAATTAAAAAAATATAACAGACAATAAAAGTTTAGTAAATATATAAATGACAGGTCCGTACATGTTAAACTTTATACATACAATAATAAAGCTGTACATCATTATACAAAATATTAACATATCAAACTGACACAACAATAGATCTTGCTGACATTGATATATTCAAACCTTTATATGGTAAATTATATATATTTTCTTTCTCTATCCATCTAACAGGGAATCCATCTGGATTGAAGGTATATAAGGGTATAATACTATTCCTTATTTTATGAAAATGACAAATAATAAAAGAGGCTACAAAAATGTAGTTAATTAATTCCAAAAGATATATAACTGAAGTATATATATATATATATATATATATATATATATATATATAACATTCATTTATTTACATACACATATGCAAAAAAAAATGAAAAATAAAGAAAAGAAAATGGATATATAAAGATGGTAGAAAATCTATGAGATGTCATTGAATATAAAAATAATAATAATTTAAAGAAAAAAGAACAATCAGATGGGTTGCTAATGGATAGTAAATACAAGATAAACATGACAAATAAATACACGTCAATATATCATAAAATGATGTGAGACCTGAAATTAGATGTAAGAGAAAACATATTTAATAACTTGCAGATGCCACTATAAAAAATGGAATAAATCAAAATCGATATTCAGACCTCCTGGGGTGAAAGTTTTGAGTTCAGATGCCTACCTCATATCAATCTGACCCATCTTTCTAATATGGTCACCACCTCTCCAATGTTTTCTCACATTCTCAGTGGCCATAAAGTGGAGATATTTTATCATGGGTTTGTGCAAAAATGAGCAGACACATGTTGTTCACCTATCCTTATGTGGAGTTTACGTGATGTTCTGCCGATTATTGATATCCACATGGGCAGTTGAGGTGATAAATAACCTATAGAGTTACAAGATTGTACTCCTCTAATCTTATAGGTGTTTTCAGTAACAGATGACATAAACTGGCTATTTTTCTTTTTGTATTCAAACTTACAAGTACAGCATGGTAAGCAAACTCCACATCTATAGAAAACCTCATCTAATCCGAAATGGTGTTTATGCTTGAGAACAGTCCTCTCATAACTCCTAGAGAGGTCCTGTCTCAAGCTACGGGCCCCTCTAAACATGATCAACATCAACTTTTTTGAAAAAGGTTTTGGTGTTAAGTCTATTGTTATGTATATAAATATTTAAATCCAGAAAATTAATAACTGTGTCAATAATTTCTGACATAAGAGTAATACCCCAATTTGACGAGTTCAAATAGCTGATCCCAGATTATTAGCACATCATCGATGTATCTACAATAGGCAACAAAGTTTTTACCCCACCTATGGCCATCAAATACAAACATTTCTTCCCAAAATACCATAAACAAATTGGTGTAGCTTTGGGACGTGTGCCCATCACTGTACCTCTTAGTTGTAAATAACATTCATCATCATACCAAAAGTAGTTGTTATTTAAAAATCCATTCAATTCCAGTTATAATGAAGTCTATCTGTTCTCTATCTAGAGTGGCAGACTTAGATAGGTGGGCTCTAGCCACCTCCAGACCCCTTGAATGCTCCATGTTAGTATATAGCACGCTAACATCACATGTTGCTAAAATAAATCCTTTCTTCCATGTAATTTTATCTAAAGTTTGGAATACATCAATAGCATCTTTCAAATAAGCAGGGCTGGTGATAACTATCGGTCTATCGGTCTATCAGGGGGATTGGCCTCATCTTTATGTAACTTAGGTAAAACATAAAAAGTAAGAGTTTTAGGATATCTAACATTTATATAGTCATATTCATTTTTGTTCAAAATACCTTTAAGTAGACCTGTGTCAAGGATCTTAATTGAGGACATTTGCATGCCAATAAGTGGATTACTGGGAAGTTTTCTATATGTTGTATGATCTATTAATTGTCTGTCACACTCTGAAAAGTATTGCTGACAATCTAGTATGACTATCCCTCCTCCTTTATCTGCTGGTCTTATCACTATATTTTTATCCTTTTGCAGATTCATAATAGCTTGTCTCTCCAATTTAGTGCGGTTGTCAGAGGAGTAATGGCTTTTATGATAATTATACTTCTCTATATCTTTGATGATAAAAGTTTTTAATTGCGGGTGATTTACAGAATTATGGATAAAATTTAGACTTGTTTTTTAGATTAGAGTGTGAATAAGTGCCCCTATTAGAGATACTGTTTATAGGGCTATTAAGAAAGTATTTCTAAAGAGTCAAGGTTCTTACAAATTTTTGTAGGTCTACATAGAAATCAAATTTGTTATATTTAGCTCTAGGTGCAAACATTCAGCAGTGAAGTTTCTTCTGAAGTTAATGTTTTGTAACTTAGATTAAATATTCCTACCGGTGTAGTGTTTTTCCCCTTTTGTTCCTTACCCACTCTGTATACCCCCTCTCGTGCTTCAATTTCTCTGTTCATTTCTCTCTTTTTTTTAAGGGAATCCTAAGTTTTTCTCCATGGCATTTGAATGTTGGATTTCATGCCTAAAAAAAGAAGAGTCTAATGCCGATTCATAATTTGCTAAGGCTTGAAATCTGTTTTGGATAGGGATTTGATTGGGATTGTCCCTATGATTTTGAGGTTTAGGGATACGATTGGTCTTAGAAGCTGGAGACTGATTATCTCTATTTCCTGAAAATAACCTTAATTTCCTGTTTTTATTACATTCCTCATATGTATCAGAATCATCTGTGTCTGCCACATGTAGTCTGTTTTATCGATGGATTTGGGTAACTATTCTCAAATCTATTGTAGTAGCCCTGTCTGGTATTGTTACCCTGATAATTTCCTGATCTATCATTCTCATCTCTCGTGTTGAACCTTGAAAACTTCCTAACTTTTTTATTTTCATAGTCTGTTTCATCCCTGAAATATTTCTTACATTTAACTCTTTTCAGATCTTTTCCCAGATTACCAAGATTTCTCTCAGTTTTCTGGGACAAGGCCTGTGGTCCCTTCATGGTCGCCAAATGGGGTGAGACCCAATGAAGGGAACCCACATAAGCGCCTTGTGTCTATTAGTCTTCATCTAAGATTTATTTGAAAACAGACGAATACCAAATGCCAAAGTTCATATGACTATAGGCTCTACTCTACATGAGTGAAATTCCAGAGGGATCCAAGAAATAACTCCAGCTACCACACCGAATTACACATTGCTGTTTTACTTCTTTTTTTTATGTATTTGTATGTCCTTTGTATGTCCGTGAGAGCCATGCTTTGCAATTTGCTAGATAATTATTGACTTCTTTATATGTCTGTGCCCAACACTCTTTTTATATTCTCTATTCATGTGTTTTTTGGTGACAACACTAGTGTCTTCAGCCCCATAGGGGATGCGTTCAGCATTAGCATCATAAGGCACCAAATCCATACCAGTGGAAAGTGCAGTCAGTACTTTGTGTAAAGAGCCTGGCAATGATAGTGTACCATCTCTGTAGGGTTCTCAGTCTCACTTTGCAAGGCTATGGCTTCCCCCATGTTAAGGCAGGATAGAGCATGCCATATCAGCATAAGGTCATGTCCTTACCCTGTGTGGACATCATGCAACATACGTATCAGCACACAGGTGGGTCCCTTGAGTTACTGAGTGATAATTTTTCAGGTTTTGAAAAAAGGTATATAAATTGCACAACTGTAATTTAGGTGTCATGCAAATATATTAACACAACAGTTTTTTTTTGTACTATTTCAAGCAACTCAGAAGTTCATTTTTCACAGATTCCTGTTGTCACTGATGTGGATGACAGTTCTGGCTGGAGTCCAAGTGCAAGATCAGGAGCAGGTGTAATATCCTGTGGAGGGTGACCATTCTACCTCAACGCTGGAGCCTCAGGCTTTGAGTGGTCAGAAGCAGTGGCTTTAGGCCTCCTTTTGGTCATCTTGAGTAAACAGGCACAAATGGGCCAGGTGAAAATTAGATTGTTATCACAGCAGGAGTGTGAGATTAGAGCTGTACACCTGTCATGGTTTCTCTGCTATTTTAGACAGAAGGCTTTTTCCTTCACTGTGAGTTGATTATCTGTTGTTAATGACTAGCCCCTTTCAGCTACTGTTACCATGGTTACTCACCTGGTTGCTTTTATCCAGCCCCTTTACTACTCAGTGCAGACTACTTAAGCAGCAAGTCTCAGTAGCTCCTAGCTGTTAGGTTATTTCCAGTTCCCAAGTGCTATTCCTGTTAATCCTGTTTTTGACCTGCTTTCGGCTGACATATCTTCTGATTCCTGGCTTTGTTCCTGACTTCGCTGATCTCCATTCTACGGATTCTGTCTAGTCTGACTATCTGCTTTGGTTCCTGACTACCGTTCACCTAACTACATTTGTGACCGAACCTTCCTCCTGGACTTTGCTTATGGACTATTTTTTACCATTTTTCTATTTAATATTAATAAAGGTGTTTTGCATCTTACTCTCTGTCTCTGATTCCTGGTCCCTAACAACACCACAGCCACACAAGCACGCTAAATTGGCCCTAAAGCATGCAAGACAGTACAACGTTAAAACGCCAAGTACTCTTCCGTTGAGAAACTCTCTCCCACCTCTCACTGTCCCATCCCTGCCATAGGCTTGTCAGAAACAAAACATGAAATAAATATGCGAAAGATTAATTTCTAATGAAAGAAATTAGGAATTTCATTATCTCGTGGTGTCTGTCTTGTCATTCAGGTACATCCACAACACACTTCCACAGTTTTAATTCCATGGTGTGTAATCATTCTACATGGGTAATCATTCCTTTCATTGTGATAACTCATTGGCATATGTGCTGCATATGTCTTTTGCTGCATCACACTCTTTTTAAGCTGTTTTTTTGACTTGAACATTGCTCCATATCTGTCCAAGTCTCATCTTTTGCGTCAAATTGTGATATTACGATATGAGGGCATTTATTTAATCAAAATAAAGAAAGCGGGATAGAGGTTCAGACTCAGAATTGATCTCCCACAGCTGCTCTCGATAGAGTTGGATCACGGGTTCCCAGCCCGACCATCAAACGACACACAGAGGATATGAATGAAAAAAAATCCAACAGAAAATAATAACACACTATGCCGGATCCATAAAACGTAACGTTTAATTTAGACTAAAATAAAACAAAGTAAGTGAAACAAGGAAGCTCTCACGAATCACCTGACGCGTTTCGTCTCAACAGACTTATTCATAGGTATTAAGATATTAATATTTAAGATATTTTGCACTATAGTTTTCAGGCTTTTAAAAATTAAATTCTCCTGCTAAAATCTGGGGTATTGCTAACTGTTAATTTTGTCACTCAAATCATTGAATCATTGCGTGTTTGGGGGTACATATTGGGTAGCAACTGTTCAGTTTCTTCTTGTGCACAGCAGACTCATGGGACATGTAGTAAAACCTGAGTCTCCTGTGACAAGAGGGAAGTGGGCTGAGTAAGGACTGTGCAGTTACAGGGCATATTTTAAAAATAGACTAGCTATGCCCCTGAGTTGGTGTCACAATTCAATCTTTCAGTAATTAGATATTTTATCTATTATTTCTATAATTGATGGTTTTCACATTGAAAAAAACTAAAACAGAACAAAACAAAATGGTGTTCTCATATATATAATCACATATATAAGCATTAAATCCTTATGGGTTGGGAATGATTAGGTCCACAGACGGAGAATTCTAATGTTTATAAAGTGTTGTTATATAAAATAGATGCATTTTCACGTTATGATGGAGACCACACACACACACATATATAAATATAAAGATATATATATATATATATATATATATATATATATATATATATATATTTATAATAACTTTATTAAACTTTATTGGCATGGTTTCAATGGTGGACAATTTAGATTTAGTCTCTTAGATGTCTAGGTAACAATAGCTGTAAAGATTGTATCACTTATATATATAGGGTATAGATTAGGTATAGATATCCCAAAGGGATACACACAACCCACGAGCAGTGTTGCTTTTCAATCAGAAAGGAGTTACCCTAAAGCCATACAATCTTTACAGCCATTGTTACCTGGACTTCTAAATAATTGCATTAGCAGTGATTTCCAGTGTTTCCACTCTTAGAATTGGGTAAGTGGTATCAGGCATCTGCACCAAACAACTGCAACGTCTCTTGTAGTCTTCTTTCCCAGTGACACTGTAGAGCTATCAATGTCCCTTCCCTTGTCTTGTGCTCCACATCTGTAGTTGAGTGGATTTAAAAAAAATTCAGAGGTGTATCATCTGCTAAGACCCCACAGGTGGCTCCTGGACATCTGTTACACTGAACAGGGTACAGCTCAGTAATATGTGAGTGTACTAGCTTATAGTTCTATTAAGTCACACTGTTTTCAAAAATACTACACCATATTATTTTTTTATCTGTTTTCTGTTCCCTTTGTATAACACTGAGAGGATTGCCTCCCACACACTTGTTTCAGAGTGTGGGAGATGCGCACTTTTTTCTTATTTGATACTATTTTTAATGTAGTGCAAATTAAACTAAATGGCTAATAAAAGAATGGAAATAAATAAACACTCTGTAGTTATAAACTGATTGAAGCAATTTAATTGTAATTACAATCCAGCTCAAGTACTATGTCCAAATCATGTGAATTATACAAAGAAAATAAAAGGTTTAATTAATTACAAGGATGACTACATACAGATGAACAGCATATTAAATATAGTACAGAGCAAGCACAAAGCTTCATAGCAAAGGTCCTGTAAATATATATAATCTTTTACCTTACCAGTCACCAGTTAAGCAGTGATTAAAATGTCACAAGCAATTTACGTATTCAAAGATAAATAATGTAGAGTTGAAAGGAAATGCATTTAACATCAAAAATCCCAGGAAATGCATGTATTTGAAGTGAAACAGGTTTTTTTTTTATACTTCATCTACTCATAATCAGTGCCTAAAGCCTTTCAATTGGATTCTCCATTTACTTGAATGATCAACAAAACAAAATAATAGAATATTAAAAAAAAAAAAAAAGTTCTTCACAGTGACAAACAAGCCTGTGATCAAAAACCAGCAGGCTCAGTCCTAGATGCATATGTAATCCTCTATAAAGAGCAATTCTGGAGCAACGTTCTAAAAGTATACCAATTATCTGGAACATTCTATGGGTTACTTTATACACAATCATGTAGGATTTTCTTGCAGGTTTCTTTTGCTCCAGAGGATATTGAAGGAATCTATTAAAGGGACACTCCCACCAAAAAATAAAGAGTTTTTTTTTGTTTTTTATTGATTTCATATATGTCTTTTGTTTTTGTTATTTTTGTTGTTTGTGACTGTATGTAATAAAATATTTAACTAAACAAGTGTGACGCCATTTTGTGAAATATAGTGTTTTTGGGTGCCACCTCCCAGAGACTTTACAGCACAAATTTCTCACTTTGGGGCTTGGGACACAGAATGCAGTCTATAAGTCAGAATTCTGATCATAGAGTTGCATTGAATGAGAGGGTAATGTAACTATTACATCACAAGGGGCGGAGTTATGATCCTGTTTGATCAGGTTAATCTCCTCTGTGTTGGAAAGCAGGTAAAAAAAAGTTGTACACAGCCACCTAGTCCTGCCCATTATGATACACAGGAGCCAGTAAGAGAGAAGGGGTGAATCTTATGACATCATCATGCAGGCTTTGACCCCAGTTGCAAAGTGAGACTGACTGGAAGATTTTGGACAATGTTGCATCATGGTAAATATTCACAAAATGGAGCCAGAAGATAAACACCTAATTTTATTTTTTATATGTATTTAATTCAATCATATAAAAAAACCTGAATGGCATATGATTTATACATGTGTTTATTTTAAATGACCAGGGAATAGCTTATTTTTAAAAAGGAAGAATAAATAAAGTATTATTATGATAAAGTAAAATAAGTATAACTTTTTAACTATATATATATACATATATATATTCATCCAACATGCATAAGCACTCCGCTCTCCGTGTGCGATATCCAATATCTATTGCCCGGGTGGTATTCAGTCTCTTATCCACAAATCCTGTAATGTAGACAGAGCACTCACGGTACTTGCACGATAAACTTCTATTTTAATATAGTTACAACGTTTCGGGCGAACCACAAGCCCTTTGTCCAGCACAATGTTCATGCAATCTATTTCTCTTTTACATACATAGATAGTGTCGAGACTTATAAGGCATCCACTGTAAATAATTATCCTGGTGAAACACATGGCCAAAAAACTCAATTTATCAAAAATCATTTATTTCATCCACTAAAAATAGAAAAAACTTTGTTTAATTTTTCAATCAATAAACAAAAAGGAGACCGGTTTCAGCATTTACCAATGCCATTATCTAGGTAAGTGAACTCCAATCAGTGGAACATCTAAATATCCACATATCACATGACACTGAACCGAAACAATTTAACCTCTATTTGACACTATTGTTAAGTAATGCTAAAGTAATTTTACTAAATAATTCATAAGTATTCATTTAATGATTTTTTTTTATTGCCTAAAATGTGTTTACTAAGCAATATTTGTGGTAAATACCTTTTTAATTACAGCTCTTACTGTGGGATATTGATTATTTGTCATTTTACTAGGATGTAGACCAGATAGGTTGAAAAACAGTGAAAAGGTAAAAGGCGCTTAATTACAGATATATTGTACATAATTAAGCGCTCCTTTTGTCTTTTCACAGTTTTTTTTCCTTTTGTGGAGGTAGAGGTATGCTCTCCGCTTTGAAGTGAGCTGCATTAGACAATTAGCATAATATTTTAAGTAGCGCCAGTCACTTTTTCATTTTCACAGATTGTAGGTTGGGATTTAACCAAACATTAAAATATGGTCTCATCTTCACACATGTACACAATTACCTTTTGGGTGGGTTCTTAAAAAGGGTAAGTGAACAAGTTAATAAATTATACAGATGAATATACAACTAGGCCAGTAGATGAACTAATCTGAAATGCATCTGACATAAGTTTAAAAAATAAATAATGTTCCCACTGGGAAACATAACAGAGTATTGGTAAAAAAGTTGGAATAGTTGGTAAGCTTCTGGAGTCAGCCCGTATTGAAATATTGCATAATAACATGCAAGATCTGTCCATCCTTACTTGGAAAAGCAAAAGGCATTGATAGGATTTCAAATCTTCATGAGAAAGGGACTATAAAGGAGTTTGTAAGAATCAGAGCTGAATATGGTTTACCTCCAAGACATTATTTAAGTATCTCAGAATCAAGCACTACCTACAGATGCACATGATTAGAACAGGAGATTCCAATATTTTGGAATTCCTGAAAAATGTATTAAATAATGATCCCAAAAATGGAGTATTAAAATCAAAGGTTGGTTAGCATGGGAACAAGATTTATTGGTTTATCACTCCTTTTCAGGGACTAAGGATAAATAGATTAAATCCTGGAGACTAATTAGGAACATTCACTACCTAAATCGTCAGGAAGTATTTTATAAGGTAATGCATTGTTGTATTGGGTAAATAAAATAAATTTAAACACAGATAAGAACTGCTGGAGGTGTACAGGGGAAGTTGGCTGTACAAAAGTGAAAGATACATAGGAAACCACTTTTCAGGTAATCTCCAAGTTTCTGGGAAACTCATTAAACCTTCCCCTCATCGAGGATTGACACACTTTGGGTATGGATCGTCAAATAGGACACGAGCCTATTTTTACATATATTATTAGCCATGAAAATCACGTACAAAATCAGATCACTTCCCAAAGAGAAATGGAATGAGAACACTCTTGCAGCCCAAGGAAATGTATATTGATAAGGTGCACGGATGGAATAATGGTTAACTATTGCTGTAATTTCCCATTAAAACTGGTCAGGATTTTGTCGGCTAGGTCTTGATATGTATATGTTTTAATGTGGTTTTAAGGTAGTTCTGTAAGTTTGATTATTTATCGATGCAAGATTTATACTCGGAATATGTATGTATAATCTTTGGAAAATAGATAGACTTATATCTGTTATTGAAACAGGTGTATAAGAAACAGTATAATCTTTTATACTGTTCCTCTTTGCCAAACACATTACAGCAGTGGCTATACACCAAAGAACAAAGCTGTTATACTAAATCTGTTACCAGTCGAATGCAAATGAATAAGCTAAAGTAATTAATGTATAAAAACATAGTCCTTACTTAATTCCCTAAATGTAAACCTTATAATATGTTTCCACAACTCTTCCCATACACTAAAAACTGCAAATAAAGTGTAACAAATATATTGCTGTTGCTATAGCAACATTACTCTGACTTTCCAAGCCCTCTTTATTGGCTCTCACTGATTTTTCAGGTCCCGGTGACATTATTTTCATTGTAAAACTACAGGAGAACTGTAAATACTTTTAAAAATAAAAATACGTGTATATCACATGTATTAAAAACATTTACAACATAAAGAAAATAAGCTAGGTGAAACAGTCCTTTTAAGGATATTGGCATTTGTTAGATCACACTCAAACTAGAGAAATGTTCAAACTCTGTCAGGTTCATCGCTACTTTCTGGGAATCAAAAAAATAAAAATAATAGAGAGGAGCGAGGCCTGTGCATGAATACATTCATATAATAAAAAAATGTCTGCCTTATTGTCCATTATTAACTTATATAGAATCCTCTTTTTGTTCAGACCTCCTACATTTATAGAAAGTATTTTAAGTGACATCTGGCAGAATTTGCCTCCTCTCCCGCCCTGACAATCCCTGTGCCGCCACCCCCTCCCACACTGCCAAACAATCATCCCAATCAAAATCCGCCCTCAACCAACCAAGCTCTGACTTCCCAGAAAGCATAAATCCACACTCATTCATTCATCTTAAATAATTGTCAAGTATTAGTGATGCTTCCATACAAATTCCACTGCTGCTGCAGGAACTGGGACTGAGCAGAACGCAGAAAATATAGTGAGACCTATTTTTAATTAGACCGGAGACAGAAAAAAAAAAACCACATAACACAGCTTTATATTTAAGTCAATCAAATGCTCTCAGAAATATGAGTTTGTGCAATAGTCTTCTTGACTATATTCCATGAATATGACCTTATAGGATAGTCTTCTATCAAAATAGTATAATGTTAGACATCTTCATTAAAGGGCGTCCAAAGCGAAAATAGTAATAATAGAATATGGAACCTTTGATTTCACAAAATAATATCATACATAACCATATTAGACTTCCAAAAAATATCTTAGAATTCCTAGGTCTTAACATATAAAAATCAGATACAAAGATTGGTTTGCGATATATTGGTTAAGAGACCTCAGGAAACTCCAGTTCAAATTGGAGTATCAATTGAACTTAAAGTGGTATAAGATATATTGATGTAAGCCCTCAGGGCCATCGGCCCCATGCCATGTGTATCGTCTGTCACCCACTAATGGCAGCCCTGTGTTTACTCATTTATTTATTTTATTTTATTATGTTTAAATGCATAAGCCATACTTAATCTTCTTATTTTATTAATTTTCCAGGTATAGTTTGTGTTATACCTACATATACTTCAATAATATGAGAAGGCATTCCAAAATCAGTTCTACAAAAGACACAGGAAAAGTCAGGCACAGAGCATCCTGCGCACAATCCGGTGTAGAGAATCCTTCAGATAGAGTATTTACTTTTTTTAAATGATTACTTTAAAATGAAAATTTTTTTAATCAATAACAATGTCAATCATTCTCGCTCCTACAAGCCAGATGATGTAATCATATCCGAGGCAGTTTGTTTGTGGTAGCAAAGCATTCACCTTTCATTTTATCAGCAAATGAAGCAAAACATGTGGTGAGTTTCTGGAGACAATAATAATGAAGCTTATCTCTAGTGAGCCACCTGGGATCGATTTTGTAGGAGAAAAAAAGGAGAAAATGCAAGCAAAAAATTATTATCAGAATAAGATTTTGCATCTCAAAATACACTGTGTTAGACTGTTAATTAACTAGAGAAGCACACTGTACCTGCCGTGGAGATTGTGTTTATGAACCTATAACAAAATAGAGTAACACTGTAACCAGGTTACAAACTACATTCCTGCAATATGAACAATTCAAAAGAAGGTTACATAAACTCAATAATTATAATAGCAAAGAACAACTATTTTGTCCATTCTGTTTGATCTTTTTCTTATCTAAAGCTGTTATCATTGTTTTTTGGCTATATATCACAAAATATTTTCTTTAAAAGAACATGATTATAAAATAAAAAAAAATGTTTTCCATTATTTAAAGGGATAGTAAATCATTAAAACATGGTTTTCTGGGATGACTGCTCAGACTTCTAGTTCTCATTACATTAGGTCAATGTTGCAAACATTTATATCCAAGGCAGCAACTTCCTGCTGACGGACCTTAGCACACTGTGCTCACCAGTGGTGTTTCTTGGTTTTGTGCTGCCCTAGGCATACAAAATACAGGGACCCACCTACCCATGCTGCACATGCATGACATGCCCCATAACCCACATCACCCCATTAAATGACCCCATCACACACCTCCATCACCCCCATCACATGCCTCCATCAACCCCATCACATACCTCCATCACCCCCATTACATGCCCCCATTACATGCCCCCATCACCCCCATTACATGCCCGATCAGCCCAATTACGTGCCCCATCACCCCCATTGCATGCCTCAATCACCCCCATTACATGCCTCCATCACCCCATTATATGTCTCCATCACCCATTTGCATGCTTTATCACCCCATTACATACCCCCATTACATGCCTCCATCACCCCATTACATGTCCCATCACTCCCATTACATGCCCCATCACCCCCATTATATGCCTCCATCACCCCCATTACATGCCCCATCACCCCCAATATATGCCTCCATCACCCCCATTACATTCCCCATCACCCCCATTATATGCCTCCATCACCCCCATTACATGCCCCATCACCCTCATTACATGCCTCCATCACCACCATTATATGCCCCCATCACCCCAATGACATCCCTACATCACCACAATGACATCCATCCATCACCCCAATTACATGCCCCCTCACTCCAGGACTTACCCTGATGCCTGGTGGCTAGTGGCAGGCAGCATGGTGCCCTACCATGTTGCCTGGTGGCTTCCCGTGGTGAGTGTAGATAGGTCATATGACCCGGCGCGTGTCTGACTTCAGAGCGCTGGGTCACGTAACCTGTCATCACTTAGCCCCCTAATAAAAAACTCATGGGCAGCCCGATCGCGGCACAGGAGGCATCCCGATCGGGCTAATATTGCTGGGGATGGAGCCACTGGTCAGTGTTGGGGGGGGAACTGTTTTTGTCGCCCCTAGAAAATTTGCAGCGCGTAGAAAATTTGCTGTCCTAGGCATCCGCCTAGAATGCCTAGCGGTAAATACTGCACTGGTGCTCACCAATCCCACTGCCCACACGTTCTTGCACCCAATGATAGACAAGCTACAGTGCCTATGGGGTCTATCCAGTCGAAAGTCATCTTTGGTAAACTGCAAGTACCATTAAAGGGAAAATAAACATTATTTTTATATGTACATGTATAAAATCATCTCAGTTATTTAAAACCTGTAGAGGGAGAATTTGTAGGATAATATTGGTAGTTAACTTTTTTTCTTTCCCCTTGGGGACCGAAATCATCTTGAATATACTTTCTTCCCTAGACAAAGGCATGCTGAGATCTCTGAGCTTGCCCACACATGTTTTCTTCCTTTTTTGTTCCTTGCTGAGCAGTACAGTACATGCTAACTCTGTTATCTCACCAGAATAATGTAATCCCCATGAATATTCTGTAAGCAATACACATTATGCATATTCTAATACACATAATGCACATGCCCATGCCAACTGGAATTCACATGATGCTCAGCCCAACTGTTGTCCACTTTGTACTTGTACTTTAGTCCACAATGACTGGAGTTTTACAGATTAACAATCAAGGCGGTATACAGTGAAGTGGAAATATCTTACAAGGCTACTATTCAGCCCAAAAGGTTGTAATTCCACAAAAACTTCATCACTGTCACAAAAAACACTTTGTCATAGATTACATAGGAACTAGGGAAAGACTGGCATTTTTCTCATTGAAATGCCTGCATGGATCATAATGTTACATTGATAGAAGCAGAAGCCCATGTCTGTCTGATTAAAAAGACGTTTGAATGATTCACCTAGGATGCACTGTTCAAAAGTAATTCCACATTCTTTGGAAGTCTCACTGAGATCTTCAGGCATCCATGTCACACAGCTGTAGCCGACTGGTGCTTGGAATAAATAACACCAAGCACACCATTAGCTGGGTGCTCATCTCCTATACCTCGCTACCTCATCCCTTACCTTGCTATTAGCTGTGCACAGCATGATTGATGGTGCACACACACCAATGATGGAGAAAAGCGGGATCTAACAAACAGCACTGTAGTCTTCATTTTTTTATGAGATGAGGACTGAATAACTTTTGGATGGTGTAGCATTCAAAAGTCAATTTAAATGGAGTAGTAGAAGTAGTCTTCTGCTTCTTTAAAAATATTTTTAGAGTTTAGTCCCTCTTTAAATTGTAATGAACTGTTGTTTTAGATCAATATATAGAATAGGTACCATGTTTCATAAAATTGTAATTTGAGTGTCTTTTTAGCCCATCACTTGTATTTATCCAAATTAAGCTAATTAAATTGTAGCTGCTAGCAGTACAAAGCCTTGATTTAATAACAATATGGATAAAGTGGTACATTCAGATGTATGAACAATTTGATAATGTATTAAGTTAAAATTATGCAGAGGATAAAACAGATAATGTGCAAAAATCATGAACAGTTCAAATGACAAGTTAATAGGTGAGTAAAGAAAATATAAAAAAAAATGTTTTATCTGCTTCACTTAACTACTCTTTTTAGTGTTATGCATTGTTCTCAATAAATACTTTCTCCTTTTTCTTAAAATATTTTAAATCCCTCCTAATAATTTTGACATTTTTTGTTATATATCCACTTCTCTTGTAGGTGTTTGGTCCATCAAAATTAACTTTTTTTAATTACTTTGTTAAAGCTTTTTTCATATCCTTCATGTATACATTTGGTCTACATAAGAAAGCACAGGAAAGGTCTCACAGAAATTTCGTAAGTCACTTTTCTGTTGCCTATACCTTGTTATCTGCAAACTAGTATTATTAAATCAAGTTTCAATTTGTACAATGTGACTTCCTTCCAAACTGAACACTCTATAAAAAAAACAGAAGCTCTTTTTCAGTTTGTCAATTCATCTTTTACATTATAAGTAACGTGGAGCATTTTGGAGCATTTTCACTTTGTACAAGACAGCCTTGAAACATAGCTCAGGACAGAGGAGTACAGTGTAAATATGTTCCAAGGGGTCCATGTTTAAAATGAATTAAGAGGCAAAAGGTGATCATTATTGACTGGATTTGCATATGGCTACCCAGGATCCCTTGCAGTATTGGTGGCAATGTGAATGTGTGAATATGTGGGAAAAGCAGGCATTTTGGCTTGTTTCGTATGGGTAAATTTGTGTTTGACAATACCTCCGTTAACCACTGAATTTCAAGTGGAGGGGTTTTACCATCACCTTTACCTCACCATTACTTAAACCAGGGGTCCTCAAACTACGGCCCGCGGGCCAAATGCGGCCCGCCGAGCACATTAATCCGGCCCCCCTGGCACCCCCCGCTGTTTACCTTTTTTTTTTTTTTCTTGCAGCCGCAATGGATGCGGCTGCAGGAAAACAAAAACAAAAAAAAAATCACTGCGACCGGATCCGGTAACTGTGTTTCCCTCCTCCGTGCAGGGAGGAGGGAACACTGCGCGAGACGTCCGGCCGGGGACACAGCAGCTGGAGGTAAGTGATGGGGAAGCGGGGGAGGAGAGAGGTATAACGAGCATCTGACTGGCACAATATTCCTGGGCTCTGACTGGCATAATATTACTGGGCTCTGACTGGCACAATATTCCAGGGCATCTTACTGGCACAATATTACTGGGCTCTGACTGGCATAATATTACTGGGCTCTGACTGGCACAATATTCCTGGGCATCTGACTGGCATAATAGTACTGGGCATCTGACTGGCATAATATTCTTGGGCATCTGACTGGCATAATATTACTGGGCATCTGACTGGTACAATATTCCTGGGCATCTGACTGGCACAATATTCCTGGGCATCTGACTGGCATAATAGTACTGGGCATCTGACTGGCATAATATTCCTGGGCATCTGACTGGCATAATATTACTGGGCATCTGACTGGCATAATATTCCTGGGCTCTGACTGGCATAATATCCCTGGGCATCTGACTGGCATAATATTCTTGCGCTCTGACTGACATAATATTCCTGGGCATCTGACTGGCATAATATCCCTGGGCATCTGAATGGCATAATATTCCTGGGCATCTGAATGGCATAATATTCCTGGGCTCTGACTGGCATAATATTCCTGGGCATCTGAATGGCATAATGTTCCTGGGCATCTGACTGGCATAATATTACTGGGCATCTGACTGGCATAATATTCCTGGGCATCTGACTGGCATAATATTCCTGGGCATCTGACTGGCATAATATTCTTGGGCATCTGAATGGCATAATATTCATGGGCTCTGACTGGCATAATATTCCTGGGCATCTGACTGGCATAATATTCTTGGGCTCTGACTGGCATAATATTCCTGGGCTCTGATTGGCATAATATTCCTGGGCATCTGACTGGCACACTATTCCTATTGAAAGACGGGTAAGTTTGTTGATTTAACTTTACTTCATTTTAAATATTGTATTTGTTCCCGATTTGTTTCTTCACTTCAAAATAAGATATATGCAGTGTGCATAGGAATTTGTTCATAGTTTTTGTTTTTACTATAGTCCGGCCCTCCAACGGTCTGAGGGACAGTGAACTGGCCCCCCGTTTAAAAAGTTTGAGGACCCCTGACTTAAACTGTTTGTTCAATGAATTTGTCTCCAACAGCATTATTTATATTAGGTATTATCATTCATGTTTCTACACTATGCATTGCTAATACTTATGCTCAAATGCTTAATAAATCTGTACATAAGTTATAGTATAGATAAATTCAAAGAGCAATAGCCATGAAGGCTGAAGCTCATCTGTAATTGGCCATTTAGACTCTAACTTTAGCCATTTGACTTGCGATAAGAGTTATAGGAACATAGCTGCCACTGATGATCATTCTTATCTTATCATACACAGCTTCCTAAATGATGGGAATTGTAGTTCAGTTTGAATAATGTTTTCATCTATTTAGTATTATGTGTAGTCTGCCAACAAAAGTAACTCAACACTGCATTTAGTATAATATGATGGATAACACAGATATTTCACAATATTTTTTTACACTTTACTAGAAGTACTGATCTAGTACTGTTTTACCACCAGGAAAGCAGCAGTGCTGACAAATAGCAGCAGTGGTAGATTCAAAGCTCTGTATACTAATAAAAACAGACAGGGCATTGGCATATTAATTTAAATGCATTTATATGTGGGGTCCCGTATAATCCCGTCAAGGATAATTTAGGAGCATAGATCAATGATTGTATGCTCTGGCTTATTGGACTCAAAATGCAGAATAGAGAATAATTGAGTCATCGAGAATGATGAACTGCAAGCTAGCACTGGAGTGATATTTATAGACTTTGGGTCTATAGGGCATAATATATCCCCCTGTCAATTTATATTTACATATTTCTCAACATGCAGTTCATTCATGTCCAGCACTGACAAAAAATCAAGTTGCACAAAGTTGGTTAAAATATATCTGTGTGTGGTGGCATGCAAATGGTTAATGCAATATTTAAATCTGGTATACATTTGGTTAATATGAAATTTGTGTTGATAAAGTCATATATACTGTGCACTTTATACATTTAAGTATTGTTTTCGTCAATTATGCAACGTAGTACACTGTAAGAATAAGATAGAACATATTAGTAAAAGTTAAATATTGTTAATAGCAGCCACAAGTAGCTAATTTCATTTTTTGTTTTAATTTGCACAATTAATTATAAAAGATTACCTAGTCTTTTATGGGGGAGTCAAAATTTACTTCATGTAAGTACCAAGACTGAAGTGATGATCACTCACAATAGACTTTGATGTCAAGTCTGAAACCTGTTTGTTTAATGATAACTGTAACTTCCTAGATCCGTTTATCATAAATGTATTTCCTAATACAAACCAATCACTCACTTAGAGTGGGCTTGAGAACGCTCACACACTCACAGGTTAATACCCTTTTCTCTCTGGGGTCTATTCACTTAAAGGTTAGTTGCTGTGAGATGGGGTGAGTTAAGGTGAGATGAACATATACTCTAACCAGTTGAGCTATACATTGTGCAGGGACAATCCTGGTGAGTTTGCTTAGCAGGGGAAACTTACGATGTTTGTCCCTGTAGAATGTATAGTTAAAATGCTGAGATGAAATCTCCATCTCACCTCAACTCACTTCATTTCACTAGCAACTCACCTTTTAGTAAATAGTCCCCTCTCTATAATAAAGTTTTTTCTTATGTACTTACCTCCCAGCCAGTTGGATGAGATATTCTGTAGCATAGTGAATGGGATACAGAAGAAGGCGATGAGGAGATCACTAAGAGCCAACGAACAGATAAAAATATTGGTGACTGTCCTCATAGCTTTACTCCGGGTGACCACATAAAGAACCAAGGAGTTCCCAAATAGAGCCAGCAAGAAGATAAGCACACATATGGTGACAAAGGCAATCTTTGTATGGACAGGAAGCTCAGGGATGTAAACCAGAGGCTGGAGCTGGTACAACTCGATAAACTGCTCCCTTGTCACATTATTCTCCTGCAGGAGTCTGGCAAACTGCTCAGGGGTGATGTTAAGAGACTGCATTGGGCACTATGCACCGATTCAGTGGCCAAGCATCCAAGCAAATCCTCCGTATACGCTATACAGTTTGTGCGTGATGGGCGAAGGGGGAAGGGTGCTCTTCAACCAAGGATACACTGACCAGAGGTTAACTGGCACCTTGTATTAAATTGAGCATTGATGAGGACATGTGGTAAATTAATATCTAATCCGAGTTCTTCTGAATGCCATGTTAATGCTTGGGTAAGGGGTCAAATCATACTTATCCAACTTCCAAGGTGGTGTTCACTGATGCCTTAGAAAGGTAAAAGGCGAGCAAATCATTCAACAAAATCCAGCAAATTCATAGATCTGTATTCTTTTTGCAAAATTTAAGAAAAAAAATAGAGAACAAAATAATCCTGAAAACCACACACTGGCGAAAACAGACAACTTTCTTACTATACTATATGAAAAAATAAGTGTAATAAAAATACTTCACAATAGTGAATCAAAAGGCTCCGCAGAATGCAATGCAAGATGTTATTAACTGTACTATATGATCATAGTATAAGTAGGAAAAGGTATGGAGCTCCCTGTCCCCCTTTAGGTTGCTTGGAAGACACAGGAGACGCTTTAAATAGGAACTTAGTCCAGCTGAGGGGCGGTCAGCGCAGGTTGCTGATGGAGAGGACCACTTCAGTCACGTATATTTTAACATCCAATCACAGTGCAGAAGCGAGCTCGTCCTCCCGCATCCTAGCATCCAAAAGATACAAGCGCTTGGCAAGCTTTAGCTATAAAGGTGCATGGAGCAGTATGATATGCTGCTAGCTGTGCCATTGTGCAGCATTTTCTATTCACCTACGTAATCGTCAGATATACGCAGCCTGTTGTCTTGTATTACAGTTGTACACAGCGGCTTGAAGTTAAAGGCTCGCTCATTTTAAGTGGACTACAACGCTCATCATCCCAAGGCAGGTGCTAAAGTCGCAACACACAGTAGTTTAAGTAAATGGAGGTCAGTAGTTTCCTTAGTTGTAGTAACAACTCCATATAATTGTGTCCCTCCCTCTTTATGTAGAGTACAGTAGATAGTAGCGCAGCACCGCAATAGATATTATATAAAGTGTTAAAGCATGTGCACATTAACGTGAAACTGCATTGAATACAATCATAAAAATGATTTTTTTTTACACACAGCCTTACTATAATATAAAATGAAAACTTGACAAAAGATAACGCTGAATCCTTCTTTCACCACTTGATTGCGTGTTATCCTTTCCTGACATTTAAGTGCGCCTTGAAAAAACGAGTTTGTTCTGCGGTATTGGATTGTGACAGTGAAGTATGATTGCCAGACACAATGATGTCTGTATGATGAGGCAAAGCTGCGCTATAATTTAGCACAGTGGTCGTGACGTGCCTAAAGTCCTTCAACCTGTCAATAAGCATGCATCTTGCCATTGGCTCCACTTCACTATTCTCCTGTTGTGCCTTATCAAAACGTAACCGTATGAATATATTTTTATGAAGATAGCTAACAATATGACATGTATAATACATAAAAACTGGGGAATTATTTTACAACTGTACACATTTTCCAAAGAATTACAATAGATGATCCCATACAAGGATGGACTAAGATCCCTTGGTGATCCTTGGGGCCCAGTGTAAGTATGAAGAGTAGAGATTTATAAAAGGGTTGACAGAGTTGTATAGATTTTTTTTAAAAATAGAAGTATTTGAACATTTATATCCCTTGAAGTAAATTGATTTGTATTTTGTTCTTTTCTTCTTTTTAGATGCCACGTCTATCCCGAGTACAGAGGAGTGTATTGGTGTTGTCTATATAAATAGTAATAGCAGTATAATCCATATATATGTCCTAACATTATGCCCTTTGGTATCTAGAGAAAATTGCAGAATGGAAAGAAAAACTAGTACTGGAGGAATGGGGGAAGGGTGAATGTATAACAAACCACATGTGCTAAGAAGGTGTTGTCAGAGCACACTGTATACATGACCCTGACAGCCCCATCATTTGATTTATAATACTGACTCTGCTGTGTGAGTTGACTATGTATCATATTCCAATGAGCATTCAGTGGATTTGTTTTTTTTGCCAATGCTAAACAGAATACTGAACTCAAGAGCAAGATCCAGTGGCATTTGATATGTTTTTGAGATACAAATTGTAATCTGCAATACAGCAGCGCAAAACCTCAGGAGTTGTCTAAGAATCATTGTTAATTTAGCAAAACAGGCAATATTGCGTATTGAAAACCTGCAGCCTACAAACATCCCCTGATAAAGACTCAAATATATTTATGTGTGTAAGTGAGAGAAATAAATCTGTCTGGCTCAATTGACCCTTTAAAGACCCGCTTAAACAAAAACTGCTTTCCAATCGCACTTCATAAATTTCGTCAGTTTTCTTGCAACCGGTGTCTATCTTACCTTTAACTGATTCCATGCAATATCTATGTTTAACCATTTATTTTGAGAGACGCATATTACTTTTAAGTCAAGTTAATTCATTAACCCAGTTAATTCATCAAAAGAGTTCCAATGGGATCCACTTCTTTATTAATTAACTGGTTTCCCCTGAACATGCTTACATAATGCAGAGGAGCATGTAAAATTGATGTGTTATAAAACACTGACCCGACAACCCTAGCTCTGCTAAGGTGACAACGTTGCCATTTTATTCAAGGACACTTATTTAAAATGTATATCTCAGGGCTGCATAATATAGGCTAACAATGGAGACTGCTGACTGATCTATATTTTACTAATTTTAACTCGTTTATCACAAGTGTCCCTGAATAAAAAAGTAATGCGGTCACCCGTCTGTACAGATAATGGGAAAAACCTGCATACACATTCTGTACAATTTATTTCTGAACACACTGCAATTATAATTATTATTTGGAATCATTTTCCTTTTGCTTTTTTTGAAACAAGTTAAATGTTGCTTTTTTTCTCCCTTCCTCTAGCCAAATGCTGACAGCCGAGTGGGAAGGTTTGTAGAAGCTACTGATTTAATATTTGTGAGTAAAAGAAGTATAATTAGATGGAGATATTCAACCCACACATATGACACTATATATGCAAGACTTGCAGTAACAGATCTCGAGGGCCTAGCAAAGTAACCCAGAAACTGGCTTTTCTATTAAGGCTATATTCATATTACACCTGAGGAAGCTGATACTACAGCAAAATGTATTGGTATCTGGTCAGTCACAAAGATCAACTTTATTTCCATGCGTTAAACACGCTGGATCATATCGTCCAATATGTTTTTTACTTGTTACTCTTTGTTCACTGCTGTGCAAATATGTGCCCTTGTGTGTGTGCTGTTTCTCCCACTTCAGATCTCTGTAGCTTCAATATCCCAGAGCAGGTCAGTAGAGTTCAGCGGACACCTGGATGTTCGGGTTTGGCAGGTTCGGTCGAACTTCGAAAAAATGTCCTGGTCCGTGCTCGAACTTGACCCCGATCTTGACCTCGAACCCCATTGAAGTCAATGGGGGCACAAACTTTTGGCCACTAAAATGCCTCTAAAAAAGTCCTGGAAAGGGCTAGAGGGCTGCAAAAGGAAGTAAAATGTCGGTAAGAGTGTCCCCATTCAAAACTCTCTTTCAGTTTATAGAAAGCCGATAGCATTACATGTATTCCATAAACCAAAAGTCTATAAACCGAAAGTTTTCGGTTTATGGAACACATGTAATGCTATTGGCTTTCTATAAACCGAATCTCTTTCGGATTATAGACTTTCGGTTTATGTAATACATGTAATGCGATTGCTATTTTATAAACCGAAATAGAGTCCCCATTCATACGAATAGGTCAATTGACCTATTCGTATGAATGGGGACTCTATTACGGTTTATAGAAAGCCAGTAGTATTACATACAATGTATATGTACGTAATGCTATGGGCTTTCTGATTGGCTGCCCTGCAGCCTTTTAAAACGCGCCATTAATTCGCCGAACCCCGAACTCCAATCCGAACATACAGTGAAATGTCCGTGTTTGGGTCTGGGGTCCAATAACTGTAATGTTCGATGTGTGGTTCGGGTTCGCTCAACACTGCAGGTCAGTACTCTGGAAAAAGTGGGATGCTTGTATGTTTTAAAATGCATACCAATGTTATCACAAACATATTACACTATATTTTGTGCCATTTTTTATGTTATTTCCCTTCCATGTTATTAATTTGGAGACACGGATTTAAAGAGTGCATTAACCTGTTGGCGACACCAGGACATTCCATACCATCATACAGTGTTTGTGCACTGAGGACCTGGTGATGGCATGGAACCTTCTCTGTTAAACTGAGCAGAGGATGCATAGGCGGTGTAGCTATAATGCCTCGATGTTGAGGCATTAACCAACACCAACATTTGGCTCACTGGAGCACCGCGATTGCTCTTGGGAGTGACAGCAAGATCGAAAGCCACCATGTCCCTCCAACATTGCGCTGCCCTTGAGTCACATATTAATTGTTAAATTATCAAGGGGGGGTGGAGGGCACCTATTGTGCCGTGTAACAAAATCCAAACAGATATAGTCAGTGTCAGAGGCGTTAACCCCTGGATTGCTTGACATATATAGGCAGTGTCAGATGAGTTAACCCCTGGACGGCTAGACACATATAGGCAGTGTCAGAGGAGTTAACCCCTTGGGTGGCTAGACAGATCTAGGCAATGTGAGATGAGTTAACCCCTTGGTAGCTTGACAGACATAGGCAGTGTCAGAGGAGTTAACCCCCTTGGGTTGCCAGACAGATCTAGGCAGTGTCAGAGGCGTTAACCCCTTGGGTGGCTAGACAGATATAGGCAGTGTCACAGAAGTTAACCCCTTTATCCACACACTCCCTCACACACATACACAGAGAGTCTGTCCCTCACACTCACTCACACTGACATACACACACTCACTCACACTGACATACACACACACTCACTCGCACTGACATACACACACTCTCACTCACACGGACATACACACACTCGCTCACACTGACATACACACACACTCACTCACACTGACATACACACACACACTCTCTAAGTGTTTAACTTACCCTCTGCACGCATCTCTGTGCTTTGAGCTCCTTGTGTAAAGGAGGTGCTGAGCCAATCACGGTCTCACCTGATTGGCTGAGACCTCTTTCTATCAAGCTCAGACACAGAGGAAAAAGAAAGAAATACAAGTCTGCACTAAGCAGCAAAGTGCCGCTTCTGCGAGGGGGCTGCAGGGGCCTACGGGGCAGCTGCCATAGGCCCCCAGGAATGGGTGGACCCTGGGCAGATGCCCTTTTTTCCTAGTTTTTTTTGTCATTTAATTTTTTTTTTTTTTTTAAGGGCCGATGCCCAAACGGGACCCGAGCACCCTCTGATGGTGGCCCTGCCTGGAGCTGGCAAGAGCTTCAAAAATGATCAATATGATCTGGTTATTCTTTATTGTTGCTAGACTGCCTCAGTCAGTAACATTATACTGTGGGGAGGGGGGGGGGGGAATGCTAGGGTTAAAATCTAGGATAGGGTTAGCAACTAGGGTTAGCATTTTTTTAGCTTTTCGTAAATTGTTGGCACTGTATAAATAAATGTCTATGTAATGTAATGTAATTTAGGGGTAAAGTTAGATTATTGTTAGTGCTAGTGTTGGGGTGATTAGGGTTGGGGTCAATATGTCACTGGAGAAAGGCTAGGAAAAAAACACTACTTTGGGTTGTTGCCCTATAACTTGCAAAAAATAACAGAAAAATATGTAAACAATGAGTATTTCTAAACACAGGACAAATATTAAAATCTATATAGCAGCTTTTTTTCTTTTTGTAAATGTGTAACATGTTTTTCATGTAGAAGTTAGAAAATTATTTTTTCATTTTTAATAATTTTATAATATTTTTTCATATTTTTTATGGTGCTGAAACAGTATATTATATGTGTGGGTACAGTAAATGAGACAGAGGAACATTACAGCAAAACACGAATGCATAAATGTAAAGTTTGAAATTCACCATCTCAAAATCCTGCAATCCTCATGTGTTGAGTAGACATTTCAGTGTGTTTTATTAATGAATGTACTCATTGTTAATTAATTCATCAAGTGTACTTATATTTAATGCTAATATACATGAAACAAATAGATACTTTTCAAGTCAGTGGGGCATTTGTTTTGTGTGCTTGGTGTTTTTAAGAAAATGTTTGGCTTTCGTTTAATCTCATATTTCTTTTTATAGCATGCCAGGACCATCACTGGTCCTCAAGGGTTAAAGTCCTAGCACCTTATTTAATTGTGTATATAGTGTGTTTATCCAGGGACAGACAAAGAAAACTGTCTTTGCTTAATCTAATTAAATAGACCACAATTAAGCAAATTAGATTTGATTCTATGCAGACATTAGTTTGCCAGTTCTGGTGCCTGACTCCATTATTGTTAACACATTATTTTAAAGAGCTATGCATGTAAAATACTCCTTTGCTGATTTTACATTGTTTGTATATGACATCATATTTGCAACATTATATATCCTATGTCTATTGTGCACTTCTATAGAACTATTTGATTCAATTAAATTACATTGGTTATATACCTTATCACCCACTGAGTACTGTACAGTACATGAATGTGGTCAAATGACAGATATGATAAAGATTTATAGATGCATGACTGGCACCAATATGTCACAGATAATTATTTTCTCCATTATTAATTTTTCAACATTTCAAGTAAACATTACACAAAATGTTTTACTGGAGTTGGCAATAATAAACCAAGTAAATGAATACATTGACACTGTACTGTATAATCCATTTAGCATGGATGTCTGCAAACCAGATCAGTAGTATTCATTGCCATATAGCACGATGGTGCATGACACACTTGAAAAAGTAAAAATACTGAAAAATCCAGACACTGAAGATATTCAGGTTACCTGCAATCAGGGCCAGATTAAGACATTGTGAAGCCCCTGTGCTACAGGTATTGTGAGGCCCCCAGTATATATAAGATGACCTTACATTAAAATAAGTTTTACTACAAATTAATAATTCACATGTAAACAGTTTTTTCCATATGTAATAAAACATATGATTGAGAAAATGCATTGTTTTTTTTGTTTGGCAATCTGCCCATCAGACTTGTAATTCTGCCCCCATATTTGCCCCTCTGCCCTATCAATCTGCACCTCAGACCTGTTAATACACCCCCAGACTTGCCATTCTACAAACAGTTTTGCTAATATGTTCCCACCGCCAGGTTGCCCATTAATATACCACTATTTGCCCATTAATATGCCACAGCCAATATGCCCATTAATATGCCACTTTTAGTCTATCCATTAATATGACACTGTTAGACTGCCCATTAATATGCCACAGACAATATGCCAATTAATATTCAACAGCCAATTTGCCCATTAATATGCCACTATTAGTATGCCCATTAATATGCCACTATTAGTATGCCCAACAATATGCCACTATTAGTATGCCCAATAATATGCCACAATTAATATGTCCAATAATATGCCACTATTGATATGCCCACTAATTTGCCACAATTAATATACCCACTAATATGCCACAATTAATATACCCAACAATATGCCACTATTAGTATGCCCATTAATATGCCACAATTAATATGCCCAATAATATGCCACTATTGTTATGCCCACTAATATGCCACAATTAATGTGCACACTAATATGCCACAGTTAATATGCCCAACAATGTACCACTATTAGTATGCCCAGTAATATGCCACAATTAATATGCCCAATAATATGGCACTATTGATATGCCCACTAATATGCCACAATTAATATGCCCACTAATATGCCACAATTAATATGCCCAAAAATATGCCATTATTAGTATGCCCACTAATATGCCACAATTAATATGCCCAATAATATGTCCCTATTGGTATGCCCACTAAAATAACTAGGTGTGCTAGGTGGTATTATGGCAAGGGATGTGGGGCAATAAGGAAATAGAGTAGTTTGGGCATGTAAGGGGCCCCACAATTTCTGATGTCGGACCAGTAAACAGGAGGCACCACACTTAACCCCTTAGTGTCAGGACTGTTTGCGAAATGTTGTACCCTTCATGACTTGTTTTTCCACTTCTGCAGTGTTTGTGCTTAGCTGTCATTTTTCTCTTTAACATTTCTTGTACCCATGCATTTTTTCAGGAACAGAAGGTCTTTCTTTTGAAACAATTATTTTTATCATATCATATGATGATAGAAAGATTTGCAGCAGGGTTGATGTTCATGGAGGGATAAGTCAAATGGCAAATGATTTAGCTAAACTAGAAAAATGGTCAGAGCTATGGCAACTGACATTTAATGTGGACAAGTGCAAGATTATGTACCTTGGATGTAAAAACACAAAAGCAAAATATAGAATATTTGATATAGCCCCAACCCCAACATCTGAGGAAAGTGATTTAGGAGTAATCATTTCAGATTACTTAAAGGTAGGGAGGCAATGCAATAGAGCAGCAGGAAATGTTAACAGAACACTTGGTTGCATAGGGAGAGGTATTAGCAGTAGAAAGAGGGAAGTTCTCATGCCATTGTACTTGGAAAGGTTAAAGAATCTTAATGTGTATAGCTTAGAGGAAAGATGTAACAGGGGGGATATGATAGAAACATTTAAATACATAAAGGGAATCAACACAGTAAAGTAAGAGAATATATTTAATAGAAGAAAAACTTCCAGAACTAGAGGGCATAGTCTTAACTTAGAGGGGCAAAGATTTAAAAGTAATATTAGGAAGTATTACTTTACTGAGAGGGTAGTGGATGTATGGAATAGCCTTCCAGCGGAAGTGATAGAGGTAGACACAGTCAAGGAGTTTAACCCCTTCGCGACAATGGACATGTCAGGCACGTTCAGCTGAGAACTCCGTTGTCGACAATGGACATGCCTGATACATCCTGCGGTGAAACGAGCGGTTTACGTGATCAACGATCGCAAAAACCACTCTAATGGTGCTGGTCTATTGCCTCGATGTCGAGGCACCAGCCAGCAGCGAAATTTTCCCCAAGGAGCCATCATGACAGAGCAATATGGCCATGCCCTCTTGTGGTCAGAGTTTCGGAAGTGAAAAAAAATTCACTTCCATCTCTCTGAACATGTTGCTTGACTGCTCCTAGAGGCTGTCAGCAACATTGCACTGGAAAAAAAGATTTAATTATCATAAAACTAGGAATAGGGATAGATTAGCTGTTAGGGTTAAAATTAAATAATTTTTAGCATAAATGATAGGGTTAAAATTAAATGAAAATATATTAAGGGATAGCATAAGTCATAGAGTAGTTACATTTAGGGTTAGCATTACATTTAGGGTTTGGGTTGGGGTCAAAAGGTCAATATAGGAAAAAAAAAAATTTTGGTTTTTGCCCCATAATTTGCAAAAAAATGCAGAAAAATATGGAAACATGTATATTTCTGAACTCAGGACAACATTTAGAAAATATTTATACAGGGTCTTTTTTAATGATTGCATTTGTGTAAATTATATTTTAGGTCAAAGCTAGAAGTTAGTGTTTTTTTTATTTTTTCATTATATTTTATGATTTTTTTTGTAGTAAATGATAAGATATAATGAACATAATGGTATCTAATGAATGTCCTTCTTATGATGATAAAAACAACATATAATTTGTGTGGGTACAGTATGTGAGAGAGAAGAAAATTACAGCTAAACACAAACACTCCTGAAATGTAAAAACAGCCCTGGTCACCAAGGGAAAGTCAAGGTCAAAATGTCTTGTCACTAAGGGGTTAAGCATGCATGGGATAGGCACAAGGCTATCCTAGATATAATATACGGAACTGGGGACTAATAAAAGTATTTAGAAAATTGGGCAGACTAGATGGACCAAATGGTTCTCATCTGCTGACACATTCTATGTTTCTATGTTTCTTTTTAATTTACTATAAAAAATAAAAAAAATAGGATGGAAAATTGAAAACAATTTTTTTTTCTGAATTTCACTTGAAAAATCTTTTACACATCTACAAAAGCTAATGAAATATAGATCATGCTAAATAGATTATAATATTTGTACTCCGTTTAGAAATAACAGACAAATGTTAAGTAACAGAGTCCAATTAAAACAGTATTTAGTTGCCAGAAATATTCACCCCTTTCTGTAAATAGGTAGGGTTATCACCAAGCTGGTATTTTGCCATCAGGCCAGTAAAAAATGGTTGATGTCAGTGTAAAGTATGTGGAGACAATAGAAATGCTGGCAACCCAAAATATAGGTAATATACAGGGAGTGCAGAATTATTAGGCAAATGAGTATTTTGACCACATCATCCTCTTTATGCATGTTGTCTTACTCCAAGCTGTATAGGCTCGAAAGCCTACTACCAATTAAGCATATTAGGTGATGTGCATCTCTGTAATGAGAAGGGGTGTGGTCTAATGACATCAACACCCTATATCAGGTGTGCATAATTATTAGGCAACTTCCTTTCCTTTGGCAAAATGGGTCAAAAGAAGGACTTGACAGGCTCAGAAAAGTCAAAAATAGTGAGATATCTTGCAGAGGGATGCAGCACTCTTAAAATTGCAAAGCTTCTGAAGCGTGATCATCGAACAATCAAGCGTTTCATTCAAAATAGTCAACAGGGTCGCAAGAAGCGTGCGGAAAAACCAAGGCGCAAAATAACTGCCCATGAACTGAGAAAAGTCAAGCGTGCAGCTGCCACGATGCCACTTGCCACCAGTTTGGCCATATTTCAGAGCTGCAACATCACTGGAGTGCCCAAAAGCACAAGGTGTGCAATACTCAGAGACATGGCCAAGGTAAGAAAGGCTGAAAGACGACCACCACTGAACAAGACACACAAGCTGAAACGTCAAGACTGGGCCAAGAAATATCTCAAGACTGATTTTTCTAAGGTTTTATGGACTGATGAAATGAGAGTGAGTCTTGATGGGCCAGATGGATGGGCCCGTGGCTGGATTGGTAAAGGGCAGAGAGCTCCAGTCCGACTCAGACGCCAGCAAGGTGGAGGTGGAGTACTGGTTTGGGCTGGTATCATCAAAGATGAGCTTGTGGGGCCTTTTCGGGTTGAGGATGGAGTCAAGCTCAACTCCCAGTCCTACTGCCAGTTCCTGGAAGACACCTTCTTCAAGCAGTGGTACAGGAAGAAGTCTGCATCCTTCAAGAAAAACATGATTTTCATGCAGGACAATGCTCCATCACACGCGTCCAAGTACTCCACAGCGTGGCTGGCAAGAAAGGGTATAAAAGAAGAAAATCTAATGACATGGCCTCCTTGTTCACCTGATCTGAACCCCATTGAGAACCTGTGGTCCATCATCAAATGTGAGATTTACAAGGAGGGAAAACAGTACACCTCTCTGAACAGTGTCTGGGAGGCTATGGTTGCTGCTGCACGCAATGTTGATGGTGAACAGATCAAAACACTGACAGAATCCATGGATGGCAGGCTTTTGAGTGTCCTTGCAAAGAAAGGTGGCTATATTGGTCACTGATTTGTTTTTGTTTTGTTTTTGAATGTCAGAAATGTATATTTGTGAATGTTGAGATGTTATATTGGTTTCACTGGTAAAAATAAATAATTGAAATGGGTATATATTTGTTTTTTGTTAAGTTGCCTAATAATTATGCACAGTAATAGTCAATTGCACACACAGATATCCCCCTAAAATAGCTAAAACTAAAAACAAACTAAAAACTACTTCCAAAAATATTCAGCTTTGATATTAATGAATTTTTTGGGTTCATTGAGAACATGGTTGTTGTTCAATAATAAAATTAATCCTCAAAAATACAACTTGCCTAATAATTCTGCACTCCCTGTAATAAAGTCCTCTTGAACCTGTTGCAGACCATTGAAAGATGCTGCCTGTTTGACTTAATCACTCATGCTGTAATTAGATTTAGCAATATGTTGTTTTGTTTGAACAAAGATTAACTATTTCTGGACTCCTTATTTATTTCTGCTAAATAACTCAATATTTGTTGGCTGTCCATGGCTAAAAAACTATCTATTTTCTCCATTGCTTTGGTGGCTCCTGCTTGACAAATAATGGCATCTCTGTATGTGTTTCAAAAGTATGATTTTATAATATTGACATTTGTAACAGGACACACATATTGCGCTGCAGGTGATTCATTGCTATAGACATCATTTCTAACTGAACTATGTCAAATTCCTTAACACATTTTCAGTCCAATCAGACAGAACAAACAACCACATCTGTATTCTGAAGCATTTCCTTTTAGAAGAGCCAATGTTTTTCAGTTGATCTTATCTAATGGATGAGTTGAGTGTGACATGCTTTTATGGTTGTCTCTCTACAATAGTGTTTTGATTGAGCCGCCTATTATTATCATGGCACTTTTATCTCCAGGCCAATTACACAAAATATTGAACCAGTGATTGCTAGAGTCATTACATCTATTGTGGCATTAAAGTGAACTTGTCACCAAATCCCAACTTTATGTTAATCAATAGAAATGCTGTGTGTATGTTGTGTTCACAATCAACCCTCCAGTGTTTGTTATGAGTTTATTTGAAATTTGAAATGTTTGTTCCTGCGCACAGAGACATTGGTTGTATGCATTGCCAATACTTAATAATTTCATTCATAAGCTTATGTGAATAGGCAAAGTGTCTGTACAAACACACCAGTGTCTTTCAGAAGGTCTGTGAAGTGAACAGATGACATCATTAAATTGTCTTTGACAAAGCCCAGTAAATGTCCATATGAACAATGCTGGGGCCTAACCTTGCTTATGCAAGCTACACATGCTTGCTTTATTTTTTTATAATTGCCTGTTGTTGTTATTTTTTTATTGTGCATATACTCTTATGAGCTCCTACTGTCAATATAGTATGCAAGTATTATAAGGGATTTATGCTGGCAAGAAGACAGGAAGAGGAACTTTCACAGCTGTCAGCAGCCACTTGGCAATTTTAAATAGAAATGTACTCGGAGTTTGTTTGTCTTACATTTTAGTCAATAACTTTAAATGCATTTGGTTTTCTCCATTAAGTTACAGCTGCAGCTATGAGGGCGTAAGCAAATGAACAAACAATAATTTCAAGTAATTGTTTGTAAATACGTGTTTTATATTTTTTTATTTAAATTTAATTTATATATTTTTTGTTTTTCATTTTCTTATATGCCCAGTTATTTCTATTTTCATTGTCAGTTTAACATGGAATGTGGTGAACAAATGATTTCAGTTTTCATTAACACAGAGTTCTAGTTTGTTTGTCTTTTCCCTCCCGCATCGTGTAGTAGGCTGCATGCCCAGCCTCAAGTAGCGCTCACCTTGTGCCCAACATGCATGTACCTTCTACCACAGGCGAGGGTGTATCTTGCAATCCAAGGGGGAGAGGCACTGCTGTACAAAGGGGGAACACAGGTAGCAGGAGAGTGGTTGGCAGTGCCTCTTACGCACACCTCCTATACTGTTTCCTGGAGGAAGGCTCCCTAGTGCTGTTGGGATAGGCTCTGTACCTGGCTACCTATTCAGTGCTTGTTTGTTCCCCAAGCTAGGTCCCTTCCATGTGAAGCTCCTATTTGACCCTTTTCTCTGCAAGCTTGCTAGTTATCTTGGATCACCTGGCTTTTGACCTCTGACTTTCTCTTGGATTTTGCTCTCCTCTCCTCTCCTGTCCTCGGTCTGTCTTTGCTAGTGAACCTATTAAGCCTGTCTTGACCCTTTGGACGTCATCTGACCTTGCTCTTGCATGCACATATCCCAATACATAAAAAAGTTACAATTATTAACTAGACAACACATAAAATATTTGACATATTAATAACAAACAGAATACAAACATTTGGCAACATAAGGAAGAGAGGGCAAATTTATTTACCATCAATTCGAAATATAGAAAAATGTATTATTCATTAGCACAGCGGAATGGACATATTTATGAGAACAGTACTCCAAACGTCCCAGATCATCAATCTATGCAATTTTATTCCCATTGATTTAAGTCTGCTTCTTTCCATCTTTAATTGATATATAACCTGAGGTTTAATAATATCCCATGATATTCTGAATTTAGTTTTCCATAGCCTGGCAATTGTCGTAATTGCAAATAGTAATAGTATAAGAATATGGACGGCAATTTGTGTATGTTGATATGAAATATTGGACCAACTGCTAAACAACAAAACCACGTCTGGAGACTTTCCTAAATTTTGGCCTATAAGAGTTTGATTAACTGGTTTAACTTTACTGCAATGCCACAAAACCTGCATATGAGTTCCAACTTCTATATCACATCTCTGGCAGATTTGCGCAAAATCTTTCTTAATTTTTTACCGTTTTATTTGGGATTATCTGTTGATCAATTCCAAGCAATGTACATGGCTTTTACATTTTGTTATTGATATAATCCAGTACTTGTAGTGTAATTAATATCTCTAGACCAGTGTTTCTCAACTGGTGGGTCCAGAGCCAAAAGTGGGTCATGAGCTGGTCGGACCTGTGCTTTGGCTGCATCAAAATGGCTAACTTTTCATTGAGGGGAAAAAAATTACTTACACAGTATGGACAAAATTATTGGGACACAACTCTCAATTAATAAATTCAGGTGTTTCAATCAGACCCATTGCCACAGATGTATAAATTCAAGAACCTAGCCATGCAATCTGCATTTACAAACATTTGTGAAAGAAATGGGTCGTTCAGAAGAGCTCAGTGAATTCAATTGTGGTACTGTTTGTGAAATTGCATTCTCGTTAGATATTCCACAGTCAACTGCAAGTGGTATTATTGGAAAGTGGAAGCGTTAAGGAACAGCAGCATCTTAGCCACAAAGTGAAAGACCACATAAAGTCACAGAGCGGGGGTAACCACGTGCATGGTACCTAAGTCACCAATGCTCTGCTGATTGGCTAAGATAGTTAATATCAGCCATAATAAAGAATAGCCACAAAATTCTTCATTTTTTTAAGCTCAGGCTAAATCACAGAATATTAAAAAGACTCCAATATGATCTAAATCTGAAGCTTTCACAATGTAACTGGCATTCCAGAACACTAGAGGTAAAATCATCTCTGGTAATATTATCTGTAAAACTACCTAAATTACACTGGCTCCCAGTGAAGCTGCAAGTCCTTGTGAGGATTGTTTAGGATGTAGCAGGGCATGGTGCTACTTCACTGACATACATTATCTAACAGCTTGACATGAAGATAAACGCAAGGAAAACTGTAGAGGTAGAATTCTATGCATGTTACTGAAATGCTCTCAAATCCTTTACAAGTCTGTTACATTGTGGTTCCTTTTTTCTATATGGCATACACCTACTATAATCTAATACCTTTTATAGGGGCAGTTCCACGTTCATGATTTTTTCCCTGATTTTCTGTGTTTTACACATGGTTTTGGTATATTTTAAATTTAATTGTACCTTCAAAGACAATAGTATATTCACATAAATGTTCTACACGTGCTTTTAGTATGTACAGTGGATATAAAAAGTCTACACACCCCTGTTAAAATGTCAGGTTTCTGTGCTGTAAAAAAATGAGACAAAGATAAATCATTTCCACCTTTAATGTGACCTATAAACTGCACAACTCAATTGAAAAACAAACTGAAATCTTTTAGAGAGAGGGAAGAAAAAATCTAAAAATAAAATAATGTGGTTGCATAAGTGTGCACACCCTCTTATAACTGGGGATGTAGCTGTGTTCAGAATTAAGCAATAAAAAAAGCAAAAAAAGAAGAAATAAAAAAGAAAAAGAAAAAATCTTTTTAGGCATATTCCGGTCTAGTGTGTTGCTGCATTAGCGGTGTTTTTAAACAATTGCTTTACTTTTTAATAAGTTTGTCTAAAGAAACTAAATATCTCTTAATTAGATGTGCATAAATAACACTTAAATTAAAAATTAGAATTAGTAGAAACAAATAGAAATGATTGTCGTGTCGTGTGGCCGTGGGTTTATTTGATGTGAGCATGGCCGGGGTGTGTTAATGCACCTGGTCATTGGTTGCGCCTCTTGGTCCTGTGGCCATACCTTGCTATAAATACATTTTCTTCTTTTTTCTTTAGAAAATGATTTTTTTGAATGTTAATTGACCATACCACTTTATTTTTATTCACTGTTGTTCACATTGAATTGTTTTCATATAATCACTTGTTTTGTCACTATGAATTGGATGTACTGGTGGTCTAAAACAATATCTTTTAATGTTACAGAGCTTTGCTTTATAAATGTTTAATGAAATGTACTTGTAACAATGATTGCACAATGATCTCACCTGTAACTTAATTGAAACACATCAATCAATTGTCAGTTGCTCACACTATATAAAGTTTGTTGTAAAACACCGAAATTAGGCTTGAGAAAGACTCTTAGGAGTTGAAACGTTGCCACAAACGTGTGAATAAAACCTTCACCTTATATCGAGTGCTGGACTCTGCATATTTATTTCACCCCACTTGTAGACTCATTCAGGCTGTGCTCAGTGATTTTTGTATCTTTTTGCTTTTGTTCGCTTGCTTATTATTAATGCTGTCTCTTGTTTTTCTCTCTGGTTTTGCTTATTACGTATGCTTCTTCACGCCTTTGATTTGCATACCTGTACCTTGTTCCCTGTTTGCTCATCAACAGAGTGGTAACTTTTTCCTTGCTCAGCCACAGAGTGTTACTCCCACAGAGTGGCATACCTGCTTGCTTGGCCATGAGTGGTATTCCCACAGTGTCGCATTCCTTCTGGCTTAGCCACATAGTTTATCCCCCACAAAGTGGCATCCCTCCTTACTCAGCCACATAGTGTTTCCCCCACAGAGTGACATTCTTCCCTAGCTCAGCCATAGTTGCCATAGTTGGGGCCTTTAGCTTCCGAGGGAGTGCAGTTACCCTGCACCTGGCCCTGTTTCTCCACATCACACGCTATGAACTCCTGAACTTAGGCGTTCAGGGTCTAATGCTATCTAGACCCATCCCTGACAATCCCTTCCTTTTTTTACAAGTATTAATAGAAAATTTAGTAGAATGTAAATTATGTACAAAATTCATGTCTATTATATTTTTGCCAAGGAAACTATACTTTCAAAGTCTCAAATCAAATCAAAATATTTCTTAACCTTTCAAAGTCAGAAAGCTGGCATAATGGGGGCTATTCACTTAAAGTCAAGAATAGCATGAGAAGCTCGAGCTTGACTATAAAAATCAACCTCTGAAGTCATCCTCCCCATGTTTTGTACCAGCAAAACATCAACCTCCCTCTACTGCTACTTCGCCAGGACCATCTTGTCCTTCCATCTTGGACTCTCTTCTGTGAAAAGCAATAAAAATTGCTAATCAATAAAAAATGAAGGCACTTCGAATTGGTAGGTGCGTTGGACTTTGATATCCACCCCCCTCCTGCAATTGGCCTCCTACCATGAACAGGGCTGGGAATCTTCCAAATGCCTCTGAGCCCAGGAAAAGGAATGTCCCATGTAAATACCATATTTGCTGATATCAACAACCACATGCTGTTTCTTTGTTATTGTTGCCATAATTATAATACAGTTGTGAGTGCATGACATCATATAATTTTTAACTAATTATACAACATTAATATGATATCCTATTGATTTTTTATATATAAGTTTTATAAACTGTAATGTTGTATCAGTGAGGATGCACAATCCTAATGTTGGTCATTAATTACATACAGGGAGTGCAGAATTATTAGGCAAGTTGTATTTTTGAGGATTAATTTTATTATTGAACAACAACCATGTTCTCAATGAACCCAAAAAACTCATTAATATCAAAGCTGAATATTTTTGGAAGTAGTTTTTAGTTTGTTTTTAGTTTTAGCTATTTTAGGGGGATATCTGTGTGTGCAGGTGACTATTACTGTGCATAATTATTAGGCAACTTAACAAAAAACAAATATATACCCATTTCAATTATTTATTTTTACCAGTGAAACCAATATAACATCTCAACATTCACAAATATACATTTCTGACATTCAAAAACAAAACAAAAACAAATCAGTGACCAATATAGCCACCTTTCTTTGCAAGGACACTCAAAAGCCTGCCATCCATGGATTCTGTCAGTGTTTTGATCTGTTCACCATCAACATTGCGTGCAGCAGCAACCATAGCCTCCCAGACACTGTTCAGAGAGGTGTACTGTTTTCCCTCCTTGTAAATCTCACATTTGATGATGGACCACAGGTTCTCAATGGGGTTCAGATCAGGTGAACAAGGAGGCCATGTCATTAGATTTTCTTCTTTTATACCCTTTCTTGCCAGCCACGCTGTGGAGTACTTGGACGCGTGTGATGGAGCATTGTCCTGCATGAAAATCATGTTTTTCTTGAAGGATGCAGACTTCTTCCTGTACCACTGCTTGAAGAAGGTGTCTTCCAGGAACTGGCAGTAGGACTGGGAGTTGAGCTTGACTCCATCCTCAACCCGAAAAGGCCCCACAAGCTCATCTTTGATGATACCAGCCCAAACCAGTACTCCACCTCCACCTTGCTGGCGTCTGAGTCGGACTGGAGCTCTCTGCCCTTTACCAATCCAGCCACGGGCCCATCCATCTGGCCCATCAAGACTCACTCTCATTTCATCAGTCCATAAAACCTTAGAAAAATCAGTCTTGAGATATTTCTTGGCCCAGTCTTGACGTTTCAGCTTGTGTGTCTTGTTCAGTGGTGGTCGTCTTTCAGCCTTTCTTACCTTGGCCATGTCTCTGAGTATTGCACACCTTGTGCTTTTGGGCACTCCAGTGATGTTGCAGCTCTGAAATATGGCCAAACTGGTGGCAAGTGGCATCGTGGCAGCTGCACGCTTGACTTTTCTCAGTTCATGGGCAGTTATTTTGCGCCTTGGTTTTTCCACACGCTTCTTGCGACCCTGTTGACTATTTTGAATGAAACGCTTGATTGTTCGATGATCACGCTTCAGAAGCTTTGCAATTTTAAGAGTGCTGCATCCCTCTGCAAGATATCTCACTATTTTTGACTTTTCTGAGCCTGTCAAGTCCTTCTTTTGACCCATTTTGCAAAAGGAAAGGAAGTTGCTTTAATAATTATGCACACCTGATGTAGGGTGTTGATGTCATTAGACCACACCCCTTCTCATTACAGAGATGCACATCACCTAATATGCTTAATTGGTAGTAGGCTTTCGAGCCTATACAGCTTGGAGTAAGACAACATGCATAAAGAGGATGATGTGGTCAAAATACTCATTTGCCTAATAATTCTGCACTCCCTGTACAGTTAAGATAAATAAAATGTTAGCACTCATTTTCTATATTGTCAAGTATCAGGTCACTGATGGCAAATGGGGGCTGGAGCCAATCTCTCCAAATGCACTGGGGCTACTCCATTTTTCACTTTTAAATGCCCTAGTTGGTAACACTTCTGATATTTCCAATTGTCTTGTTTGCCAATAAATCTCTGTAATGAGGCTAGGCAGCCCAGATGTTAATTCTTGTTTTGTAAGGAATTCAATATCTCCTCAGCCCAAGTCCTTAGGAATAGAGTGTCAGCTTCCTTGCCAACCCCCTGCATGTTAATCAAAATATAGTGATCCCCACAAGTAGACACAGCTACCAATATTGTCACAAGCAAGAACATTTTATTATAGATAAGACAGCACATTTATACAGTAAAACATCGAGATAGCATGGGACATTGAACAATACACTTTAAGGTATTAACTTAGTCTGGAGTGACCAATCAGCAGAGCCCCACATGTCTAGGGCGAGCAAAAGTCCCAGGCAACCGGGCTTAACCTTTATTGTGTATAGCCACCTAGGGTGCTTTGCCACCAGGGTACCATACCTGTCCTGAAAGGGACTTACTGGTTGTAATTCTATTTTGCCTCACCTTTTGGATACATTTCAGTTCCCTATTTTTGGGTTTAGACAAATGGAAATAAGAGCTAATAGGGCCTATAACTCACCAGCCAATACCCATTCAAGCGCCGTTGGGCTGTTGGAGTTTTAAACAAATCAATGGGTGGCTGAGCGACGGGCTCCGTAGCCTCTAGGTCTGGTCTGCAGGGGATCCTGGCCGCTACTGGGTCTGGGGGTCTGGCACCAGAGGGCGGAGAAAACACAGTGATCTGCCCTTTTGGGATGTATTAAAACTGGGGAAACATGGGGACAAACTGGGTATTACATTTAGACATACTTTTGCCGACCAGCTCCTAGAGTCAACAGTGTTTCATGACAATCTCTTAATCTTATTTGTCAGCAAATCAATCTTGTTTGTCTATCTGTATCTATCAATAATTATTATATATTAGGTTGACTGTTTAAGTGGCACTAAGGGTAAGTAGGGTCCTCCCTAATTTGATGTGCATTAGGGTTCTTTTGTGAAAAATGGTTTGGATTAGGGTGGGATTTAAATTACGGCATGCTTTTATTACAACTTAATGTTTGCGATACTTTTTCTTACGATTAATCTCAAACAACTCACCAGTAGTAAACCAGTTTTACGGCAAATCACAGTATTATTTGTAATGTGTCAACAAAAAGACATATATCAAAGACTTAAAATATATATATACTCACATTTCTATACAGCGCTTAATTACAAATAAGACACAAGTAAGAAAATACTAGTACAGAGCAGAAAGAGGAGACCCTAAACATTATAAAAAGAATGTATGACAAAGAAAATACAGATCTTTATTCACCAGGTTCGATGGCTACTTGACACAACTCTGAGCATGTCAGGCTTTCAAGGTCAGTAGAAAACCCCCCAGATATGATAATAGAAAAAAAATCTGGCTTCCCACAAGTGTTCATTAATTTACTCCCAAACCGCAGACCTCATGTATGAATACATAGAAGGTATGAAACATCAGATGTATATTTTTATATGTTAATTTCCTTATTAAATGGATAAAAAGATAGCATTGTTTATGCCATTATAATATACAAGGAAGATACCAGACAACCGGGTCTAGGTAGCTTGCTAGCTTGCAATCAAACTCTTTGTTGGTCAATAACTAGTATAATTTTATCTCTACTTGTTTATTGGTAAATGGAGTGTGTAATTTATAAAAATATGTGCTGTATCCTTAATTCCTGTATCAGAGTGAGTTTTTATTTAGCTACCATAGATAAAAGAATATATTGGCACTCCGGGATCCCATAGTTTGCAACATTTGAAAAAAATATCCAGGGACCCTTTGCAGCACAGTTATCAAAAATATTCCACACCCATTGCCCCAAAGCTCCACCCCACTGCCCAACCCACATAATTAGCATAATGTAATGCCGCCTAATTATTATAGTCAGTGGTGTATCTTGATTTTGTGCTGCCCTAGGCAGACAAAATCCGGGCACCCCCTACCCAAGCTGCACACCCACGTTACACACCTAAGACATGCCCCATCATTCAGACTCACATCAAGCTCACACTCCCATCACACTCAGTCACACACTCCTACTCCCATCACACTCAGTCACACACTCCTACTCCCATCACGCACACTCTGACTCCCATCACACACACTCCGACTCCCATCACTCTCAGTCACACACACTGTCTCCCATCACACACACTCTGACTCCCAACACACTCAGTCACACACACTGTCTCCTATCACACACACTCTGACTCCCATCACACTCAGTCTCACCATCACACACACTCTGACTCCCATCACACTCAGTCACACACAGTCTCCCATCACACACTCTGACTCCCATCACACTCAGTCACACACAGTCTCCCATCACACACACTCTGACTCCCATCACACTCAGTCACACACAGGCTCCCATCACACACTCTGACTCCCATCACACTCAGTCACACACAGTCTCCCATCACACACACTCTGACTCCCATCACACTCAGTCACACACAGTCTCCCATCACACACACTCTGACTCCCATCACACTCAGTCACACACAGTCTCCCATCACACACACTCTGACTCCCATCACACTCAGTCACACACTGTCTCCCATCACACACACTCTGATTCCCATCACACTCAGTCACACACAGTCTCCAACACACACACTCTGATTCCCATCACACTCAGTCACACACACACACACACACACACACTGTCTCCCATCACACACACTCTGACTCCCATCACACACACTCTGACTCCCATTACACACACTCTGACTCCCATTACACACACTCTGACTCCCATCACACTCAGTCACACACACTCTGACTCCCATCACACACACTCTGACTCCCATCACACACTGTCTCCCATCACACACACTCTGATTACCATCACACTCAGTCACACACTGTCTCCCATCACAAACACTCTGACTCCCATCACACTCAGTCACACACTGTCTCCCATCACACACACTCTGACTCCCATCACACTCAGTCACACACACTGTCTCCCATCACACACACTCTGACTCCCATCACACTCAGTCACACACTGTCTCCCATCACACTCAGTCACACACTGTCTCCCATCACACACACTCTGACTCCCATCACACACACTCTGACTCCCATCACACACACTCTGACTCCCATTACACACACTCTGACTCCCATTACACACACTCTGACTCCCATCACACTCAGTCACACACACTCTGACTCCCATCACACACACTCTGATTACCATCACACTCAGTCACACACACTGTCTCCCATCACACACACTCTGACTCCCATCACACTCAGTCACACACACTGTCTCCCATCACACACACTCTGACTCCCATCACACTCAGTCACTCACACACACACACACACACACACAGTCTCCCATCAGCACTTACCTTTCCCTGGCAGGCAGGCAGCATGGTCCCTCCATGCTGCCTGTTCGGCTTCCCGGCGATGGTGCCGACAGGTCACGTGACCGGGCGCACGTATGACGTCAGCGCGCCCGTCACGTGACTGTCCGCACTTCCGTGTCGGCACACTGCACGGGGAGCCGAACAGGCAGCACGGAGGTTTCTCTGTGCTGCCTGTTCGGCTCCCCGTGCATCCTGGCAGGCAGAGCGATGGTGAGGGGGGATCTTCCGATCCCCTCTCACCTCCGTCTCTGCCTGCAAGCGCGGTGGGGTTTATTTTTTTTTTTAAAGGGCCGGATTTTTTTTTTAATTTTTTTTTTCCAGTGCTGGGGGGCGCTGCCGCCCCCCAAAATTTGCCGCCATAGGCATCCGCCTAGGATGCCTCGCGGTAAATACAGCACTGATTATAGTGCAGGTGATATCACTAAATTCCCTCCAAACAGTGCCTATTTTAAGGAAAAAGTCTCCCTGCATGTTAAACCAGACCATAACCATGTTATTATGCCAGACCCATAGTACTGCACCATTATTGTTTTGTTCAGAATATGGAAACTGAACTTTCAAAGCATGCAGTTCATAAGTTGGACAGATATAAAAGCACATGGAGCTTCATATTTGCTCCTTATGCATGCCCCCATTAAAACATACTGTGCCAGTCACAGGCGGTGAGTGAGAAGTTATAGTTATGATATCACAAAATGCATTCCTTGTTTTTAATATCCTTCCTCTGGCCCCTTTAGTCCATTTCTCCTGCCCATCTTTCATTATTGCCGCTACATTCCTTGCATTGCACCCACAGCACCACCTTTGCACCCATGTGACTTGCCACAGCAAGCTTGCACCTAAAAGTCTAGCCAGAGCACCAAGATTGCACACACAGGTATTGCCAGAGCACCCGTTATGCATCCACAGGTCTTTTCAGAGCACCATCAAAATTGTGCTCTTACAAAGCCAACCTGTACCAAAAAATTGCATTTCTTGTTTTTATTCCCTTCCTCTGCACCCACATTGCACCTAAAGGACTTAACACAGCCCCATACAGTACCCACAGCACTTGCCATGCACTCATATTGCACCCAGGGCCGGCCTTAAGTGTTCCGGCGCCCTGTGCGGGCTTCCCACGTGGCGCCCCCCCGTCTCTTTCACCCCCCTATGTTTGTGTATCTCTCCCTTCCCATGTTTGTCCCTTTCCTCTTCCTTGCCATGTCTGTCTCTCTCTCTCTCCCTGTGTTCTGTCTCTTTCCCCCCGTCCCCTGTTCTGTCTCTCTCCCCCCGTCCCCTGTTCTGTCTCTCTCCCCCGTCCCCTGTTCTGTCTCTCTCTCTCCCCCAGTTCTGTCTCTACCCCCTGCCCCTTTTCTGTCTGTCTCTCTCTCCCCCCTCCCCCTGTTCTCTCTCTCTCCCCCTCCCCCTGTTCTCTCTCTCTCCTCCTCCCCCTGTTCTCTCTCTCTCTCCCCCTCCCCCTGTTCTGTCTGTCTGTCTCTCCCCCCTAACCCCTGTTCTGTCTGTCTCTCTCTCCCCTCCCCCTGTTCTGTCTGTCTCTCCCCCCTAACCCCTGTTCTGTCTGTCTCGCTCTCCCCTCCCCCTGTTCTGTCTCTCCCCCCTAACCCCTGTTCTGTCTGTCTCTCTCCCCCCTCCCCCTGTTCTGTCTGTCTCTCTCTCCCCTCCCCCTGTTCTGTCTGTCTCTCTCCCCCCTTACCCCTGTTCTGTCTGTCCCCCCTAACCCCTGTTCTGTCTGTCTCTCTCCCCCCCTAAACCCTGTTCTGTCTCTCCCCCCTCCCCCTGTTCTCTCTCTCTCCCCCTCCCCCTGTTCTGTCTCCCCCCTGCCCCTGTTCTGTCTCTCACCCCTGCCCCTGTTCTGTCTCTCCCCTCCCCCTGTTCTGTCTCTCCCCTCCCCCTGTTCTGTCTGTCTCTCTCTCCCCTCCCCCTGTTCTGTCTCTCCCCCCTAACCCCTGTTCTGTCTGTCTCTCTCTCCCCTCCCCCTGTTCTGTCTGTCTCTCTCCCCCCTAACCCCTGTTCTGTCTCTCCCCCCTAACCCCTGTTCTGTCTCTCCCCCCTAACCCCTGTTCTGTCTCTCCCCCCTAACCCCTGTTCTGTCTCTCTCCCCCCTCCCTTACCTTTGCCTGAAAAGGTGTATCCAGGGAGGGGGCGGAGCTAACCGGCACAGCGGTGTAGCTCCGCCCCCACCCCGGGAAGCAGAGCAGAGTCTGCATTACGGGGAGCCATGGGCAGCATGAGAAGGTGCTGCACGGGCTCCCCATGCTTAATGCAGGCATGGGGAGCCGAGCAGCACTATCTCATGCTGCCCGGGGCTCCCCGTAATGCAGACTCTGCTCTGCTTCCCGGGGTGGGGGCGGAGCTACACCGCTGTGCCGGTTAGCTCCGCCCCCTCCCCGGACCAAGCAGAGCATGCCGAGCAGAGGGCTGGTGAGGGGGGATCTTTTGATCCCCCCCAGCCAGTGCCTCTACCGGCATTTTTTTTTATTTTTTTACTTTTTTTTTTATTTTTTACCGGGCGGGCGGGCGCACAGGTCGCACACCCCTAAGGCCGGCCCTGATTGCACCCACATGATTAGGCATGCCATAGTGTAAATTTGCCCCACAGAACTGCCTCCGAAGAACAAGCCACAGTTTCAATTTCCCCCATAGCACATTTTATTTTGCCCTACAGAACATGCCCCAGTCACTTTTCCATTAACATATGCAACAGCCAGTTTGCCTTATTAAAATATGCCACAGTTTGTCCATTATATGTGCCAGTTTGCCCATCAATGTGCCACATCCAACTTGCTAAATAATATATCACTTTGGCTGTGAATATGCCACTATTAGTTTGCCCATAAATCCGAGACAGCAAGCTTGACAATTAATATGCCACAACCAATTTTCTCATTAATATGCCAGTGGTATTTTGCCCATTAATATGCCACAGCCAATTTGCCCATTAATATGCCAGTGTTTGTTTGCCCATTAATATGTCGCAGCCAATTTGCCCATAAAATGCCAGTGTTAATTTGACCATTAATATGTCAAAGCCAATTTGCCCAATAATATGCCAGTGTTATTTGGCTCATTATATATTGCACTTTATAAGCACTTATACACTGGGTTTTCTGTGTTTGCCTTGTGTATGGGACATGCTCCCAAATGCCGGGATTGTCCCAGCAAAAACGGGACAGTTGGCAAGTTTGGGATCCATACACCTAGTATTTAATGTGAATTGATAAACTGCAACAAAATTGTGGGCAGAGCTCTTCGCTTAGTCATAAGTGCATAAAACAAAAACAACTGATTATTTAAATATAAAGTGTAGCAATACAAACAACCAGTCTATAAAAATTCTTGTAATTGGTATAAATTAACCCCTTAGTGACAAGACATTTTGACTTTCCCTTGGTGACAAGGGCTGTTTTTACATTTCTGGGGTGTTTGTGTTTAGCTGTAATTTTCTTTTCTCTCACATACTGTACCCACACAAATTATATGTTGTTTGGTACCCAGACCCTTGCTTGATCTTATCTCCTGTGGATGAAATAGCCTAATACCAGTTGGCTTGATAGGCCTCCATTACTCGAAGGTAGTTCATTGATTTAATATTGTGGTTTGAGATTAAAATTAAAATTATTTAAAAATAGTGATTTAAGGCTGCCACCCAGCTGGTAATTTACCTGTGGTATGGTATTTTTTTTTTGAAGAAAAGGTGGCAGACCCATTTTGAATGTGGGTAATAAATCTTCGGTTCACCCACCCTACTGCTATCATATGGAAATTTGTGGTTGCTGAAACAGAGCCTCCCAGTGGTGAATGTTGTGCCCTTGCCATTTTTTGGTATAAAACAGAATAATAGAATGTGGGTGAATGTGATCTTATTCACCGTGTAACCAATGCAAGAACACAGAAAATAGAATGAAGTTTTACATTTGCTTTAACCCCTTAACGCAGAAGAACGTATATATATATATATATATATGTCCTGAAAAGCATGGTCCTTGAGGACCATGAGGAGTATATACATCCTCAGTTTTCATGTAGCGTTGCGCTCCTTAGCATACAGCGGCACAATGATGCTTGGTTTTATTGGCTTGAGTTCCTGGACTCTCCCCAGCTACAATCCCTGGTGTAGATGTTCCCCATGTGCCTGGCGAGACGCCGCTCCCTAAATAGATTGATATATGTTAATTATTTCAGTTGTATTTTTTATTTTATTTTATATGCATATCGAATTGATATTGAAATGATGTTAATGTTCCACGTGATCCACGTTCATCTGACGTATTCCAATATGTTTATTTACGATTGCTCCCCTTCCGTGCCTCCCCTTCTTATTTTCTGTACCCCCACCTACCCACCCTTTATTGTTTACAAAATACAATAAAATTTGATTTATGAAAAAAAAGAAAGCGCTAATATTGTTTATTGCCCTATTAGTTGAAATAAAACATGGACAAACATGGAAACATTGGTATTTCTAAACTCAGGACAAATATTAGAAATATATAGACAGGGTCTCTTTTACCATTTGTAATTGTTTAAAAAAAAATCAGGTCAAAGTTAGAAAAAGTGTTTTTTATGGCATATTTTCATCATATTTTATATTTTTTTTAAATAGTAAATTATATCATATGATGAAATAATAATATCAAATGAAATCCCTATCCGTCCTTTAGAAACTGATATATAATTTGTGTCGGTGGACTGAACAGAAATAAAAAAATTCACAGTTCAGTAAACATATGACAAAAATAATGGAATTCTGGTCTTCAAGGTACATCAAATGCAGCAGAGCACTCGGTCACTAAGGGGTTAATTAAGGGCATTGTGTAGGTGAATGTGCTTCTCTGAATTGGAGAGTAACATATGCTCCTGTCATTTGCAATTTTCAGCATATTTAAAAACATCTGTAGAAACAGACTTACAAGTAAATATTGTTTACTTGCATGCTATGTGGTGCAAATGTATCTGTATATGTTTTCTATTAATTTTCGTATAGGTTCCTAGCTGATGATTATAATGGTACTTAATATATTACAATTGTATTGGCATCTTGCCATCTCTGCTGTACTATCAGAACTGTATTCTTGATATCCTTATCTCTCCAGGAATTAAGAAGCACTACACAAATGATAACCGACCAGGTATTCCTCTGTGATTTTACCATTAAGCTAATTTTAGCAGATTGCAATAATGTAGGTTATGAATTATGCATTTATCAGTCATTCTTTGTGCACTCCACTCTCCGATGCAGGTAAGTCAAAAGTGCTTTATTAAGTAAAAAAGAAGCCAAAACGTTAACACAGATTCGAAAAAAAGGCAAGGACAGGACCACACCTTACACGTTTCGTGTGTTATAATGCTTAATCATAGGTGATTAACATATGATTAAGCATTACAACACGCGAAACGCATGAGGTGTGGTCCTGAATCAATAAAACAAACATTTATATTAACATTTAGTACTCAAGAAGCTTCCTAAAATGAATTTGAAGCAGAACAAAAGAATGAACCAACGAACAAATGTGCAATGAATGAAAATGTTTGCTTCACACAAAACACTCGCTAATACACACTCACACTAATACCCTAACACTAACGCAACCTTGCTTCACTTATTCTAAAATGTACTTTGGTTGAATGGAATTCGCCAAATGAAAATAATGTCCGGAAACGAATGCGTCAAGAGGAAATTCAGTTTGGATGAACGGAAATGTTTTTTCAGCCGAATGAGTTTGAATGAACCGAAATCTTCAGCTGCGCCTAAGTCTGCTACATAATTGCAATGTTTTTATGTAACAATTAACTAAAAAATCATAGTGAGATAATTAAAATATATATATATTTTATTATAATATGATTTATATAAGTAAAACACAGATGATAATAGGTTAGTTGCAATCATCAAGATGCATGATCCTTGGCATAATTGCACATCTGATTTTGCTGGATTTTATTTAAACAGTTTGTTTTTTTAATTATTATAATTTGTTACCACTTGTTAATCAGTTGAGAGCATTCTTTGACCATGGGATATTTCTGTTAATAGTTTCCTTTTAGCCATGCAGCTATGCAATTGAAGGTGAAACCTGGCATTGGCAGATACCATCAGCCCTGCCAGACACAATGTTAGTGGTGATGCCAAGATCTGTAATTATTAAGTAGTAAACAGTTTACTCACAACTTTAAGCACAGTCTTCTAGCGGTATAAACAGCAGAATATGGAAATCTATAAGTCTCTTTAACATTATTAATTAGTTTTTCTACAAAGTGTATTTTACAGTAACTAAAAATAAAAATTATTGAAAAATTAATTTTAACTCTTAACAGAACATTAATGTTAAAAAAGTAAATCCCTGACTATCGTTGGTTGGTTAAATCCACTTACCAGCCACAACAGAAACTCAGCATTGCTAAACACACAATGTTCAGTTCCAATAGATGGACTTCAGTGCAACTAATTTCATCTGTCTTTTCTTGCTCTGACCTTTTAAAGAAATGTAAAAATTAAGGTTAGGTGTGGCTCCTTAAATATCCCTCATCTGCAGCGCTCATGGCTGAGAAAAATATTTTCTTTCAAAATACTAAATTGTGTGAAGACTGTAGGATTCAGGATCCTAAAAATCTTCCTTCCACTATAACTCCTCTGACATTTTGACAATATAACCTACATAAAATCATTAAGCCCCTTGTGATCAGCGTGTTTCCCCTTGGCCCCACATAACACAATTTGGCCCCTTGGAGCCAGCAGGCTGCCCCCGCTAGCCCCACATAACTTGTGCAATGCCCCTGACACCAAGTTAAAGAAACATAAATAGCCCACTGAGACAATTCTTACCAATAGATGACACCTTAAATAAAAATACCCTGTGTGTACGAAGTAAAAAATCGCTACCCAACCCCAGGCACACAGCAGGTGCCAGGTGAATAAAAAATATATATATATATATATTTTCTGACCATTGATGATCTGTGACAACCTCTTAATCCATCTATTACTAAAAAAGAAAATTGATCTGGCAAAAATTAAAAATTGCTCACCCCTATCCCTAAGCATCACATCCTCAGCGGAAAACCAGCTAATGGTACCACGGGCCCTTGGAATTTATGGTCTAGGAACATTGCACCTGCCTTGGCCCCTGTGGCACCATTGGGAAAACCTGCTAGCCCCACAGGGCCTAATGATGTTGTGTGGAGCCAATAGGGCAGCCCACTGGTCCCAAGGGGCCCATTTTGTTATTTTCTCACATTTGTATTATTTTATTTCGTGATCACAGTGGTTATTTTTATAATAGCCAAAATCCTCATGACTTGAGGCTCTCTCTCTAGAAGTCAATGGGAGTGGGGCTGCCAAAATTTCAGCCCAAAATTGGCCACATTGGCCAATATTCATGCCAATTTAAAATCACTTTGGTGCACATTGAGTTGCCAAAGATTTAATGGCAATTTGAATTATTTAAATGATCTTAAGTGGTCCGAAATTTGGAACCCTGAAAATTTGAGCTACCCGAGTAGACCCTTTAGCATGTCCGGAATTAAAATCATTGACTTAAGATTCTGTGACACCACTGACACCCATGGGATAAAGGGGATCCAGAAACATGCAGCAAAATCTCCTGTCCAAGAAATACACTACTTCCCATCTATATGGTGGTGGGAAAACAATAGGATAGATTGGGCCTAACATCAGTGGCGTCCCGAGGGAGGTGCAGGGGGTGCAGAGCGCACCGGGTGACACCCGTGCTACTGGCATCCACCCACAGCGCATCGCACAGCTGAACTTTTTTTTATGGCAGCTGCATCTGCTAGATTTGGATGCCAGCAAAAAAAAGTAAAAAAGATTTTAAAAAATCAATGTGACAGGATGTGACGTAACGTGCAGGAGGGAAGACTGCACGGAGGAGACGACTGGGAGACAGAGCAGCCAGAAGGTAACTACCGGGGAAGGGGAGAGGAGGGTGGCATATAACAAGCAACTAATAAAAACAAGAAATGCATATTTTTATATCATCATTTTTATTAAATGAAAAAGCAATTTACATGTGAATATATACAAGTTAGTCTTATATTCGAGCAAATACGGTAATTATACAGGAATACCTGAGAAGCCAGGGTGTGTAGAATAACCCGCGGGAACGCCAAGTAAATAGGAAGCCAGAACAGAATATCAGAATATCAGCTGATCCAAAGGTCATGGAAACAATCACAGGAACGAAGTCGAAAGGAAATCCGAGGTCAGGGGCACAGGCAAGGTAGTGGTAACGAAGACAATACAATTCAGCTACAGTAAACGGAAGGTAATAAACATTAAGAGGCAGGATACACAAGAATCACTCAGTGCCATACTGAATGCTGAGATTCCTTTCACATTCTCACAGGCATGACGTCACGCGACGTGCGCCGCGCTTCTTCACTCATTGTCAAGGGGATAGTAAACTCTTGCAGGAGAACATTGTATTGAGCCCAGTGGTGGAGAGAATGTGGGTGGTTGTGATTGTCTGGATCCTAGAATACTCTGGTGAGTTACTTCTTAGCGGAGTCTGGCAGCTGATCTCTATGGACTGTGTATAACTATTTGTTTTTCAGCAATACCCCTTTATAGTAAATGTTAGTTTAGGTGAGTGCTTCCATTTTGGACAACCCTAATGCAATAACTACATCATAAATTCATAAAATAAGATCTGAAATTATGGATAAACATCATGACAATATTAATAGGGGAATATTTACATTGACACAAAACTGGAAACTGGTATAGTGGAAATAAAGGAACAAATTTGTTTTACTAGTAATGAGCCTTTTCTGTCTCTTCCACAGATTGGTAATTGCTTTGAAGACTATTACAAATACATTTACAATTTAACATCTACTTGTAAGTCTAGTGAATGAAGGCATTCTTAGAGAAAACGTGAGGAAAACTTGGAAATACTTAATCCCCCTATCTCTATCATATCAAATATTCTAAAAGATAATAAAAGGAAACTTCAAACGTCAATTACTGCCTTAGCTGTATAAAAAACATTTGATTGTGTAAATTGTTTGTTTTTGGGAGAGATGATGGAAGTCTTTGGCATCTTGGGTACCTTTAGTATTACATCAGCATTATTCTACAGTACGAAAGCTAAAATTGTGGATCCAATGATAAACACTAATTGGTTCAAAATCCAAAATAGCACACAGCGAGGATGCCCTTTGGTACCCTTATGATACGCAATGTCAATAAAACCTTTAGCGTGGTTAATTAGAACAACTTTGGAAATAATTTGAATTGTTACAAAGTCATAGGAATATAAGATCATAGCTTAATTGGAGAAGACCTTATAAATCTATTCCAATTATAGATTAAATATAAATAAGAAACGTGTTATCTCAGTTTATGAAACTTCTGAACCATGTAACGCCATGAAGGAAATGATTGGGATTAAATATTTTTCCTTATAATGCAAATTTAAAAAAAATTGATTGGAAGGGCTTGGAGACTTCTTTGATGAGGAGGACAAATACAGTTATTTTCCTACTAAAATAATATACCTACTGAGAGCTATATCACTAAGAACCCCATTTTCCATATTGTTCCCATTTCATAAGATCATTTCATTATGCATCGGGTAAGTTAATAAACCTAGAATTGTTTTCACCTGCATAATTACAAATATTAATAAGGGAGGAATAACTTTGTATAATGTAAAATATGTGCATGAGTTGTGTATGATTACTCACTTCCTGTTTTGGGATAGGAAGAGTGATTCAAAAATGCCAATGCCTATAATTTTAAATGGGCAATATGGTGAGACATATAAATATATCAGATTGTAACATGATTAGAGGGAATATTTTACTAACTATATGAAGGACAATGCAATTTGGGGATTTCAGGTGCTTTCTTTAAACATTACTAGTCAGCACGCGCACAGCCAATCAGAGCGTGGGCTTGTCCAGCTCTGACAGCTGAATGCGAGGGTCTTTCGCTGCTAGCACAGCGAGAGACCCTCGTTTTTGCATGAGATCAGCAGGGGGTACCTAGTTAAGGTCACCAGATGGAAGATCAGAAGATAAACTGGCATGTATTATCAAAAATACATGCCAGTTCATCCTCATACTAGGGACAACTAACTTTTCACTTGTGCTTCTATATTAGAAGCACAAGTGAAAAAAAAGTTTAGTGTCCCTTTAATGCTTGTAGCGTAGATAGCACAAAACATTCACTAGTTTTAAAAGTAAGTATATATATTTTTTTAAAAGCTAAGCATGTTAAGGAACAAATAATATTTAGCATTTTTAAAACCCCTGACATTTATAAAGAACCTTAATATAACTTTGTGATCCTAAAGTTAGTTAAATAGACTCACATTAACATGATAGGGGTCTAAATTGTGAACTGTGCTGAATTACCATAGCTACTTTGGCCTAATTTTTGCCATTCTGTAGTTGCAATTTGGAAATATAGTTGGAGGGGACTGTGTCAACTGGATGTTATTTTTGCTGTGAATGTGGAGAATACAAGGTGAATGAGGGTGGTCTGTGCATTGTGTTGGCAGGGATGCGATTGGGTGCCTGCAATGGGAGTGGGATGTGTTTTGGATGTGTCTGTGGTGTCTCCTGTTTGTGGCCTACCCTTTGGCTTGATGTGAAAATGACCTATTTTTTAATGGGAAATGTGAGTTTTGCGTCTTACGTCGCAGGAGGGCAGGGGACTCAACGGACACATTGGGAGATGTTTTTCTACTGATTTGGACGTTATTTTGCAGTTTAGCAAGCACTATGTGTAGCTCATTTTCAGGCATTCTGGATTCTCTGCATTCATAGTGGAAGTAGTTTGTGGGTAATACAGTCCATTTAAGTTGATAAATGTGTGATTGCAATATTTTACTTCCTTTCCTCCGCTGTTGTCAAATTGTGAAAGTCTGTCAGATACAGGACAGTAGGGAGGCATGGAGCTGGTGTCCACATTATCAGAAGTGCAAAATAAATACATTAACAATTCTTCCTCTACTTCCAATTCTCACTTGCTCTTACAGCCTCCAAGACAATGTAAACAAAATGTTTAATCCCCTATTAATTACTTGATTTTGGGAAGGGGACTGCTCTCCACTCTGGTGTGGTTCAAAGGAAGGTAGAGGCTGTATATTCCCTGTTGCAGTCATGCACTCTCTTGTGGCTATCTTCCTGTAACGCATGGGATCCAGGATGGTAAAGGGACCCTGAGCGCCCAAGAACTGGAGCTGCATTGCAGGGTGGAGACACAGGACCCGGTGCTCGGTAACTGCAATCGCCTGGAGGTTTGGGACCCCAAGTCTTTGCAGCCATAACCAGGCCCTGTGGAGCAGCTGTTGTATCCAGGTACCAGGGCTTAAGAGTAAATGAACTAGATGATAACCAAGCAGAGCTAAAACTTAAAAGGGAGAGCAGAACAGAAATACAGAGTGCAGGGCTACAGAACAGAGGGTAAACATAAGCAAGAAAGCAAACTAAGGATGAGCGATACACGGCATGGGATTAAGGAACACAAAAGGCACATACAAAGGAACAAACACAAATACAGGAACTAGCCTAACACTAAAGATGGCAAAGGTGGGGGTTTGGTTCAAACAAATTGGCCAATTTAGATGTTAGCTTGCCAACCACATCAAGGTACCCCAAATTAGGCAAGTCTCTAACTAAAACATAATATTAGAAAAGCATAAATAGAATCTAAGACACATAAATGGCATTGAACTTAAACACAGAGAAAATACCTGTAGACTGCTGTAAAGGACTGAAAAACAACAGGTGTGGTTTAAATATAAAACTGACAAAGCATAGGGATAGAGAGAAAACCTGGAATGGAACATAAGAACAGGCAGGGCAGGTATACAGGGAAAGGCAGGTATACAGGGCAAGGCAGGTATACAAGGCAAGGAAGGTATACAAGACAAGAATAAGCATAACTACCGTATTTGCTCGATTATAAGACGACCCTGATTATAAGACGACCCCCCAAACTTTGGATATTCCTTTAGGAAAAATACTAAAAGCCTGAATATAAGACTACCCTATAGGAAAAAAGTTAAACTTGTATATATTCACATGTAAATTGCTTTTTTAATAAAATATTATATTAAAAAAAAAAATGCATTTCTTGTGTTTATTTCTTTTTATGTGCCAATGCTGCCTCTCTCTTTCCCTTGCCCCCAGCTTTGTCTCACTCCCCACTCCCCCCTCTCTTCCCCCCACATGTTTCTCTCTGCCCCCCTTCCTCTGTCTCTCCCCCCCTTCCTGCTCTGTCCCCCCTGTCTCTCTGTCCCCCTCCCCCTGTCTCTCTGCCCCCCTCCCTCCCCCTGTCTCTCTGTTGCCCCTCTCCCTCCCTCCCCCTGTCTCTCTGCCCCCCCCCCGTCCCCCCCCCTTACCTGTACTTCAATCCCTGGTGGCTAGTGGGGGCAGCCGGGGGATGTCTGCACGATACTTGCAGACATCCTCCATGCTGCCCGACACAGCAGTCTATTATGACGGACAACTGTCCGTCATAATAGTCTGCCGTGTCGGGCAGCATGGAGGATATCTGCACGTATAGTGCAGACATCCCCCAGCTGCCCGATTGTCCCTGGTGCCTAGTGGGGCAGCAGAGGAAGTCTGCGCGATGAGCGCAGACCTCCCCTGCTGCCGCCCGGCACGCTCGCCGGGACTTCTGTGACGAAAGCGGAAGTACCCGGCTTCTTCACAGAAGCCCCGGCGGTCGTGCCGGGCGGAAGCAGGGGAGTCTGCGCTCGTTGCGCAGACATCCCCTGCTGCTAGAGAGGGGACCTGGATCCATGTCTTATCTGACCTCAATTTGAGGTCAGATTATAAGAGACCTCGATTATAAGACGAGGGGGATTTTTCAGAGCATTTGCTCTGAAAAAAACCTCGTCTTATAATCGAGCAAATACGGTAATAAGAAAGCAAAGCAAGAAGGATACAGAAAAGCCTGGATACAGCCTGGATGAGTCTGCACAAGGGTGCATGGTTACACTTCCTCCCTTGATGAATGGAAGATATCCTTAAGCAGATACCCCAGCTAAAGGAGTTCTTGAATGGTCACCTATACACCTGACGGTGCTCCTGATTATTCCATTTCTGGTTTACCGTATTTGCTCGATTATAAGATGACCCTGATTATAAGACGACCCCCCCAAATTTGTACATTCCTTTAGACATCCTCCATTCTGCCCGACACTGCAGTCTATTATGACGGACAGCTGGTCCGTCATAATAGACTGCAGTGTCGGGCAGCTGGTCCGTCATAATAGACTGCAGTGTCGGGCAGCATGGAGGATGTCTGCACGTATCGTCCCCAGCTGCCCGATTCTCCCTGGTGGCTAGCGGGGCAGCGGAGGATGTCTGCGCGACGAGCGCAGACCTCCCCTGCTGCCGCCCGGCATGACCGCCGGGACTTCTGTGACGAAGCCGGAAGTACCTGGCTTCTTCATAGAAGCCCCGGCGGTCGTGCCGGGCGGCAGCAGGGGAGTCTGCGCTCATCGCGCAGACATCCCCTGCTGTTAGAGAGGGGGATCCAGGTCCCCTGCAGCTCTGCTGGGGACCTGGATCCCTGTCTTATAGTCTGACCTCAATTTGAGGTCAGATTATAAGACGACCTCGAATGTAAGAGGTATTTTTCAGAGCATTTGAAAACCTCGTCTTATATTCGAGCAAATCCGGTAATTCACAATTTAGTTTTACAAAATAAACATATTATGATTACTAATAGATGTACCATATTTAAAGAAAACATGAGTGAGCAGGCAAACCACCTTTATTTTATTTCATTAGGATTCATTTTAAACTGTAGGTTATAACAATATGGCACAATCATAACAAAACATGGCAACAAAGAAAAACATGAAGTGACGCCTGTTAAAAAGTCTTAGTTCTTAATACTGTGTTTTGCTCCCTTTGCATCTGTGACAGTGTGCTGTCTTTTGTTATAGTTATTTATGAGGCCCCAAATTCTCACAGGTGTTATAGCTGCCCATTCCTCTTGCCAAAATACCTCAAAAGTCTTTGGTCATCTTGCATGAACCACATGTTTGAGATCTCCCCAGGGAGGCTCAATCATATTAAGTTCAGTACACTGTGATGGCCACTCCAGAAGCTGTCAAGGAGTTTCTGGGCATATTATAACTGGCCTTTTTTTATGACTTTGGCGCAGTAAAGGCTTCTTTCTGGAAACTCGACCATGCAGCTCATTTTTTTTCAAGTATCATCATATTGTGCTCCTTGAAACAACCACACTGTCTTTTTCCATAGCAGCCTGTATTTCTCCTGAGGTTACCCCTGGGTTTTTCTTTGTATCCTGAACAATTCTTCTGGCAGTTGTGGCTGAAATCTTTCTTGGTCTACCCGACCTTGGCTTGGTATCAAGAGATCCCAGCATTTTCTACTTCTTAATAAGATATTGAACAGTAATGACTGGCATTTTCAAGGCTCTGGATATCTTTTTATATACTTTTCCATCTTTATAAAGTTCCATTACCTTATTACACAGGTCTTTTGTCAGTTCTTTTTTGCTCCCCATGGCTCAGTATCTAGCTTGCTCATTCCATCCACGTGAGAGCTAACAAACTCATTCACTATTTATACACAGATACTTATTGCAATTTAAAAAGCCACGTGTGTGGGAAATGAACCTTTAATTGCCATTTTAACCTGTGTGTGTCACCTTGTGTGTCTGTAACAAGGCCAAACATTCAAGGGTATGTAAAATTTTGATCAGGGCCATTTGGGTGATTTCCATTATCATTATGATTTAAAAAGGAGACAAACAACTATGTGATAATAAATGGCTTCATGTGATCACTACCCTTCAATAAATGACAAATTCTGCCAAGATATGCAAACTTTTGAGCACAACTGTATATCTATATATATATTTGAGCTCACAATTTACACAGTATTTGATATTTAAATGATAAGGGTGTTAAAAACTCAACAATCAAACCATGGAGTTTGCTGGAATAACCCTGCTTGTAGGCTAAAATTCTAAAGGAAATTGGGTGACAGGGGATACATAAACTGTAGGAAAGAATACTGTGATGGAAGACATGTGGGTGGTCTGCTATGCATGTAGAATTAGTGGATTCAAAAGACGCACAGGCCAGCTCAAGTGAAATATTGCAGGCATCTGTGAAGAGGTAACAAAGGAGAAAGAGAGCCCTTGGCTATGAGAGGTGCAGAATGGTTTCCCAAGAGTATCTTAACAAAGAGATTTGATTTTTAAATAAATTCCATATAAACCATTTTTTTTATAATGTTACGCTATAAAAGACTGCTGAGTAATTAATAATACATATAAAATAAAATAATGTTATCTATTTTTCTTTCTCAGCACCAACACTATTTTTCTTTCTCAGTTCAATGGATATTCTTTGTAAACCTAATTATCATAATTATTTTAACAATAGCTGCTGCCATGACAAAGAAATGATTTTACACAGTAGCAGCACCTGACTATAAATACCAACCAATTTTTAATAACTATGTGGGCACGTGGATTTAATAGCCTTTAGGTTTCATTGTGAACATTGTCTTTATAATGCTTTCTTTTTGTATGTAGACCATATAGAATTATTCTATTTTCCCTGCTCCATAATTGAAGTATTGAAGTTATTAGGCATCCTGCAATCAGTAGGGCCAACTTCCATCACCAATGGGAAGCAATGGACAAATAACAGATTTACATAAGACATATACAAAGCAGTTAACTCTTATCAAGTAAACATAACTATCTATATATTGTGTAACAAAAATGGTCTAAAGAGGATTTGTCATTTTCTCAATATACATCTAACATTTGTCATCCATCTTGGCTTTTGTTGTTTGGCCAGCCATCACCTTATTACCTAATCATTAAAGGATTTTTTAATAATCTTATTGGTTAAAACTAAAATGTATGTTGCCCTCATTCACTGTGATGTGCATATGTATATACTTACCCTATTTTTCTGCTGTCTGGCAAATTGGAGGGAACAATTTCTAGTACCAGAAGTCACCTGTATAATATAGTGCCGCTTGAGAGTATTTGATTTGTACTGCAATGCTTACTGGGAGAACATGCAATATAATTGCTATCATCTTGACCTCGCTAGACCTAAAAGAGTGTGACCTTCCCTTGTATTCAGCTTGTTGTGTCATATATTAAATATTAAAGTTGCAGATTTTAATTTCTCTAAGGAAATGTCTCTGTTTAGACACTTGAAATGTCAATAATATTCAAATGGGCTTTGTGCACAGTAATTACTTACAGCCTCTTATGTTAACCAACATACAAGGAAAATAAAATGTTATTATTTTTTGAAAAATGCAAATTGATTACTGAATTTGTTTCACCTCATACATACTAATGTTAAAAGGGAATCAACACAGTAAAGGAAGAGAGTAAATGTAAAAGACAAAAATCTACCACGACAAGAGGGCATGGTCTTAAATTAGAGGGGCAAAGTTTTTAAAGTAATATCAGGAATTATTACTTTACTTTAGCTTTCCAGCAGAATTGGTATAGGTGAATCCAGTGAAGGAGTTTAAGCATGCATGGGATACATAAGGCTATCCTAGAGATTAGATAAGGATAGCAAATATTAGCATAACTAATGAAAGTATTCAAATGCTTGTTTTAGTATTAAATTAGACAAAAATTGGACTGACTAGGTGGGTCGAAAGGTTCTTTTCTGCCAACACAACCTATGTTTCTATGCGAGTATACAAAAAAAATCACTCTACTTTAATTAATTTTATTTTAAATGTGTCTTTTTTTATAATGTTATTGATTAAAAGGCTTAGATAAAAGTCAGATGCACATCACAATTGCATTAAAAAAGAAGCAACTATTGCAAGTTGTTTTTTTTCCAGTATTTATCTAGTACCTGAAGTCTTGTGTATAATATAGGACTGGGTGAGTGTATTTGATTTGTACTGTGATGCATACTGGAAGAACATGTAAGCTAGGTAATTTCTATCATCTTAGTCTTGCTAGATATGAAACAGCTAGACCTTCACTTGCAATCAACTTGTTGCATCCTTATGGTCAAATATTAATTATAGAAGTGACATTTTGTAATTTCTCTAAGGAAATCTCCCTGGCCAGACACGTGAAAGGTCAGCGATATTTCAACCTGGTTTGCATGCTTTAACTATACAGAATAGTCTACTCTAAATCGATCCAGATCGGTTCATAAAACTGAATTGCGGATAAATCTATTTCTGACGATTGCGGGCTGACCTTCAGTCATATTCAGTTCGGAGGGGCTGAGACACCAGTTTAGGTTATTCTTAAAGGACCGAACCCAACTCAAAATTGCCACATTCCAGGCACTTCTATTCACCAGCAAATGCTGAACTTGCAAGTTACTGAAAATATATATATTTTTAATTATATTGTAAAAAAGTGAATAAAATAAAAATAAATGTATATATAAAAACTCATTCAATTAAATCAATTATAATATTAAAATATATTAATGTTATATATATATTACAATGTCATCAAATAGAATAAAATAAAATAAAATGTCAGAAAACATTACAATTTAATGCTTCATTGGCATGGTAATAGTTTTTATATGCCATAATAGTATGTTTATTATTAAAAAAATAATGATTGTAGTTTAGTACATGTGGCATGATAGCAGAAAGGTACATATAATCTAACAGTTGATGGTGGACATCATGTGATACCAGCCTTTGGCTGACATGACAGCACAAGTATTGTTACACCACAAGAGTTGTTATGGTCGTGATATATGATAATGTATCATATGTGTCATGGAACCCTTCATGCCATGGGCTACTGGAGAGGCCTGGGGGCTAGCCTCCTGCCAAGAGGCCCTGGCCTGGGAAGGAGTACAACAAAATACATGCAGAAAACACATTTGTAATACATGTTATCAGATTGTGAAGAGAAATGTGTAAAGACCTTTTAATGTGCTTGTTGATGCCTGTTACCTCCATTGATGGTCTGTCTTAGCTGCCCGTCCTGATACCCTATGCTTGTCACGTGACAGTAACGTGATTTAGATGGAGTATCCACAACAGGGTCTAGGACTGTTCTGCCACTGCAGCGCTGCCGATTCATCGCGGGGGTATGAATGCGTTCCTGTTCATACCCACCTCTTCATCTCCCGTCTTCCAGCGCCGCCTCTTTCATTGCGGAAGTTCCAGCGACGGACTGTTTCATCGCCGGGTTACTGCTTTCTTCATCGTCGTTGTTGTAATAATGTATGTATTATGTTTTTTAATGTATATATTATTTTTTTAATGTTTATCAATGTTTATATTAATTTTTAAAATGTTTATATTAATTTTTAAAATGTTTATATTAATTTTTTATTGTTTATTAATGTTTATATTACTTGTTTAAATGTTTTTTTTTAATGTTTATTAATTTATTAAGTGTTTATTAATGTTTATATACATTTTTTAAATGTTTATACATTTTTTAGATGTTTATTAATGTTTTTAAATGTTTATTAATATGTTTATCAATGTTTTGTCTTCAATTAATTTTTATTAATGTTTATTAATGTTTCATTCATGTTTATTAATGTTTTTACATGTTCATGCCTGACAGCATGGTCAATGAGAGGGTTAACCAGAGTTAACCCTCTCATTGGCCATGCGGGCAAGTCAATGAGGGTTAACTCTGGTTAACCCTCTCATTGACCATGCTGCCAGCGTAGGCAGCATGGTCCATGCCAGCGTTGCTTGGCAGCATGGTCAATGAGAGGGTTAACCAGAGTTAACCCTCTCATTGGCCATGCGGGCAAGCAATGCTGGCAGCATGGTCAATGAGAGGGTTAACTCTGGTTAACCCTCTCATTGACCATGCTGCTAGCGTAGGCAGCTTCGTCCATGCCAGCGTTGCTTGGCAGCATGGTCAATGAGAGGGTTAACCAGACTTAACCCTCACATTGACCATGCAGGCCAGCAACAATGCAGGTAAAATGTAATGTAATGCAATGTAATAAATATTTCTCATGTGTTTATTAATGTTTTTAAATGTTTATTAATATGTTTATCAATGTTTTGTCTTCAATACATTTTTATTAATGTTTATTAATGTTTCATTCATGTTTATTAATGTTTTTACATGTTCATTCATATTTGGATAAATGATTTAATAAAACAACGCTGGCAGCATGGTCAATGAGAGGGTTAACCAGAGTTAACCATCTCATTGGCCATGCGGGCAAGCAATGCTGGCAGCATGGTCAATGAGAGGGTTAACTCCAGTTAACCCTCTCAAGGCATCACCATGCTATGGTTAATTGAATGCAGGCAGCATGGCGATGAGAGGGTTAACTCCAGTTAACCCTCTCATGGCATCACCATGCTATGGTTAATTTAATTATTTAGTCAAAAATAAATATATCTTACCTTTTGTGCAGCAGCCGTTAACGATGCTTCACGATGTCCAGGTAGCGTTGCATTGTCCACTTTTGAATTTTGGCGCTTTAAATTACTCGCGGCGGAAGTCTCGCGATGGAAGTCTCGCAACGGAAATCTCGCGTTGGGTGTCCCGCGATGAAACGGCCGCAACGTAATGCTGGATCGGAAACTGCTGCGAGGTAAGTGCGACGGAGGACAGTCCCATCCCCTCCACAAAATTGTTCCAGGGGGAAGACAGGCACACTGAGCCTGTGTCTCAGCCAGTCCAGCTGCAGATACAGTCAGTGGACTGGGCTTTGGCAGAGATCCATGGGAACCAGAACCAAAAGATCAAATAGGCAAATGCAATAATCCCTCGCTAACACTTTAGTCAGTTCCAATGGATATTAATAACAGTTTTAGTCTTATTAACTTAGGAGTTGACAAAAACTATGACGAAAAGTGTTTAGTCGACTAATTTAACACTGCTTTAAAGGGCTAGGAAGAACATTTTGAATGAGGTACCCAGGCAGGGAACCAGATGCTCTCTCACAAGTGGCTATTCCCTAACTTTATCAGAGTTACTAAGTGGTGCATGTGATGTGGATTTTATATTGCATGACTTGTTCATTGACATTGTAATTGCACCATTTATGCATATTTAAATAATAAATTGCATTCATTTTTTTGTAATAAATGTGCTATAATTGCATAGTAAGAATAATACCATGCCAACTTCGAGGGGGGTTTGGTCCTTTAAGAGTAAGCTAAATTGATATGATTTTGCTGTCTGTCCCCCTCCAAAATGAATGTGGCTGGAGTTCAGCATGAAATAGTTGGAAAATGCTGATGTGAAAAAATCAGCCATATTGGGTAGCTAATTTGCCTTTTTTTTTTTTTTTCATAATTCAGTTTTATGCATTGATTGCGTCCAATATGGGCCCAGATTAGGCATATTGAGTGGACTCTTCTGTATTATTAAAGCATGCAAAGCCACGTTTCAAGTGTCTGACCAGAGAGATTTCTTTAGAAAAAGGAAAAAATGTCACTTTTATAATTAATATATTATCTCAAGGATACAAGTTTCATTTCTAGCAAGGCTAAGATTATAGCAATTTCCCAGCTTGCAGTTCTTCCAGTATGTATTTCATTGCAAATCAAATACTCTCTACCAGTCTATTATTTTATACAAGACTTCTGGTACCAGATAAATACTGGACATTAATATTATCTTTCACCTCAGCGATCGAAAGCAGCCAGTGTGGAATTGTTCCCTCCAATGTAACAACACTACTTCATTGGCGTCACAAAGGGGGTGCGGGGGGTGCGGACCGCACCGGGTGACACCTCCAGCGGGGATGACACCCGTGCTGCCGGCATCCCCCCGCTGGATTCGACCTCCGGAAAAAAAAAAAAACACTGTGAACGGATGTGACGCTATCAGTGTTTCCCTACTCCGTGCAGGAGGGGACACTGCACGGAGACATTGGGCCGGGGGAGGAATGGGCAAATTGACTGGGGCATCTGAATGGCACAATATTACTGGGCTCTGAATGGCACAATATTACTGGGCTCTGAATGGAACAATATTGCTGGGCTCTGAGTGGCAGAATATTACTGCATCTGAATGGCACAATATTACTGGCATTTGAATGGCACAATATTACTTGGCTCTGAGTGGCACAATATTACTGGCATTTGAATGGCACAATATTACTGATTTTTGAATGGCACAATATTACTAGCATCTGAATCGCACGATATTACTGACATTGGAATGGCACAATATTACTGGTTTTTGAATGGCATAATATTACTGTCTCTGAATGGCACAATATTACTGGTATCTGAATGGCACAATATTACTGGGCTCTGAATGGCACAATATTACTGGGCTCTGAATGGCACAATATTACTGGCATCTGAATGGCACAATATTCCTGGTATCTGAATGGCACAATATTACTGGTTCTGAATGGCACAATATTACTGGGCTCTGAATGGCACAATATTACTCGTATCTGAATGGCACAATATTCATTGCATCTGAATGGCACAATAATTATGGCATCTGAATTGCACAATATTACTGCTTATATGAATGACACAATATTACTGGTATTTGAATGTCACAATATTACTGGCATCTGAATGGCACAATATTACTGTTATTTGAATGGCACAATATTACTGGCATATTAATTGCACAATAATACTGGCATCTTAATGGCACAATAGTATTGGCATCTGAATAACACAATAATACTGGCATCTTAATGGCACAATGGTATTGGCATCTGAATGGCACAATAATGCTGGTATATTAATGGGCAAATTGGCTGTGGCTTATTAATGACAAAATGATACTGGCATATAATTGGGCAAATTGGCTGTTATAGAGAGAGAGAGAGAGAGAGAGAGAGAGAGAGAGAGAGAGAGAGAGAGAGAGAGAGAGAGATATGTCTGTATGTATAGGCATGTATTGTTTTAGAATTGTACAATTGTCACCTAGTGGGGCTCCTGTGTGTTGCATAATTAATGGTGGTCCCATGTCTGGCATAATTATGGGGCGCTTGTGTGTGGCATATTTATTGGGCCCCATGTGTGGCATAATTAAGGGACTCTTTTGTGTGGCATAATTATGGGCCACCTGTGTGTGTGTGTGGCATAATTATGGGGCACCTGTGTGTGTGTGGCATAATTAATTGGGCAGAGGTGAGGCATAAATAGTGGGGCTCTGGTGTGTCATAGTTATGGGGCTCCTGTGTGTGGCATAGTTAATAGGCCATCTAACTGGCATTACTAAGGAATCTGTTTGGCATTGTATTGGAGAAAATCCAGGGGGTGCACCATGAGTTTCCGCACCGGGTGACACCAACACTAACTCTTGTAGATTGGATTAACCATATTGGTCCGGTAGATAAGATTCCTAAATTACCAAAGTATTGCGGTATTTAATGATACTTGTTTTTTGTACTAACAAAGTATTTAAAAAGACATCTACCTCCACAATTCCAGCTTCCATCCCAATCACACCAAACAAGGTATCATCTACACCCAGGCCATCAGATTTCTCTGCCACAGGAGACAGTGATCAACACCTGAGTACACTGTCAGAGTCATGTAGGCAAAAGGGTTCTAACCAAAGGAAAATATTTAAAACATTTTTTTAAAATCTGCTCTAAAAACACCATGAGAAAGGTTCCTGCGATACAAATAAAAGGAAAACAAAACAAGAATCCCTATGGTAGTTACATGTAACCCAAACCTAGAAGGAGTGCCTAATATTATTAAAGAGCTATAAACCATTAATTTCAGGGGACCCACACTCAAATAAATATTTACTGAGCCCCCCATACTAGCATAGAAACAACTATTGTTGTTGGTCCTCAGCAAATTGACCACAGAACCGGAGCTCATACAGAATGGCACTATACAATGCAACAAATCACTCTGCAAACTGTCAACATGTATGTGGCAATAACACAACCAGACACAATATCAAAACATACAACATTAAGGGATCATATTCATGCACATCTGTGAATGGGGTGTACATGGTACAGTGTACAGTGTGTGACAAAGAATGCTACATTGGAGAAACTGGCCTTAAGTTACATCTCAGAATGAACCTACACAGACACAATCAAGAACCGCAAGGAAAACGAATATTGTAACCCTGTTGGTCACTTCCCCCAGACTGATCACGCCATCCAAAACATCAGGATTAAAGTTATTAAAGGGAATATTGAAGACTCTCATGAACGAAAGACATTTGAGATGAAAATGATAACACTTAATGTAGACTCTCTCTTTCTGACACACTACCAAGGCTTTGTGTAGGCACACATCTTAATGTCTTGCATAGTTCTTTTTCAATAATCATGCTTCACCTCCATTTCATCAATTTGTGTATATGGGTGTGTGTATATGTGTTTGCAGCAGTACATTTGTGTGCTCTGCCCTGTTATTTTTTTCTCCGATTGAAAAAACATCAGTTATTTTAACTGTCAAACTCTATCAGATTGATCAGGAAAGGAGGAAAGCTTGTCCAAGCTCTCCAAAGCTTCTCTTGTTAAATACCTCATTTGTCAAATATAAGACGACCCTGATTAAAGGACGACCCCCCAAACTTTAGATATTCTTTTAGGGAAAAAATTAAAAGCCTGAATATAAGATTACCTGTGACGATACGGAACCCTAGAGTAGCCTCTCCCTAGGTGTATCGTCCTGAAGGGAATCGTTGCTGAGACCGGGGTCTCACCCAGGATGCTGGTCTCAGTAGTGGGACTTTGCAAAGTGAGGCTGAAGGGGCAGTATCTGGTAGCAAGGGCAATCACAGAGTCCTCTACCCACTGGAGAGGGAGGCAGGTATACCCCTCTGCCTCCAAGTCCAGCCTTTACAAAGGCTGCCAAGGATTAACCTTAATGCTGACAGATCCGAAGACACTGCCGCAGGAATGGACACACAGCAAACTCTTGGGAAAGACTCCTCTCTTTATTTCAAAACAGACCAACTTATATACAGGCAAAAAGAGGGAAAGAAACTCTACAAAGTTAACATAAGTCAATTAACTCTAACTATGTTTTTTTAAATGTATTTTGGGTCCTATTCACCATTATTTAATTGCCTCACCCAATCATCCCAAAGAGAGAGATTGTTTCTAATTTGTATCTGCTAATAGGCTATTCCTCTCTCCATCTGGCATTGATGTATAAGTTGAGATCTGATCTTTCCCCATATTATGGGTTCTGAAGATTTCCAATTCCTTGCTATCAATATTTTAGAAGCGGTCAAAAGCTGAACAAGGAAAGGGAAGATTCAGTCCGTTGGGTTCAGGAAATTGAGATGTAATAATACCCTTTCTGGTATTAGATTCCATGATTGGCCAAACTTTTCTGTCAACCTATGAAAGGCATTCCCACCATATATGGAGAAATTCTCCTCTATAGTATCCACATCTCCAACACATTGGCGATTAGCCATGTTTGCTACCGTAACCAGCACTAAATACCATCTGTTCATCACTCTATATTGATTGTCATTCAGATTGAGACAGTGAACATACTTATAAATATTACTTAGTGTCGTTTCCCATTCCATAAGATCAATTACTATATTTAACTCCTTTTCACATTTCTTTATGGCTGGTGGCTTAACCTTCATATTAAATCTTATTAACTCCAGTGACAGTGAAATTAGATGTTTATAATCATTTTTATTGAGCAATTGTGTCAATAAATTGCTCAATTTAATCGATTGTTTAAAATCCAGTGCAGCCATCAAAAAACTCTTAACCCTGAGATATGTGAGTTTTAAATCATATCCTCTATCCTCTGAATGCCTTCTGTCTCCATAAAGCGAGATATATATTTTCTATTCTGTTTATCGGTAAGCATCTTATTGGCAAGGGCTATTGTTTTGTTTTTTTAGCTCATACCAATTTTTTAGGATCTGTGTTAGTGCTAGGGATTGAATTCATCACTGTAGCCAGTTTCTCAGAGGGTAGCCAGAAAAGATTCAGCAGTTCCCTGAACTGAGGACAACTCTGATGTTCCATCTCATACATGATTCATGCATTGCGGCACGGTTTTGTGTCATTATTGCTTGTGCTACTAAAGCCGACATGGCATATTCCTGTATAATTGGCATCCCCCATCCTCCTCATGTTTTTTCTTAGAGAGTAATCTTAAACTCAGTCTCGGTTTCTTGGCCTCCCATATGAATTTGTTAAAAGAGGTCTGTATCCCCCCCCCCCCCCCCCCCTATTTTCTATCTCCCCCATGAGAGTCCATACCAAAAACCGTGAGGTTCGAATAAAGTACTTGTGAATGTGTCTGTATGAATGAGTGATATTGTGCTGTTAGGTCACTCTGAAATTATGAGGATTATTGCATTTTTCCTTTTTATAGTAACATAGACTAAATTCATATTATCAGCTAGCAAATGGTCATTAATATCTGCATTTAATATCAGGGATTCTTATGTATATAATCCAGATAGAGAGTGATTTCTTAACTCTAGTTAAGGTTTAAGAAGAAACTAATGATGGAAATTATGAATTATGTTGACCATTTGACTAATTTTTTATATCTATTGCTATAAATGATAGATATATATCATACATCAATTTGACACATCTTGTAAACGTCCTAACTACACTATATTTGTTCCTTAATGCATATTGAATGTATATTTATATATACATGCTTGCTTTCTTCTTTTTTATATACTCAAAAGAAAATAAAGACTATAAATGAAAAAAAGAGGCCTGGATCATTACTAACCAACTTTCCGGTACCATTATAGGAATCATTCTGAGTATATAGATGCATTTGGGTAGGATATATGATTTTACAACTCCTCCATTTTTTATGTTTGAAATATTTTATTTCATTCAAAAATAGAGCAATGTGACATAGTTCAACACATATCACTAGTACATATATGTCCTTTGTTAAACTCCTCCATTTTTTAAATGACATTTTTGTCTAATATAGACTAATCAGTGGTAGGTAAGTAAAGTGATCCTCAACCCATCTGAAGCCATATTCCACCACCTATAACTTCTCCTGTGGATCCAGATTCACCCCTATTACTGGTGATATAGCCGGGTTCAACCTGTAGTAAGAGAGGTAGCTATATTCCTTTAACAAATTAGTGACATGACTTTTTTGGCTTGTCCGACGCTTGGTGACATGGGCTGTTTTAACATTTCTGAGGTGTTTGTGTTTTTCTGTAATTTATTTCTGTCTCATTTAGTGTACCCACACACACTATATATAGTTTTTATCGTCATAAGAAGGGCTTTCTTTTAATACCATTATTTTGACAATAGCATATAATTTGATATAAAAAAATAATAAAATATGGCAAAAAAATGAAATTATTTTTTGAAAAATCGTATACTCATCTACAAGAGACAACAAAAAACACTGCTAAATAGTTGCTAATATTTGACCTGAGTTCAGAAATAGCCCATGTTTTAGGTTTTTGTGCTTTTTTATTCATGTTACAGACCCAAAACTATAGTAGTGCAAAGCTATTTAAAAATCCTTTTTTTTTTTTTAAATTAGCGAAAGTGATATTGGAACACTGATATCTGTACTAAATCCATGAATGACGCCAACATTTTTTTTTTACATTTTTCACACAGATTGCAATTTAGGTAAACATTACCTGAAAACCTGAAGAAGTATTTCCAAATAATACCTCAATATGTGTTCAGCAACATCTCCTGAGTACAGGGATACCGCCCATGTATAGGTTGGTTAGGTTATTTGGGGGTTAAAAGACCACATTTTAGAGGTGTGCTTTTTGGTTTTCCAACTTGGAATTTTGACATGCAGAAAACCTGCACCCCTGTTCCATTTGGGACATTTGTGAAGCCAGAATGGGTATTTTACCCCACAAAACTATACATTTTTTAAAACTAGACACCCTAGGGTATTTCAAATGGTAGTATTTTAACACTTTCCATGCACTAATTCTACCACCAGCCTTTGTCAAATTTGAGGTTATTAATTTTTTAATGTTTTGTTTCCACATAAATTGTACTTTGAGCATGAATTTACAGCTCCTGTGCCAAACAACACCTCAGTATGTGTTCAGCAACAACTCCTGAGTACAGGGATACCACGCACACCATGCATAGGTTTGTTGGGTTGTTTGGGGGCTAAAAGGCCACATTTAATGGGTGTGCATTTCCAAATTGGAATTTTGACATGTAGTCAGCCTGCGCCCATCTTCTGAAGTATTTTACCCCATCAAACCATATATTTTGGAAAACTAGACTTCCTAGGGTATTTAAAATTGTGGTATTTTAACACTTTCCATGTACTAATTCTACCACCAACCTATGTCAAAGGGTTGGGATGTCAGTTTTTTCACACACTTTGTAGTTCAGGCATGAAGTTTCAGATTCTGGTATTTGCCACTGCCAACCAACACCTCAATATGAGTTCAGCAACATCTCCAGAGTACAGCAGTACCAACCAGATTTGCTTGGTTGCTTGGGGGATAAAAGGCAACATTTTTGAGGTGCACATCTCAGTGTTCTAACTTAAAAAAGTTTCATGTAGTCAACCTGCGTCCATGTCTTATATGGGATATATCTTTGAAGCCAGCCAGTGTAATTTACCCCCACCAAACCATTTATTTTTTAAAAGTAGACACCCATGACTCCTTGTGGCAAGGGCTTAGGAGCCACCGATACATCACTAGATGATGTATCAGAAAGCTGACCAGGGTCAAAATTGAACCCTGAGTCCACGGCCTCAGAATCAGTGCTTAAGCAGTGATCTACAGCAAAGAAGGGGTTAATAGCTCTTAGAAGGACCTATCTAGTACAAAGAAATTAATCCATAAAAAAGTGCAGACCGCAAAACACACTATTGCTGTGCAAGATTACTGCTTATACAGTGATGAATGGCAGGGAAGTGGTTAATACCCAGTTAATAGCTTTCATAAAACCTGATAATTTTATAAAATGTTATTTAATATCACTAATACTGATCTGTCTACTTCCCTCACAAAAATGTAAGTGAGGAGAGGAAGGCAGATCAAAATTGGTCGGATCAATATTCACAAATATTGGTCTGACCAGTCGAATGGTGATGCTCATTTGAGTAATCACCAAACCGCCTTTGTCTCTAATTTGCTGTTACTGATCGCTATGCGCTCAGACAGCTTTAAAAAAAATCAAAAATATTTTTACTTTACACGTAACCCCCTAGCGGGTGTGTGTAAAAAAATAAAAATATGCAGACAGATAAAAATTGCTTTGGCGTCAATATCATAGGGTAAGCAGTGATCGAAGGCAAGGAAGGGGTTAATAACTCTTAGAAGAGCCTTTGTAGTACTGTAATAAATTACAGTACAAAAAATTAACCCCTAAAAAATGCACTAACAGCAAAAATAAATGCGCTGATGTGCAAGATCACTGCTTACGCAAGATCAATGGCAGGAAAGTTAAATGCAGGGAATTGCTTTTATAAAAAAAATTGTTTTATTATTAGTGTATTATGTATTTATTATTTTATTGTACTTTAACTTACTTTTATTACTTTGATCTGTCTCTCTCCCTCACTAAAAAAATTTGAGGAGAGGGAGGCAGATCCTAAGTGGTCAGATTAATATTGGGTTAATATTGATCTGACCAGGCAGTGGGGACTGTCCCGAAAACAAAAAGCAGATTGGCGCAAAAGAGTGGGTACCTTTAAATAAAACACATAACACAATAGTGCAATAATGCCACACTATAAAAGTGTAATAGAAAATTATAAATAGATGCACTCACAAACATACGTGAGTGACAGTCACATCGGGTGAAGCTTGAAGATCCGTAAAAACACCTTTAATAATATTCTGAAACAAAAGAATGTATATACATGTGCAGGACCAATATGTATACAACAAATACTGGCCCCCAACACAGAGAAAACTCACAAAACAGTAGATGACAAATTCATAAAAGTGCTCCCGAAGACATTCACATCAACTGAGCTGTAATCCAAAGAAGTAGTGGGAGATGCAGCGCTGGAACGCGATCTGTTGACACCTCAACGCGTTTCACCGTACTTGACACGGCTTTATCAAGAGTAAAAGACAAACTGCCGCATCGGAGGAAATCCCCTTCTTTAAGCGTCTTCCGTGTAGTAGCCACTCCTACTTGTCTGACGTAAGAACGGATGCAACGACACAAAGCGTCCTCCGTTGTCGTGGCAACCTTTTGTTCACAGTTACTCCGAGAAGCGGAGGATATAGTCGCAAGTCCGTTTTGGGGAGAAAGACATCCACCAGACAAACAATATTAACAATTAAAATCATATATATATACACAGAATGATAAGAAAGAAAAGATTAATCAACACATGTTTATATTAAATTCCATATTATTAAAACCAAAGCACAACAGTTAGTGTTGGTTATATTACACAGATCAAACAGTAGATATGAGGATTAAATAGGACTATAACAGCCCCTCTATACATAGACCCAAACAGTAAAACAAGGTGCAAAGGAAAAATGTGGGTCTAAGAAACCAGGTGATTCCATGATTAAAAAATACCTACAGCAATCGATATAATCGAAAAAATTTAACATTGTTATAAAGATATCACTATAAAAAATATTACGATAAAAATGTTATTACTATAAAAATATAACCATAAAACCAATTAATCGTCACAAAAAGACATAATGTCAAGATCAGTATTAAGACCCTTTCCAGTTCTGGTTTTAAGTTCATGTATCCACCTGGTTTCTTTCTGTGACAAAACTTAAGTTGTATTACCACAACTCAAGTTTTGTCACAGAAAGAAACCAGGTGGATCCATGAACTTAAAACCAGAAGTGGAAAGGGTCTTAATAGCGATTAAATTTGCTTCCTATGCTCTTTTTAAATGCCCGCCTTTAAAACCGGCATTTCTATCGCTCTCCGGAGCGATCGAAATGCCGACGAGCATTTTGAAGCATCGTTGCAATGCCGTTTGAGCACTGAAAGTGGAAAAAAATCCGCTTTCAGTGCTCATTTTGACACAGGACGGACTAGGTCCGTCCTAAGTCACTAACGCCTCGCCACACAGGACGGCCATAGTACGTCCTGTGTCGGCAAGGGGTTAAAATACTGATAAGTGTCTTAAGGGATTTCCTCGGTTGTTCAATGGTAAGTAAGATATCATCTGCATACAATCTTATCTTTTGTGAGCCCTCCTTATACACATCCCACCACCATGTTGTTGGATCTTTTTTCTCTCGCCAGTGTCTCCAGCGAGAGGATGTGAAGAACGGGTGAGAGAGGACACCCCTGTCATGTGCCATTTTTCAGTTAAAACCAACACGATCTTATTCCAGAACCAATCACTCTCCCTGAGTGTTTCGAATATAGTGCCATTATCGCATTATAATCCAAAGGCTGCCAAAAATTGCCCAATGTACCCCCAGCTGACCCTGTCAAAAGCCTTTTCAGCATCAAGTGACAGGATCAGCTGGTGGGCCCCCCTACCTCTATCTTCCTCCAACATATCTGCTATCCCTCTTATATGATTTACTGATGATCTTCCCGGGATAAAACCTACCTGATTAAAATGCACAAGGTCTGTTATCACTGTTTTTAATCTCTCCCCCAAAATACCCGCATATAATTTTATATCTGTATTTAGGAGAGAGATAAGACGGTAACTTACTATTTCCCATGGATTCTTACTGGCCTTCAAAATTGGGACAATACTGCCCTTCAGAATCTCTTCCGGTATGGTACCTCTTTCCATAAATTCATTAAACATACTGGCTAACCTTGGTGCAAGAATATCTGCAAACAATAATAGCCATCGTATCCGTCTTGTCCTGCTGCTTTTTTGGACTCTATCTTTTTTATTCTATCCCGTCCTTCTTCTTCAGTTATAGGGGCACTTAGTCTCACCAATGCTTTCGGATTTCACTTTAGGGAAGGCCCTTACTTTAAAATATTTTTCTAGCTTATTTTCAGTTTGTGGTTCTGGAAGATTGTAAAGATTTTGGTAGAAAACGTTAAAAACTTGACCTATCCCTGATGGAGACAGAATAGTTTTACCTTTATCTACTTTTTGTGCAATGCTCATTGCTGACCTTCTCTGTTTCAGTTGATTGGTTAATGCCTCATCCGCCCTATTGCCTCTATAATACCACTTTTTAGAGGGGTTAGGATCTTATTAACCCTATTTATAAGAGTCTTGTTAATTCTCTCCTAAATTTGCATTATTTTTTCCATTGCTTGTTTCAAAAGGGATTGTTTGTTAATTTTATTTAGTTTGAAAATCATAATGTAGAGATCAGTCAATTTTGCTTCTGCGCATTATTTGGATCTAGCCCCCAGCTTAATAAAATCCTCCCACTACAAAGTAGACTGGGAGATCTCATCAATGTTATTTTCATGAAAATACTAAGCTGTATGTACTCAATATCTTCTGTATTTTTTTTAATAGATAATCATGCAGTATCCATTCAGATAGCAGCTTTACAAATGTCTTGTTTATGTCCGTGGTGACCATGTTGTGACAAAAAGGATAGATCCCCTATCACTTAATCTATACGTGAGAGACTGAAAGCCATGTGCTCTTCAATCGTTTATTTTCCCTGAAAGTGTCAGCTTATCCTTATCAAAGGTACAATTAAAATCACCTGTCCATAGTAGGGGGCCATTTTTAACTTTCTGTACTTTTGCATTAATAATAATCATTAATTTGTTGTTTATCTCCCCCACTACAATGACGACTCTTCCTTCTGAGTCAGTTTATATGTATTTTAATTTAACGTCTACAGTTTTGGAAAACAATATGGCTACACCTCTTTTTTTTTCAGTGAGGCTGTTAAGCAAAGAGGGTATCTTTGTGATTTAGTCTGGACTGCATCCATGGTTCTCCAGTGTGTCTCTTGTATGAAACAGATATCGACATGTTCCTTCCAAAGACGGTACAATAGGATTGAGCTTTTCTGCGGTTAATTAAGGCCCTGGGCACATATTGTTCCTAATCTAATAATTTATTTTTAGTTCTTCTCCAGACCCCCCCCCCCCCCCCCTTTAACATCTAATCCTCTCCTGGCTATGACCATCTACATCAACAGAGTCCACATACAAAACAACATAAAACACATAGGTGCCGCTCACCCCCTGGTGTGTATGCACCATTCTGTCTACAAGCTTCCTCTCTTTATAGCGGAATTCTTTCTATTTCTTCAGATGCCACTTGTAGCTGGAGTTGTGACTTGTAGTTCTCCTCCCACATTTCCCTTCCACATTTCTCTTCCCCTCATCCTCCTAATCGCAAGAAGAGAGAGAGAGAAAACTCAGTATGTTTTAATTACATGCTGCAGGAAGATAATCAGGCAACATCCTGAGATAGCATAGTTCACACCTCAACAAAGTAACACATCACACCAACACAATCGCATTACAAACAGGAAGACATACAATAGCAACTCTTAACACTTCTGTTGCGGTCATGGCCTGCTGTATGCTAAATTATGCTAAATAATTATTAGTAAATATTTAATAAATATTTATTAAGATACACAAGACTAACAGTACAACAATAAATGTCTTTGATTCGAGAATACAGATAAATTATGTAAAGTTGAATACCAAAAGACGTTGTGATATATATAATATACTTTATTTATACCTCTGGCGGTAAAAACAATATATCTAAAAAGATATCACAAACATACAAAAAAAGTTACAAACATACAACTGTTATATTCTATATTTTATAGCATTGTATTAATTAGATATCATGTGTTCTTAACTTCAGAGAGGTTCAGCAAAGCACAAGGCTGTGTCCAAAATGGCTTTTGAAAGGATGATTTTGAAAGAGGTTCCTCAGCAGTTACTTTATACTTTTAGTTACAATACTAGGCATTAAACTAAACCCTAGCTTCTTGGCACTTAAACTTAGCCCAAGAGAAAAGCTTTAATTTTAACTAGAAATAGTTTCTGAGCTCTTGATTCCTATGCCATTTCCTGGTCTTTCAAAAATGTGTTCCCTTTCCTTCCCCCACACTATCTAATGTCCAGCATCTCCTCCACCCTCCAGGATTTACCTGGTGGAACAAAGAGTCATCACTCACTCCCATCACTTACTCCCTAGTGACACCTTTTAGTAGGAGTAATGCACTTCTTACAATGTTACATAGACCAGATATCAATTGATGCCATAGTCAGAGGAGTGGTATATCTAAAGGGAGGTACTTCATATCATTTATATACACTTATGAAGTTGCTTCTGTGACGGGAATCACTAATAAATGACTTTGCAAGCCATATCCAATACAACTTCCAAATGAACATTGAACAAAAATTATTGTTTTTCCCTCATACCGAGGAACCTGTGTTTTATGTTTTATAATGTTTTGTTATCACTGTTCCTCTTCAGGGAGTCTGTTTATGCCTTGCCAGGTTCTATGCCAACCTATCTGATCGTGTCCAGAGGCCGTTCCTTTTAGGGGGAGCTATGTTAGGGTTCTACCCTGACTTCCTGCTTGCACTTAAAAGTCCTAATTTATGTGCTTCTATACATCCTTCCTCTTTTTAGAGGCCACCCTACCTTTGTTTGCTTGTATTTCTTCCCCTCTGTTGTTGTCAGGTGGGCTCATTAACTTGCAACACACCCCAGTTAAAAACCTGCAGTTGTTTGCCACATCTCACAATACACTCAGGGATGCACCAGGCACCCAAACCCCTAGCTATGACACACTCCTATATATCGTTGAAACACCTCTTACATGTGTTACACTAACTAGAGGTGTGTGTTGCAGTTGAAATGCAGCCTATGGTGTATGAGTATTTTTAATGCACTTCACCACCTCCATGGTTTAGTGTATAGCTCAAGGTGGTTGAGTTGGAAGGTTGACCTCCAAACTCAAATA